>RCTC02000004.1:0-1299175 GCA_014898485.2 Botrytis squamosa
GGGTGATAATTCAATTGAATCTCTAATCAAACCCTTTTTTCAGATTTTCGAAAACCCTAAAATTGAAGAGTAAAAGGGTGATAATTAAATAATAACTTTTTGGAAAAATTATTACCCTCCTTAGGATAATGGTCACCACCAATACTGACCACCAAAAAAATCCTTAGAATAATAGTTAGTTATATTATATATTCAAAAAGATTTTTAAAAGTTCGCTTAAAATACCTTTCAAACTAAATCAATCCCCCCACCCTCTTATATATTATAATATAAATAGAAATCACCATATCTGAAAATCGATATTCGCTTTTTTCATAATCTAAATCAACCATATAACAAATATCTTATAACTAATAATAATTCTAATATACAATATATCATAATATCCAATCTCTCTTATCAAATTTATATACTTGAAATACTTCCCCTTTAATATTAATTTAATCGAATCTTCGAAAGCAATGTAAAGGAGGGTAATCAAAACAACAATTTTGAATTCAACAATAAAAATAGAAATCCTAAAAGATTAAGAGATTTTGTTCATATTAATCGAGAATTTGATCTTAACGAAAATCTTAAGCATAAACCTCTCAAGAACCTATAAATTCAATTTCAGCTACAGATAAATTTAAAATATAGATTAAATAAAGAAAACAAGATTTCTAATAAACTTTCTTATATACTTAACAAACCTTATTATTCAATATATACTAATACTAATTCAAAGGATTATTAAAATATTAATTCAAAATTCTATAAAAACAGTATTGTTAAATAAGATATAATTGTATAGCGACTTAATCCAATTAAAAAAAAGTAGGACTTTGAGATTCCTATTTAGAATTGATTAAAATAATAAACAAAGCTTTTTTGCTATTATAATCAGTGCAACCAGATTCTTGAACAAAATTTATTATCATATCAGAAGTATTAAGATAAATTACTCAATAAATATAAGGATAATCGAATTTAATTTTTAGAGTGGATATAATAGTAATTATAGGCTATTAAGAATTTGAAAGTTATTATTAAATAATCTCTTCCTTTTTGTAAACTATACTGAATTTCGAAATGTATAGAAAACAATTTATTAATTCTATAATTGTATTTATTATATTTTATTTATTTATTTATTTATTTATTTTAATTTACATCCAGGGGGCAAGCTGCAGGGGCTTGCCACAATCTCCCAGGGGGTACTAGGGATGGACTATACTAATAAGAGTGCTGATATAATCATACATTCTGTTTTTCTATGACTGTAATATAGACTGGGGGAGAAATAATCAGAAATATTATATACACTCCTATTATTTGTTTTTTGCTTATAATATTAATATTATTTAATTTACTTTATATTGGGTAGTTTAGGTTTATAATTAGTCAAAGAGTCTTATATTGTTAGTTTTTGTTTAATATAGTTTGTATATGGTAATGAAGAAAGGGGAAAACAGTTTTAGAGGGGGGTATAGTTTTGATTAATAATATGAAAGTAAAAGATTAAAGGATTTCTGGAGAAACTAAATGTGGTTACTTAAAATAATTAATGATTATTAGAAAGATTATAAAGTTTATTGGAATCTTTAAAAAAAGGAAAAGATAATTAATTGTATTCTTTATATTTTATAGAATTAAGCTGGATTTATTCGGCCAATAATTAAATTGGGTATAAAAGTATTAATAGAGTATTAAATACTTAGGCTTTTTACTATATCCGCAGGAGTATTTTGAGGTAATGTTATTATACTGAAAATGTTAATAATAAGATACAAAGTCTTTATATCCGATTTTAAGTATTACTAATTATTAAAAAATAGAATAGGGAAAAATAAGTTTTTTAGATTTTTTGATTTGATAATTGAGATATTAATAATAATATCAGCTAATAAAAGTAATCTTATTTTACTTTTATTATTTTTGTTCTACCCTTTATCTAAGAGTTCTGGTTATTGAACTTATTTTATTAATAGTAGGAAATAATAAATTATTGTTTTTAATATAATTATTATAAGTACTTAAATTAATAAGCCAATTGACTTTTTCGTTTTTAAAGATTCCAATATATCCAAGCAATTATTAGATTGCTATTTACTTATTCCTTATAATCTTATAATAGCATAAAAATATTTATTAGGATAAATTGGAAATATTACCCCTAATATATCAAATAATTAAGATACTATCAATGCACATCATAATCTACTTAGCCAGCTTTAATCGGATAATACATTCCAAACTTTTTAAAACACCCATTACCTCAATATCGAAGATATACGAGAATGGATTGATTACTTTATAACTGAATACTACTGGAAATTGTTTCTAGTAGATTGTATAGCTATAACCAATTATCTTTTGCTTTCAATAATATTGTTTAATACTGTTCGAGAAGACTGTAATATAACTATCAGATAAATAGTTTTATTATTGTATAAATTCAATTACAATTATTTTTTTCTTTATACCTTCTATAAGATTATTATAGTTCCTTGTAAAGAAGTATAATAGAAAAAGTATTGATTTTAATACTTTTGGGATTAATTTGATTAATTTATAAAGATTAATATTGTTTATTTTATATTAAAATATTTATATTAAATAAATTATTAATGGATAATTTTTATTTACTTTACAGAATTAGAATACAAATCTTATTTGTATCTGTTCGAGTACTAGTTTATTAAGTAATAATCCAAAATCTTTTAGGATTATAATAATCAAAATTGTACACCAAACAAATAGAATTCCTTTTATTATTAGAATAATTATTTAATTAATTTTGATAATATAATTATCCAGCCTTATGCTTATTATTATACCACGAGTAGCCCTTTCCATTTGGTTTAGCTTTATTCGATTTGTATATTATATCTTGAATTTATAAAGAGTAATAAGAAAAATGTAAATAATTATTGCTTTACATAGTATTATAACTAATGAACTGTAGTGTATCTATACAAACCTTTTAATATACCTTACAATCTTATAAGCTTTTATTTTTTATTTTATTATATATTTTTTAAAAAAAAGTTTTTAATTAAATCAGATTTTTAATTAATATAAAACTAATTAAATAATTTTATTACTTATTTTATTAATTAAATAAATTGTTATTTCATTATTTATTTTTAGATATAAAGTATATATCTTTCTTCTCCAAAAAAGATATATTATTTCTAGCTTTTTTAATATAAATATTATATAATTTTATTTACCTTATTAAAAAATTTAATAGAAATTATATTTGAAAAGATTAATATTTTTATAAATATTCTTAAATATATGGTAAATATAAATATTATTAGTATATTCAAAATATAATTTAATATTTTGATTTAAAAGTTTAATAAGGTATAGAATATATAGTATAAATAAAAATGGGGAGTTTTGCAAAATACTGTATTTAATATGACTATATTTTATAATTACATTTTCCAATTGAATTCTTACTAAGTAATTATTCAGAAAGGTTTAGACTAGTTATAGAAAAAAGTAGGATTATTTTTGCTGGTGTATATGTTTTAGTAATCTATTTAGTAGGAATATATTAAATGCGTTTTGTATATTTAGTATAATTATTATAACTTTTTGTTTATAGGTAAAAGCCTTTTCAATATTATATATAAACAAAATAACTAGGTTTATTATTATTTACTTAAAAAATACTTTATTATATTAAAAGCTAAATATATCTACTATTATTATAATTTATAAAATATATTAAGTAATTATATATTCCAATCCCTTTGAAATATATAAAAATAAAACTATTAATTATTAGAATTATATTAATAATTTGTTTTTCTTTTTAATTTTAAGAATTATTATTATCTTTATTTATTTCCATCTATTTAGAAAATAACTAAATTATAAATATTTATTAAAAATTCTAGTAATTATTAATCTAATAAAATTCTAATAAACTTTTAGAAAGCAAACAATAATCTGATTAGATTCTAATAAAATATTTGAAACTCTTATAACACTCTTTTTTACTTTTTTAAAAATATTTTTATATTTTATAAGAGTTTATTAAATATACAACTTAGCTAAAATAGATTTATTATAAGATTATTACTATTATTAAAATACTCGAAAATCTTTTTTTATAAAATCTAGGCTTTTTTTATAATATTTTCAATTATTATACCATTAATAATCAAAGATAGTATTTTAAGATTGATAATAAGCTTATACTAATTAATTATTTTATATAAATCTTTATTATAATTAATCTTATTAATAATCTTATACTAATATTAATATTTTACTTTTTTGATTATAATTATTAATCCCTATTATTATTATTCTACCTAATCAATACCCTTAGCTTTAGCTATTTTATATTTTTGATATACTATTCTATATTTACTTATTTATTAGGAAATAGAATATTTGAAAATGTTTTTTTTTTTTTATTAAATAAATTATTAATTTAAATAAAGAATTTAGTATTTTTATTAATTTATTAATCTACCTAATAAATATATTTATTAAATTTGAAAAATAAAAAACTCTATTTTTTATAATTTTTTAAAAAATTAAAAAGCCTTTTTTATTAATTATATAATTAAAGAGCTTGATAATAAATAAGGTGAGATTTGGGATTATAATTATCTGTATTTCATAATCAAAACTGTTTTTCAAATTAATATTAATAATAATATTAATAAAAGGAATATTAGAAAAAGTCAGATCAATTGTATAATCTGTTTTATAAATAGGGACTTTTAAAATCCTAATAAAATTTATTTTATTCGAAATAAACCATTCTATAAAAAGAGTACCTTGACTGGCTGAAGTTATATTAGACTCAAATAGATCATACTTGGCATTAAAGTCGCCATCTATTACTATACAATCGGGAAACACCATAGAGATTATTAGATCCATTATTTTTTTAATATCTAATTATTAATATATATTAATAATCTATATATTGTTTATTTTTATTCAAAGAAGATTCTAATATAATTGAATATATCTTTATTAAGCGTATAATTACTTATTTTTATATATATATATATTATTATTCTTAATCTCTCCCTTTCTTTTTTGAAACTGTTTAGACTATTCCAGTTATTTATTAATACAAAGAGATTATATTCCGGATGATTCTGAGTCTAAGTTCTAGAGTATATAAAGGGTTCCTATATATATAGGATCTCCAAATCTTATTCATATATTATTTACAATATTACAATATATACTCTTATCTTTTTCTGTATATTTATCTAGTCAATCTGTATAAATCAGGCTATAGCTGTCTGACAACTAGTATTACAATATCGAAAAGAATAGCTATTTATTTAAATCGATATTAATATCCATATTATTATACTGTGATAATATAACATTAAAAAGTATTTTTTTATTTAAATTGTTCTTATTTAAATACTTTCTTTTAAAATAATAGGGGTCCTTGGATAAGCTACTAATCAAGAAGATATTCTAAAAAGTATATTTAGAATTGTTTAGGTTTTTATATATAATAATATATTTCTTATAGATTAAAAAAAGTATTTCTATTATAATGCTTTGGAAAATTATTATAATTGAAATAAATATTTTGTTAGTTAATATTTTAATAGTTAAATAAATTTTTCAATTATATTTTTTAATCTTATAGATTTCGGATTTTGTAAAGTATATAACTTTCCTATTAACTCGATACAGCATTGTAGAATAGTTATTATATTCAGTTTAGAATAATTTTGTATAATTTATATATTCAATCTTGGTCTTATATTTAAACTCAGATAGGCTGTTATGGTTTGTTTATAAAACACTATAATTATTGTATTTTAAGATATTTTTATATATTGTTGGGTTATAGAAATCTTAGTATTCTAGATTATAGTAAATAATATATTATTTTAATTTAATATATCAAGCTCATTTGAAATTATTAAAAAATCTAAAAGGAGAGATTTTTCTTAATAAGCTGATAATTCAGGTCTACTTATAAAAATCAATTATACAAATAGTAATTTGATAATCAATTAGAAGAATGCCTGTTTGTATTAATACTTCCTTAATTATTATTTTTTTAGTAATAAATATTCTATTTCTATTTAGATTACAAAAAAAAGTTAGAATTCCTTTTAATATATAATAATATCAGATTATAGGTTGTTTTAGATTATTATAATTTAAGATTTTTTTAATCTTTTTTATATTTTTGGCTTTAAGAAGTTTATTATATATAGCACTACTAATAATGCATATTATTTAACTAATAGCTGTAAAAATAATAATTATTATATTGATATCTTTCAGATTAGGGATAACTTTATTAATTGTCTTTTTTAGTATATAAATATTTAAATAATTTATTATCAACATAATAATTCCTATTATTAATAAATGGGTATTTATTCTGGTTTTCTAAGATTTGATTAATCTCTATTTATTAGCCTACCCTTGTATATATATATTCGCATTTATAAACATACTCAAGTTTTTCGGAATTTTTATAATATCTATATAAATATAGTTTAGATTATTAATATTTTTATTTTTAATTATAAATTATATTATATTTTATAATAATCTAGTTTTAATATTATTTATTACTATATTGTATATTTTTTTATTAAAGATTGTTTTCTTTGATATACTATCAGCTTCGAATTAATAAAATATTATTTTAAATATTTTATAAATCTTGTATTTAAATTATACTTATTTATTGAAAATATTAAGTTATATTATAATAAAGAATTCTTTTATTACCTACAGACTTGATATAATAGCTTTTATAGCTTTTATATTATAAATACTTATACTATTATAATTGAATAATAAAGATAAAGATAGTAATTGATTACAAGTGAATTGGGGATTGGTTATAATTGGTGTTCTTGTAAAGGTAATTGTTATAATGTTTATACTATTGGCGACAATTATAGCTGTATCTGATACTAGAGCTTATATAATCGGAAGGTGCGGTTTAGTACAATCTAAGCTCGCTGATGTGAACGTGTGGATTTTGTATTTGTTATATTTCAAATAGTATAATAAATAATAATTTTATTACGATTTTAATCAAAGATATTAGGATTTGGTTAGTATATATCAATAAATTCTTTTACTTTCTTTATCAAAAAATGATTTTTTTTTTTATGACTTATTAGATATTGAATATTCAATCGATTGGTTAATTTCCGAATGATTTTAGATGTAATTAATTTATTCTGTTTAATAAATAATTCTTTTATTTCTAGAGGTAAGGTGGTAGATAATTAAATAAATTGAATATAAATCTATCAAATAAATCATTTAATTTGGATTATACAAGAACAATATTTGCTAATAGTGATAATAAGATGATATTTATTTATAATAATCCAATTCAATTTCTATTGAAAAACTAATTCTTAAATGTATTCCAAAAAGCTAAAATTATAAATAACTTTAATTAATATAATTATTAATAAAGGGGTTTCTTTATACTTTATTGATTAAATTATCAAGAAAATATTAATTATATTAAAATATTTGATTATATCAATTTGTAAAATAATTATTGGAATAATTATAATAATAATATTAGTATTTAAAAGATTAGTATTGAGTATAGAAATTAAGGTTTTGCTGGAATCTATTCTTAAGATTAAGATAATTTGTTTATAAAAAAGAATTTCGAAGATAATCAATATTTTGTGATATTGATTTAATTAATAAAATTAGAAAGTAATAAAGTAAAATAATTTTTAAACAGTTTAAAATAAATTCTTTTTCGAGTATTCTTATTATTAATAAAATTAATTATATTTTGCTATTTAAAGAATTAAAATATTTAATAAATTCAAAGCTTGCTTTTCTTATAAAATATAATCAAATCGAAAAAAGGAATACTAATTAATAGAAACCTAAAAACCTTGATGTAATAAGGTATTCATAATGAGATTAATCATTCTAGTGTAAACTATATTAAAGGTTTGAAAGTTGTAATTATTAAATTTGGCTAATACCCTCAAATTGGATTTATCTTTAATAAATTTATTAAAAATATAATTTAAATTAAAGTTGGCTTATTTTCTCGTAATAAACTTTTTTTTTATAATGAAAATAGTAAATTATCGCTAATTGGAAATGTATAGAATCGAAATCTAAATATGTTTATACACTTTGTATAAATATATTAAGATAATTCCATTTATTTATATTTGTTTTTAAAAATTGAATTAGAAATAAAAGAATATCAAAATAATCGGATTTTTTTGGTAAAGAAAGATTTATTGAAAAGGAATAATGTAGGTAATATAAATAAATAATAAATTTCTAATAGCTTTCAGGAAAAATCGAATATTATTTTTATATATATCAAATTGTTATTATCCTTTGTAATATTAAATGTAAATTATTATTAACTTTTTTTAAATATAAATATGTTACTAATATTCCATATTCCATTATATAATAAAAAGCAATTTGGGTTTATACAAAAATGGATTAGAAGTAATATAACAAAGAATTAAGAATTATTTTAAAAATTCCTAAGCTTATACTTTATAAATCCTTATAATCTTTAAGTATAAGATTAATCTTTCTATTTAATTTATTTAAAAGAAAATGGTTTATAATTTAGAATTTGTTTTAATATATTGAAAAAGCTTTAAATCTATTTCGACTAAAAATTCCGAATTGTGAGAATGGGAGAGTCAAGAATTCTTAAAATTTTCTAAATCCAAATCATTTTTTATTTTTTATGAAACTATTGAAATTAAATCTTGTATATCAAATAATAATTTATTGAAAAGGAAAGAATAAGTTTATTGAAATTCCGAAAGCATTAGATTCGAGATTTATTTTATAATGATTTCGATCCTATGATATTCTATTATTTATTAATCTAAAAATCAATAAGCTTAATATTTAATAATAAAAGTCTTGCTTATTTTAAATAAATATAAATATTATTGAAGAATATACTTAAAGAGAGTTTTGGTTAATTATTAAAAAAAAATTTTATAGAAAGTGATAAGGAGAATAGGAATTTGATTTTTATTCTTTTACTTTTGAAAGCAAATAAAATCGAAGAGAATAAATTGAACTATTTATATAAAAATAGAGAAATAGCTATTAAAATTTCCTAATTCTTTTTACAATCTATAATTATAAATTATTTAACTCTTTATAATACAGAAATTTAAAATAAATAATTTGAATAATACACTTCCAATTGAATAATAGATTAAAACTAAATATAATTGTTAAATAATTTGTTTTAAAGCGAATTCGGATTTTTTAGGATTATTAATATTCAAGATTTTTATAATTACATTTATCATATAAATTTAAATAAAGATTAATTTAATAATATTATATAACAAATATTGATTTATTTTTATAATAATAAAAAAATCATTATTCAAATATATTACTTGATAATAATACATCAAAAGTTATTTTTTAATTAAAAAGTATTTGATTAAAATAAAAGTATTTTTATAATATTGAAATTTATCTGCCTTGCTATTTATTTCTGAATAAAATTTATTAAGAATATTAACTTATTATTGAATTATTATATAATTAGAAAATATATTAGAATATAATTAATAGATATCTCATATTATAGCTTTAATAGTATTAAGAATACAAATGAATTAAGGATTGTTTGCTTCAAGGGGATCTCCATTTAATTTCTTTTTTGATAAAAGCTTATATAAACTCTAAATCTCCTTATCTTTTAAATAAATCAAATAAAAAAAGAATTTGATAACATTATACAATTACAATATCCTTTCGAATTGAAATTCCTTGATATCCTGTATAATCCTTATTTTTTTGAAAAGATTCTTTTTAAGATTCAAAACATTTTGTTTAATCTTATTAATAAAATTCTTCTCCAATTATATTAAAAGAATCTCATTACCCTTTTTAATATTATAAAACTCGATATTCGCAATTACTCGAAAATAAGCTAAATATTCCTAAACCCGAAAATAGATTTATAATAAGTATTCCTTTTATAGTAGGGTTATTTTGTATTCATTAACCTTACAATTATAAATACCAATATACTGATAAATTGTAATATAATTAATTATAAAAAAGGGATTAGTTATATATAATAAATATTAAAACCCTATAAATACCTTGAGATACTGTATTTGAATTATTCTACGGGTAGATAAAGAGATCTGTAGTTCTTATATACTTTTGAGATTTAAGGTATTGATATATACTAACTTGACTTTCAGTATATTGTTAGTTGAATAATAAGATAAATATTAGAGGTATTATTTCACACTAGAATATTCTAGTATAATATACATTTGATATTATATACAGATTAAGACCTAATAGATAGTATTATATATAAAAACACTTATTATAATAAATATAAATAAAACTGATTATAATTATATAGTAATTATAGAAAACCAAATTGTTAATAAAATAAAAAAATATATATTAATAATAACCCTAAATTTGAAATTAAATTCGAATTAAAAATATCTAAGTATTTATAAAATTGTAAATTGTAAATCCTGAAATGATAAAAAATAATACAAATCCCTCAATTCAAATACTAATACAATTCTAACTTTAGATTTGAATTTTTTAATAAAAATGAAATTAAATTATATATTGGTTATTATATAATTAATATAAATAGGAAAGGAAAATAGATTATTAGAAATATATATTAACCAACAAATATTGATACACAAGATAGAACGCATATAGGGAATAAGGATTATTTTCCTATACAAAAAACGGTCATACACATGTATTAACCGTTAATGTCGGCCTCACATAAGAGGTAAGGTTACATATATTCAAAATAAAATATAGAAAAAGCAAAAAGATATTGATACAATTGGCTAAACGAAAGGAGGGTGTTGAAGCCTAATACATTGAAAAGGCAATTAAAACTCTTTGTTCAATCGCAAAGTACTAATATTGAATCAAATATTATACGGAGTATTATTATTGGCCAATATTATATTAGATTAATAGGATAACTCTAAATTGTGATCTGATAGTATGATTCGTTATGTTATACTATATATAGGGCAGCCCTACTTATATTATTATATTAATTAATGCTAGCAATTATTAATTGTTTAAATATTAATATGAAAATTCTATATTGTTTTATTTGAACAACTAGGCTATCTTATTATAATATATATATATAATATCAAAATTTCAAGACTCATATTATTCAAATTTGAAACTATTAAAAAAGCCCCCTGAATATTAGGATTTTGAAATATAGTTTTTTTCAATTTTATTATTATTATTCTGATTTTTATTCTTATTTTTATTTTTATTTTTATTATTAAAATTGATTATATAATTCAATTACTCTATACCTCTTTTTAGCTAATCACTATTCCCTCTACTTCTACAAATTCAAGATTTTATAAAACTAATACAGATCGATTAATTTAAGAAATAATTTAAATCTGTTTTCAGAATTAAATAAATAAATAAAAATAAGCTCTAATTTATTATAAAATAATTATAAATTTCTTATTATAAATTAGATTTAGAATAATGGCTAAATTGATTTATTTTGCTGATTACTATTTCTTTCTACTTTTAAAGATTATTATAATTTAGGGTTCAATCTTATTAAATTTAGGATTATTTCAATTCAATATTAAACCATCAATTGAAGAGATATCAAAAAAGTAATTTTATATATAGAAAATTCAATTGAATTTTTATTCATTTCTTTTTTTAGATTTTCAAAAAGTCTAAAATTGAGATTAGAAGGAGTAATAACCAATTGGGGTGTTTTTGACTAGGTCATTACCCCCCTTAGGGTAGTGGTCACCACCGATGCTGATCATCAAAAAAATCCTTAGAATAATAGTTAGAATTTACTTTAATATATAATTTTGGTTTCTATAAAATTAATACTATATATTCCTATCAAATCAATAAGAATATTAATTAGATTTTACAAATACTTTTCAATATATTTCTTTTCATCTAAACTTCTCTCCAACTTATAATTATAAAGTATTGATTTTGGTAATATAAATAGTATTCTACAGGATTTATAACTAGGATGTTTTTGAATCAAGATTTCAGTTCTTTTATACAATAAAATCTTCAATATAATATAAAAAGAAAAAAAGATTAATATCTATTCAAACAATAAAACAAATATAAATCTCCTTTAATTAAGCTTCAAAAGATTAGATTAATATATAATGAATAAAGTTGTATATTGATTTAAAAGAGGTAATGGGAGGGATAATCCCTTATATACCCACTTATAATCTATATACAGCAAGTGCACCCCCTTCATCTCCACCTTCCTTCTGATATCATGTACGGTATTGGCCTGTGTAATCTATAAATGGGGGAAGCAGAAGAAGGACTGTCCTGTGATAGCCATATATTATGTAATTAGATCGATCTCAGAGCCCTAAGGGGTAAGGCTGGTCCAATGGTAACCATGTCCATTACAATAAAATCCATTTTTCTGAAGCATATACATTACGCACTTCGGAAGACACGGAACCATTGAAGTGGGTCTCCATCACAAGGCTTCACCAGGGGAAGCACGGTAGCGCCACGCCCTACCATTCCCGCGCCCAGAACTACAAGTACCGTGTACTTTCGCAGAATTGGCCGACGCTTGTAAGGATTAATAATTTTAGGGCCAATTGGCTTGCCTCTGAATGAAGTAAACGCCCCAAAATAGAAGTGTTCAATAGAAATACAAGGCATTTAATGAATAGCCCATCGAATGATCAAATCACACAGCTCCGGTGTTTACCGCAGCCCTAACCCATGATAAGCTTAAAGTATTAATCCTTACAAGCGTCGGCCAGTCTGCGAAAGGACACGGTAAGTGAAATTGTGGTCCCCTGGTTCGGTTGGACATGGGCCCTCCTCCAGCCATCCAAAGTCTGAAGGGTTCACCAACCGAGCCAACCTACCGGGGTAGATGAACCGAGGTTTACCCGAAAAATTAAAGATTATGAAGCACGATTCCCTCTTCATCTGCGGATTGTAGGGCATACATAACTTCAAAACTGCCAAGTAGTAGGGCAAGGTAACAAAGAAATCATCCACGCTGCACAGCATGAACGAAACATCTCAGCAACAGCTCCCGCTGCAAATTCGCACTAACAATGACACCACTATTGTCAACTCGATCAACGACCATAGTAAACCATTGTCAAGATCAAGAGACAGTGATTCAACAGCTACTGTTCAATTTAATACCTTCAAAGACCAGCAGTCGAACAATCTCCCGCACAAGAAGCTCATGCAAGTATTCCCACTCTTGGCTCTAGCACAGTTTACAGCATACCTAGACCAGACGTCTATCTCAGCAGCCGTGCCCACCATCGGAGAAGCGCTACACCTCGGCCCTCAGCTATCATGGGTGGCGACGTCGTACCTCATGGCAACGACGGCCGTACAGCTACTCAATGGACGACTTAGCGACATTTTCGGGCGCAAGCAGTTACTGTTGATGTCGCTTGGCATCCTTGCAACTGGTAACTTGGTATGCGGGTTTTCAAACAGTCCGGGCATGTTGTTTACTTTCCGTGTTGTATCTGGGCTAGGGGGTGGTGCCATGTAAGCGTGTCCATATTCTTACTCAAGTAGCCTTCTCCCTTTTTTCGGTTTCAATTAACTGATCATTTCACAAAAAAAAAAAGAACTGCTCTAGTCCAAATCATTGCCAGCGATGTTACGACGCTACAACAGCGAGGCAAGTACAATGGCTTCATCGGTCTAGCAGTTGCCTTTGGAAGTGGATTGGGGGCTTTGCTTGGTGGTACTATGGCGACTAAGGTTTCTTGGAGATGGACGTTAGTATTTCCACCCATTATGACCACATTTTAAGTGATATAGACTGCTGACGACAGCTCAAGCCTCTGGTATGATGTACCATGGCTAGTTGTCTTATCTATTATGCTCTTCGTGGTGCTTCCAAGCAGCAAAATGGCCGCTGGTACCAGGGCGAAACTTGGTATGATCGACTGGATCGGTGTTGGTATGAGCGTTGCTGCTATTGTTCTATTGTTGGTAAGTCCTCTCATTTTAAAATTTGCCGTTTGCTTTGTCTGATCCAAGTCAATCAGGTACCTTTGTCTCAAGGTGGCTCGACCTTTGCGTGGGACAGCACCCTCGTCATCGCTATGCTCGTGGTCGGAGTCGTCACTTTTGCTGCTTTCCTAACTGTGGAGTGGAAGGTGGCTAAATTGCCCATCATGCCTAGTGAGTGCTTGCTATCTCGGCTATTGTGTTCCTTGGCATCTACTAACATGGCAAAGTACACCTCTTCCGGAATGGTCTATCCTGCAACATCCTGCTCGTCCAAAATGTCCTTTACGGTATCGTCTTCTGGGGTAACCTCTTTTACATGCCCATCTACTTAGTCAATGTCCGCGGTTACACGGCTATCATGGCAGGTGCTATTATCATGCCTATGGCAGGATCTCAAGGGCTGGGCTCCATCTTATCAGGTCTTATCATTTCACACACGAAGCGCTATAATCCCGTAATGGTCCTGGGCCAATGGTTATGGGCTCTACTCCTCATCCCACAGGCCTTCTACTCACGCACCACGCCAATTTGGGCCATCTGCGTTGTGGGCTTCTTCCAGGGCCTAGGCACAGGCTGCTGCTTCCAGCCCAGTCTCGTAGCTCTCCTGGCACACTCGCGCCGCGCTGATCGCGCCGTGCTCAACTCGTTGCGCAACTTCCTGCGCAGTATGGGAGGTACGCTGGGACTGACGCTCGCAAGTACTATCTTGAACAACGTGCTCAAGGCGCGCCTACGAGGCGTGGTAAACTCATCTGTCGCCGAAACAGTAACGACTTCTATCAATCAACTTGACTCGCTGGGTCTGTCGGCTGCACAGCACAACGCGGTCCTGGACGCTTACATGGCTAGCGTACGCACCGTCTTCATATTGTACGCGCCGCTGATCGGAGCTTGTGCTTTGGCTGCGTTGCTTGTTAGCGATAATGGACTTGAGGAGAAGGATACGAGTGTGACCTTGTCTCCTGGGACTCCAGCACTGAGATCTTAAATCAAACCTATATACATTGCCTGCTCAATTGTGGATTACAGAATAACGACTTCCGCGGCGAAGAGAGTGGCGATTGCTGCCTGGTCATCGGCAACTCATCAGTGGGATTCTTGATAACCTTGAAACTTAGTTTCGATCAAGTGTTAGGACAGTTCTGGAATTTCCGAATGGCCTACATTTACAATAGGTCTACCGGAGGTCTATATTTGTATTTAAATGTTATATAGATGTATTAGGAAGTCTTTCAATTTTATATCTACGATGAATCTAACGAAGGGGCTCAAAAAAGTTATACCGGCGCTACTAAACTTCGCTAATAATATCTCGTCAATACTATCAATTATCCCTCACTTTGTAGATTATAATAATAAATTTCTACTATAAATATAGGGTTGTAATATTCCTCTAACGCTTTTTACTATTCATTCTATGACATTTATCTTTCCATCGTATATTGTAGGTATATAACTTTCCCGTATGATATACATATTATAAACAAGTATATTTTGATATATATTAACATTACATTCAGTCGTTATAACAGAAAAATAATTCCAAGTAAGATATATAAGTATAACAGATTACAGTATTCAAACCGTAGTATTTCTATAAAGTAGTTCAAAGCTTCTATTATGTCTCTATTTCTCTATTAAAATCCTAATTATATATCTCTATATTATTAACTAGTTGTCTCTTAATTAATATACTCATGTTGTTATTATTAAACCTCTCTGGCTCTAGAATAGTAGTATTTCAATATATAGTATAGTAATCTCTTATTGCTTTAGAGTACTTACGAGTATCTCTAAGAGAAAGATCTGTATGTAAAATAGAGCTATTAACTAGTACTAATTACGACTATCTCTCTCTACTCTAGTATTATATAAATTATATTTTTAATATGAAATTAGAAAGAATATTTAAAGGAGGTAATAGTTTCAAGATGAGTTACTTTTTATACTAAGAACTAGATCAAAAGTTGGTGTCTATAAGAATTAATAGCTCTGAGAAAAGTTAAAGTTTCTTAATTTAAGTTTAGATTCTATAAGCATAGTAGAAAAATAGAAGTAGATAAACAAACAAACAGACAAATAAAAAAATAGACAAATAAAAAAATAGACAAACAGATAAACAAACAAATAGATAAACAAACAAATAAACAAATAAACAAACAGATAAATAGATAAACAGAAATCCAGCAATGTGATAGAATAGCTACAAATTTTCCCCTCTTAATATACCTTCAAAGAATGGCGATAATCCAGTAGGCAGACCTGAGCCGAACCCGCTTCTACAACTCCAAAACAACAACTAAACTGAATCAATCCAATATTCCTATCTCCATGACTATTGAGACTGTCTGCAAATTCTCGGACCAGTGCCCTTGGTAAGGGTTGTGGCTCCGGTGACACCCGAGAGAGTTATCGCTCTTGGAGGTTAGTTCTATAAGGATTCATAATAAGTCCACTAAATCACTTACTAATATTTTATCAAATAAGGGATATATTAATGACTAATATATATATGATATAATTTCATATTATAAAATCATATTATTATATAATTGTATAATAGTATCTCTTATCAAATTGATTTATAATGGAATAGAATAAAATGGAACTAGATGGAAGTATACAGGAAATCTTGCTAAATTGATTAATTATATTTTCTTTTTATTATCTAAAATAATTCTATAAGATATGATTTAAATCGATCTTATTTATAAATATGGAATATACTGGAATTTCATTATAAATTATATAAATCTAGAATATTCTTTAAAGAAATTTTAGAAAAAAGCAAGCAATTTCATCTCAATTTAGCTTAGTTTTTCTAAATTGACTTCAATTCAATTTTTCTATATATTCGATTTATCTTTACAACTTAAATTAACTAGATCTTTTATTATCTTTATAATTCTTTTTATTATAAAAACTAATTTTCAAGAGATTATAAGCCTGGTTAGTCTAAACTAGTTTAAAAAGGGAATTAGCTTAATTTAAAGTTGTATATCATATATATATTACTATTGAGCTATCGAATATCGAATTTTCGAATCAATTTAATCAAATTCATATCGAAAACTATTGTATATAGACCCTATAATCTATATTTCTGAAGCTAAACCTAATTGAGTATATAAAATTAAATCCCTAGATAATATATTTATGCTATATTGCTACCTATAGTGGATGATATATCAATTTTCTTTATACCAAAGTGCCCTAACTTATTTAATCTTTATTTTATATCAATTAAGATAAAGATTTAATTTAAGAGGTGGTTAGTCTATTTGATTCTCGAAACTAAAATCGATTTTAAATCGATTTATTTACCTAATCTATTCAAGATCGAAATTAGTTATACATTTAGATTAGTATTTAACTAGCATAAGACTAATTAGTCTATAAAGGATTTAAAATAGCTTTTGGTATCAATTTTAAATCTGATCCTTTAAAAGGCAGATCTAATTATATTGAATGGATTAACCGAGCTAAGTTCTTTCTTGAAATAAATGGCTTTATGCCATATATCGACGGTATAGAAATTCCATCTAATAAAAGTCTATATATAGACGAATCAGGAAGGCCTATTTCATTTGAATTAGTTATAAAATATAATGAAAGGTTTTCAGAATATTAGAGAAATGAAAGAAAGGTACTAGGAGCTATTAAATCTATAATTAGCTTCGAATTAGTCGAAAGATTCAAGGAAAATATGGTTAAAAGTTTATGGGACTCTATTAATAAGATGTTTGGAGAATCTTTTATTAAATTAATGAAAAGATATTTAAATAGGCTAATAGAATCTAATTATACTAGTTTAGAAGGAATGAACAATTATACTAATTCAATCTAATTATTATATAATTATTTAAAATCAATGAATTTCGATATTCTGGACGCTTTTATAGTATAGTTTCTTTTTAGAGGTTTATCTAGTTTTTTTAATAGTTTTGCTTCTCGAAAATATAAAGAATTAGCTAAAAATACGGCTAGTATTAATCTAAATAAGTTTTTTTTCAAGCTAATATTTGAAAAGATTAGAATACAATCTAATATCGATTTAAATACTAATAAAATAAGTTTTAATAAAACTTTCTATTGTAAGCACTACTTTAAAAAAAGGTATTTAGAATCGAAATGCTTTATAAAATATTTTGAATTAAAGATTAATAAAGGGGATAATAAGAAGCAATTTAAATCAAATCCGAATAGAAATTCGAATAAAGATTCAAAAAAAGATTCGAATAAATTTATCTTTAATAAGTAATTAATAACTATAGATTATTATATAAGCTTAGCTAATCAATTTCTTAAATCTAAATATAAATTTATATTAGATTCGAATATTATAAAGTATTATTTACTTAATAGGGAATAGTTTATAAATTATAAGTTATTAAACAATTATTTTATCATTATAATTAATAAAGAAAAGCTTTGTATTAATAATATAGAAGATATTTCTATTCTAATTAATAATAAATCAGAGGTATTATTACAAAGAATATATTATATTCCTGATATAGCCTTTAATTTTATTAGTTCAAATAAAATAGCCTAAAAAGGGTAATTTAGTTACATTGTTTTTCCTAAGAATAAAATCGATATTATTTATAAAGAGATTAATATACAAACTATAGCTTTTTGATTAATTGATATATATTATTTTAATTTTAAGATAGATTCTAAATATTTTAAAAGTATTAATACTCCTGAAATGGAAAAAGAATCAATTCAAGAATCGGATTTATTATTAAATAAAATCAATTTCAATTTAATTTATAAGAGATTAGGTTATATAAATAAGGATTATATCATTAAATTCTTAAATATCTAATTAGATATAACTAAATCTGATTTAGATGTATATAAATCATGCAAATTCGGTAAATTTTATTAGAAAATAAGCAAGGAATTTTTTGAAATCCCTAAAATAAGCTCTAAATTCGAAAAATTCAGTCTAGATATAATTGAATCTTTTAGAACTATAGGGATTAAAAATAAAAAATACTTTCTAATATTTATCGATTAGACTACTAAAACTATTTGGGTATATCCCATTAAATTCAAATCCCAGGCCTATAATATTCTAATAGAGTTTTACAATTTAATTAGAAATCAGTTTAATATTAATATTAAAATATTAAGATTAAATAATATTCTCGAGTTCCTTTTGAATAAATAGATGGATTTTATCCGAAATCATGGGATTATATGCAAATATATTAACCTGTATACTTATTCCTAGAATGGAATAGTTGAGATACTAAATAGATATATAATTAAAAAACTAATCTATATAACTAAAAAGAAAAAGATTCTATTCTATTTATAATTATATCTAGTTAAAGTTATTATTTATATCAAGAATAGAATATATAGTAGTTCTATTAATAATTTACTATTCAAATTAATATATAATAAAAAGCTTAATCTAAGTTATATTAAAATCCTAGGCTTTCTTATTTATATTATTAATAATAAAAAGATTTACAATAAAAAACTAAATTCTAGAGTTTGGAAAGGTATATTAGTAGGCTTTAATTCATTTAATAATTATTTAATCTATATTCTAATCAATAAAAGAATAATTAATTCAAAAGATATCGATATTCAAAAAAACTTTATATATTTTAATAAATATAAAAACCAGAATTTAAAACTATTGGAAAAAAAAAACCTCGAATTTAAACCTATTTAGAATAATATAGAGAATAAAGATATTATTAATATCAATAGATATTAAACTAATCCCGAAATAAACAAAAACAACGAAAATAATAAAATAATTAATTATATAAAGATTAATTCTAATAAACCTATATCTGGTAAATCTATATTTAATAAATCTAATATATAGTAATCTAAATATATAAAAGATTTAATTTCTAATAATAAAGATTTTAATAAAAATAAAAAATATATAATTTCCTATTATAGATTTACTTTTTCCGGGTATTTTAATTTAATCAATAAGGAAATAAATATCGAAATAGATTAACAAAATTTTTAATTAATTTTCAATATTAAATTTAAAAATAATAAAAAAATTATTATTAATAAACCAGATTATATATTAATTAAATTTAAAACTTATAAAAAAACTATTAGCTTTTCAGAAAAAGAATATTAGCTAAAAGTTATAAAATACAAAATAAATACCCTTAAATCTAATAAAACTTGAAATATTATTAATAATCCCAATAATAATAAAATCCTAAGAATTAAATAAATATATAAAATAAAGAATTTAGGTAAATTCATTAAATTCAAAACTAAATTTGTTATTAAAGAATTCAAACAACTATACAAATTAGATTATATTAATATATATATATTAATAGTTAAATTGATGGTATAAAAGCTTTTATTTATATTAATTTTTCAAAATAATTAATTAATTCATAAAATCGATATAGTATTAATATTTATATAAGGTAATATTAATATATTATTTTTATTAAATCTATCAAAAAAATTTAATAAATTAAAGAATAAAGTTTTAAAATTAAATAAAGCTTTATATAACCTAAAATAATCAATTAGAATATAATATTATATTCTAAAAAATATATTAAATAAATTAGATTTTATAAATCTAATTTCTAAAAAATATATTTTTATTAATAAGAATAAGAATATAATTCTAAATATATATATTAATAATATTATTATAATAACCCCAAATCAAGAAATTATTAATGAATTTATTAATAATTTAAAAAATATTTTAATCTAAAAGATCTAAATCCTATAAAGAACTATCTAAATATTCAAATTAAAAAAACTAGTAATATACTAAAACTATACCAATCAGAATATATTAAAAAGATACTTACTAAATTCAATATATTAAATTCCAATCCTGTTTCTATTTCAATAAATCCGAAAATAAAATTAATTTATAATAAAGAAAAAGCTAATAATAATAATATTAAATTATATCAAAAAATTATAAACTCTTTATTATATTTAGCTTTCAAAATTAAACTAGATATAATATTTTCTATATCTAAATTAACTAATTTCTTATCCAATCCTAATACAAAACATATTCAAACCACTAAAAGAATACTGAGATACTTGAAAAAGACTATAAATAAAAGTACAAATTATACTAAAATTAAAAACCCTTATATTCAAGAATTCTGCAACACCAACTACAAAAGGAAAATCAATACATATAAATTTATTAGCAAATACATATTTATACTAGAGAATAGGCCTATTAATTGGAAATCTAAACTATAGCCGGTAATAGCCCTTTCTACAACCGAATCTGAATTCATTACTATAAACCTAACTACTAAAAAGACTGTTTATATTAAAAAGCTACTATTAAAGCTTAATCTATATAAACAAAATAAATTTCCTTTATACACAAACAATCAGGCCACACTAACGCTTACTAAAAACTCTATATTTTACGAAAAAAGCAAGTATATAGCAATCAGATTCTATTATATTAGAGATATTATTAAATCAAGGGATTTAAACCTAATCTATATATCTACTAATAAATAAAAAGCTAATAAACTTACTAAACCATTAACTCGAATCAAATTGATTAAATTTATAAATCAGATCAATCTAAATTAAGATATATAATAGGATTGATTTAGTATACCTATTAAAAAGATATGTAAGGATTTATAATAAATCTATTAAATCATTTACTAATATCTTATCAAATAAGGAATATATTGATGACTAATATATATAATATGATTTCATATTATAAAATCATATTATCATATAATTGTATAATAATATCTCTTATCAAATTGATTTATAATAAAATAGAATGAAATGGAACTAAATAGAAGTATACAAGAAATCTCGCTAAATTGATTGGTTATACTTTCTTTTTATTATCTAAAATGATTTTATAAAATACGATTTAAATTGATCTTATTTATAAGCATAGAATATACTGGAATTTCATTATAAACTATATAAACCTAGAATATTCTTTAAAGAAACTCTAGAAAAAAGCAAGCAATTTCATCTCAATTCAGCCTAGCTCTTCTAAATTGACTTCAATTCAACTCTTCTATATATTCGATTTATCCCTACAGCTTAAACTGACTAGATCTTCCACTATCCTTATAATCCTTCTTATTATAAGAGCTAACCTCCAAGAGAAATTTAACCAAAAAAGCCTACACTATACTTAGCGAATATTATGTTTCTGAAGCAGTTTATGAAAACACAGTTTTGTAGATTTGATTGAACCAGAGATTCTTCAAGCGTAACGAAGTATCGAGGCCTTGGGGGCTCATTCTTACAAAAATAGAATATAGGAAATTGTGGTGTGGTGTGGTATTATGGATATTTTTTTTTACTATTGAAATAAATTGGGGGCTTCCCCTACGACCTCACTCCACTCGAAGAATCTTACAGGTAGAGACCATAGAAATGGACGATAGCAGATGTAGACGTTGGAGAGCCTACATTTGCATCGTCCGTAAAATCGTATCATGATACAAGGGATAGGACGATAGGTATGTGATATTCTACAAGGAGAGAAGGAAGTTCTCGGGAGAATGCTGACTATCTCGAGACCATGTGTGGACACCTGAGGCATCTATACTACTGAGCCCGTGATAATTGGAATGTGAAATTCGATTCCAAGTACCTAGGTAGGTAGTTAAAATCATAATTTGGAGCAACTATATATAACCGTGTACCGTACCTCGAAAATGTATTCGTCGAGGCTACTAGTTGTTTAAGGTTAAGCCTCGTCGATTTCTATTACTACTTGCACGGTTAATTGATTTAATGATTAGTTTAATAATTGGGCAAATAATAAACCGTTATGAGGTTTCAATCCTACATAGGAAGATACGATGTAGAAAGGCACACTGCAAGGATATACGACGTGGGAAGGTACGATGTGGGAAGGTACGACGTGGGAAGGTACGACGTGGGGAGGTACGACGTGAGAAGGTACGATACCATTGCATCAATCAGAGGGTTTGACTAAAAAAGCCTATGCTATATCTAGCTGGTATAATATTCCTTGCGCAGATTGTGGAAACAAACTTTTGCAGTTTTGATATGAATTGGGATGTAAATTTTGATTTCAGGTAATACAAATACTAAGAATACCTAGGTACTGAGATTACTATCCAGAAATGAAAATAATTGGCTTAACAACAAACCGCTACAGGGTTTCAATCCTACGTGGGAAGGCGCTGTACCAATCATGTACCGAAGCACGAATTCCGGAGTATTAATACAGTTATAGCATGGCATCAACTACTAAGGCCGATTTGAATCATTTAGCATAAACCCCCAAAATAGATTTCTGCCTAATGAAAAAAGAAATTTTAAAATCTATATAATATACTTATAGAAATCTAATAAAGAAAGATAGAATTCAACCTTATTAAAAACTTTTTGTAAAACAAATTATATTATTAAATAGCTCTTAAAATTAATTCTATTTATTTATTTTTAGAATTCATTTCAAAACTTTTTATAAAAAGTATACTGATATTTAAAATATATTTTCAAATAGTTTTCCTTATAATATATAAACTACTCTAAAATAAACAAAATAAACTTAATAAGAATTCCTTATAATATATAAACTACTTTAGAATAAGTAAAACAAACTTAATAAGAATTCTTATCTAAAACTTAAGTTTAAATTTATCTTACTTAAATCGTATAACTAATATAACTCTAAATAATTTCTAAAATATTGAAAAAAGAAGTTCAATTCAATATACAACCTTAAAGGAATTTATAAAATAAAAAGAAAACAAACTTTCCTATTAATTAAAATACAAGGAATCTATTAATATAATTCTTTTTGAATTATCTCAAAAATTGAAATTTATATTCAATATAATAATACTTGAGAAATAAAAGATTCAATATTGAAAATTAATTATTATTCAAATACATTAAAATACTTTTAAATTAAATATAAATTTCAATTTTTGAAATAATTTAAAAAGAATTATATCAATAGATTCCTTGAATTCTAATTAATAGATTTATCTCTTTTCTTTCTATTTTATCAATCCCTTTAAAGTTATATACTAAATTGAATACTTTAGTATAAAAACACACCACTAAATTCTAAATACATTTTTAGCTCAGACAAAAATCTATTTTTGGGGTTTATACCAAATGATTCAAATCGGCCTCAGTACAGCGCCGTGTTACTTTGCGGTTGGCTAAGCGCTACTCTGCATTTGACTAAGCGCTGCCTGGGTAAAAGCCCCAGCCGAGTACCGTTATATCAGATGAGCTTTCCTTACATCGACTGTCAAAACATACACTCAAATAGTTACTCGTTGAATTTGGAAAGAATCGGCTTTACTAGCCTACTGTGTCATTGTTTCAACACAGGTTGCATTTAGAGATTAATATCTCGACTTAGTCTCAATTTCCTCAATTATAATTGTCACTCATAGTACACAGTACCCACAATTACAAGCGCGACCAGGATGGCTTTTCTTTCCTTCCCACTCGAAGTACTACAAAATATCGCAGTCTTCCTCGAAATAGCGCATCGGCCTAGTCTCGACGCTTTTACCTTGACAAACAAGGCCTGCCATGCGGCCGCAATCTTTCTCGTCTTTCGGAAAATTGTAATCACAGTTGACGATCGCAAAGAACTGCGTCGCGATGTTGATGGACTTATTGAGACTCTCTCTCGCACAGATTCCTTTCGTCACATCCGACGCATCACTATCAAAGGGGCTCTAAGGCCCAGCACCAAGAAGACAGAAGGATTTGGTCCACAAACATGTTGGTTGGCTCAAACTGGCCTTGACGAGGTACTAGTGGATGAGGAAGCAGTCTATTATGGCGGCTTATATACGGTGTATGATGGGGGCGTTATTGAAAAGTTTTCTGAGGAGGATATGGCGTGGGCTCCCGTTGTGAACTTGCTCCAAGCTAAAATTCACCTGGAAGATCTGGTCTATGACTGCCAGAGTCAATTTCCGCCAAGTCTTCTCAGAACACTTCACGAGCAGCATCCTCAATGCAGGCTTCATCACCTCACGTTCCGATTCCGGACTCTATTGTGGGGCATCCCCTATTCTTACGAGATGGAGCTTGCTACATCACCATCTTTGTATAGAGTAAAGATTACTTGCGCTTTACGCGATAGTGAATACGACG
The DNA here is from genome assembly GCA_014898485.2 of Botrytis squamosa. NCBI lineage: Eukaryota > Fungi > Ascomycota > Leotiomycetes > Helotiales > Sclerotiniaceae > Botrytis > Botrytis squamosa. The sequence continues at coordinate 25,180 of RCTC02000004.1, forward strand.
ATGATTTCAACTTGGAGGCCATGATGGAGCTTACATCTGGGCTTGCTCCCAACTTGAAGGAGGTAGTTGTTTTAAATCTCCTTCCAGGACGCTCTTTAAAACCAGTCCGTCCCCGAGGGTCGTGGCAAGGCCTTCCAGGCTTTACCGGCGAGAAAGTAGGATCCCTGACATCACTGTCACTCAAGGGATATTCACGTTTGGATTCCCCAAAAATGCTACAGAATTGGGCCAGATATACAGACTTTGCTTTTCTGCGACACCTTACCCTCGGAGGTTGCTACGACGCAAAGATGTCTGGGCTCAGTGGCGAGACAATGGAATGGGTTGCCCAGAACCATTTCTTTCCCCGAGTCAAAACACTCAATGTTTATCTTACCCGCAAAAATTATTTTCACGGTGACCCGAACTACAGTGAGCACGCAGTTTCCTTTTTCCGTGCTTTCGAATCTCTTGAGGAACTATCCATCGATGGGTCGATGGACTCACCAATCCTGGACACTGTTCTCTCCCATCATGGACAGACACTTAAAAAACTCAGCTTTAATCCTTTTGAGAATTTTTTTCGAAACGCTGCTGGTCACAATCCACTGGATCTGCCCTTAGAGTTCACCCATAACCGTATTTTGCAAATCGAAGCTCAGTGTCCGATACTAGAAGAGCTTGCTGTTCCAGTCAAGCGCAACAAGTCCAGTGTATCCGAAGCTAAGATGTACAGATGCTTCGGCAGGATGAAACGCTTACGATCCCTCTTTCTTATCCTGGATTGTTCGAATTGGCGAGTTACTCGGGACAGTACATACAATCCCGAATTCGATGAAGAAGACCAAAAGCCTATAGACAATGAGCCACACACCTTTTTGAAGAGGGGTGAACTGAAGGAGACATTTATTAATTGCGCAGTAGACGAGGCGCTAGCTCGTTCAATCTGGGAGACCATTAACCAGAACAAATCCGGTAGACGGCTGGAGCGGCTTAAATTGTGGCCTACGGGAGCGGGCGAATACGGCGTCAGCGACCGTATGGGAAGCACCTTTAACGCGATGGCTGATAGTCTGATTCGATCATGGCTATTTGAGCGCGTTCCGCGAGATGATGATGAAGAAAGCTTCACTGTTCGGGAACTGGGGCGACATGGGAGGAAGGAATTGGATCAAATGAATCAAAGCTATTTGTCCTACTTTCATGATCCTGAGATTTGGGAGGTACTCCGTTCTATTTGGCCAGCCAAAGAAGGTAGCAGGGATTGGCTAGATGACTGTTCGAGCTTCCCTCTGCAGGTAGAGAATTTTTCTCACTAGTTATAAAGCATGGGGGTCTAGGTGTAAGTTTGGCCTAACATTTTATCATTGTAATCACGTCGTAATTTATTTTTTGCTTTGTAATAGAAAGATCGGAAGACCTATAGAAAGCATACTAAACGCATTAGGCGTATTAGATAATCATCTTGATTGATATATTCAACTCGATCGTATATAGCTTTCAATAGAATATACCATACTTAATACTAATAAAATACTTCTTCTTTACGTCTTTTCTCCTATATATAGCTACTAGAATTATTAAACTAAGTTATATAATCAATATCAGAGCCTCTATTACTTATATAATTTGAATAACTGTTTTCTTTTTCTCGAATCAATTTTCTACTTATAAAGATATCTTAAATTCAATTTAGATTCTAAAATCTTATATAAAATAAATATTAATTCATTATAGAGTGATTAATACTATAAGATTATCAATTTCTAAGCGAATTAAATTCATCGATCGTATTATATTTTCCGTCGAGTTATTACTCCTTTATTAAGATTAGTTACTTATTATAGTTAACTTACTAACTAAATCTTACTAGAAGAATATTATTTTCTATAGTCTTCTTTAAGATTATAGAAAGTTATTTAATTATTTTCAAATCTAAATTTTTCTTAATATAAATTTTTTCTAGAAAAAAAGATTATTCTTATATAGGGAATTCTTATCCCCTGTGACACTTTGCCTTAAAAGAACTGCGAGAGCAGGGTACAATTTATCCTTAGAATCTACAACTACAGAATCGGGAGCAAAGCGCTCGTTGAGCGCACCTATATATCAACTATGTACACGTGATCGTACACGTGTGCGCATGCGCACGTGAGCGATCGCAACTGCGATTGGGTGCCGATCCGTGACATCCCCTAGAGTACGAGTAAATAGCACATATTAAAGTTCGTATAATATATCTTATATAAAGAAATATAATTAGTTAGATTGGCTTTTGTAATGCTTTTTTAATCACTCTATTTATAAATAGGAATCTTGATTTCAAATCATAGTTTTTTAAAAAAAATTAAAAAGATAAAGACTATAAATTAATATATATTATTTTCTTTAAAGTTTCAAAATAGAAGTGATATTAAAAAGATTTTATATTAAAGATTAAATATAAATATATAATCAAATTCTAAGTATTCTAATGTTCTGATTGATTACTAAGATGCCTATTAAGCGAGGGCGCCGAATTTTGATACTCTAGGGAATAGCGAGTTGTAAAATTTAGAATAGATTTATTAATATCTTTATTAGGAAATTGAAGATATTTATATTAGTAATTCTATCGACTATTAGATTAATAGTTAATTGATATTAAGAAAAAAAGAGTATATATAAGAAGGGAGTAATAAGTAAAATTAATAAATATTCAGAAGGATTATATTAAGATAGATTTCGTTTATATATAGAGATAAATATATATTAGTTTGAAAACAAATAGGTAAATAATAACTTTATTCTTCATTCATAATAATTCTTGATTTTCTTTTTTAAATCAAAGAAGATATTATATAAGCGGATATAATAAGAGTTGTAAGCTTTACTACTACGCTACGTAATAGTTGAGGCCCCGGCTTATCGCATACTAGCTGAAAACACACCAAAAACCTTCATTTCTTCAACTTTTAAACTATATATTATTTCAATAAATATAGAAATTAAATTATTGAAATTGATTTGTATTATAATTAATTATTGAAATTATTGAAAAAAATGAATAAATTATTTTTAGTAATTTTTGTTATATAGTTATAGGCTTTTAAAATTAGAATTTCTAAAAATTTCAAAAAAATCGATTTTTTTATATAGGAAAAGGATTACATATAATAAATTTTGAAAATTTTCAACTTTAAAATCTTACAACTTTTTTCAAAAAAATATTAAAAATAATCTACTCAATTTTGAAGATTATTTATATAATCACCTTTTATATATAAAATTTTGAAATTATTCCTTCAATTATTAAATAAATTATAAAAGAAATTAGTTTATACGGGAAAATGACTTTTTTACAGGGATTTTGTCACGATAAAGGGTGGTGTGCGATAAGCCGGGGCCTCAACTCTTACTTAATCTATTCAAAAGGCACAGTATCAGGGATCGCTTCCTAATAGCTTACTACTATATATATACCCTATAACAGAAGAGTTTGAAATCATCTTACTGCTTATTAGCTATTTATAATATAATCAACTACTAGTAAGTAATTGATAGTGTGAGCGAAACTTGATACTAGTCACGTGACCTCTTTCTGTAGCTAGTATTTATAGGTCTTCGTTATATAGTTTAGAGAAAGCAATTAATTCCTACTCATCTTTTCGTATATTTTGTAATATACTATGTAGAGCCTACTCTTCCTCTCCTCTACTAAAAGTACTATATCTCAGTAACTTATTTGTAGTATTTATAAAGGACTACTTTACAACCCTACTACCTTCTACTCTTTTATAATAGTATCAACTCTAATCTATAGCAATTCTAATATAATAAAATTGTTTTTGTCACGCTATACACGTGATCGCGTCCGATCGGGCTAGTACGGCACTAAGCTTTGAGCCGATCGTATATATAGTTTTGTAGTATACTTTTTTTAGTTTTGTAGCTTTTAATTCTAAGGTTGATTTTTAAATGTTTGTTGGGTTTGTTATATTATTAAAAGCTTTTTTAGATAAGAAATGAAATAATATTAGTATATATTTATAAATAAAGCTTTTATATATATTTTGTTTGCTCCTTATTTAGGTATATTGTTTCAGCTTTTTTGCTTGTATATAAATCTTTTTGATATTATTTAAAAGTGTTGTTTTTTTTTTATCCTTAAATTTTTAAACTATAGAGATCGATATGATTTTATATACGATTGAGGAGCTTCACAGCGAAGTGATCTGATAGTATAATGAAATCTCTTTTCTATATTTTCTAATCCTTGATTGTACTTTTATATTGTATATGTTTTTCTGTTTGAAACTTTTTTTCTCTGATTTCGAAAAATTTAGTAGTAGTTTTCAGAAATTTGATATATGGTTATCTTCGATTTAGGCGAAATTATAGATAAATAGTGCTGCAATCAGCGATTCTATAGTTCAATTTTATTATGTTTATTTTAATCTCGAATCTCATATACAAGTTATGGTTCTATTTTAGTTTTCTTTTTTTGATTAAAACGTTCTATTAGATTATATGACAATTCTAGATCAATTTATATGTGTTTATAATAATCCGAATAAAGTTTAAGAAGCTAAAGATAAATTGTTCAATCTCAAATAAGGAATCGATTTTCTATATACTTATATTACAAAATTTGAAAGAATTCTTTATGAAGTCAAAAGATAGAATTGGCTTGATTTGAATAAGATTTTAACTTTTTGTAATGGATTCAATATGATTTTTAAAAATCATTTTTCTCAATAGCTTTCTCTGTCTTATTTTTATCTCAATTTTGTTTAGGTTATATAATAACTAGTTGTATATATAATAAATGGATTTTCTGTATTATTTTATTTTAATGAACTTAGAGCTTTATATATATTGCAGAATCCATTTTACTTTTGTAATTATAATCTAATAGATATTAGTAATCTTAATATTATTAATGCCTTTAATTCTCTTGATATTCAAGTCGATTTTATTCCGATTTTATTCTATTTTTGTATATTCGAGTTTTCTTTTGCTGAAAGAACTCTTTTATGTAAATAAAACAAATATATTCGATATAGAAATACTTTCTATTAGGTATAATTTTGTTTGCTTGATTTGTATTAAAGTATTCAAAATCGAAAAAAATCTGTTCTAGTTATTATAATCATTTCTGTTAATTTTGAGTATGATGATAATGAAGGTAAGGATTTAGAAGAAATTATTAATAATCGATATTTTAAAGATTGTTTGAAAAAAATAGATAATTTCTAAAACATTTTTTAATTAATTATAATATATTTAATATATTAAGGATTTTTATTAAAAAATAATAAAGAAAATGATAATATTAATAGTAAAGAAAAAGATTATTGATTATATTTTATATTTAAATTATTTGTTTAAAGTGAGTTTGAAGCGAATTCTTCAAAAAGGGGGGGTAGTATTATGCTATATATGTAATTGTGTTTGATTGGGCTAGTATAGCATTAAGCTTTGAGTTAATTGTATATATAGTTTTATAATATACTTTTTTTAGCTCTGTAGCTTTTAATTTTAAGGTTGATCTCTAAACGCTTGTTGGGTTTGTTACAGTTTTATAAATCAATAATAAATCAACTATATAATATATAATATTAAATTTTAGTATAGATTATAACTTTAATTAATCTTTTAATCAAACGTTAAATTTCCAATAATATATAATTGATTGAAAGTCGTTATTATAGTTTTTAGTAATTCATAATATATTAAAATATAATATTTTTTTATCAAATTTAGTTCGTAAAATGAAATTATTATTTTCTTAATTCTAAAGCTTGTATTATATAGTTATATAATATTATATTTTTTTTAAATTGATTTATAATAGAATAGAATGAAATAAAAGTATATAGAAAACTATTAATAAAAAATAAATCAAATTGATTGATATACTTTCTTTTTATAATATAATATAATTCTATAAGATATAATTTAAATCGATTTCATTTATAAGTATGAAAACTACTAGAATTTCATTATAAGTTATATAAATCTATATTATTCTTTAAAGAAAACCTAGGAAAAATCAAGCAATTTCATCTTAATTTAGTCTAGTTCTTATAAATTGAATCCAATTTAACTCTTATATTATATGTTCGATTCGTCACTAAGCTTAAATTGACTAGAGCTTTCACTATTATTATTATAAAAGCAAACCTTCAAGAGTAACAATACATCGTGGAGCCATGTCCGCTGAGGGTGTTGTTCACAAGAAATTTGAAACATCCAGGTGTTGTAATTTCCTAGTTACAGGATGAGGTTCATTATTATATGTTATTTGGTTTATTTGCGGCTGTATCCATTGACGAGCAAGTCGACTGGATCCCTATATATCCCCTGATACTTCTACCAGATCCGAAGGTTAATAGGGCATAAATCAAAAAATTCTATATCTAGGTATAGCCACTTCAAATACTCGGTCCTCCTAGCTTGGTTTCTAGGGCCAACCAAGCTGGTGTTGAAAGTGTTGCAGACAAGTATTATGTCAAGAATTTTCACAAATCCGGCATAATTCTGTCTTTGCTATAGAGAACCATACATAGCCTGACGTCTATTCAAGAACCAGAATCTGTTCTTGAGCAGGTTCGATAACTGCCAACAATCTGCTTCACTTTATTTCCGAAGAGGGGCAAAAAAGGAGCACCAAGAGATATAAACTTAACTTCCCATTACAAGCTGTTTGAATATTCACATTTGCGAGCAGATTTCAGGTGAAGCGGATTTTTTGCCGATTTCCTTTGAAGCTATTATGTAAATCTTGAGAGACAAATTTTTCTTCAGCTTTCCTGACTTGATGTTGAATCTATCCCAATACAAGATACGATAAATCCGATATTTTGCCATTTGTCTGTATGCACGTATATATATGTATACGTTAATCAGTGACTTCGATCATAGCAATCCTCTTCATCAATCTGCCTATCCTCATTGGCCAGAAAACTTGAGAGTGCCGACATCATGTTATTCAACACCATCACGCTTTTGCTCTCATGTGCTTCCGCTCCTGCTTTAGCACTTGCAAATCCATCACACCAGAAACCAGAAGCATTTTCTTCTGGAAAAGAAACAACCGTTCGCCTTCTTTACGAATACCCACTCGGAACATTCGTCGAGGCTATCGCAGTTCGCCCTAATGGCGAGCTTCTTCTTACACTGCCTTATAATTCTTCAGTCCATAGCATTGACCCCCTGTACTCAAACTATACCCCGAAAGTTGTGCATAACTTCGATGGCCTCACCATATTTGGCATCACCGAGTATGATCGTGATATCTACGCCGTAAATGGTGGCGGCTTCTCTTCGAGTACAGGTCCAGTCATTGGCACTTATCGTGTCGATTCTTTAAATTTAACGCAGACCACAGCAACGTCGTCCACCATTGCAAACATTTCTTCAGGTCAATTTCTCAACGGCATGACTTCCTTGCCTCGGCGGGGCGTTGGGCCGTCTAATGTGCTCGTCAACGATGTCGCCGCTGGCGTGGTCTACAATCTAGACCCCATCTCCGGCAAATATTTCATTGCCATCGACAACACCTACACACAGGCACATCAACACATCAACCTTGGGGCTGTAGGCGTTAACGGCATCAAAACTGAAGACGGAATGGCTTACCTCACCAATACAGGTCTAGGCATGCTTGTACGTTTTCCCATCCACGAAAACGGCACAGAAGTTACAGGTGGAGCAGTTGAAATCTTGTCCCACGAGGCAAACTCTACTTGGTTCTACGACGATTTTGCGCTCCGCGACACCATTGCTTATATTACGACTGGCTCTGGAAATTCTATCGAGCGCGTGGTTGCGCCTGCGGTAGATTCACGGGGTCCGATTACTTCCGAGATTATGGCAGGTAGTCTCAATTCTACGATTGTAGCAGGACCAACAGCTGCGGCTTTTGGACTCACGCCTTGGGATAGTCATATCTTGTATGTTACTACAAGTGGGGCGTCGAATGTACCTGTGGACGGGAGGGTTAGGATTGGCGCACAGGTGCTGGCTATTGATACCAAATTATGCTCATGGTCTTAGATAATTTGGTGTTAGAATCTTGACACAGATTTTATAAAATTTATACATCATGAAAGAAAGAGAAGGGAAAGAGACAATAGGGAAAAGTTGTACTTTCTGATTTGTACATTGATTGTCGGCACACAACTTCATGTCCAAGAATATTGAATCTCAAGCAACGGTTAAATAAAAAGAAAGGAAGGAAGTAGATATCGGTATAATCGTACGGGTGTAGTAGTTGTATGATATTCTATTGTACCGAGTGTAGTATTTTCGCTATATTTTAGTCTTAGAAATATTATCTAATCATTTCCTACTATATAATTAAGAAACGATAGTGAATGTCAAAATCCTAAACATATAAGTTAAACTTTAAAGCGGGGTTTCAATTGAATGATACAAGGAATTGTCTTCATTTTTATAAGTAAGTAGAAAAGCTTCATAAAGTAGTTTAATTATGATCTACGTCAATTATCGAAATTGGAGACATTTGAGCTTAATTCCCGTTCTAACGTGAATGTGAGGTTGGTCGATCAAGATTCAATCTGAGACAAGTCGTCTGGGGAAACAACATCACAAAATTTATTTTCCCTTACAGTCGGAGAATTTCCAACTATCATATTTGTACTGATCGTCTATGATCAGAGAATTTCAAGTCTAGATCACAACTCTATGACATCTTCTTTTCATTGTACTGATTAATATTCTCAATGAAGAAACATGTCTACCAAATAATTCTCTACAAACTCCCATTTAGACTGTATCATCATAAAATTTCCTATATCTGACTGATAGCAATCTTATGGTTAATCTATATATTGATCATCGATCCATAAAGAAGTACTAGAGCATGGTTCTAAATGGAGGTGAATTCTCTAATTTCAGTCTCACCGCCTTCGATTTACCATCAATCAACTCATTCTGCGCATACAAATCAACATTGAAATTCGAATGCGGTGAGATAAGATTGGTAGTATATACCCCCGTGTATGATGCAGAATTCATGATAATCATAGATTACAGCATTATCATATTTTCTTGATGGAGGTATTCTCAAATGAAATATGAAACACGGTACATTAGAGCCAATTTTCATTTCGTCTATTTCCGCCTTGTGTATATAGTCGTTGGACGATCGCCACCCGTGTCTCAAAATGTCAGAAAGCTTATACTGAAATTATCTGTATATAGTTTACACCTGATTATCTTCACCTCAATTAGGAAAATACTAGTGCCGAAACGAAATCGAACAAAGTGAGGCTCATTCATGATTACCTTCAAGTTAATGTGTATAAGAAGGTGCTTATATCTTCTTATTTTTTCAATCATTCAAGTCGTTCACACATACCATCAAGCTTTCTTTACAAACATTATAACAGTGCAAGCCTACCAGCCATCAATAAATCACCACCATGAAGCTCCTCTTTGCAACTACACTATTCTTGGCTTCGGTCATGGCCATGCCCAGTCAACTTGCAGCCGCGCCTGATGCCACTACTGAGATCGGATGTATGTTTGACGTAATCTCACCCTTTTCCCGGCATTCCAGCTGATACCGTTACAGATGTTCAAGGAGCTAGAAGTGGGCCTCAAGATGACCTGAGCAAGAGAGATCTCGTTAAAGAGAGTAGAGAGGCGGCGAATGAATTCTGTTCAGGAATATATGGTAAGTCACAAAATCATATGGCTTCTTCCACAGCTTGTATTTTCATATTTTGACAAACGAGACTGACCATGGGGGGTTTGAACAGGATATTGCTCAGATACCGTCAAGTGCTGCGATGGCCGTGTCTGCACACGTTGCGTAGGGGATACTGCCCCGATAAACATTTGCCATCCTGCTCAATGCGCAGCCTTTAAAGCCTAAATGGCTACACTAGAGCCATAACGGTTGCTTGAATACTTTGTCTAGGTGTTGGGAGTTGTATCTGTTGGCAAAAGATGTTTGATTTGCATGTGGTTAGTATACAAGGTGGTAGGCGGCGGTGGGGCAAACAAGAATGGACTTTCACAGTTGTAATCTTCTATAATGTAAGGTACTTGTCTTGTATCATGGGACTCTTTTAATCATGTACTTTGTCACTGCTTAATTCAACATTTTATCATTGCATCCTCTGTTTATTCCATGCAAAGTGCACGAATGTAACCTCGCTTCTTGCGATATATGATAGAACCCAATAGTCCCATTGCCTTGTAAATCTCGTCTTCACACAAACAAAACGCGGGGAGTTGGTTGTACATGTCCCATTGCTCAATCGATCGTGGACCTATATATCTCAAACGAATATAGACCCGAATTAACACAGCTTAATTCCGGTAAGCCCCATTATTGATAGATCCAGGACGCAGAATCCGTTGCTTTGATCCATAGGGAACCATTTCACTCGAATCCACTCCTTATACCGCGAATGCGGGTCTATTTAGTAGCTTGCTATCGCGACGAGACTACTGCATTACTACTCTTCGATGCGACTTGATGTTTCTCCAGATTCCAAAAAATACCAGCATACGGCTAGGTGTAGTGGAGTGAGTCGTAAAAAGTATTCTATTGCACATACAAGATAACATACTTTTCTGTGTTGGAAGATGTTGAAAGATGTTCAAATAGGAAATTTCACTTCAATGATGAGGAAATTAACTGCTATGTGGTACATGCTGGTTCAAAATGACAGAATGGGCGCCCACTTTGAGCATTTGACAACTAACCTTCATTTTCAGCCATTAACCATACTATCTCAATGACATTGTTTCATTCATCAAAAACTACTTAAATAGTGAAAACCCTGACCGGCCACCGTTACCAAAGAAACGCGCGCAAATTTCAGATAAAGGCACCATCTGAAGTCCTACATCTTGAAAACTGGTTCGACTGACAATGAGCCACGATTAAACCTTTTCCTTTGGTCTAACTTCTTGAATAGCATCACCAGTCCTAATTGGCTCCCTACGTTCCACCGTCGGTTCCTCACCCAAAGTATCACCGACGCCACCTCTAACATACTCATCGTCATCAAGGTGCCTATACAAAAAGTAGAACCAGATTGCCATTAAAGTTCCCAATACCGCTGGTGCAACATAAGGCCAAATCAAATACGGGTCCACTAAACTCGGGGTACAAGCTTGTGCAATTGCGGCAGAGAGAGCTGTAGCAAACAAGTACATGGAAGTGACAAGACCTTTCATATTTGCAGGAGCTCTTGAATAGGCGAGTTCAAGGGCAGTGACATTGCAAAAGCATTCAGATATACCTCCAATCATCCATTGAGGAAGTTGCCACCAGATACTGAGTGGAGCAACACCGGTTCCTATTTCGCAACCAGTGGCATAATACCCACACGGTGATGTTTCATAGATTCTCCATTGAGTGATCGCGCCAATGGCAGATGAAACCGCGGCAATAAGAAAACCAAATGTTATTCTTTTGATAGGACCGAAATGAATCTTATGGCGACGGAGAAGTGGATAAACTCCATAAGAAAGAATGGGGATGGTAACGATAACAGTAAGAGCATTGAAATTATTGAGAATATCATTAGGTGCATCGTTGGTTACCATTGCTGAGCCTTGGGATGTCGTAATGTTTCCTATACCTCCATCGTTCAAGATGTAGATTGGGAAGAACAAGAAAATAGTGCAGGCTTCCAAAGATCGTTTGACATCCTCGACAAAATTGTCATCCCAGTCTACTGGCTTACCATTATGTTCACCAGTGATACCTTCTGCAGCGAGAACGGAAGGTTTTGCAGCATCGAGATAACCCTTGCGCCCGAATTTCTTCAGACCATTTCTTCTCAGGGAGGTACCGATAACTCTGAAAAACTTTCCGAGATCGCTTCCTTGCGGTGGATATTTGACCAGTCGTTTATTTATTGCCCATAGCAATATAGGAAGTAAGAGGTAAAGAACCATTGGTAATCCATAAGCCAGCCAGAACCCAACTCTCTTCTCGGAATATGTTGTAGCAAGACCAAAAAATGCGCCAACATTGACCATACCATAGAAGGCTAGAGCGAGTCTCTGAGCAGTAACTTCAGGGTCAAGAATAACACGCTCCCCATCGGGGAGAGTCTTGACTATGAGTCCCTTTTGTGTGTCCTGGTCGAGAAGCATGGGAGAAACGTTACTCTTGAATAGACCTGAGGTTTCACTCAGCATTATACTTTTAGATGCATCTCATAAGACATACCAGCTCCCAAAGCCAAGATCAAAATTCCAATGACAAATGGTGCCATGCCGTGACCAGCTTGTAATACACTAGGTAAGGCTCCAAGAACCAAAACAAGATGCGCAACTCCGAAGACAAAAACTCCGATACAAATAGTTTTGAAACGTCCTAATTTTGTATCTGCGAGCCATCCTCTGTAGGTCTAAGTAAGCAAGAGATAACCAAAGACAAAGAACTGCTGAACGAACCCAAAGACAGGTACTGTATATGCTAAAAATTTGAACAAGAGACCAAGGGCAGATGAAACAGTAAGGCCTTTACCCAAAGCGCCTGGTGTAAGCTGAGTACCTTTGGGGGTTGCGCCAGCTCCATTTCCTCCTTTGCTATTATTTCCGTCAGCAGTGGACGAAAGATTAAAAACAAATCTTCGTGGAGATATGGAGACATACGGGAGTGGGAATTGAACAAAGTTCGAGAAGACAAATTGGCAACCATAATAGCTTGCGCGCTCTGCAAATTCGATGAGACAGATCATATAAGCAGTCCATGGAATTGAGCCAGAAATTCTGCGGAGTGTAGTTCTCTCTTCTTCAGTGGGACGTAATAGTCCATCCTCATCGAGGGAAGGTTCATGATCGAACGCATGAATTTCGCTTGAGATTTTGGCATCAAGGTTATCTGGCGCATTTGCCAACAGACCGGTCTGATATACTGGAGCACTGGTGAGCGCATCAGTAGTAGTAGCCATGGAAGCTAACAAATTTTGTGTTAGTAGATGGCGCCTTATCAATGGATTTGATGTAATGAGGAATAAGTACTCATGTTTTATGCCTTAGGTAAAGAGTTTCGCAGTAGAGTTCGAGATGGGTGTCCAAATGAGGTTCATGAAAGCCAACATGCAGTACGATCAAAGTAAAGTACCATCAACAAGTAACTCTTGAGTTCATACAGCCGAGGGTAGAGTTCGCAGTGAAAAAGCTTGAATGAATCACAAGTATGATAACAATGAATTAAAATGGGATGATATTGAGGGGAATCAGGAGAATATATCATGGGTAGCACGACATGGTGTCAAAATTCACTAACCATTTTCATGTCACCCAATGCAACACTTGGCATGATAAACTTTTATTTCCATTCCTTGGTATTTGAAGTCGTATTCACATGCAGCATCCCAAAAGGTTACATTTCCTGCTTATTGGGTCCCGATGATAGCCTACCATCATGATTTTTGGTTGAGGAATCTCGACACCCTACCCTTCATACTGCGATATACGACAACCTCAATTCAGAGCCCCAAGAGCTTTCTCGGGCCTGTACCTGAATTTGGAAAATTAACATATTCTCGAGATGCGTGCCGTGCCTCATGATCACTGGGAGCATCCGCCCTTCTTGATGAGGAAGGTGGTTAAGAGATGAGAGGCGGTTCTCGAAGTTCTTGTAGTCTTAGGTCTTTGCGCCGATGTCTTGTTGCAATCCAGAATGATCAAATCAGAATTATTTGTGGTACAATATTTCACACTTGTGATTGGTACAGCACATTGATGGCTGCGCTCCAAGGCTCCCAAGTCCTGCCAAGGGCGAGCAGACGAATCACAATTCATCGTCCTATCAATATCGCATTTGATGCTGCTAGGAACTCAGTGATAATATACGCTTGTTAACGTCGAGATTCTTGCGGCAAATTCTTGGTAGGATTATTGAGCCAAGTGAAGACGGTCCGCATCCCCTCAAAATATTCATGATAGGGCAACATGAGCAATAAGCAAGCAGTCAATGCCGAAGAAGGCTTCACGCTCTTGGCCATCCCGTTTCCGCGACCACAGAGATTGAAACAAACATTCTCGTCCTTATTCTTGCGTTGCCATCTTTCTTGCAAGGACCTTCTTTTGAAGAACGATTCCAGAATTCTGGTCGTAAGAGTCAAGATCAGCTCATCTGCCCACGAACTCACAATTGATATTTTTTGAGATACTAAGTGGTGGACTTGGTAAGGATTTTCAATGCTATGAAGGAACAACACGATTCGTAATACTGCACAATGGCTTGTAATGAAGAGAGGATCTGGCAATTGCAATTGGTAAGACTGTGTGATGCACAAGTGGAAAATTACTAGTACATTGCGTGTAAAGTCTGTATCACGTACCGTACCCTAGCTACTAGGTGGTGGTGTGTCGAAAATCAATCTATTACGGTAACTTGGTCGCGCTAAGATAGAAATCTTCGTGTTTTTGGCAACGCGACGTGGAATTTTTGACGACTCCTGAATTTATGCCCCTCCAGAGTAAACAACAACAAACAATTCATTAATCAACCAACTCACTCGCCATTCCTTCAATTTTAGCACAATATGGCATCTGTAATGATGTCCGATGCGCCAACACCAGACTTTGGAAATTCTTCAAGAGCTGGAACTCCAAAGGCTCGTAGGCATAGGGGGTCTTCAGCATCTGGTAGACCAAGAGGTCCCCCATCCGAGAGCGCTGGTGCTATGAGTGATGATGAAGGTTTCGCAGATGATGCTATTCCACAAAATACTAACCGTCCGAGGAAGAGTGATAGGCCAATACCAAGAGTGGAGGATGCGATTGGGCAATATGTACAACTCACATTTGAAGAATTTCTTGAGTCGTGAGTTTTGCCCTTATTTTAACCATCGCACATCTAATGCCTTTACAGATATGTTGAAGATCCAATACTCTCCGGCGCAACTCCTTCATCTGCGATGACCACCGATAAATACTATATTGCGCAAATTCATGGGCTGAGAACATATCAATTGTCTACTTTATATGTCGATTATACACATCTCTCTTCATACAAAGGTGGCGCATTGGCAGAGGGTATCGTTGAAGAATACTACAGATTCCTACCATTCCTTACGAAGGCTTTGCACAACATGATCGCCAAATACGAACCGAGATATTTCAGAGATCATCGTCAGCCCACTGCATCGAGTAATCAAACTTCATCTGGGGCGAGCAATGCCGCATCTGCAAGTCAATCCGATTTCCAAGGAGACAAGACCACAAATCAACAAACGGATAAATTGTTTGCATTAGCCTTTTATAACTTGCCTTTAGTTACTCGAGTACGTCATTTGAGAACTGCAAACATTGGACAACTTCTATCTATCTCTGGCACCGTTACGAGAACTTCGGAAGTCCGACCTGAACTCTCTCTAGCCACTTTCATATGCGAAAACTGCAAAAATGTTGTACCAAATGTCGAACAAACCTTCAGGTATACCGAACCTACACAATGTCCGAATTTGGAGTGTAACAATCGTCAAGCATGGAGACTAGATATCAGACAAAGTACATTTGTGGATTGGCAGAAAGTTCGCGTGCAGGAGAATAGTTCGGAAATCCCTACTGGAAGTATGCCAAGAACTATGGATGTTATTCTTCGTGGAGAAATTGTCGATCGTGCGAAGGCTGGAGAGAAATGTATTTTCACGGGTGCTCTTATTGTGGTTCCCGATGTTAGTCAACTTGGTTTACCTGGTGTTCGACCAATGGCGATTAGAGATACACAAAATCGAAGTGGCGATGCAAGCGGTGTCACTGGATTGAAAGCGCTCGGTGTAAGAGATCTTACATACAGACTTGCTTTCTTGTCATGTATGGTTACACCCGATACTTCCACCCAGGGGGCAGCAGCAAATCAACAACTCAACGGACAATCCAATAATATTCTCGCATCCCTTAATCAAACGGCTCCTATTGACCCTAACGAGCCTGGAGATCATGCCCAGGAAGCTGTTCTTGCATCCATGACACATGCCGAAATTGAGGATCTCAAAGAAATGGTTCATTCAGATCACATCTACTCACGTCTCGTCAATTCACTCGCTCCCATGGTCTACGGACATGAAATTGTTAAGAAAGGTCTTCTCCTTCAACTTATGTCCGGTGTTTCCAAAGTTACCCCGGAAGGAATGCAACTTAGGGGTGATATCAATATTTGCATTGTTGGTGATCCCTCCACCTCGAAATCTCAATTCCTCAAATATATTTGCTCTTTTCTTCCTCGAGCTGTCTATACATCTGGAAAGGCCTCCTCGGCTGCGGGTCTCACAGCTGCTGTAGTCAAAGACGAGGAGACAGGAGAATTCACTATTGAAGCTGGAGCACTGATGTTAGCAGATAATGGTATTTGTGCTATTGATGAGTTCGATAAAATGGATATCAGTGATCAAGTCGCCATTCACGAAGCTATGGAACAACAGACCATTTCCATTGCCAAAGCAGGTATCCAAGCCACGTTGAATGCTCGAACCTCGATCCTCGCAGCTGCAAATCCAGTAGGAGGAAGGTACAACCGAAAGACGACATTGAGAGCTAATATTAACATGAGCGCTCCTATTATGTCGCGTTTCGATTTGTTCTTTGTGATTCTGGATGAATGCAACGAAACTGTGGATCGCCATCTAGCAGAACATATTGTAGGGATCCATCAACTTCGTGACGAAGCAGTGCAGCCCGAATTCACGACCGAGCAACTCCAGCGCTACATCCGTTTCGCCAAAACCTTTAAGCCAGAGTTCACGGATGAAGCTAAAGAATTACTGGTACAAAAATACAAAGAACTGAGGAATGATGATGCTCAAGGAGGCGTTGGTAGAAACAGTTATCGCATTACAGTCAGACAATTGGAGAGTATGATTCGATTAAGTGAGGCTATTGCAAAGGCGAATTGTGTTGAGGAAATCACCGAGCCGATGGTTGTTGAAGCCTTTAATCTTTTGAGACAGAGTATCATCAGTGTTGAGAAGGATGATGTTGAGGTTGATGACGATGATGAGGAAGTACCAGCTCCAGCTGCGAATGATGATGCAGATGACGCCATGGAGGAAGATACCCAGGACGTCAATGGAAGTGTACCGCCAGCTGAAGGAGATGGAAGACAAAAGACAAAGATTACTTATGACAAATACATTGGAGTGGTCAACCTATTGGTTAGGAGGATCAATGAAGATGAGTTGGGTAGCGGTGAAGGGGTGGAGGGAGAGAAGTTGGTAGAGTGGTATTTGGAGCAGATCGAAGGTGATCTAGCTGATGAAGAGGCATATCATGAAGAAATGAAATTGTGTAAAAAGATTATCAAGAGGATGCTTAAGGTTCGTTACTATTTTCATTCCTTTTCTACTCCTCTTCGTGGCTTCAGCTCGTTGTACATGAAAGGCTCTGTGGATTTTGGACTAACATTTGATTCTACAGGAAAATATTTTGATGGCAATTCGTGGGCAAGGATTGGTTGATCAGGATAACACGAATGGGGAGGGCAGTTCGAGGTCAGAGGAATCAGTTGTTTATGTATTACATCCTAATTGTGCGGTGGAAGAATTTTAACTTTCGACTCTGGGTTTAAGGAGCATGTCATAGTATGTGATGATGCATATATGAAGGCGTTAGGAAGAATACCTCAAGGTGACAATAGTTTATCAACAAATGAATTGTAACATTCAGAAAAGATTACACGCGGTAATAATGTACCCGTTTTCGTATCAATGATTATCCATTCTATTTTCTATTCGTATCCTAGTGCCATGGCATGTGCAATGCTTGCCCTTTTCTAATCCATCAATACGCTATTCTGTGGTGATTCAATGTACACCACAAGACCTACCATGCAACTGTCCATTCATCCGTAAACCCCCCTTGCAACTTCGACCAATTTATTAGATACTTCCCCAGAAAAAATTGCGACTCCCAACTCCTGGCTAGTCACCCAACTCGCCCGATCCATATTGCCACTCCCAAGAATGGTTATTTCATTGTCAATTATCGTCATTTTGAGATGAAGTTTGACTGGCTTGCTCTCCTTTCCCATGCTCTCAAATCCTCTCGCCAGTGTTCCACCAGTCATCGTATTCCAGTTATGGGAATCACTCATACGAACGAGAGCGGGATTGAAATACACAACTTCTAAAGCTCCTATTCTAGAATTACCGGCTTCAATGTCATCGACCCTCCGTGATGAGCGAGATACAAGCTTACGATATCGACGTTTCATCTTCCATACCTCCCATTCAGTGATCGTGCCGGCTGTTACTAATTGCTCTAGGATCATCAGCCTTCTCGAGACCACAATGCGGACATCAACACCTTTATCTAATGCTTCGAATATTGAATTTATGACTGGTGTGTATGTAATATTTGGAGTGTAGATTGTTATTGATGTTTTTGCTGCTGAAATTTGTGATAGCAAGAATTTATTGAGTGGTGTTGAGGGTATTTTTGCATTTGGTCTAAAAATAACAGAGAATGGATTATACGCAGAGTGAGTATGTGGAAGGAGAAGTGTTTCGGTATTTTGCGGAAGGTTTGATAAGTCGACGACACTTAACAATGATGAATCTGGATTCCATAGCTCGGCATGTATCGATGGACTTCTCTCTGCTAGCTGAGTCGACGTCCACGACATTTCGGGAATTGTCATTTGGCCATCGCCGTTCCAGATCCTGCTCCAATAACTCCGCAGATCTTCTACCAGTTCCTCGCGTTCAAATCCAATACATCCTTCTCCCCATGGTTCCCAACTCACATTACAACTTGGAAACCAAATGCGTCGAGTATCTTGTATGATATATTTCCCATGCAAAACATGACATGGACGGAAAAATATCGACTTGACACGTAGATCTAATCCCGGTATATCCGACTCAGATGGAAGTCCAAGTGAAGGATACTGAGATGATGGGTACAAATGTCCGTCAGGGGAAGGGGTGTGAAATATCTTTTGCGATATTGAGAGAGATGAAAAACAAATCCGGATATGGATAGTTTTCTGATCTGCTACCGCACGTTCCGATAGTCTCAGGAGGAGTTGACAAATCTCGTGCTGGCTAGAGGAAGAAGCCCAAAAGCAGGTCACGAGAATGAGTTCGTGGTTTGTGGAAAGGAGTTGTGGGAGGAGAGAAGACCATATTGAAGTACCGGTGCCAAGTAGGAAGGTGGTGGGATGTGTTGTGCTATGAACATAGCTAGGGAGCTGGGTGGTCATGTGCCTGAGATGATTAAAAATCAATAGTAGGCAATGGCAAAGAGTTGGAGGGGAGATAAGATTAAGAATTGAATGATGAATTATTGATAAAAATGAATTTAGGAATTCAAGCTCGTTTGATTGTTGATGTTCAGAGGATACATTTGTGATTAAGAGTAATAGATCACATGATGAAGGTTACCTTGCAATTACCTTTTGGCCGGGGTCATTCATTTTACTCAGCTTGGCACCCATGAATTTTATCACATCACTCAAATTCTGGAAGATCACAGCAGCCAAACCGTTTATTCTGGATCTTTACATGTTTCCATCAATCCAAGTCTGACTGAGTAAATCTACTCTTGCAAACGAAGGCCCAATGGATTCTCATTTCGATACAATTCATCGTTTTAATGTTCGCGCTAAGGTTACCTTCTTCTTTGCGGTTGCTCTCCTTCCTCCTTCCTCCTTCCTCGTTCACGATAGTAACTGTGAATATCTTCTTCAACGCGGCTTTCTCTCATTGATAAGATCTTTTCAGCAAAACTCCCATCTTATATCAAGTGATATATGGCACTGGTCTGAGAAGTATAGCGACTTTCACGCCCTCAACAGTTGCATCTGTGCTACGTCAAATAAATGTCTTGTGGGAATTTAATCTGGTTTAAAATGAAAGACATATAGGCCTGGAAAGTTTTCTAGTCTTGTACACCAAAGCCCTATTGTCATCATTTCTCGATATTCTCTATTTTGTTAAATTTCTAGATCCAGTGGATGGAAAATAACTTTCCTTGAAGTTGAATGACTTCTTTGGAAGGCATCACCATCATACCATCACTCTACGATTGATTTAAAATAATATTTCAATGATGTAAAGTAATGAAAGATCTATAATATATTTAATATACAAATTCTTAATGTCGTCAAAACCCCACTGTATTCAATTCAAATAGAAAATCGCACCAACAGCATTCTAATCAGAAAGGAACTAAAATATTGTTTACATGAAATTATACGAGAAACTGACCCTTTCAAATTCACACTGCTATTCCCTATCTCTGATTAAATACAACATATAAAATCTCTCGTTTTGTTCGATATGGATTGATCGCATTAGTTATTGGATTCAAACAAAGACTTATGATATAGAGCAAAGTCCCATCTATCTTTAGCGTCATCCCGCGCAACTATGCTTTGTCTCCACAGGTGTTCAGATTGACTCAACCTTTCCTCTGCTTCGCCTTCCTCCTCCCTCAGAAAGCTGAGATTATACGTGTCTTCAAAGGAAAGAATATTGTAGTAAACACTTTCCAATGCCTGTCCTAATACCTGCTTTCTTTGCTGAGTATAATATAGACTTCGCGCGCCTACCCACTCTTTCTGTCGATATATCCTATGATTGACCTCTTGGGTGGGATCAGAAGGTAACCTATTGTATTCCTCAAGGCTAATTATATGATCGAGCTCGCGATCCATTACCTCCAACCTCTTCACGTACAGCGATTGTTCATCGCGCTTGTATGTTTCGCTTATCGGTTCCTTTCCCTCGCCTAAGTTAACAGCCATGCGACTGTTATGTTCGTCCCACTCAAGGTCACTTATCTTCGACGCCTTTTCTTTCATGCTGTACTCACTGCCTTCCACTTTGAGTCTGGCATTCAAAAGATCTTGTTGATTGCTCAACACACTCTCGTACAACTCTGCAGTTCTTTTTTGAGTTTGATTGAAAGCCGCCTCTAATCCACTTATTTCCTCATCTGTAGGAGGAGGCTGCGCAAGAAGCTCTTCCTGCACTCGTGGGCGTTGAGGAGGAGCGATCGCTTGTAACCATTCTGGCCATGGGCCATCATTCTCTACTGATATATCAGGCAATGGACCACGGCATTCATCTCTGCAGATGGCGCATCCCTTGAACTCGGCCATCAGTGCAAGACAATCTTTGTGGTACGTGTGGTTACACTTCAATTTTAGACACACTCTGCTATTCAACGATTCCAGGCATATCATGCATCTATCAGTTGAAGGATTAACGCAGACTTCTGCAATGAGCGGGGCGTCCGCACCCATCGCTTGTCTCCATTTTCCTTCCTCTTTCTTCTCCTTGTAATTATTCTCTGCAGAGTTAAATGCAAGATCTCGAAGTATAGCCTGCCTTAACTGCAATATTATAATTCTATGCTCTCGGGGAATTTCCTGTGCACGACCAGCTCTAACAGTGAGCCAAAGATGAGGTAAAAGTTGTTGGAAAACGAGGAGATGAAGATGACTATAAACGTCGAGGTTGAGTCGCTTGTTGGAACAAAAGATATCAAGATCATATCTGACATCTGGCTCAAAGTTCATATTTACAAAGGTACGCGCTCGATTCAACGCAGCATTGGCTTTCTCCGGTAAGTTGGAGTCTTCGAAATGAAGTCGATCAAACTCATACTCTTCGCCGAATCTTTTAACCGCAACTTGATTGGGAAGGGATGCCGTGGGATCTTCCAACATGAAACATTCGGGGCAGAAGTCGACGACAGAAAACCTCTGAGTGAGTATCCTTTCGCAAATTCCAAGAGGCTTGCATGATTGTATAATCCAGGAGTGTGGCGTCTGATCACACAAAAGGTAATGGCACATCGTTCGTAAGCACATGTTTCAACAAAGGATAAAACTCCGCAAATGTTTGAAATGGAAGTCGGTTTTCAACTCTCAACGGGTAATATGAAATCGTATGAAATCGTTAAAAAAAACAGAGTTGTCGAACAGTCACTGAGAACGTTGATATGACAGGCTATCTCACTCCTTTGTCTTGCAATGTTAGCAGTAACATCAATCAATCGTTGACCGAAATAAAGGATTTCACGTTGAGGAAAAAGATATTCGCTAGTCCGTCCCTCTTTGTTTTGCTCAACAGTTGAGAACAAACAGAGTGACAATTTCATCGAAATACTCTTTCATTGAGTTCCGCTATATACGAAAGCTAGAATAATAAGCTGATAACTAACATCAAGCAGGATCATGAATCTTTATATCTCAGTATAAAGAATTTGACGAAAAAGTATTGCTTTGGGTGACAATGACTAAGTAAAAAGAAACTGAGGAATCTAGTTCAAGGTTACAGTCAAATCAATTCGTCGAATAATACTGCTTGTATGATTCCTTTGAGCCGACTCATCTTGTTCTCCTCAGTGCTCCGGACTCCAGTCAACTTCAACTCTCTACCTTTGAGGTTCCGACAATAGGATTATAAATCTCATGAATCATTTCAATGTCTAATAGAATTTGAGGATCCTAGAGGCTTTCAAATGATGAACTGTAATCTGAACTATTGGATATCCTGAGTTATCTTGCTATGAGACTTCTAATGATTCTCTTATAATCATCTACACCTTTAGAAAGCCCATCAGCAGTTATACATTCATGATCCGAATGTGCCGAAATTACAGATCCAGGTCCGATCAAATAACGCTTATGATTTCCTTTCAGGTTTGGAACATCGGTTCCTCCTCGCTTTACATCCGTCTCGAAACCTAAAATTGAGTATCTCAGCACCGTCAATGTCTTGGGAAGCTTTTGTAACAAACCATCTATATCAACGTCACAGTCCACAGGACCGAAATGACGACCAAGCTTCACCTCCACACTCCCCTCATCGATATCGAGACTCGCGATGATAGATTCGATCCTTTTCATAGCTTGTTCCGGTGTCCCGGCTGCCAATCTTGTCAAGACGGAAGCTGATGCTGTTGCCGGAATGACGTTCAATGCCACACCGCCTTGTATCATCCCAATACTTGTGGTCGTTTCACCCAACTTGACACTCCCAGGTAGTCTCATTCTATCAATCTCCGCTAGTGCCTTTATCAGAATACTAATTGCGTTTATTCCCAATTCTGGATAGGAGCTATGGGCATCCTTCCCATGAGCAAGTATCTCAAACGCTAGCGCACCTTTGTGTCCAAGAACGAGTTTGTGCTCCGATGGTTCCCCGAAAATGACACCCTCCCATGTAATGCCATCTTGCTGAAATATCTCACTGGCTCTTCTCATACCAGCACCGTCTGTTTCCTCCCCGACCACAAACAGTAATGCGATATCACCCTCATGAATTAAATCCCCAGCTATCAATTCTTCAACGGCCATAATTTGAGAAGCAATACATCCCTTGGCGTCGGTACTTCCTCGACCACAAATTTTATTCTCGTCTCCATCTGAGGAACGTGAATATGGAATGTATGGTCCGACCGTATCCATATGACTTGTGATTAAAAGTCTAGTATTTCGTGTTGTCCCTTTATATGCGAAGATATTGAGTCGTGATTTGTCATACACGTTCTGGACATTGGATACTGACTGGATGGGAGAGACATGTTGAGTTTCAACTGTAAAATTGCGGGATGAAAGATAAGAATATAAATATTGACCAATATCATACTCATTGCCAGTAATGGATTCGATAGAAATGAGATCTTTGTGAAGCCCAATGAGGTTTGATTCAACTTCGGTGAGGCGGGGATTTTCTGCGTTCGGATTCATGGGTATTTGAGAAGGACTAATTAATGAAGAGCTCTTCACATACGAAATGAGATGTAAACTTCCCAGAAGGAAAGGAATTAATGAATTAATCATCATGAATGTTGATTTGTTGATGGTAGCAATACTTCTCAAAATTATGATCTAAGAACGTTGTCGTCAAATTCCTTTTCGTGTTACTCTTGCTGTGTACTCCGTAATTAATCAGCAATTAACCTATCAGCCAACAGCTTTGGATTGAAAGTTAAAATTCTCGATATTTTCACAACGCTGTCGTCACGTCATTGCCTCGATAAAAACGATGGCGGCATCTTGATTTTCTACGGTCACACAACTCGTGAGGTAATTTAGGTCAAGACTTTCAGATAAGGTATATGATTATGCTTCAAATTTTTCTGAGGCCCTTTCCTAGCCATAAAATCACGCATCTCTCACACCAAAGATATCTCTCCTTCGAAAACCCCATTGTCAACATGGCAGATCACAATTAATATCAATCCCCGAAAATTTCTCTTCTGTGCTCAGAATTCTTCCAGAGAAATTCCCGTCCCCCTCACCATGCTGTTGAAAACTTGCTTTGCAGCTCTAAAAGTTAAAATACTTGCTCGGTATCGGTAGGCAGAAATAACCTCATCGCTCAATCCATAAGGGTTGTTCTCTCGCAGAAAATCGTCAAATACCTGCAGTGTATTTTCAACAATAAGGTGTCGTCGTTCCTGGGTGCTTTGGCTTTGCAGAAGGTCACTGCCGATAGCAATCGTCATACATTTTACGGCCTTTTCTGCTGCCTGGGAGAGACTCTCGTACCAGCTTTCGACTTCCTTCGCGGTTTGCATCTCCTCCAAAGTTGGTTTATTGAGAATCTCAGAACCACTTTCTTTGGCGATAATCCAAGGAGCATATTTCAAAGTCTCGCCATAATTGTTGAGGACTTTGTTGTTTATGCAGGCCTTGCACATACATGTAAATCCGTATTTAGATAATAAGATCTTTCGGCGAGCGAGGGTGGTGCCAAAAGGTACTTGGTAGAAGGTAGTCAATTCCTCGCCCCGCTTGATGTCCCGTACAGTAGTAAAGACCAATTCTCCATTCTTAGTGTTTCCTCGAGCCATGTTAGGGAGACACTCGTGGTTAATGCGTGATGCAAAGTGGTAAATGTAGTTTGTGCGTTCCGGTTTGTCGTTGATGATATCGAAGCTATTGACATCGTAAATCTTCATGAGTGTTGTTTCTCGGCATGGGTTCTCGTTGCAGCTACAATGACTATGAAGAGACTTCAAAATATTCTTTTTCTCCTCATTGAGGGACATGAAAAAGGCCTCTTTTATGAGCCAGTTTAGACCACATTTCATCAAAGGAGCCTCCCTCAAAACCTCTGTTTCTTTTTTGATATCTTGTGCGGCGAAAACCCCAAGACCTTTTCCGGGGGTTGCCTTGATTTCGAACATGGCGTTTGAGAAGTATACTGAATCAATGTCAGTATTTGCTGTGTGGGCAGAAAAAAAAGGCATCTATTACCTTCGGTCTTTTCCTGTGCCAGAACGGGGCTTCCAACAACACAATCAATGCTACTGCTGCCATCGAAGCAATCACTTGCAAGAGACTTTGAGACCTTTCCACTTCCAACTGATGATGAAATTTTAGTATCTTGACTCGCACTTCCCAACAATTCTCGTTCTTCGAATTCTTGTCGGGCTTTCTCAGCCTTGTTCTTCCTAGCATTCAATTTCTTTCGTCGATTACGTTCAGCTTTACGCTTCTCGGCCGATTGATCTGCTGCATCATTGAGTTCCAAAGTTGCTATTTCAGACAGCTAGAAGTTTACCATAGTTAAATAAAGTTTGCACACTCAAGTAGAAGGAATATTCTTACAATAACACTCTGATCAACCTGGACTTGGGGATCATCTGCCCGGTGTGGACCGCCTACTTTGCCTGAAGTCATGATTTCTTGTGGATCTGTCGAAGAAAAGAGAGGCTGTTTGAATTTATTTTTTGAATAAAAGTTGAAGTCTTTGGGTCAATCTTGAAAGAGGTTGGATTGTAAAAGAATCGGAAGAGCTTGAGGATCTCGGTTGTACAACTTGTACCTCAAGATTTGTGATCGTGATCAATAGGAGTGGATCTCGTTGGTTATATTCACTATTACAGGTTATGTGTAAAGGTGAAGTCAAATTCAAAGCATTATTACATAGTATTTCAATCAAATAAAACCCCTCTTGTTTCAACTACGAGGGCGTATTTTTGATAAGGGCCCGGATCCATACGCAAGCACTTTTCACACCAAAAATCACCTACTTTAAAACTCAATATTAAATTTAATTAATATTATTATATATTTAAAATTCTCTATATAAATAGATTTTAATATAAAATTCTATAATATAATTTTAGATTTTTTATAAAACCTTTCAATCTAATTAAAATCTATATAGAATTATTAGGATTTAAAATTGTTATAAAAAATAATGCTTATTTTAAGGATTGAAATTCTATATAAGATTTATTAATCAATATCTCATCAAATTTAATAAAATTGATATTGAAATAATTATTAATTAAATCTTTAAATCCATTTTATATTTCAAAACTATATAATGAATATTCGAATTATATTTTATTTATAAAAATAAGGAATAAAGCATACTTTTGGTAAGGAAATTCGCTTAAATTCAATCCGGGCCCTCATCAAAAACACGCCCTTGTAGACAATGGAAGATTGGCCTACATCCAGAGATTCTTATTCTCCTCTACAAACTCGTCAAAGGTTTTAGGTTTGTGGCCTCCAATCTTTTCTACCACATCATTTCGTCTCACTTCCCCGCCATTTGCAGTCATAACTTCCAATGAAGTCAAATAACATGCAAGACCTTCAGGCAATCCCATACTGACATAGATTTGTATTCTCTCTTCACCTGTTACTTTGACGTGGGTAATTGTTCGTCCTAGAATTTTGCTCAACTTTGCAGCAATCTACAATTGATAAGCCATCGTTTTATTGAGCTGGAGGATAACATACTTACCTCATCATAATTGAGCAATTCAGGGCCAAGAACTCTGTAGTCGTGATCTGGGGGGTTCTTGCTGGTGAGTGCAACCATTGCTACTCTGGCAATGTCACTCACT
This sequence comes from Botrytis squamosa, assembly GCA_014898485.2. NCBI lineage: Eukaryota > Fungi > Ascomycota > Leotiomycetes > Helotiales > Sclerotiniaceae > Botrytis > Botrytis squamosa. The sequence goes on from RCTC02000004.1 coordinate 51,973, forward strand.
GATACAAATGGAGCTTGGCCATCGCTCATTGCGGAAACGAATTTATTTTCTTCTTTAATGCTCTGAACATATGGGCAGATGATGAAATTGTCTTTAAGGTGATTAACAACACTAGATCATAGTACTACACGATGGATCACGTACCCATGAACCAACTGGCCTTCAAAACTGAGTATTCCACGCCAATATCATCCAAGTGCTGCCAAACACCTCCAGTATCATCTCCACCTTTCTCCGTATCGCTACCACTTAGTAAGACAAACCTATTAACGCCATTCTTAATTGCGACGTCAATAAAGGCATTCATGACAGGCACTGGGTCTGGAACTTCTGGAGCCACTAGATACACGGCTTTGATGACTTCATCGTGTGGAAAGGAATGAGTAAAGATAGCCTGATAAGTTGATGGATCTGCATAATCAAAGTTGATGGCTTGCATTCCATCAGGAGCAGTCAATTTGGCTTTTCGAGAAGCGAGAAGGAAAGGGATGGAGGCGGACTGAAGATGGTGGGCCAATTGAAGAGATGTTTTGCCTGTACCGCCGGTGACGAGAACTGCCATAACGAAGATGAGAAAGGATTGCTGTAATTATAATAAAATAAATTTGAAATGAAATAATTAGGGGAGCTTTAATGAAAGACATGTAACAGAGAAAGGTGGCTTAATTTATAGAAATTGATGTGGTCAACTTAGAACCGTGATACTTCACCATACATCATCTGGAGGGTAACAACTATGGACCATGACGTGTAAAAGTGCTGATTTTTCCCAAATAATAAAGATGATTCCGGATCTAGAATGAGACATGTCATTTGAAACTATAAATCCAAGACTTTTGAGGGACTTCATACTTCAAAGAAGCATCTGAAAAAATGAAGAGTGATGCGGGGAAATGCGGGGAGATACAATAACCTACAGCTTGGCCTTATAAATCAAGGGCGATGGCAACATCAAAATGTTGTGTGGAAACAAAGCCAAAGCAGTCGCGTCATCAAATACTCTACTATTGAATATTACTTAACACAGTCAAGAATCCAACAGTTCTCAAGTATTGAGTTCTATGCATAAGTTCTTGGATCGATCATTTGTTTACTTTTCAATTTCAATGATATGAAGCTAACTTAGACTTACAATACGTCATACCTAGTAGGTAGTTGGACTTCATTGCCCCCTCTGTCCAAGGGCAATGTTGTATCACAATCATGTACTCCGCCTCCAGACTATTATCGAAAAAATCTAAGTCCACTAGAACCTCCAAAACATGATACTTGACTTATTTACTATACGTAAAATAGCACCCAGGAAGAAATTGAACATTCACAGTATATTTCACAGTACACAGGCACAATTCTCAGCATCCGGCAAAGTAACCACCACAACAATGCCACCACGTTCCTCCAAATCTATCGACAATGTCCTGCCTTCTCCCGGTCAATTCACCCGTACTCCTCCATCGCAATATTACACCTATCGCATTCGACGAGGAGAACAGGGAGTCCTAACGTATGAGCCTTACAAATCCTATCTCCTACCTCTTTGGCGATTCCGAACTCCCTCGATTGCAGAAAAGTCTTCGAACGCCTTGTATGGAGAATTTCTACGTTTTTACAAGGAAGATGATTTTGTAGGTATGGATATGAGTAGAAAATTTATACAAATGGGTATGACGCGATCGAAACGCTATGCGAATCATAAAGGGGGACGAAAGTACGATATTGGAAAGAATGGGGAAAAAGTGGAAATAGAAAAGAGTCAAGGGCATGAAGGACAGGAAGACAAACTGATTGCTAGTGGCATATTCAAAGAAACGTGGGCAAGGTGCCGGGGGCATGAAGGGTACAAAGCTTTGAAGGAAAAGTTTCAAAGGGAATTAAAGGACTGGATTAGTGTCCACGGAGAGAAAACATGGAATGCTGAAGAGGGTTTGGAAGTAAAAGAGCGGGAACAAAGCGAAGAAGCAAAATATATAAAACAAGAGGGCAAAGAGATAGGGAACCTGAAGAGGTGCAGACAAGGAAAGAGGCCACGGAGTGAAATAAAAGAGGAGCGAAAGGTTAAGAAGGAGGATAGTGTAGACGAAACCTCGAGCAACCCAAGAACGAAGCGAAAACGAATCGATCTTTGATCTGGCGCTATATGTATACCTTTCGATTTGATTGTAAATCTTAAAACATATTCCCATTCGATCTTTGAAGAACCGAGTAGCCTTTCAACCCTTTCCAATGTACTCCAGCAATGAAAACTTTAACGACTTGATGTTTTTTTGTAAATCCTCGCTCAACACAAATTTGTGTGTTTGGTATGATACTTGATCCAACATAGAGTAACTATCGATGCATCCTTTGTCAACGCCATAGAGCTCCCCTGTATCCCATTATAAAGATGTAGAGATTCGTTTATTAATTTGACTTTTCATCCTCCTTGCTAATCTCGTCCTCGCAGCTGTGGATCTATGGGCAGAAGACAAGTTAGCACAATTCATTCGACATAACTCCCGAGCACAATTTGATCATTCCTCATCTCCTGCGATTCCACTACCAAAATGATCGAAAGAGAAAAACATACCACACTCGCCCATGCCATCCACTCTTCCATTCCTCTGACGACCATATCACCACTCGCATCAACCAAACACTCATGCCCCCATACTGTCAAGTCATCAAAAGCACCTTCTTCATCAACTATCTTCGTTTCGATTTCCTTTTCTGCCACTTCATCTTCATCTTCTTCGTCTTCTTGTCTCTCATCCTCAGCAGTCGATTTTCGTGGCATAATTTCTTCGCCCACTCTCAAAACAACACCCCTCCATCCTTCCGGAACCTTAACCTTCCTTCCAATCAATCTTCTACCTCTGAAATATGACACCAATTCGTCCTTTCCCCTTTGATTCTTTGTAATTTTTGGATCCCAATATCTCTTTTCGATCTTAATTGGAGCCGTGTGATTTATGCGACATGGGATGAGATTAAGTGTGTATTTTTTCGAGGGTTTCGATGAAGATTGACTAGATGGTGGACGTATCGCGAGCATGATGTTTAGGTTCCTTTATCTTTTGCGATCTGTATGCGAGGACAGTTTCTTGTGATTGAATTGTGCAAAGTCGGGTTGAATGAATTGAGTTGATGTATATTTGCAGTCCAGAATTAAAGTTTTTGGTAATCTGTATGAGTGTGACCGTGAGAGACGCGACTTTGACGCGTGTGGGATAAAGTACTTGCGCTTGGATCTCCGACTGCCTCACCCCACTTAAGCTAACATCATGTTACAGATCGAGCTACCGAGTGGTTCAGTAGTATTCGTCTGAATTGGATCCAGATTTGAACGAAGCTTGGCTTTCTGTTTGATATTTGTAGGAAGGTTGGAAGGGTGAGTATTGTAAAATACATCTAAATGTGTTCGCACTTTAGGTTTTTGAAGTTGATAAAAAGCCAAAAAAAGTCTCAAATGTTGAATTCTGAAGAGGAATAATTCACCATTTATTCAAATCGTTTAAAGTGGTCCCAAAATCTCTAAAAATAGCAAGACCTCAGTAAAAGTGGGGTTCATAAGACTTACTCTTCCAACCTTCGTAGTCTACAATGCTTTTCAGTATACATACAGAGTGAAAACTCAAGGGAAAGAGAGACAAAAAATACAAAACTTCAGGTCGAAACCCTAATGTTACAACTCTCCCTCAAACTCGTCTAACAGGGCACCACTCGGTAACAAACGCCCAAACACAGACGAAGGCAACCGGCTCACCAATACTGCCAAACTACTTTTCAGTCATTTGAATTGATGGAGGTTAGCGAAGTGTTTGAAAATAAACACTCTGGTCTCTGTTATCTTCTCCATACTCTGATTCTTAGCATCCTTTTCGAACAGAAGCAAATTTCCTACTAGGTAGTAATCATTTCGATCACCCATATGCCACCATCTCATGTACACTCTTCTTTCGGGTTATTAGATCCGTCTTGAATGTTGTGATGTTTAATTTTCAGTACCCAATACAAAAGAGATTGCACGATATTTATATCCACGAGTATGTAGGTGCTACATATATATTATCGTTTCTTTCCTTCTCTCTCATAAATTCCACTCATCTCTGTGGTTCAAATCATCCTCTAGTAACGGGGTAGGCATGGGTAAGACCATGATACACTCCACCCTTTTCACATGCAACATGCAAGATGCAACATTATCTTACCAATACAAACCTTCTGCACCTTCTACACCTCCTACTAATATGTTTAAGGTATATCCTCCGTACAGCAATAGAATCCCTCATGGCTTCTTCCCTACCAAAAGACAAAGACTTTCCCTTCCTGGCCAATTGAATATAATCCGATCCGCATAGAGTGGCTCGGGACGTTCTCAATCGGAATTTACCCCTGGCACATTACATAATCACCCACATTTTCTTTCAAATGCCATATCCCAAGGTTATGTTTCCCGTTTCCCATTTCCCATGCCTTCCACTCTTGACACTCTTACACTCGATCCGGACTTTTTTTTTGGAAGAGTGGAAAAGATGTATTCAAATCGTTTCACGCCGGGAATGTACGGACTCCGAAGATACCGTTCGATAAGTTTCATTGGGAGATATCCTTTGGGAAAGATATACCTTGTTACATATCTCATAGAACAATTGATTCGAGATGCGGGAAAGGATCAATTGATGATGTCAAGACTTTGATTTCATAATCAGATGGATAGTACTCGTAGGTGCACCACTCATATCCATTCACTACATCTCTCTCTTTTCATACTAGCTACTTTTCGCTTTGTCTCCCTGCCTCCCTGCGCTGAGCCTTATACGAACACGTTAATTATTGCACGCAGGATACAAGTTCATAGCTATAGCCATAGCCACACCAGGTACTCATACTCATACGTGCTTGGGGTTAGCTACTTACCAGGTAGAAGTACAAGTACAAGTAGGTATGGTATGTGCAAAAACAAAAGAAAAGGTCTAAACTCCTACCTCCATAGCTACCTCGGCAGAATAACTCTGTTGGAAATCCTTGTGTGTAGGTACCTAGTATATCCATACATATATACATCCTGCATGCTTTGAGAAGAGAGGTATCGACTATCCATGTGTTCGAGTATCCTAGATACACGCGAAGCAGTATTTATATTTACATGTTAACTATTCAACCTGTGGTCCTTCCAACTTCCTTTATAGTTTTTTTTTTTTCTTTACAAAAAAACTTGATCAATTGATGTCTGTGTTCAAAGCCCAAGCACATCCTAATATCGATACATTCCACACAGATCTCCCGACAGGATACACTAATAGCGGGGCTCCCCATCTGCATGAACTATTTTCACCCCTCCCTAAACCGTATTCTTACCAGCTCTTGTTTTCTTTCCATGTAATCAAGCATTGAATGTTTGGCGGTCTTCGGGAAACATCGTCATCCGGGTCTTTCATGCTTCGCTCTCTCTCTCTTTTTTTTCCGTTTTGATCTAGATTCACAATGTGAGTATTGCCTCTTTCTTTATATCTCTCTCCTCAACTTTGTATTGTGTCGTCTGATGCTGATACTGCAACAGTGACAGAAAGATATATACCAATTCCTCTGTTTCCTTCTCACTCCTTCTTGAAAGCAATCCCAATTAAACCAGTGGTTGTGCACAGCTCAAGCTCAACATCTAGCGTGGTGATAGCTTAGTCTCCACTGCAGAAAAGCTTCCCACCCACGGCACTACCCATCTAGTACCTCGACCGAGTAAATAGTTTTCTCTATCTTCACCTTACTGTCCCTTCAATTGATATTTTCATACCTTCCCCTCTACACGCGCAGGTCGTTAATGCAATAATTTCCGAAGTTTGTCATTTGAGTATTCCCGAACTAGCTTCCCTATCACCATAATGGCTTCCTACCTCCCCGACGCCATCACCGCGCCCATAACGAGAAGTACCGACTATCTCAAGAGTACAATCGGTGGTTTAACTTGGGGCCCAGCTCTCTCTGTCTCAAAAGCTGCTGTAACTTCATTGTTTGGACGAATTGAGCGTGGAACACTACTCGTTACCGATGCCGAAACTGGAAAAACGATATGTTATGGAGCGAAGATTGCAAAGGAACACAAGGCCAATGGAGTGAATGGCGTGAACGGACATCATAACTCGCGCAAAGCTGGTGCAGCAAGAAAGATAGAATTGAGAGTTATCAATCAAGCATTTTGGGTGCGACTCTTTCTGTTTGCCGATATGGGTTTCGCGGAAGCATATATGTTGGGAGAAGTCGAATGTGATGACTTGACTGGGTTCTTCGAGGTATTTTAAGCTTCCCCCATGCCACGCAATTTCACAATTTCATACTAAAAGTCATTTCTAGCTTTTTATCCAAAATCGGAATCAGCTCGCAAATGCCACAACTCTCACCTCCTCTATCGCCGCCACTATTACAGGACTGGCCCGGAGTACCAACACTTTGTCCAATTCTCTCCTCAACGTCTCCGCGCATTACGATATCTCCAATGAAATGTTCGCTGCATTCCTTTCCGAAGACATGACATATTCATGCCCGATATGGAAATCTATTTCTAGCGCCTCATCCGAATTGAAGGAGGAGACACTTGAAGAAGCGCAGAGAACAAAACTCGATCGATTCATAGACGGGGCAAAAATCAAACCCTCGGATCATGTATTAGAGATTGGTACTGGATGGGGCTCATTTGCCATTCAAGCTGTTAAACGAACAGGATGTCGTGTAACAAGTTTGACCTTGTCCGTTGAACAAAAGGCCTTGGCCGAAAAGCGCATTTTCGCAGCCGGTTTTGCGGATAGAATTGAAGTGAAACTTATGGACTATCGAGCACTACCCATCCCAAAACAACCTTACGATAAGATAATTTCCATTGAGATGCTCGAAGCTGTTGGGGCAGAGTATCTCGAAACGTATTTCTCCTGCATCCATCGATTACTGAAACCAGATGGAATTGCCGTGTTCCAATGCATTACTATGCCGGAGGGTCGATATGAGGCATATGCAAAGGGGGAGGATTTTATTCGAAAATATATCTTCCCTGGAGGCCATCTTCCTTCTATTACACAATTAATTGATAATATCACCAAAGCCTCAGAAGGAACATTGGTTGTTGAAAAGGTGGAGAATATCGGAGGTCATTATGCGAAAACGTTGCGATTATGGAAAGAAAAGTTCTTGGCAAATTTCGAGTCAAGGATTAGACCTGCCTTAATGGCGGAGCACAAGGAAATGGGTGAGAGAGAGGTAGAAGTATTCAGAAAGAAGTGGGAGGTACGTAATTCCACATACATCTCACAAAGTTATCCCAATATCGCATGCGCTAACATGCTCACACAGTACTATTTCACATATTGCGAAGCAGGATTTGCAACAAAAACCCTTGGAGATGCAATAATCACAGTGGGCAGAGAAGGAGCATTGGAATTGATGGACGGTATTCCCTTATAGTCTCGAGATTTCGGTTCATATTGAAGGTAATTTTCTTGGAGTACTTGGAGTCGATGGATGGGAGAGGTAATGAAGTTCTCTTCTCTCTAATTTTCAAAAGTCATAGAAGAATTGGCACTGCATTAGAGTGGCAGTGTGTTAGACCATAGACTTGACTTTTTTGTCACGGATAAGCCATAGTATATTATTAGTGCTGGCTGGCTTTTCTTGTCCTTGCTAATGAAATAGTGCCTAGCTGGAATGTAATTGTTTTATTGATGCTCGTGAAAGTGTCTTTGAATTTTGAAACCATAGCTCGAGTTGATGCGTATCTCTCTTAACGCCATCCAAACTCCCAACTCCATTGAATGCCAATATTTGCTTGAAAAATATACTTGTCAACCTTTTTACAATAAAGTAGAGTCCCTACACCATCACCATTCAAATCGTCGTGACCCTAAAAATCTTCAACGCTTCCCTTTCTTCTTCTTCTTATTTGGCTTGGACTTCGAAGACACACCCGAGTGCGGAGGATGATGCTTTGCATGTTCAATATCGAAAGCCGATTTGTGTTTCCTAAACAGAAGTATAGTTGCTCTTGCATCCTCAATACTAGAATGTTCACCACCTTGTATATCCACACCCAGAATCTCCTTTGACAACTTCTTCAAACTCGGTGTCCTCCCATTACTGTATTTTCTGAAGCCTGAAAATTTCGACGTATCTCGTATGTCTCTCTTTGGATGGCTCAGTATCATGGCTTCCAAATCATTCTTTATCGCATGTCCCACCAATATCCTCCCCTTCAAAATCTCGGCCACATCTCTCTGCACCTCATCAAATTCCCTCGCCGTCGCCATATTTTTCGTCGATACACCAGAAACATGAGTTCTCCAATCCGTAACAAACTCTTTGGGTCGCACAAAAGAATCGTATATCTGCGTGCCATGGAAATTGACAATACTAACTCGAGCCAATACCGATCTATCTTCGGAACCCCCCACACCTACCATTTCACAATCAATTCCAATGTATTTCCCTATGTCGACGTCTTCTGAAAGCCCGCCATTGATTTTGTCGGCTCGAGCACCTTGAATGGTGGTATCTTTCAAACTTCCTCCATAAGCTTCCGCAAGATCTTTCGCCGATATATCATTGTCTTCCGCCCAAAGGGCCAAAGAAGCAGACGGTGCATTCTTTGGGAGTGGTGTATCATCTTCTGTTGAATCTAAAGCTGGTGAACTTCCCATTGCTCCCATCTTTCCCTTCCTCGAAGTTCCCTTTGCGTCTGCAATTGGTCGAGATTTCACTGCGAGGCCTTCTAATCTTCTGCGCTTTGCGATACTATCTTTCGTTCTTTCCGAAGGTTCTGCAGCTTTTCGTTTCTTCGCATCTGATTCTGGTTTGGGGGCTTTCTTTAATGCTGCTTGAAGATTTTTCCAATTACTTGATAAAACAGGAGCCATGACTTTTTCTTTGCATATTCCGTTGTTGATGTTGTCAATATGGCTGCCAAAGAAATAAAATTTGAGGGTTGGGTTTTCACAAAGTAGGTAAATAAAATAAATGTATTCCGATAAGGCAAGGCTCTGGCTGATAAAACTACCTAGTACCTACCTACTCGAGTACCAAGTAAGGTTATCGAAGGCTCAAGAAAATGCGAGAACATTATTTTTACAGCCTCGTTCTATCAATTTTGCCCCTCCAAGAAAGAAGAATCAACCTGCAACTACATAGTGATAAATCAATCAAAATCAATCCAAAATCAATTCATAACCATCAAAATAATTATTTGATTCCATCATGACAGGCCCGTCGCAAGATAAAGATAGTTCTGTAGGAACTCCAGTACCTAAGCAGAAGAGTAAGGCGACAATTGATACATTGGGGTAAGTTCCAATACCATTTCACGGTCGCAAGATTGATGGTGCTAACTAATGCCTGTAGGGTAGGATGTATAGCAATGGTACAGAAGGTTAGTAACCACATGCATTTGCTTCACCACTTGAACGTCAATCATCCTTTTGTGGCCTTTACTGCCATTTCTCCATCCTTTTGGAGACAAGGAACTTATTTATTTGCTCTACCCAAAAATCGATATACTAATTCCACATCAGGATGGTGCGCTTAGAAGAGCAGAAATTCTAAGTATAAAAGAGACGAAAAGTGGTCGTCAATTTTATTGCAATTTCGATAATTTCAACAAACGTCTAGATGAATGGGTTCCAGCTATCAGGATTGATTTTACTCAAGATGTTGAATGGCCAGCTCCAGAGAAACCAAAGGAAAAGGCAAAAGCTCCTCCAGCTGGGAAAAAGACAATCGTTGCCAACAAGAAGAATCAAAAACGACCAACTCAAGCAAGCAAAAGAGAAGATTCTGTAGTTTCAGAATCTGGTTCAAATGCTCCTCCATGGTCTGAATTTGCGGAGTCTCAGAGACAGACACCAGATGCTGATGGAGATGCAAAACTTACCATGGCATTAGATCTTGATGCTACTCCTGAAGCCAATGATCCCATGGATGTCGATGAAGCTGCAACTGAAGCTGCAAATGCAAAGAATGAACCTGCTCAACATTTCAGTCCAAAGGAAGAAATCGAAAAATTACGAACTAGTGGCTCAATGACTCAAAACCAAGCCGAAATCTCACGTATTCGAAATATTTCCAAAGTTCAATTCGGTAAATTCGAACTTTACCCCTGGTATTTCTCTCCTTACCCGGAAGCATTCACTCAAGAGGATCTCATGTACATTTGTGAATTCTGTTTATCTTACTATGGAGACCTCAAAGCTTTCACTCGTCATCGAGGCAAGTGTACATTACAACATCCTCCTGGAAATGAAATTTATCGGGATGACTACGTCTCTTTCTTCGAAATCGATGGTCGACGTCAACGAACTTGGTGTCGAAACTTATGTCTCATATCCAAGATGTTTCTGGATCACAAGACTCTTTACTACGACGTGGATCCTTTCTTGTTTTATGTCATGTGTTCTCGAGACGAAAAGGGGTTTCATTTGGTGGGATATTTCTCAAAAGAGAAAGAAAGTGCGGATGGTTATAATGTAGCTTGTATTCTGACACTTCCGCAATATCAACGTAAAGGTTATGGACGACTTCTGATCAATTTCTCCTATGAGCTCTCGAAAATCGAAGGAAAGCTCGGCTCGCCCGAAAAACCCCTATCTGATCTTGGTCTCCTCTCATATCGACAATATTGGACCGAGCGAATTGTTGAAGAGCTTTTGATTCACAATGAAAGGGACGAGAGAATCAGTATAGAAGGTTTATCGCAAAAGCTCAATATGACGAGTGCTGATGTAGAACATACACTACAGGCGCTGAAGATGCAGGTTTACCACAAGGGAGAACACAAGATGGTTTTGCCGACGGCGTTGATCAAGAGGCATGAGGCGATGAGGGAAAAGCAGAAGTTAAAGCCGAAAAGGGTGATTGATCCATCAAGGATTGTTTGGAAACCGTTCAAGTTGGTGGATAGAACGTGGGGGTGGTAGAGTGGGTTCAAGGGGCTGATGGACGCTCGATAGAGAAGCTCTTGGCTCTCTATGGAGAATTGGCGTTAAAAATCTGTGATGCATATTATTTAGCGTGCGATTATTGGAGAATTAATAGATTAATCATTAGATGCAAGGCCTTGGGACATATCTGCAACTATATGCGTGAGACATATGACTTCGAAGTGTACGAAACTTACCCCATTCCATGGCACTGATTATTTAAAGGAATCACATGTGTAACAGCACCAAAGCCAACAAGGTAAATTATCTCGGATATCGTATTGATGAACGACGACAAGGTTCTCACAGACAATTCCAAAAAATCCAAATGCGGGTCCCAATCCACAAAATGAAGTCTCCACAAAATAAAGTGTTATGGATCAATGACCTGGGTATGTTTGATGAACGAACTTTATTTACAATGTTATTTTGACCATGTGGTGAATATAAAAGAATGATTGGTACGAAGATAAGAAACGAGCTTTAAAGAGACGGGATGATGCTAGAATTTTATATTGGCGTACGGATGGGTTTGGTGGTGGAGGAAATTTGCATCGTGGGAATGGAATTCAATGAATTGGCAATGTGAGTATTTCGACTTTTTTCCCTATGATGTATTTCACAACATGCGACCTCACAAGCAATAGAAGTAAAATGATGTTGTAAAAAAGTTGGTTCAATTCATATTTGAATTTGGCGATTGGGAAAATAATTACAAGAAGGTATCTTTCATCATCTTTAGCCAGCCATCTGATTCATATCATCTATCTCTACCTCTACCTCTACGGTTCATCAAACTCCATTCCATGTCGAAACTCCTGGTTTTCGTAATTTACTCGGCATCGCAAGTATCATCGTCATCGCCAGCCGAAGCAGAGGTGGAATGAGGAGCGGCGACACTGGTCTTTGCGGATTTAGTGGCGGAAGAGTGGGAAGTAACTGCTGGGGCAGAGGAAGCCTTGGAAGAAGGGACAGCGATGTGAGAGACAACTGCTGCAGAAGATGCCTTGGAAGAAGCTGCGGAAGTTGGGACAACAGCGGCTGGGCTAGAGGCTGCGGAGCTTGGTGCTACAACAACAGATGAAGAGCTAACTGAAGTTGGGGCAACAGAAGATGCTTCTGGAAGTGCATCCGCTTCCCCAGTTGCAAGCACTTCTGCAGCAGCAACATCTGCCAAGACCTCTGGAGCTGGCATGCTTGAATCATCAGCTCTCTTACATCCAGTGCTCTTGGTCAATGCTGCTGGACATTCGACTTGTTTGAAATCGACGGTTGGGTTATCGGCACTTTCGAACCAATTGAATCTGAAGTTGCAACCTGGCTGAAGGGCAGCTGGGAAGGTTGAGCAGGAAGAAACGGCGGAGACACCACCATATTGTGAACCCCATCCAGAGGAAGGAGCACCAAATTCGGTTGTACAACCATTGAAGATTCCAACACCCCCACCTGGGATAGCCAAATCAAATTGGTTTGAGCCAAGATCACCACCGGTGTTACTACATTCAAAGTAATGTTAGAAGACGCATTCAGGGGAAAAGGGAGTGAAATGAATGGAAGTATTAACGTACGTAGCTTGAACAATCATCTTCTTGCCAGCAAGAGCAGTGCTGGTGAAAGTCAATTCATAACAAGCACAACACCATGAAGCCTCGCTTCCACCAGCGATGTTAACGGCAGCATAACCATATGCCAAATCATCGCTAACTGCCCAAGGAGATTGGTCTGAGCACATGTAAGAGTTTCCACCGTCGCAACCAGAAACAGCAACTGCGGTAGGGTCTGAAAGAGGTGAGTCGTTAACATCGCAGGTTCCGACTGGTCCAGAGCCAGATTCGAGAGTAGCTTTGCCAGACCAAGCGCAAGATGGCTTGCAGCAATCCCAGTAACGAGTGGTGGTACCGGAACCAGAGGCTTGAGCACTAACTTGAAGGAAGAAAGGGAGGAGAGCGACGAGAGTCTTGATTGGGAGCTGCATTTTGAATTTGTTTGTGTGATTGAAACGGCGGGAGAAGAATTCTTATTTTTATTTGGTCTCGGGCCGGAAACTTAGATATGTACTTGAAAAGAGTGAATAAACTCGACTTGGAGTTATGTATGAAAGGTGCGAAAGGCTTTCGAAAAGAGCGTGATAATCAACAATGAATGTGAGGAGCAAAGGTGCTTGAAGGAAGAAGAGAAGAAGCGCTCATGATAGAGAGGGATTATTCCTTATAAACATATAGGCATACTCCATTAAATTTGTCTACGATAGAAGGCTTTCCAATTAATCTATTCATCTCTCCGATTGTATATTGGAAACAGTGGCGTATGAAAGGAACGGTAAGCGACTTGAGCTTCAAATGAAAAACCAATTGAATGACGGCCAAAATGAGTATACCCCTGATCGCAATCCTTGATGACAGACAAGGAATTAGATGATCGTTTGTTCGGTTCATTCGGATAGGATGAATTTATTTTAACCGACCCAGTAACATCTATACCCGATTTAATAACTCGTTTCCAAAAAAAAGAAGCGAAATTTTGTTCCTTATCAATTTTATCAAAATGAGATTTAACTTCAATTACTTCTAGAAGTATCAATATATGGTCAAATTGAAAAAACTCTTCAGAATAATCATTATTTCAATTAGAATAATTAGTATACTAGTTTTTAGTTAATTTGAAGAGGTAGTTGTTGAGTTGGAGGTAGGTATATCAAAAATTCGATTTTGAGGTTGAAAATCAATATGTTTCCAAGCTATTTTCAATCGTTTTCGAACTTTTGCTTCAAAATCTCTAATTCAATTAATACCGATTTGAAATAATCAAAAATCATATGAATAATACAATTCATTATTCCCTATGATTTAATCAAATTTTTAATTGAATTGGATTACAATTGATAAAGGTATTATAGATTGAAATTGGAAAATCTAACATTCAGGTGTTTTTAATGAAGCACTGAAATTTAAGGTTTTGGAAACATGTTATTAAATTGGGTGTAATCATATTTTTAAAGGTTGGGTCTCCTTAATTCATCTCATCGTTCGTACCTGCATATGATTTTTGCGGACTGTACCTTTCAAGTTCCAATCAAGTCTTTTCTGGAAATTGGATCACGCCAAGTGATAGGGGGAAAATCGATTGGCTTTCTAGACTGCAATGTTTTCTTGATTTGCTTAGAAGTAAAAGCAAATTGGGAGATTGAAGTGGATTTGTAACAAGCTGTGCATCCTGTATCATTGCTTTTTTAATATAAATCTAGACTGACTCAGGATTATCCGTATTGGAATTGAATTAAACACTGCTTTATCCTGAACTTTTTAATTCAAGAAGAAAATACTAACAAGTACTTTTATTGATATTCAAACTTAGTCAGGTTATTCCATTCCAAATGAAAGATAGCCTGAAGGCTGAATTCGAAGTGGATGTAAACTTCATCGTTGCCTCCAAAATGAGACTGAATGTAAATTCTGTGGCACAGTACCTAATCTCGTTTCTTGACCCTTAATATAACAAAAGGAAGCCGAGGGAAGCTTTACATTGTACTCTTCGCTAGCCCCACCATGAATAGGCGCAGCAAGTAAGGTAAGCACCTGAATGGAACAATAAATCCATGCATCCATCTACTGTACTTCGAATTGAAACGGCTAACCTTGGCCATTTGATTAACCGTCCATCCGAGATTCCTATAGTCAGCCTTGAGATCTTCGATCCACCATTGAATGGATTAAGATCCTAGATGTTAATTGTTCAACTGCTTGAAGTCTGTCAGATTATTCTGTACAAGTAATCGTTCGTATGAAATGTCAAGTCCGATGATTTCGATTATGGGTGCGGCAGCAACACACTTAATGTCTATCCTCAGTTTGTACCACTTCGAGGAACTAGAAAACAGATATAACACTTCAAGGTTTCTACACATTTCATCACTTCTCTGTCCGAAGGATTTCTTAGTGTCATGGATGTCGCTGTGTATTTGATATATGATTGTGAAGAAGCGAAGTTGGTCAAAAGATGTTAGGATTCGAACATCACTTTAAGGGGGGAGGAAAGAAAGAAGGACTAGAGTGAGCTAAACGTACTTTTGATACTTTTTGCTGTGAGTGTTGATATCATCCATTGTCTCGAATAGTATTAAATGTTAGTATATCTCACAATATACGAACTGCTGTTAACCTTTCATTATACGATGCATAATGTATAGAATCTATCAAGACTGCAAAATAAGATGACGCTCCGCTGGCTCTCCGAGGGCCACTGCCGTGGCGGCAGACTATTTAGAAAGAGATATAGGAGTTGAACGTTGCCTACCTACCTACCTACATATATATCTATTACTTACATAAAGACATACCTTGTAGATAACAATGAATATATAAATGATATCATGTGAATGGGTACCAAAATAGGTTCGAAATTGGAAAAGCGGAAATAGATCCGCACGTGATCTGACAACTATCTTTTATCTATTTCTGATCCCTTATCTCAATCGCTTCACGCCTTCTCATTCGTCAATTTTCTCGATCCTGGGGTAAGTACGGGTCTTACGAAGATACTAGCTTCAATTGGTGATAGCTCGCGTGCTTTTTCAATCATGGTACGAGCTTCTAAACTTATGAGGTCAACATCGAAGCATTTAGCTTTCACTTCTTCCGAGGTCTCCTTCATCCGTGATTCCAAGTATCAACCATCAATCCGCTCACCGGCAACTCATTTGTGAAACCATCTACTGTTCATTTTTTATATTCAACTCAAGATCCAAACCACAAGAATAAGATTGAAGAGAATAGTACAACACAACATAAAACAGCGAGAAAGCAGCAAAATGGCGCCACCAGCTCGAGCCCTCCTCTCGTATGTTTATCTCCCCCAGTCTCCCTTCAATTCTTTTCTGCCTTGTTATGTACTCGATACTTGATGTCTATAACTCGATCGTCTTTATTGGCGAGTGCTACAAATATACACTTGTTCTAACTTCACACTCGCAGACGTCAAAGATTGATCCTTGGTACCTTTCTTGGTGGCGGAGCTCTTTTCGTCAGTATGAAATGGAAAGCCGTCATGCAAAGAAGTGAGGCCGCGAAGATTGCTGGATCAAAACAGAACTTTGCTGTTGCTGCTGGTAGAAGCGGTGAGACTTTGCAATAACCCCGAATTGGTGATTGTTTGCTAACTGACGGTGAAGGTGGTGGAATTTGAACAGTCTTAATGGACTCGATCGATAACAAGTCAGAATTATAAATTGGGAAAACTTTGGCACACACGGAATCGGACATTACATGGCAGATATGATAGATGATAAACACGCATATACAAATGAGGCTGCATTAGGTTCACGATGAAACAGAGGAAGCATAGTCTAGGGCGTTTGGGAATCATTTTGTTGACGAAGAGAAAATCATACAGAAATGCCTTGAGCTGGATGATAAGATCATATTACTCCCAATCATGACATTTGGCTAACATGCTCATACTGATAAAGATTCTCAACCTTCTCAGATACCATTTCATTCCAAGACTTCACCAGTAGGTTTCCTTTGGGGTTCGTTTTTGAAAAGGAAATTCATGTCATTCAAGTAAGAATATGAGAGCATTTAAATCTCTCAATTGGAATGAGGGAATCAGATTCCGTGTTGAACAACACAAATCCTGGTCATCTAAAGTCTACTTGAGATCAAAGAGAGGTTCGCTCATACACAGTGTAAAGTTAATTTCAACCTGGTGATAAGGAGCTGATATCTTTCAATTCCATCACACAAGTCTGTCAAAGACAATCCGTTATGATCTCTCTGTCTCCCTCCCCCCCTCTCTCTCTCTTTTCCCCTCTCTCTCTCTCTTTTCCCCTCTCTCTTTCTTTTCCCCTCTCTCTTTCTTTTCCCCTTCCTCTTCCTCTTCCCCTCTCTCTTTCTCTTCTCCTTCCTCTTCCTCTTCCTCTGTCTCTTTCTCTGTGTGTATGTGTAAGTATCATTCGAAGATTCTTGAATGTGAATTATTCATTGACGCCTAAGGTGTATGAAGGTAAACGTAACAGTTTGTCATATTAACTCATGATTGATTATGTTCTGACTTAGTAAATGCTACTAGGCAAGTAGTACATTCTAAATTCTGCTGAGCTGATGTCATTAGCTTGGCGCACAAATCCAATTATTCAAATCCTCTGGGTCAAATCTACTTCTACTTACATTTCATATATTGAGAACATCATCAAATTCACGTATTTCCCTTCTCCCTTCAGCATTATTCCTTCATCCTTCATTCATTCTTGCTTGATCATTCCTTTTATATCCAATTTTCTGTCTTTTAATACACTATCATTCTTTGACCTACACACGATCAATCTCATCGCACAAATTTTCTACACTGTTCATTTCTCTCCAAATATATCACTGAGTGATTAATTAGCTCTTTTCCTCTACAATTACTCCCCATCATTCTCATCATTCTCGTCATTCTCATCATTCTCATCATTCTCATCATTCTCATCATTCTCATCATTCTCATCATTCTCATCATTCTCATCATTCTCATCATTCTCATCATTCTCATCATTCTCATCATTCTCATCATTCTATTCCTCTTATATATCACCAACATTCGAACATTACCAAAATAAGCGGGCACTCGAAAGTGGTCTCTTATCATATTGAAACCTCATCAGAAAATTTCAAAATGAGCTTCAATCTTCCGGCAGAGATCTTGTTGTCAGTGTGCGATTACTCATCTTCTGTATCGGCAGCTGCTCTCTCCTTGTCCTGTAAGGCATTGTATCATAAGTTGAATGGTCATTTTACCAGAGATTTGAATGAAGAAGATAAGTTAGTACTACTGGATCGATTGGCTACTGAGGATGAAATTGGTTGCCCATACTGTCTTCGTCTACATAGTATGTCAAATGCAGCAAAATATAGCTTGGGATCGGTAGAAGATAGACGCCAGTTCCAGGAATTGACACCATGTGGTTTATCTTCCTTCAAATCTCTAAATCATAGACCTGCCAAAATTTCTGGTGTTATCTTCAAAATGGCCATGAAACGTCATCAGTTCAAGCCAGAATGCAATGAGCTGTTGAAGTTATTGTCAAGAAATTCACCAACTCCAGAGATCGACAACAGTGATGGTGTCTCTTGGCAGATTCGGACAGATTGTAAGATTACACAAGGCTTGATGATCTATCGTAGACAGGAATCAGTCCTTTTCTCAAATTTCATGGTTGACAAAAGGTCTTGGCACGTAGATATAGAGGTTTGCGCGCACCTCACTATATCTTTGAACGCAGAGCGTGTACGACTTATGGACTTGGGCAATAAGAGACTATTAAATTCCTTCTCGGAAGTATTACCACTGCCACTTTCACAGCTCCCAGGTCACATTCAAGCACCACAAACTCCCGTACCAGCAAGACCAACATGTGTCAGATTCCAGGCGATGGCTGATCAGGTCAATGGTAATCCTGATTTCAATTGGCCCGTTCACAGCACAAAAGAACCTTTGAAATGCGATGATTGTCCCACCGAATACTGCCTCGAGCTTGACTTCAATGACAGTCGAGGAGTTTTTGCAACAGTCACTACTTGGGCCAATCTGGGAAGCGGGCCTCATGATTGGAGGTATTTGATGAGAAATGTTGAGCCACATGCTGCACATAAGCGTACTTTGAGTCAAGGTAGAAATTGCTATGACTCCTCGCATCAGAGGCATTGGTCTGCTTTCCAGATTGAGGAGGATGGAGAGGCTAGCTTACTTTCATCGGAGGAGAATAAGGAGAGGATGTATCAAGCACAAGTTGACGGCGCTACGTCTTCTGACGAAGAAGGATATTAGGCGTTTGGTGCCAGAGATTTCTACCATATAATGTTTGGATCTATTTGGATATTTGGACGCGGATCATGGCATATTAATGAGGTTGTTTTGGATTTTCAGGATAGACGGGCATAGTGACAAAAGCAGTCATTCTATGATAGTAGAATAATCAAATGTTTAATGTAATTCCTCGACTTCCAATATCAGGCAGTGATGATAAATAGTCTGAATATAGGGCACATTGTTTCCGCCTCAGAATCAAGGACAATTCTTCCGTCCACCAGTCAGATTGAGTATACGAGACAAAACTATATATGTCTATATGTATTTAACTAACTTCTTGGACAACACGGACATGTTATCCAATAGTTTAGACTGAAATACTGTATATAAATTCTTATCATCTCATAAATCAAGCTGTTTCACGTAGTAAAATTTGGGGTTTCATTCACTTGGAAATAGTCTAATTGTTTATGGTAATCTAAGGCTTCTGATTGCCGAATTGCGACCTGGATCATTTGAAACTCTAGATATAGAGAATAGCAAAATGATTTAGATGCTCAGAACAACTTCTTACAAAGAAAACATTACGACGATGCCTCGCCCTTCCTGAACGACACCCTGCAAGGAAATCCATCTGCAGGATGGGCAGCTCCTCCATCAACCTGATATGATCTTTCTCCGTCTATTTCTTTCATCCCCTTTTTATCACCGAATTTTTTATCCCATTCTCCATAAGCATCCTGTACATCCAACTCTCTGACGACCATGGACAATATAATTTTCAATTCCATCATCACCAAAGCCTGTGTCGGGATATCGATCATGTGATTTAAGAGGGCACTGTATTACAACTAGCGTATATATTAGCGTATGTATTAGTGTTAGTACTTCTACTATATTAAGTACTAGCTTCCTATAATAATAATAATTAAAAATAAATAATATATAATAAACTAAAGTACTATATATTTTATTAATCCAAATTGATATTAACATTAATTAATAATATTACAAATTAGAGTCTTAGATTTTACTATAAAGTACTAAGTATTTTAAGGTAATTTTTAAGATTAATAAAAATTCTGAAGAGATTACAAAGGAAAATATTATTATATTTAATATAGTATACTATCTCTTTTATTATATTAAAAAATATATTTCGGATAATTATATTAGGAAGATATATTCAAAAAAATCAATCTTATTAATTGTAACAAATCGAGCTTGTATTTATTATATATTTGTCTTTGTATTGTATATTATATAGAATAACCTACAAACCTTTATCTAAATATCTTTATAAATACCTTTTCAAATATCTTTTTAAAAACATTTATACTTATATCTATAATCTTCGGAATATTCACAAACTTCGGAATACTTATTTTTATATATTATTATATCGAACAACAATAACACTACAATTGTCCCTATTGTCTCTAAGGTTGTCAACAAGAATCTATATATAAAGGAGAAAAAAGAGTATTATAAGGAATAATTAAATCTAATAAAGGAACAATAGATTAAAAATAGATTTGTATTTAATATTAAAGAATTGATTAAATATATCAAATTCAAATACAAACAATATAACTATAAAAACATCAATAATAACAAGCTCGCCAAAATCTTTTATAATAACTTTAATATATTCATATCTGAATAATTCTTGAAAGTCCATCAAATAAATATACAAAAACTATATATAGTATTATATATACAAAGAGTATTGATACCAAAAACAGATATTGAAATATATATAGCTTTATATAATTAATCTTGCAAATCTACTATAAGAATATAAACAAAAAACCAGATTCAGGAAATTTTAAAGAATTACAATATTAAGAATTCTAAATTTAAATCCAAAACAATTAAGAAATTTATTGAAAACAATTTTAAATACAA
This sequence comes from Botrytis squamosa, assembly GCA_014898485.2. Lineage (NCBI taxonomy): Eukaryota > Fungi > Ascomycota > Leotiomycetes > Helotiales > Sclerotiniaceae > Botrytis > Botrytis squamosa. The sequence continues at coordinate 72,594 of RCTC02000004.1, forward strand.
TAATAATCAAGGAGGTAATAAAGACAATAATAGAAATGATAATAGAAATGATAATGGAAATAGTAATAGAAATAGCAATAAAGAAGGAGATTCTGATAATAATAATAACAACAATAATAAAAAAAAAGAATAATACAATAGGGATAAGAAACTATTAATATATCCCAGTTATTCTAACAATCAATCTTTTATTAATCTATTAAAATTCTATATCGATAAAAAGAAATATAATAAAGATAATAACAATTTCGACTTCAAACTCTTAATATTCTATAAAATCTTATAATATATAGAGATTCCTATAAATTTGCAATATAAAATATTTCTAATTATATTTAAGGATAATATACTTCAATTCTTTTATACTAATTATACTTTATTACTATCAATTTTTAAAGAGCTTTATATTTATATACAGAATAACTTTAAAAAAAAAAAGTATTAATATAATATATTATTTAAATAAAATAATATTAATTTTAAATCGACTAAAAAGAAGTATAAAAATAAATTACTTAATGAATATCTTACTATTATAATTAAGGAATTATATATATTGCAATACCAACTTGATCTTATTATATAATAGATATTCTATTTATATAATAAGCTTATACTTGTATATAAAAATATGGAAACATATAACCTGACTTATTTTAATCTCAAAAAAAGATATCTAGTTTAATTAATTAATTATAATAATTTATTAATATATAAGAGAGATTATATAAGAATAAAAAAGATAAAGTACTATTCATTAATAGGAGATTTTGTAATAACAATAACCAAAATGGTTTTAGGAATTTTAGAGATAATAATTTTAGATATAATAGTTTTAAGGGTAATAATAAGTTTCAATAATCTAATTTTTCAAATCAATATAATCATTACTGGATATACAAAAAAAAGAGATATTAATCAACAAAGTATATTTAGGAAAAATAAAATAAAACCCGTTATAAATACTAGAAAAAGATTAAAATTAATAGTAATAGTATATATAATAAGTGTTATGATCAATAATTAATTGAATATAAAGAAAAGACTACAAATGTAGAATCTGATTTAGAGATTAAGATAGATTAGTTTTTTATGGATTTTGATATTGATAATAATAAAGAAGAGATATTTTTCGTTAATTCAGAATTTGTTAATAATCAGGAAATATTTAATTAATTATTAATCAACATTTTTCTACATATAATTATTAGAAATCTTATTGAGATTGTTTTATCTATAAAGAATTCAATAAATATCTTTTATATAAGTTATATAAATAAAAAGTTCTATAATATATATATTAATATAATTTATACAGATAAATCAATAATTGGAATTGAACAATATCATACATAACAATAGATATGCCTAATAATATATAATTTACAAATAATAGGAGCTATAAATATACACTTTGAAAAAGGAACTGTAATATCAATAGGATTATTTTATATTAAAGTACTATTTGAATATATTGACTTTTATATCGTAAATACCAATATTCTATTTTTATTAGAATTAAAGGATATAAACCGGCTTAAAACATTTTATAACAATATTATTAACAAATTCATTAATCTAATTGGTTAATATTCTATTATTAGAAGATGTGGATATACATTTTTGACATAGAAGATAAATATAAATCAATTTATTTAAAAGTCAATTTATTAGAATAACTATTATTTAACAATTATTAAATTATAATACCTATATTATTAATTTAGCTATCTATCTATATAATATTTTTATTACATATTATAATAAATAGATTATAATAAGAATAACAATACTATTAAGTATCTTACTAAATATTATAAATATTATTAAATATATAATAAATCATTAGAACGTTTTAGATTTATTTTACTAAAGAATATTGAATTTAATTATATTATATATATTGATATTATATATATTGTAGGAAAACCAGTTTTATATATTATTAATAAAACAATATAATATCAAACTGCTCAGTTTTTTGAAAATATTTTAATTAAATATATATTCGATAGTCTTCAGAAATACTGGATTAATATATATATAGAATCATTGGATTATATTATTTATAATATAAAAAAGAATTTTATAAATAAAGAGTTTATTTAGAATATAAAATCCATATTAATTATTATCAAAAGTATACCAGTTGAGGTATATAATTCAATAGAGATTGTAGAATGATATTATTACCCCTTATATCGTGTATACGAAATCTTAATAAAGAAGCTTGAGAATAATAATTTAATGAAATTAATAATTTTGCAAATAATAATGAAAACTGTAAACAATATAATAGAACCTAATAGACTTATTCCTATATTACTAATTTACAGAACATATCCCAGATTGAATAATATTAACCCTCTAATCCCAACAATTATTCAATATACGAAAATTATAAAGAAAGCTATAACAAAAGTATATCATATATAAATTAAAAGACAGGTTATAGAGATACTCAAAATAAGAAATAAATTATTTACAATATTAATCCTTATTTTATTATTTAATTTATAAATATTAATATAAAGAGAGGATAAAGGTAATAATATATTAAACAAATGGATTAGACTATATACCCTGATTGAAATAGATAAGAAGATATATAAAATAAAACTTACTAATAAATCGACTCAATTTCAATCTACATCAATATAATCTTTTTATAAAAAATCTAAAGAAATCAAGCTAATCGAATCGAATAATATTAATATTATAAATAATATTCATAATAAAGGAGTAGGCTAATAGAATACATATAATATTGACTATGTAGATTAATTATACTAAGGTAAAATCTAATTATAAAGTGAATGTGATATATGTATAGTAGTGTAGCATATGTGCTATAACTTTCAATACTTTTTTAGAAAACTTACTCTCTTAACTTCTATAATTAGATTTGAAGTTCTAATATATTCTTGAATTTCTCAAATATTATTCTTACATATAGTTTTGTTAATTTATTTGTAGTTATATCGTTTGTATTGATATAGCTAATATTGATTAAACATTTTTTTATAAGATTCCGAATAAAATAATGATATATATCAATATACTTTGATTATTTGTATAGATAAGAATTCTTGGTTAGTACTAGTGCTTTTTGATTATCTTTTAGCATTTAAACTTCACCATTCCTTTTAATATATTATAATTACTTTAAGTCTTTTAAAAATTGAACTACCCATTACCCTTATTTGGTAAGTATTATTATAGAAATATATTCAGCTTCTGTATTAAATATAGTTATAGATGTTTGCTTTTTATTCGCCTATAAAATTAATTTATTATAGAATATTACTACTTTATTAGAAATGCTTTTTTGATTAATTCTATTATTTACCCAATCTATATCGATATATACTTTAATAGTTTGTTATAAAAAGTCATATTCTTTACAAATATCTAATTAAACTCCCCCAGACCCAAAACATAATTTCTAGTTGATAATCAATCTCAAATATCTCATAAGGTTTTTGAATACAACATTGTAATATTTGGTAGGATTTGATATAACTTATACTAATCTCCCAAAACTAAATGTGATATTTGGTTTAGTGTAAATCATAAAATGAATTGTATTATTGATTGTTTATTAATATTTGTTTATATTAGTAAGCTTATTATCTGAAAGTATTAATTACAATTGATTGTAATTCAAGATTGGTATCTTTTTTAAAGTGTATTGACTATAAAAAATCCTAAAATGAGTAAGTATTGTATTCAAATACTCTTTTTGATTTATAGTTAATACTTTCTCAGATCTGTTATAAATGATATGTACTCCTAAGATTTTATTAATCTTTCCTAAATCTTTGGTATTGAAACAAGCCGAAAGATTGTTATAAAACTATTTAATATTCTGTTTTTATATAGCAGTAATAACAATATTATTTATATAAACTAAAAAAAGCAATTATTGTAAATAATTAATATATAAATATAGATTTGTAAGATTTTGTACGAAATCTATTTTGATTAATTCTTTTTTTAAAAAAAGATTTTAATTTCTGTTGGTTTGTTTTAATCTATAAAGGCTTCAAAATGTATATAGAATACGATTTCGATAAATTTGAATACTTTAAAAAAACACTAAATAGATTTTTTTTTTAAATGTGATTTGATAAATATATTTTTAATATTGAAATAAAAACATTCAAGATTTTTTCTTATAATAATTGCAAAGAAAAGATAAAGAATATCAAGACAAATTATAGAAATAAAGGTTTCGTTGTAATCTTTTTCTAAAACTTAACTGAATCCTTTAGCTACCAATCTAACCTTGAATCGCTCTACCTTATTATCTTTTGTTTTAATAATAAATACTCATTTTATTAAAACTAAATTACTTTCTTATAATAAAATAAATTCTTTTCAAATATTATTCTTAACCAATAAATCTATTTCTTTTTGAATTGTAATTTGTTAGTTTTTTATATACTTTTTATTTGTCATTATATCTTTATATATATTTGGTATTTTGATTTTGAATATTTTTATTACTAACAAAGCGATTTCAATCTCTATTGATATATTTTTTAAAAGAATTAAGATTTTAAAAGCAATTTTATTATTCGTTTTCTTTTTGAATTAGTGAATATTTGGAATTACAATTATAATATATTCGATTAATTTTAATACTAATTTATTTAAGGAGACAAGCAGAAATCGAATAATCTTGGAAATATACCCTTTCATATTGTTATTATTGTCTCTCTTTCTTTTTTTAAGATTATATCTTAAATTTGATAATATAGAAATAGGTATAAAAATAAATACTATAGATAATAAAATTATAGTTGAATTTAGTAGTATAGAATTAGAAATTAAAGTAATTTCAAATAAAATAATTTCTATTTCTTTATTATTCTTTTTTAGTTTTAGTAAATCATTTATTATTTATCAAATATTTCTATATTTATTTTTATTAAAATATAATATTTTAATCTTTATTTATTTTGATATTAATAAGTATATCTTTATTAAATCTATAATTATTTTATTTAATAATATTAATAAATCAATTAAAATAAATAATAATTTAAGAATATTTTTGGATTTATTATAAGGCTTGTAATCAGATTTTATATTCTTAGTATCTTACAATCTGGTTATACAATTTCTGAGTTTTAGATTTATATCTCCTCCTTTATAGTTTTTATTAATTGTAATATAATAAATATAATAAGTATAATCTAATTTTGATAAATAAATCTTTATATACTTAATAGTATTTTTTGAATATTCTAGAAATATTTCAATTTTTATTATATCGTAAAGTTTATTATATTTTTATCCTATTGAAATAGTTTTGGGATTAATATAAGTATAATATCAATTCCTTTAGATTTTATATATATCAATATCTGGTAATATATTTGTAAATACTTTAAACAGGCTTCGATTAATTCTATTTATATTTAAGTTAATACTAGTATGGTTTTGAATATATATATTATATTCGATAGTTTTATTTTAAAATTCTAATAGTAAATAAGCTTTTTTTAATATTGCTTTTATATCAGTTTTTGTAATATATATATTGTATTTAGCTAGACTGTTTTGATGAGATAATATAATTATTATAACCTTTAATTGTATATCAATTTTCTATTTCCAAATAGTTTAAAGAAGTTTTGGTATATTATTAGTTTTGGTAGTAATTATAACTATTTTTATAGCAAGTTCAATTTTCTGTTTTCAGGTTTTTAGTAAGAGTATTGTATTATTTTTTTATTTTAATAAAATAATCCAATTTACTCTTGTAATATTATCGATAATGAGAAGAAAATATTTGTACCTTCGAATAATCTTCGGAAAAGGGTTAGTAATATCAAAATAAATCAATTCTAGTCTTTTAGATTTCTATATATTTAATTAACTTGGAATCCTGTTAATTATCTTTATAAAAATATATATTTTATAAATATTTAGAATTAAAGGAACCTTGATTGGTCTTTGAAATATAATGATTTTATATAGATTTCTAATCTTATCAAGATCAAAATAATTGAATTGTTTATACTAAAAAAAGTATCTTTCCTTTTTTGTTATAATTAATTCTTTAATTTCCCCTTTTATTCTATCAATTATTTTTATAGAAAATACAAAGAATACAAAATTCTTATATTCTGGTTTTATATATGAAATAATATATATCCTATTTTTTATTATAGTTTTAATAATCTTATTATTTTTATTATTTTCTAGTATAAAATATATTTTTTTGAAATTGAATATACTCTTAAGCCTTGCTTCACAAATTCTCTTAGCTGAGAATAGATTAATTCTTAATTCTAGTATATATAATATTTTAACTAATAATATTCTTATTTTATTTTTGTATATTATATTTATTATTCCTTGTTTATTTGAGTATATAGCTTTTTTATTAATTGTTATTCTTTATTATAGAGTATAGGTTAGATTTTTAAAGAGAGAGTGTTGGTTAGATATATGTGAGGTAGTATCGATATCAGTATACTATTATGATGGGAATATTTTACTAATACTTTTTTTGGTGAGATAATAATGTTTAAAGTCAGATTTATTATTAATAATATTTTTAGTAATATTAGAATTTAATTTAGTAATATAAGTCTTATACTTTCTATACTTTTTGTCTTTTTATAATAAAGAAATAGATTGTTTTCTTTTTTATTTATATTTTAAATCAGATTTCAAAAAATATTTGGTATATCGAAATTAGAAGCATTTTAAGACTGAGTGATTAGATTTGTTATAAAGTTTATAAATAATAATAGGTATATCGGATTCCAAGCTTATACTAATCTTATATTAATAATAAAATAAAATATATTTTTTCTTTTTATAAAATATACTACATTTGTAGAATTTTATATTTCAATTTCTTTAATTTATAAATACTTAATTTTGTTATTAATACTTAAAATAAAATCGACAATACGAATTATATCAATAATGATTTTGTATTTATCAGGGAGAGATAAGGTTAAGCTTTAAAAAAGTGATTTATTTGTATACAAAGCTTTAGTTGAAGCATTTATAGATAAAAGTTTTTTTTGAAGATCCTTGAGCTTATCCTATATATCTATGATAATTATATCAGGGATATTATCGAAAGAAAAGGTTTTGATTTTAAGGAGATATTTGTTTGCTACTATATTATCGATTCTGGAATATTTGATGATTAGATAATTCTAAAAAAAATTTGTTATATTATATTCATCTATCAAAACCTTATCATTATCAGATAATGAATAACAAATATAAAATAATATACTAGTATTATTCTTAAGAAAGATGGCTTTTTTATTGATATTAAATTAAATCTTTGTTATAACATTACTGCTATTATTAAAGATTTAAAGTTTCTCGAAATCCTTGACTAATTCATTGGCATTTATAATTTGTATATATTCTTGTAATGTTTTCTTATATGTATAGAACCAGCCTTTTTTTCGAAATTAAATTCTTATTTGACGAGTCTAGTGTTTGTGATTTTTTTGAGTAAAGGGAGAAATATGTTTGGAATAATTCTTAGATTTAGTATCTTTGTTTATTTTGAGGTTTTATAAATAGAAAACTTGTATCGATAGTTAGTATGTATTTTGATAATGAAATAAAAGAGTAAAAGAGAAAGAGGAATTGTTTTGATTGAATTTCTCTAATTTTGGATGTACTAATGTTGTAAGAAGAAATTCTTTTCAAGGTGGGGTAATTGGAAATAATAAATTTTGATTTATAAATAATAATTTTTAGAGTGATATCGAATATTATATAGTTGGTAATACTTTTTAGTGTTAAGTTAGAATAGGTTGTTTTTTTAGTAGTAATTTGTAGTTTTTTTGTTTGAGAGAAGGGTGTGATGTAAATGGTTATTTTACTATTGTTGTTTAATAATTTATTTATTATATATATTTTGTATATTGATATTGTGTTGTATAGAAACTTCTCATTATCAATCTCTATTTTGGTAATGTAAGCTATTTAAAGAGCTTTTAACTTTAGTTTTATTATAAAACTACCAGGCTTATAACCTGTTTATAATAAAAAAATAGGTTAGTAGAATATATATAATATTGATTATATAAATTAATTATATTAAGGTAAAATCTAACTATGAAATGGATGTGATATATGTACAATAGCATAGCGCATGTACTACAACTTTCAACAAATAACAATGATAGTAATATAATAGTAATTGATATATTGCATATATCTATATTATAATTACAAATACTTTTCTTAATAATATAATTAGATATACAACTATAATATTGAATATATAGTAATTTGATTAATATAATTAATATAACAAATATCGATATTAAACTATAATTACAATTGATTGTATTCTTATAAGATAATATATTTATATAATATAAGAAATCACAATATAAGAAAGTTAATAATTTAATAAAGAATAGAGTCTTTAAAATTATTTTAAAAACTAATATATTGTTTAGAATATAATTATTTAAATCTTGATTTGTTAACGAAATAAAGAAAAAAGGAATTGATAAAATATACACAAAATCACAACTAATAATTTAAATATATAAGAATATAGGTAAAACTACTATTCTAATATAATCACCGACTATTCAATATATTAGTTAGTGTATTATTCTTATATTTATTACTATTTTGTAAGCATCGAATAAATATATTTAGATTTATTTAAGGAATATTATATAGATATATATTCAATTAATTATAACTTTAAGTAAATCTATTTATATAAAAATATTAATAAAGGTTAGATTTAATAATAAATATATATTATATATTATCAAGTTTTTATATAGTATTCTAAAGATAGGAAATCATTGGTTTGGAATTTATTATAATTATTATAGAGATAGGCTGAATATGATATAATCTATATACAACTTTTATTTACTTTATTCAACTAATTATATCAATATTGTAGAACTGTTCACAATGAAGGAGCAGGCCAGTGGAATGTATGTAATATTGACTATGTAGATTAATTATACTAAGGTAAAATCTAACTATGAAGTGAATGTGATATATGCATAGTAGTGTAGTGTATATACTATAACTTCCAATACTCCCTCAAAGAGCTTATTCTTTTAGCTTTTATAGTTAGGTTTGAAGCTTTAATATATTCTTGAATCTCTCAAATATTATTCTTATATATAGTTTTGTTAATCTATCTGCAGTTATATTGTTTGTATTGATATAGCTGATATTGATTAAACGTTTTTCTATGAGATCCCAAATAAAGTAATGATATATATCAATATACTTTGATTGTTCGTATAAATAAGAATTCTTAATTAATACTAACACTCCTTAATTATCTTCTAGCATTTGAACTTCGCCATTCCTCTTGATATATTATAATCACTCTAAGTCTTTTAAAAGTTAAACTATCCATTGCCTTTATTTGGTAAATATTATTATAAAAATGTATTCAGCTTTTATATTAGATGTAGCTACAAATATCTGCTTCTTGTTTACTCATGAGATTGGTTTATTATAAAACATTACTATTCTATTAGAGATACTTTTTCGATTAGTTTTATTGCTTATTTAGTTTGTGTTGATATATACTTTGATAATTTATTATAGAAGATTATATTCTTTATAGATATTTAATTGAATTTTTCTAAATCCAAAACATAATTTCTAATTGATAATTGATCTCAAATATCTTATAAGGTTTTTGAGTATAATGCTATAATATTTGGTAGGATTCGATATAGCTTATGCTAATCTCCTGAGACTAAATGTAATATCTAGTTTAGTGTAAATCATAGAGTGAATCATACTATTAATTGCTTGTTGATATTTGTTTATATCAGTAAGCTTATTATCTGAGAGTATTGGTCGTAATTGGTTGTAATTCGAGATTGATATTTTTCTTGAAATATATTAATTATAGGAAATCTCAAAATAGGTAAATATTATATTCAGATACTTTTCTTGATTTATAATTAATATTTTCTTAAATCTGTTACAAATGATATGTACTTCTAAAATCTTATTAATTTCTTTTAGATCTTTGGTATTGAAACGAGTCGAAAGGTTATTATAAAACTATTTAATATTCTGTTTTTGTGTAGTAATAATAACAATATTATTTATATAAACTAAAAAAAACAATTATTGTAAATGATTGATGTATAAATATGAATCTGTAAGACTTTATACGAAACCCATTTTGATTAATTCTCTCTTCAGAAGAAGACTTCAATTTCTATCAGCTTGCTTTAACTTGTAAAGGCTTCGAAGTATATATAGAATATAACCTCGACAAACTTGGATATTTTAAAAAAACGCTAAATAGATTTCTTCTTTTAAGTATAATTCAGTAAATATATTTTTGATATCGAAATGAGAATATTCAAGATTTTTTCTTGTAATGATTGTAAGGAAAAGACGAAGAGTATTGAGGCGAACTGTAGGAGTGAAGGTTTTGTTGTAATCTTTTCCTAAAACTTGATTGAATCTTTTAGCTATCAATCTGGCTTTGAATTGCTTTATCTTATTATCTTTTGTTTTGATAGTAAATACTTATTTTGTTGAAACTAGATTATTTCTTTGTGGTAAAATAAATTCTTTTCAAGTATTATTCTTGATTAATGAGTTTATTTCTTTTTGAATTGTAACTTATCAATCCTTTGTGTATTTCTTGTTTGTTATTGTATCTTTATATGTATTTGATATCTTGATTCCGAGTATTTTTATTACTAATAAAGCAATTTCAATTTTTGTTGGTATATTTTCTAAAAGGGTTAAGATCTTGGAAGCAATTCTATTATTCGTTTTTTTCTTGAATTAATGAATATTTAGGATTGTAATTATAATATGCTTGATTGGTTTTGATATTGATTTATTTAAGGAAGCAAGTAGAAACCGAATGATCTTGGAAGTATACCCTTCTATATTGTTGTTGTTATCTCTCTTTCTTTTCCTAAGATTATACTTTGAATTTGATAATATAGAAGTAGGTGTAGAAGTAGGTATAGATGTAGATGTTATGGGTGGTAAAATTGTAATCGAATTTAGTGGTACAGAATCAGGAGTTGAAGTAATCTCAGATAAGGTAATTTTTGTTTTTTTGTTGTTTTTTTTTAGTTTTGATGAATTATCTATTACTTGTCGAATATTTTTATACTTGTCTTTATCAAAGCGTGATATTCCAGTTTTTGTTTGTTCTGATATTGATAAACATACCTCTATCGAATTTGTAATTATTTCATTTAATAATATTGATAAATCGACTAGAATAAATAATGATTCAAGGATATTTTTGGGTTTATTATAAAACTTACAATCAGGTTTTATATTCTTAATATCTTGTAATTCGGCTATATAGTTTTTAAGTTTCAGATCTATATCTTCTTCTTTATAGTTTTTATCAATTGTAATATAATAAATGCAATAAATATAACCTAATTCTGATAAATAAACCTTTATATGCTTGGTAGTGTTTTTTGAATATCCTAGGAATATCCCGATCCTTATTGTATTGTAGAGTTTATTATATCTTTGTTTTATTAAAATAGTTTTGGGATTGATATAAATATAATATCAATTTCTTTAGATTTTGTATGTATCGATATCTGGTAATGTATTTATAAATACTTTAAGCAAACTTTAATCGATTTTATTTGTATCTAGGCTAATATTAGTATAGTTTCGAATATATATATTATATTCAACAACTTCATCCCAAAATTCTAATGGTAAATAAGCTTCCTTTAATATTACTCTCATATCAGTTTCTGTAGTATGTATATTACATTCAACTAAGCCGTTTTGATGAGATGATATAATTATTATAACCTCTAATCACATACCAGTCTTCTATTCCCGGATAGCTTGAAGAAGCTCTGGTATATTGTCAATTCTAGCAACAATTATAACTACTCCTATAACAAGTTCAATTTCCTACTTCCAGGTTTTCAATAAGAATATTATATTACTTTTCTGTTTCAATAAGATAACCCAATTTACTCTTATAATATTATCGATAATAAAAAGAAAATATCTATACCCTTAAATAGTCTTCGGAAAAGAACCAGTAATATCAAAGTAAATCAACTCTAGCCTTTTAGATTTCCATACACTTAATTGGCTTAGGATCCTGTTGGTCATCTTTGTAAAAGCACACACTTCACAAACATCCAGAATTGAAGGAACCTTAATTAGTTTCTAAAGTGTAATAACTTTGTATAGGTTTCTGATCTTATCAGGGCTAAGATGATTGAATTGTTTATATCAAAGAAAATATCTTTCCTTTTTTGTTATAATCAATTCTTCAACTTCCCTTTTTATTCCATCAATTATCTCTATAGAGAGTATAAAGAATACAAAATCCTTATATCCTAGTTTTATATACGAAATAATATATATTCTATCTTTTATTATAATTTTGATAATCTTATTATTCTTATTGTTTTCTGATATAAAATATATCTCCTTAAAACTGAATATATTCTTAAATCTTGTTTTACAAATTCTTTTAGTTGAGAATAGGTTAACCCCCAATCCTGATATATATAATACTTTAGCTAATGATATTCTTATTCTATCCTTGTATATTATATCTACTATTCCTTATTTATTCAAATATATAGCTCTCCCACTAACCATTATCCTTTATCACAGAATATAGATTAGATTTCTGAAGAGAGAATATTGGTTAAATATATATAAAATAGTACCAATATTAGTATACCATTATAATAGAAATATTTTATTAATACTTTCCTTAATGAAATAATAATATTCAAAATCAGATTTATTATTAATAATACTTTCAATAATATTAAAACTTGATTTAGCGATATAAGCTTTATATTCTTTATACTTTTTGTTTTTTTATAATAAAAAAATAAATTATTTTCTCTTTTGTTTATATTTTAAATCGAATTTTAAAAGATATTTAGTATATCGAAGTTAAAAGTATTTTAGAATTGAGTGATTAGGTTTGTTGTAGAGTTTGCAAATAACAACAGGTATATCGAATTTCAAGCTTATACTAGCCTTATGCTGACAATGAGATAAAATATATTTCTTTTTTTTTATAAAATATACTATATCTACAGAATTTTATATTTTGGTTTTTTTAACCTACAAATACTTGATTTTATTATTAATACTTAAAATAAAACCAACAACACGAATTATATTAATAATAACTTTGTACTCATCAGGGAAAGATAAGATCAAATTTTGAAAGAGTGATTTATCTGTATATAAAGCTTTAGTTGAAGTATTTGTAGATAAGAGTTTTCTTCGAAAATCCTTGAGCTTATCCCATATACCTATAATAATTATATTAGGGATATTATCGAAAGAAAAGGTTTTGATTTTAAGGAGATACTCGTCTATTACTATATTATCAATTCTAGAATATTTGATAATTAGATAATTTTAAAGTTTCTTTGCTGTATTATATTTGTCTATTAAAGCCTTATCATTATTAAATAATAAATAATAAATATAAAATAATATACTAGTATTGTTTTTAAGAAAGATAGTCTTTTTATTAATATTAAATTGAATCTTTATTATAATATTACCATTACTATTAGAAACTTGGAGTTTCTCGAAATCTTTAATTAATTTATTAGTGTTTGTAATCTGTATATATTTCTATAATATTTTTTTATATATATAGAATCAGCCTTTTCCTTAAAATTGAATTTTTATTTGACAAATCCAATATTTATGATTTTTTTAAATAAAAGAAAAAATATACTTAAAATAATTCTTAAATTCAATATCTTTGTTTATTTTGAAGTTTTACAAATAGAAAACTTATATTGATAGCCAATATATATTTTAATAATAAAATAAAAGAATAGAAAAAGAAAAGGAATTGTTTTAATTAAACTCCCCCAGTTTTGGATATATTAGTATTATAAAAAGAAATTCTCTTTAAGGTAGAATAATTGGAAATAGTGAATTTTGATTTATAAATAATGATTTTTAGAGTAATATTGAACATTATATAATTAGTAATACTTTTCAATATTAAGCTAGAATAGATTGTTTTTTTAATAATAACTTATAGTTTTCTTGTTTGAAAAAAGAATGCGATATAAGTAATTACTTTACTATTATTACTCAACAATCTGTTTACTGTATATACCTCATATATTAATATCGCATTATATAGAAGCTTTTTATTGTTAACCTCTACTTTAATAATGCAAGCTATTCAAAAAGCTTTCGGCCTTAGTCTTACTATAGAGCTACCAGGCTTATAATCTATTTACAATAAAAAAACAGGCCAATGGAATGCATGTAATATTGACTATGTAGATTAATTGTACTAAGGTAAAATCTAACTATGAAGTGGACGTGATATATGTACAGTAGCGTAGCGCACGTGCCACAACTTCCAACAAGAACTTTAAATCGATAATATTTTTATAATTGGAGATGAGAGATTTGTATGCTTAAAATAAGAGAAATTGGAAAAAACTAATTTTATAACTAAAAATAGAGAGTAGTTTATCGAGGATTATCTATTTAAGTTTAATAATAATTTAATTACTTTTAAGAGTGATAGGATTTATTTAAATTAAGAAAGATAATATAATAACCTTAAAATAGTTATATTGAGAAATATTGATATATATAAAACAAAAGGAAAAGTTTGAAGAAATATTATTTTAAAGAATTAGTATATTGTTTAATATATAAGAGATATGTATATTACAATTATATATCAATCGGAAATGTTATATTATCTTTCTATTGTTATTCAAATAATAGATCTGAAAGAAAAAAATGTTGTTAAATTTAATAAAGTTATTAAATAATAAATAGATAATTCGAAAAGAGGATTTACATTTATATTTTTCGATATGGATTTTATTGATTTAATTATTTTTATTAATACATTTTTTATTAATAATATTAATCTATTATTACAAATCAATTATGTTATATACCTTATAAATAAGTACAGTAATACTAATATCATCCACTAGATATCGGTCAAATGCAAGAGAATTACTAGGAGTGTACTAGCTTCTGAATTATATATACTAATTCTAGATTTTGATATTGAAGTAGCTATTAAGGGTACTATTAACACTATTCTTAGACCTAAAAAGCAAATACTATTTATAATCTATATGGATTCTAAGTTATTATATAACCTATTAACTAAACTCGGTATAAGTGTGAAAAAACGACTTCTGATTGATATTATAGCTTTATAACAATGCTACGAAAATAAAGAGATTACAAAAATTAAATGAATTAACAGAAAATCGAATTCTGTAAATACTATGTGTGACGAACCCAATAATTGTTTAGAGATCAATCTTAGAATTAAAAGCTATAGAACTAAAAAGAGTATACTACAAAACTATATATACAATCAGCTCAAAACTTAGTGTTATATTAATCTGATTAAATATGATCATGTGTATAATATAATATTACTTCTTCTTTTTGAAAAATTCGTCTCAAACTTGTTTTAAACGAATGATTTAAATATAAAATATAATTAATAATCTTTTTTCTTATTATCAATATTATTATTTTCTTTATTATTTTTTAATAAAAATCCTTAATGTATTAAGTATATTATAGTTAATTAAAAAGTATCTCGAAAATTATTTATCTTTTTCAAGTAATCTTTAAAATATCGATTATTAATAATTTTTTCTAGATTTTTATTTTCATTATTATTGTATTTAAAATCAATAGAGGTGATTATAACAATTAGAACAAATTCTTTTCAATCTCGAATGTTTTGATATAAATTAAGTGGATAGAATTATATTTAATAGAAAGCATTTCTATATTGAATATATTTGTTTTATTTATATAAAAGAGTTTTTTTAGTAAAAGAAAACTTGGATATATAAAGGCAGAATAGAATCGGGATAAAATCAGTTTAGATATTAAAAGAATTAAAGATATCAATAATATTAAGATTATTAATATTTATTGGATTGTAATTGTAAGAGTAGAATAGATTCTATAATATATATAAAGCTCTAGATTTATTAGAATAGAATAATGCAAGAAATCTATTTATTATATATATAACTAATTATTGTATAACCTAAATAAAGTTGGGATAAAAGCAAGATAGAAAAAGCTATTAAAAAAAACAATTTCTAAGAGTTGTATTAAATTTATTATAAAAAGTCGAAATCTTATTCAAATCGAACCAATTCTATCCTTTAGCTTTATAAAGAATTCTTTCAAATTTCGTAATATAAATATATAAAAAATCAATTCTTTGCTTGAGGTTAAATAATCTATCTTTAATTTTTTGAACTTTATTTAGATTATTATAAATGTATATAAATTAATCTAGGATTGTTATATAATCTAATAAAATATTTTAATTAAGAAAAAAAAGCTAAAATAAGATTATAGTTTATATATAAAATTCGAGATTGAGATAAATGTAATAAAATTGTACTATAAAATCGCTAATTATAATACTATCTATTTATAGTTTTATTTAAATCGAAGATAATTATATATCAAATTTCTGGAAATTATTATTGAACTTTTCAAAATTAAAGAAAAAGGGTTTTGAATAAAAAGGTATATATAATATAAAAATATAATCAAAAATCAGGGAATATAGAAAGGAGATTTTATTACATTATTAGATTACTTTACCATAAAGCTCTTCAATTATATATGAGATTATATTGATCTTTATAACTTAAGAAATTAAGAATAAGAAAAAAGATAATATTTTCGAATAATATCAAAAAGATCTATATGCAAACAAAAGAGTTAGAGTAGTATGCCTAGATAAGGAGTAAGTGGAATATACATAAAAGCTTTATTTATAAATATATACTGATATTATTTTATTTCTTATTTAAAAAAGCTTTTAATAATATAACGAATCTAATAATTGTTTAAAAATTAACCTTAGAATTAAAAGCTATAGAGCTAAAAAGAGTATATTATGAAACTATATATGTAATCAGCTTGAAGCTTAGTGCTGTACTAGCCCGATCGGATGCGATCACGTGTATAGCGTGATACTATGACTAAAAACAATACATATCAAGCTTTAAAAGACTTGATTGATATTAATAAAATAGTTATTAAAATAACGCATTGAATGAAAAGAGAATAATGAAATAAGAGTTAAAGGAATAGAAGTAGAACACTATATCTGAGGTTGAATAATGGGCTTAAGCTTAAGCACATGATCTATTCAACTTAAAAATTGCCAGTATCAGGATATCGATCATGTGATTTAAGAGGACACTGTATTGCAACTAGCATATATACTAGCATATACACTAGCACTAGTACTTCTACTATATTAAGTACTAGCTTCCCATAATAATAATGATCAAGAACGAATAATATACAATAGACTAAAGTACTATACACTTTATCAACCCAAGTTGATACCACCTGCCCGATACAATTCCTTGGTCCCAGCTCAAATGGCCTCCAAGCTCCCTTGGTATCACAATACAATTCATCGCCTGGCTGCGCAAGCCATCTCTCAGGTAGAAACTCTTTAGGACGTGCCCAATATTTTGGATCATGTTGAATTGGCAAGTGGAGTGTGTATAACATGCAATTTTCAGTCGGATATATGTTTCCCTCTTCATCAACCAAGTCCACATCTTTTAGTCCTTGTCTAATACTCGATGCGGGTGGGAAGAGACGAAGAGTTTCTTTGATGACGGCGGTTGTATATGGCAATTGATTGATCAAAGTTGAATCCTCTTTGATAAGTTTCGAAACAGCGGTAATATCAGTTCCGAATACTGAATCGTGTTCTTGGATGAGTTTTTCGAGGGCGGAGGGATTTTTAGAAAGAAGATAGTAAGACCAGGATATGGCACTACCTGTTGAATCATGTCCGGCGAAGAGAAGGAGTCGGATGTTGCGGGTAGCGATAGTGCGGAATTCTTGGTCAAGATTGGTTGCATTGACTCGAGCAGGATCAGCCATGTAGTCCTCGATAACTAGATCAATGATTGATTTAAAGGGTTCTGCTTTGTCATTTAAGTGGCCATTTGTCTCGGAATTCTTAGATAGCTTGTAAGCCTCAAAGCGCTTATCAAGTTCTACGTTGATATACGCATCCATTTTCCGACCATTGCTCCACTCTTTAATTGGACGTACGAAATTGAGCCATTGGACAGGATTTACTTCTTGATTCGCAAGTTTACTCTTGATTTGATTCAACATGGTATCTGCAAGAGGGTTGTATCCTCTCTGAGCGTTGAGCTTTGCGTTCCTAGATTGTATTAGAATTTCTCACTTCGCCTATTTTGACTCTCCTATTCCACGCATACCACCTTGCAGTGAATGTAGCGAAACGAATTGACTTACAAAGCAGTATTCCCAATCAAATCAATCATAAATCTCAAATTGATCCCATCTAGCTCAATCATCTCTCCCTTTCTTGCCTTTTCTCTTAATCCCTCCGTGTAGATTTCAACCTCATCTGTAATACCGGGAACCAAATTCATTAGATACTTGTTGCTGAACCCCCTGGCAAAAAGACATCGTAGATTTTTCCACTCATCATATTCCGCATCAAACATACTGATACCACCTGCGATGCTCCAGAACCAAGTTCTCAGAGCATCAGGTTTACGATATGATATCGGAGTAGATTGTACAGCTTGATTTGCGAGAAACGGAGAAGTGATGATTAGGAATGGGGCAGCGAAGGGATACAGATCAAGGTAGAATGCGCCATTGCGGGAGTATTTACGGGCGAGAGCAGCAAAAAGGTATACTTTTAGTGCATCTGCTGGGAAACCTTTGATGACATTGGCTAGCTCGATAAGATGGCCAGCGAGGAAATTATGAGGTGGCATTGGCTGAGGAGAATGTTAGTGTAACAGATCACGTTTGACAAGGAAAAGAACTTACCAAGCCACGAGTTGATAATTTTGTGAAAAAATTCCGCGCGGTATATAGTTTAGGTAGAAGCCATAGCATGAGAGTAAGAAAGAACAATAAACCCGTGGTCAATATGAGGCCCATTATCGCGTTTTGTCCCAAGTAATTGCAAGCAATCTGGAAATTTTGGACTTTGTACTTCGGAATGCTTGAAAAGATGGAGAAGAAGACAGTTTTAAGGGTGTTGACAGATTGATTGGATGTGATTGGGTATAAGTACTGGCAATGTACGCACAATGTCGTTCTTTAAGCGCCAATGATGCTCTTATCGCCCTAGCGAACCATGAAAACCGTAACCCCTGAAAACCGTAAACTACGATTTTTAGAACCGTACTCTATACATTTGCAACGCCTGTAGGATACAATCACACTGCTAGTATCTCTCAAATATTTGTCTGATTTAGCACAATAGGTTTGAATGACTAAGCATGACCCCCTTCCAGTTAAACCTCGTTCTTATATGTTTTCTAGCTTTATTGTTCGTTCTTCTGACCTGGAGGATCGAAAGAACCCGATATCATATATAAAGATTATCAGAATTGAAGATATACTATACATTAACTAATATATCAGTCAGAAAGGGGGGAAGCGAATAGAAAAAGAAGAGAGTTACAGATAAACTTGGTTATACCGGATTGAAATTTTCGATTAATCAAATTCAATACAAAGAAGATTCCGGTATAAAAAATAATGATCTAAGCTTTTTAACCAAAATTTATATCCGATTTCGAGCCGAATTTAGCTTTAAACCCCGATATTTTTGAAAGAATATCATATGATAACAGTCAATCAAGCTTACTCATTTAAAATACAGCTTATTCAGTCAAATCTGTCACTAAAATTTATACCGAATTCATAAAAAAAGTATCCGATATACTACTTTTGATCGAAATTCCGATATTTATATACAAATTTCAGAAAAATTATTAAAAAAGTCTGATATATCCAAGATTCCGGTATATCCCAGTCCGGTATAGCCAAGTTTATCTGTATTTAGAAACTTAATCTTGATTTGAATTATTTACTTTAGTAAATTTCATTTGAAACTTCTTTTCTTGAGTTGTATAGAATTCTATAAGATATAAGGTGTATTAATTTACATAGTAAGATCTTATATTCTTAATATCGGACTATGATTTGATAGTATAGATTCCTCTATCGGAATTATAATATTCGGCTTTTGAAGTTTTATAGGATAGGATGGTGATGTCTCACTGAGTGTAGTGACGATCACAGTGACTATTTATGAGTAACACTCAAGTCATTACATTTAAATATCTTTTGCAGGAGGTGAATGAGTTCAAGGTAACATTCTTATCTTACTGAGTCTTCCAGAGCATAATAGAATGTAATCATATCGTCGCCAGAGTGTTCAGAAAAATGCGGATCTGACACGTTCCCAATGGTGATCTGCTAAAAATGTCAGAATGGAAATGAATAACCCTGTCTTCACGTAATCGAAAAAACGGGCAGAAATTGATACCCCTAGGAAGGACTTCAACAACTTGGGGGTCTCTTCAAGATTGTTATGTACATATGATCCCCATTTTTGATATTAAGAAGGCTCAAGTTTTCGTTTGGCTTCTTCAGATTTTAGTATTCAATTTGAAATGAATTTATAATTCAATTAAAGAAGTTTGTCAAAAAGGTACTTAAATTCTTCCTGTTTTTTCCGCGTACCTAGAAGAAGAGCCTGTCTGTCCTGTCTGTCTACATTCATTCCCGATGACAATATTATTCATTGGTCCGACCCATATAAATCTGACAAAATCAAAAATTTGACTGGATAGATACTTGTGCCACTAGAAAGTGTGCAACTCCACTGCTAAGGAAACCAGGCTCGAGCCAGGTTCGTCTTCTTGTACTCTGTAATTTACCATCTCGGCACAGTGCTTCGGAGTTGCGACGGTTACATAATTTCTGGCCCCACGATCGCGAAATTCTAGATAAGTTTAAACATCATGGAACTGCCAATCCGACTTATACAGGGCAAATAGGTTACTGTCAAGATTAGTGGTTGATTCAGGTTGAAGCTTCTTTTGAAGCTTATACACGGACTCCGGAGGAATGAGAACTGCACTTTTCAAGCATGGGAAAACTGCGAATTCCATGTACAAGCTAGAGTTTACCCTTATCTCGTATAGGTGGGTGGACTTTTAAGGTTCATCCATAGCCATCTCTTGTCGATCTTGTACTCCGTATGAGTATGGTTTTCACATTCTAGATTCCAAAAAAATCTCAAAATTCATCACTCACGGCTTGATCGACCTTTGAATCTCACGACCCCGATCCATGAGGCCATCAAGCTTAGTTGATACATTTTGACTGATGTTTGACTTCAAGTCTTGAACAACGCCATCGACCTTTATGGTTCTATTCTCTATCTTTAAAAAGGTAGGTCATTATTTGAATGAGCTTTATCACACTTCGCCGTGGAACTGGGTAGGTCAATAGCTCAAGAATCAGTACAAATAACATTAGTCGCTCCCGAAAATCCAAAAAAATCAAATCGCATATTGAACTCCCGACTCAAATCGGATCGTCTTTTGAGAACACTCACGTTTCAGTATCCTCTAATGAAATTGATTCATTCCAAAATGTAGATCATATAATCTTCATAACAAACTAAAGGTCATCAGATGTAGTTGTTTCGTTTTTGATAACAATTAATGTTTGTTGTCGAACATTGAGAAGGGTGTGTATTTTTAGTATCCCAGTCCTTCGGTCCTGCTGCAAGGCACAGAGTCAATATAACTAGAGCACACCAGTCCACATAGCAATTCATCCACGGCTGAACTATGAACTATGGACTTCAAGACTCAGCTGAGAACACTCATTATGAGAGCATGCTTTGTTAGACCCAGTTAGTATAATCAGGGAGCGAAAAGTCAGGATCTGCCGGAAGTTTCCATTGGACGGGTTGTGGTTGACATACGTTCTGGAATACAAGAATACGATGTCCGATATGAAATTTTTCTATTGTAGATGAGATTAAGTACCTTTTCGCCCCTAGTTCATCTGAGAGTTGGAATTTATCATGTACTAACGTTAGTTTGAAGTGGACGGTCGGCAAACAATCAGTGGAAGTTATCATCATCATTGGACTCCTCTCTATTCACTAGGATGATACCACTGGAACATCAAATGATTACATATTCCTTTTCGGAATCATACATCAAATAATTTTGTATATTTTTGGGGAATGATCTGGACAGGAATTTTTGCAAGCTCACAATTGATAAAACTTGAGAATCTTATTTTACAAGAAATATTCGTTCACATCGCCTTGGTGTAAAACAAAGGTGTTCTTGAAAGGGGGTCGATTTTGACGAGTTTGATGCCCCGCTCTACCGGTTTTAATGTCCTTGTTGGAGCTCCTATGCACTCCACACTCACCAAGCAAATCTTCATAGAACACTAGAAGCATAATAGACCCGGCACTGCGGCAGACAACATACACTATGAATCAACAAATATGTCTTGACCCCAATTCAAAGTGGACGGTGAAGTGGAAGTGCATTGGCATTACTTTGCCAAGAAAAGAAGAAATTCATCTAGCGCAATGAGTTGCACTTTTTTGGTACTTGAGAGCATTGGCGAATCTTGAAAAGAGATTACTCCATATAGTTTGGGCACTACTAACTAAGTCGGGTACCCTACTTTCGGGCCACCCCTGTTTTGGGCCATCCTTTCACACCAAAAATCACTTTTTAGGTCTATTAATATCTCTATCAATATTTGATATAATTTGATGAAAATTTGTATATATATAATTTGGATTGATTTAAGCTTATTATGAAATTTTTAGATTTTTAGGATTTTTTTGGATTGAGAGTTAGAGTTTCGAAATATTGATTTTCAAATTTATATGAGAATCATATATGTAACGAACCCAACAAGCGTTTAGAGATCAATCTTAGAATTAAAAGCTACAGAGCTAGAAAAAGTGTATTACAAAACTATATATATAATTAGCTTGAAGCTTAATATTGTATTAGCTTGATCGAATATGATTATGTATATAATGTAATACTACCCCCCCCTTCTAAAAAATTCGCTTCGAACTTGTTTTAAATAAATAATTTAAATACAAAATATAATTATTAATCTTTTTTTTATTATTAATATCACTATTTTTTTTATTATTTTTTAATAAAAATCCTTAATATACTAAATATATAATAATTAATTAAAAAGCATTTTGAGAATTATTTATTTTTTTCAAGTGATTTTCAAAATATCAGTTATTAATAATCTTTTCTAAATTTTTATCTTTGTTATTATTGTATTCAAAATTAGCAAAAGTAATTATAATAATTAAAACAAATTCTTTTTGATTTCGAGTGTTTTGATATAGATTAAGCGGATAGGATCGTATTCAATAAAAAATACTTTTATATTGAATACATTTGTTTTGCTTGTATAAAAGAATTCTTTTAATAGGAAAAAAACTCGGGTACACAAAAGCAGGATAAAATCGAAATAGAATTAGCTTGAGTATTAAAAGGATTAAAGGTATCAATAATATTAAGGTTGCTAATATCCATTAGATTATGATTACAAGAATAGAATAGATTTTATAATATATATAGAGCTTTAGATTTACTAAAATAAAATAATATAAAGAATCTATTTGCTATATATACAGCTAATTGTTATATAATCTAAACAAAGTTGGGATAAAAATAAAGCAAAAAAAGCTATTAGAAAAAACGATTTTTAAAAATCATATTGAATTTATTACAAAAGATTGAAATCTTATTCGAATCGGATCAATTCTATTTTTTGGTTTTATAAAAAGTCCTTTCAAATTTTGTAATATAAATATATAGAAAATCAATTCTTTATTTGAAATTGAATAATCTATTTTCGATTTCTTAAATTTTATTTGGATTATTATAAATATATATAAATTAATCTAGAATCGTTGTATAATCTAATAAAACATTTTGATTAAAAAAAGAAAGCTAAAATAAAATTATAACTTATATATAAGATTCAAGATTGAAATAAATATAATAAAATTGAGCTGTAAAATTGCTAATTGTAATACTATCTATCTATAATTTCATTTGAATTAAAGATAATTATATATTAAATTTCTAGAAATTATTATTAAACTTTTCAGAATTAGAAAAAGAGGGTTTTGGATAGGAAGGTATATATGATATAGAAATGTAGTTGAAGATTAGGAAGTGTAGAAAAGAGATTTTATTATATTATTAGATTACTTTATCATAAAGCTTCTTAATTATATATGAAATCGTATCAATCTTTATAGCTTAAGAATTTAAAAGTAAAAAAAGAGATAATACCTTTGAATAGTATTAAGAAAATCTATATATAGATAAAAGAGCTAAAGCGATATATCTAAACAAAAAGCAAGCAAAGTATACATAAGAGCTTTATTTATAAGCATATACTAATATTATTCCATTTCTTATCTAAAAGAGCTTTTAATAATATAATAAACCTAACAAGCATTTAGAAATCAATCTTAAAATTAAAAGCTACAGAACTAAAAAGAATGCATTATAAAACTATATATACAATCGGCTCAAAGCTTAGTGTCATACTAGCCTGATCAGACGCGATCACGTGTATAGCGTGACAATATACAAATTTAAAACTTTTATAAAATCTTTAATAACTTTTTAATAACAATTGTTAAAAGGAAATTATATATATTTTTGAGATATTTGAATTAGAATTTATTTAGAAATTCAAAAAAAAATTCAAAAAATTAACAGATATAGAGATATAGTATATGATGAGTTTAGAATAGTATAAATAATCCCTGTTATTTTGAGGATACCCTTTTAAATATTTATTTATAAGAAATTCTCTATTTTTTTCTGAATTTTTTAAATAAAATATACTATAAATTTATAGTAAAATTTTATAGTTTATTTTTAGTAATTTTTATTAGAAAATTATTAAAGATTTTATAAAATTTTCAAATTTGTATATAATTCCCATATAAATTAAAAAATCGATATTTTAAAACTTTAAATCTTGATACAAAAAATTCTAAAAATCTAAAAATTTCAGAATAAACTTAAATCGATCTAAATTATATATATATAAATTTTCAATAAATTCTATTCATAAATAAAAAAGTTAGAAATTCCATTTTTGGTATAAAAAGTGGTTGAAAAGTGGCCCAAAAGGGGGGTGGCCCGAAAGTAGGGTACCCGACTTATATGCAGTCGGATCCTGCGGTGGTACTGTAAACGATTCCGTGTATTGCGTTCTCTATCCCAACTCGTTCCTGAATTGATTAAGCGGCCACCTGGTACTAGGATATACTGGTTCAGTTAGCTCCATAATCTCCAGTGGCTGTCATTACCAACTGCCTTCAGATGAACATTCCTGTTAAATGGCCGAAAACTTATTTTTCTCTGTCTATCAGCCAGCGTGGAGAATAATTCAGCATGGATGAATGGAGAAATGGTGATGGTAGATCTCGAATGTCACCGTCATACCAAATAACTTCAGTGAGCTAGTTATTATTATAAACTAAAGAATCTCTTAGCTGCATTTGTAAGTACTTGCTTTTCAAAGATCTAAAGACAAGGTCGAAGACTCAAAGGTAGTTCCTTTCCCATTCAGATTCATTTCGGTATCTAAGTATACGTTCCATTCTTTATCCAAATTCACATTCGTTCAAAATGCGTGTCACTAAAGGTCTTATATTGGCTGCTACTCCTTTGGTGCTAGCTGCTCCTACTCCCTCTTTATTCGGTGATATCCTCGCTTTAGAAGCTGGTATCGCCAAAATCATTACTACCGTCGTAAGCACAGTCAAATCGGATATCGAAGTTGCTGTTTCCAAGCTCGACGCTACTCTTCAAACCAATGCCGCAAAGCACGGTTCTGTCTGGAACTATGGCAGTATCTCTTGTCCTGAGGTTGCATTGTCTATCCAGCGATATCTCCATGACATCGCTTGGACCAAAAAGTCGACCAACTACGTCGATTGGACCACTTACAAGGCCAATGGTGTTAACTTTGGTGCTTGGTTAGAACAGTAAGACTATCCCATTTTCTTTCCCTTTTACGAGCACAGAAAACTAACAGTGGCATTAGAGAACAAAACTACGATCCTGACTGGTGGAATGCTTATGCACCTGATGCTATTGATGAATGGGGGTTCTGTGAGACTTTAGGTGATAAGTGTGGCCCAGTTCTCGAGGCTCGTTATGCTTCATGGATTACCACCGCCGACATCGACAAGCTCGCTGCTCAAAATATCAATACGCTCCGCATTCCTACTACATACGCAGCTTGGATCAAATTCCCTGGTTCCAAATTGTACCATGGTAATCAACAAACCTATCTCCGAAACATCGCCCTTTATGCTATCCAGAAGTATGGAATGCACGTCATTATTGGTCTCCACTCTCTTCCTGGAGGAGTTAACTCCTTAGGTATCGGTGAAGCTTTCGGACATAGCGGATGGTACCAAAATGCCACAAACTTGGAATACTCCTTCCAGGCCATTGATGCTATTCTGTCTTTCATCCAAAACTCTGGTGAACCACAAGGCTTCACCATTGCACCAATCAATGAAGCTTCAGATAATTTTATTGGCTTTGCCACGGCTTCAGGATTGACTGCTAACGGTACTAACTGGATTAACACGTACATCAATGGTGTCCTGACCCGTATCGCTAAAGTCAACAAAAAAATCCCCCTCATGTTGCAAGACTGCTTCTTGGGAGAAGCTTTCTGGTCTCCATTCTACGCTGCTGGAACAAATCTCGTCATAGATTCCCACATCTACTTCTTCGCCGCTGCCGGTATATATTCACAATATGTTGCCCCAGCCATCTGTGGACAAGCGCAATACACCGCAGGCGATGCAAGTTCCCTGTTTTTATCGGCGAATGGTCTCTTCAGACTCTTTATAATAACACCCTTGCTGGACGTAAGGTTATACACGATAGTCAAGTCTATGCTTACCAGAAGTATGTTTCCGGTAGCGCATTTTGGAACGTCAAGATGGTTAACAACACTGCTGCTGTTGATGGAGAGGGGATAACTTCTGACTACTGGTCATGGGAGCTCTTAGTTGATCAAGGTGTTATTACACCCACAATCAACGGGTCTTATTGTTAAATGTCTGAGTATCTCGTGGTCGGTGAACGACTGATACAAGTCCTCGTCTGACTTCTTTCACATGTATATATAAATTTCACGGAAGACCAACTTAATGAAAGTAACGAATTCAATCTGTAGATACAAAGTTATGTATTACTGATGGTAAAGTGGAAAGTGATGACCCAAATTCGCGACCGATCATCCCCCCCTTGACCCTCTCGGGTAATTTTTGTCTCGTTCAAAATATTCCTGTTTACTCGGGACTACCGAAATACTTGCCGTATCCTACAAACGAGAGCTATCACTTTGTCATTATCGTTATATGGTGCGTCACTTTGTAACCAATCTACCACAGGGCTCACGATACAGCTTCGTATTCGATAACAAAAATCGGTGATAATGATAAAGAGTAAAGACATCTCTAATAAGAATTCTCATTTCAACACTATCTCCGAACTCTAGAATACTTTCAGGTTGTCTCTATCCCGAATATCCCTATCACCCCACACTCGAAACGGTTACACGTTGACAATACCCCGCTTGCCCCGCACACTATTCCGCCCTCATTCCGCACATATTTACTGTGAAAAACATATGTGCAGCACATACCTAGCTCAGCCTAGGTATTTATAAACCAGTTCAATTGTTATCCCAATATTATTGACAGAATTACATACTCTCCCCTATTCCTCTAATCTCAACCACATCTCAAGCCCCTATATTATCCGAGTCTAATATATAACGTCCCAGAAGCTATCCTTGACAAGATGGAAGGTAAATGTCTCTGCGGCGCCATCACCGTAACAATCAACGACTCGGAACTCTTCTCTCGCCCAAGAGGCCATTTATGTCATTGTCTGAATTGTAAAAAGACAGCCTCATCGGGTATGTGGAACTATCTCAACTCATGAGAAAGCGATTAACAATGAGACTAGCATTTGGGAGTAATCTGGCAATCGAGAGTGAAAAAGTGACGATTAAAGGGGCGGAAAATATGAATGTGTATGAAGACTATGATACCTCGAGCGGAAAATGTGTTAGGAGACACTTTTGTAAAACATGTGGAAAGTAGGTTTACCATTTTATTTTCCAATTCATGCCTCCTGACATTTATTCCTTGAAGTTGCGTGAAATCGTTAACAAGATCCATAGTCCAATTCAATCAATCGCCGAAGCATATCCTGGTAAGACCATTTTGAAGATGGGAATCTTCGAGAAAGTAATGACGCCAGAATGGGAAAGTTTCGTGAAGGATAGACATCCATGGGTACCAGCATTGGAAGGAGCGGTGCAATTCAAGTCGGAAAGTGGTGGAGAGAAAATGTAGTGATGTTGGGTTGTTTTGATATTTCGAGTTTGAGATACACCGTATATGGCTATGGTTAAATTGACAATAGTTGGAAACGGTTCATTTGCATGAAATGTCGGTAATCTTATGTTAATTTGAATGACCATGTATTTCCTATTTAAAATTTGGTAAATGTCTCAATGATTGACCTCAGCAGACATACCAACCAGACCCAAAGTTTTGCTACGAGCTTCCGTGGATTGCCGCCATTTAATATCTTAAGCAATGTACTGAGTTCCTTTTCAGACGTGCGTTCAAACTCTGCTTTGGTCGGAGTTCTACGCATCCTAGAGCAAGATGTAGTGGGATAATTCAGCTCTATACCAACCTTGCCTTGTGAACATAAGATCTGGGACGAGTGCTGCGACACAATCGAGTATACTACGAGTAGTAAGTATGATCGTTCAATATGGTCCTTATCCAACCTCATTTTCATCTTCAAGCTCATTCTCCTTTAAGTGAAGCTGGGAAAGGCGCATTCTCAGGCCCAAAATGATCTTTGAACGGTTTCCTAAGTAGTAAATCTTGCTGTAGTTAAGATATTAAAGAATCACTTACATTACATAGATGATTAATATATTCAGCAATTGTTAAAGATCGAGGTATGACTTACTGTCCCAAGGGTTAAGGCATTATCGTCGTCGGCTGTTCTTCGAATGAAGCTAAGGTACTGCTTTCCCCAAACAATTTTTTTGGATAGTTAAGATGTGACCAATCCGGCCAACCTTACTGTAATACCAAGAAGACATCAAGGTTTAATTCGCAGTCAGATTCCACCCACTAGATGGAAACCTCTTATTTTTCATCGTATGATCAATCGCATGACTTTTAGTACTTAGATCGAGGTGATATTTGGAAGGATCGCAGAATGCGACTTCTTCATTTGGCGAAACCTGCGATATCACCAAGCACTTGTTTCTCCTACAGATAATGTACCGTAAATATATCAATCGTCCTTCAGAGCTCAAACACGACATCATAAAATGCCCCCTGGAGGTATCAAGATTATTTCATTATATCACTGCATTTCCATCTAAGCTAGTAAAACCCCATAAGTCTCCATATTGTACAATCAATAGATAAACCCAGTCCTTAACCCCAAGTTCCACCTCCACCGCTCCTACCCTGCCTCTTTTGCGCACTCAATCTCCAATCATCTTCTGCTGCAAATTTATTATGAAGGGGTTGAATTCTCTCTGCCTTCTTTCTCTTTGACAATTTCCCTGCATCCGCCACCTTGAAAAAACTTGGTGCCGCACTCACCAACCACTTAGGATCAATAGTTGTTGTGCAATGCATGTATTCTTTCGTCGTCATTACAAGGGTATGATAAATGACCCATTCGGCTTGTTTACCGAAAAGAGCTGACGAAGGATGTAAGTATACAGGCGTGCTTTCGATTAATGTTTTGTATCCTTCCTGAGGATCCTTTCGAGCAGAATTTCGGAAGAATCCAGAGCACAGTGCTTGTCGAACTTTATCTGTGTTACGACCACAAGATACAATGGGATGCTTGTATCGTTCCATAATTTTCAGTAATTGATCGCGAACATCTTTTGCGCGCTTCATACTTCGTGCTTGAATGAAATTTTCAAAACACCACGGACTTGCAAATTTATTCTGCTTCCAACTGTTGTAAACATTCAAAAGTGTGAGATGATCACCATGAGGATCGTGAAATTTGGCCTTCTTCTGATCGGCCTGTGCTTGTTTTTCCTTGGGTCGATAAAAGATAGTTGGAATAGAAATCATAGCAACAATACTGAGCAATTCATCAGAGCAACCGAGGTCAACAGCCGCAATAAGAACTTTTGAAAGAGATGGTTCCATGGGAAAATCTGCCATCTTACGACCCAAACGAGTAAGAAGTCCTTCGTCATCCAATGCCGAAAGGGCATATAATTCTTCCAGGGCTGTCAACATAGTATTTGTTGGAGGTGGATCCATAAAGTCGAAATGAAGCAAATCATTGATGCCCATAGCCTTCAACATCAAAATCGTCGTGGATAAGTTTTGTCTCTGAATTTCCGGTATACTAGTAGGTAACATCTCGGATTGGAAAGCTGCTTCTGTGTAAAGACGGAAACATTTTCCTGGGCCTGTTCTTCCAGCACGTCCTGCACGCTGTTTGGCCTGTGCTTGGGAAATTGGGGTAACTATCAACGAGTCCATACCGAGTTTTGGATCGTAAGCATTCTGCTTGACAAATCCAGGATCGATAACGTAATAAATATGATCGATAGTAATAGAAGTTTCGGCGATGTTGGTGGCAATAACCACTTTTCGAGCTCCAGGGGGTGCGGGGTCAAAGATCTTACTCTGCAACTCTGTGGGAAGTGAGGCATAGACAGGAAGGATAATCAATTCCGGAACACTAGGTCCAAGTGCTTTCATACGCTCGTAAAGAATTTCACAAGACGTGTCAATTTCCTCACTACCAGTCAAGAAGAGTAAAATATCTCCAGGAGGTTCTGTCAAATGAATTTGCATAACCGTGACCAGAGCAGCATCAAGATAATCAGATTCGGGCTCCCTTGAGTACATGACCTCTACAGGGAAAGTTCGACCAGGAATAGAGAAAATGGGACACTCATTAAAGTATGACGAAAATTTGTCAGCATCAAGAGTCGCAGATGTGATGATGATTTTCAGATCTGGTCGACGTTTGATAGTTTTCTTCAGTAATGCAAAGAGAACATCTGTAGAGATGGTACGTTCGTGAGCTTCGTCCAGCATAATAACCGAATATCGTTTTAAATCAGGATCCATCAATACTTCTCTCTGCAACATTCCGTCTGTCATGTACTTGATCTTCGTGGCTGGGCTAGTACAATCTTCAAATCGAATGGTGTATCCAACCTCTTGACCAAGCTCACAGCCAACTTCTTCCGAGACACGCTTTGCAACAGACATAGCAGCAACACGACGAGGTTGAGTGCAACCAATTATGCCATTATTAGCAAGGCCAGCCTCCGCTAAATATTGAGTCAATTGTGTCGTCTTTCCTGAACCAGTATCACCAACCACGATCAAAAGTTGATTCTCATGAACAGCCTTGATTAACTCGGAGCGGAACCTGAATACTGGAAGCGACTCTCTTTGATCTTTGATGGACATATCCGTGCGGCGACCTAGAGGTTCATTCTTATTTTGAGTAGCCTTCTTCCAAGCAGGTACGACTTCACTACTGGGTGCTTGTTGTTTTGCAGTTCTAAGATCACTAGCAAACTGCCTCTGGTCTGGATTCGCCATCGGATCATTCCATTGTGCAGAAAGATCAACCTTTGCTCCATCTTCCGTAGCTTTGTCTTGAGCTTCCTGTTGTTTCAATTCCCTACGGTCTTTAGCTAGAGTCGTGCCTGCCATAGCAGCGCGATTAAGTGAGCCATCAGGAGCCTTTACGACTCTGATTGGAGACAACTCCAAAGACTGCTTCGTTTGCCCAGTCAAGAAAGGAGGCTCTTCTTCCCGAATCTCAATATCAACATCTTCTTCGAGCTCCATTTCCCCTTCGCCGTTCAGTGTCGCATTATAGTCTTCGTCTAGATCTGGGTAATCCGATGCTTTTACCACGCCGGATGCGATCAGTTGACGAATCTCCCATCTTTCAGGAGATGTCATTCTCTTCTTGTTCTTCCTCGAATTTCGCGACATTTGCCCTTCGAATACCGGCACAGGCTCGTCAATTAAACCATACTCGTTCTTGCTACCAAGAGGAGCACTGTTAGCCCCAGAATGAAACTTCTCTTGAGGAGCTAAATCCATCCCAGTTTCTTGGTCAACCTCCTTCATTGAAAGTCCGATTCTGTTACCCTCCACTTTAATGACTTTGACCTTGACGGGTTGATTTCGTGAGACTAGATCCGATGGGTGATTTACTCGCTGCCCTTCCACTAATGCCGAAATATGCACAAGTCCATCAACCTTTCCCTTTACACCGTGTATATTAACGAAAGCACCGAAATCCTTGACACTAGTGACATGACCGTCATAAATTTTCTGTAAAACAACTTCATCGTCAATTTCTGGGGTACGTGGTCGTTTGTAATCATCATCTTCTCTTTTCCTCCGGCTACTTTTGTGACTCTTTCGCGTCCTCCCAAATTCGTCTTCTTCGTATTCGTGCTTTCGACGCCTCCTTGGTTCCTCTCCGGACCGTGATCTAGATCTACGCCTATCCCTGCGACTTCGTCCTCTATCGTAATCTTGATCTGGACTCCTGCTTCGTTTTCTATTTTCTCTCTCAAGTTTCACCGGTTGCGACTTGGGTGCCAAACCTTCTAATAATGCCAGGGTATCATCGACAGGTTGCGCCTTGGGTGCCAGACCTTCTAATAATGCAAGGGTATCGTCGATCGCATCAGTTCCATTCATTGCGTGACCGTTCGAGGATTCGTCTTCGTCTTGCCATGCCGGTTTCTTGTCAGGTAATGCCAGACCTTTAAAGACCTTCGTTTTCTCTTCGACTTTGAAATTCCCATTTTCAGTCGATGCGCCATTTCTACCTTTGCCACCTTTGAACTTTGGATGCATCGTCAAAACCAGGCGATCTACACTCTCGACTAAACTTTGAGGAAAATCTCCGCCAATTGCCTCGAGCTTCTTCTGGAATTCTTCGAGGGAACTGCATTCTGTACGTTGCGCAATAACGAATTCGGCGAGGGTTTTATCACTTATTCCAAGATGATTATGCAATTCAGAGGCCACTCTCTGGACCAAAGAAAGGATTTCGAGAGATTCGAGGTCGTCCATTTCGAAGATGGCAAGGTAGGTATTGCTGCTTGTCGATAAACTTTCGAGATTCAGCAATCAATAAGACGCCGAGGCGCGCTTAAACTTATCTCGCTAGTGAAACAAGCGCCAATCTTAGAGAGCCTCAAACTCCACTTCCTTCCACTGTCAATTACTATGTATTTTGTAGCAAATCTAGTGAATTCACATGAGAATACCTTGATGGTCTTCTTTTTGAATACTCGCGGGTATAGAAAGTATGAATTAATTGTATTACAGGAAAGTTCTTAAGTCATCCAGGAGCCGTAGCGGAGATGTAAAGGTAGCATAAGATGGGACGACTAAAAAGAATTACTTTCTGCAAGGTCAAATCTTTATCTCGCTACTTGGAAGTTTCAGGAAATAGAATTGAGTTGGAAGCATAGTGTAGTACCGATCTAGTGAAAGCAGTATCTCAAACGATTAGGTAGTGCCTATTCATTGACACTAAAAACTGAAGGGAGAAGTTCAGGAACATCTACATTTGCATGAATAAATTCCAAGCACGTCCGAAATCCAAGTTCATCGTACGACTTTTGAAGGGAATGATATTATACCACAGCTAGCATACTTCTAAGTCTTGCTTGTTCCGCAGGCAGGAAATAAATTCGATCCTTCACGTCAACAAGAATGGATGTGAATTCTTCTTTGAAGACTTTTATGTCAGTGGCTTGAGTTGACGCTTGATCGTATTGAAAATAAGGAGGATGCAACGCTGATCTCCTTGTCTCATTCCAAGTTTGGTACCAAATGTACATTCCACCACAGAGTCACTGCGCACAAAATTGTTATAAGTTTTGAAGGCCACAATTTCAGGGGTGGCTATGGGAAATGGAAGGGCAATC
Source organism: Botrytis squamosa (assembly GCA_014898485.2). Classification (NCBI taxonomy): domain Eukaryota; kingdom Fungi; phylum Ascomycota; class Leotiomycetes; order Helotiales; family Sclerotiniaceae; genus Botrytis; species Botrytis squamosa. The sequence continues at coordinate 106,563 of RCTC02000004.1, forward strand.
TTCGAGATCCGGTACAACACATACCAATTTCTACTAGCATTGATGAGATTTCGCCAAAAACTTAATATTAGTTCGTGCCACAGAGCTGTTAATACCACTAGTTCTCTTTTCCTTCTTCTCGCCAATGTATAAAAATTTGACGGTGAATTGTGGCCACACTTATACAGCTAGCTCACAACATTTCTCACTGCCCAAGACTCCCTTCCAGCATGGACTTCAATAGTGGTTATTTTTGAGTTTGAACAGCTGTGTCTTTTTTGGAACCGGGTTAAACAATGGAAACATCCAATGGTCAAGGTGGGACGTATATCCCGGATATTGACGCTGTGGAAGAAATTAGGATTTGTGGGCGGGGGATCGAATGCGGGGTTGTCAAATATGTCATCTTTCAACAACACCCTCTCCGTGAAGGATAGTATTTACAATTTTTGAGAATTAGAAAGATCTTTCCATGTCAGTAATTTCTGCGGATGCAAGAGTTAACTTCGATATGGACAGTATAAGTCATGAAGATATCATGGACTATATGACAAAACACGAAACTAGTTACTTTGACAAAGATGGCTCATGTTAGAAGAGGCAAAATAAATCGAATGTTCGAATTCTAAAAATTTAGACTACTTTTTGATTGCATCAAGATTTCTGGCATTATTAATGTGTCAATTTTAAATGGCAGATGGCAATCGACTTATTTTCGAGAATCTGGTACAGTTGGGAGTTTATCATAGATGCTTGATGCTGTATCTCACTGCACAGTATAATATTCAAAACTTGGAAGGTGCGACAAATGCGGCTAATGTTTAGATGATTTACCTGCCTCATTCAAGACACTATAGAAACGACGGCCATACCTTCCTCAAGTTACATCATAGCCACAATAATCATCCAGATACACCACGTTGACAACCCCGAACGCATAAATATCAGATATGTTTGCACAATCTACCCAGTTAACGTTCACCCTTTTCGAATTACTGGGACACATTCTCATGCATCAGGCCTGCAATTTCATTTCTTCTGCTCGACCTTCATATTCGAGGACAAAAGATCCTATCATAAATTCATTACTCATTGTTATATTCTCAAAACTTGACTGAACCATGATACTGCTTCTAAGAGAGTACAGCATATTCAGCATTGACTTGAACCGTGGGAATATGAAATGCACTACCTAGAATGATATTTATGAAAATTTGCGATATGCAACAAACTAATTTCTGATATCACTAGCGCTCATTAAGGTTCTTCACTTTTTGGCTTCATTTGATGACCTGAAATTTCTATCATTTGTCTTCAAGGACGAATATCTACTTTCTTGCTCATCTGTTCGTGATGATTTTAGATTAGAATCCTAATTTTGCTTATGGTTAATCAACCTATAGGATTTTGGGATTGTCAGATTGCCTTGGAGTGATGATATATGAACCTGAAGACCATACTCAATATGGCGGTTTGATTGATATAGAATGGTGTAATTTTGCTTTTGCCCATACCATATATGTAATTGTTAAGAGGACTGAACGTCAGTAGAATTTTCTATATGGGTTCGAAAATCGGGTCTCATTTCAAAGTGCGATATGCAACAAGACAGACGTTGTCCTCGCTTGAGAAAACTCTATTCCCGTATTGAAGAAGGTTCAATCATCTATTCTGTGTTTGAAATCAATTACACATGAACCGGGTGTTACATACTTGTAGGTTTTATATTATAAATTTGTTTTGCGTTTTCCATTGACGAGTATTTCGTTTGGAACTTTGCAGATAATTTTGCGAGCCTGAAGTTGGTGGTCGAAAGGGGACCTAGCTTGGGAAATGCGATATGCAACAAAACTTATTCCCATGAAGTAATAGAACTCTCTTTAACCCATCTTCTAGTCTGGCTTTGGTAGCGGAAAATGAGTATCCTTCTAGGGAGTCCGAAGTGAGAAGAATCATGCTGATTAGGTGAAAAGGTCTTCTCGACTCGCTTCACTCTTGATAGTTTCCTAGTAGTAGAGAAGAAGAATTTTATGTATGAGTAGAGAAGAAGTCATGAAAAAATGCAATGTATTGGGGAATGATGTCTGGTAAAGAGCTGCGGGATAACGCGCGACATCAAGGACATCAAGCTCCAGAAACAGTAGGACTGAACAAAAGCCCTGGCTGGCAACTTTACACCACTCATGTATTTGCATCAAAGTATGCGCCGTAGCCAGTCTATGTTCCTCGTAGTCGCTATTTCGATAGAGTGAGGAGAATCCCAATGCTTTTCACCACTTTTCGCTGAACGAATAAAAATTCAATCATAAATGCATCTTCAATTCAAGCAGCTAAACATGTCTGCCTCGCTCATCCGGATATGTACAGTCACCTTCCCCCCAGGCCCAAATTTTCTCGTTTAATCTCGCCATGCTTCCTCTATTTTGTCCTAATATGCTTCAACTTCTTATCACTCCATAAGAAGTTGTTTGCATATGCCTTTGGCGCAACCTTCCTAACATTTGGCTCTTGAACGAAATACTCATATCCCTGCTTCTCTGCAAACCTAATCGCATCCTCTTTGGTTTTGAAGTTTACATGTGTGCCTTGCATGAAATCGGCCGATGATTGCCAACCCATAAGAGGATTTTCCCAACGGTGGCCCTTGGACAAAACATCCCAGTCCATACGCCAGTGGTGACCATGCCAATCACCGGATTGTGTGGCGGTTTTAGCAGGTCGATAGATGCTAGATAAGTTTGTATTAGTTATTTACTCGGGAGTTTAGACATTGGTGTGATCGTTATGTTATGTAAGGCTTGGTGTTGATGGCGAACATACCGAACTGTTCGAGCTTGCAACTCGATAGGAGCACCAGATAAGACTGCAGCTGGCAGAACATCTCCCTCTTCGCTACCATTCATAACACGCTTTGGGATTGGTGTGAATAATCTGCCAGTTTCCCATCAGTAACTGTCCTTCCTTCCAATACACAATCTCCTATTCCCTTCCCCATGGAAAACTCACGAAGCAGCTTGGTCAACCTCCACTCCATAATCTGGTTGGTTATGCTTAACTAGTGTATCCTTTGATTGTGGGTGGTTGATCATCGATGATTCTCCTTCTTTACGTTTAGGGTTTGGCATGTTCGTAGGTGTGAGCGGGACACCAGATTCGCATCTCACTCCATTTGGTATGGAGCGCAGCCCAGTAGGACCTGCAGCGCGCAGTAATCGCCCTGCGATTGTAGGACGAAGGAGTGACATATTGTGTATAGTAAGTCGCAATTGAGGGGAAGATTATTGGATGTTTGATTTCGAGGTTCCTTGAGGCTCCGGGATGTGCTTACATAAGCGCACTAGTGGAGGCTTTCGGAACGAGATTTGAGGGAAGGTTGAAGACAACATCAATTCACCGTTCTCAGATTTCATCACGACGTCAGAAAAGGTATGTGTTATTGCAGAGCATATAATTAATGACATTGCTTATTGCGCAAAGAGCAATTGGGCTGATTTTAAGTGTTAGTCTCCAAGATGAGTTTCGTTACACGCAGAGCTCTTTCCACCCTCATCCCCCCCAAGGTATGTCCTCTATACCCCTCCACACTTCTCACTTATAAACCAAACTAACTCGAGACTAGGTTGCCTCTCCATCTGTAAGTCATATCTATTCGCCGACGTCTTTGTTTCCCTGTCTCTGGGGCTCTCCATCGTCCACCACAACCCCCGAATTACTAGCCGCACAAATATCATGTCTAACGATGGGCTAGGGACTCGGAGCTGCCAAAGATGCTGCCCGTATGCAACGTGTAGTTAGCTTCTACGAGAAACTTCCCCGCGGACCAGCACCAGAGGTTAAGGCCAAGGGATTGTTGGGTAGATACCAAGCCAAGTACTTCGGAAAGAACCCTTCTGCCACACCTATTATTCACGCCTTGATCTTCTTGGTTGGTATTGGTTATGCTCAAAACTACTACTTCCACTTGCGTAAGCCTTTACATCTTTGAATTTTTATGGATTACTAGACAACTAATAATACGGCGCAGGTCACCACAAGAACAATGCTCACTAGATGGATGATTAAGGAAGGAAGAAGGTCGATGGAGAACATACGCGGGCATTGTGTTACTTGGGTGTAAATAAGGAAAGGAGTAGATGAATACCAGACAAGCCGTTAGTTGGATCTCATGCGTTGTGGTCATTATAGAGGGTGTGACGCAATTTGTGCCCTTAAGCAACCCTACCAATGATTACCCTGTGTGGTGGAAGAACCCATTTCAACTCGACAAGCCTACACTTACATAGCACAATCATAATAGGCAAGGCGATGGCTACCACACATACCCAATTCGAAACCTCTTGAGATTCATTCCATGTTTGCATCCCCTCTATCGAAGTTTTGTGGGGTTTAACAGGCGATGATCCCTCTAGAAGTATGCAAGACTGCACCCTTCATTTCATATCATTGCCTTTAATATCACAGCCATACCTTATGAACAGTCTTTGACGTACTAAAATTGAAGGAAATGTGCCGTGGGAGGAAATGAGTTCAGAAATCATTTAAAATCTCATTACTACATCACGAAAATTGACTGGCTCATCGCTTTTCGCAATGTAACAGTCGCATGTGTCACCCCGAGTTTGTCCTACCTTTATGTTTTGGGTTATTTCATGGATAGAAGAGCCGATGTAGCTGTGACTCCAAGACCGTAAGATAGCCCCATTGGAGTTGTGAACATAGAGAGCCTTACCACCTGACTTTTGTTCGATATCAAAACGATGAGGTGAGTATATTTCATTTGGAAGTATCTATGTGTGTTATTGTATATTCTGTACTGTATTCATCCAAATCTGAAATTTATAGAAATTTATCATATCAACAACGATAAAGAAGTGATATATGACTGATTCACAACATGTCATTACCAAGGGTGCACACACACACTGACCTTTTTTTTGTTCATGTTAAAATTCACTTCAGCCTCGAGGAGATTCAAACGCTAACGCTTAACATTATCACGCTACTACTCAAATAGGTTAGAGTCACATTTTGAATGGCCCGTACCTTAAACTTCGACATGATACATAATAGTGTCCGTATCGTATGAAAGTCTCCCGCAAGAAGATAAATCAACTTCAATACTTCCTCCCATTGTCTCCTCCCTTCTTCTACTTCTCCCGACTTCAGTTACTCAAGATATTGCGACCGCCTTTATTGAGGATATCGTACCTAATTTGTCGCAAGCCAACCTCACATTTACGAAAACGAATTCCCCCCACCATATTTACATCTCCAAGGTTTAGAAAGCTTGTACATTCACGGAATACGATCGGGTCAACGTATGCGCAGTTACTTCGATACCAAATAAACATTTTGAAGACGTATGATGGCAACTGAAGCCACTCCTCAGAACTTCGCGACGTCATCTATAACTCCTGATCATGAGCTAGTTAGTCTAAATATTCAATGATCCCTTGCAGTTAATCGGAAAATGCTGACATGCGCCCAGAACACTACTGAAGCTAAGAGTCAAGATGTCCCCTCCGACAAATTTCTCTCTGTAGATGGAGCGACTGCCGATAAAGATGGAAGTAAACAAGATTCAGATTCTCTCGAAGTCACCAACAATAACTCGGCGGAGGTCAGTGTTAATGGAGGATCGGATACTGAAGCTACAAAAGCGGAAACCTCGAAAATTGGTGATGACAAAGGTAGTCATATTCGAACAACCTCGACCCTCAAGAAACCAGTCCCATCTTTCAAGGCAGTTTCAGTAAACAAGACATTTTTGGCATCGAAAGCTTCCACGGCTGCAGTCCCATCGAAGGTTGGCGATAAAGGTCCTGCAGTTTCTAGTACTGCGCCAGCAACTTTGTCGGCTTCAACCTCAACCACCCCAAAACCTAGATTGGTCGCGAAATCAGGCAGTGGCCTCCGTGATTCAACTCCACGAGCTTCAACTACCGCAAATGGTGGAAAAGCTGGTGCTGCTCCGGATGCGAGTGCCGTGTGGAACAAAAATAGACGTATGTTACACGATATGTTGAAAGGGGGAATATTCTAACATAAGACAGCTGCTGCCCCACCAGAGCCAAAGCGATTTACGGATGAAGAACTCAAGCAACGTTATGGTATTCATTTAGCGACTAGATTACAATCCGATGACCCGGGTAAGCAGGCAAATTGGGCAGATATCGACGATGACGATGATGATTGGGCACCCGAATCGATTGAATGGACGGATGGCACGAAAATTACTCTACCGCACGCAGATGATGCACCCCCTCCACCTCCCGAACCTGTACCAGAGCCTGCGCCAGTCGTAAAGGAAATTAAAAAAACTGAACCCGCACCAAAGCCATCAAAATCACCAGCACCTCAGGCGATAGCTGCTCCTGCCCCTCGACTTGGGTCCGGAAAAGCTGGGTTGGTCCTCAAAGGTGCTCCCGAAAAACCCACTCTCGTTGCAAAACCACCTGGACCTCCAACACCTGTCAAATCTCCATGGGCTCAACTTCCTCCAGTCGAAAAAGTGGCCCCTGTCGCAATTGACGTTCCCCAACAATCTCAGCAAAACAGATTCAACCAACGCGATCCTCATGGATTTTCTGGTATGCCACAACCACCTGCGAAGGAAATTGCGGCCGATGATTTCAGCCGAACGTGGAGAGAAAGCAACGCACATGCTAATCGGGAGCTCTATAATTCGCAATCTGGTCGGTATGAGCCTGTTAATGAGGGTCGACGTGGAGTTTCTAGATCCGATGGACAATCTCGTGGTCCTGCAGTCCTTCAACGACCATCGCATCAAGATGGGCCTGCAGAGCCATCTGCCGCTTTTCAAACTCATCACACGAGCGCGCAACAAGGCAATTATGGACGCCGTCGCACTTCTTCTAATGTTAGCGGGGGGAGTGGAAATTTTGCTAGACGTATGAGCCGCGGTCATGATATGCCACCACCTCACGAAATGTTAAACGCACGCAGAGGCTCATTGGCAGCTGTAAGTGATGCGCCGTCTTCGCCAAGAAATTTCTCCCCATCTGGTCAAAATTATCCAAACCAGCAACATCAGCAACGAGGTTATCAAAACCAAAGTCAACCATGGCAATCTCGCGCATCGCCAGCTGTTAGTCATGCGTCTCCTCATTCTACTTATGGACAACTTGCTTCAGGTTCGGGTGATATGCACATGCATGGTCAAGGTCCGCCACAGGGCCCACCAGTGGGCACTGCACGTGACGATGATGCTTTGGAAGAACAAAAGATTATCATGAGACGAACCCGTGAACTTGCGATTAAGAGAAGACAAGAGGCTGAAGCCAAAGAGGAGGCTGAGAGAAAGGAGCGTATCCGGATCAAGCTTGAAGCAATGGGTCCACCTCCAGAGAAGAAAAAGGTTAAGGAAGAGCCGGTCAAAGAGGAAAGCGTACCTACCTCAATTCAATCCCGCGAAGGAAAAACGCCTGTTTTAGCCAAATCAACGGAAACGGAAAACTCTAATGATGCCCACGTGCCTAAATCGGAAATCACGAATGAAAATGATGATGCAAGTCACATTGAAGGAAATTCTACTGCCACCGATTCACGATCGAATGGTGTCTTTCAGCCCAGTGCTTCGGCGCCTACGCAACACACTATGCCCGATAACCGAAATTCACAATCATGGCAGAGAAATTCAGCTTCAAATTACCCGGCTGATAGATTCACTTCATGGTCGGCTGCGCCCCCACCACCACAAAATTCATCTTCGCGGATTTGGGGACCTCCCACAAATGAAAAAACAATTGGAAACGGTACTTTTAATCCAGAATTGAATAGGCTTCCTGAGATGTCTCGCCAATCACTCTCAGATATGCCTCATTCATCTGCTCATCCAGGACCAATTGGACCACCTGGCGCAAACCGTGGTAATGGTTCTTATCAGGCAAATCGTGGTCAAAACCAATACAACTCCCGACCACCTCCAATCGGACCTCCATCGGCGAACAGAGTACCTCAGCCACCAAGATCATACGAGGATGAGCAGCGAAAAGCTATGGCTAGACAAGTTTGGGGTGGTGTACCTGATAGAATATCACAAGAGGATGCAATTCTTCATCAACAACATCAGGAGGAAATGGAGCGCAAACGCGAATTAGAAGCAGCTGGTATTGTAGAGGAGCTTCCTCAGCCTGTCTACGAAGACACCTGGAAGCAAGTTACATTAAATGAAGATGGCACAAGAAGTAAGACGAAGAAGGTTTCGACTGCTTTAGTTGATGGAAGATCGTCGACTCCTTCAGTTTTGACCGAAAATACTTCTCGTGGTAATGCTCGACCCGATTTGTCTCGAACACAGTACAATAACAATTCATGGCCGGGTCAAGAGACTAACGCATCAAGTGCACATCGAGAGTCAAAGTTTTTCCCGAGCCACAATCGCGATGTTCGCCTTGAAGAGATGAATGGCCATGGTTTTGAACGATCATCATCACCATCTCCACCTCCACCTACCATGGATGGTCACCCGGCTTATGATAGCGACTTTGCACAACCACATGTTGCTCTACCACCTCCATTACCTGTGGTTAGATTGCCACCTCCGACCATCGTTGCACCAATTGCTCCTCCACGTCCAACATCTTTTGCAGCCGCAGCCGCAGCCCCCGCAGTTCCTGCCATCAGTCAAATTCCTGGTATGGTAGCCCGTCAAGGACTCGTACGGGCTGGGTCAACTTCTTACGACATTCGCAGAGGTGTACCTTCATCCACCCAAACAGGAGAATGGAAGGAAAAAATTGATCAACTGTTCGGCAAGAAGTCACCACCAAGAACTCATGCTCTTGCTGTCGATTCTTCTAGCAGACGCGCATTTGATCATTCGTCAGAGTCGCACGCTTCTACTGCCACTGTGGTTTCCCTCCCTGGCTCCGTCAACGATAATTTGTTTGGCGAACAAGAATCACTCGACACGAAGCCGGCTGCGGAGGAATGCTTTGAGGAACAAGAGATGGGCTCGTTACCTGTCATCAAAATGCCACAAACCACTCCATCAAATGCCTTTCAACTGGCTCCCCCTCCAAGAAATATTCCTCGAAAGTTCCTCATGTCTGATACAACATCCGCAGAATCAATGCAATTTCCAATGGAAATCAGCAACAATTTCGGTTCTCTAACAATTTTGCTACCCGGTCAGGAAAAGTCTAAAGTGGTTCAACTTCTAATATCTCGGACTAGAAGCAACCCGCGACGTGGACGCGGCGGATCAAGACAAACTTCGTCAACACATCCAAGAGGTAGCCGTGGTGGAAGAGATAGTAACAATGGCTCTTCATCCACCCCTCGTGAAACTCCACCTTCAAATACAAACAATACTTCTGGGCGTGGCCGTGGTGGAAGAGGATTTGGGAATAGTACTAGCTGGAACCGCCATGCTGCCACACCAGTTCACACTTAAATGTCAGAATAGTTCAAGGAGACACGATAATGGTCATCATATTCTTTCATGGATATTGAACCTTTAACGCGTATTTATAGGAGCAACCTTTTTCTTTCTACACAACATCACTTTTTTTCTTCAAAATATCTACACTTGTAACTTCAAAATCCTCATGAGTGGGTTTTTGTCTCGTCAGCGATCATTAAGCAATTTGGGTTGCATTATGGATCGCAATGTACATTTGCACGCAGTCATGACTTGCTTCTTACTGTTTTTCGAGAGGCATAGGCATAGGTTTGGATGACATGAAGGTCATTATTTACGAAGATATGAGGGGTAACAAAAAGGGATCATCTGGACATTGAAATATTCATGAGGATTCCTAAGAAACTCTCAATCATAACAAGTACTTCATCGCAATATGTTTTGCTCTATGGCTGTACATTCGGGATGACAGCAATGCCAAATGGAAATGGCTTCTTAACACAATTTTCAGATGAATAAAATATTTTAAAATCATGAAAACATACTCAAAAGTCTGATGAGAAATCATGAATATGATGTGATTTCTATGTGAATGATGAAAGCAACACATTCAATCACCCTCCCTTACATCCATCATCAACCCCCACTTCTGCTCGATAAAGGGCGCCCACAGGTACTATTTATGTCGATCTCAACGAAAATGATTGAACTTGGTAGTCATACAACAACCCCTTCAATACCCTTTTGATTATCTTGAAATCTAGATTGATGGTTTATTATAAGTCAAATAAAAATGAGCTCCATTTTAAAAAAGATTAAATGAATCCTGAGATGATTATGATTTATTAAATTGATTTGTAAAGTTGATAGGATAGGCGCTCTATGAGTCCGTGCGCACATTATTATCTCATACCATCAGATATCAAACATCTAACCTTACCTCAACGACCAACTACATTATACATTGTCCATCATGACCAAAAATTATCCCTCAAAGTCTAAATCAATGATCAATCCACCAAAGAAACAGATTAATCTACTGAGAGGCTGGCCTCATACTTCTCTTCTTCCAACTTCGCATATTCACAATGCAGCAAATAAAGTCCTTACAAACCCAGATCTAGCTAATCCGGGATTATTGTATGGACCGGATCCAGGATCACCAAGTTTGAGGGAAAGTGTTGCGATATGGCTTCGAGAATTTTACTCTGAGTATTATCCAACTTCTGGCTCCAACTCAGGCGAAGAAAAGAATCATCGGAAACCATTAAATAAAGATAATCAAGGTACACAGATGAGTCCAGAAGCAGACAGGATATGTATCACAGGAGGAGCATCGCAAAATCTAGCATGTATTTTACAGACATATACAGATCCCCTAGTTACGAGAGTTTGGATGGTTACTCCAGGGTATTTTTTGGCCGGGAGAATCTTTGATGATAGTGGATTAAGAGTTAGAGCTGTTGGGGAGGGTAATGAAGGGGTGGATTTGGAGGGATTGGAAAGAATGATGAAGGAGACCGGCAAGGAGGATAGTAGTGTCGAGGTATGTTAGGTGTTTGACGTGATTTGAAAGATTTCAATGTCTGTTCTGGAGTTGTAAAATCTGGTACATGACAGGATAGTAATGAATGACGCTAATCAACGTGGATAGCCTATCAAAGACTCAGAATCGAGATCATGGGGTAAGATCTACAAAAACGTTATCTACTGCGTCCCAACCTTTTCAAATCCGTCTGGAAAAATAATGACATTATCATGTCGCACTTCTCTGGTTAAATTGGCTCGCAAATACGATGCATTAATCGTCACAGATGATGTCTATGATTTTCTTCAATGGCCTACTTCATCATCTTCCTCTGATGCTCCTCTCAAAAAGGCTTTACTTCCTCGTCTCGTCGACATAGACCGTACACTCGAACCTACGCCTGATGCAGCCAGTTTCGGAAATGCAGTCAGTAACGGCTCATTCAGTAAAATAGCAGGACCAGGTGTTCGTACCGGATGGACTGAAGCAACTCCTAAATTCGCGTTAGGATTGAGTTTAGTGGGTAGTTCAAGGAGTGGTGGATGCGCAAGTCAATTGACTGCTACTATTGTTGATCAGGTTTTAAGATCTGGAGATTTGATGAGACACGTTGAGGGGGTACTTCAACCTGCTTATAAGGAGAGATGCGAGAGGATGATGGGTGCAATTAAGAGGGAATTGGGTCCATTAGGTGTGACGGTTGAAAATACGGGCATGGAATCGGGTGGAATAAAAGTCTTTGGAGGCTATTTCATTTGGTTGAGTTTGCCAGGTGGAATTGATGGTGATTTGGTAGCGCAGATGGCATTGGAAGATGAAAATCTTGTGGTAGCTAAAGGAAGTATTTTCGAGGTGCAAGGGGATGAGAGTGTGAAGTTGCCTAGCGGATTGAGACTTTGTTTTTCGTGGGAGGAGCCGGATTATTTAGAAGAGGGTATTGTGAGATTAGGGAGAGTTATTAAGAAAGTTTTGGAAGGAGGTGGCCTAAGAAGTGGGAATGGAAGGGAAAATGGAAAGAGTCTTGCGGAATTCAAGTGATTATGATAAGATTAGAAGCAGGCGGTTTTGAATAGCATCCACTTTACAAGAAACTTGGCTAGAATCAATCTTTGGCGAATAATTGGACATTCAAATCCAAGTCCTACGGATTCTCAAGATTTGGCGGTGTATGATGACTGCCAATTGGGCTCATCTATCTAGCAAGCGATAACTCAGAGTCTATCGATATCACTATCGATCGAATACTTTTCCCTTGTTCCAGCAAGACAAAATGACAACAAAGATGGAGAGGAAGGGCTTTTGTTTAGGTCTGTTAGAAAGAAATATCTCTTATTTCGAACCAGAATAACAACAAATAAAAGCAACACCTTTTCCCTAACCATAAACATCTTTCCATTCCAACGGGAAGGTGATGGCTCAGAAATTTATTTCCATTCGAACGGGGGCAGGAAGGAGCGCATAGATCATAACATTATTGAGTCTTCGCAAACAGGCTTCATCGATGTGATAACTTTCACGTATTGAAATAAATTAGAAACGAATCTAATACCCTATTATATACACAGAAATCAAACTCTATATACTGTAAGCATAAATCTTCAAATGCGCCAGCAACTATGGTAGCGACCGCACCTCCAATCCTATCTTTGTCTTCGTCCTATATAAAAGTCTACTAGACAGCCACAAACGAGCGCACTAGCCGTCCTATTTAACCTCATCACGTCATAACAATCGACATGAATCATCAGTCAAAGAAACACACACACTGACTATACCCCATAGCCTTTAACTCCACATCCCCAACTCAACTTTAACTCTTCTAATCACCCCACACAGCCCCCTATTGTTGATAAACCTTAACCGAATTAATCAACCAATAAGCTGGCGCAAACGCAGCCGGATTCGCTCCTACATAGGCGTTACATGTACTCGCAACAGTAGCGCAATTCCCACTAGACCAAACTGATCCCGCCCAGTCACCACAAAATGTCGTATCGAAAACAATTTGCTGATTCGCAAAAAAACTATCGATATTACACCCACTTCCTCCATTAAATGCCACGAGGGGTAATCCCCAATTACCCGTTACAGGTTTTCCAGCAGTGACATCAGCGGGTACACTACCTCGAGGCCAGAACCAGACATAAATACCGGAGGATTCCCATTGCATGGCATAGACACCGCCACCGACAGAGTTGAAACCATTTCCGTAGGAATTGGCTTTATTGGTAAGCACGCCGCAACCGTTGTAGCCGCTGTTAGAATTACAATTCGGATCGCTTAAGGTAATACCGGGTTGAGAACCAGCTGTATTGATTACGCAGCCGGGTCCGGTATGTAAGGTCATGCTGTTTGTGCCGGCGAGATTGACACCTTCGATGACGTCGATTTCTCTAGGATATAGTCAGAATTGGGTGTGCGGTGGAGAAGTCCGGTGATAAGCGAGAGAAAACAAATGTGAAGAACTGACCCTCCATATGGCCAATTAGGACCAACAAGCCAAACTAAAAGAAGTATTAGTCAACCATTTGACCTAGACTTTTCGAAAAAATTACTCACAAGCGGGCCATACTCCGCAGATTGATCCAGGCATATGAGCAATATCAGCAATGAATAGACCATGATTATATGCCTTATTACTCGTAAGTCTGACTGATGCACGACCAGCTGGAGGGTTAACCGTTTTATGATCAACACCTAAATAGACCTGGCCATAGTTGGTGTTGATGAGACCTTGTGCTGAGGCAGCTGATTGAGATTGATATGATACATATCCATGAGTAGGATCTTCACCCGTGAAGAAGCTAAAGGAAGAGAAGAAGTTGGCAGAGTTGTAAGTATCCTTGAGGTTGTAGGTAGCAGTTGCATACTGCTGATAGGTTCCTTGAATATATGGAGCAAGAGCGGTAATTGTGAGAGGTAAGGATAGTAAGATATTTGTATAAAGGAAGGTAGATTTAGGAGACATCTTGATTGATGAAGGATAGATGTGTGGAATGAAGATGATTACACAAGCATTTGCAAAGGCTGTAAAAGCCAGTGAATGTTAACGCTTTAAGGAAGGAAGGGAAATTCAAGAATTCAAATCAGAAGGAGTGTGAGATCTGCCATTAGAAGATCTAAAGTGGAAAAAGATGAGCACTTATATGCTCACTATAAAAAAAACTATCACTTTCCCAAGACGAGAATGAGTGTTTAATTAGATCACTTGCCATGAACCACACCACCGAGTTTAAAAATCATTTCCGTCTTGTGAGTGTAACATGCTTCCTTGCTCATCAGAGTTACAAGAGAAACACAGCGAAGGATTGCAACGTAATCAAAGGAGGTATCTTCTGATATCAAAACCATGTGCGAAAATCCGGGGTAGTGTCCCAATAGTCCGGATTTCAGTCTGACAATTGAGAAACTTCCAATTTCTCATTTCAGTGAAACGATTTAGATAGTTCGGGGTATTGGATTCTACAGACTGAGATGTTACTTTCTTTTTGCACAAACAGTTCTGAGTCACAAATAGTTCTGAGTTGATGGAAAAATACTGAACATTGTAAAAATTGTATTTCTTTTTGGATATCAAGAACTTGCGTTCAATCTACCTTCCGGACTATTAGATGCTCTAATCCGGAGTATTTTATCATCTCAATTCTTGGCACGCCTCGACCTGAATAATTCAATATTCATTCGCTGAATTCCACTTTCCAATTTGACCTGCAATATCCGAATCCATGAAACTTGTGCTGGAGGAGAGACGGAAGGCAGAAGGCAGGCAGTAATACATATGAGTGACCAGAACATGAGAACACTATCCCCACGAATGAAAGTTATGAGAAGACTTATTATATCTTATCATTTACGCCAACATCAAAAGCCACAATGTTTGTAGTTCAATGTTGATCGTTTCAAGGTTCCCGTGTATACTCTTTTTAATTAAGGGGTATTGCTACGGAAAATTTATGACCACTTGGGACACAAAGATCTGAGCCTCAGCCACTCGACAATCTGACAGAAGTAACTTGAACACTAAGTGAGATCTGCAGAAATTACAGATTACCTATTGAATTGTCAAATGAGTGTTGAAGATTTCGTTTCAAAGAGTGTCAGCAGCGTAATATCAATCTTTGAATTATGCGTTGTTTACCCTCGTGAACCAAATTACCGGACTCTTTTCTATATCGGCTGATATCTTCATCTAGTAGTTCACAATCATTTGATCGTGTATTACCACCGAGTATAAGTCCGAATGATTTTATTTACACTTGTCTTGTTCTTTCTTGGTATTTTTTGACCATGGGGAAAGATCCTAGAAAACGCGGGGATGTAAGACCTCGGTAGTGGTTGTGTGTGGTGTTGTGGCGTTGTGGCGTTCACAGCATGAAAGGTAGACTTTGCTAATTATAATTTAATAAGCATGTTTTTAACCGTACAAGTAGTTCCATATTGACCTAGTTTATTGATCCTTCCGAAGTATGAGATTCAGTCTAATTTACAATCCCGTCAACATCTAGTGATATAGATTGTATTGATTGTTTAAGCGGAACTGAGTCTTAACCCTATAAGATCCCAGTAGTGATTTTCCTGCCCGGCGAAGTAAATAGATCAATTGTATTCTAAGAATTGATTATGAAGATCTGATCAGATCAATTTTGCAAGTCCGAAAAGGGTTAGTTGCAGTTCCAAGAAGTTTCAAATTTGGATCTTATTTGGACTTATTTGGATATACTAGATACTTATTTAGATAACGTTACATATTTGAATACATATTTGAATATATATTTGATAACATATTTGAATACATATTTGAATACATATTTGAATACATATTTGAATACATATTTGAATACATATTTGAATACTTCTCTTGAACTGTCAAAAATGTGTCAGAAATTCTTAAACTTGCTATAATTCTTGTCTGAATTAATAATATTAGACGCTAGTTTGTAAACTACTTTCATCGCTATTGATTATTATAATACTCGTACCTCCACCTCATAACCAATTCATCATCAGGGCCAATAATCAGTTCCATACCAAGCTGGATCCCAAAAAGTACGTGGTTGTACACCTTCGCCTCTTTCATTCATCAAATGACCTCGACTAAGAGAATTCAAAGGCAAAGTTACAGCCTCAGTTGGATCTTTAGCAAGAGCAATGCAACTACACATAGTATCCTCATCACTATCAGTATCAACAAATCCTCCCATACAAAATCTCAATATATCATCAGTCAAAAGATCTTCATGCTCTTTCAATCTTGGTTCCCTACGAATAGGACCCCCTCTACTTCCATCCATTTCCCATAATGACCCATCTTCCCCCCTTACAAAAGCCACAAAATGACGTTTCGACTTCTCAACTTTCTCTGTTGATGATGCTTTATCGGCTAAAATAGCAATAGCCTGGTGAGCATCTTCGTAATTTTGGTCGTTATATAACATCGTTGCTCGGTCATCAGGTCCTAAGGGAATAGATCGTTCATAGAGTCTTGACAATATGGTATCAGGGAAAATATATCTATGAGCCTGTCCATTTAAAAGGCAATGTAAGAGACCCATAGAGCCACAAGCATCAGCAATTACTTGTTTGAACCAAATCACAGGCTGATCAGGTCCACTCCCTTTATAAGGTGGTTTTGCCAATTCCTTTGCACGTGTAATTAATTCCCAGGTAGACGTGAATGGTAGGGAAAATAGGAGAGCATAGACTGGACGAGGTATGTTCTTCATTGAATCCGTTCCAGTAAATGAACAGACATCATAAAACTTGAGAGCGGGAGAAAGTCCAAGTTTAATGGCAAGTGCATTCATCACTTCTGCTTTATTCTCTGATTTGTTGTCAGCTTTTTCTTTCTTTATTTTTTTCTTGTAAAAATGACCGAGAATGCAAGTTTCCATACCTAGTTTCGTAAAGGTCAATCTGTTGTTAATCATTCTTGCACCTGATGGTCTTGAGATTATTTGGGAAGTCAGATTCAGAGAAACCCCAGTATTGATATCCCTCGTGTCTGGCAATATCAGTACTGCTTTTACTGCTTTCGAAGAACACTCAGGATCCGTATTCTGGGATACCAGTGTTCTTATCGGGAATTCCTCAAGTTCTGAATCTGAAGATACCGATGATCCTGTTGTTGAATCTTCAAATTCCAGTTGCATTTCAAAGACCTTTTCTTTTGGATCATCAAGATCCACCTTTTCAATTGATTGAAATAACATATCCGAGGTATCATAAATATCAAGGTCGTCTGAGTTCGGATTGAAAGTCATGATGAAAGGATGTATAATGTGGTAATATGTAAAACTACTTGATTGATGATGTTGATTTGAGGTATCATGAGTGTAATGAGTGTAATTTTAGTGGTCATGAAGTTGAGCTATAAGTAATATGTAAAAAGTTGCTAATAACAAGTCATGTCACTTCCTTCCTCTTTGATAAACTGTCACAAGGGTTTAAGTTCGTCAACGTATTTTCCAGAAAGCAGGATTCGAACAACATACCAAGGTACTTTTTGTGTTATGCCACATTGAATCAATTCAATAGTCATCCATAATGCACTCCGATGATCTTTTAAACCGGAACCACATCCATTAAATCATCGCATATATCATTCAATCGTAATCATAAGAGTCATCTCTCGTATGACACAAAACTACTACCGATCCATGGTCATCAAACTTCGTTACACATAAGTCACTGCCTTGCACCTTCCACTTTTACCAAAGTACAATACTTCCATCTCGACTCTCACCCCCAATTCTCCTTTCCAATCTCACAGCGACCAGCAATCCCAATCCCAACAATCCTGCTGCCAAAACAAATCCACCTTTCTCATCCATCCATCCCTTTAAATCCCACCGTGAGAAATCCACAAATCCATCATTTCCACCCATCACCTTCGCAAATCCTAAACTCCATACCCCTGTCCCCAAACAAGCGCCTACTTGTTCCAATATTCCCATTCTCACATAGAATTTTTCTATCTCTGATCTTCCACTTCCTTTTTCTTTGTAATTGATTCCACCCACTTCCAATTCCAAATCTTGCAAGACATTCTGAGCTGTAGTTATATATCTCCCTTCTCTCACATTATTCTCTTCCTCAAAATTATCAGAATCTCCTGAGCTCGAATCAGAAACTAATCCACTCCCCCAAGCAAGCAAAGCAACTTGCACCGGACTCCCCGCTACACTTCCCCCCATAGCCAACCAGAATACTGTGCCTATTGTTGTCGGAAGTGCCAAGAGTATTAAACTCATAATATTAGCCAGCAAACTCCATTTTAGAACCAGGAAATCATTTTCCTCATTACATTCGATTCCTTCTCTTTCTTCAATTTCCGATTCATTTTCTTCTTCGCTGCGAATAAACAAGACTCGTAATTTTCTCCTTCGATTCATGAATTTTACGATTTGTGGGAGAAAAATTAGTAGGATACTAGAACCCAATAAACAAAAACTGTAAATGGTTGTAGTAACATTGTATGGAAGATTTTGAGAAAGACTAGTGAATTGAGGGTAAAGAATATGAATTTTTAGCGAGAAAGTAATGAGGAAAACAAGAGATAAGAATGAAGTTTGTGGATTAATGCGAAATTTTGGTATCGGATGCGATGGGAAAGTATTTATATATATATTTGATGACACGGATGAGGTGTTGTGATTTGTTGAAGTTGGTATGGTTTCTGAATCGTTGTCTTGCTCGTTTTCTTCATCGATGGAATCTCTATACCTTCCCCATTCCATACTTGGATCCCTTTCTAAATTTTGTATGTTGGTATTTGACTCAACGAATTTACCTGAAGGTAAAAGCATCGCAATTCCAATGGAAAGAACTCGGAATCCAACCGCAAATGCACAGATAATCCAAACACCATATTCATACTTCAAGAGAAAGCCTGCGAACGAAAGAGCTTTGAAACTACTGAAAAGTTGTAGAGCCACGAGACGATACAAGGTAGAGGATCTAGATTATTCATGATCAGCATTTTGATATAAGAAAAGGTTCCAATGTATAGAGACGCATGGGAAATGCAAGGAAAAATATAATGTGGTAAATCCAGGTACAAAGTCACTAGAGATAAAAAGAGAAACATACAAACCCTCATTTCCACCCTCAGCTTCCGCCTCCTCACCAATATAAGTATACAACAAACTAACCATAACCACTTTTCCACCACCTATCAAATCAAAAATTGGTATGAGATAAATCCATCTAATATCCCACGTATTAGAATTCCAACCTATTCCCTCATCAAATATTAGCATCTTCACAAATTCCAAACTCTAAAGACACAGCTTATAATTCTCCTCAAATTTAATTCTCCCAAATTTGATTCTCCCAAATCAAATTCTCCCAAATCAAATTCTCCCAAATCAAATTCTCCCAAATCAAATTCTCCCAAATTTAATTCTCCCAAATTTAATTCTCCCAAATCAAATTCTCCCAAATCCAAGTACTTAGCAATAGACGAAAAGAAAACTCACAAACAACACCCCACCACACTCCCCCCAACACCCCACTCCCAGCAACCAACCCCACAACCCCCCTCCTCATCCCCCATCTCCTTGCAATCCAACCCCAAGGTCCCGTTAAAAAAATACCCGGAACATAGCTCAAAAATTGAAATATCCCATTCATCTCCGCTATCCCTGATTGTACTGGTGAGGATTTACACAGTTCATCTGACGATAAAAATACATCCGAGGAAGACAAAGGAAGAGGAGAAGAAGAAGAAGGTGTATAAGTGCTACAAATGTATCGTTCGATGAGAGGGAGAAATGTAGAGTTGAGTAAGAGAGAAGAGATAGTTGAGAGGAGAAGGAGAAGTGTTGCTATTTGACTTGGAGTTAAATTTTTCATTTTTGATGGGAGTGAAAGGGGTGAGTGAGTGAGATTGGGAGGAGGAGCGGGAAGAGCAGGATAGAAGATTCGGCCGAGCATTTGTCTTGGCTGGTTGTGGTTCGTTTGGAATGAAAGGTCTATAGGGTAGAATAATTAATTCGTTAAAACTCAATGAATTATATCAAATCCTACCTCTCGCTTAGGTGACTTGAAAAGGATGAGGACCTCGAGATAAAATTGGATTTGATGAGAGAAAATGCTAAATGGAAGCATATGTTATAAGATAGAATATGACAAGAATGTAGCGCATCTGAATAGATAAGATGGGACGAGAGTAATGTAGTTACACAAACACGAGTACAAGCAGATACAAGCAGGTACAAAATACAAGTACAACAGATTTTAAAAGGTATGTTCCCATGCATAAAATAAAGTCTTGAGATTGAGAGTACAATCGATAAAATAAATACCGACTCGCCGATACCAAACCGTTCACTCTACAGAACAAGACATTTGTTTGTAGAAAAAAAAGACATTTGTTTGTAGAAAAATCGATACTATATGGTCCCAAGTCCCGCTTCATATCCATCTTTCCCCTTCCGTACCCACCAACCCCTCTCTTCCTTCCAACCTCAACCTCAATCTCTCCAAATCCCGATCTCCAGCCTCCACCGACATTGAGGTTTCCTCGTCTCTTTACGCTCGTCAAAAAGCGACGATTAGACTAAGAATGGCCTCCACCCTCAAATTCCAACACCCTCTCTCTATCTCACAAATCCACAAACCCCATGCATTCACCCGCTCCCTTCGAATCAAGAAAAAAAAAACACCACACTTCTACATATCCATGTACAAACTACACACACAAAATATGCAAGTAATCCCTCAGCTGAAAAAATCAAGACGATGCACGACTTCGCCTTTGTACTATATCATCGTCGTACTAGCATCAAGATTCTCAATCCGATTCTTCATTGTGAGATGAGATAAGATGGAAAGATATGATGAGGATGAAGAATGAAAAAAGAAGATCCGCTTGGTCTACTGTAACCGTATTAGAAATTTCTTAGAAATTTCACATCTCTATCCATGAATGCTTAAATGAGAAACGACAACAGCTGATATCATAATCAACCTAGATGATACATAACTCCCATTTCTAATTCTAAAGCTTCGAATTTTAATATCAATATGTCCTTCCCACCGGATCAATATCCCAATAATGTCCATCTTACCGACTTCCCAATGAAAATCCATACATACATACAAACATACATACAATATCAATACCACGAAACACAACACAACATCACACCACACCAAAATCTATCAAGCGCTCTTCCCTTCTCTTCCCGTCTCTTCCCATCTCTACCCATCTCTTCCCTTCTCTACCCATCCCTTCCCATCTAAACTCCTCACTCTAAATACCCAACCATCCAACTCCTCACTCTAAATACCCAACCATCCCTTCCCCCTCTCATAAACATAAAAGCTCACCGCAACCATCGGCACAACCTTAACATAGCCAATCGTCAACCCCACAAAGAAACCTCTCCATCCCCTCTCCCTAACAATCATCCTCGCAGTCTCCCCAATATGTAGCCTTCTCCCATCTCCTACAGTTCCTCCAACCTGCATTCTCCTCCTTATCACTTCCAAAGGATACGCGCTCGTTTGAGACACCAATCCCGCTACACCACCCGCAAATAATTCCGCCCACGATCTAAGCGGTGCTGGTTTATTCTCCGCATAATGTGCTGGTTTCGGAAGTGTCGTGTACTGTTTTATACTCTTATGTCTTAATAAATCTCCCGCGGTATCATGCGTTAAAAATGACATTCCAGCATACGGCAACATTCCCAATATCGTCGCCGAAAATCCTCTATAAAAATTTGCCAATCCACTTTTAGGAACGATACTCTGCACCGCATTTTCTGCTCCGGCAACTAGACCTCCTACCCCAGTGGTTGTAGATAATTTAGGCTGTGGCGGAACTTCATGATATATTCTCCTACAAATTTCTCCCAACCCCGCGCTCCGTCCTTTGGTCTCGAACGCTAATCTAACCCTCATAACCTCCAAGGGATAAGTGAAAAATACACTTGTTACTCCCGCCAAACTACCGCTAATCAATCTTCTAAATGGGGTTTCGTATTCATGTCTCGGTATTATCGCTGCGCGGATTTGTTCATATGCTAGAAATTTAATCGCAGCGTATGGAAATATACGGAGAATAGTCGCAGAATGTCCGCGAAAGAGTCCACGCAGTCCCTCATCGCTGTGAATGTCTCGCATGGCTGTGATGTAACCAAACCAAGAGCCGGTGTATTTGGCGAATTGAGGATTGCTGGCTTGGAAGAGGATTTTTACTCGGTCGAGGGGGGCGACTACGGTTTTTGCCTGGGGTGAGTATTGTTAGCTACATCGTTCTTGATGCTCTAGATTTTTCTTCCAGTAGAATCCGCAGATAGAATCCGCAAGAGATTTGAAAAGAGAATACATACTGCACTACCAGCCAAGCCCCCCGCCAACCCCGTTCTCCAAATATAATCCCAACTTTGTTTATTTCTAATCTCCTTGCCCGCGGACTTTGACTTCCCCTCCTCTCCATGCCTCTCCTTCTGCCCCATCCTCGACTGCTTATTTCCCAATACTACCGTATCATCATCCGTGGGACAGATAGCTGGCGC
The DNA here is from genome assembly GCA_014898485.2 of Botrytis squamosa. Taxonomy (NCBI): domain Eukaryota; kingdom Fungi; phylum Ascomycota; class Leotiomycetes; order Helotiales; family Sclerotiniaceae; genus Botrytis; species Botrytis squamosa. The sequence continues at coordinate 128,980 of RCTC02000004.1, forward strand.
GGATTTCCTCCTTTCATCAGCGACTGCGCTGGCCATTGTTTCGACTGTATTGTTGTCGTTTGTCTCTCGTGATCCGTTCTGTTCTGTAAATATATTTGTTGAGCTCGATGAGGCATCCTTGGTCATATCATTCCCATTTGTTTGATTCTTATTCCTCTCTTATCAATCAATGTACCATGATAATTTCTCTCATTCCACGGAGCAAAGTTTCTTTCAAGATACCATTTGTAAATTTGCCAGTTATCCAGTTATCCAGTTATCCACAAGATCTTAAGAGATCGAATTATTCGTAATGTTTTGAGAAGATACCTTTAATCAAATCGCATGTGTGTATATGTATCGTCTCTGTTTTCTGTTTCTCTTCTAACTGCACCCTTCACCCGCAAACGTCATACTAGCGCCGTACAATCGGTCGGTACTCGGTAATCTTCCCCTCGCAGAAATGGATCACATATGGATGTTTATTTTGCCATTATCAAATACAATCTTTAAAGGTTTGAAATATTGCTTCAAAATTCACAAAATTCAAACCAAACAGAAATCTTCAATTCATATGTATATGTACATATATATACATATATATTTTCTCTCTGGTAAACAACGGTTCTCATTTTTTAAAACCGAATTATTCCGTAAGTCTTTTTCCACCTACCTAACACAAAGACCAAAATCTCAATATCAAACCTCGGGTCTACGGTATTCATCGGCTTAACTTTGTCAGCGTGATCAGCTGAGAGTTGATTCGTTAATATTTCCCCAGATATCAGAAAAGAGCATGATATCTAAACGTCTAGCTAGAAGTCTCTGTAAAATTCACAACAGTTAATCAATAATCAGTCAATTATCAATTAACAGTATTTTCATATGAAAATACATCAGGAGAACTGGTGAACGAACTCCAGAGATGAGTTGGAAATTCAGAAGAAGAGTGGTATTTGCAAATTCAAATATTCATATACACCCTCAAACTTTTTCATCAATGTAAACCACCCATCCCTTTTCCCATTCCCATACCATTTTCATACCGAACACCTCCAATGAAGATGATAGATGAAGCAAATAATCAATCATCATCGACCATCCCATAAAAAACAAAGTAGATCAGCAATCGCACAAATTATATACGTTTTTCCAACTCCCCATCCCCATTCCTATTTCCATCCCATCCCACCCAATCACCATTTTTTTAAGATTCGCTTCCTTTCCTTCCCATATGCACTTGATTCATCCATCAATCCAATCAACTCAATAACTTTTTACTTTATACAAATGCTCTCAACCCTCTCAATCCACTCCCTTTTTTCTTTTCCTTTGGACTACTCTTTGGACTCTCTTCCGCACCACTCCCACTTCCTTCCTTCCTCCCTTTATCTTTATCTTTTCCATTATCCTTCTTCACCGCTCCGATATTTCCAACTCCTCCTATTCGAATGTTAGATAATAATTATAAAGAGTCAGAAAAACACAAGAGAGAAAGTATCATCTTTCTTCAACTTTGAATTCAATGTACGATTTACTAGATTGAAGATATAAGTGTACTTACCACGACCATAACCCCTCATTTCACTTTGCGGCTTAACCTTTGGCTTGGCCTGAACTTCCAAAGAATCCCTATCACTATTGTTGCCATCTCGACTCATTGTCCCATCCGAATGCGACGAACTTGGCGCTGGGCCAAAGTTACTTGAATGAGAAAATCTACCTCCATAAAAATCAGGACTTGTAGGTGTACTTGTTGGTGTTGACCTAAATGCGTGGCCTGATGTTGGACTGTGAGAATCTATCCTAGGCCGAGCAATAAAACTTGATGTGCCTGTGAGTGGAAAAGTTGCTTTAGGTACAAGACTTCCCGGTCTTGTCGAATCTGAATAGCTATGAGTTAATCGACGGTGATCTCTTGGAGGAATATGTGGCCCAGGGGATCCATCAATACTCATAGGTAAATCAGATACTCTATCTTGCGCTGTAAGTGCTTCCAGATGATCTTGTTGTAACTTGGTATATCGTTTCAAAAGATTAGAATGAGCTTTCTTCATATCATCCATGCGTCTTCGCGACCCAGCCAATGCCTCATCAATGATCTTTTGTTTTGCAGGATCGAGTTGTTTAAAACCAATTTGATTGGCATTTTGTGCTTCTTGAACTTCCTTTTGACATTTGAAAATCAATTGTTGGATTTCCGCATCCTTGGCCTTTAACTTCATATTGAGGATTTCGATTGTATTGTAAGCTTGTTCTTCATCCTGTTTCGCTTGATCCATTTCAACTTCTAGAGCTTCATATCTTCGTAATTTCGTAGTGAGCTTTTCGGCCTCGATGCGTAATCGCTCCAATTCTTCCTTATTTGATTTCACCACTTGAATTTCTTGCGTAGCATGAGAAACCTTATACTCAGCTTGAACGACCAATTGCCTTAGATTGTGTATATCAATCTTTGATGCAGATAATTCACGTTTTAATTGATCACCCTCCACTATCCACTTCTTTTGTTCCTCCTTCAATAATCTCAGTTTAGCCGTCAAATCAGATTCCCATTTCCTAGAATGATTTCGACTCTTGTCAAATTCTTTCTTCATTTGTACCATGGCTTTCTTGGCATCTTCCAATTTGGCTCTCAGAATTTTGTTGGAATTGATCAAGTTCTGAGTTTCGGCTTCGACTCTTGCTTCACGAATAGCCTTTCGACGAAGTTGTCCAATGTGAGTAAGATGTTGCTGTTTGAGATAGCGTTCAAAATTCAAGTCATTCTTCAATAACATAATATCTCTCTGTAAGTATGCAACTTTCGTAGAATCATTTGTCCCAGGTCTCAAAGATGGTGAACGCGGTCTCAAAGATGGTGAACGAAGGGCGTGTGCACGGGTGAGTGATTGTAAGTATGAATCAACGTGAGAAGTATTATCTTGAGCATGATGACTCAACGCAAGTGATTGTACGCTATCGTTCGTCAGAGTTTGATAGATACCACCTCTGATTGAACCAGCTCGTTGTGAATCCAACATATCTTGTAAGTGAGTATGTGAAGGTGATGTAGCCATGACTGGAGGTAATGTAGGACTATCTAATCGTCTTTCCGGTCTCAAAATAGGGGAGTCCGCAATTGAAGGCATTGATTGACTTGTGAATGATGCCCTTCTCAGTACAGAATTTCGTAGTCCTTCTGGTGACGCAATAGTAGGTGGTCCAGCATATCTCCAACTCGCATGTCGAGATTGAGCAGGTGTGAATGCATTATGTTCTGTCAATGGTTGATCTGGAATGTCGGCATTAGTATCAATGTGTAGATTTGGTAATTGTGATCTTGATAGTGGAGCTTGTTGAGCATATCCTGGTATGTATAATGCCATACATTCAGTCACCACATCCGATGCTTCACTTTTCATCCATCGATTAGTATCTGATAATTCCTGATCAATAGTCATTGTGAAGAAATTTGGATGTAAAAGATGGAGTTGTCTAAAAGGTTCCGATCGTTGTCTTATTTCCATAGGTTCAACTGCGAATTCATTGGCTCCTGGAAATCCTTGATGCCTTAGGAATTTTTGAGGTTTTCGAATGTAACTCATAAAATTCATCGGATAGAGGCCGTAAAGAAATGTGTAATAGTGTAACAATTCCGGAACTGATACATCTTCCGAATCCAGCAAGTAAGATAGTTTGGTCCATGAACTTGTACTGTGAGTACTTCTGTCATCTTGATCGTCAGATGCCGAATTATCCTCATACTTTCGTTCCCTATCCCAAAAAAGCATTCTACTGTAGATATTGAAAAGCGCAGGGAGATGCTTGGAGAGAGAGCTTGGAATATGAGGTAGGAACATAATCAAAGCTGTCATAGCCAACGATACCACTCGAGTCGAAGTATCTATTTGTAAACATCGTAGGAGATTCTCGAAGAGGGGAGTTTGAAGGAGTTGATGTAAATGAGGGGGTTGATGTCGAATGAATTCGCAAAGTAATGAGAGGGCAAGAATTCGACTGTCTTTCTTGACGAAGAATTGGTTGATGGCAGTCAAGAAGTTCTGTAAGTCGTTAGAATTCCACCCCCATTCCTGAATTATATAGTCTACATACCTTTGGTCTCTTCCTTCCAAATGATATGAGTATACTCCTTAATTGACTCTCAATGAACTTTGAATTTTCATCAAGGTTTGTAGCGACACTATTACACTTGGCCAACCAAATAGCAATTAAATTCTCTGCCACAGTATCCGAAGTAGTAATGGCATCCTCTACATGTTCATCATCTTCGTCGTAAATAAGGATGTCCAGTAAAGTATTCCTGGCTTCCAACGCCAATCCCTTCTCTTCTCCAAGATGACTCAATACTGGTATACATAATTTATCCCACCATTGTAGCATTCTACCACCACCCTTTATCGAGGTTCGCAGTTTTCGCAAGATGGATAGAAAGGGGGCATAGCGGGTAGGATGGTCGCAGATATCCTTTTCATAAATGGAGAGTAATTCCTCCTGAATTTTGGTGGCATCGGATTCATCGTGGGTAGGATTTTTCTCCAGGTAGGTATGGATAATTCGCACAAGGTCGTCTGGAAGTGGTAATCGGGTAGAAGTTGTTACTGATGTTTTGATCGCTTTCGTCAGGTCCTTGAGTGAACTGTATTAGATATTGTTAGTTGAATATCACAACGAACATGAGAACACCATACCCGGAAGACATCTTGTCTTCTTCATTGATAGCTCTAGCAAATAATGCTCCTCTTGAATGCTTTACCAAGCTTTTGTGTCATGCCTCTAAGCTCTTCTAAGATGCGGGGTCTTGATCCTATATCTCTATTGTTTTTCGAATCCGTCCGATCAATCAATCAGTCAATCAATCAATCAATCAATCTGTGTGTTTCAATTCCTTATCATATCATATCATCGAAAAAAAGGCACCGTCTACCACTTCCTCGCTTGGCACATGGGGAATAATCTCATTGAAAGAAATCTAGAAATAAATTTCGGTATGCAACAAGGTATCGTAGATCATCTGCAAGTATTCATGTTGGGAAAAAGTGGTGCGAAATTTGGTCAATCTTTGTTGCTGATGTTGGAAAGAAAATGTCCCTCAAGTACATGATTCACAAGGGTTCACCTCCGCCTTGCAGGAGCTTTCATCCTTGTCCATTTATTTTCTTTTTTCTTGGAACTTTATATGGGGAAAATTGATTCATTTGTTCTGATAAGAAGGAGAAGCGAAAGACGGCAACATTATTCTTATCGCCGAATCAGCTGATGGGAAGTTTGTTAAACGTCATAGAAGGGAAGAGGGAAGGTTAGTAAGTGAACATCTGGAAATGTGATAGGTAGGAGGGGTGTATCGTAGGAGGGGTGTAGAAGGGTGTGAAAAAGTTAGATACGATATACATTTTCCACTACGAACTTAACCACTATTTTTTTACCTTTCGTTACATCATATAATACAAAATTTCCTCTAATTTCCAACTATCATGCCAACCTCCAAAAGACTGAAAACCTTAGATACCACAATGTCAGAGTACCTTACCCCCTTCACCTCTTCTTCCCCTGAAAGGTTATTCGCCCTCATCTAAAGAATCTCGATCACCATGAGCATTTATACCTCCAGAATTAGTCTAATGAGGTGTCAATGCAAGTTTCATCCTCTATAAATCAATTGTCTCACCCCTACGACTAAATCCCCCACACACTACTCAACTCTCTTTGACTATACTCGCCTTTTTACCCCTCAATTACCGAGCTTCATTGTTTCTTGCAACGACATAATACATGATTCACATCTACTAAACCTCTTCTGTTCTGAATCTGTATATCAAATCACTCATAAAACTACTCATGGATGATCTAACTATCCTCGCTCCATCCTATCCTGATGAACTAAATCGTCCTCGATAATCGCAATTCATATATCACACGCTCTCAATACTTTTCCAATTAACACCTTTCCAATCAACACCTACTCACCCCCTCCAAACAATTCCTACCTCACCCCATCCTCCCACACATAAACTTTTCCTATCTTTGCCCATCGCAATCCACTCCACCCCTTACCTTTCCTCCAAACCCGCTCTCGAAGAGTTTACCCGCCCATAACCTCCAAGTCAATTCAAACAGTACCACCGTAAAGCATGATAATCCATCCATCCATCCATCCGTTCATCCATCCATCCGTTCATAACCAATACAGTAAAATTCAAAACACATCATCAATCCCCCTCATATATCAAATTGCATAACGAGAAGCAAACCAGTCAAAGAATAGATGGGATAGTCGATGATATCGGTACTTAGCAGGTGTTATGGCTGGGAAAGAAGTAAAAGGTGTGGATAATGGGAAAGGGAATGGGATAGACTGTAGGTACCTAGTATGGGGATTCCCCGTCCCGTCTTGGCACAAACACTAGCTAATGTCGATATTGGTGGTCTACTAGATATATATTGAACACCGTGAATGCGATAATTGGACATGATCTAGTGTATTCTCGACCTCTTTATTTGGGCTCTGTAAGAAGTACTTACAGATTATCATTTCCTCCCATGATTAACCTCGAATTAGATTTCGCTCAGTTCCTATTCTCATCCATTATTGCTGTTATATATAGTATCGATATTCAGGTTTACTCGCATATAAATAATTCACTTCCAGATGAATCTTTCGTACCATGGTTTAAAATTCATTAAAATTCATTTATTCGCGTTTTCATACGCCCTTCTTCTTCAGAAACTCGCGTACAACCTTCTCTGAAGATTTTCCCTCCCCGTTACTTCTTTCACTCTGGTACCCTCTTCCTCTCACAACTTCATCCTCAACCTCATTCTTGCTTTCTAAATCAAATGCTCATCAAACCAAGTCACAGCCTGGATAAAAGCTTGTTCCTTGGCATATTTCTCCACCTTCTTACTCAAATCACATCTAACCGAGAAACCATGGACAGTTTGACTGTACAAATTGATTTGATAAGTAGCACCGATTTCCTTGAGGATCTCTTCTGATTTGTGACGTTTTTCGGATGGGAAAATTTCATCGGTTTCAGCGGCTGCGATGGAGAAGGGTCCCTTGATTGCGCGGAGTTCATCTTCATCAACGAAACTTGAGAGTTTGTTAGTTTGTTACTCATGGGTTGGGGTTGAAACTAGAGTATTTTCGGGGATTGGAAAAAGGGGAAAGAAGGAAATGAAATGAAAAACGTACGAAGGATGAGCAACATATCCCACATCAATACCCTTTCCTTCAGCCATAAATCGAGCGACATATTTAGCACCAAAACAGTATCCGACAGCTCCAATCTTGGTATATCCCTTAGACTTCAAGAAGTCAATGGACTTTTGAACAATAGGATCAACATGTGGGAATGTATGTGGGTTGTTTCCATCAGAACCTTTGGTTAACCATTGCATGAAGTCGAAACCTTCGGGACGATTAAGAGACATTGGGTCGCCATTAAAGAGATCGGGGATGATGGTGTAGTAACCGTTAGCGGCATATTGATCAGCCATCAATTGGGAGTTTTGCCCTGGTTGAAGGAATTCAGATTAGTTGCTTGAATCCTGAATCTTGTGAATATAATGAAGGAAATACATACAGATACCGATAACATCTGGAAGGTAAAGAATGGCAGTATCCTTGTGAACCTTTTCTTTAGGCTCAGCAATATAGGTCTCAATGGTATCAGCAATCTTGATAGTTGATCCAGTTGGTGTACCCCTAAGATAATATTTCCGTAAGCTTCACATTCACATTCACAGATCCGAACCCCATCAAGAGCTCATTGAGAGAATAAAACTTACTCGTGCTTAACACCTAGAGTACAGCATCTTTGAGGTGGGTTTGAAGCCATTTTTATATGTATTGAGGTTTGGAAGGTAGATTGGTATTTAGGTTTGGATGTAAAAAGGTAGATTGGTATTCAGGTTTGAATGTAAAAGGGTAAAAGAAATCAACAAGATTATCGATCAAAAACACAACAGCAACAATCGATACTTATAAAAAAATACGCAGGCACACATAGATCTGGAATGACCAAATCTACCCCTCCACTAGACTGTTTATTACTAGGTAGGTAGTGGAGCCGACGGGGCCATTGTTATAAATGCTTATCAAATTCACACTCGACGACTGGGAAGAAAGAGGTTCTCACTTATATCCGTGGTATTAACTCCATCGCAATGATATAATTCCGAAGAAACTCATCGGAGTAAAGGTTTGCGAAGCTCGCTTTTCGCGGTGGATGCTTTTATAGGAAAGTCATTGCGGAAAACTGTGGTTAATGCGGGAAGGAATTGTGAAAATCAATGAAAGTCATATGATTGGTAATTTGCCATGAGATACCTAGGGTAGTACCGGTAGATAGGTAATGATGGGATGGATGACGATGATGTATGAGAATAATCGTTCGGATGTTGGAAAATCTAGAAGCCGGGCAAGCTTTACTAAGGAAGTATGGATCCGTGATCCAAGTCGAGATATGAGTGGTGGGTGTGCACATCTTAACAAAATCATGACTAATAATCGCACTGGTAACCCCAAGCGAAAGATACTCGCGGGTAATTGTGCTTATCGCGCCAAATGAATCCCGATAATATTTCCCGCGCTTAATTTTATCTGATACTGGTGATTTCAATCAAATAGCTTCAAATCCCAATTCCATATCAACCATGGCAGCACCACTTGCAGCCGTCGCTCGAGCGCCCAAAATGGGTCGCAAAGAAGTATTTCTGTAAGATTTTCTCTCACCATCCCCTTCTTACCATCTGGAAACTAACTCCTCTTCTTACTACAGTCCCAATTTCACCATAACTCTTCTCCGCACACCAAATCTACCACCCTCATTCGCTTCTTTTATCGTACCCCTCAATTTGAACAAATTAGATTTAAGAGATTATTTATGGAATGCATATGGAATAGAGGTTCGAGGAGTACGAAGTTATATCCAAGCGCAAAAATTGAGGGAAGGAAAACCAGGAGCGAAAGTACCAACACCTAGGAAATGGTTTAGGCCGAGGAGTATCAAGAAGATGATGGTGGAGATGGATAGACCATTTGTATGGCCTGAAGAACCTAAGGACTTTTCCGAGTATGTTTTATTTTCGATTTTGAAGGATTTCTATATCTTTGGCGGGGAAGTGATTGATGTAGTGGGGGAAAGTCGAGGGAATGAATGTTTGGAAGATAATTTTATAATGGAAATTGGAATGCACAAGCACAAAGGCTAATCATACGGTACTTATAGTTGGGATCAAGAAGGAGTCAAGCAACGTCAAGAATACGAACAAGAACTACAAGCAGGCCAATATCCAGATGCCAAACAAAAGCCTAGCAAAGAACGTCTATCGATTGCGGAACAAGCAAGGAAGATTTTGCAAGGAAAAGAGAAATGGGCACCTACGAGAGATACTTGGATGAATGTAGGAGAGGAAGTTGAGGTTGAGACTGATGTGAAGGTTCCTCGTATTGGAAGACGGGAATAGATGATGATTTGAGGAAGTGTAACCATTAAACTTTGGAAGAGCATGTATATTGCGAGATACATTGTATGAATAATTCATTGAATGGGGTATATGAACATGAAGAATAAAAATCTATACACCAACCTAGTTTTGGCACTTTTCGTTCAGGGTTTTAACCACACAAATTTCCATTGTTTCCACTCGCAGCTATGTCAAGTCATTGGACTGATATACTATAAAAAAATTGGAAGAACTACTAGGTAGTTGGTGGTGTTGTAGCTGATTATAACCTTCTCGGCTGCCCCTCAAATCATCCAATTGTACTTTGACGAATTAACATCATTCACATAGTTTCCCGCCAATATCAGCCCGAATATATTTCCAAATTCTACAAATGATATCCTTCTCCCTTCACACCTCGTCACTCTTCTCATCCTCCTTATCCGGTCCATTCTTCACTTTCAATACCTCATCAACTACTTCATCAAAAACATCAACTACTTCATCAACAACATCATTACAGCCTTCCTCAACCCAAGCCCCATCATCTTGAAATTTCATAACTTCATTTCCCCACCCCCACCACCCAGCCGTAAGATTCCTCGCGAAGATTTCCAACCCCCTATATTCTTGCAACCCTAGTAGTTGACCAAAAAGAAACCTCAGATTAGGTTTTCGTGAGTGTAAATCAGGAACTCCAATTATAATCCTTCGTTTTATGGAGAAGTTTGAGTTTTCAGATTGAGATGGAGTTGGAGTTGGTGAGGCTCGTGAGGGTGGGGATGAAGGTTGATATGATCCCTCGATTTCATATTCTTTCTTAATATTCAATTCCTCATTCCCAACAGACTTCTTGAATCCAGAGTCTCCTACATCAACACACACTCTCTCCTCCTTCTTCCGTCCCACAAGTAAAATCTCCCATGGTTTCCTCCAAGTTCCTGAAATCTCACACATCGGTTCACTATTTGATGTAACTTTAAGCCAAATCCATTCTTCAATTAATTCAAGACCCCAATGATCGAACAACCCTCCTTCGTCTAAGAGCATTGAGCGGAAAGCGGGTTTATTAGTTATCCATATTCCAACGTAGCCATTATGTTCTACCTGATGACATGGTAGGCTGTATTTGGTGAGAAGAATTAGCTTGAGACTATAAAAGAGGTGTTATTTATAGATTCGGATATACATTGGAGCTAAATTGGAGCTACATTGGAGCTCTGATTTAAGATATAAATGCCCATCCAAAACGTAATCAAACAAGATAAAATAAAATCAGAGTAATGTCAAAGCCGAGGGAGAGCTTCGAGAGAAGAACAAGGAACCAGAAACTTACGATCTTAACAAACTCTCTATTCCTCCAAATCCCGAAGCAATATCATAAGAATCTTTTCGTAAAGCAGATCGATTAGGCCAAGGTGGATCGGCAATTATTACATGGAATTTTGGAAAATCTTCATGTATTTCTATATTGGAAGAAAGGTTACTTTCAAGTATATTGCCATATATCATTGTAGATTTAGGTGGCATTATCCCCGAAACCCCATCAATCTCAACGCGTTTTGGAAGCTTGTAGACATTTTCAACCTTGATGACGCTTTGCTGAGATTTCTCTGCTTCTTCTGGAGCTGATTTTCTTTTCCTTTTAGATTCCTCTAAATTTTGAGAATGTTAGTAAATTTCCAAACGAATCTAAAATTTATACAATTCTACAATCATCCTAAATTAAAATGAATAAATAGAGACAGAAGAGTATAAAGACAAAATTCAATAAACACACCATTCTCTCCCCAAATCCTCTCTAAACAAACTTTCCCTTCCCATCTCTCATCCTCCATCATCTCATGAAGCGCAAGTTGAACATAACGCTCCAACATCAATTCTTCAATACTTTTTCCTGGAGCATTCCTAAGAGCTTTTGCAGATTTGGGTTCAAGTGATGGATAGGGCGTATCTATTGGTTTACAAGATATCAACCTCTTCGCGGTCTTCGGACTCGTAGTGTATTGTTCGGTGGATAGTAATTGAGCATCTTCGTTTGATCGTGGGATATCAATTAACGTGACAGTTTTGCTTGAATTTTGATAAAGAATATGTGAAGGGAGGTCGGATTTTTGATTACTTGGTACTGTCGACTTGGCCATAATCCTACATGGCTTTTCGCATGTGTGAAACTTCATCCTGTAGATGTGAAGAGTGTATCACGTGATTAACCTTAGACATCAACGTTACCATTCGCGAAATTTGTACTCGTATGTGGTTTTTGTATGTCATTTCATCAGTTACCACATCGTAATACCACCACGGCTCTAGATGACACGGCTCTAGATGACACGGATCTAGATGACACGGATCTGGATGACACGGATCTGGATGACACGGATCTAGATGATATTTTGTATGGTGTCAAACTATTGACATTGATTTACTACTTTTTGAAGTTTGATTTGAGGGGTCAGTATTTTTTGACACATTTTCCACAATAGAGCTAGAGGCCTCCGCCGATCGCCCTCATTTCGAAGTAGTCTTGAACACTATCAGTGTGATCACTAGGTAGGCTCGAGGTAGGCTCGTGGTAGGTAATGCTAACAAGCTAAATCGATTGAGGCTGGTGAATTTCGAAGTTTTGATTCTATGATTAGAATGATGGTAGTTCCTGACACACTATGAATTCTTTCATTACGGAGTGACTTTGAATGCATTGAGGGTCTCCTGTCATGAATATACATAAGGCTGAGTGACCTCGTACAATGGGATACTTTATTTTTATCATTGATGTTATATTTCTACCTTTGAACGGATCATTTTCGAGGTATCTAAAGGGTCATTGTCTTTTTCTTTTAACTCACTGGATCAGTCCTCTAAATGTTGACTTTCAATTTCAACAATCAAGTTACATTTGTGTCATCAATCACATCCATACTCGACTCGACCACTTCGAAATGCAGGTTCATGACTCCCTCTACACTCTAACGCCAGGTCACCAGGGTCTCTTTAGAATACCTTTGGAGCTTCGTACAAAGATCTTTAAATACTGTTTAGAAGGTCACATTGTGTATGTAGGATTTGATTCTTACAATAAAAATAACTCGCTTCTAAGAACTTGCCGTCAAATTTATGATGTCAAACCTTTTATGTTATCCAATTTTTTGTTTCATTTCGTCAGCACGATACTTTCTTTGTGGTTGTTACACTTATTATTGGATTGCCAGTCCAGGAAGATCAAGGACCCAAAAGTCAGATCAACGTGGATAGGAATTCCAAAAGATTACCATCACTGCCTGAATCAGGCTTTCTATCAACAGGTACTCGTTGTCGTGAAAAGGGGAAAATATGCTGATTATGTGAATGACGGGCGCCATGAGTGTGGAAAATTGGAGACATTATTTAACAATATGATTTGGGATGAGATCAAAGAGACCAATTACTCTCCACTTAAACATAAAACTACTCATCTATCCCTGTGATTTAATATATTATATGAGGATTATTTGACTACAATTGTATCCAACTCTTCACTGAAGAAAGGCGGATGAGACGACTATTTATTTAGGATGGACATTATATTTTGAATAATCAAAATGATGTATTTTCATATTTATACTTCAAAATTAAATTACTTTTGACAATCAAGTTGTACTTAGGTAACTTTAAGTATTCTAAGGTTTGCCAAGAAAAGTTTCATTAGGTACTTATGGATTTTCAAGGTGTTGACACTTCGGCCGAAATCTAATTCATGAGGAAAGTTGGCCTTCGACCTACTTCCAAACATTAGACATCACTAACAATTCCTTCAACGCATATAAATTCATTTCTCATTCTCATTTCTTTTCAACCAACCACGTATTCTAATCCTCACATATGTAACTCTATAATAAGACCCGGGAAAGTTCTCTACCGGGTACTATATGTACCCCGGGTCACCGACATTAAGACGTGTGCCCCGCATTGCGGGGATGCGGGGGAGTGACATTCTCGATGATCTTGTCAGAATATAATGACATTCTCGAGACATTATTCCCTGTATTTGCCAAAGCTTTTAAATGAAATGGAGATGTCCTTATCCGATACTATGTTTATACCGCCAGCATGGATGATCAATTAGAAAGAGTTTGTTTAGTATCGGTTTATTTACGGGCGACCCCCATTCATCTGAACTTTAATATCACTACGAATCACTACGAGTATAAATTGAAGAGATGTTCGAAGCTTTTACCTGTAAATACCTAGGTAGTCAGAAGAAGTTTCGTTTCATAAGTTTCGAGTCTTTTGACAATTCAACATGTTTTCACCATCACTTCTTCTCGCCTATTCCTCCTTAATTCTTCCCACTCTATATTCTCCCACTTACTGAGACCAATTTGAATCATTTAGCCAAAACCTCGAAAATAGATTTTTGTTTAATGAAAAAAGAAATTTTAGAATCTGTATAGTGTATTTATAGAAATCTTATAAAGATAAATAGAATTCAATTTTATTAAAGATTTTTTATAAAATAAATTATATTATCAAATATTATTTAGAATTAATTTTATTTATATATTTTTAAAATCTATTTCAAAATTTCTTATAAGAAATATATTAATATTTAAAATCTGATATATAATTATTTTCAAATAGTTTTTTTTATAGTATATAGATTACTTTGGAATAAGCGAGATAAGCTTGATAAGAGCTTTTTATCTCAAGTTTGAGCTCAAGCTTATTTTGTTTAAGCTGTATGACTAATCGAACTTCAATTAATATAGAATTTCTTAAATTTGATATACAACTTTAAAGAAATTCATAAAATCGAAGTAAAATAGATTTTATTATTAATTAAAATTCAAGGAATCAATTAATATATTTCTTTTTTAATTATTTTGAAAATTAAAATTTGTATTCAATTCTAATTATTTTTGTTATATTTTATATTGATATTTTACATATTAAATTTAATAATTAATCAATTCTTAAATAATATTATTATTATTAAATAGAATCTTTTAAATTAATATATAACCTTAAAAAAATCAATAAAATAAAAAGAAAAGAGATCTTTTTATTAATTAGAATTTAAGGAATCGATTAATATATATTTTTTTGAATTATTTCAAAAACTAAAATTTATATTCAATATGATAATATTTGAAGAATAAAAAATTAAATTTTGAAAATTAATTATTATTCAAATTTATTTGAATACTTTTAAATTAAATATAAAATTCAATTTTTGAGATAATTCAGAAAGAAATATATCAATCGATTCCTTGAATTCTAATTAATAGTTATATTTCTTTTATTTTCATTTTATTAATTTCTTTAAGGTTGTATACTAAATTGAATACTTTTTTCTGTATAAAAGCATACCACTAAATTCTAAATACATTTTTAGCTTAAACGAAAATCTATTTTTGGGGTTTTGGTTAAATGATTCAAATCGGCCTTAGTACACTCCTAATAAAAATGGCCTAATAGTCCAAACGACCAGCGGTGAACTTCACGGCTTCATAAACCAAACTACACCACAAGTTCGTCAATTTCTAGGAGTACCATATGCTGAACCTCCTATCGGAAACTTGCGATTTGCAGCACCACAAACGAAAAGTAAAGGATCCTCAATTAACGCGACAACACTCCCTCCTTCGTGCATGCAACTTTCCAGTAATAGTTCGACCATATATACAAATGCTGTACCTCAATTTTTAATAAATGGAGGACAAAGTGAGGATTGTTTATATTTAAGTATTTGGACTCCTGCTACCCCGACAAATCAGAGTCTTCCCGTGTTTGTTTATATACCCGGAGGTGGATTTACAAGTGGTGGACAAGATTCATTATACAAGATTCCAGATCAATGGGTTCAAAAAACTCAATCCCATATTGTGGTTGTGATGAAGTGAGATATTCACACTCCTCATTTCGCGATTTATATACTAACTGTAATCAAAAGTTACCGTGTAAATGTTTTCGGATTTCCAAATGCAAAAGCTATTACGGAGGATCGAAATCCTGGTTTACTTGATCAGAGGAAAGCGTATGTCATTTATCTCTCCTCGCATTATTCCACGTGCATTATCAGTGATTAACAATTTTCAGTGTCGAATGGGTTCATGAAAATATTGCCTCATTCAATGGAGATCCTGATCGAATGACTCTCTGGGGTCAATCTGCTGGTGGTGCATCTGTAGATAGTTACGGTTATGCATACCCCAATGATCCTATAGTAAAAGGTTTAATCATCGATTCTGGCTCCGCATATCTTCTCGGTAGTACGGATGCTCCTCAAACAAATTTCACTTCTCTCGCTGGATTGGTCGGATGTAAAAATCTTGCACCAGAAGCAGAAATTGGATGTATGAGAAATGTTTCAGCTAATACAATTGAAAATGCTTTGAGTGCGTATGTGAGCAGTGGCGCGACTCCCAAACTTGTATTTACACCTTTTCCGGATAATGTTACCGCATTCTCCAATCCTGCGGATAGAGCTGAGAGAGGACTTGTGGCCAAATTGGTAAGGATTTTTCTTTTGTTATTGTCTAGTTGTGGAATTTGAGGAAATAAAGCTAATCAACATTTATTGTACAGCCAGTAATCATAGGATCCAATTCAAATGAAGGAGCCGGCTTTGTATCTTTCTCTGAAGATGGTCCTGGTGAGGCAGTATTGTATGCAACAACTCAAAGTATAATCGCTTGTCCTGTTGCACAAGAAGTCAGGTAAGTTACTACTGCTTTTGGTATTACCTACAAACAAAATTCTAACATATAATCGATATAAAGAGCTCGAGAAAATGTAGGCTTAACAACATACCGCTACCAATACACTGGTAACTTTACCAATATTTCCCCTCTACCTTGGATGGGTGCTTATCACAGCTGTATGTTATTTCTCCCCGTTTTATTTCATTTCATCATTTCCATTTTCTCACCCACTAACAAACTCAGCCGAACTCCCTCTCCTATTCGACACTCACTTTTTATATCGTGGTAATTCCACTCCGTATGAATATGAAGTTGCGAACACAATGCAAGCACTATGGCTTTCATTCGCAAATGATCCACAAAAAGCACCATCGACAAATGAGATAACTTGGCCTATTTATAATAGTGAGCAGGATAGTATGCTTTTATTTGCAGAGGGGGATGTAAAGACACAATTTGTGAGTGGGGAGAGGATTGATGGAAATTGTACTTTTTGAGAAGAGAAGATGAGGATGAAGAAAATGAGGAAATGAGGTTTGAATGGATGGAATTGGATGGAATTGGATGGAATTGGATGGAATTGGATGGAATTGGATGAGATTGAATGAGATTGAATGAGATTGGATGTAATTGGATGTAATTGATGTAATTGAGTAGAATTATCTCATAAATCTGTACAATTATCATATAATTTGAGATGATGCCAATATGATTATGTGGATGTCTATTTTGGATACAAATTACATTCTCAAGATATAAAAGTAAATACAAGAATTGATCAAACTAACACAATACAAAGTAATAATATCAAGTGAGGTTCATGAAAATTTATTTCCTTAATATGCTCATAAACATAATATCCTCCAATGATTAACTATATACATCTCGCTCAACGACATTATCATATATAATACCCGTACAGACGATGCTGCTTCCCAAACGCCAATATATACATGCATTACTTAAATCCACTCATTTATCATCCACTGCTCTTATCCCCTTTTATTCATATCATATTGACATATACTCATTCACCCTTCCCCTATTTAATCATTCCTAGTATGAAGCTAAGCAAATACTTAAGCATTCATAATCTCAGGTTTGTTTTCATGAGCAGCAGCTCCTCCAGGAGCAGTCTCTGGGAACATTCTCTCATCATGTTCCAACATTGGTCGTCCAGCCATTTCACTCTTCTTAATATCCTTTCCACCCTTGGTCAAGAACATACGATCAGTATCAACACCATTGACACCTTCAGCACCAAGAGACTTGGGGTCCCAGCTAGCAGATGTCAATGGGTTAACGTGAAGAACGTACATGGTATCAATTTCCTCCAAAGAACGATCCTTGGTCTCAATGACGAAGAAGAATACAATCCAGAAGAGAGCAAAGAGAGAACCAGCGAAAATGAGACCATAATAATAATCGATATCGTTGGTGATGAAAGTGGTGAAGAAAGAGATGAGGAAGTTGAAGAGCCAATTGGATGCGGTAGCGAGAGCCATACAGGAAGCTCTGTAACGGGCTGGGTATAATTCTCCGACAATAGCCCAAACCAATGGTCCCCAAGTGGTAGCGAATCCAACAATGTAGATACAGGTGAAACAGATGAGAACGGCACCAGGAGCTTTAGCATCGGCTTGTCCTTGAATCTTGAAGTGACCGACGAAGGAGTAGATCAACATACAAACGAACATCTCTGCAGCACCAACCATAAGAGCCTTTCTACGACCACAATTCTTAACAATCCAGAGACCACCAATGGTAGCAACGACGTTGACAGAACCAAGAATGATAGATGTAACATAAGAATCGGAGATACCACCAGACTTGAAAATGGTAGTACCGTAGTAAAAGAAGAAGTTGGCACCAGTCAATTGTTGACCAGCTTGAAGAACCATTCCGAGAAGTGTACGGTACAACATTCTTGGTCCAGTGAAAATTTCGTACCATGGGTGATCACCACCTTCTCTCTCGGCTGCGAGCTTAGTTTCGATTTCGAGAATTTCGGCATCGATAAGTGGGGAGTAAGGGTCGACACCATTAAGGAGAGCCATGTTTTTACGAGCTTCATCTTCACGTCCAATACGGTATGCGAAACGAGGGGATTCAGGCATGAAGAGGACAGCGGTACCGAGGATAATGGCCCAAAGTGCGGAAAGACCATTAGGAATACGCCATTGAGCACTGTTGGTATAGGTAGAGTGAGTTCCGTAATTGATCTATTTTATGTTAGGAGGTTGTCATTTCTTTTTGAAGGGATTTGATTTTTTTTGAAGGGATTTGATTTCTTTTTAAAAAGATTTGATTTCTTTTTAAAGAGATCTGATTTCTTTTTAAAGAGATTTGATTTCTTTTTAAAGAGATTTGACTTACCATATAAGCAGTCCAGATACCGAGAGTAATCAACAATTGATAACTGGAAACGACGGCACCACGAATATTCTTAGGCACAGACTCAGATTGGTACATGGGAACACTAGTACTCAAAGCACCAATACCCAAACCAGCAGTGAATCTTCCCATAGCGAATTGAACCCAGTGAGTAGTAGAAGTAATTTCGATAATAACACCAATAATATAAAAGAATGCGGAACTGGAGATGGTGTAACGACGACCGATTTTATCGCAGAGGTAAGAAGATCCAAGACATCCAACGAGAGTACCGGCACAGAGAATAGCGACAATGGTTCCTTGACGGACAGCAGAGAGTTCACCATTTTCACCGAATCGAGCTAAGAAATCGGACATTTGTACGAAACCTTGAGACTTTGTTAGAATTTTATCACTTCGACACTGGATTGGAGTGAAAACAAACCTGAAATTTGACCAGATTCATAACCAAACATGAAACCACCAATGGATGCGATAGCACCAAGAGTAATGGCCAATTTAGTAGCTGGAAGGTCATCGAGTGCTTCTTCAGGTGAGATATCATGATGTTCTGGTGCAGAACCATTCAAGGATCTAGCGACACGAGGAGTATCGGCTGGTGTGTGGGCGGCTGGTGTTCCCTCTGCACTGCTGAGGTTTTTGTCAGAGATAACCGCTGACTCTGTAGTCTCCTTCTTCTTATTGAACAACCCCATGATTGCGATTCTTTCAACTTCTTTTTGTAGAGGGAAGTTAAAAGTATTGATCAACAACTTTTTCTCAAAGGCACAATCGTATAGCCCCAGATAGAATGAGAAGTTGAAGAGATAAAGACGCGGAGAATGGAGAGAGGGGGATATGGGGATGAAGATGGATTTATATAAAAACAAACAATCGGAAATGGCAACAGATGTGAGTGGAGTACGACTCCGTCAAAATATCTTATTAGGGGGCCCCGAGGTGATGCCTCCATGATTTAGCCCACATTCCCATCATTTTGTCATGCGGACCAGATAGAGATTGGAAAAATGACTCTAGCCCCCAAAATTGGGGAAGCTAGTCAAAGAGGTCTCAAGACATTACAAGATTTTTCTTTAAGATGGAGAATGTTACCAAAAGAATGTTCGGTATTAGGTGGAGTGAAGAAAATAGAGGACCTACCTAGTCAAAGTGTTCAAGATTAGCCATAGCTCCCCGTCCCGCTAGTCAGAACATTGTCAGTGGTCACGACTACTAGTCACGACAGAGTAGGGTATTGCTGTACACAGAGTAGGGTATTGCTGTACACAGAGTAGGGTATTGCTTGTACAGCATTGGGTTTTTTTTGGAATTTAGGAAAATAGACGATTACTGACCGTGATTGGTATGATGGACAAAATGGCCGAGAGCCAAATAGTTTGAATATCAAATCCGACCAAATATGAAGAAAATCGGGTCCATCTTAAAGTGACGACCGCGATAGCACCGAGTACTAAAGAAAGGAGCGTTTAATCCCTTCTCGTGGGATATTTTGTGAAATTGTGAAATCTGATTGACGTATGTTTGATTCATGTTCATTTCTACGTGGCACTTTGATCCTAGATTATCCGATTCGTATTGTTGTTGAAGCATAATGAAGAATTTCCTCACATATCATGACTTTTGAGATGCCGTCTGAGATATCAACACACAGATATGAGGTCGGAGCATTATGATGATTTGCCGTTTTCACTTGTCCCTTTTTGGACTAGATGTGTCGATTAAGTGGATATTGAGGCTCAAGGCTTGTCCTTTCGGATACCATGATCCTCACTTCACTCTGGAACGGCTTAATTCCTGGACCCATAAAAACCAGTAAAGCCTATGAAAATTGAAGAAGAAAAACAAGGTTCCACGAGTTTGCGGCGGGAACGAAGCGGCAGTCAAGAAAGGTAAAGCCAAGCATCTATGATCCGACAAGCGAGTGAAAAAAAAAAGATTAGATTTGCATGGCATAAGGATCTTGAATTGGCGCCCGTCATCCAAGACTACATCCTTTGAGAGGGCTGCTGCGTGTCATGCGTATATCGCGTGTTTCTTGAGATTGTTTTGGTTTCTAGAGCCGAGCGGATGAAAAGGATACTGTAGAGTAGTTTTGAAGAAGAGTTTCGAAGAAGAATCCGGTTATTGAGTTTTTCCAATTAGCCATGTTCAGCCATACAATTCCTTTCTCTTATCAGTACCTCCCGAGGACTAACCGATTGAATCGCTCATCTATTTCCCAGAATAGTACAGATATCATTCAGAAAATAAGGCGAACTTTGATTTTTTGAATTGTTTGGTGAAACCCACATCAAAAAGGTCATATTTCGGTTTTATTTCAACGACAACCCATTCAAAACTCCACCTCGTGGATATTCTCTCGGCCATACTCTCATCTCTAAAGATCAATCATGTAACGCATAAACATGTTACCAGTATGAAATCTCCAGATAGTATACGGATACATACGTAATAATCATCAAGGAATGTATGAAATTTGGCCGAAATGTGTTGTTCGATGGAATTCTTTTCTTCTTTTTTGTGGTACCACGACGACAAATGTACCACATCGTCGCCCATGGGACCTCCTCATTTTCTCCCAACTTTGGTTACTTTTACCCATGGGACACGAGAAATGGAGTATGCAGTTTGGGGTGTACACTGTACTCCGTATAATCTGGATTCTCGGGGCCCCCCCTTTTTGATACTTTTGATGTCGATGGTGCCGTTATGCCGGTGGGTGGTAGTTCCGTAGTGGACGACAATGACGATATACATTTCGGGGTTTTGCTTCAAAGTTGATGAATGAGGAAATTCTCGGAATCACCCCACCGATGATTGATTTACATACTGAGGCCGATTTGAATCATTTGGCATAAACCCCAAAAATAGATTTTTGCCTGAACTAAATACGTATTTAGAATTTAGTGGTATGCTTTTATACTAAAATATTCAACTCAATATATAACCTCAAAGAGATTAATAAAATAAAAGAAAATAAGAAAACCCTATTAATTAAAACTCAAGAAAACGATTGATATATTTCTTTTTGAATTATCTCAAAAATTGAAATTTTTATTCAATTTAAAAATATTCTAATGAATTTGAATAATTATAAACTTTCGAAATTGAAGCTTTTATTATTCAAATTTTATTATATTAAATATAAATTTCAATTCTTAAGATAATTCAGAAAAAAAAATATTAATCAATTCCTTGAATTTTAATTAATAATTATATATTTTTCTTTTTTATTTTATTTATTCTTTCAAAATTATATACTAAGTCGAATACTTTTTTTTATACAATTTAATTTAATCTTTGTAATAAACTTGAAATAAACAAGATAAGCAATCCTTATCAAATTTATTTTACTTGAAATAAGGAATATTTATTAAGCTTATCTCGCTTATTTTTTCTAAAATAAAAAATCCTTACTAAACTTATTTTGCTTATTTTTCCTAAAATAAAGGATCCTTACTAAACTTATCTCGTTTATTCTAAAATGATCTATACATTATAAAGAAAACTATTTGAAAAAAGATTTTAAATATTAATACACTTTTTATAGAAAATCTTAAAATGAATTTTAAAATCAAATAAAGAAAGCTAACTCTAAAAACTATTCAATAATATAATTTATTTAATAAAAAATCTGTTTTAAGTATGACTCTCTACAGGGAATAAGATAGGAAGCATAGGGTAGAAAGTGATAGCATTAGGAGGACTAGTGTACTAAGGCTATTCTACAATTTCCGAGAGAAAAAGCTCTGTATAGAATAGAGCTCTCATTAGTACTAATTGGGGCTAGCTCTTTCTACTTTATAATCATGTGAACTATATTTTTCAATATTCTCCTTTAAATTATTTGTAATGATTTATTATTTTTAGTATTTCTATAAACTTCTTGAATGTATTCTTAATTAGTAGTTTTGTTAATCCATTTATTATCATTTTGTTTATAAAAATGTAGCTAATATCGATCTTTCCTTTTTGCTTGAAATCCCGTATATGGTGATATATAATATCAATATACTTTGATCTATCAGTTAATTATATATTCTTAATTAAAATTATAACCCCTTAATTGTTTTTCTTTATATTAACAGTAAATCCATTTTCTACAACAAATTTTCTATATCCTATATCTCGAAGTATTTAAACTAGCTACTAATCTTGCTTTGCTATAATCGATTAAATTATATATTCTGATTTAGTTATTAATATTGATATAAAGTTTTGTTTTCAATTTATTCAGAATACTAATTCTCTTTTCAAAAATGTGATTATTCTTAATATACTTTTTCTGTTAACTATATTACTAGTATAATTTATATTGGAATAGATTATTAGATTTTGAACTCTCTCTAATCCGAAATGCAGTTTATGTATGAACAAGGGAATTCACTCAAAGGAATTCACTTCAAGGAAATGACTTCCATACAATGGCAACTGTATTAAAGGTATTTAGGCGAAAGCGAAGAAGACTAGCTCTTTCAGTAGTGCCTATATAAGGCCTACTATTCCCCTCATTTAGCTAGCTTCTTAGAGATTAAATACAAATAAACATTTAGAGGCCTATATATAGTAGAAACTATATCTTCTATATCTCTCTCAAACCAACACTAATTAGTAATATCACAAATTACTTATTTATTTGAAATACTTTTTTACTTTTATTTCTTTTACTTTTTATTATTAGCACTATAATATCCTGAGCAAGTACTAACACTAGCTTTAAGTAAGCCGGCAAGAAACCCAATCCTGATAAGAAACCTGATACTAACAAGAAACCGGTTTCATCTAATTAATCTATCGGTATAGGAGGGTATATTGATATAACGATTGATAGTACTGATCCTCTACAAATAGGTTTCAGCACTTCTCTCTATAAAGGACTAAATCTGACCAATACTCCTCCTTATCCCACTACTCCTTCTAACCCTTATATTCCTCCTGATAAAGCATCAACTAAAAAAAGAAAAATTCAGAAAACTAAGGATTTGGAATTCAAAAAAAAACTTCAGGATTATTCTTTTCCAAAAAACCTTAATAAAGTCAGACAGTTTTATAAAGGATATATGTTTAGATTTGGAATAGAACATCAGGCCAACAGATACTTTCTTTTTAGAATTACTGTGTATTTGAAGATAGAGATTATTGATATATCTCTTTAGAATATAGTCACATCCAATTTCGAGTGTGTTTGTAAAGGTATATTAAGGAATATTGATAAGTTGATATTATATAACTTTTATATAGTTTTGTAATATTATAGAGTTTATATTAATATCAATACAAATGTTGAGGATACTTTTATAGAAGTGTTTTTTTATAACAAATATTACAATTGGACTACAAATCAATTTCTGGAATATCAGTTTAATAAAATATAATCATTCGTATCAACGAAATGGGCTCATCTTCCTATCAAACTTGATCTGAGATCACAAA
This sequence comes from Botrytis squamosa, assembly GCA_014898485.2. Lineage (NCBI taxonomy): Eukaryota > Fungi > Ascomycota > Leotiomycetes > Helotiales > Sclerotiniaceae > Botrytis > Botrytis squamosa. The sequence continues at coordinate 152,919 of RCTC02000004.1, forward strand.
CCAAACCTCCCGAACCTCAAAATAGTAATATAACTGATTAACTAACTTTATTAAAACCTAGCAAAGTTATAAATGATATAATAGAAGGACTAGTTTTATTCCAATCTCTATTTCAATCTAGGAATATATGGAATATATCTTTATCAGATTCTAGAGTTCTATTAATTAATACTTTTGCAGAATCACTTGATAATGATAACAGTTCAGATAATGATGGTGATAGTGATGAGAATGGTAGCCGAGATGGAAATAGTAATAAAAATGATAGAGGTAATGATAGAGGTAATAATAGAAATAATAACAGAAATAATAGAAATGGAGATTATTTTGATTATCCCAATTACTAGAAAAATGATTAATACAATCAGAATTGTTATTTTATTAATCTTTCTAAAATCTATAGAAATAATAATAGATATATGAATATCAACAATTCTTTTCAATTAAAAATCTTTATATTTGTGGAGCATTATTATAGAATATTTGTACCAATCAAAATAACTTTGATAACTTTTTCGATTATATTCTTAGATGCAATTAGAGACTTTTATCAAGCTAATCTTAGTATTCTTTTTGAAATATATAAAGATATATATAAAATGATAGTCAACAATTTCGAAGAACCTAAACATCAGTGAAATATGCTTTTTAAATAAAACAAAATTATTTTCAAAGATTATATTAAAAAGAATCTGATTAAAGAATCTCAAAAAATATTTAATATAATAATTACGGATTTACACTTTATTCAATATATTATTTCTAGAAATATATACAATTTCTAATCATATTATATTAGGATTTTATCTACATATAATAGTATTCCGGAGTGCTATTCTATAATATACAATCTTTGTTCGATTGTTTCAAAGTTTATTAACTAAATTAAGTAAGCTATCGATTTTTATTAAAAAATATTTCTAAAACAAAATATATTACCTAAAATATTCCTTACAGATCAATATTTTTATAATAATAGATCTTTGGGCTCTTTCTTTCGAAAACCTTATAATAAGTATAACAAACAACAACCTTTTTTTACACCAGTTAATAAGGGTAAGGACGATTATTACTTCTCTGATTACAAAAAGAAGGGTTGTAAATATTATAAGTATATACAAAAAAAGAAAAACCGATTTAAAACGGATTACTATACCAAATATAGCAATTTTGATAATAAAAGTTTTATGAAATGATACAAACAGTTTATTACTAATATTGAATAAAAAGATAATTAAGATAATGATAATAATGATAATAATAATTATCTCATTGATCAATATCTTACTAATACAAATAGTTCTAGAAAAATCTTCAGGATATTCTTTACCTCTATAAGTATTTGTAATAGTTTTTTAATAGTGATTAATCTTAATAATACTGTAAACACTTATAAATTAATAGTTGAAATATTTACAATAAATAATAAGCAATATAATATTAATATATTCTTTAGTATTATAATCGATATAAGTATAGCTGAAAGATCATCTATCGGATACAATCAGTATTTGGTATAAAAGAAGATCGAGGATATTGAATACGATATAGCTACTGTTGGATAGGTAACAATCCAGTACAGTATTGAAGTAATAATTTTCATTGGTTTGTTTTATATTAAGTTTCCATTTAGAAAAATAGAATAGAATATAATGGAAGTTGATCTTTTATTCTTGCTCTCTTTAGTTGATATAGATAAATTTAGATTCAAGTATAATAATCTTGATGATATTACTATTATATTTAAAAATATCTATCCTGTGTATTGACAATTTGACTATGTATTTTTATTATAAAATGTTAATATTAAGGGATTAATTAATTATTCTATTAATAGTAAGAATTGTTATCTCACCAAAGTTGAGCTATAACGAATTCATTATCGATTCAGTTATTCATTCGTACGCAAATTTTATAAGGTATTTAAACACTTTAAACATAATAAGGATTTTAAGGTAATCAAACAGCTTACTAAATTTTACTATTATTATCAAATCTATAATAAGTTGTTTGGTAGATTCAAATTCTCTTTACCCAATAAGAATTTTGAATTTAATTATATTATATTTGTCAATATACTTTATATTAACAATAATCCAATCCTATATATTATTAACAAAACCATATACTTTCAAGTTATTCGATAGCTAAGTAATATATTTGTGAAATATATATAAAATAAACTCTATAAATATTAAATCAATATATATATTAATTTATTAGAATATATCATTTATAATACTAATACTAACTTTATTAAAAAGAAATTTCAATAATATATTATATCAATATCTATTTAGATAAAAACAGTTCTTGTAAAAGCACATCATTCAATCAATATAATTAAAAGATTTTATGTATTATTGTGTAGATCTTACAAAATTATTTATAAAGAAATTTATAAACTCGATATTTACAAAATAGTTATACTCCAAATAGTTATAAAAACAATTAACGATACTACTAAACCTGATGGTTTAATATCTATTTTACTCGTTTTTAGGATATTTTTCTATATAGTCAATACTAGTTTTTCAATATTTACTATTTAGTAATATACTATTACAATCTTTAAAGTTATAATAAAGGTTTACAGATTATATAGTTTTATATAAATACAAAAGGTTTTAAATATATATAATAAACCCTTTATAATTATATTTTATAAATTATTACCAAATAATAAGATTTTAATTTAAAAAAAGGGTAATAGAATAATTACTAATAAATAAAAAGAATCTTTTTTATTTATTAATATAAAAAAGAAAATATATACTCTTGATTTATTTTATGGATCTATAAGGTTTAGATCTATATTGGTAAAGCTGTATTATAAGTAATTAGGAATTGAATATATTGAGAAGGTTGAGGAAATTGATTATAATATTAATTTCGAAGTAATTTTGCCAAAATCTGGCAAAGTTATATTACCTTCCCCCAGAAGTAGTGATCACGCGTACGACGAATTCAGAGGAACCTTTTTTGGATTTATCCAAAAACAACCAGATTCCTATTCCAATATCTTTTCTGTAAGTAGTTATATCTCAGATTCAAGCTTATATATAAGATTATCATTCTGAATGTTTTGTTATTAATTTCAAGAATTTTATTTTATATAAAGAATCCAGAAAGAAAGAGATTGATAGATTAATAGTTAAGGGTATATTCGAGGTTGTATTATTTTCGAATATTCCTTTTGGTATACAAATTTTCAAGTTATGGTTTATTAATGAGATTAAGAATAAAGGAATGGATACTGAATTCTACAAATCGAGGTTAGTTATTCAAGTATATAATAATACTAATAAAATGTTTGTATTGATATAATCCCCGACAATCCAATAATTGTATCAATACATTTTAATTTTATTAATTATAAGTATTCAAAAGATAGGTATAGAAGTGTATATTCAAGATATTATTCAGGTGTATATTCAATCTATTTCGAATTTATATTATACTTTTTATATCTATACTCTAAAAGAGATAGATTTATTAATTAGTATGGTTTTACTAATTATTAAATTATTATATAGTATTTCTGAGATAGGAAATTATTAATTCTGGATATACTATATTTATTACTATAAGAAATTTAAAATGTAGTAATCTATGTATAACCCTTGTCTTTTATATACTAATAATAAGGAAATTGGATTCGGTATTATAAAACTTTAAATAGATAATATATTTATTATTGGGGATAATATATTTATATAAACTGAGGATAAATAATTCAAATAGGCTGGTTTTATAGCTAAAGATTATAAGGAACTTATTTATAATTATCTATTAAAATTTAATAATGTTATTTTTATATTTAAGGGCAATAATATTCATTTTAATTAAAAAAAGCAATACAACAATTTGCAGCTTGTATCTACTAAATCTATGGATATGTATGGTATGTGTGGCAAGATTTGAAAGTATACTTCTATATGTAAACAATATATTATATAACGAGTCTGCGGAGTATATATTACAATTATATGTTAATTTGAAGTATCTTTTGATCTGTTTATAATAGTACAAACAACCCAACCCAGCAAGAATGATATTGTAGTGTTAAACAAATATATCAAGTAGCAAAAAGAAAACTCTACCAAAGGATTCAAATACATATCATTTGACCTAGATTTATTTAAGATTGTTGTCTTTGCTGATGCCTCTTTTATAAACAATAAGGACTATTCGTTCCAGATAGACTATGTGATTGTAATAATGGATAAACATAATAATACTAATATCATTTATTGATCGTCTATTAAATACAAGAAAGTCACACACAGTGTTTTAGCATCTGAACTATACGGATTAGTTCAGGGATTCGATATCAATGTAACAATCACTTCTACAGTTAGCGTCATTCTCGGCAAGGAGATTCCATTAGTTCTGTGTACTGATTCCAAATCATTATACGATCTACTCACGAAGCTGGGAACGACTAGTGAAAAGAGACTAATGATCGACATCATAGCACTACGTCAATCCTACGAGAGGAAAGAGATTATTGAGGTGATCTGGATTGATAATCCGACTAATCCGGCCGATGCGATGACGAAAGGAAAGCCGTGTCAAGCTCTTGCTGATCTGATTAATACGAATAAGATTGATATTAAGGCAATAAAGTGGGTGGAATGGGATTAAGGGAAGGGATTGGTTTTACCGATAAGAGGTTAGGGACTTTAACCAACAAATAAAGGATATTTATGATTTTACGAATTTCTTTTCCGCCATTATATTTGAAGCTATAAAAAAGAGTTCTGAGTATATAAACAAAGGAATTCATTTAAAGGAATTCACTTCAAGGAAATGATTTCTATACAATGGCAACTGTATTAAAGATATTTAGGCGAAAGCGAAGGAGATTAGTTTTTTTAGTAATGCCTATATAAAGCCTACTATTCCCCTCATTTAGCTAGCTCCTTAGAGATTGAATACAAATAGACATTTAGGGGTCTACACATAGTAGGAACCACGTCTTCCGTATCTCTCTCAAACCAACAGTTTATAACTAATTATTATTTATAGATAGTATATCATTCTTCATAATTGATTTATATAAAACTCTATTAAATCTTTTATATACTAACTAAGCTTTTCTAAGTTAAAGATTATATCGAATCTTAAATATACTATTATATATATTAACTCTCTAATTATATAATTATATTTAATAGGATCTGCTTATTTATTATTCTTTCATGCTAATCGAAATACTTTATAATTATTTATTAATATTAAGATAGGTTTAGATATTCTTTTTGTAAATTTATATTTACTTAATACCTTCTCAAAATACTATTTTTGGTTAATATATAGAATCCTGTTTTTCCTATTTCTAATAATTCTTATATCTAGAAGTTTTAAATTTTTGATTTTCTTTAGATTCTTAATATTGAAAATAGAAATAAGTTATTTACTAAATCACAATATATTATCTAAATTTTATACTGTAATGGAAAGATTATTAATATATAATAATATTATAATCCTTTTATTAGAATAAATAAATAAATATGAATTAGTTAAGCTTTGTATAAAATTCCATTTGATAAGTTGCTTTTTTATAAGGTCATTTCAATCACAAGCTGCCTGCTTTAGTCTATACAAGCTATAAAGGATTTCAAGAATATATTCTTGTTTAATGTTAACTTTTTGTAATACAAATAGAAATATCTTTTCTTTTAGTTTTGTTTTAATAAATATGTTCTTTATATCGAAATAATATACCTCAAGGTTTTATAATACTATAATTGATAGAAATAAACAAACTATTACTGATTATACTATAAATATAAATGTATTAAAAAAGTCTATTCTGTACTTTTATATAAAACCTTTTACTATTAATCTAACCTTAAATTATTTCAATAATCTATTTATATTCAGTTTTATTATAAATACCCATTTTATACTGACTAAGTTGTTTATCCCATTATTATAGATTTATTACTATATTTTATTTTTTTCCAATTCCTTAATTTCCTGATTAATAACCATTTACTATTATTTGCTATAAATTAAATTGCTTATTACCTCCCTATATATTTTCGGAATCAATATATCCCTTATTATTATATTTATAATAATTACCTTTAAAATAAATGTATAGTTTTTGCTTTGTTATTCTATAAAGAATTCTTAATCCGATTTTAAATCTATAATAATAATAAGAAATATATATAAATATTTAGTATTTTGAAAATCAATTTTATTATTATATTTTTTTAATCTCTTTCTTATTATTAATCTGATATTTTCTTTGATTTTTATAATTATATTTATTAGATTAGCATTTAATGGTTATATTATATATAGAATAACGATTTGTAAAATAATTGCTAATCTTGGTGTGGGTATTTCAACGAGATTTGGGATTTCATTCTTTGAATTGTGTTTAACTAGTTTAATAGTTGTAGGTTTTGTAGATGCTGTGTTTATAATTTCAATTATAATTTTGTAAGATCTTTTTATTAATTGTTGTTCCAATAAAATGTTCTATATTTTCTATATTTCTAAGAATTCTTTTCCTAAAGTAATAAAATACAATTTCAGATCTATCTTATTTTCTAATAAATCTTCAAAGAATATACAATTGCTTGTTTTTATTATTGTATATTTATTTGGAATATATATCTATAATTGCTTTGTAATATAATTATTATATCCAACAAATATGCCTATTTTTGTCCTATTTACTAGCTTATCTTAACGAATATTATTGAAATGAAATGCTAGATTAATATAAGAATAGCACTTTAATCCCTATATCTTGATATATATTATTAATAGTACTATCCCGGTTTATGCTTTGTATAATAATACTTGTTTCTTCTTTATTTGTACAATTATATTCCGTTATTGATTGATAAGTATTTTTTTATATTTTTGTTTAATCTCAAATTCATTTATTTATAGTTTTATATATATTCTATTTCTAATATATACATTTGCTTTTATTATATAATTCTAGAATTCAATTAATATTACTGAATTTTTGAATATTATACAAATATTCAATTAAATAGTTTGAATTACTTGTTTGATTATACTATTTTGATTTGAGATATATATATATATCGATTGTTATTATATACCTAGCTTGTCTTACCATTTCTATAATACTTTTTCGATTTCTAGAATATTATCAATATATATTATTTTAATCAAAAATCCATTCTCTTGCTTTATATCAACTCTCCACTTCTCTAGTTTTTCAATAATATTACTTTTCTTTTTCAAATATATTACCCAAATCTTTCTTATTCAATTACAGATTATTTCTATAAAGTATTACTTCTTTTGGAATAATACTGGAAATGGTTTTGATATATTTAATAATATAAAAGCTAATAATCGCTTTTTATACTTTATAAAAACTATACTATAATACTTTTTCATTTTTATTACTATACATACTTTATAGAGTTTTAGATCTGTAGGTAGCTTGATATTTTTCTTTAAAATTATAATTAGATATAGTTTACTCAAGATTCTATATTTTATATATCTAAAGCAATAATATTATAATCAGTATCGGTTTAGGCGGTTTTGTTGTTGAGTATTTGTCTTATTTGTTTTATTTTTATTATAAATAATATTCTCAATTTCTAATGGAATTTTTTTATTTTTCTTTATAGCTAAAAATGTAGTATCAAAATCACTAGTAATAGTATTTGCAATTATATAAATTCTATAAAAATTGTTTATAAATAATAGGACTTTCCTGTTTTTATAAAAATATATCTTTTTATTATTGAAAGTTCCTTTAATATTGAATTTTCTATAAAACAATCTTATAAACAACAAGCTTATTTCTAATTTTGAAATATATAATATCTTCAACTTATATACCCTTTTATTTCACTTTATCTTTATTATTCTATACTTTTTTATAATCAATTCTCCTTTTTCAATTTTTATTTATTTTAATCTAGAAAGTGGCTTTAAGCTAAATAAAAGGTAGAATTAATCAGTTATATACAACAAGTAGCTAATATCTGTAATCCATTTTCTGATATTACTGTAAAAGAATATGTATGCAGACTCACTTGGATAATGATAAGGTTCTTCCTCGTCCGAGGTTTCAACTGCAATATAACCACGATCGCACGCAAAGCGGAAGATTAGATTGCTAAAGGAAGATTTGCAGTTTCTCCAATTTAAGCTTGCTTGGTGTTTCGATAAGAATAATAATTTCTTGATCGGATTATTCTTGATATAAGCCTAGATACCTTCCTTGTGCGGATAGTCTCGTACAATGTGATCCGGGTCGTTGCAATAGAAGCATTCTTTTCCTTTGTTTGAGCTGCAGAGTCTTCTCTCAAAACTTCGGCGACGGCCTCCATTGTATCGTCCACAATCTTGGCGGTTTTGTACGATTATTGCCATACTTGTATCTCCGTTCTTATCCGTTGTGAAAGTATTCCTGAGGGTAGTCGTTTCGTCTACAACTCGGATCTTTTCAAATTTGGTTGTGAAATCAAGGTTTTGGGCGTCGATTGCTTTGATAGTGATATTAAAATATTCCAGTAATCTTTGAATAAAGAATCTTAGAATAATATTCTTTATTAATAAATCCTTTTGTATTACCTTTATTTCGATTATCTCTTTTTAGATTAAATATATTTTATTTTAGTTTTTTTCGATTATAATATCCTCTTTTAGTTTTTATATTATCAATTATATAAACTTGTTTTGTAATTCTTAAAAGATAATATATTTATATTTTGTTTCTAGTTTGGTCTACTTATCACTAAACTTATTAATATCTTCAATAAATTTGTTATTTATATTATTAATATACTGAACAACAAAAAGCTCTATACTAACTTAGATTTTCTCTATTCTATATATTATATTCATTAATTCAATGAAATCTACATAGAGTGCTTTGTATATAGCCATATTGTTTATAATAGCATAACCCTATTCTTTCTTAACGAGATACAGCTTTATCGTCTTAAACCAATAATACCAATTCTTTCTATTTAATATTGGAATCTTTAGCTTTTTATTATCAGAATCGTTTCTTATAATTATAAATATTATTATCAGTTTTGATTTTGGTATATTATAAGGTAAAAATATTAATTTACTTTTTCTTTTAATATAATTTGAGTTTTTATATAGAATAAATATATTTTTTTGGAGGTTTTTGATTTCGTATTAATAAGAAATCTTTACTACAACTTTTTATTAATAAGGAGCTTTTATTACAACTCTTTTCGATTTAATTTAGATCTCTATTTTTTTCTTATATTTTTATAACTTATTCTTTTTATTATATAGGCCTTTGCTTTTTTTTTAATTGTATAAACCTTTATCTTTTTTTTTACGTTTTTGTATATTTTTTTTTACCAATAGTTTTTAATTCAAATACAAACCCGGGTTTATAATCTATTTTAAATATAACTTTTTATAAAAAATAAAATGGGAAGTATAAGATAAAAAATAATGGTATTAAAAGAACTAGTATACTAAGGCTATTCTACAATTTCCGAGAGAAAGAACTCTGTATAGGATAGAGCTTTTACTAGTATTAATTGAAACTAGCTCCCCCTACTCCATAATCATGTGAACCACACCTTTCAACAAAATCTTTAATAAGATTGAATTCTACCTTTTTCTATAAAATTTCTATAAACACACCATACAAATTCTAAAATTTCTTTTTTCATTAAACAGAAATTTATTTTTGGAGTTTGTGCCAAATGATTCAAATCGGCCTCAGTATTACATCACGTGAGATCTTCGGAACTCGAGTCATGTTTTTGTGAAAACTTTTTCTTTTTTGCCTCCTTGGTGAATCGTGTGAAATCAATTCGGGATGTGTTTTGAAATATTCAGATGAATTTTATACCTAGGTACCTAGTCAAAGGGAGGTCTTAACATCGAAGGAGTATCATTCGGTTATCCCGTATACTTTGTTTGAAATATGGTCCCAAGCTCTACGACGTCTACAGAGTATGTACGAGAGAAATAGGCCGTAGTTGATAATTGGCGAAAATATTAATGATTGAATTATTTCCTTCAAATTCAGACAAGATAATATTTCGAAAGATGATAGAAATAGACATTGTGGGATCTTATTACTATCACCAGTGCATCATGAAATATATTTACTTTATTTGTGATTGAATTTTTGTAGAATTCAATTACTCGTACAATAACTGATATCAAAGTGATCTCGGTAATAAACCTGTCGTTATTCTTCTCCTATGAGAGCCAAGCTAACAAAGTCACACCATTGCCCTGACTATCAATCCTTAGTTGCCGTTCAAATTCCATACTAAGATCATTAAATCGTTCTAGAAAACACCAAGAGTTTGGTTTCTTGAACCCTTGGAGTTGGCGGTGAGTTTTAGAATTTTGTATGACTTCTTGGAGTTCTTGTATTTTTTAGTGCGTATAGTTGTTTGAGTATAGTTGTTTGAGTTTTTCAATTTTAAAGTCATATTACGAATAGTAAAGGAAAAATAATGAAGAATCTTGACTGGTATAGAATATCCGTTGGAATATTGGTTTTTATTACAATGTAATTTTTTCAGTAAAGTCTACGCCGAAATCATTATCATTACCATTATCATCATCATCGTCGTCATCATCATCATCATCATCATCATCATCATCATCATCATCATCATCATCATCATTATCATCATCTTCTCCGTTGCCTTTCTTTATTGACATCCTCCATACTAGTAAATCTATGGGTTCTTTACCACTAAGATAAAATATAACTATTAAGACTCGTTCACATTGTTGTATACTTTCTATAAACTTAATAGGATATTTGGATAATATATTAATGTAGAATGGGATAACTGACTTCCGATATACCGTAAGAACCATTAAAAAGGGGTTCGAATAAGTATAAATATAAATACAATTATTTTCTTCAACCATACACCGTAGTTTCGACATTGAATATATCAATCGGTCTAATAGTTCGTATCCTTATAGACTTTTTAATATAAAGGCCCCACTCAGAATATATAAGTGAAGCTAATTAGGGTTATCAACCAAGCTTCAAATATATGAGTGCGTATTGTCTTGTCTGTATTTTCATTGAAGTAGAATTTCGATTACCAGTCTTCCATCGTAGGATATTGTAATTATTCGACAAGGGAATAAGTTTGTCGGAATTGGGTAAGTGAACAAGAAAGCGAAGGGATATACATACTTCCAGGCTACGATTGAGGAGATCAATTTTTTTAACGATAGATTCTACCTATCAATTCGGATTGTATCGAAAGTTCGATACCTTTACGCATTTAGAAATGAATCTTGCTATGTTTTATTGTAGTTGAGAGATGGTATTCAATAGATAAAAGATAATGAGTTATAATAATTTTGTATTGATCGTTCTTGCCTACAACCAAATCGCCGTCAAGGTCTTTATTTACACTTTCACTTATCTCACTCTTCCTATTTGTGTCATACCGAAATCAAACACTTCATCCAATGTCAATATTCATAAAATAAAAACAATTATAGATCAAAGATGTCGGACCTATTGAGATCTTTATCAATTCCTTCTCTTTCTACTCGTTCTGCATTTTCTAGACGTCGATTTGTTACTCTTCAATTGAGTGATGTTTCATTACCCGGTTCTTCATCAGTACCCCCTCTATCAATTGGAACTTCGACAGCTACTTCTTTATCGGCTGGACCATTGTCAGTTGGTTCATTACCAGTTGAACTTCCACTTCCATCAATTGACCTTTCATCAATTGACCTTTCATCTATCGAACTTTCATCGATCGAACTTTCATCGATCGAACTTCCATCAGTTGGACCTTTATCCGTTGGATCACTACCAATTGAGCTTCCACTTCCATCAATTGACCTTTCATCTATCGAACTTCCATCAGTTGGATCATTACCAGTTGAGCTTCCACTTCCATCAATTGAACTTCCATCAATTGACCTTCCATCGATCGACCTTTCATCAATCGACCTTTCATCAATCGGACTTTCATCAGTTGAACCCCCATCAATCGAACCCTCTTCAAAAATATCTACATCAGATAAATTTCCATTTGCCGAATCTTCATTAACTACATCCTCATCACTCGAACCACGATTACTTGAACCTAGATCATTTGGTACCCGGTTACATGGATACCCCATAGCTGGTCCAGATTACCAAGTATCAAATGGATCCAATCCTGAAGTATATCATATTGATGTCAAAACATTCCCAAGTACTTCTCCATGTACTGTCTATAATTTGCCCGCTCTAGGATATGATGCTTCTGATATACTTGCTGTCATTGGAAAGGTACAGGGCATGGGCAAATTTGATAGTGATACTTGCCACCATCATGCCAAAATTTGGGAGATGTGTACAACACCATCTACACTCAAGATTTTTTCTGAAGGTACAGAAGGTGTCTTGGGTACTCATGTTACTTTAATTTTGAAATCCAAAGAACCTACTGGTCTTTGCGCAGTTATTGGAAGAACTCAGGATTTTCTTCTAGGAGAATTAGGTACATCGGATCATGCACTCATTGTGAGTTCGTACGTTTCAACGATGGTAAATAAATTGAATGATTTCACTGGGTGTTTGGAGGATTCGGAAAATGACGTACAATGTAATATGGTTTTTATAAAATGTCCTCGAGGATGCAATTCGGAAGAATCTAGAAGATCTCGTTATGCTTGTGCTTTCGGAGTGTGTCATGGTCTGCATGAGGTTCCATCTCATGGACTTCAAGGAGATCTTCCCAAAATAAGGGCAGAAATTAATATGGGATACTGGAGAACTTGGAGCGAAAAAGCTTATTGTGTTCCTTCAATTGAGAGGGAAGATTGTGGTTTACTAATGATAGCTACAAATAGTAGGACAACTGGTAATCTCAGAGCAATATCAACTGTCATGACTCATCCAATTGATGTCAATCCAATTCAAGAAGCTTTGAAAAAGATTAAAGATGATGGAGGAAATTTAATACAAGTTTTCGCAACAGTCAATCCAAATAAAAGGGGAGCCGGTGGTGTTCAATTTTCCAATGAACAAATCAATTCTGCTTTTCATTCAATGAATAATGATCCTAATATGTCAGGAGATCAGCATGTTAGAGCAGCTGTAGGAGGTCAACTTGCCGCATTGTGTGGAAATACAAATATATACGTATCCGGTGGTGGAGATGGACAAGGACCATGGGGAGGTGGAAATTTATGTTTCATTTACAAGATTGATTCACAGATTAATGAAGTACCGGTAGATTGGATGGATTTGGATATTGAGTTTGACTTGAATGAAGCTGAGATGAATGCTTTGGTTGTATCTGAAGGTAATAGTGGGTTGAATGTTATGGCTATACCTGGAGTCAATGACCAGGATATTATGGTCATACCTAGAGTCAATGATGACCAGAATACTATGGCTATTCCTCAAGTTAATAGTGGGTTGAATATTATGGCTATGCCCGAAGTCGATAGTGGGCTGAATACTATGGTCATACCTGGAGTCAATGACCAGGATACTATGGCCATTCCTCAAGTTTACAATGGGCTGGATACTATGACTATGTCTGAAGTCAACGATGAGCTGAATTCTATGGCCATTCCTCAAGTCAATGATGGTCTAAATTTCACGACTATATCTGAACTCAGTACTGAGCCAAAACGCAAGAGGTCTCGATTGGAATAAACCACAAAATCGACTTCTTTACGCATAGTTAATTGTTGTCTTGATGGTCAAAAAGATGGAGTATCAGGGTAGTAAATAAAGGTTGGGTTGTTTTATTTCATTATCAGAATGCTGCTTTGATTCTCAAGTAGAATAGTAAAATGAGTATTAGAGTAGAATACCACGGAGGTGTTTTTGTGTATAACTAGTATATTGAATTAAATTTCAAACTGCGCCAATCTTTAATACAAAAACTCATTTGCATCTCGAAGTTGATGAAATATATAACTCTTCTTGTAATATGATAAGTCCGTAAGTGATGAGTCTGGCGATTATGGAAATTGATTTTGTAATATTCATATTATACTCTTTAATATGTAAGTATTGATTCTTTATAGATCATAGATTGGAGAGGGTATCAAAATTACGAGCTTAAGAATTGATAATAAATTATAGTCCATGTCGAAGAATTAGCGAAGTTGAAAAGGGGTAACGGAATTCTTTTATAATGGGGGTTATCATTTGAAAACCTAGGAATAATAGAAAATATAATTTCGAAGAATTTAGAAGAATTTAAAATCAAATTCGAATTCAAATTTAAATGTTAAGATGTAATAGATATTCTTGAAAATTACAAGAAGGTTTTTTCCCTATAAGATGTTAGTCTCGTCTAATAAATATCAAAGAGGTCGAAAAAGTATTAACAATCAACGACAAGAATAAAATCTAACTCGATGATAAAAAATAGATATCTAATCCGATAATTCTCACTACTGACAGTAAAAGGTATAGATAATTCAGATGATAAAAATATGATGTAAATATCACACCTGGAATTGTAGTAGAAATGGAAATAAATTATTACGATGATATAATACTAAAATGATAATCCATTTAGTTACCTTACTGTTCTCTTCTTCTTACACCATTTCCTTTATTTTCATTCCGTAGGTAGGCTTCAGGTTATGAGAAGAGTGGTAGCTCTTATATATTACGAACCTTGAGATTTTTGGTTTGGGATAGAGTACGAGAGTACCTAGGTAATAACACGGAAAATCATACTCTAATTTCCCCGCATATTCACCACACACATTACCCCACACATTACCCCACCCAGAAGATTATCATCAATCAGTACCTAGCCCTCATACTCTTGAAGAACTATACAATCATTCACTTCCAAGGTTTACATACAAGCATCGAAAACATGGAGATTCTTCAAGACAACACTACTTATTCATTATCGGTATATTAATGTACAAAAGAATTATATAATCGCCATATCATACCACATCCACATCATTCATTACCTCATCCCACTAATCGCAATAATTATCATACAAAAAAATAATTAAATCTTTTCCAAATCCAATAACTTCCAAGGTTACCTAGGTATCCATTTAACCAGCTTGGTACATGGCCAAAGCAGCCACATGTGGATTAACATTTGACAAATTAAAAGCAGTATAAGTTTGATTTGTATCCGTCAAAGCCAAAAACATAGTACCATTAATAGCTGGATCACCCTCATATGTTGAAACATCCGGTTGAATAGTCATAGCATAATTAACACCATTTGCTGATGAAACATTCATGAGTGGTGAATAGGTAACATTCAATTGGGAAACCCACATTGCCCATGATGGTGTACCAGCACTAGTGGAAGTGACATAGGAATTATTTGGTCCAATAGCTTGACCAGGATTATCCCATTGAAGGTAAACTTCACGTCCTGGGTATGAGAGAGGAATAGATCGATTTTGGGAAATGGATGCTGAACAATCAAATCCAGTGACGTTATTACCAACACATGAATCGATTGGTGCTAACTTTGAATCACTTGGTGCAGCAGGACCAAATCCAGCAGTCTCGTTGAAACCAGTTTGTGTAGCATTACGACGAGCAATGTTTGGTTGGTTAAGAATGGTAAGTTGTGGGAAGTTTTGCCAAACAAGACGCTTGGAATTGGCTGGACATGAAGAAATATATGGTGCGAGAAGAGTCCACGCCCATGATTGTGGAATACCAGTTTCGAACCAAACTGGCATAGGGAAGAGACCAGCAAATTGACGAAAGATCATTTGTTGACGAGCTTCAGTTGCAATTGATTGATCGAGAAGTTGTGCAACTTCACGTGAATCGAGATGAGCTTGGAAACCCCATACTCCAGATTCTCCATATCTAGTAAGCTTTTGAGTAAAGTCAAATGCTTCAGTAACGGTAGTGAAAGGATAATTATATGTGCATTGTGGTGTTGCTCCACCTGGTCCTCCAAGTAAATTAGAAAGCAGAGTAGCATGACCTGCTTCTTGATCTGCCATAAATTCAATGAGGAATCTATCGCTAGGTGTGAGACCAGCAGCCGTAAATTCTTCTTCGGAAAATGTAGCCAGAATATTATGGAAGAGATCGAGTTCAATCCACTCTTGGTAGAGACCCAAAAGAATTGATTGATAATCAAAATCAGATTGAACACGATAAACTGGCTCAGTGCCATTAGTTCCAAGACCACCAGCTGGTTGGTATGGAACTGGTTGTGGTTCGTGAAGTGTACCATCAGGTACATATGTCGTTTCTGCTTTTCTAGCTGGCAAGATTGGTACCTCACTGACTAATGCGATGGTACTTAAAGCTCCAGTGGTGGTAGGTGTACCACTGAATGGTCCATGACTTGTAACACCTGTAACTTCAGGACTGATAACTGGTGGGACTGGAGCAGTAGCACCTGGAATTTCTGATGCTGGAATTCCTGCAATTGAAGCGACTGATGAAACCGCTTCGCTATTTACAGATGGTTGTTGATTGTAGGAATAGATACCGAATGGTGAGGCAGAACCGGAAGCTGATGGTGAGGCAGAACCAGAAGTTGCTGGAGAACCTGTGGCAGCTTGGATTTGACCATCATTGATTTGACTGATAGAAGCTGGAATAGCCGTGACCGCTACAATGAAGCTAGCGGTGATGCTTGCCTGATAAAACATTTTTAAAAGTTCAATGTAAATGAACAAGTAAATGGCAAGAAATTGTTGATTGAATTAAAGAAAAATTGATGAAGATAAGTAAGTGATTGATATAGAAATTCGATTGCCACGGGAAAGCTAAGGAGCTTCATGACGCTTGTCATAGAAAGCTCTTGTGGAACTATGAAGTAATGAAAAATAATAAATATACCCTTAGCGTATCAAAATTATAATTATTGATTGGTTCCAAGAAAAGTTGTTTTCATAAATCGTGGAAATAATATCAAATCCTCAATGTCATCCTTTACGTCAACATATTAATGGAGAAAAGCTGGAGAAAGCGGTTTGGTATATGCGATAGTACGCAACCGGTGGGAAGCTATCGATATCGGTATTTAAATCTTGGTTATGGGAAAAGACCTTGAAATGTGGAATGTATCGGGATTAAAGATTGTGTAAGAATGATTCGATTGACTGATCGATTGATTGATTGATGATTGATGAAGGAGATTTACTCCGCTCTTGACAGTCAAAGGGGCAATTGACTGGTTGCACCAGGAACCAGGAACGGTCAATAAAGCCTTTCGAGGAGTAAATGTTCCGTATATAAAATATTAGCAAAGAGATTCAGTCGATCAATATTTCCATATCAAAAAATGGAGGGACATAGATGTGAGAGATTCGCCTCAAGTTGTTTGAATATCGGGAAAGCTATCATACTCCATTCGACGAAGAAAGCTAAGAAAGTTAGAATTCGCGATTTGATATTAACATCATAGCTACTCGTATTATTTCATCTCGAGTTTAGCTACTCGAGCTCTGATAAACTTTTAGTGATTCTATGAGAGTGTATTTAAGACTCAAGTGCTTCCTTTATGCCCCTGGGTTATAATATTTCACTATCTAGATTAATAGTTAACCCCAGAATCTTCATTCTATTTTGGACCTAACGGCAATGTGGTAGATAGTGTCGAATTAGTTTCCTTTAACTATCAAAGCACCTTTATCTATCAAAGCACCTTCATCTATCAAAACACCTTCATCTATCAAAAATACCTTCATCTATCAAAATAAATCATAAAGCTAGATCCCTCATCGAGATACCACTAGATATTTCGTATCATATCGCCCTAATTGGTGATATATCGATTCTCGTTTTCGGATCTGATATTTCTCTCTATTGATAGGTAATCGGATCAAAATTTCTGTGTGTGAATTCTTATGAGTTCTCAATACAATCCAGTCCAGAGCCAGTGAGCCAGTGAGCCAGTCTCGAGCAAGTATAAATTTCATTGAAAGTACTCGAGTAGATTAATCTCGAGATTGATGTGGCAAATTCCGAACTTCGAATTTTGTCCGATGTTATAAATTTAGCATGAGATGAAATTACCCCTTGTAGATGATCAGCACAGGGAATTCAAATCTGGTTTTATCAAATCCCATTTATTTAATAAATGCCATAACATCAGCCGAATTTATGGTCGATGACGCTTTGAAGTGATTGCCTCTTAGGTACCTACTCCGTAGGTATTGAAAGGAAATCATAGCCGATAAAGCTGCTTTCTTGGAGATCTGCAAAAGACTGTGCAAAAGACTGTGCAAAAGACTTGATCATGAGGGGAAGAAATATTGTTACCGCGCCGGAGGTATTACTCTCGATTTAAAGAATAAGGAGTTGAATAGCGAAGAACAAAAAGAATGTCGTCGTCAATGATGACTTGGGAATCAATAGAGATTTTTGAAGTTGTATCCGTGATGAATATTACATGAATATTAATACCCTTCGTATTCGTAAGTCCTGGCATATTGAATTGCTTGTTTGTTAGATGAATATACTAGCACGTGACTAGGTCGGTAATCTAGGTGGAGGTGATGGAAAGCTCGAGACTCGAGAAGCCGCTTTAAACCGAAGATGACCCGTCCCCATCATTGAAGTCAACCACGAGACGACGATAATATTAATTTCTACGAACAACTCATCCTCTCCCTCTCCACTTCCACTTCCATTTTCACATCCAAAATATACAAATTTTCTCATATACTACATGAGGTTAACTTCAAATCTTCTTTTTCGTCCTTCAATCCTCAAAATGGCACTTCATCCTCCACCAAATAACTCCAAACTCATTTGTAAGTTTTACCAAAACCCCTCCATAACTACCTACCCACATATCTAATCAAGAGTCATATCACAGTCGCACCCGCCAACGATAAAACCAATGCCCAAGCAGATCAATTCGTAAAAGGTGCACTCGATCGTAAAGATCTCGATTCCAATCCTCTCACACAATTTCATTCCTGGTTTTCCCACGCACAAAAAAATGGGGTTTACCATCCAGAAACCGTTTGTCTATCAACTGCCAATTTACCTTCCGGTCGAGTATCAGCACGTATGGTATACTTGAAAGAATTAGATGCCAAAGGAGGATTTGTTATATATAGCAATTGGGGAACAAGTAAAAAAGCGAAAGATATTGCGGAAAATAAATGGGCAAGTCTTACATTTTGGTGGCAAGAATTAGAAAGACAGGTTAGAGTTGAGGGAAAGGTAGAGAGGTTACCTGATGAGGAAAGTCAAATTTATTATGATTTAAGGGCGAGGGGTAGTAGGATTGGTGCTTGGGCTAGTCCGCAGAGTCAGGTATTGAAGGGGAGAGAGGAATTGGAAGAGAGAGTTAAGGAGGTTGAAAAGAGATTTGAGGGTCAGGAAAAGATACCAGTACCGGAATTTTGGGGAGGGTTAAGAATTATACCGGAAATGGTAGAATTTTGGCAAGGGAGAGATAGTAGATTACATGATCGATTTCAATATGAGAAGAAAGAGGATGGAGAATGGGATATTCAAAGGTTAAGTCCATGAGAAAGGGGGAAATCAGACATGTAAAAATAAGATTTGTACAACACAACTCAATTGATATATTAATATACTGATGATACTGTGCTGACTATACTGCGTAGAAAACTTTAGAATGATTCTATAATGATTGTGTATTTTTATTTTTCTTTTCTCCTTTTTGAAATTTGGGCAAAATATAGTATCATTGTTCATTTCCACAGAAAGTTCTGTGAATGATATCAAACATTACCTACTAGGTACCTAGTACAGGGCTCCCTTTGAATGTTCACGTCATCGCTTGCATGCTGAGAATTTATAATATCATTACAACATAATAAAATTAAATTGCTCCTTCATCACATACGACCATAGACTGAAGAGAATTGGGCATCCCGTCCGCTCTGCCATACACAAGCTTCAGATCGGTGGATTAGTAGTTGGGTGGGTGACCACCAGCGAATCCCCACTGTTGTATGTATTTTTTGTTTCTTTTAGTTATTTCATATGATACTACATTTTTATTCATTAATCGGTTTGATTATGGGGGCAAGCCCCCAAACCCCCATAGCTCGCTGCGCTCGAGTTTGGATATCATGAAGATCGAATTGATCATGGTTTTTGATTTCCAGAGGTTGTATTATGTATCAGTATGTAAGGTTTGAATGTACTTGTTATGGAAAATAAATCATCTTTTGTCTTCTAAAATGATCCTAAGATGATGATATTTATATAAATATCCAGACATTTTTATCACTCGTTTCGAATACCCCTCATGTCTAGAGGTGGTCCGGGTAGATTTAATCATGTGATTTAAAGTATCTCCGGTTCCGTTCTGTATACGACTTTTGGTTGAAGCTGGTGTATGGTAGATTCAGAAATTGGCTCATTGGGTATGCCGTCGACTGCCATCGACTTTAGGTTGTATGGAGATTTCGTTCTACTCGATATCCTCACTTCCAATGAATCAGAAAAAGACCTTCAAATGAGGAATACAATGATCAATTCAATTCAGACTGATCTTTCTAATATCCCTTCAACTACTTCCTCCTCAAATTCAGAGCTTGAATCAACTATCAAGTAGATTTGAGAACAATAGAACATCCAAGAAACATTCAAAGATAATTGCATCATCTCAGAACCTGTCAACTCTCACAATTTTATACTTCAAATTCCACCCCTTCACTTTCATAATCCTCTCTCAAAACATTGGCTTCTGTCTTCTTTGCTTCTTCCCTATCCCCAACCAAAACATGCATCCAATAACCCTTTGATTTCACCACATACTTCTCTCCACTCTTCAATACAACTTCAGGAGCTTTTATCTCAATCTCCCTTGTTTCTTCAGCTCCCGCAGCGATAGTAATTATATCATCATCCGAAAATACACCTTCTCGTGGCATCTTTCGATTAAGTTTTAAACCCAAACATGGAGCCAAATCTCCCGTGTCCAAAGATTTGAATTCAAAAATTCCCATAGGAACCGCTCGGAGGTCAAAAGGAGTAGACCATCTGAGAAAGGATACCGCTTCATCTGATGGGTTACTTAGTGTAACTTTCAACTTGATGATTGGTGAATTTTGTGGCTCGCTGTCGATGGTCTTAATATCCGATATTGATATTTGAATGGGAACATCGTGTTGATTTGTCGAGGGTGATTCCATTTTGATGAATAAGCCGCAAAGTATAAGAGCGACAAGTATAATGATAAGCTTTGGATTGATGGGGAATCTACGATGAGATGGAGAAATCGGATATTGTTCACGACGATGTAACATTTTGCGAAATTTCTTTTTCCGCAAGTATGAGAAATGAGATCCTCAAACAAATGAAGAATTGTCTCTTTGTTTGGCAAAAGCAAAGATAGACTATCTCAATATAGAAGGTCGGATATCAAAGTGTGGGGTTGTTCCCGCATCCGCCACAACTTTATCCGAACGGCAGTTTTCTTATCAAGATCAAGAGTGATCAATGTAGATGTTGTGCATTTCGGCATGATTTATTGGTTCTTGTCCATTTGAAGTGGATTTTTCTTCTTGTTTAGTGACAAGTGAGGGACCATAATTTACAAGAACGCGAACGGATGAGGAAACTCGAGATCCGGATAAATGACTAAATTTCTTAATCACGAGGATACATTATCAATACGTTGAAATCTCAACTCCGAGTACCTCAAATACTCGAAAACTTTACTCTCCATTGATTTACCCATCTTTGCTCTCTCCTATCCTTGTATACTCTCGGGCGATGGAAATTCATTAATACATCGTCGCTCAATCATCAAAACTTTGATTGAGGATCATGTCTCTTTTTAGAAGGTGAAATTAAGCCAGCAAATATATAAAGACATTCGCCAAGCCCATTTCTTCATTGAAGCCAAGATACACATTGTCTTGGTCTCCTTGGTCTCCTTGGTCTTTTCAATTATTTGGTAGTGAATGGTAAATCTATTGCCAAAAGTAGGTAGGTATTCAAAAGTTCAACTCCCGATGCCTAATACCTCAAGTTCACTTGGCACTCGAGTGTTACCTTCAACGTTCTCTAATGAAACTGCATAATCTTACAAGATAATGATAGAAAACTTGTTGATCGATTTCAAACTGCTTGGCTGCAGTATTCCAAGCGCCCGCACATCACCAAAAGCTTCTAACATAGGATATCTTGGCCTGATATCTATCAATCACTTTCTATAGCTTCCTATCTCGGTTAAAAAGTTCATCCATTTTGACAACAACGACCACTTGATTCACGATACTTGAACTAACTAATCATAACTTTGAAAAATACTTCCAATCATTCATTGTAATGACATCGTATTCGGAGTTAATCACATGGATTATGAGTGGAATTATATTCTTCATTCTCACAGGGGAGATTAAACATGTCAGTGTAGTTCACCGATGAGGCAGGCAGATTCGAATTTCGGCCGAGAAATTATGTGAAATGACGATCTATTGAAGACAATGAATGAAGTATTCTTATCAGTTCCTCCTACCTTCCATTTATGACTACAAAAATCTATGTACCGTATTTTGCGACGGGAGAAGTCTTCCGAATTCAAAAGTTTGAAAGAGAACGACGGTTACCTAGGTAGTCTTGGAAGTATCTATATATGAAGAGTCAATTCCCTTCAATTTTAAGTATCTCATCATCTTCAGCAATTCAAGCCTCTGAATAGAAAGCATCATTTATCATCTTCTCATCTCTTCTCATCCATATATTCAATTCAATATGCGAACTTTCTCCAAGATTTTGGCAATTGCCAGTTTGACTGCCGTTGTCAACTCTGCGGCTGTAAAGAGGCAAGTTATTTTTATTTTCCAATTCCATTTCTGGATTTCCGTTCTCTGGATCGAATGTTCATAAATCGATTCCATGTGTAATTTGATCTCTTTGGAGCATTTCATTTGAGGATATTCACCTCATTTGGGATGAAGATTCAAAATATCAAAATGCTACACCAGACATTCAAATTCCTCGAAAATTTCAATCTTTATTTTATCATATAAATCTCAAACTAACAATTTTCTAGGGATAACAATGTCCTTGAAGTCACATTGGCTGCTGGTGAAAATGCTTTAGTTCATGCTTCCGTCAAGAATGTTGGAACTGAAGATTTGAACCTTTTGAGTTATGGAACTCTCTTCGATACTGCTCCAGTTCAAAAGGTCAATGTTTTTGAAGGCGGTGAGTTTCAATTATCCTTTACTATCCTTAATTATTCAAAATACAATACGGATAATTCTCAATATTCCATATCTCATATCCTTAAAATAAATAACTAATATAAACTAGAAACTGCCGTTCCATTCAAAGGAGTTCTTCGTTCAATTCAACGTACAGACTTGGCTCCAGAGGTTTTCCACACCCTTGCAGCAGGTGAAACCTTTGAGACTACATTCAACGCAGCTGAAGTTCACGATCTTTCTACCTCAACCTACACTTTTGTAGCTGAAGGTGCCATTCCATTTGCCAAAGCTGGATCCACCGAAATTAGTGATTCCATCATCTTCAAATCCAATGCCATCTCTGTTTCCGTCGATGGTGAAGCCGCCAAATCCGTCGCAAAGGCTATCCCATCCTCTATCGATCGTAGAACTGTCCTTCAATCCGGTTGTTCCACATCTCAAAGATCTCAAACCACTCAAGCACTTTCCTACTGTGCTTCTCTCGCCAAAGCAGCTTCTACTGCCGCATCTTCAGGTTCCTCCACCAAATTCAGTGAATACTTCAAGACAACCTCTGCCAGTACTCGTTCCGTCGTAGCAGCTCGTCTTAACGCTGTTGCTTCCCAATGTAGTTCCATCACCTCTGGTGCTACAAAATATTACTGCACTGATGTATACGGATACTGTGAATCCAACGTTCTCGCCTACACTATCCCATCCACCAACGAAATTGTCAACTGTCCTATCTATTACTCTGCTCTTCCAGCACTCTC
Organism: Botrytis squamosa; assembly: GCA_014898485.2. Classification (NCBI taxonomy): domain Eukaryota; kingdom Fungi; phylum Ascomycota; class Leotiomycetes; order Helotiales; family Sclerotiniaceae; genus Botrytis; species Botrytis squamosa. Next base: position 176,798 of record RCTC02000004.1, read on the forward strand.
AGGCACTTGCCATGCACAAGATAGAGCTACCACCACTTTACATGAGATGACTCACGCACCTGCTACTTACAGTCCAGGAACTGCTGATAATGGTTATGGATATGCAGCTGCTACTGCTTTGACCAGTGCAAGAGCTGTTTTGAATGCTGATAGTTACGCTCTTTATGCTAACGGTATGTTTTTTTTTTGTGTGAAAATATTCTTTTGAATTTTTACTAATTTTTGAAATAGCTATCTATGTTGGATGTTAAATCGGAAATGATATTAATATCTTTAATGACTTTGATATTCAAAAGACAGTCTAAATATCAAGCTGTTATTTTTTATGATGGATGTGATGGTGATGAGATGTGATGATGGATGTGATGATGTGATGATGATTCCGACAAAGTTTCTTGTTGGTAATTGGAATGGAGATATGAGAGTATACATATATTCTAGCTTTAGTTAAATTATATACCTCATTCGTTAACAAATACTTTGATTTATTCTTTAAAAATCCTTACTTTTCAATCACTAAGTTATATTTACAAATTATGATATGGAGATACGATTGAGATGCGATTGAAACTCTAGAACCTGTCAGCTCAGGTATGACAATTTATCAAGGTACGATTTAATCGGGTACTCTGACCCCACTCGGTACTTTGTATACTTTCGTCAATTAAGGAGACAAGCGAGGAGAGATAAAGTAAGATACTTGTATCAAAATAAGTCTGGGGTACTTGTATTGTAAAGCTATATTTCAAATTCAATTCAATTTCAAAGAAATTGAGTATGATATCTTGAATATCTCGTTTGATAAAACTCCATTGTCGAAACCCTCAAAGTTTCATCACATCTTTAGGTGTTGGAAGTCTTGAAGTGTGAGTATGGATGATCACGTGTTCATCAGATCATGATAGAAGTAGTACATGACTACTCAATAACTACCTTCATCATCACTGAGTATTGCTCTGAAAGTATTATATCTTTTGGTGAGAGCTGAATTCATCAATAGTAATTGGAAAAGATAGCCTTAATTATCACCTCGAACTATTTCTCCCATCTCAATTACTCAACCTTACAACCAGTTAACCTCCTCATTTCTCCATCTCACAACTACTCAACCTTACAACCAGTTAACATCCTCATTTCTCCATCTCACAACATCAATCCTGTTGTATTGCCTTCAGACGTAGGTTTCTTATGTAGTAACCTCGATTATGGGATCATTAACTAAGAATATATATATTTCATGGCTATCTACATATGCATAGCGAGGCTTGGTGTAATTGAATACGTTATTTTATATACAAATATATCGAATCACTTCATAGTGGAACATCGAATCATGACTTACCCCGCATCAGGTCTATTGGAGCTTCTTTCATTCAAACATGCGATTATTCTTCTCTCAATCAATTTTCTCTCAAGTTTTCTCGTCATATATAAATATATATATATATATATATATATATTAGATTGTATAATCTTCAGAACGCTTCTTAATTCCAAGATTACCTCCGCAAAGACTCTAGTGCAACTATCAACAATCTCAAAGTGCAAAATGAAATGCGCTATAGATAAATGCTATAAAGATCGGGTTCGGGCCCGGGGAAGTCTCTACTGTGAAGCACGTAAGTCTATCAAGAATCCTCAAATGGGATTTTCCCTTTGTGCTGATATGAATTCTATGAGTTTTAATTATTAACATTAGGAATAGATGAATGTAAAATACCCAAGTGCCATGTTATCATTTTAAATAGCAGTAAATACTGTATTGGACGTAAGTGTATCATTTCAGCCCTTTACCTTAATATATTCTTTTGATATCTACATGCACATGTTTACCCATGGAATAGATAAATGCAAACATCAACATTGTACCCATGGAAAGAACATCAATTCTCACTATTGCCGAGCACGTAAGTGATGTTTCCTGTTGTCATGTTGGTGCAATGATAGAATACTGATATATTCCCTCTAGATTCCACATGCATTACACACGGCTGTAATTACTTGAGAGTTGGCAGCGCGACAGCTTGTATCGCACACAAATGTCATGATCCTTCATGTCTGAATGCGCGATTCGATCTCTCGAAATTTTGTGGTGGCCATAAATGCCATTTCAATGGATGCTTGAGGAGAAGGTGTTCAGCAAATCACATATATTGCGACCTTCATAAATGCGACCGTGACTCACATTGTCCAAACTTGAAGGAATTAAATGGTGGGAGAATATATTGTCTAAATCACAATTGCTCCATATCCGGGTGTTTATCACATAGAATTAAAGGAACAAATCTTTGTGAAGATCATGGTCGTGTGAATTAAGTAAGGAAATTCATCATTATTGATAAAATTAATAACAAAATCTCTAGGTAATTTCAATTATATACCTCGCCATCCAACACCATGAAATGAATACATTATTCTCTCTACATATTCACTCCTCAATTCTCCAATAATTTAAAATCTACCCCGCACCAAAGCCATAATAATTTCTTTCTTCATTTTAATCAAGACTTGATCATTCTAATATTTTCTTGCATCACATCACCCGTGGATATCACCTCACCTCACTTACCTACCCATCAATTCCATTCTTTAAAAGGATCAAGAATCAAGAATCAAGAATTCCCCAACTACGTTTCTCTCCCTCCAAAAAATCAACCAACAACCAACAATCAATCACCTCAACTCAACATGCCTTGTCACTGGCAACCTCGTGGAGAAAGACGATGTAATGGACCCAAAGAACCTGGAACCATTTTCTGCGATGAACGTAAGTATATTTCCGATTTATCTATCTATTTATTCATCTATCTTTCTCCAATACCAATCTTTCTCCAATACCAATCCTTCTCCAATACCAATCCTTCTTCAATACCAATCCATAATAACCATTTCAATAGATTTATGTCACAATGAAAAATGTCCCGAGCCAATCCTCAGTTACGATACATGGTGGTGTGAAAAACGTATGTAAAGTATTTCCTAATCCCTTCCTTTCCTTCAATTCCTGTTCCTCAATTCCTCTTCCTCAATTCCTCATCCCCATCCCATCCTCAATTCCCCAATCCCCCAAACAAAACAAAAAAACTAACCCCTCCCCCATACAGACTCCCCCTGCCCCATCAAATCCTGCACCACCCCCCGCTACCACTCCACCGGCACCTGCCGCACGCACGCCTGCCAATTCACCAAATGTCCCTTTGTACAATACCTCCCCTCCTCCTACTGCAGCGGACACAAATGCCACGTGGACAATTGTCTACGCATGCGCACGCCCACGAATCGTTTTTGCGATCGTCACGAGTGTACCAAGGCAGACTGTTGGAAGTTGAAGGAGATGGTGGGGGGGACCGTGTATTGTGCTGCGCATACGTGTCGGACGCCGGGGTGTTTGGAGGGGAAGGAGGGGGAGGAGGTGGAAGTTTGTGAGGGGCATGGGAGGGGGATGGAGAGGGGTGGGGGGAAGTGGTAGATTGGTGGGGAGGAGGAGGGGAGGGGGAGGGGGTTAGAGGAATGTAGGGGATTTTTTGATGATGATGATGATAATGATGATGATGATGATGATAATGTGAATTGGGGATTGGATTGGATTGGATTGGATTGGATTGGATTGGATTGGATTGGATTGGATTGGATTGGATTGGATTGGATTGGATTGGATTGGATTGGATTGGATTGGATTGGATTGGATTGGATTGGATTGGATTGGATTGGATTGGATTGGATTGGATAGAATCGGGATTTATTACCTTTATAAAGGCGATATACATATTTGATAGTAATGACAGTGGGGAGAGAGAGAGAGAGAGGAACCAGCACTCAGAAACCAGAACTCAGAAACCAGAACCAAAAACCAAAAACTAGAGGCAGGCACTCACAGCAAAGAAACTTTTCAATTTTCAATTAAAAATATCCACAGAATTCTAGAATTCCACTCCACATAAAAAAGAGAATACATTCAAGGAACTACCAGAGATGAATACATTTAATGATACCTGTGATATGATATGTCATGGAAGACATCACAGTACACCCAACAGTAGCACATGAAACAAAAGAAAAATCCACACAATAATTCCGTATCAAAAATCGAGTCGAGATCTATTCTTCTTCCTTTCATTCCCTCATATAAGTATCTACCTATAATAATCCTCCAGATGAAATAGCTTACGCTTCTAACCTCATGTGAATCATGTGAATCATTTAAAATCTAATGACTCGCATCTTCCTTACCACAATCCCAATCAATTCAAACCCAATTCAATCCTACTAAATGAAATGCCTTGTCGACAAAATCCCATTTTCTTTCGCCCATTCATCATTTCTTCCTTTCATCCCAGTGCACCATCTAATCATTTCCTCGATTCACAACCACCACGATTGTATCTTTCATTCGTCATTCCCAATCACAACCACTCACAATCCCACAACCCACAACCCACAACCCATCACCCATCACCCATCACCCATCACCCATCACCCATCACCCATCACCCATCACCCATCACCCATCATCTAAAGATGAGAACTCTCTTGTTGTGTCTTCCTAACAACTTTATCAACTGCCTTTGCAAAATAATCAATATTATTAGTATTCAAACCAGCCATACTAATTCTACCATTCTTTGTCATATAAACATGAGCTTCACTTCTCAATTCCATGACTTGTTTCTCAGATAATCCTGTAAATGAAAACATGCCAATTTGTTCCGTGATATGATTCCATTTTCCTGGTGTACCCATTTCTTCCAATTTTGATCGAAGTTCTTTACGCATGGTAATAATTCTTCCAGACATTTCTCTCAAATTTGCTTCCCATTCTTTGAATAATGTTTCGTCATTCAAAATAGTACTGGCAATTCTCGCACCATAAGCTGGAGGATTTGAAATTTCCGATCGTTGTAGGATCGTCAATTGACTCGAGATTCGACCAATATTCTTCTCGGCATCTTTTCCTGCTCCAGTAACGAAATGAAAACATCCAGTACGTTCACTGTATAAACCAAGATTCTTGGCAAAAGATTGAGCGATACAAAGTTCAAAACCTTGTTCAATAAAATAACGAACGGCCCAAGCATCTTTTGCCAAGTCTCCCGAAGCAAAACCTTGGTATGCGCAATCGAAGAATGGGAAATGTTGTTTTTGTTTCAAAAGAGCGGCAAGTTCTTTCCATTGATCTTGAGTTGGATCCACACCCGTAGGATTATGTGCACAAGCGTGTAAGAGAATAATACTCTTATCCGGAGCATTTTGAATGGTATTCTTCATTCCATCGAAATCGAGACCTTTGGTGGATTTGGAAAAGTATGGATATGTAGCGACGGGTAGATGAACATTGGAGAAGATTTGATTATGATTTGCCCATGTTGGATTACTGAAATAAACCGTAGGAGAACCTGGGTAAAATTTCTTGATGAAGAGTGCCCCGAGATGAACAGCACCGGTTCCGGATATAGTTTGAACGGAACAAGAACGTTTTTCTGCCAAAGCTGGGGAATCTGCACCTAGCATGAGTTTCGCGGCGGCGGATGTAAAAGTGTTGAGACCAGCGATAGGAAGGTATTCGTGATTGAGAGCGGGGTCATTTCGAAGGATTTCATCAGCCTAGACGTACAGGTTAGTAGATGTTAAATAATCATGAAAGTAATTAAATACCTTTTTCACCACAGGTAAAACCCAAGGTTTAGCATTATTATCTCTATAAGCTCCAATACCCAAATCAACCTTTTTATCAAAAGTATCAGCACGATAAGCAGCCATTAATCCAAAGAGGGGATCTTCTGGAGCTTGAGGAACTGCATCCTCTGGAAAACTTGTATTGGATAGGGACATGATTTGAAGTTTTTCTTTAGAGAGGAGATTGAAGAAGAAGATAATTTAAAGTCTTTCTTTAGGAGAGGAAGTTGAAGAAGAAGAAGAAGAAGAAGAAGAAGATAATGTAGAAGATTGATAGAAGAAGACAAATTGATAATTAAGGGAGGGGAAGAAGATTTAAATGTTATGATATACCGACCGGTAATCTTGGCGTAATGATTGTTGCCTCTGAGCCTCTAAAACCACGCAAACATGCGGGACCCGTGTCTCGCTTGGCGGAATCTGGGGTGATTTATGAAACCGGTGGACTGACTATTGAGCTATTGATACTACCTGATACTACGTTTATATAATTGAGTTATATTCGTATCATATTGTAGCTATGGTAATGGTAAGTAAAGATTAATAAAATGTTGACTATATTTTGTATATTGTAAAAGAAGAAGAAGAAGAAGAGGAAGAAGAGGAAGAAGAGGAAGAAGAGGAAGAAGTTAAGAATAATTATTATATTTCAATTAAGACCTAACATTTCCCTTATACTCGAGTATAGCTGGAGAAATCAATGTAGAATGAACCGAGGTATGGTCTTCTCTACTCTCTCTCTCTCTCTCTCTCCCTACTACTACTCCATACACTGATCCGAGGTTTTCCAAGACCAAGGCCTGTTTAGATACATCCACGAATACTCTCTCCATACAACTACCTACGGAGTACATATTCAAATCCAAAAATATCAAAACATTCTTCTAAATACCTCAACTTCTCTTCAAAACTTCGGCTTTGACGTTCAACTAAATCAAATACATATCTTGACCCATAAATAAAATCCCCGTGATGGATAGATTTCCTTCATTGGAATTCGGGTACCTGGCCAAGCATGTCATGATAAATGTTCAGGTAGTTTTCCATGTGAATGAAATAGATATGATTGGTACGGTTCTACGGATTACGACGGTATGAAAAGTTTCAGATATTAAATATACTTGGTATCCCACTTCTATTCATTTTTATTTCCACTTCATTGCTTCATTAGTACAGTATTATGGTACACTTCATTGCTTCAATACTACACTGCTATGGTACACTTCATTGCTTCAATACTACACTGCTATGCTACATCGCTTCATTGTTTCATCCTATTGCTTCATTACTCCATTACTCCATTGCCTCTTACTCCATTACTCATTGCCTCTTACTCATTACCTCTTACTCCATTACTCAATACTTCATTACTATATCACTAAATCCCATAATATCAAAAAAGCACTAAGACCACATGATGCATAAAATACATACTTGGCTGTACTCTTTCGTTCCGTGGCTCTTTTCAACTCTTTATTACCTCCCCCAACATTTTCCGTAGTTTGATAAGATTGTTCGGCTAGAATTTCAATTTGTTCCGCTTGTGATGCTACACTGTTTAAGAGTTGAGTTTGAAGTTCCGAAATTTCAATCAAGGACTTTTCTGCCGTTCTAGGAAATAGTTAGTATAAGGGCGAGAAGAAGGTGAGAAAGGGCAGGAAGGGCGAGAAGGGCGAGAAGGGCAAGAAGGGCAAGAAGGACAAGAAGGGCAAGAAGAACAAGAAGAATAAGAAGAACAAAAAGGATAAGAAGAACAAGAAGAATAAAAAGAACAAGAAGGATAAGAAGGACAAGAAGGACAAGAAGGACAAGAAGGACAAGAAGGATAAGAAGGACAAGAAGGACAAGAATAACGTCAAGAATCATCCAAAATCATCCAAACCACAATACTTACTTGACTTGATCCAATGTACTTTGATAATGTTTTACCATATCATGATTTTCTTCCGCCAACATTTGTAATTGTTCCAAACTCAATTGAGGATCCGATGATTGTGATGGTAGTGTTGGTGATTGTACCTCCAGATGAATATCTCCACTTGATATAAACTTTGATGATGAATCTCCCAAATTCCCAAGATCTGGCATCATAACTCGAGATTTGGCAAGATTACTCTTATTCTTTTCCACCTCTCTCATAATCCTAATCTCCATCATTGAAGCTTGAAGTTTTCCACATTCCGAAAGTTTTTGTCGTAAATACCATATAACATTCTCTCGATGCATCTTGATGGCATTTAATTTTGCTTCTTCCAATTGTTGTTCCAAAGATTTTGATTGTTCTCCTCCTCCGGCTGCCCAATTTCCAAATCTTCCAAGAGCTCTGGCATATTTACTTTGAATTATGAGGGTTTCGGTAGTATATCGTATTCCTTCAGCCTCATCCATACTCTTGATATTGAAATTTAATTCTCGTAATAACTTTTTAGTTTCCGCATCGATTTCTTCTCTTTGTCGATCGGTAAGATGTCTTCGTGGTTTCGTCTTGGAAGATAGATTTGTTCGTCTTGCTGGAGGTGCTGTTGTTGAAAGGTAAGATTGTCGAATATCTTTGAGATAGCTATTCAATGAAGCTATATGGGAATTCTAATGAGGGGAATGAGTAAATTAAATGTGCGGAATAGAATTTGGGATAACATACTATTCGATAAGCTTCCTTTAAGAATTCATCAATATTTTGAAGAGTCAAAGAAGGATCAACTGTAGGAGGGGCATTAAGTCCCATTAACAATTTATTGAACTCGGGAGTGATGTCTGTCATGATTGAGGATTAGGTAATGTATGAAAGAGTTAAAGGCATCAATATATTGAATGATGTTTGAAGTTGTTCGTAGAGCTTGAATTGAACCTTGGAAAGCTTTGAATACCTGAGTAGCTGGTGGCTTCATGTCAATAAAATTGGTCTGGCCAGATGCGATGACAAGGCTGAAATAAGAGTAAAATTGATTATGTAAGAATTTAAGCTTTGCCCCGCGAATGAGAATAGCCGACGATTTTCAGCCTGATTGACAATAGTCTACATGATACTATGTAACAAATGTACTGCGGATGTAACAAATGTACTATGTAACTTTATTTATTACCTACTAGCAATCTCCTTTATTTATTTCATCTTTTCTCTCCTTTCATCTCCCTCCTTTTATCTCCCTCCTTTCATCTCCCTCCTTTCATCTCCCTCCTTTCATCTCCCTCCTTTCATCTCCCTCCTTTCTATCTCATCAAGCGAAATTCATCAATTTACTCGAGTATGAATCTACCATTTATTACTTACGATACCATCTACGAATCATTCACCATCCACCATCTATTATTCACCATCCACCATTCACCATTTCACCGCATCACCGCATCATCATCATCATCTCAACTCTCTCTTTCCCAATTCGCATTAAACTTTTGCGATTACCGCACTTGGTAGGATTCGAGCGATCAATGCATTACCTCAAAAGATTGCGATATCGGTCCAAATCTTGCGAGTGTCGCTTGACGAATGAAAATCTATTCAAGGATGGATCGGATCCAAAGTGCCGTCAAGTACCACTAAAATGATTAGGATTTGATATTGATTTCCATCTTTCATGGCGATAAAATGGGAATAACTAAAATGTTTTATCGGCTTTAACCTAGGGTATGTCTCTCTAATCTTCTCTTCAATGGTAAGTGATTTTCATCATCTTTTAATATCTCCTATTCTTATTTCTCTACTTCAATATCAATTTCACATGTTTCAATTTCTTCATCATGATTGAAGATAGTCGACTAGAAAGTATGGAAAATGTGGAAAAATCAGACGAGATGGTAGCGAGTTTACAAAGTAATATTCCTGGAGAAGAGAATCTACAAAGTACTATCATTTCTGGAGAAACGAACCAACAAAGTACTATCATTCCTGGAGGAACGAACCAAATACCAAAAGCTATCATTCCTCAAACGAACCAACAAAGTGCTATCATTCCTGAAACGAATCTACAAAGTGCTATTATTCCTGGAGAAACGAATCATTCTACATCCTCCCAATCCCCATCCTTATCCTCATCCGCTTCATCAATTGCAGAAAATCATAATGAAACACACGACCTCGAATTAACTCCTGTGGTATCTGGTCCACCATATTCGGCTTTTGGTGTATGGAGAAAAAGATATATTGTTGGAATGTGTACATTGGCAGCTTTCATCTCACCTACATCGGCAAATATTTACTTTCCAGCTCTCAATCCACTCGCCGCTGATCTCGGTGTATCAAATACCCTCATCAATTTAACCCTTACATCTTTCATGATCTTTCAAGGTCTTGCTCCAACAGTTTTTGGAGATTTAGCAGATATGGCTGGAAGAAGACCTACTTATATTATTGCATTCATTATTTATTTGGGTGCAAATATTGGTTTGGCTTTACAAAATAGTTATGCTGCTTTATTCATCTTACGTTGTTTACAAAGTTGTGGAAGTAGTGGTGCTATCGCTTTAGGTTTTGGTGTGGTTGCAGATGTATCAACAAGTGCTGAACGTGGTTCATATATGGGAATTGTTGGAGCTGGTACAATGATGGGTCCTGCTATTGGTCCTGTTATTGGTGGTATCTTGGCTCAATTTTTGGGTTGGCGAGCTATCTTTTGGTTTCTCGTTATTCTCGCCGCCTTATTCCTCATTCCATTTACTCTTACGGTTCCAGAAACTGGTCGTAATGTTGTTGGTAATGGATCCATTCCACCTCAAGGTTGGAATATGACCATTATTGATTGGTGGAAATATCGAAAAGATCAAAAATCCGAAAATCAACTTTCTCGAACGGCAACAGCTGAAAGTAGAAAACTTGCTCAAGCTGAACTTGCAAGTAAACGACAATTACGATGGCCAAATCCTTTAAAGACGGTTTATATTGTCATGGAGAAAGATGTTGCTGTGGTATTATTTTATAATGCTTTACTTTACACAGCATTTTATGATGTCACAGCTTCTCTACCTCAACTTTTTAAAGAAATTTATCATTTCAATGATTTACAAATTGGTTTATGTTATATTCCATTTGGAAGTGGTTGTGCTTTGGCTAGTATTATAAATGGTAAGATGCTCGATCGAAATTATCAAAAAATTGCTCGAAATATTGGATTTAATATCGATCGTAAGAGAGGTGATAATTTGAGACATTTTCCAATTGAAAGAGCTAGATTAGAAATTATTTGGCCTCTTTTAATCATGGGACTTGCTTGTTATTTATGTTATGGTTGGGTTTTGGAAAAGAATGTTAATTTAGCTGCACCACTCATTCTTCAATTTTTCTTGGGACTTTTCATTAATGGTTCTTTTAATATTCTTAGTACACTTGTTGTTGATTTATATCCACAAAGTCCATCTACAGCAACTGCAGCAAATAATTTGGTACGATGTTTACTTGGTGCAGGTGGTACAGGTATTATTACTATTATGATTGATCATATGGGAAGAGGATGGTGTTTTACATTTATTGCTCTTGTATGTATTGTTACGAGTCCAATGTTATGGATTGAATTGAAATGGGGACCAATTTGGAGAGAGGAGAGAATGATAAGAATGGAGAAGGAAGAGGAGAAGAAAGTTAGTGAGGAAGAGGAGAGAAAAGTTAGCGAGAGGAATGAGGAGAGAGTTAGAGGGGAGGAAGTTAGGGAAGGGAATGAGAAGAAAGTAAAAGGGGAGAAATCAAGAGAGGAGGAAGAGGGGAAAGTAAGAGGAGAATGAGGAGATAGAGGAGAAATCAAGAAACGAGGAAGAGGAGAATGAGGAGATAGAGGAGAAATCAAGAAACGAGGAAGAGGAGGAATCAAGAGGAGAATGAGGAGAAATCAAGAGAGGAGAATGTCAGAGAGGAGAATGTCAGAGAGGAGAATGTCAGAGAGGAGAATGTCAGAGAGGAAACAAAAATACTAATACTCAAGTAATGTCAAATGAGGGAAAGACAAACGAGAAAGTTTAATATGATCTTACGATATTCAATGATTTTAGCGTTCGTATTTAGCATTGAATGATTTGATTTTAATACATACCCATTTGAATTTATACATGAGATTTATTGGGAAGATGATGAATGGTGTATTGAGAGGAATAATTGAGCTTGTGGTTTTTGATAGTTGATAGCTTACTTACCTAGGTAATAAGTATTATTCATTTGATTCACGTATGATTATATGATTGTATAGGATGTCCGATTAAGTGCGATTATGTACGATTTATATAAGACTCTTACTATTGTATCATTCATGTATCATTTATGTATCATTCATATACCATTCATCCACTATCCACATCTCATTCATTCCATCAAATTTCTAAACTTACCTCTACACCTTCATCCAATACAAAAAACTCCATCCCCCTAGTTCATTGCCTTATACGTAAGTACGTAAATAATATCGGCGTAATCGGATATATTATTTTACCCGGATTTACCGGTTTAACGATCGATCGGATCTCTTCTATCTTTTGGTAAGCATTATGTATATACATATAAACAATCAATCTTTTCATTTCCCCCATCTTTTTCTTTCTCTTTTGATGATATCAAAATTCCGATACTTTGAAGGATACCTAGTGTTTCTTTTAATTGGAAAGTTTATTATGATTGTTTATTCTTTTGATGATTCTAGAGTTCTTGAGTTCTTGAGTTGTTAAGTTCTTGATCTTGAATCCTCGAGTGAATTGACTAGTGTTTACTCTTCATATACTTCTTAACTTTTCCATATGTGGAATTATTTATTGAATGAATGAAAGTTAATTAAAGATATTATATATCTTCAATTCATTCTCAATAGTCGAGATATTCTGTACCTTCAATTCATTATCAATTCCTTCTCAATACTCTCGAGATTAATCATATTCATATTTCACCTACTTTCATCGTATTCAAACTCTTTTACAACTCAAGCGCTCTTACCATTATTCCTTTTCGAGATATTCAACACAAGCGCTCATCATAATTCCTTCCAACAACTACATTTTTATATTATCTTTATTTAATAAATTAATATCTCTTTCCCCTACAAATCCAACTTCATCATTTCATTACGAATCAATCCATTCTCACAAAATGATGGAAAAATCCAAACTTCCCGATTCCGATCTCCCCAACTTTCAACAATCAGAATGTGAAAAACCACCCAGTCCACTTATTCAATCACAAGATTCACTTACTCATTCACAAGATTCAACTTCTCCTTCTCCCAAAGGTTTAATCACATATGATGATCTCCCATCATGGCATCAAGATAATCCATCAATCTATACATCCTATCGACCTATCACTCACTCACTTCGAGAATCCCTCAAAACATTCTTCACACTCCATAACGAAACACTTAATATCCATACTCATTCTCTTCCCTTTTTAACAAGTCTCTTCCTCACCGGACTTATCTTTTACATTTTTTCCATTCATTTTCCCACAAGTCCATTGGTGGATCGATTTATTTTTTCTCTTTTTTTTCTCACGACCATGATTTGTATGGGTTTTAGTATGGGATATCATACGTTGATGAATCATTCCAAAGGGATGGCGGAGATTTGGTTAAAGTTGGATTTTGTGGGGATTGTATTGGCGATTTTGGGGGATTTTGTAACGGGTATTTATGTTGCATTTTATTGTGAGTGGAGGTTTCAAGTGGGATATTGGGTTATGGTGGGTTTTTTTTATTTGTATTATTATCGTGTTCTTTTACTGTATATCTTCACTCTTCCGAGTTCACTCCTTCTACAATCCACCTTCCCCCTCTTCCATGTTATTCTTTTATCATACACCTTCCCTCTTCTTCCCTCTTCTCCTTCTACCATACACTTCCCCTCTTCCTAATTCTCTTCCGTCTCCTTTTACCGAACGCCTTTTCTCTTCCTACTTCTCTTTCGTCTTCTTCTTTTATCATACACCTTCCCTCTTCTCCATCCCCTCCATTACCATACACTCCCCCCTCTTCCATCTTTTCCTCCTTCCCCTCCTCCCCTCCTCCCCTCCTCCCTCCACCACCACCCAAACCTCCAAAATACCCACAAAAATAATCAAAAAACTCACACCATCTAGATCATAACTCTCACTTCCGCAACCCTCATCCTCCTACTACATCCACACTTTCAAGGTCTCCGTTGGCGTACCTTTCGCGTATGTATTTTTATAGGAACCGGATGTTCGGCTTTCGCACCTATTATTCATGCCATTGTTTATTTTGGTTGGCATCAAGTTGTGAATGGAACTGGTATGCCTTGGTATCTTGGAGAAGGAGGATTTCTTGTTTTGGGAGCAATGGTTTATAGTGTGAGTTTTTTTCTTTCTTTTCCTGTTTTTGTGTCAAGGTTCATTTATACTTTGAAGTACCTAGGAAGAGATAGAAATTCTACACAGGTCTGGTATCTTACTTTATCAAGTAAAATCATCAATAGACAAAGAAAAAACTAACATCAAAAAAGTTACGTATACCCGAATGTTATTTCCCTGGTAAATTCGATATATTAGGTCATTCACATCAAATTTTCCATCTTTTAGTGGTGGCAGCATCGGTAATGCATTTGGTGGGGTTATTAAAAGCTTATGAACATGAGTATTATTATCCGAGATGTTCGATGAGGTAATTTTTGGGGGTGGGGATGTTTGATGGGGGAATTGGAAAGGGAAGTTGGGATGAGGGGATTTTGGAAGAGGATGGGGTTGAGGTTGAGGATGAGAATGAGGATGAGGATGAAGATGAGGAGGTAATAAGAAATAAAAGGGGTTTTGGTGTTCGGTTTGGAGATATGATGGTATAGCATGAAAGGGATTGAGATGTATATCTGGAAAAGTTCATGGTGATTAATTGATTGGTAGAGGGTTGGATGTTGAGGAATTCCCTGGGTGATGATAAAGTAGAATGTGTATGGATGGTTGTTGTATGAATTGCGGATAGATGGTAGATTGGGATAGATATGATGAGTAATGATAATGAATATGAGTTATGATTTTGATGGGAAAATGAAATTTGGAGAGATTTTGTTTTGATGGGTGTGGTGTAAATGTTGATTCGATTTCTCTTCCTTGAAATTATATATTCGGCCTCCACGGCAGTGGCCCCCGGAGGGCTAGCGGAGCGTCACTATTGATTAATGAATAGATTTGGAGATATGGTTGATAGGTAGATGGTTTGTGGAATGAATGAAAGAGTTTATTCGGGTAGATGTAATGGTAGAACCATTTATAAAACATCTCACCCCTTTTTCTTCAGGTGACATCTTGAATATCAATTCTTCCCTGGATTGCTTCTTAGCTCCCCGCTAACTTCCTACCGGCGTTACTTCCTAGATTCCCTACTCTTTTTGAATCTTCTTCCTCTTTATTAGAAACTAGGAGTGATAGATGATGGTGATAATTCAATTCCTGTGTGATATTTTGATGATGTAACCTTAGAGTGGTGGAGGGGGGAGGTTAATTCTCGTGACAATTCCTCGGACATCGGTATTTCTTTTCGCCGACACCTCTAGCTTACTTGAAACTTTAACTTCACATTACCTACATATTATTTCGAAGAAGAGTCAATGGTATCAAAGAGGAGAATATTCATCAACTCTTAACTATCTATATATCTCTAGTATCAAATTTACCTTTATCGACATTGTTGATTCCGAAAGTGAGTAAATCAAAAGTTACTCTAGCATTTTCCTCTCATCAAGACTCAATTACCTTCTCTATCTAACATCACATCACATATTACATCACATCAATTGGAAAGAATGATTATTCAAATTAGAAAAAAGATTTATTCAACTATTCCATTCTCCCCTTTTCAACTTCATCTCCATGAATCACTCCTCCATCCTCTATTTGATCCACCCCGATTACCATGACCAGGACCAAAACCAGAACCACTACGATTACCCCGGTTACCACGACCACCACCACGACCACCACCACGACCACCACCACGACCACCACCACGACCACCACCACGACCACCACCACGAGAATTCACACCTGGAGCCTGGGGTCCATTATTAAAATTGCCCCGGTTTGATTGACCATTGTTAAAATTGCCCCGGTTTAGTGGTCCATTATCAAAATTGCCCCGGTTTGGTGATCCATTGTTGAAGACTCCACCATGTCCTCCTGGACCGAATTGTGGTTGTTGTCCATTGTTGAACGCGGCGGGAAGAGGCTGGGATCCAGAACCACCAAGGGGAGGGATATATGCCTTGCTACCAGTCGAATTTTGACCGCCGGGTGATGGACCACCAACTGGAGGAGTAGGGAGGGAGGTCGTTGATTGAACCGCCTGAGGAGGAGCTGGAGGAGGGACCGATGATTGACTCGCCTGAGGAAGAGCTGGAGGAGGACGAGGACGGACCGATGATTGAACCACCTCAGGATTAGGCTTAGGAGGATCGACTGGTAACTTACTCAACATATCAGTGACATTTTCAAGGGAGTTTGAGCCTGCCGTAGATTGTTGCTTTTCCCAATCGAAAGTACCAATATCATCCTCGTCCATGGCCTCCGCTTCCTTGGTTTCCAGTGAGGTTGCGGTGGCTGCCTGAGGGTCGACTCCATCCATTTGAATATCATCAGAAGTATCACCTACCTTTGATGTCTCCATAGTATTTGTCAGATCATCTATGGCATCTTTCTCGGCTTTACTATCTGCGTCGACTCCAAATGCTGGTAAATCAAAATCAATACCCATATCGTTCTTCGACTGGTAATCGATGGTCTTCGCTCTCTTTACATATCATTCTTCAAGAATTCGCTTTTCGTATGCCTTATTGTCATATTCGAACATTAACGCCTGTTCCATACTATTCAGCTGAGAATCTGACTCGCGGGTAGTTTCTATCTCAATGCTGTAAGATTGAGGACCAGCCATAAATTCTCTCCTGTCTTTTGGGAGAGAGTTGATTCCATTAATATCAACAATGTTATCACAATCTATGAGATTAATAATCATGAAGCCAAAGTTCTTGCACTTCTTAACAAGAACTGGAAGTTGTGAGTGCCAAATATCCAAGTTATCAAATATAATTAAGCAATTTTGAGTACGAGTTAGTTCAATATTCATTCGATTCTAGACGGATAAGAAACCAATAATAGTACCATTATGCTGATCAGTAGGTGTGATTCCTAACAGGACCAGCTCATTTTGACCACCTTAAGTATTGTTGATAGTTCAGAATCGAGGAAATCTTTTGAAAGCAGGATATACTAATCTCAATACAAAAGTGATCTGATTTGTCAAGTCACCAAGCTTTTTCTTGTATAGCGTCAAGATTGCGATCTTATTAAGATTGATCTTTTTAATATCATCTGTTTATTTATAGGTAAAGAGATTTATCAAATAATTGTGGATGGCATTGATATTGGCGAAATTTCTCTTTGATTTTCCATCAAACTTTGGTGTCGATTTTTTGTTCTTGATATTGATTAATAGGCATTATATCTGTAAATCCTTGGCTCCACCAAATTCTGGATCACGACGAGCATCTCTGTACGGTTTAGCACTATCAGAATTCCACCATTGCTTGATGTACTTGAATGTCGCACTTTCCCGTGCGGTAGAAGGATGAGAGCCCAAGTACTCGTAACTCACCATACCTGGGAATTCCGCAATCTCCTTGGGCATGCGGTAATTCAACCTGAATTTTGCGGTCCGAACACTGTAGTGATTGAAGAACCGAGCAAAGATTGACAAACCAAGCTGCTTTGAGTACTCACTATGACCATGAGACTTGACCACTGGTTGTAGTTGCATGTGATCGCCAACGTTAATAATCTTGCTGTAGCTTCCGAGCAACAAGGGGATCCAGAAATCTGCTTCAAAACCAAAAGCTGCTTCATCACCAATGCAGACTTCAGGCTTGTAACCGTATTCATGAAGGACGTCGGCAGTATTGCAAGTGCATACCACAATCTTAACCTTGGAATCCTGAGAGGACAAGATTTCTGTGGCCACTTTCTCCGCAGTCTTGGCGAAACGTCTCTTGTCACCGTTGGCCACACTTTGACCACTCTTAAACTTGGCGAGTACATCCAACCACTCTTTGGCTCTGGCCTTCTTTGCTTGGTCACCTCCGTTGTCTATGTCATCTCTCATGGTTCTGACAATGTGTTTCCACAGAGCGTGGTTGTCAACATTAGAATTGCCAGTCTGATTCTCACCCTCTTGAATCATACCAAGAGTGGCAGTATCCCAATCGATGTCGGTTTCTTTCAAATCGGAGATGGTAGTGCCACGAGTTGGAAGATATATGATGTCAAACCAATCTCTAATCTGAGGGAATACTTTGGCGATCTCATCCACTTTGCTGATTAGATTGTTCATGATCTCTCGCGCAGCTATGTTCGAAGGAGCAGTGATGAGTGTCTTGACTCCACACAAAGCAAGTCCGACTCCTTGACCACCAACAATATTTGTCTTACCGGTTCCTGGTGGACCTTGAATGAAACATGCGTAAGCGGCTTCATAGAATGTCAACTTCCATGCCTGCAATTGCTGCTTGTTCATGTCCATTGACCTGGATAAGTGATCAAAGGCATTTTTCTGATCATTGCTCATTCCGTCCCTGCATGCAGTATGAATAGCAGCTCCTTCATTTAATGTTCCATGACCCATAAGGAACTTTTGTAGATTCTCTTGCATGGCGTTCTTGGGTGGACTGCAGATTCTTCCGATTGCCTTCAACATGCGGTTGCTGGGGATGGGATTTCTCTCCATCTCAATCCAAATCTCCATGCGATTGCCTCTCTTGAAAGCATTTCGTGAATTCTCGTCATTGCAACGAAATCCGAGTACGAAATCAAGATCTGTGGCAACTTCAATCGCTTGAGCCTTGGTCACTTGATCTTCAGGCATCCAACCTCTTGCTGGCATCACTGGCTTTCGTACCTTCTTTCCTCTGACTTTGATCCATTCTTCAGCTGGAGGTGCTGGCTCCTCTGCATCCTCGTCGACTTCTAAAGGTACCACCCAAAACTTCATCCGGGTACCGGCGGGGACTGAGGGCATGACGAAATTCTCATCTTTATCAACTCCAACGTGTAACATGGTGTAATCTCCTGCTCTGTCGGCCCTGCATTTATGCTTGGTGAAATTGTTGAAGTATTTAGAGATACTGTAATTCTCCCACATGTTCTCATGAATGATACACAGACTGAGGGCTATCTCCATCTCCCTTAGGCTGCCAAAGGCTTTGCGAGAATCGTGAGAGGCATATGCACGCAATTCCTCATCCATGCCTTTCAGCATCATCCATGGTTGATGTTGAACCTCTGCATCAGATTCTCCTTGCCATGCTTCAAACAATTGGCCAAGTTTGGTGCCAATGGATTCTTTGTAGAAGCTATAAGGACCCTTGATCCTGCATCTTTCCATTAGGCTGATCCAGTGATTGTCGAGGAGTTTGCAGATCTGGACCTGGGTATCGTAGTGACTTCTCACGACAACTGCGTGCATAGCACCCTGGTTGAGCTTTGTCATGAATGCCTTCATTTGATCATAGCGCGGATCTTCGGTGTTCGCTGTCTTAGTTTCCCAGGTGAATTCACCACCGAGATCAAATCCCAGAATTGAAAGAACCTTAACAGTCGATCCAGACTTCGACAATTCAAACATCCCATCGATTGCTTCTGCACAAGGACATTGGTAACGACTTGCAAGGAGTGCTGCCAGATCAGACTTTCTTCCCACGATCTTATCTTCACCGAGTTCGACCTTGTAATCATGAGTTTGAGTCCATGGCGACCCATCTTTCTCTTTGATGATGTTGGCGGGGTGAATGACAAACGAATGTTCACTATCCAAGGTGATTCTCAAACATGGTGCTTGACTGAACATATCAAGCTTGACTCTAACCGCGCCAGCCCATGAATCCGCGGAACCAGATAAAACAGGGGCATCCCTCGCTCTAAGCACAAGGACAGCCGCGGATCTACCATTCAAGATGCCTAGTGGATGGTTCTTGGGAGGATAATCCGCACCATTTGGACTGTTGTACCAAAGCGAGAGTTTTAGACGAAAGCGCTGCAAATCATATCTTTCCTTCTCCTCCTTTGTTTGAGGGCCATTTTCCTGCTTTGATCTCTTGACCTCTACCTTCTCGAAGCCAGCTTGCTTGCGCTTCTTGGTTGCATCAGCTACAACCGTAGTATTGACGCCAAGGTTAGCTGGCGTCTGTGGTCCATTAATTGGACCATTTGGTGGGACCGAGGACCCGTTGTTGACATTAGATGCCATTTTTTTTTCCGCGTACAGCAGACGTCAACTAAATTAATAGTTGACAGAGGGGGGACTTTTGAATAGATCTCTAAACGACCCACAGCTCAGAGAAACCAAGTCTCTGATAGGGTTGAGTAAAGAGATTTTTTTCAAAAGGTGGGGGGGGGGGGGTGAACCTCTTCAAAGAAGAGGGGGCAAGTGGGCGAATCTCTTCAAAGAAGAGAGAAAAAGTGTAGATAGTTATAGGGCCCAAAGCTCTCGAAAGAAGCAATGGGTTCCGCGCCAAGGTAACTAGGTCTACCAATAGATACTATTGGTAAGTATTGGGTTCTGCGAAAGAAAAATACGTTAGCAAAAATTCTGATAGATCGATGTTGACCTTCAAGCTGAGATCTGATCTTCAATGTCGCAGTAAATTTGTGGTATTGATGTGAATTGAATGTCGATATGGTATTGAGTTAATTGGATGCGCTGAATCTCGCTATGATGCTGAGGTAGTCATATAAATTGAATTCCGTCTTGGTGTTGTGGTGTTGATATTTGCTGTCATCGTCGCGATCTTGTCATCTGCGGTCAAAATCTCCAAACAACGGCGCATATAGAATTTTGGCGTATTCGAATTTCCATTCCAATTGATTGAATTGATCCCAGCAAAAAGGTCTTGATAGATTTGGAGTATTATAATAGAAATTAGGGGTAACTTACAATTAAGTGTACGATGCTTGAAGAAGAAAAAAGAAGATCGCGAGAGATCTGAGATTTGTTTTGATATACCGTGCGGAAAGTTTGAAGCGAATCACGTGGTATACACATATATCTAATAGTGAGGTTGACGAGGCTTCACTTTGGTATGTTTACTTATAATTGTGACAACTAGTAGCCTTGGCAAATATCTTTCCTAAGTGCACGATCAGCCTTGCCGCTTGATTATTTCTATTATCGCTCAAAATATGATTGCGGCTGAGGTCTGAGGTATGTTATGAGTGAGTTATTCCCAGATAGTATTTAGTTTGGTTCACTTTAACTATTAGGTACGTAGTGAGATATACTACGATAACCACCTTTTCTTCGATCTTATACCATGACGGAAAAAATCAAGTATTAACAACATCCGCTGTTGCCGCCGCCACCACCGCTGCCATACAATAGAGTCGATATTGAAAAGGCTCGCTCTTCCAATTTCATCAATGATTCTTTCTTTGCAAGACATTTCCAGTATCCATTTCGATAAATTACCATAGTTTTGCGGTGATTTCGACAATTACAACATCACAATGGCTTCGAAACGTTTGGCCATATTCATCAGTCATTTCATCAAAGGTATTTCCTCTTCTTCCTAAGTGTTTTTAGAATTGTCACAAGATTTCTTTGAGGTACCTCATTTCTTCCTTCATTCTCTCCTTGTCCCTCTTGATAAGGAAAAACATTCAATACATCAACTGACAATACCTAACTATAATAGATCGACCAACTTCAACCATCGCAAAAGATACAGCAAGAGAAGCCTTTTTCAGAGGTAACACCCATCCCCGATGTTTGATTTGGTACAACAACCTGCAGACCCAATTATCTACATATTCATGCAGTCGCGCGAAGCTCACGAATCGACGTTGCCGTCACTTTACAACATATTTCGATCCTGGTTGTTTTCTGTTTCGTCCTCATCATCATCTTCGAGGGTCTTATCTTGGCTGTATCTCGACTTTCTAACCTTCGATATCGATAAATGGTACTTTTGATTTCGTCTTTTCGAAAGGAAAATTCTTTCTCGCCCCGCTTTGCTAACGAAGTCGCAGAATGAAAGCCGAGCATGAAGTCAAGTGAGGTCTGCAGGAAACGGGGTGCTGATGGGGATGCAAGGAGAGAGAATAGCGTGAGTATTATTACCATTTCAAAAAGATAAGATGCTAATAGAGATGCAGGATGGACGGATGTTAACAAGTCGATGCCGAATCTAAAGGAAGGGGTGCCAATGGAGTTACATGGCTGAAGTGCGAAACTTACGACATTTGCAGGAGATGAGAGTCTGAAAATGCTGCAGAGTGACCGGGGAATTGAAAGGTTTACTGGGGTCTTTGGAAGACCGAGTGTCGACGGTGTTTTAGTGAAGGAGAATGATGTGAGAATTCTTACGGTTCCCAAAAGAATATATGCTAACAATTTTGCAAGGCGAAAGGATAGTGTTAGATCTACGTCGATTTCTAGAGGAGGAATACTCGAGGTCGTCGCGACGATTATAACAGAATTCGGTTGAATGTTTTTGTTTCAATGATACTCAACACCCGGGTTTAAACAGAACAAGATTACTGCGGGATCAAATTAAGATGTTTATCTCGGAAGATGCGACATCGAAGATTCCATCTGTCGATACTAAATGATAACATCAATTACGAGATGAACCTTTGAAGTCAATGTGAATGTTTGGACTTGCTTTCATTTTTCTTGAAATCAGGTATTTTGAGAAGACAGATTTTGAAGTAGGTATGAAAGCTGATTGCTTTTTGGTTTGTTGTCAGATTTTCAAGTGATAAGACAAAGCTAAATTTCGCCTCTATATTCTTATATAATACCCCGGAGATTGAGGCGTAGCACCTGGTAGTCTTTCTTTAAGATTCAAAGGTACAATTACTGGACCATCTCTTCCAATCAAAGTACACAACAAACCCCTATCCATACAATGTATACATGCAAATTTATCTCCATCATCTGAAGTTGGTTCACCTCTAACTAGACCAAGACCTCTAGATCTTACTTCCACACAACGAGTTCTACCAACTGGTGTTGGTTGGTACCATCTAGGAGGCTTCTTAGCTTCGATCCATTCATCGATTTGCTCATTCATCTTTTGGATTAAACCAGCTGGAACATTCAGGGTTAATACACCACCTTCTACTCCTCCACTGACCAAGAATCGGAAACTACGTGGGACAGGAGGAGAGGCTTGCTTGAGCGGTGGGAAATTGCGGTCCAATTGAAATAGTCCAAATTGTCCTTGCATTAAGGTAGGATTTGGTTGTTGAAATCCGAGTGGATGATTGAATCCAGGTGCATGTTGCAGAGATTGACATGCAGGCGGCTGCATTGAAGTTGGATAAGTGGGTGGTGAGCCTGAAATAAATCCAGGTCCAGAAGATGTCGGTTGTCCGAAGGCTGGGGGATGCATAGGGAATTGTGGTGAATGATATCCATCAAAGGGGAATGCCGGAAAAGGTGGTCCACTGAATCCATGCGAGGGGAAAGGTTGGAAGCTAGGTTGACTTACCTGTTCTCTAAGTTGTTTAATCAATTGCTCCGATACCAATGATGCGTTCTTTAATTCCTCGTTCTCACGAACCAGAATACCCTTTTCTGATCCGAGTCTCTCACATTCCTCACGAGATTGAATCAATTCTCCTTCTACCCTACCTTTCTGTTGAGAAATCTCTTCATTCCGATACAATGATTGTTCAAATTGTTTCCGGAGATTCGATATTGCTTCCGTCTCAATATTCTCTTCGTTTTGAACTTTCAAAGCACTGAGATTATCTTGAAGGAACTGCTTCAATTCATTACATTCAATGGTAGTAGCAGATGAACTCTTGGTAAGATCCGTAATTTTACCAGTAAGCATGCCAACTTGTTTTAACAATTCTTCATTCTTACGTGTCAAATCGTTGATGTGCCCTTGTCTCTCAACCAATAAACGTTCTAACAAAATTTGAACTTTTACCGATAAAGTAGAGAGAAACTGTTGGTACTTCTTCATTTTATTTGCACGTTTTTCCGTCATTGAATCGTGGGACTTGATTTGGGATTCAATCCAAGTAACGGCTTGCCGAGATGCTTCCAATATTTTATCTCCATTACCAATACGTTCTTCACGATTTTCAACCTCGACTCTAACGTCAAGGCCTTCTTCGAGGTTGAGATCTCTAATCTCCTTCGCCAATTCTTGTCCAGCATATTCCAATTCAACTTTACATAGATCAATTTGAAGTTTTGGCGCAATCATTCTAGTAAAAGCATCCCTGTTATCACGCTGTGACCTAGGAAGATTTCTAGATGCGCGACCTCGTGGTGCAGGAGGTTCATCTTCATCTTCATTCTCATTTGCGACTGCGACCGCGACCGCAGCCACTTGGCTATTGCGGCTCCTTCGATTCTCACTTTGAGTTCGAACGGTTGGTGCTTGACCACTACGAGTCACACGTCTTTCGACTTGGCCAGAGCCATTATTGACATTAGATGCCATGATAGAATTTGATTTCCGCGTACAGCAGACGTCAACTAAGTGAATAGTTGACAGGGGGGGACTTTCAAATAAATCTCTAAACGACCCACAGCTCAGAGAACCAGTCTCTGATAGGGTTGAGTAAAGAGATTTTATTCAAAAGGAAGAGAAAGGGAGTGAACCTCTTCAAAGAAGAGGGGGAAAATGATCACCCGAAGTTATGAACAAGTCCAGCTGGAGGTCTGGGTATGCCATAATAGGTCCGAATGATTATAAAAGTATAGGTGATATCAAATGAGAGATTATAATGTGAGTTGTGTAATGAAAATTCTTTGATTCAAAAGGAATATCAGACGATAACAATGTTTGATTTGTTTGAGGGGGGGGGGTGGAGATCCGGGGAAAATTGAACGCTTACATAATCAAACGCTAGCGGCCGCCAACTAGGGAACATGCATGGTCCCCCCAAGGTCCTCATGTTGTATGAAATTCACTTTGTTTTGTTTCTTCACAATACATCAACTTTTATGACAATTCTATCTGAAATTCAATTGAGAATAGAACCGTGCGTAGTTGATCATTAAAATTATCAATCGACAATTCCCCTACCTCAAATACCTCCTTCCCCCTTTCAAAGAAGCACCTTAACCTAACCCTATCAAAGACTGGATCTTTGAGCTGTGGGCGGTTTCGAAATCTCTTTGAAAGTTTTCCCTTTGTCATCAGTTTACTTCGGTATTCTGTTGACGTTGTGCGTGGCACTACCTTAAAAACCTACAATACTCAAGATGGAGAAATTCCTCATGACCTTCGAGTCAAAAGGGCCCAAGCAAGCATCAGTTGATGATTTTGGCAACCCAGTCTTCCAAATTTGGAAGATCCATGATAAATGGAATAGAGAAGATGGATCCTTTCTATACGAAGTCCAATTTTGGGAAGAATTTAAAGGTAAGAATGAAATATATCACATTGATGAAGAAGAAATGAAGAATAAGTATGGAGAAATGGTTCAGAAATGGGAAGCCTGGTATGGTAAGAACTGGAAACAAAGGTATGGTGAGTTGGGGCATATTTGGAATTCAAAAGATGAGAGATCACTATCAACTCCAAAGAGAAGATTTGATGATACACCTAGTAGGTCAAGATCGATTGAGAAGAAATCGAGAAGCGGGAATTCTTCCATGTCGGGTGGGAGTGATAATAATTTGAGTAACTCTCCAATCACCTGCGATACTCATCCAAGGTCAGCAAATAGGTATACTTCAATGCCTACATTATTTTCACCAACATTAAGAAGTGAAAATTCTCCCATTTCAGGTGGTAATGATTCAAATGTGAGTAGTCCTTTACTGGCTAATGTTTCTCGTCCGAATCAGGGTAATGCATATTCTTTAGGACCTCCACCATTATTACCAAAAAATGCCGATTTTTCAAGAAGATATTCTACAGCCCAGAAAATCAATGTAGAGTTATCCAGTGGTTTCTCTGTTCTTCCACGATCTACAAGACGAGTGGCATCTGAATCTCCACAATCAGTCCAACAATCTGCTAGAGATTCAGCTTCGGAAACTGAGCATCTGGAATCTTCATTGAATTTTGGACAAGTCGCGATTAGGGTTGCAACATTCCATTCATCTTCCCTTGCGCAATATGCGAAAACACCAATTTCATCCTCGAATCAATTAGGATCTTTACCAGTAATTGATAAATCTGCGGAGCATTTAGAAATGAGAGTTTCTCCCTCCCAATCCAAACCTTCGAATTCATCTGGTCCCTTGGATATCGATTCAGAAAACCAACCGGCAGAAGAACAAGTGGGGGAATTTGGACATGATCATGACAGTTCGGAATTCGACAATGAATGTGAAGAGATGCTCAATAATTTCGACGAAAAGGCATTCAAAAATATAATCAATTCCATACTTGAAAAAACTGGAGACGAACTTGCCGCCATTGAAAAAGAAGCTATAGACGAATTAGGACCAGATGGGAATATACAAATGGTTGATGTTAATGATGGAGAGTATGCCGAAAATCCTGGAATGATACTTGATGCTTATTCCGATCGACTCATCGAAGCACATTCAAAAGGTTTGAGAGAATTGGTGGGTGCTGCTTTGGATTTAGAAGGTTTACCTTGTGATAAATGGGTCAACAAAAGAAGGGAAGATGGTAATCTTGAGGTAATGAAACTCGAACTACTTTTCATGTCGGCATGTATTCATCCTGATGTGTTGAAACATCTTGTACAAGGAGATTTACCAAAAGCTTACTCGGATCCATCAATGATATCTATGAGAGTGCATATGGCATCTATGATGGAAGGACATAAGAAAGAAAAGAGGATTTTCATTTATATCCATTATTTGGTCAACGAAATTGGAGTATCCCCCTCACCCTCAAAATTGGAACATATTTTGAATATCGCTGACATTTACATCAGGGGATTCGGTAAACCTAATGATCAAGCATCATATCAAATTTCCAAAAAGATTGATGAAGTTGTTGGTAATCACAAGGCTGAACCAGATGGAAAGAGAAGATATATCAAGGGTAATACTCAATATAAAGTTATAAATGAGTGGATTTCCCTTGTTCGTAAGAGGATTGAATTTGATAAATTCAAAAATCGATGGGATGAACCATTATCTCGTCCCATTTCCGAAGTCGGATTTGCATCAAGTCTTCAACGTTTGGATCAACATAGAAAGCATGTTAGTTCCAATTACATTATGAATTTGATTGAAGCTATATTTGCAACGGAAGGTGGTATTTATAAAAATCATCAATACGTTATTTTTAATTGCGTTGAACCATGTCATGGTACATTTGGGGAAATTTTATGTTCCAGGTATGCTCAAGCTTATTCATCACATGGTGGAGGATTTTCTCATTTCGTTGCTGGTGTAAGTGTTGCGAATTCTTACAAGCATGAAGAACAATATTGGTCTTTAGCTAAAGAAGATTTATTGAAATCAAATTGGTTTGAACCAAATATTCGAAAGGAGATTATGAAATTACGGGAGGAAACTAGCATGATGAGAAGAATTCATACTTCAGCAGAAGAACAAGATGAACAATTGGAAGAGATGACTGATACGACGAAGAAACTGCAACATTTGAAAGAACGTTTGGCGGATAGTAAAGAGAATTTCAAGGAAACGACGGATGAGTATATGAGTATGATGGATCCTATGTTGGAACTTTTAGAATTGGTTGAATCTGGTGATTTAGATGATTCAGATGATTAGATAGTTGAATAGAAAGATATTATTAAAATCATACTTCAAGGAATAGATTCGAATACTTCCTTCTTTCTCATCTAGCCCGGTCAATACAATAAAAGTTACATCTCCGTGTCTCTACCCCACTATGCCTACCCCGCTATACCTACCCCGCTATGCGTACCCAGTTACGCCCTACTCTATCTCAACATCATCATCTTCTATCAGTTCACACTTCATCTTTCATAACACTAGAAAACCCCCCGAAAATTTAATGACCTGTGTATAAGATCTCTCGTTCTTCATATTCTCATATCTGGGTATCTATTCTATACATTGATATACATTCATTCATAAGTTTTCATTCATCCTCCGATTTCGGCTTCTTCTCCCATTTGAACTTGTATGGTGGACCATCGAGTCTTGGTCTATGGATATCGCGGGTAGTGACAGGTTGTAGTGGTTCTAAAGCGGTAGAGCCATTGTACATACTACCGGTACCTTTCAAGAAACCTCCGTTGTGACGTACAAGATACTGAGGTTCTGCAGGTTGCTTGGGGACTCTTGGAGCACCATGCATAGAACCAGAACGTCTGGAAAGAGCTGCATTTTGTGGTAACTGTTGTTGAGGCTGCTCGTTCTGTGTGCTGGCAGAAGTAGCATGCTGTACCTGATTTTGTGGTTGTCCAATTTTTCCGACCAATCCATGGTGTCCAGATGGTCTCTGTGGTGCCCGTAGTCCAGCTTCTCTTGCTACGCCCGGAACATTCCGCGTGCCATAACCTCCTTCATCAGATACATTTGCTTATCTATAACGCGGATCAGGATGTCCAGAATCTCTTGGGAAATAACCTAACTCACGAAGACTTTTACCATTACTTCCATGTCGAGATACGAAGTATGGTTGAGTGGTAGTAATTTGTCGATTAACTCTACCATACCCATATTGTGTGGCAATGAGCTCCGCATCTGTCATTGGTCTCATTCCTGGTGTACCTGCCAAAGTGTTGCCGGTAGGTTGTATTGCTTGTCCCGGTGTATTGATAATCCTACTGACTTCCTCGTCAAGGGTTAATCGTCTCTCGGAAAATTGTGTAGCTTGTCCTGGATTTGTAGTGCTGCTTCGCGGTATCATATAATCACGGTAATCAATGAAGCCTATGGTCTCACCGTCTCTTGAAGGCTTCATCACTGGAAATGGCGAGACTCTAACTTCTTCCACTTCACTATCATCATCATCATCATCGATAACAATAGTTTTGTTGATCCCACCTCCGAGTTCTTCTTTCCTATCCACGTCCATCTCTGATTTCTCAATAGCTTCTCCGTTAACGGCATTCAATTTTTCCGATTCTTCAGTCCACTTCTTCTCGGATCTCTCGCAACTAGCCTTGAATTTCTCACCGGACTCGAATTTCTTAGTACAATCTTGACATTGAATGAAAAATGCAAGTCTTCTCGAATTCAAATGCAACTTTATTATTAGATACATACCTGCTATCCCATTTACGCCCGTTCATATTCGGGGTATCGTTCTCTCATATAATACATATCCACATATCCGTATGTCTATCATGAAACGCCTTTTGGTAATTCATCCATACCATCAAGTAATAAATGAAAATTTAACTCTCTCATCCACACCATAGTAACAAATTCAACCCAAGTCTCCATCTCAGAAATTCAACCCATCTCCATCTCAGATAATTCAACCCAATTATCCATCAAACATTCGACCCCAACTCTTCATCAAACATTCGACCCCAACTCTTCATCAAACATTCAACCCCAACTCTTCATCAAATAATCAACCAACTCTTCATCAAACATTATACCCATTACCAGTTCCAACACCATCTAAATCCATAAATTGATCAATATCTGGTATAACAACACTTGATTGTGAAATTGTTGATTCAGGAAAAATATTATCAGTTGGAGGACCATCTAAACCTCTACCAACTTGATAATTATCTGGAACGGATTTTCCTAATGTTGTTCTTCTATTCTTTTGCCTCTTTCCAGTTCCCCCAATAGTATCACCTCTTCCATTCATCCATAAACTAGCATCACTAGTTTCACCTCTTCCAATACCAAGTTGATAAGCTTCCATACCTCTTAAAACTGGTAATAAAAGTCGAGTTTCATACCAACGACCTTTTATATCAGCTAATCCTCGACGAGCTGCTGGTTCAAGTAATTGCCATTCATACCAAGTACGTTTCTTAGCATTATCTGCTACTTCATTTCGAAATCTTAAATCAGAAACCATTCGAGGAGGTAAATCTGGTGTTGGCCATTGTGATCGATTATTATATGGCATTGGCATTTCGACAAATTTGTAAATATCTCCCACAAATGTTACTACAGTCAAAAGTGGATTGGTTTGTACTGTACGTTCAATGAGTTTTTGAATGACGAGAACCACAATTGATTCCCCATCAACACGTAAACGAACTGGTTCACCAACCCAAATTTTTTCGGCTCCAAGAAACATTCCATTGTAATGAATTTCTCCAGGAGATACGATAGCTTTTTCAAGTCTATCAAATAAAGAATAACTTCCATCAATAACTTTTGCTGCCAAGATACTACCATCAACTTGGTAATCACCTCCACCATATTCACCTCGAACAATACGATCCCAAGGTACTTCATCAAAAGGAATGTTGTTAATTGAACTGATTGTCGTTTGAGGTACACTCCATGCAAGCCAAGGTCTAATTGATTCTTGATCCTTGATTTGAGCAGGTGAATGTGAGAGTGGATGAGAAAGTGGTTGAACCAAATATTCCGCTTGAAAATGTTCATATCTTCTCTTTGATACAACTGCGAGACCCCAAGCATGTCCTCTATTAAACCAAACCAATTCTCCTGTACGATAAATGAGTCCAGTATCGGGTGTACTATCGAGTTTTTGTTCTTGTGATCGAATTATTGAAGTTGGTTGAGGTGATGATTTTGATGATCCAGATGTTACGGATCCAGGAGTTGTAGATCCAGAAGAAATGATCTTTTGAGGTATGCTAACAATTGGCATGCTATCCTTTTTGATTTCCTTCTTTGGAGCTGGTATACTGACGACCGGAGTTGTTTTGTTTATTTCCTTTTTCAATATTGCGCCATTATCTCCTTCTTCTTGTGATTCATCCTCTCCAAATGGTGAACAAACTTTACATGAACAATTCCTTGGGTCGCCATCTGGATCCGTACTTAACCAAAGTACATGAGGGAAAAAATCTGCCGGACTTCGATATCTCTTCTTTCGACCTTGTGGATGTCCATATAAATATGTATCTTGTCGTTCGTAAACTCCGGCTGTGTGTCGACCCTTTTCCTTTTTCATCTCTGCCTCCAATTTATTCTTATTATATTTGAGGTGTTCCCATAAAACATATCCTTCAGGTAGATCTTTAAGTACGTAATTCCGATCTGCGATGAAGTTAGTTGATGATGATGAAACTTTGGGAATGTTATATATTACCAGAATGTTCTTTTCCTCCTAAATAATGCATCAACATGCCACCAATCTTTCTTCTCCAATCTATAGCTTTTGGTTCATCATAATCGAGTTTCTTGTAAAAATCAACAATTCCTTCGGCATCTTCTTTATCATTCAATTGAGCTGGTGTTGGTTGATTTAATTCTTTGATTCCTGTCTTTGTAATGACTTCTAATTGACCATCTGATCTACAGATAGTAATAGGATGAAATGGTGCCATGATGGCAATTGTATGTGGTAGAAACAATTAATTGTTGATGATATGATGGTAACCTTGGATCACTGAGATAAAAAGTTGTGGGGTTGAGCTAGGTTCTAGTTTGAGTGAATCTACATTTACCTAGGTAATTATTACTAAGAAGTTACTTATCCAGTGATGGTCGGATTAACTTGTTTCCGATTACCGAAAAAAAAACAATTCCCCCTTTATTTTGTTTACTTCCAAGGTTCACTACATATGTATTATATAAAGACTTTGGATATATCTTCAGATTTTTGATGTAGAACTTCAAAAGTTCTTATTTGAGTGGGTTATTACTTAATCTATGTCTATTCTACCTCAAGAGTTTACCCAAGTAAAATTCCCTTCCATGTATTTTTATTTTCATAAATTCGAGTACCTCTTTGAGTAAACTAGCGGGGATGTTGATTGTGATGTAGACAAGGTGAATGTAGACCTTGTTCTCAAACAAAAGAAAATTAATCTCATCATATTGCTATCAAGATAAGATACCTTTCCCATCTAACTTTCATTCTCAACCTTCCATTACTTGCTATGTACCTTTGATCTTGTCATCATCTTGGCCCTCTACCATTTCGAATTGCTTCTTGTACTACAAGAAACACTATTACTTTGATAATACTTAGTCTCTGATCAAGGTCGCGCCTTTAATCAATACTTTTGAGCTCTACCAGAGCTTTATCGACCACGGAAAGAGCACAAATTTTGGCCGCCAATTATGAA
The DNA here is from genome assembly GCA_014898485.2 of Botrytis squamosa. Lineage (NCBI taxonomy): Eukaryota > Fungi > Ascomycota > Leotiomycetes > Helotiales > Sclerotiniaceae > Botrytis > Botrytis squamosa. The sequence continues at coordinate 208,563 of RCTC02000004.1, forward strand.
CAATCCAGGAACCCCGCCACAGGTTGATATCCCATCTCGCAGTAAGTATGATCTTTTATACTTCTTATTCCACAGACCTAATGCATTTTAAGGCATGCATAGATCAAATCAAGTCTCTTTCCTTATCATATTTCCATGGCGTTTCCCCCACACTATTCTTCTCATGACCCCTCCTTTAATTCTTATACGGTACCTCTAGACAAACTTATAGCATCATATAGTATCGAACGTATGTATTTATGCATTCTAACATCTACTCCATTCCTATACACTCTGTCATCTAATCCCCTAATCTTCATTTCCTATATCATTTCTCCATCTCGCACTTAGCCCCTTTTCCCACCCGATAGATCATCCACCCCACACACCCCTTCCACACACCGCGTCCACACACCCTCCACACACCCCTTCCACACACCCTCCACACACCCCCTCCATACAACCCAAAAATCTCAAAACATAACAAAAAGGTATCAATCAATCCTCCCAAGCTAAAACAAATAAAAAAGAAACCAAATTCCAAACTCAAACTTAAACTCAAAAATGTTAATGCGTATGCATGAATCCTATCCATACCTACACAATCAACGCTCGCTAATTCATCACCTCATAATTTTTTGTAATTCTTTCGAAAAGAATAATTTTCCAACATCTTCCCCCATCAATCCCCTTCTTTCATTCATATTTCCTATGCTGTGCAATGCAATGCAAAGAAATGCAGAACCCGAAAAATGTAAATGCGTACGTAAATGCTGTGAAAAATGTAAGAAGTTCCGATGTATGTTTTTTTTGCCCATTTATCCGTCCATGTATCCGTCTTTTTCCTTCTCTTTCATTTTCTTTTTGGTCATTTTCCCCTTTCGATCATGCTCCTCGCTTCCCGCTTCCCGCTTCCCGCTTCTCACTCTCCACTCTCCGCTCTCCACTCTCCACTCTCCACTTCCCACTCCCCACATCCATCGATACCCCAAAACCCATCAAACAACCACATTAACAGTCATCGGTCGTCTAATACTCAATCCCCTCAATTTCTCCTCCACTCTCATCAACACCTCTGGATCAGGCTCCGGTACCACTTTCCGGGGAATAGCTATCATACACATATCACATCTAACATGCTTACACCTTGTACATTCTTGCATGTTAATTTTTGGATCCGAGGAGGATTGGTGAGGGAAAGTTTTATCGCATTTATGACATGCGAATTTTTTATTTGTAGAGGATGGTTGATCACCAGGGTAACCATCGGGGTATTTCTTTTTCTTGGATCTATTAGAATAAATTTGTTAGTTTGTGAATTTTAGATGAGAGATAGGGAAGGAATTAAATTCTTTTCGAGCGAAGCGAGCTATGGGGGTTTGGGGGCTTGCCCCCATAAATAATACAATGAAATGAAATGAAATGACGCTCCGCTGGCCCTCCGGGGGCCACTGCCGTGGAGGCAGAATATTTTCCTCGACTACGAGATTGAGATAGAGAAATAAAAAGTAAAGGGAGAAAAGGAAACTTACGGATTTCGAGGACAATCAGCACAACGAGTATGAGAACAAGTTGTACAAATTTTATTTCCAGCTGTGAAAAGAGTTGAACATTCATGACAAGTTCTTCTAACTCTTTGAGTAGGTTTTTTTCTAACCAAAGGTTGACCACCGATTTTTTGACTTGGTAAAGTCATGATTAATTTCTCCGGTTTTTTCCAATCTCTATCAACTTCGACTTTTGTTGGACCAATATTTGCAACTGTAGTTTTTCCTTTATCCTTTTTCTTTAAAGGATATCTAGGACATTTTGTACATCTTGGATGTTCGCAATTGGTACAAATTTTATTGGCACCATATGTTGTATCACATTTATGACAAGTTCTATGAATTCTCATTCGAATAGGTTTTTCGATTCTCCAAACATCTTTTTCTCCCGTAAGAGATTGCCATTCATGTGGTTCGATTTGTAATTGAAAACGTTCAGCTAATTTTCGAGCTCTTTCAGCATTAATTTCTGCTCGAGAAACTTTTGTTGGTTGAGATTGAGGTTGAGGTTGGGATTGAGATTGGGATTGAGATTTTGTTTTAGATTGTTGTTGTTTTGTTGTGTTAGAAGTAGTAGTTTTGGTATTGGTGTCAATAATTTGTTTCGTTTCGACGACGACGGGAATGGAGATTGGTATTTCCTTGGATGGTTCTGACGTTGATGTTGGTATTGGTATTGGTTTTGATTTGGATGTTTGATCAGTGGATTTGGGGATACTAAGAAATTTATAAATAATTAATAAATATAAACTTCAACAGAATGATATATATGAAAATATTTATTGCTTACCTTGGTCCTGCTGGTGTAGTTGAAGTTGAAGACTTTCCAACAAATGATAATCTTTTTGATCCATCACTTCTTTTTAAAACTGTCTTCATTCGTCCTAAAACTCGACTTAATCCTTTCTTTTTATCATCATTTGATGTTGTAGGTATTGTTGATATTGCCGGTGCTCTCGGTGCTCCTTGCGCTGAAGAACTCATTGTTGCGGGGTCTTCTAAGATATATTCCGTAATCCGTAATCCTTAATTTGTAGTCCGTAGTCCGTAGTTCGTCTGTAGTCCGTAGTTCGTCTGTAGTCCGTAGTTCGTCTGTAGTCCGTAGTTTGTCGTCCGTATGTAGTCTATAGTTAATGTCGATCTGTCGAAATTGATTCTTAGATTTATTGAAATTAATTCGTCAAGGATTGAACTGATGAAATTGATTGAATCAATATTGAGGAATGTATGTCGAAGAAAAACCCTTGGAACCCCAGATACCCAACACTCGAAAGTAAAATTCGAAACCCTTAAATATCAAATTCGAGATTCCATCAATCACTTATACTTTTTTTCCCCTCCTCTCTTATCAAAAGTGGCGTATTAATCTCCTTAAAGAATAAATCCCCTTTCGATTCTTTGAGTGTGAAGTGTTACTACGATTAAACTTCAATCGATCATCTGCCTCGTGCGTTTCGGAACCAATGTACCGGTATACAGGGAAAATATTGGAGACCAAAAAAAATAGGACGATAATTATATGTTGTGTCTTCCCAAAACTATTTTGTAAAAGGAATTGGAAGGTTGTATCGAATGATTGGTGTGGTAATCAATTGTCTTGAATAATTGTATGACAAAAAGATATATCAGGATGAAATGTTTGAGGTGATGGTTGGTGATAGTTGGTGATAGTTGGTGGTAGTAAGTTGTAAGTGGTAAGAATCGTAATAAGTATATGAGTTGATGTAGTAATGTTGTGTATGTGTATCTTGACTATGTATATTATCAAGATGACTGACCTCTTTTATCAAAAGTTCAACTGTATGTAGGTAGATATCGGTTGAAGAAAAAGAGGAGAGAAAAGGGAGATGGATGGGATGATTGGAAATTAGCGAGCCAGCGAGGCAGCGTGCCAGATAGACGGGACAAGAGAGAACCAAAAAGTAAAATAATGTGGGGGCTTGATAGTTCCCGAATAATCAAAATGCTTGGTATTTTTGATGGCTTGTCGTTGGTGGAGAATGGTGGAATTGCTTGAATTTTGTTTGGATACCGTGGGTATTGTTAAATGTATGTAATGTATCGATCGAGTTGGTTCCAAATGGATGGGATGGTAAATGAGATGATGATGGGTTGAATAATGTTAGAAGTAATGAGATGATATGTGATGAGATGTGATGAGATGTGATAGGTGTGATAGATGCGATAGATACAATGGATGCGATAAATGCAATAGATGCAATAGATGCGATAGATGATAAGATGAGGTAAATGAGTTGAAATTTCGAATGATTTAAAAAAGTTGAAATCAAAACTATGGCGAGGTTGATTTCAAAAATGTGAATGTGACTGTGATTGTAAAAGTAGGTAGTCTAAGTTATTGAACCTTTCCTCGCTGACATACCCTCCTTGTACAACTCGAAAGAAAAAAAAGTATTCGAGGGTTCACGAGTGATGTGTGAGTACTCGTATTTCGATTCGGGTGATGGTGGTCTTGATTGATTTTGGATTTGAATGATTTATAACAAAGTTATACAATTAACCACCCTTAAACTCCACTTCTCATAAGATTGTAATTCTGACACGTATCGAAGATTCGAAAGGAGGAGGAGTATTTTGAGTTTTGAGGGAAAAGAGTTGATAATGTACTTGTGATTACTTTAGGTCTGGTTTGAAGTTTCTATTGATATGCAACAATGAGGTGTAAAGTAAAATCATTCGATCTAGTTATTCGATGAGGATTTTTTCTAACAAGAAAAAAGGGTTCTGTTTTAGAAGAGGGGGGGTAGGATTGATTTGAAGGATGATTTAGAAGAATAATAATATTTCATCATTCCAGGGTCCCAGGCCAAAAAAGGTTTATGTCCGTAACTACAATATGTACGATTAATAAACTTATTAGAGGGATAACCTCAAAACATGTTTGTTACCTTACGGAGTATACTAGGGTATATTTTCACTATTCGTAGGGTTGGAAAACTTTAATCTATCCCTATTATCCAATGTCAACTTGAAAGACCTCCTCCTTTTCCCCCACCCACTCACCCACCTACTCACCATATAAGGTGGATTTGAAGGATGTAGAGGAATAACTACAGGAGTAACCTTACTATTAGAACCTCTAGATGAATATATGATCAAATTGTATAATTTTAGTATATGTCTGTAATCCTCTATGAATCAAAATACTAGAGTATATTTGTTAATTATTCGTAAAATCTGATTTAATTTCTTAAGAGGTTATTAGGTATCAAACGGAATAGAATATTCGGATTTCTAGAAGTCCTCCGATTTTCCGAATTTTCATTAAATATTAAATCTATAACGGCTCGAGAACGGTAAACAGATACCGAATAGAGTCAAATAATCATCAAAAAAGTAAAGAATTAATAAAAATCTATATTCATCACTACCGGTATCTTTAAATCTTTGAATACCTCGGTAGGAGTAGATTTCATATATTAATGATAGTTGATATCTACTATCTAAAGAGTCGAGTTCGATGATAGGTAATATTCCCCAGGGTATTTTGATTAATGAATGATATTTTTGTTATGGGTTAAACTCGGTCGAGACTCGAGAACCATGAAGATCTTTAAATATATATGATAATTAGATAGAATATTCTTTATTTGTTAATAGCCGTATCTTCCGGTTTTTTTAATATCTGATCAAATTAACTAAATTCATAGTCAGTAGTATAGTTATAATAATAAAGATTAAACTCATTGAGTTATTCCCTCCTTCATTGATCGCGAAAATCTCCAGATAAGATAGTCAAAATGTTTAATAATTCAAAGTCCCTCAAGAATATCATGAAATTATTCTTCTCGATTTGTATCTGAATTCGTATCTTTAATAATCGAATCTCAATTCGTATCTTCAACGATTGAATCACCAATTACAAAAATCATCAACGCGCTCGGCAAATCTTAACATCGGAGCACCATTACTCAATTCATGTGAAAGGTAGGGTAACTTTTTGATACCCGTTTTATCTACCTATCGACCACGGAACCACCAAGTAGGTAAGTCAAGGATAAATAGGTAGAATGATACTATTCGGAATTTAGTTAAACAAGTCTACACCTACTGACCCACGAATTGAATATCCCAGTCAATGGGTGGTGTGGAGTGAAAGGAAGATATGTAATGATTTGGGAAATTGATGATTTACGCGTCGACCATCGACGACAAGGACGGATATCGTTTCAAATAATTTCTTCTTTCATTGATTCCTTGTTTACATACTCACGTCGTACTCCATTCACATACTCACGTCGTACTCCATTCACATACTCACCTCGTACTCCATTCACATACTCACCTCGTACTCCATTCACATACTCACCTCGATACTCCATACATCATCACATACTTCAAAAATCAGACAATCATAATATCATGAAACCAAACCCCCCATACCAAAGAAGAACGAAAAATATATATATCACAAACTGACATCACTCAAAGTATAAAAAATGGAATCCCCTCACGATTAGGAAAATCATTTCTAGGGATCGATATCCTACCTCCTCCCATCAAGGATTTAAGAATTTACCTGTTCACAGCTTTGCATACGGCACGACCATCCCGTTCATCCCGCCATCCCATCCCATCCCATTTAAGTTTCAACCCAATAAACGGTAAAAAGCAAGATCCTCTCAAGATCCTCTCAAGACCCTCAACCCTCAATACCCTCAACCCTCAACCCTCAATACCCTCTCAAAAACCATTCCTTCTCTTGAAAATCCCTAAAGAATTATCAAATGGAACGAGCGTTGATTTGATCGACCCTAAAACCCCACTTAATCAGATCCATAATCGGATAGTGAAAGGATGTCACACACCCAAAAGTAAATATTATATTACCAGTGTGGCATTGTCCCCAAAAAATTCAAAATTATCCATTATGATTTGATACCCAAAAATCAAACCAGTCATCAATTTCTTTGTCATAATCAACCGGTACTTAAGTTGGCTTCTTTGGTGCCTTGCCATGGCATTGGTATTTTTCCCAAGAAATCCAAATGTGTACTCCGGTAATATTTTGGAATGGTCTTGGCTTTTTTTTTACCCTGTATTTAACCTAGATATGATTTGATCAATGATTTTGATGTGGATGAGATGAACGAATGAGGTGAGAGCTTTCGTATTTTACGACACGCATGATTCTATTCGTTACTTGTTCTTTCTTAAACTTTTTGAATTTACGGAGTACCGGTAGAGGGAAGTAAAGTTACTTGGTATGGAATAATAATAGATAAGGCGTTCTTTGATGTCTACGAAGGAGATAGAATCTCATGTGAAATAATGATAGATGAAATCTATAATTGTCGAAATATATACCACATGGTATTGAACAAATGATTTCACTTTATTCAATCACGATACAAAAACTAACAAATATACAATGTCATGTCCGCTGTACCTAGTCCTTCTCCTCTTTCTTCAACATATTAGTATACCTTAGTCTAAGCATTACAAGGCATCACAAGCCCCCCTCACCCTCACCCCCTCAATGTATCTATCAACGTAATCGTACTACACTCCAGCCAGCCAGTCAATCAGCCTAGATGCATACATACATACACACACACATACATCCATACATACTCCGTGAACATACATACATTCATCCATGCATTCAAATTCCAACACAACATACCTATTTACAAACTAAAATCATACAGAGTACTATCATCCTCGGCCTCGACCTCCTAGAGGTAAGTAATCCGGACCCATCGAGCCCATCCATTCCAAATAAACATTTATATAAATTAACTCCATCTGTACGCCAACACATTTCCAGAAATTCTTGCATCCCAATGCCATGCGGTATGAAGTCGTAGCATTGCAGGAAACGGTATCACAATGGAACATGAGTGCATGAAAATACATTCTATCCGTGTACGGAGCATATACATAAATTAATCCATCACACACACATCAAAATCTAAAGAGGGGTTAGATTATAATTGATATCTAAAGAATTGATTGGTTAAAGTACGTTGAGGGGTGTAACGTAAGGTTTTGGGAATCTTCAATCGTTGGTTAAATCACGATTTGTGAGGTGTGGTGTGGTAGTACGAAGTACCAAGGACTGATGGATTGAGTAATTGACCAAGTACATAAACACAACATGAATCGAAAGGGGTGAAAACACGAGGATGGGGATACGATACGATACGGTTCGATACGATGCATTTACATACGCAGCACATCCATCATAGGAAAAGGAAACCGGCTATTTTTTCCCCGAATGAATGAATGGTAAATCTTCCTATTGTACAGATGGTACAGACTGTACATTTATTGATTGTACAGTAGTTGATTGTTTGGTTCTGGTGGTTGGTTGGTTGCTTGCTTGCTTGCTTGTTTGTTTGGTTGCTTTCTTGCCTGCTTCCTCTCTTCCTCTTGCTTTATTGCTCTGCCTTCTTGCCTTCTTGCTTTCTGCCTTCTTGCTTTCTGCCTTCTTGATACGGAATAACATCGCACAAACATAGTACTCGCACCACCAAAATCAAGCTTTCAAAATAAGATCTTCATGTGATGAGTTGTAATCGGTCTGGTAAAACTACGGATTGATGCTTCTCAACTTCCATCCATTGCATTATCAAACGTAGAAGCTTCTGTCATGTATCGATTCTATCGAAGCTCCACTCCGTCTAGGGTGGAATGTAGTCATGGTTATAGTTTGGGACATACATACATAGACAGATAGTATATCCATACATACATAGTACATACATACATACAAACGAACATCCATATATACCCGCAGCATATACATGCGCATGAAATCAAAAAGAGAAAACATGAACGAAGATCTTGTATCCAAAGTATCTCCATCCCCACCCAAAGAAACGGCTTTAGAAATTCGAAGGGTTTAGAAATGTATAATGACGATATATCTATCTATTCATCCTTAAAACCCTTTGTAAATCGATATGGAAGAAGAGGGACCCAACATTTAACTTTTTGGTCCCAAAGAAAAACTTATTTCTCAACGGTTGTTGGGCCCAACCTAACCAAACTGTCACACCATTACAAGGCTGGACTTGGTTTTGGAAATGGGGATTCATCGAAACTCTGAGAATTTATGTATGGATAGATGTATGTATATACATTATGTATTGAAAGATCTTACATTGTACAGAGTTTAAATATCAATATCTATAATGAATAATTGATATGTCATTCTCTATGGCGCCGGGCTAGATTCTTCAGTGTGAGACATCCTTGCGTGGCTTTTTGAATGGAAATGAAAATGGATAATGAATTGATAGATGAATTGATAGATGAATGGATATCTACAGGTTAATGATTGAATTGAATCGAATCAAAGAGTGAGTGGATTATTACCTCGAGCTTACCATGCCATCCATACATTACATGCCCAATGCACCGTTACCGTACCAGCTATTCGGAAAAAACACGGTTTTTGGTATCTCCCCGGGAAAGAAAATGGGGCGGCGGAGATAGGTAAGTTCAAGGAATTCATGTATGAAAATGGAGAAAAGAAAGAGGACATAGCTTTCTTCGATAAGCTGAAGATATATTTTCTTGGGTATTACTATTGGATCGGATTGGATCGAGATTGGGTTGGTTGAAACATGGAATAAAACAAAGCAATATTATTTCGTACTTTGTACCAATACATTTCATGAATTGGAAATTATGATTTGATATTTGATACATACCCATACTCCATGATATTATCCTTGTATTCCCTTCGTCTCGAATTTCCATATTATATAGAATAGAATACATATCTAGATATAAGATATTCAATCTACGCCACATCGATCCATTTCATCCCTCTCTTTGCCGAAAATCCTACCTCCCTACCCATCAACATCTACAATTTCCAAAATCGGATGATTCTAGCGGCACAACCAATTTCTATCCTAGTCATCTTTATTTCTTTCTTTCTCTCTTTTCTTGATTTCTACCTTTCTTTCTTTCTTTTTTCCTTCTCCCCTGATTACCTCTTACACTATGAATCTCATCTCATCACATCACATCGGATACGGATATATCTCCTCTGAACGGATGTAGGTCTAGAATCTTTAAATTTAGAGTTGAGATTTCCACCAATAGTATTTTGTACTTCGTAAATCTCAATTTTGTACTTGATCGAAGTTGTTTCTTTAGTTGAAATTTATCTCGTTATATTCATAGATAGGTAGTTAGGTAGATAGGTAGATAGGTACAAGTAGATAGATATAGATAGATATAATAGGCTTTACTTACTTACTTTAGAAATCAACTCATTATAACTTATAATTAATTGATGAATATCAACTTTCTTCTTCACATGTCTGTGCTTTAGGGTTCATGACGGGAAGTCTAAAAATTAATTAGCTAGTCCATCCATCAATAGGGTAAAAATTAATTGCTTGAATCTTTAACAAAATGAACCAAATGGATAGCTTTTAAATGGTGGAATGAACGAGCTCTCAAAGTGGAAAGAATGGGGACGGATAGAACCGCCATTAGAACCGCCATGTTGATCGGCGCTGAGATCATTTCTTGATCTTTACTTTGAGGCTTAAGGAGGCTTTTGGGGCTGGTGACGGGAGGTTAGTATGGTGGCTCTACAGCTATTTATAAATTGTATGTACGATAGTTATAAAGTATTTTGTAAAGAGAATTGAACGAAGATTATAATGATGAATGATGTATTGAATATTTATGTATGAAGATAGGTTTATGATAACAAGAAATCATTCATCTCTCGATTACTAGAATTTCTAGATATGTAGATTGATTATTACAGTGTTAATGTCACGTATGTCCACCTGGTACTCCAATCCAACAAACCGCAACTCTAACCGAATACCCTAAATTCCCATTCAGCACACTCCACCCCGCCTAACGCACGCCACTTTTCGCTAATCAAATTCCCAAGCCTTATTATTCCAAGTTTCATCCCGATACAAAATAAGCAATCATACAGTAAGTGCCAACTGCTATCAGCCAAAACGTATTTTCACACCAAAACTCACTATTTATAATTCTAAATTCTTTTATTATTATTAATATAATATAATATTTTTTATTTTTTATAGATTTATTTTCAATTGAAATTTAATAAAAATAAGATTAATTATTTTTTTAATTTTTTTTGATTATATTATATAGATTTAAAATTGAAGTATTTTCAAAATTATCAAATTTACTAATAAAATAAGCGAAAATCAAGCAACTTTTTAAATAATTTAATTCAATCCTATAAATTTCTATAATATAAATTTCTGAGAATATTGAGATATCAAGAATTGTCACGGCGCCAACTACATGATCTGTAGTTGCCTTCATACCTCAGGTACAGTATATTAGTGCGCTCTACTTCCTATAAGTAGGGCTTTATTCTTTTATAATTCTTCTACTCTTATGGTATAATATAAATCTTTATCTATATCTTGATAATTTGTACTATCTTCAAATAAGCTATTACAGCTTTATTTCTTATTTTATTTTCAAAGCCTTATCAATATTTTATCCCAATCGCATTGATTGTATTTATTGTTGATTTATTATATACCCTGCCGCTGATGTTTTGAGTTTCAAAAAGTGCTGAAGATGGATAAACAAGCATCTACACTAGAAACACTTGTATCTAGCTTACCTTTACAATTCTTTTTTTTAAACTACATTCTCAACTTTATTGAAGCTAATATCTTTCTCTTTACAAATCTATTCAATAATCCAAATATTGTACACTTCGTTACTACTTAAACCATATTTGAATTAATCGAATTGATCACAGACTCATTATAAGCTTAAACTGTTATTGCTTAGGCCCAAGTTATTGATATTCAATCAAAAATTGTTGAATTGAAAGATATAATTAAGATATTAAAGATTACTATTTATAATAATTTACAAGCTTTATTTTATTATAAATATTTCGCTATTTCTAAAAAATTCAGTAATAATAAATAAGATATTGTAAAATGTTAAGATCAGTATACAACTTTTTGTAATGTAATCAATTATTATTTAATCGTGAATTACGAAAATAAATCAAAGTTTCAGAAAATTATATTTCTTACTAACCTACTTTTTGGTCTTGTTTATACGAATAATTAGATATACTTTGATATAATTATAGATAATGTGTATAATTTCAACCTTTAACCCTTTGGATGGTGTACTGTAATAGGTATTTGGTGTGAATTAAATAAGTAATATCAAACTCTAAATCTCTTATGTAAAGCTTTTATAGATTATAATAAATGTAAAATGAAGAAAACCCTATTTAATAATTTTATTACTGAATTTAAGTAGTTTGTTATTAAATATAAAAAAACTACTGAATAATAAGTTGTTGATTTTAAATTCAAAATCTTATAAGAATTAATTAATACTTCAGTTAATTATTCTAATAAACCTTCTACCACCGATATCGATGTATGGGTAGTTTAGTGGCAAGGTATTTATGATGATTTAGAGGAAAAGATTTATTTTAATAATCAATGTAAGAATTAAGGTATCAATTTTAACAATTAAAAAAAATCTAATGAAAAGAAATCTGCTATCATTATTGTAATATCTATATCTGATCTCTCTGGAGATCCTATGTAACTGGATGCTACTCGTTAAGACTAGCAATTCTTATTATATTATAATAGAGAACAATATTTAGATTTTAATCTTTGTTTTTATTACAAAAAGTTTAATTATATCAAATTCAATTATAAAGAAAAGCAATATAATAATACAAAATATAATATCAATTTAGAAATTATATAATATCCTAATCGTTTCTTTGTTACAAACCAATATACTCTAAATATTTATTATTTTCCTATTACTAATTACCATTACAACCCCAAACCCTATCACAATACTTATAATCCTACTTATCAGAATATATTCCCATCTGTTAATTGTTTCCCGACTATTGCAATATTATTTCAATATACCTTTTCAGTTCCTACTAATAGTAAAGATCTAGACGGATTTATTGAAGATTCCATACATTTGGATAATAACAGAAATTCAATTTTCTAGTTAAATATATTAAAAAACTAACCTCAATTTATAATCACAAATTGAGGTTTATTATAGAAAATTTGTTTTTATAGATTAAAAGATTGATTATATCTAAAGATTCTTTGTATCTTAGAACAATAAATAATAAATCTCTTAAAATCTTAATAGAAATTTTCCTTATATTTAATATAATTATTCTATTTATTGGTTTAGTAAATAGTAGAGTTGTAAAATATAGATTTATAGATAAAATTCTTATATCCAAATTTGATATTCTTATATATCCCTTTTCTATTATTTGTAATTTGTTATTTGTAAACAAAAGAACTTTTAATATTTTATTTTAATATACATTGTTAAATCTATAGATTAATAATTATAAAGAAATTAATTTATTCTATATTACTAATCTTTTTGATATAAACTTTATAATCCTTGGTTTTTTATAGTTTCAGTACCATAACCCTATTATTAATTGGGTAATAATGACTTTTAAGTTTATGTTTATATATTATTTCAGATATTGCTACCTAGTTAACTTTATTGCAATTATTATTCCCGATCGTAACGATATACCAACCCCAGTAAATATAACACTTAATCTAATACCATGTATACCTGTTAAAAAGTCTATTTTGAAGTTTATTTTGAAAAAATCTATTTCAATTTTATATCGTACCTTTGCTAAAAAAGTTATTAATAAAAGTTTTTAGATTCTTTTCTTCTTATTCTAAGATTAGTCGATACTTTTGGAATACAATTCTCTAACTCTAATTATAGAAAAGAATACTAATAAAAATCTTTACAATATAGATTCTACTAATCCAATACTATTTGATTTAAATTGTTATTACATTTATTAAATCAACAGAAAAATAGAGATTTGTATTAAAATAATACCAAACCAACCAATCCTGAAATTAATTTTAATATAGATCATTACAGGCTTTAGAATATACAAAAAATTGTCACAAAACCAAAATGTTTTATCCTTATTAAATCTCTTATCGCTACAAAAGTTCTCTGAGAAATCGATTAATGCTTTACGAAATATCTGATAGAAAATAAATAATATAAAGTTCCTTACAGTTAATAGCTTTATTCAATTCTATAAAGATCAGGAAATTTATATTATAAAAGTAACCTAGAATGAATTAGATAAAGTTTGTGAGTTATATTGTATAATAACAAACGATCCTATTTAACTATATTATAATATTATGGAAAGTGATATTAAAAAGTTTATGGAAAAGATTGACTGACCCGTACTATTTATAACAAAGATTTAGAGTAAGCTATTATTCTGGCTTTGTAATCTGTTTACTGGGTTTTTACTCTTTCTTATCAACAAGCTTCTATTATAATATTTTTGGAATTATAAAATCAAGATTATGTTAGGCAAAAAGTCTTTATATAATAAAGATTGTTTAATATCCCCAACCGAGCTTTAAGTTGTTTATAAATAGTTCAATAATAATCTAAATAAAGGATTTATTTATGAATCCTGTTTCTGATTAATTGTTTCATTCCTTCTAACTGCAAAACCCAGGGAGAGTATTCGAATTTGCTAGAATTACTGTAAACTAAATAATATTATTATTAAGAATTGTTATCTATTATCACTGATTAAAGAAATTCTTGATATTTTATACTATACTAAAGTTTATATCAAATTAGATATTATCGCTGTATTTAATAAACTATAGATTATAGAAGGTTATAAATGAAAGATTGCTTTTATAATTCGTTTTGATTTATTCAAATTCCTAATAATGCTTTTCAATCTTTGTAATACTTCTATTTTGTTTTAGAATTATATTAATTATATTCTTTTTAATCTCCTGGATAAGAATTGTACAATGTATCTAAACGATATCTTAATCTACTCTAAAAATGTTACAGATTATCGAAAGTAAGTTTGCGAAGTCGTACAGAGACTTATTGATACTGGATTACAAATTGATATTAATAAATACAAGTTCGAAATGAGGAAAATGAAGTACCTCAGCCTAATTATTACTCTTAATAATATCGAAATGAATTCTAATAAGATTAAAACTATCCTCAAATAAAAATTGTTAATTAAACTAAAAGATCTCCAATACTTTCTAAAATTCACTAATTTTTATCAATACTTTATTTATAACTTTTCTAAAATTATAAAACCTTTAAACCATCTACTAAAAAAAGAAAATATATAGAATTGAATTGCTGATTAAAAAAATGCCTTTGAAAATCTAAAGTATACCTTTACCTCCACTTCAATCCTTGTAATATTTAATTATCACTGCTACACAGTTATTGAAACAGATGTTTCCGACTGAGCTATAGGCAGAATACTCTTTTAATATGATAATAAAAACCGATTATACCCAATTATATACTTTTCCTTAAAATATAGTACTATTAAATATAACTATAAAATCTATAATAAAAAACTACTAACTATCATCAAATCTTTAAAAAAATAAAGATTCGAATTATATAGAATTTAAAAACCGTTCGAGATTATTATTAATCATAAGAATCTAGAATACTTCATATTAACAAAAATATTGAATCAAAGACAAACTAAATAAACTAAATTTCTGATTAATTTCAACTTTTGTATCATATATAAACCAAATCTTAAAGCAATTCGCCCCGATATATTGAATAGGAAAGTAAAAGATTACTTTGTATACGCTGATTTTAATAATAATCGAATTAAAAATTGTTTATAAACAATCTTTTTGAAAAGAGTATTCGATATTATTACATTCAAGAATCTTATTTGATAAACAAATAACAATATCGATTTTATTGCAACATTTATAGATATAATTATCCCCAATACTAAGAAGCCGATCAATAATCTTATTAATAAAGCATACAAATTATCCAAATTAATTACTACCATATATAAAACACTTTAAAACCCAATTGCTCGCTATTAGCCACTATCGATTCGAAAAAACCTCCAAATCGCTTTTTAAGATTGTAGATTAATCAATAATAAAATTTTCTATCACGATCGCTTTTTTATTTCCCCCTTTGCTAAACTTCGCATTTAGATCATATACCGAATGTACTCCACTAATCCGGTAGGATATTCTGATCGAATTAAAACTATTAATCTCGTCTCCCGCACATACTAGTGGTCTAATATATCAAGAGAAATCGAAATTTACATACAAGCCTATTAACTCTACTTCCGAACCAAAACCTCCCATCTTACCGCACCCGGATTCCTAGAACCTCTACCAATATTATTCCACCCCTAGTCCGATATCTCCATTGACTATATTATATTGCTATTAATCAGTAAACATTATAATAAAAAGCATTAATATATTATTATAATTGTTTATTATTTAATAAAAATACATCATTTCATTCTAATTATAAAACTATCTATAAAAAAGCTTACCAATCAATTTATCGAAAAAGTCTATTATCTATATAGTATACCTAATAATATAATATTTAATAAAGGTTTACAATTTATATCAAAATTCTAAAAGTACTTATCCGAATATTTATTAATCACTTTGAAATAATCCTTTTTATTTTATTTCAAATTTAATGAACAAATAGAGAGAATTAATATTATAATAAAACAATATCTTTAGGCTTTTATAAATTTTTACTAAGATAATTGGTATAATTAGCTTCCATTTATAGAGTTTATGTTTAATAATATTACCTTAAAGATTACCGATATATCCCCATTCTTTATTAATTACAATTTTCATCTATACCTTAGCATTAAGCTCTTTTTACTTGTTCCCTTAAACCTATTATATCAATGCAAATACAAATTTCTAAAGACTAACGAGATTGCAAACCGATTTAATATTATCCTAACAAAATTGAAAGTTCTAACTATTTAATCTATTCAGAGATATAAAGATTATACTAACAAGATTTGTACTGATACCCTTTTATATAAAAAAAATAACAAAATATAGATTAATATTAAGAATATAAAAATCAATTACTTGATAAAGAAAGATAATAATAAATGGGATAGCCCCTATAAAATTCTAAAAGTTTATAAACAAACCTGTCTACTCTAACTCCCCACTAATTTTAAAATCTTTTTAGTATTCCACAACTTATTATTCCAACCACTCCACCACTTATCTAGACTAACTAATTAAAAAGCAATCAACAAAGCTAAATCTTATCAAAACCAAAACTATATTCTAGAAAAAAATAACAAAACAAATGAGAAAACTAAGCAATAGGAATTCAATAAACTATTTGATTACTATAACAAGGATAAATTTCATTATCAAATTAAATAGAAATATCACTCAACATCTTGGTAATTTGTTGAAAATCTTTACAATCAAGAAGATACAATCATCGCTTTCCATTTAGCAAATCCAGATAAACCAGAACCACCTGCTTGGGTAGATTTCAAAAGATCTACTATTCCTAATCCCTTGTTAATACTTACATTAAACGTACCCCCAAATTAAGATTAAGATAGATCTAAAAAGCTTCAATAATTGATTACTATTCCCAAAAAAGTTTATTTTAATTTAATAATAAAAATTAGAGTATTTTAATATTATTTTGTTTTCTAAAAGATCAATTAGTATTGCAATCATAAACCGATTGTCTTGAGCAGAAGATATTGTTACAATGCTAACTATATGATCTATAATTGCCTTCGTATTTTAAGCACAGCATACTAGCGCGCTCTACTTCCTATAAGTAGGGCTTTACTCTTTCATAGCTCTTCTACCCTTATGGTACAATATAAGTCTTTACCCGTACCTTGACAAGAATATCAATTATTATTATAAAAACTTTACAAAAATATATTTTGAAACAATTTAATTTATAGATTATAGAGATTTTTGATTTTAAAAATATAGCAAAATATCGATTTTTAATATGAAAATGAATTTCGACTGATAGCAGTTGACTAGTACTATACATACATGACATTCAGATCCAATACACAGGGTCTTGGGAATTTTTGATACGACGTTGGTGAAAGGTACTAGGCAAGTAGTATAGGCGGAGAGATTTTAGAAATCATGATACAGTGATATTCTTAGTCATTCTCTATATCGAATAATTAAAATTAAAGATCAATTCACGATTGGAGATGAAGAGATGAAACAAATGATTCGGTGATTAATCATTTATTACGACTGGATTTGATTTGATCAATCGAAATGATCAATAATCGAAATGAAAGTATACTAATTCTCGTACGAGATAAAGGATATGTAGTCGAATTGGATATACATGAAGCATTTATTACGAGATGAGATGAGATGAGATGAATGAATAAATGAATGAGGTTGTTTATTATGTTTTTCTTTATTTTGTCTTAACTTTATACAATAAACTAAACTGGGTGCTTAAATCCTAAGAATGATCAAGTGAGCAAGTTCTTACCTCTTACCTGTTGGAATGTTCAATTTTCTTCAAAATAAATTCAGTGAGAGTTTTCCCAATGTTCAAAGTATATTTCTTCGTAAGATTTTCCCGGCTGAGAGGGTTAGAAAGATATAAATCTTGATGTTTCAGAAGAATACTCACAGATTATTGATAGTAATTGCAAGTACATCTCTAAATTTGGTTCTCGAATCTTGACGCGGTCTCATTGTCATCTCATAAGTGATGAATGATTAATTGAAAAACCGTACGTGAGTGAGTGCGTTCATAATATCCCATCGAAATTTCATGAAGCAAGGAACTAGGTAGGTATTCGGGACATTTAAACGATGGGAAGAGTAACTATGGGATTTCTTTAAGATTTATCTTCGTGGGATGTCTAGATTGATAGGGTGGATTGAATTGATTCAATTGGACTCAATTGGAATGTGAGGGGAATCTCAAGGGAACATTCACATATTTTTATCGTATCGTCAATGGAAATTCTCCTGACAGTATGTGAGTTGGTAATGAGATTTTCTGAACATATCAACTTGTGTATAATTTGTGATTACTTTTATCATTTCCCCATACTATCTTGTAATGCTCAAATCTATCATGATGAAAACTTCAGTCTGATAGTAGTATAATTGAACAATAGAACTTACTTTCATTTCTTTAATAAATTCAAGTCATAAAGATAAAAATATATTTCCTATTCTATAAAGATATCTCAGTTACGAAAGTTTATAAACCCCTAAATTTATTCATGAAATCGTTTAAGTGATTTATAGATTTGAGACTTTCAGATTAAAGTAACTTAATTCTTTGTGTCTTGATATAATATATAAATTCTAAGTAATTATTCAAACGGAAAGATTAAATAAAGAAAGGATTAAATAAAGAGAGAGTAGTAATACTACTATATGTATTAATAATAATATCGTATTATATATTATAATCTATATATAAACTCATCTACAAGAGTTGGAATCTAAGAGCTCGAAGTAATAATAAATATATTCTTCTCGTCTGCCTTTAGCGTGGAAATTGAAATATAGAAGATAGATAAGTAAGTAGGTTATATATCTTCTAGTGATTTCGTGAAGATTATATTTTAGGAGAGAAAAAGAGAGGAAACATTATATAGAGTAGGAGTAGAAGATATTCTTATTATTATTATATATCTAAAGATTAGCGACGGCAAGTATTGTTAATAATAATAAGAGGTACTTATCTTCCTATAGTACACTTCAGTAAATTACTGAGATATAATTCATCTTGAGCTTTTGTATTTCATAGGGGGAAGGTAGTTGAATCTTGTATCTCGTGTAGAGCACCTAATCTTAATAAGAAAGATAATTTTGAGGAATAAGCTGGAGAAAGTATTTATTATTCTAGATATAACTCTATGTAATTTTTGAAGTTATATTCTAAATTTCGAGTCAACAATAACACAATAATATATGGTAATAAAGTAAAAAAAAGTCCAAAATTAAACGATAGTATAAATATAATACTCAAAGTCAATCCCTTATTACGATCTTTAATTCTCTCTTATAGAATTTAGAATAAGAGAAGGAAGTGTTTCTATTCTAACGATATACTCAAAAGTTATTATTCAATTTCACTATTAAATCTCAAGGAATAATTCACTCTTCTCAAGTTTCTATTGTATATCTGAAATTAGGTATAAATATATTATAGTACTCGTAGGCCATAGATAATTCAAAATATTCATTTATATAATAGTTACTCGCCTAAATTTCAGTACTAAAACTTTCTCCTTTATTATAAGTTGTAATTATATCTTATAGTCCTTAAAAAGATATATAATTGATTAATACCGCTCATTAAACAATAAATTGACTTATATTAAAGTTTTGTTATATATTTAATATTAGGCGCGAGTTTATAAACTTACTTCTTAATTAAAGGTTAAGTGATTTCTTCTTGATTCTAACTATAATTAATTAATCAAGTAAACGATTAAGGTTTCTTAAAATTTATATTATATATCTAGAATTGGGCGCGAGTTCTTAAATTCGTTAGTAGAGAATTTATAGGAGTGAACCCCGTTAGCGAGTATAAATTTCTTTATTATTATATATAGTTAGCTTGACAATAAATAAATCTGGAGTCTAGTACGTCTGAGTACATTTCAGCTGGGAAAAGTTTCTTAGCAAGGTCACCTGTATAATCATTTCATGTATAGTATTACTGCTTCCTTTTTCCTATAGATAATATAAGGTAGGGTTATATTTTCTCTACAGTTTTCGAGTTTACGTGTAGAAACTATATACATGAGAATTACATGAGAATTACATGAGAATTACATGAGAATTACATGAGAATTACATGAGAATTACATTAGAAGATAGGTTTTATATTTCGTCTCCATTTCTACCTTGGAAGTTAAGCTATTTGAATCATTTGTAAATTCATGTGACTTAAAATAGATTAAACATTATATTTCGGGCTTCTCGCTTATCATTTGAAATGTTGATATTTTGAGCATTCACTTCATGATCTCTCCACAGATACCTAGGTACTCAAACATATCTCTGATTGGTTTTCAATATAATTCTTCATGCAAACCATTATAGTTATCTTTGAGTATACAAATAAAATAGAATCAAGTAACAAACCCGAAAAGAATGTCATTTTAAATCACTTGATTCGGAACGGAGAATAGATATTTACCCGTACTAACCTAGTTATACAAATCAAGAGAACTCTTTAGTTGTACGTACACTCGTACTAAAAATGAAAAGATCTAGTCCATTACTTCTTTAAAGTAGTTTCTACCAGTGATTTACATTCACGTGTCGAGATTTCCTCATTTTCTCCATACCAAATAAAGTATGAGGGGTAGTAGTGGGGTAAACCATACATCTTCAATCCTAAAGCGGGACTTCTGTATTACAATTCAAATGATTAAGCTCTCCTTCTTTCGGTTTATTATACATCAAAGTGGATATTCTACCCACAATAAACCTCAACGGAACTACATATTCTAGGTAAATGTAAATCAAACGACATTTGACAATACGTGGAGTATAAATAACCAAGTCATTATTACAGTAGTAGAAAAAGAAGGCAGTTGCGGCAAAATAAGATATACAACAAATTATTAAATATTATCATGTAGTAACACAAAGTAAAGTCAGTGGACTCAGTAGACTCAGTAAAACTCTATGTAAGTATCCCCGCCTTAAAACTAACATCATAAGTAGTACAAGGACGATAATTTATTAAGTTGACATCATATAGATGGTGAATAGATGGTGGATATACCGCGGAGCAGTCCGTAAATCGAGATATGCAACAAAAAGATATCAAAAATATGATAAATATATGATAGTTAAAAGTCGAATAAAAAATATACTACGTTACATTTTAAGTCGTACTGAAGTCTGAAATTGATCAAAATATAATACAAATGATGTAGTAATCCCCGTAATATGAGACTCGATATACAACAAACGTGGTTATAAAGATGGAGTTGTAAAATTTATGCGTGTTTGCGTGAGAGGGGAATTTTTATGTATGATGATGTGGTTTTAAGAAAGGAGGGGTAAAGTTTGAGAAAAGGTTAAAAATGATTCGTGATTGTATGTGTGATTGTAAGTATATTGAAGATAGTATGTGAAGTTAATTATTGGTTACTCTTCTTACAGTGACTTCTCTCACAGTGACTTCTCTCACAGTGACTTCTCTCACAGTGACTTCTCTCACAGTGGCAGACTCATACTTAGGATACATCAATTATGCACCTCATACCTAATTTATTCATACTCGCATATATCCCTTGAAAAATGATCATCTCTAACTCGGGCTCATAATCAAATTTTTAATTCTTACTAGTAATTTTAAGGAGATGCCCGAAACCTAAGATATGCAACAAATAACCTGATGCATCATGCATATTACCAAAGATTAAACCATGGAATGATCCGCAGATTACGATGTGCAACAAAACCAAGTTCTTGGGAAGTACTCGCATACATTTATGGTGGCATGATTAATGAAGTAGTGTAACATTATTAGAAAGGCTCGTGATGTATATTAGTTATCGAAAATTATCTTGAATGTCACTGGTGTGAGCCTTGTCGTCTAGGAGAAGTTATACGAGGATTAATTTGTAAGGCTGTATGTATAATAGTTGATGAATCTGTGAAATATTTGTTTGATTAAAAAATTTCTCATGATTTATATTTTGGAAATAAAATAGATGGGACATTCTTCGACAATTGAATACATTTTCTACTCCCGAGAATTATAAGCCGAGGATTTATCTCCTAGATTATATACAGCATTGGGTTTGGAAGATGGTTCTAATATTTACTAATAAACAATCATCACCCGTCTATGTTTAACCTCGTAGTGTTAATTTACCTGAAAAGTGATTCTAATTTTTGAATAAATCGTCGTTTCGAATTATCCGACTTACCCCTATTGCCCCTATTCAGGCGTAAATCATCAATCGCTTCCAATTAAAGCTGTACGAATAGATTGTCTTAATAAAATACTCAGAAATAAAGTCATAGAGTATTTCTAGACTGAAGCTGGAATGATATTCAACATTACAATCCTAACTATATATTCAAGGTGAGTGGAATTCAAACCAGACGAGATATACTTATCGATTTTGACAGCGAAGTAATTCAGGATTAATTCGATGAAAATTAGGAAGAAATGTATCATAAATAATAATATTCAGACATGAGTTAATAATCAACTGGTGCAACAAGTGTTGATAATATTGTAGTATCTTCTGTCGTCGATTTCCTCCTTTTTCATTGAAAAAATAGAATTCTTTAAATTTAACTTGAATTTAGATACCTCAAATTATATCACAGTAGAAGGAAACAAAAGTGAGCCGCTACTATTCTTGACAATCTCTCGGATGCTACTTTCAATTTTTTTGAAGTCTTGCTTCGAAGTTGTTGAGTTTAAATATATACTATTAATCATTTTGAAAATACCAAACTACATACGTCGAGAGTTCCACGTGAAGAGGGAAAGATAAAGAATCAACCTGCTATTGTGAGACCAGAAGGATTAGGGAGTAATTGATGAGTAAGTTATTTCTTTCTTTTGGTCAAAAATGAATTTATATTGACTGGAGTTTAGTATGTTAGAAGTATCGGAAGGTAAAGTTAGTGCAGGAAAATTAGTTTATAGAACTGATGAAACCACAACGGATAAAGAGTTGGAGAAGATGAATAATGAGGAAGAATAAGATCAAGGGACCTTATCTTTCCAAATCTCAATGGATGAAATGATTGATGATCAGAGTATTGAGGATATGTCACATATCACATGTCATTTGAATCGTAATGATCTTATTCATCGAGAAAGATAATGGACTTTCATCTCTTTTTGATTTACTTGAGAAAGTTATCGTGTCAATTAATATTTTTATTCAATAATTACATTGATCAATGACTCCACAAGTAGTTCATATATAAATTCAAAGGAGATAGTTATTATTATCACAACAACAATCATCAATTATCCTCTCGAGGTCTTCTAACTAGAACCTATGCCATAACAGGACCAATAAAAGCATCTTCAACCCCACCATCCCTATACCTCCTTCCTGCTACCCTAATGCCTTGTATGGATTTTGCACTTGGGTGAAAGAAATCCTTAGAGCAGAGGAGATTGTGAAATAAAATGCAAAGAATAATATACTTGTTTCAATTGAGTTACCGGTGCCGACTCATGGATTCGTCTACTCATCTCATGGATCTTCGAATTCTTGAGTGGGGTGGGGTACAGATGACTACCAATGTAACCAAAACTCTTTTCAATTCAAACTTCCGAAAGTATTTACAATTGAATATCAAAAAGTTAGTGCGAATCCAACTAACATCAAAAGATTAGTACCAATAATAAATCTTAGAATGAATGAAAAAACTCACATCACCACAAGCATATTCAGCATAACACTCAGTCCACTCGTTGAGTTTGAAAAGTACCCCTCTTTCTTGCTTGTAACAATTTTTTACCCTAACAAAATCCGGCGATACAGCACTACCAATGATATCCCCAATGGATGCTTGTAGAGAATCATAACCAATTTCAATTGTAACAGTGAATGGATCTACGGGTACTATCACTGTCCATGAATTATCATGCCATTCGACTATTTCGTATAAATTGATAGAGGCAAATAAACCGGGTGGTAAATGGGATTGGGCAGTTGATAAAGATGAATAGTATGAGATTTCAGAATAGGAGATTGAGTAAGAGTATTGTAACAATTAGTAGGGTAATATACTTCCAAAGTATCTCTAGTTGAGAGAGAGCTCTAGAATTGGAGATGGAGAATGTAAAGAAAGATAGTAAAAACGAGTGAAAATTGATGGATTTTGGAGAAAGCATTTTGATAGAAGAAATTAAGAAATGAATGACAAGAAGGGAGTTTCAAGGTATCCATGGAGATTTTATATGAATTTTAGACCATATATCTTGGAGAGATGGATACCTTTATGGAAGGACTATATTAGGACGGAATAATAATTGACTTGGTCTATCATTAAATCGATGTGAAATTCACAAACCAAGACTGATGCCTGCTTGACATTTAATATGTATTAAACCTGAATGGTATCGATTGAATTTCATTATAAATCAACAGTACGATAACACTTGATCAAAGTACGACGAGGCTTCTCCAAGAATCCTTCCAGCTGTAGGATAACGATCAATTGTGGATTTGAAGATTATGACTGGACTTGTGGCTTCCTGTCTCCATATACTTATAATGATGTGGAGAGATCCGGCCAATTGTGAATATTCTAGTTCTGTAAAAGTTTCTAGAGTAGGTGTGACGAGCTACCATATCAAAATAATCACAAATTCAAGCGAAGAATGATCGTTTCCAAGTCGACCTTGATATCAGCTGTTCGCCTCTATCGAGCAATGACTAAATGACGGAAAACGGAGACATTCCAACCACGAGGGAATGATTGAAATTGAATAACCTTTATTCGACTTCCTTAGATGAAGACTTCATGAAGTAATGAAGTCAAATTAAGTTTGTAATTCCGAACTTTAGCATTAAATCTCTCCACTCATATCCGACTACTCACATCCGACTATTCATATTCGACTACTTATGCCACTCATACTCGACACTCATACTCTCACTCATACTCTCCACTCATAATCGACTACGCCAATAAATTCAAGACCTCAACTATAGCATTGGCCAAATTTCCAGTCTCCCAGATTTTGTTGTGAGTTCCCTTCAAATGATTTTTGAGATTTTTCACCACCACTCCATTAATACCATGCAAATTTCTCAACATAACATCAATTTGTATCTCATCAACCAATTCATCATCTGGTGAAGTAGCAAAAGCAAGAATCTTTCCACTCTTTTCAAATTCCTCAAAATTGGAATATTTCGCTGGTGAAACTTCATCCCAAAGTTGTTCGTCAGACCCAAATGCTTGAGTGAGAAATTGATTGTATGCAGGATGAGGATGTGTTTGACGAAGTAATCTTAAATCGTAAATTCCAGCTACTCCAAGAACATATCTTGGGAGTTTGAAATTCAATTGCTCATCTGGTATACCACAAGAATGTAAATATTCTTTCCCCATCGAAATTTGCATTGATAGTGTTGCACCACATGAATGACCAAGGAGTAG
The DNA here is from genome assembly GCA_014898485.2 of Botrytis squamosa. Lineage (NCBI taxonomy): Eukaryota > Fungi > Ascomycota > Leotiomycetes > Helotiales > Sclerotiniaceae > Botrytis > Botrytis squamosa. The sequence continues at coordinate 234,118 of RCTC02000004.1, forward strand.
ATATTGATCTTCGATGGAGTATTTCGATTGTAAATAAGATAGTGCAGAACATATATCTTCTAAGTGATCAGGGTGCTTAGCATCGCGATATTCGTGTTTCGGAATTGATGAAGAATCTTGAGGAAAGGATGGATGAGAAGATAGACGATAATTGATGCTTGCAAATGATGCAATCTTGGATTCAACAGATGAAGTCACAAGACTATTGATCGTTGGAATGAAAGAAGAAGATGTCACAAGTGGATCACGCCACGCTCCCCCATGAATATAACTGAAGAGATGTTAGAATGATGAATTGATGTAAGTCACGTGATATATATAAAGTGTGACGGATTCGGGAGTTTTTACATTACCCAAATCTTGGATGGAGTTGTGAAAGGTTCTCCAACGCCCATGGGAAGCTTATCATCTTTGATTTGTCTTGTAGTAAAGATACTCAAAGTCTGCAAGTCATGCGCTTCTGCGTATTTGACATCTTCTCTTAGAAGGTCCATAGGAGTATTGACTGATGGATCATCTAGATTAGTCATTTTGAATTTGACTTTTCAATCTTAAAATGTGGTGATGTGAATTTGGGAATGTCATCAAGAAGTAAGGCAAGACATCACCAATAATAAAGCTGTAATGTCGGAAAGGCTACTTCAGCGGGTTATCTTAGCAAGGATTGCGGGAATCGAGCTGATAGTTGGTAATACGCTAACGGATCGGAAGCGGAATGTCTTACATAAGTCATGATAAAGGTCTTATTCCAACAATTTGCCAATTAATCCCATCTTCAAAAAGTCAAACTATTTACACAACACGGAAGCGGATGCGGAAATCATTCAGCTTAGATGTATCTACGAATCATTCCTATCTCGACGATAAGTGAGTGAGGGGTTTCATCCTAATGCAAGATGTTGCAGACTGCGTTTAACCAATTTGGAATTGTACCAGCTGGATCCATCATAGGTAAGAACTCTGGTGATGCGACAGAGGAGTTATAAAGAGAGTCAAGGTAAACACTCTTATGTTTTCATTTCTGGTCAAGTAAATCTTTTATCATTTTATTTGATTTCAATTGTTTGACTTCAATTGTTTGATTTCAATTATTGGATTTCAAACATATCAATATCCGTGAATTTATTTTGTCGAGATTCCATATCATCCATCTTACAATTTTCATTATTCGGCGTCGATCAATATTATCTCAATGGAGAATTCCTGGAGAGAATTGGATATTGGTGTGATTGGTGGTGGAATAGGTATGCATAAATCCCATTTGGAATTATTTACAATAACTAACCATCTGATAAAATAGGTGGTCTCGCTGCTGCCACAAGTTTACGACAAGCCGGACATCGAGTCACAATATATGAACGAGCAGATTTCGCTGGAGAAGTTGGTGCTTCTATATCTTGTGCGGCGAATGGCACAAAGTGGCTTGAAGAATGGGGTGTCAATATCTCAATTGGACGACCTGTGGTTCTAGAAAAACTTATATCGCATGATTGGAAAACTGGAGAGGTTCAAAATGTATATGATTTGGCCGACTACAAGAGTAGATGGGGATACGTTTACAATATGTTTCACAGAGTCAATATGCATGAGATGTTGATGGACTCTGCTACTGGGTCAAATCATTCCGGCATACCAGCAATTCTCAGATGCAATCACAAATGTGCCGAGATCGATCATGAACAAGGCATTGCTACTTTTGAAAATGGTATCAAAGTCAAACATGATTTGATTATTGGCGCAGATGGGATTGGGTCACAAGTACGAAAAACTTTAGGAATTGTGCCGGATCGAGAATTATCTACATCCACATGTTTACATTGTATCATCGAAACAAAAGATGCAAGGAGGTTAGGACTTCGAGATCTATCACCGAACAGTGCTATCGAATTTTGGGGTGGACAAGGAATTCACAAGATTGTCTTCTCACCATGTCGAGATGGAGAAGTTCACTCATTCTATTGTTTCTTTCCAACAAACGAAAGTCCTCACGCCGGTGAAGGTTGGAATATTAATCTTACCGTTGAAGATATTCTCCGACCATTTCCTGACCTCGACCCGGAACTTCTTGCATTATTCAAGAACTCAACTGATGTCAAACCATGGAGATTATTTGTTCATCAACCATATCCATATTGGCAAAAGGGTTCTACTTGTATTCTTGGTGATGCAGCACATCCTATGCTACCAGATCAAAGTCAAGGGGCATGTCAGGCTTTAGAAGATGCGGCTGCATTGGGTATAATTTTTGGAAGGAAATATGAATTTGCCAATTCAAAAGAAACCATTAGCGAGGGGTTAAAGTTGTATGAACAAATTCGTAAGCCTAGAGCTTCACGGGTACAAGCGGCTAGTGCTCGTGCTAGGGTAAATATCAATGAACGGATTGGATTTTCATCGAATACCAACAATCCGAATTACAAAGTATTGGATGAGAAGAAGAAATTAACAATTGAGGAGATGAATGAATATGATATGGATTTGGATATTAAGAGGAATGTTTTGGGTACACAACCAGAAGTCGAGATGAGGGCTAGCTTATAAATTTTAGTACTTGCTTTTCATGGGTTGGGGGGACATCAAGGAGTACATTGAGGAGTACATTGAGGGGTACACTGAGGGGTAGATTGTGGAGTACATCGAGGAGTACATCAAAGTACATCAAGGAGTCACAAGGTGTAACAAGGAGTCAACATGAAGTCAACAAGGAGTACTTGATTTCTGAATACCCTACATGGTATAATTTTCATTATTTTAGAAATTTTGATAATAGATTCATGATTCATGATTAATGATTAATGATTCATATTCGAAATCAAAACCATTCATAATAATTTTGAAATCTTATAATGACTATACAATTTGTATTGAATAAAATATTCCTCACCACTCGGGTAGAAAAGGAGGATGATCCGAATAATATCCGTTCTCCGCCGGGAACCCCTGCTCCTTCATTTGACCCAAATCTGGTTAGTAACATAATTATGACTACTACTAGTGCATTAATTGCACTGACTTCTTTATCAATAAACTAAGTTTTATCCCACTCACGCATTTCAATTGATAAATAAACACCATGATAGATGAACGACCTCAATCTTTTTGCACATTTCATCGAAAGTGCTTCAATGTCAGAACGTCCAGCAAAACGTATTCGTCAAGCATGTGAGCCATGTCGGTACGTAATAGTTCTTTTCATTTGGATTAAGGGATGGCCGGAATGAGAAGTGGGAATCAGTATGAGAAGTGGGAATCAGTATGAGAGGGGAATCAGTATGAGAAGGGAATCAGTATGAGAAGTGGGAATTAAAGAACATGAATATATAAAATTGTTTTGACTAATGAATAATTTGGAATAGGCGCAAGAAAACGAGATGTCCGGGTGAAAAACCAATATGCTCACATTGTGCGAGATTAAGACAAAATTGTTATTATTCTGATGATGGTTTAAATCATGTCAATGAGAGAACCTCAATTGAGAGAACTCCATTACCGACACCGACTCGAATACCAGAGAAACGCCATGTGAGATCATCAAATGATATAAATTTAGTAAGTCATAAATGTAAGACTCTGATTATGAATATGAACGCTTACCAAATTTACTAGGAAGAGAGATTGAAATCAGTTGAGGCTCAACTTGCAGAGGTCCTTTCAAATCAAGTATCCATGAGTAGGAGTGCGTCAAGACATATATCAAATTCCCCTGTTTTATCACAATTGGGACAGACAATGAGGACACCAAATATTTTTAGGCTTTCGAGTAGGTGAGAAATTTCAATGCAGTAATTTATACGATCAATAAATTGACCAAATTAAAGCAAGCTTCCACCATATGAGGCAGTCATAAGTATTGCAAAAATTTACTTACTATACTGCGATTGTCAACCACTTCCTGTATTCTGTCGGAAGAGATTTGTTGAAACAATCAACGACCGTGATCCAGAAGTAATTTTCTCAATCCTAGCTTTGGCAATACGCTTTTCAGACGATGATATCTTCCGAGATAATCAATCTGAACTCATTACGGGATATGTAGAGGCAGCTCAATCAATCATCTCCGCCAGAATATTTGGAGGTCGAGTAGAACTCTCAACACTACAATCTTTATGCCTTCTTAGTTTAGTAGACTTCACTAGTATGTATGATACGTCCACAAAATACCACACAGCTGACACTTTTCAGATGGTAACACACGACAAGCAAGTGTACATAGTAGTCTAGCCATGAGTTTAGCCCATAATGCTGGTCTCACGACAGAAACTCACGCTCCTTTATCTGATTCGCTACGTGAAGAACGCCGACGATGTTTTTGGAGTTTATTTCTCCTCAAAAGATTACACGGAGCAGAGTTCAGTGTTATAGATTTCGCAGGTGAAGATAAATTTCCATGGTATCCAGAAACCACTGGTAAACCATTGAATCATGGCCAATTGACGAATGGAGAAACTCCCGATCTTTCATCTCCAGAGTTTGCTATATCTGATACTCAAGATAAAGGTGTCGTTGCTTATGCCATTCAACTTAGTGAAGTGTGGTTTAAGATTACCCGGTACGCGAGGAGACGTGGAAATCCAAGTACCTTACCCCCATGGTCTCCTCAATCAGATTACGCATTAATAATGGCTCAACAAATGGACTTTGAAACTCGTACCTCACAAATACATCGCTTCAAATCAGCCAAATTCTCTCAAAGAACATCTGAAGAATTACATGCCAATCGAGATTATTGGGGTCCTTGGTTGTTCATTCAATTTTTATATCACACAAACCTTTGCCTATTAAATAATCCACTTTTATTATCACTTCGATTAAAACATCTCAAATCTAACATTCCAGAAATATTCTTACAACATATTTCAGATTTGATCTCATCACATGCTAGTTGGGTCATTAGATATATTGATATGTTGGAAGTTAAATCTTTCAAAGTCTCTGATCCATTTCTCGCTCATTGTGTAGCAATTATTGCAACAATCTATTTACAAGAATGTTTTGCCGAGGATCCAATTGTACGACGAGAAAAACGAGATAACTTTGACAAGTGTTTGAAATTCATACGAGATTTTAAAGAATGGCCTCATGTTGATCGAATGGTAAGTTAATTTATCCTTGAGAATTTTTGGGGGTACTAACATTAATTCAGGCGGAAAAACTTCAACGTCTTTGTGATACAGTTTCATCCACTTATACAAATCCTGATGCACCACCACAAACTCCTAATCGTAGTCTTCTCATTGATCTAGGTCAATTTTGGGAAATTCTAGAATACTCTTCCTCGAGTGAAATTCCCGCATTAGCTCGTCGTCTTTTTGGACCATCATTATATTCGGCTTCAATTCCTACTACTCATGAAATTAGTCATGCTTCATCACTACCAGAACCAACTAGAGTTGATGGACAAGATTTTGAGGGATCTGGTCCTAATTCTGTCAATACTAGTGTGGTGAATTTAGGAAATGGAACGACCGATCAAGAACAAGAACAAGAATTTATTCAACCACCATTTCATTATTCTGATGATGAATTGGCAGTTTTGGCGGAAAGTTTTTTTCATCAAAGAGGTGATGGAATGGGTCATGTGGAGGATTGGTGGAGTACTGGGAATTTTAGTTGAGTCTTTTGACTTGAATGATTGGGATTAGGTTGCGGGGATGGTAAATGATTTACATCACTTGTGAATAATTTGGTAAATACGAAAGGAAATTCATGAAAATTCGAATGGGTATTTGTATGTGAGCATTAGGTACTCTTTGGACTAAGTATCATTATTACTTTTATACTGAAAGCTTGAGGAGTAGAGGTGACTGCTTGTTTGGTGGTAAAATGCGACATTCTTGTGATATTGGGCAGGAACGACAAAGAGGCGCGGAATCTGTAGTGACGAATCTAGGACTACCTACAAAATGTCAAATCAATTATAATGAAACTCATCCCCTCGGTATTGGGAAATTGTGCCCTTGAAACTTTTTTGATGGTTGATAATTCGGAAGTAGAGTACACTAAATAAATTCGCAGTAACAATTTCCGGTTCTCAGCACTTGATGCGATTCAAAGACTTGACTAGAATAATGGATTGTTCTAAAGGTAACTATCCGCCTGTTCACCATTTTATCAATGTAAACAAAGAAAACCTGCTAAACTTTTGAATATACCTCAAAGAAATCTCGAACAAAGCTCATCTTGATAGAGAATAATAAAGGAACAATAACCTAGTTCAGTCTATATAACTCTGGTGTTTTATAATCATTTTAAAAAATTATCCTCGTCTATTTGACCATCTCTACACTACACTACACTATACTACACTTCTCAGGTAACTAAATTAAGTATTTCAGGCTTCAGCTCACAAGAACTAGAAATTACTTTCAAGATGAATTCTCAAGATCAATCATCTGATCAAGCTCTGGCTCAAGATCAATCATCTAACAGTCGATCCCTAGTTGACTTTACACTTTTCCCACAACTTTCTCCAGATTTGCGAGTCATGATCTGGAAGGCTACTTTAACTCCTCGTGTGTTTAGTAGACGATGCTTAAGCGTTAACAGCAACCAACCTCTAAATTCTGTCAACATCCCTTCTTTACTTAGTGTTGATGCAGAGACCAGATATGAAGCGTTAAAATGGTACAAAGACATAGCGATTTCTGCCGAGCGTCTTCATAATCTGAGGCGGGCGAATTTTTGGCTTCCAAGGGGGGAGAAACTCAGAATTCTCTTCAACCCTGAGATCGACGTGATAGTCGATGAAAACCTTCGTTGTGATGTTTATCCATTATTCATTAATGATGATGTCAACGCTAACACGCCGAGAAGAAGTCCACTACTAATAGACCCAGACTTTGTCAAGAAGGTTCAAGTATCTCCCGAGGTTTTTATGAATTCTTCTTGGACTTGGGACCAGATGTTACGGAACTGGCAAGATAATTACTACGGATTTGAGGACATCGGACTCTGGTTGTACGAAATGAATCTACATCGCTTCATGTTCACAGACTTGCGATTTAACAATTTGAACGAGTTCATTCTTCAGGATGTTGATTGCGCTCTTCCACATCAACTTGACTCTCCGGACACGAGAGCTACATGTAAGAGATTTCTGAGCACTATGTTCCAGGCCGAAACAACTCGCGAGTCGAAAGCTCATATCCAAGTCTCAATTCCGAAAATCATTGTCCTTCCAGGTGCAAAGGTAAGCCTTTGTGATCGTTGCATTGTCCGATTCACTCCATGGACCAAGTGGCCATTAGAGCAGCCATTTCCACCCTACTAGTAAGTCGATGGTGGAAAGGCTGAGAATGGAGTGCGAAGAAGTTGAGTAGGGATAAGTGTCGCTGGCGATAACATCCACTGGGTGTTGAGATTTTTCCTTTTCTCGCGATTTCTTTTTCAAGTACTTTCTTGAATTTCATAGTCAATCCAAAATACCTAAACCCCCCAAATAATACAAAAAATATAAGTTTCCTTATTATACCATAAGTATCCTCCAATAACCCCATATGTCTTCAATATATATCAAGCTCCAAGTGAAATAAATATGCAATTTGAAAATAATCAAGATTTATCATCCTTCACAAACTTTGGCTTGGCTCCTTGGGTAGTATCAATGATACACCAAAATGACCACTCAGAAAACCCCAAAACTCTAGAAACTTCACCTATAAATTCTTCAATGTTGAAAGTAATTATTCAATGAAGTTACAACACATTCTCTTATGTCCGACTAACTAGTCATTCCCATCTCATTATGTCCGGACTCAATGTGATTCGGAACGTCATTAGTCGACCGAAATTCCGAGGCCCCTCTCTTCCTAACCGAATCATGTGGATCTTATTCTGTTTACCTTGAAATCGACGTCTCCATCTCGATATTATAAATCAAGGTGATTTGAACTGGTGGAATAAAGTTCTAGACTTCTTCTTTAAACTTTAAATCGACATCATATCTCTTGTATATAAATCCCATTTCTCGTGCAATTTGTTGTTATACCGGTATATCTGACCATTCCTATTTCTACCCCGCATTACTCTACACTCAAACCTTGAACCCAACAAAATGACAGACAATACACCCACATTTCACCACCTCAATGTAAGTATTAACCATTCAAATTATTCAATGATACCTAATCAAATACTAATAATCAAAGGACTCACAATCTCAACGGATCTTTTGGCTCCTAGAAGAACTTTCCATTCCCTACAATCTCCAACTCCATACCCGCAATCCCATTACCGATCCCAAGGCTCCTCTACTCGCACCACCATCTCTTCAAGCCACTGGTCATTATGGAAAAGCTCCTCTGCTCATCACCGGTCCCAAAGATGGAAGTCGTTATATCCCCGAATCTCTCGCCATAGCCACTTACCTCATCCGTACTTTCGATTCCGCTGATACCTTTGGTCTCCGTAATGGCGATTGGATCCGTGATGAAATGCTCATTTCTATTACCTTGACTGATTTGGGAAGAGCAGTAAATATCATGTTGATGCTTGATTTCAATGCTATAGCTAATGGAGCTGGACCTATGGGAAAAAGATTCGATGGACCCGCTTTGAGGAAATCATTGGGAGATTTAGAGAAAGAATTGAAAGAAGGTCCTGAGGGAGGATTTTTCATGGGGAAGAATCCCGGAAGAGCAGATATTATTTTAGAGTTTCCAATGGCGTTGATTAAACAGAGAGGATGGGTAGATTTGGACAAGGAGTTTCCGGCTTTGGATGAATGGTTAAAGAGGTGTTATGAGAGACCTGCTTGGAAGAGGAGTATTGAGAAAGGAAATGGGTATGATTTTACTACATTTCCACAAAAAGCACATTTGCAAGCGCAATTGTAGATAAATTGGCGAATCGTAAAGTATGAAAGGACTTCTCAGCATTTTTTCTTGTGTTATATGTCACATGTATATCACGTGGCGAGCCCCCTATATTATTTTCGGTGTGACATGGTCTAGATTCTATTCATATGTAGATGTACGATTAAATATATTTGGTATTGGAAGTAGAATGACGATTGTTTCCAATGGTCACATTCATAATCAATAGGTGGTCAATTATTCTATGTAGAAACCTTGATGGGTATATACAATTCTTCTCTACTTCGACATTTCGGGCTATAGTCTCATAATGAGAAGTCCTTGATTTCAATAATCTTTCTCGCATAAACAATTCATCACTTCATGTACTAGATTTGTGGCATAGTTGATCAAACCAATCAAACTATCTTAAAGCCTTCGTTCCTGGTAAACAAACCAATGCATACAATATTTCATGCTGCCAATTGTTCATGCTCTACACCAATATTTCATGCTGCCAATTGTTCATACTCTACACCAATATTTCATGCTGCCAATTGTTCATACTCTACACTAGCATAAACAAAAGGTCCAGCACCCTTCAAATCATTCTCATCAATAGCAATCGAGGTATAGTACTATCCGAAAGTTAGTCAAATTTCCAATAAAATTTCACACACAAGACAAACCTCAAATGTAGCATTCGATCCCAAACTTCCCACCACAACTGTTCCTTCCCAATTAACAGTACCATTCGTTCCATTAAAGGCGACAAAAGTTTCCGCAAGATATTCATAACCCTTCTTCATCGGTGCAATATACTCACTTCCAAGATATCCCTTTCTAACACCCTTCAAAATCGCATAGATGAACATTGCTGAACCGCTAGATTCGATATAATTGCGTGGTTTTCCTGGATATGGTTCATTCATAACTAACCACCAACCACCTGTTGTATCCTGTGCAGCAGCTACTCCTGCTGATGCAGTAATGAACCAATCAAGAAGCTTTGCATGTCCTTCATGTGATTTAGGGAAGTAATCGAGAACATCGACGAGGGCCATTAAATACCATCCCAATGCTCGATCCCATACATTAGGTGATGCTCCTGTTACAGGATCAGCCCATACTTGAGTTTTACTTTCATCATAACCATGAACGATAAGATTGGTGGTATGATTGCGACAGTGTTCTTCAATAAGCGAATATTGCAATAGGATATCATCCCAAGCAGTAACATTTGCGGCATCAAAGTAGGATGTCCATTGAGCATAAAAGACATCAGCCATAAAAATACCATCCAACCACATTTGATTTGGGTATGTAGGTGCACGATGCCAGAATCCTCCAGATGCAGTTCGTGGATTATAGTTGAATTGTTGGCGTAATTTGTCGGCGGCAACTTTATATCGTGTTTCGTTGGTTCGAGCCCATGTATCGAGGATGATGGTTCCAATTCGAATATCATCAAGGGAAGCTGGGTAGGATGGATAACCGAGAATTGATCCATTTGCAGATACAGCAGTATCCATTTGTGATTTTAACCAATTGATGTATGTTGCGTTTCTGGTGGCATTGTATGCCAGTTCAACACCTCGATAGAAGACTGCTTGAGCATATTGGGCGGTTTTGGGCACCCCCCTTTGAATGAACGAATCAGAAACCAAGGTAGAATACTTGATAGCAGTCTCTTCGGCCCTTGAACTAATTACACTTGCTACAGATGCGGATGCATATGCGAAAAGAAGAGAGTACCGCATCTTGATGTGATTATGAGGCGTGATGAAGAATAAAAAATGGAAAAGAGATAGGAACTTACCAGCTTATATAGTATCAGCATATTCACAAATCATCATCAAATATATTCTTATGCAGATTGACATTGTGCTTATTCACATGTAATCAAGGAACAGGAGATCATTGAGGGGTATAGAGATAATTAAGTCTTGGCCTCTCATTCTCATCTTGAGATATCTTGTTTTCAAAAGTTTCTCCGTCGGGTCAGGGTTATGCCGAGAAATGAAATTCGTACTCCTCAGGGTTACTTGCACTTTCATTCGAAGATAAGATCTACTATGATCAGACTTGATGACTTGATGACTTGATGAGGAGGATTCTCCAACGTACGTGGGATGTGGGGACCCCGGACGTATTAACCTAGTGAAACGCGGAGAAATGGCTAGATGAAGAACGTCTTAGCCGGAAGGATCAAGTTATCAAAAGCGATAAATACTCTCATGTAGCTTGAATTAATGATTTGAAAAAGATATAAAAAGGAGAAACATACACAATCTGCAATACAACAAAAACATGTTGTTGGGATACACCCCAAGAACTCTTGCAACATACCTGCCGGAGTAAGGCCATCCTCAATGCTTGTACACCGTATGTTTGTGTGTTTGTATGAAGTATGTGAGTTTTGAAGACGTCAGACCTAGACCACAAACTTAAGAAAGTCAAATATACGAAATCAGACCCAAGCCATAACTCGAAAGAATCATATATAACATCAGAGCTTGGCAAAACATCGTTTCATACTAAGAGTGGTGGACGAACTTCAACAGAACATTGCAGCCAAGGAAAAGGTAAGATGAGAGTGGCTGGAGTGGGTAAGTTGATGGGAGAAACATCAGCACTTTTGTCCCAATATGATAAATTCTCTTGATAAATTCTCTTGGTTCATTTCCAATTGTTTTCGATTGAGATAGTCCATGATAAGTAACTGTTATTCCAAAAGCTTGGAAAAGTGCCTATCAAGTACTCTTTCGTAGAATTGATTCTGATAGAATAAACGCCAATATTTCCCGTTATGTATACAGTCGGTCAAATCTATCAACCCCATCCCACTGAAAATCCCCAAGAGCCATCGAAAGTTTCATCCTCATCCTTCAATGGTCGTAAACATCCCAAGTCCCACGACTTATCCTTCATCTTCTGTAAACAATGAAATCGTGGGACTTGATTTGGGGCGTAGAATCTTAGTAGCATTTCCATATCTTCTTCGTTCATCGCATGTAGGTCTTCCAAACTATAAGCGTCGCTAACTTTGATCATCCTGCTTGTTATAAGTATGGTGGCAAAATCATTGTCGAGAAATGCTTACCATGCCATCCTCTTTGGTCCTTCTTCTGGTCCTGGTGCAACCTTCCTGAGCATCTGCCTCAACTTTCCAATCTTCTCTATCCCTTCTCCAATTTTGTCTGGTAAATTCGAAGCAATTTGTCTCCTTACAATATTGGCAAATCGTGGACCTTTCCCATTTGTGCTAACCATGATTTGTAAAGGACCATCTCGATGAACACTTCCAAAGTAGAAGTCACATTCAGGGGGCACATCTGCAATGTTCGCTGCTATTTTCCTCTCTTTACATAACTTCCATATCTGTGAAGATGCTTCCGGGTCATCGACGGCAGTCAATACCATGTCAACATTGTCGAGATCGGATGGTTCGAACTTTCTATCCACAAAGTCGACTTGTCCTTCTTGTACTCGATATGCGACTTCGGGGTTTAGACCTTCTCGAGGTGATACAACAGTGACCTTTGCATCTGCATTTAAAACGTTCAAGATTCGACCTGCCGCAACCTTTCAAATGATGAGTACGGAAGAATGATGATGGAAAGGAGTTTTTTTACCTCTCCGCCTCCAACGACTAGTACCCGTTTATTCTTGATTTGCCATGCCAGTATCAATGAACCGCCACCCTCAACTTTTGGAAAATTTTCTTCACCCATCGGTATTGACATTGAAATATTGGATGTTGTGCATAATAACCAATTCTTTATTGGATATAATTCTGTGCTTTATTGTAAATGTGAATGCTTATCGTTGATGACATTTCCGATAAGCAAATGGAATTCGGTACAGTACCGATAAGGCACAGCCAGAGAGCAGAGCTTCGCTTACTCAAGACATTCGAAACCACCGTCACAGAATGAACAAGGCGGAGGGAAAGTCTTGGAAAGCCTTGAAGACAGAGAACCTTTAAATAAATCAATGTCTTGAATTGGTGAGGATCCGAGGTAAAATCCCTCACAATTTTGATATCTTTACAATCATGTCCAGCAGAAAGCTGGGAGGTGGGAGGATTTTGGGTAGTGGGAAGTCATTGGCACCTCCTACCCCTCCGGCGCAACAACGAAGTTCCAGTTTCATTCCCCCTTCAGAAAGTACTCTTTCGTTAAGTTCGACTCATTCAATATCTCCTCTTGCGACTTCGCCTTTACCAAACGATAGTCAGGATTTAAGGTCGAGAGTTTCGCTGGAAAATGGTCGCTCTTCAAGTGTCACCGCTGTGACCTCGAAGCTCCTCTGTCCAATATGTAGCGAAGAAATGGTAGGCTAGCCCCTTGATATATTGTAATGTGAGAGCAATAATAATGTTTGGCAGATGACCTTATTGCAATTAAACCGGTATGCCACTTGTATTTCGAAAGTTGGAAAGGAGACTCACTCTCAATAGACATCTCGATGATAATCACCAAGAACTTCCAGAGGTAGAACAAGACGAAGTGAAGAATTGGTTCGACAAACAGGTTATCAAGGCAAAAAAGTTCCAACCATTGGCAGTCATAAATCAAAAGCTCAAGGGACTAGATGTATTCGAATCAAATGATGTATCAACATCATCGACTCCTATACCGAATACACTTTCTGGAAATCGCATGTCAACCCCCGAGCCAACGAGACCAGATCCCGACGAAGTAATTACAAGGACACATTGGCAGAAGTCAGGATTCAATGATACATGTACGGAACCTATTTGCGGGAAAAGACTTGGTGCTGTCAATGGAGCTGTTAATTGTAGGAAATGCGGTCTTCTATTCTGTGAGGATCACACGATGTACCAAATCAAACTCTCGAGGTCGGCACAACATGAACCTGTAAGGGGATTATGGTGTAGAGTTTGCGAGACTTGTTTCAAGTCAAGAGAAGGATATAATGATCATAATGGTTACTTGCGAGATCATACAAACGACTTTATGGCAATGAGAAGGAAGCATGTGGATAAAGCATATTTGGAGATCTCGAGGTTAGAGAAACGACTCACTAAATTAACTCAACTACTTGCGAATCCACCCGAGGCTCTGTCCAGTAATGGGACATTATTATCTTTAGCAGGACAGAAGAATCCGCGCAAAATACTTGAACAATCAGTGGTAACTTGGGAAGAGGATGCAAAAGTTCCAAAATGTCCTTTTTGTCAACAAGAATTTGGTTCATGGTCATTTCGACGGCATCACTGTCGATTATGTGGACGTGTCGTCTGCTCAGATCCTAGAACTGGATGTTCCTCTGAAATTGGATTAAATGTTACAGCACGTAAGTTTTTATCTTTTTCGATATTCCCAACATTTCCCTATATTTTCAGTGTCATTCATTGACATATTCCAGTGACTGACATTCAGTCAGAAAAACATTCGGAGAATGTAAGTCTCGATATACGGATGTGTCGCGATTGTAAAATTACAGTCTTTTCCAAGAAAGATTTTGCTGCAGAAATCAAGGAGAAGACACCATTACAACGGGCTTATGAAAATCTTCTACAATTCGAAAAGGGCATTCGTCTATTACTGCCCAATTTCCAACGATTATTAGTTGCACTTCAAGATCCAGAAAAACCACCATCACATGTTCAACTTGCTGAAGCAGCTAAAGTTCGAAAGAGATTAATAGATAGTTTCGGAAAATATGATCAAGCTGGAAGACGCATACGTGACTTACCAACCACATCACCTACTCAACAAAAGATTCAAAAATCAATCTATCAACAATCTTCTAGTTTCCTTCATCTTCATATGCTTCCTCTTAAATCTCTCCCCAAAGTTCTCAAACATGCTACTCCCTCTTCAAGTCACTCATCTTTAAGACCTCAAAATGGTCGTTCCGCCCTCTCAAATATCAAATTCAACGATACAGCTACAGAAACATCGTCACAAGTTTCGGATATTTCCCAAATATCTCAAATGGAACAGGAGGAAAAGGAGTTACGAGAAAAATTAATAGTTTTAGAAGAACAGAAATTTTTCGTGGAAGGAATGGTAAAAGATGCGGGGAAGAGAAGAAAGTTTGATGAGGTGGAAGCATTAAAAGCGAATTTGCAGGATGTGCAGAGAGAGATTGATACAGTTATGGGGTGCATTGGACAATTGGATTTTGAGGGGGTCTATAGGAGAGAGATGGATGCTGGTGGGAGTGGAAGTGGAAGTGGAAGTGGGAATGGTGTTTTGGGTTTAGGGTGAACGAATAGATGGGGTTGAGCTGGATATCAAAAATTGTGCACTTGAACCTTGGAGCAAGAAGGAATCATCGCACTTAATTACATACGATACGCACTTTTACTTACATACCATATCGATCGATGCATTGCTGGGCGTTGGATATATTATATGGGACTGGGTGGCTTGGGTAACTCGAGTGAGTACTATGGGATGGAATCACAAGTCATGGGTGGATGGTATTTGGAAAGGGGGTTTAGGTTCAACTAGCTAGGTGTTGTTAGGATTGGTTAGGATTCATTATTATATGTATATTAATACATATGTAATCGTATTACTTGAGTATGGGAAGAGTGTGGAGATCCACGGATATTGATCGATTGATTGATTGATTGATTGATTGATTACTTGCTTGCTTGCTAGCCTGTCTGCCTGTCTGTCTGTCTATCTGCCTGCTTACTTCAAACAAAATGTGAGCTCATTGAAAGTAATAATTTGTGAAATGAAGTATAACTCAGAACCAACCAAAAATATCAACAGTGACTTTTGCAAGGTCTCTTCGGCTGATATTGTAATCGCAAATATCAGTGTCAATCATTCAAATTAAGTCTCACATAAAAAGCATACTACGACGAATCGTTGATTTGATTATCGTACAAGGAGTTACATGGGGGAATCTCTTTTCTTCTTTCTTTCATCGGTATCATCAGCCTACACATCAACCAACCTCCCTAAACATTCCATTCCAGCCAGTTCTAATCCTGTCCTAGCCCCCGAATTCATATCACATCACATCACATCAATTCTATAGCAACAACTCCAAAGGATTTTCAACAACCTTCTTGAACTCCTTCATCCATTCAGCACCAACAGCACCATCAACAACCTTATGGTCGAAGCTTCCAGTAACAGTAATTTGATCATCCCATTCAATTCCTCCATCTGCACCTTGGATAGCTGCCTTTTGAGTGGTTCCTACAGCGAGAATGGCGGCTTGAGGTGGGTTGATGACAGCAGTGAATCGATCAATAGCGCTGTTCATTCCCATGTTGCTGATGGTGAAAGTTCCACCTTGATATTCATCTGGCTTGAGTTTACCATCACGAGCACGTTTGCCAAGGTCCTTGACTTGTGCTGAAATGGATTCGAGACCGAGTCCTTCGACATTCTTGACAATTGGGGTCATGAGACCAACTGGAGTGGCAACGGCAACCTGAGAAGAAATTTTAGTAATTTATAGTGAACTTGTAGGAGAAAAAGAACTTACGCTGACATCAACATTGCTGAATTGACGGATGAAACCATCTCTCCAACTTGAGTTGACAGCTGGAACCTTCTTGCATGCAATAGCACATGCCTTGATCAAGAAGTCATTGATTGAGAGCTTGTATTTCCCTTCCCCGGAAGCGTTAAGAGCTGTGCGGAGCTTGATGAGCTTGGAGACGGAAACAGTAGAGGCGACAAAGTAGTGGGGGTTTTGGTTCACAGACTCGGTAAGACGGTTGGCGATAGTCTTACGCATAGATGTGATAGGAGTATCGACGTAGCTGGCAGTAGCAGCAGCTGGTGCGCCACTGCTTGAAGCTCCAGAAGAAGCCTTCTTGACATCAGCCTCAGTAACTTGTCCACCGAGTCCAGTACCCTTGACACCAGTAATCTTAACACCGGTATCAATTGCCAATTTAATAGCCGCAGAGCTAGCATTGATTGCTCTATCCATAGCAGGTTGTAATCTTCCACCACTTGAAGCGGATTCCTCCGGAGCTGGGGTCGATTCGGTTGGGGGAGGGGGAGCAGTTCCAGATTGTGTATCAGATTTCTCGGAAGATTGACTGGCTTCCTCCTTTGGTGGTGGTGGTGCAGACTTCTCTCCTCCTGCATCTGCGAGTGTGAAATCCGCGAAAGCCGATGTATCCTCTCCTTCTCCAACCATCACAGCAATTGGCTAGTTTCCCGTCAGCACTCGAACCTTTCTATAGCTTGAAGTAGTACAAACATTTCCAACAGCAACATCCTTCTCTCCAGATTGCTTCAAGATGGCAGCCAAAACACCTTCCTCTTGGAACTCAAAGTCCATTTGCGCCTTATCGGTCTCAATCTCTACCAATACATCACCAGGAACAATTGCATCTCCGGGCTTCTTTTGCCACGATCCAATGTTACCTGAAGTCATGGTTGGCGATAAAGCTGGCATAGTGACTACGGTATGGGGAGGGAAAGATTTCGAGGCATAACATCTTGCTAATTGATATGGCAGAGATGGTGATTGAAGGGCACGCTTTCTCAACACTGCGGAAAACATCTTGATGGGAATATCTAGAGGAAAAGAGGAACGAAAGCACTAAAGGTAAAGGAGTGAAGAGAACCCAAATCAGTATCCAGACAAATAAAAGTCTTTGGATATTGTGAATCCGGTATTGTAGGATCAGGGCGGGAAGGTGGGTGGTAAATGTTTGGGGTGGAGTGGGAGGAAGTTATTCGCGACAAAAACACAGATTTAAATTGTTCTGTTGAATATCGGAAAACCTCGTAGGTTGAGTTCCGTTGGCAGACCGGAGCTCCTTGAGATTAGTACAAAAGTAGTATAGTGGTAGAGTATGCGTAGATTATTCCACCGTCAAGAGTCCTATTGGTGGTTAAGCGCGGACAGAGAGGGTCGAGGGTTTGATTGGTGGTGAAGCGCTCAATGGATTTCCAATGGACAGGGATCCACGTTCCCAATGAAATGGCCGGACCAGATATGTGTTAATGTGTTATTAATGTGGCAGCTAAGGGTTCATCGGGAAAGAAATTGGTGATTATGACCCGTTCTCTTTCCCCCCTCGAAATACAACCCTCACATACAGATACAAGGGAATTATTAATTTCATAAATTTTAACCCAAGTGTGAGGACATTACATTTATGGGATCTTTTCTTCTTTCTCTTTAAAGAATAGGATACCACACTACGACCCACGAATGGAAGTTGGCGCAATCGATCGACCACCATGAGCTCCATCGTCTTTGTGATTTCGGCTCTGGAAGCTATACATAATTCAAAAGAGGCCCAAAAAAGAAAGGGATTAGGGGAAGCGGTCGAGAAAGCTTTGAAGGATATTAAAGAACATGAACCTCAATTACCTGATCCCGAAATCATTTTCGATCCATTACAACAAGCTACACGATCCGGAAGTATCCCATTGACTACGACGGCATTAGATTGCATTGGGAAACTGATTAGCTATTCTTACTTCTCAGTTCCTTCATCGCCAAACGCAGATAGAGAAGCAGATCGTGCGCCATTAATCGAACGAGCGATAGATACAATATGCGATTGTTTTCAGGGAGAAACTACCCCAGTCGAAATCCAACTGCAGATTGTGAAATCATTATTGGCAGCAGTTTTAAATGATAAAATTGTGGTTCACGGTGCGGGATTGTTAAAGGCAGTGCGACAAGTTTACAATGTCTTCCTACTTTCGAAAAGTAGTCCGAATCAACAGGTTGCGCAAGGGACATTGACACAGATGGTTGGCACGGTTTTTGAGAGAGTAAAGACAAGGATACATATGAAGGAGGCCAGATTGAACCTTTCGAAATTGGATAAAAATGTCGAAAATACTAGCTCATTCACGGTCGATGCACCAGAGTCAATAAATGGAGTACCCAGAACCAGCGAGGGAGAGGAAGCAGTGGATGAAACTGCGACTGCAGAAGAACCATCCAATGGAGATGCGCCAAAACTCACACTCAAAGATCTGGAGCACCGAAAAAGTTTCGACGATTCACAAATGGGAGAAGGGCCAACTATGGTTACACAAGTCAAGCCTGCGAAAGCTTCACCTCGTTCGGCATCAGAACAAACCGCTCCGGACAGTGGTACTGATGATAGTATAGAATCCGAGGATATGGAAGATGAGGTTTATATAAGGGATGCATATTTGGTTTTCAGGTCCTTTTGCAATCTCAGCACCAAAATCCTTCCACCGGATCAATTATTCGATGTAAAAGGCCAAGCCATGCGCTCAAAGTTAATTTCTCTTCACCTCATTCACATGTTACTCAATAATAATATGCTCGTCTTCACTTCTCCATTATGTACGATTACCAACAGCAAGAGCAATGAGCCTACCGGCTTTTTACAAGCCATTAAATTTTACCTATGTCTTAGCATTACTCGAAATGGCGCCAGCTCTGCTGATAAAGTCTTCGAAATTTGTTGTGAAATTTTTTGGTTGATGCTAAAATTTATGAGAGCTCCTTTCAAGGTTTGTATACATGAATGGACAGTCCTGATCTTTTAACTAACTATCTAACAGAAAGAGATTGAAGTCTTTTTAAATGAGATTTATCTAGCTCTTCTAGAAAGACGAAACGCGCATGTTACTCAAAAACTTCACTTCATGGGCATCCTTCATCGCTTTTGCGCTGATCCTCGTGCGCTCGTTGAGACATATTTGAATTACGATTGCGATCGAAATGTGGATAATATGTTCCAGACCTTGATTGAAGACCTATCAAAAGCGGCGAGTGCTGCTGTTATGGTAAGCCCTCTTGCCCAACAGCAATATGAAGAGAAAAACAGTAAAAGCTCAGGTGGTGATTGGCAATCTCGAGGGACGCTCCCCCCGCCTCTGTCTACAGCACATTTGAGTAGCCATACCGAAAATGGAGAGACCGAAATTCCAAAAGAGTACATTGTGAAACGACAAGCTATGGATTGTCTCGTGGAGACACTTAGATCACTGGTGAATTGGTCACAGCAAGGAATTGCTGATGTTACTAGTGGCCCAGAAAGCGATATCAGAGGCTCCGCCGATGTTAGGGAATCCTTGGAACCTGGAAATGATAGTTCAACAAGAATCACTGGTGAAAATACACCAATGCCTTCAACGCCTGTCTTGGATGATGACCCGGAACAATTGGAAAGGGAGAAGCAAAGAAAGACCGCAATGACAAATGCCATCAAGCAATTCAACTTCAAACCCAAGAAAGGCATCAAGCTTTTACTCGCCGATAAATTCATAGCGGAAGATACACCAGAATGTATTGCACAATTTTTACTACGAGAGGATAGATTGGATAAGGCGCAAATCGGAGAGTTTTTGGGTGAAGGAGATGAACGAAACATTGCGATCATGCACGCATTTGTAGATGCAATGGACTTCACCAAACGTCGATTCGTGGATGCTCTACGTCAATTTCTACAATCCTTTCGTCTTCCTGGTGAAGCTCAAAAGATTGATCGTTTCATGTTGAAATTCGCAAATCGATATGTCATTGGCAATCCAAATGCATTTGCTAATGCAGATACTGCTTACGTTTTATCTTACTCTGTCATCATGTTGAATACAGATCAACACAGCAGTAAAGTTGCAAAGAGAATGACCAAGGAAGATTTCATCAAGAATAATCGTGGCATTAACGATAATGCAAGTTTACCTGATGAGTACCTTATCGGCATCTACGAAGAAATTCAAAAGGAAGAAATTGTGCTCAATAGTGAACGCGAAGCCGCTGCAGCCACTGGCAATGCTCCTCCACAATCTACTGGTGGTATTGCGGCAGGTCTTGGACAAGCTTTGGCTACAGTTGGACGCGACTTACAGCGTGAAGCATACTTACAACAATCTGAAGAGATCTCTCATAGATCTGAACAATTATTCAAGAATCTTTTCCGAAATCAACGAAAGAATGCATCGAAATCAGGGGATAAATTTATTCCTGCTACTTCATTCAAGCATGTCGGCCCAATGTTTGAGGTAACTTGGATGTCATTCTTCTCCGGTCTTTCCGGTCAAATGCAAAACTCTCACAATATTGAGATCATCAAATTATGCATCGAAGGAATGAAATTAGCAATTCGTATTGCGTGTCTTTTTGATTTAGAAACTCCACGGGAAGCTTTCGTTTCCGCTCTCAAGAACTCCACTAATCTCAATAATCCTAAGGACATGATGGCAAAGAATGTGGAAGCATTGAAAGTTATTCTTGAAATAGCACAAACAGAAGGAAATCTCTTGAAAGGATCATGGCGAGATATTCTCATGTGCATCAGTCAATTGGATCGCTTACAATTAATATCTGACGGAGTTGATGAAGGGGCTATTCCAGACGTTTCAAAAGCTCGAATCGTAGCTCCATCACGATCAGATACCACTTCGTCAAGAAAATCTACCGCTTCTCAACGACCTAGAACTCGTCCAAGGACAAACACGCAAAGTACCATTTATTCAACAGAAATCGCAATGGAAAGTAGATCCGATGAAGTTATCAAGGGAGTGGATAGAATATTCACAAATACGGCCAATCTTTCTGGTGAAGCCATTGTCCACTTTGTCACGGCTTTGTGTGATGTCAGTTGGGATGAGATTAAGATATCAGGTTCCAATGAATCTCCAAGGACATACAGTCTTCAAAAGCTTGTGGAGATCAGTTACTACAATATGCTTCGTGTGAGATTTGAATGGGCCAATATTTGGGCGGTTCTAGGTGAGCACTTTAATCGAGTTGGGTGTCACAATAATACCGCTGTGGTATTCTTTGCTTTGGATTCTTTGCGTCAACTTTCCATGCGATTTATGGAGATTGAAGAATTACCTGGATTCAAATTCCAAAAAGACTTCTTGAAACCTTTCGAGCATGTAATGTCAAACTCAAATGTTGTATCTGTAAAGGATATGGCTTTGCGTTGTCTAATACAAATGATCCAAGCTCGTGGAGAGAATATTCGCTCTGGGTGGAGAACAATGTTTGGAGTATTTACCGTCGCAGCTCGAGAACCATATGAGAGTATCGTCAATCTTGCCTTTGAAAATGTCAATCAAGTTTACAAAACTCGATTTGGTGTTGTCATCTCCCAAGGCGCATTCGCAGACTTGATTGTTTGCTTAACTGAGTTTTCGAAGAATATGAAATTCCAAAAGAAGGGGTTACAAGCCATGGAAGCATTGAAATCAATCATCCCCAAGATGTTAAAAACACCGGAATGCCCACTGTCTCACAAATCGAACGCGAATTCGGATGGTTCGATTAAAACTCCAGATACCGCCACAAATCCTATAAGTCGTACAACTCAGGAAGAAGCATTTTGGTTTCCTGTTTTATTCGCTTTTCATGATGTTCTCATGACGGGGGAAGATTTGGAAGTCCGTTCGAATGCTTTAAATTACCTTTTTGATTCACTGATCAAATATGGAGGTGACTTCCCTTCTGATTTCTGGGACATCTTATGGAGACAATTACTCTATCCTATCTTTATGGTTCTCAAATCCAAATCCGAGATGTCCAATGTTGTCAATCATGAGGAATTATCTGTGTGGCTATCCACTACAATGATTCAAGCTCTTCGAAACATGATCACGTTATTCACTCATTATTTCGAATCGCTTGAATATATGTTGGATAGATTCCTCGATTTACTTGCTTTGTGCATATGTCAAGAGAATGATACAATTGCTCGAATTGGTAGTAATTGTTTACAGCAATTAATTTTGCAAAATGTCACAAAATTCAAGCCTCAACATTGGTCCAAAATAGTTGGAGCATTTGTAGAGTTATTCGATAGAACAACTGCATTCCAATTATTCACTGCTGCAACATCATCTGCCGCAGGAGGTTCTATGGAGAGCTCCACAGCACCAGTTGAAGATATTGATGATGGTCAATCTCTAAAGATCAATGGTACAAATGGTGGTGCAACCTCGGATGCAGAAAGTATTGCTGAACCAGAAGGTCAGACACCTGTTGTAACTCAAACTCCAGAGTTAGAGGACTACAAACCACAATCAGGTCTACAACAACAACCTGTGGTTGTCACTGCAGCTCGTCGACGCTTTTTCAATAAAATTATCACCAAATGTGTTTTACAACTTTTGATGATCGAAACTGTCAATGAGCTTTTTTCCAACGATACCGTTTATGCTCAAATTCCTAGTCCGGAACTTCTTAGGTTAATGGCTCTCCTCAAGAAATCTTTCTTATTCGCCAAAAGATTTAATGAGAACAAAGAATTACGCATGCGATTATGGCGTGAAGGATTCATGAAACAACCACCTAACTTGTTGAAGCAAGAATCCGGTAGTGCAGCTACATATGTTTCTATTCTTCTTAGAATGTACCATGACGAAGGTGAAGAGCGAAAAAGAAATCGAGCAGATACAGAACAAGCTTTAGTACCTCTTTGTGCCGATATCATCCGTGGATTTACTCAACTTGAAGAAGAAAGTCAACAAAGAAATATCATTGCTTGGAGACCAGTTGTCGTAGATGTGTTGGAAGGTTACATGAATTTCCCACGAGAAGGTTTCGAGAAGTATGTTGAAGTATTCTATCCATTAGCAGTGGATTTACTTTCTAGGGATATGGGAGTGGAAATTAGATTGGCGTTACAAGGACTTTTAAGACGGGTAGGGGAAGTCAAATTGGGTCTTCCACCTACAGTAAGATCTAATACACCTACTAGTCCTACTTCATTATCATTTGGTGGGAGACGAATGAGTCGTAGGGATTGAAAATATTAGATTTACAAGCGTATGAGGATCTCGTGATCCTTTTCTTTTTCTTTCTCTTCTTCTTTCTTTTCTGGGATCTATTTGAGCGTGTCATATAGGGTAGTGACTAGGATGGGAGTTTATGGGGTTTGATTGAGGTTTACTTGATCTGTCAGTTAATGATGACATGATGGAATTTATTTAGAGTTATCGGCTTGTATGAATATAATTTTTTCTCTGATATTGAAATTAATCAATTGATTCGTATTTCGTATGTATTATGTTATATACTGGTGTAGTAAGTTTTTATATGCGTGATGTATTTTCCAAGGGCCAATTTGAAGTTTCGACTAGTATACTCGGTTCATTATAAAGTTAATTTTGGGATATAATTTCTTTTATTTGCTCTCATTTCTCATTTATATATTGTCTGTTGATTCGAAGTATTCTTAAGTTTATCTTCCTTTATAGTTTTTTATTTTTTGGTTTATTAATTATCGAATACTAATTTTAATTATCGAATATTAGTTTTAATTACCGAATACTAGTATCTTCAACGACAAATCAATTAGTATTCAATAAGATCTTACTTCAAATACTCATCAGAATTTATTCTTGAACAGGTAGAGATAAAAAATAGGAATATTCATCTATATTTAATTTAATACGGAGATTCAACTCATTAGAATATATATACATGAATCATAATGTCCCCCTCCCAATCATCTCAAAAACTCCTTTATCCCCCTCGCTTAACAATTCCCCCTCCGCAAACAGCCAATCCTCACCTCCTCCACAAAGGATTTTCTCCTCAATCTTCACAACTCTTCAACTCCAATTCCTTCCCCTTTATCACATATTCAAATTCTCATCTCTAAACAATCCCCTCCATCACCTCTTTATCCATCCACAAAGAAAATTTAATCGTATAACTCGCGCTCTCAATCATTCGCACAAACAAGATGTTCGAATTTCGATTCCAGTCGTGCAAAGAAAGCTCAAGCTCAAGGAATAGCGCACGTTCAAGCTCAGGATTCACGTCACTGTTCGAATTAATTTCTCCTATTGTATGATTATCTATCTGTCATATCCTGTTCAATAACTCGCGCTTCAATTATAATCCCATTGTCACTTTATTTTTAATCATCCCTATTTTTACGGTCAATTTCAATCAGATATGACTGGCTATGGTCAAGGTCGAGGACAAGGCGCCGGTCGAGGTGGAGGTCGTGGTGGAGGTCGAGGTGGAGGTCAAGGTGGTCACGGTGTAGTTCCACCAGGTCCCGATCCACATCCCCCTGGTCATCCTCTCAATCCCGGACTCGAAAATGTTTTGGGCCGACCCGAACATAATTTCCGCTCGGAGACTCCCATGTTTACTCCCGCTGGAGGTTGGCGCGGTGGTAGACCTCCATGGGAACAAGATAATTTAGCTGCATGGAGAACGGGACGGGATCCCTTGACTGGTGGTTCGAGTAATCAATTCCAACATATGGAAGAGGAATATCGATCTCCATGGCTTAATGTACCGGATCAGGATCAGCTTGTGGAAGCAACTATTGATCCATGGGATCTTATTGGAGGAATGGATGCGATGGCACCCGTGGTACAACAACCAGTTATTCCGCAGAGGGAAATACATTGGCAAGGACCTCAACCAACGTCTGTTCCATTGAGTCAAGTTTTTGAGAGTGAAGCAAGAGATTGGAGGAGTGGAAATCCACCAACGATGCAAGAGCAAAGAGGACTTCAGAGGATCATGCCGCAGAATCCAAGCTATGGAGGTCAGATGGGAGCTTCTATGGCTTCTGGGCCGTATTTTCCCCAGGCAGGATATCAACAATTCCAGCAACCACAACAGCAAAACCCTCAAAACGATATACAGAATGCAACTTATGGACAAGGTATACATGCCCCAAGAATCCCAAAAGGTCCCACATATCAACAATTGTATCTTCCATTACCACCGGGAGGCACGGTATGGGAACAGCAAGGGCTCAAACGACCACCTGGCCCACTAACCTGGAAAGATACACGAGCCTATTCCCCTGGACCAGATGGAGATTTTGATCCCTTCATCGTCGAACAACTCGAAACCGGTACCTATTCCCCCTGGTTAACTGAAATCGCCGCCAATATCGAAGCGATAGATGAACGACCCAAACAACCCTGGGAATCCATGACGGCATGGCGAGCTCGAGTTTTAACGTCTCGAAAAGCAATTGGGATCGAATCTTCAGAATTAAGAAGACGTCCATTTTCATTTCCTACGACGGCAAAACTAGCGGGTGATACTCCGGCACAGCTTAAAGCTCGAACGGCTGCTCGTCGAAAAGTAAAAATACAATGGGAAAAAGATAAGGAGATTCATAAGAATAAAATGGATCATACACATAAAAATTTCGATCCAGAATATGCGACGCAATATCGAGCTGAAAAGGCATGTCGACAATTGGAAAATGCTAAGAGCAGAAAGACGGCTTTATTAATTGCGAGACGCATTGCCGAGAGAGATCATCAACCAAGACCTGTAACACCGGAATTACCAGAGGATAGTAGTGATGAAGATCTTCCAGCTATGCCTCCTAGAGATAGAACTGGTGCGCTTGCAGCTCCTGGTCCTAAACCCAAACGCTGTTTACGTTGTCAACACATGAGACAATTGTGTTCTTTAGTAGGAGGATCAGCTCAACCTTGTGATCGCTGTAGAAGTAGTGGAGCAGAATGTAAAATACCTCGGGCTAGCCCTGCTGGCAAGCCTGCAAGTGGAACTACCGGTGGAACTGCAGGTGGAGCTCCAGGAGAATATACAGCTCAACGATCAGGACTCGCACGAACAACCAAACGTTGTTTATATTGTACACACATGAGAAAACCATGTACATTAGTAGCAGGATCACCTCGACCTTGTGATCGCTGTAAGCAACGCGGGATAGTGTGCGAGATAACTCGGGATTTGGAAGATCCCAATGCACCCAAACCGGCATGGAAATTGAAACCACAAAAACCCGGTCCCAAAAAAGTGAGTGATCCGGATGAATTTTCAGATTCAGCGATGGATGAAGATGAAGATGAAGATGAAGATGATGGAGAACCAATTACGGCTCAACAGAAAGCTAGTCTTTCCCGAAAGAAGAGAGCTGCATTTAATCAAAGATCGAGAAGACGTACTTTTTCAAGCCGTCGACGTCGAAGTGCCAGTCCCGAAGTGGGAAATGCTCCTAGTATTCAATGTGAGCCTTGTAAAGATCAATCTCGTCCTTGTGATGGAGAACGTCCTTGTGGAACGTGTAAACTTAATGGAACAGTCGATATGTGTAATCCTGTCTCTGACTTTTCAAAATACAGAGAACGGGATTATCAAGGAGCAAGAGGTACTTTACAACGTGTTGATGATGATGAGGATTTAGATCTTTCGGTACCGGAAAGAGGATATAATGATGTTAACACTGAATGGGATAAACTAGCTTCGAATTTCGAAGAAGCAGATCAAGCGATTAAAGATATGGATTTGGGACCTATGATGAATTACAGTTCACAAGTCATCATGGATTCATTCGAAGCTGGACATCAAAATAGTTTCTTCTCGCAAAATGCAGAAAATGAGATTCCTGCTATGGAACCATATAAACCCGATCCAGATGGTCCATCATATAATCGTGTCGCTACAGTCACGGAACCAGATGCATCATATAATAGTCTTGCGCCAGGAGGACCAGAATTTTTATCCGAACCATTTGGGGATGTGGCACATTATGCTGCTATGACTTTTGATGGAGAAGGAATCGATTTCAGTACACCTAGGATTTCACCTCAATATAGTGTTGAAAATCCTGATGTAGAAATGCTTGATTTAGATGATGTTCTCAATTCAGTCGAAGAACATCGATCTGGATTCGAAGTAGTTGTTCAAGAAAAACCAGATCCCGATCCAAGACTTCAAATTTGTCCTCTATCCGATTATCGACAAGAATGGAAACAAGATTTGAAAGGAATTCTTAAAAATAAACATTGCGATGAACTTATCGGAGTCGATATTTGTTTCAAATCTCCAGCAAAACATTGCGATTATCTTCAACATGGTATTGAAGGAGGTGATTGGCATACTTGTGTACCTTGTCACAAAGATCAAAATGTTCGAGTGTCAGATTCCCAATCAACACTGATTGAATACACCAAATTGTATTATTGTGACGTGTGTGCGGCTGAACAAAGACCACGAACAAGAGGGGGGAAGATAGGTGCAGCTTTCAAGAAAGAATACTGTACATGTACATCTCAGATGAGAAAATCTTGGTTATGTAATACTCATCGGGATGAAGCTATTAGGGATGTGACGGAAAGAGCTCTAGCTGTGAAGAATTGGTTGTCTAGAAAAGGTTTGTTGAAATGTAATGGGTGTGAGATTAGACATCTTGGTTACAGGTCGGGTATGTGGGCTTGTGCTTCTTGTAAAGATGTTGTATATGCTTAAGTATATATGAATGGTTCAAATAGCATACTAAGAGCAAAATATATATATTTTTCATGCTATTGAATGGGGACCAGCCCCCAAACCCCCGTAGCTCGCTACGCTCGAGATTTTTCTCTTGCGGATATGACTGTTATTCCAGAAACTCAAATTTCCATTGACGAAAAACATCACTTAATGTAATCTTACATTCATTTATATTGTTATCCATGAATATTTTAAGGAAAGAGTTAGTCAGTCTCTCTCCCTCCCCACCATACTCAGAACCAACCGCCATATTGACCTCTGTATTCATCCATCTATCTATCTACATCTCATCATCCCCACCCAATCCCTTATCCGCCATAAACAATCTTGTTAATTCCTCTATCCTCTTACCCAATTCATCAAGTTTATTTTCTAATCTTCTTTCTCTCTCGCTTGTCCTCTCTTCTTCTGTCCTTTGTATTCTTCGTGCTGTATCATCATCCTCTCCTCCTAATCCACTATCTTCTCCCTCGAATGTCAATTTTTTATTGAATTTTCCATTTCCTTTTCCATTCGCACGTCCACAATTACCCACATCAAAAGGACATCCTTCATTTCTCCCCCTAATACCTCCCTCCCACTTTCCACCAACAAGTGGACTCGCCTCTCCATCTCCAATACCCGGTCCATCCATAAAATGCAATGAATGATTTGTACCCGTCCTACTTGTCAAGAATTTCTTCTTCGCTTTTCCTTTATATGCTGGTTCTCCACTCATACTTGTCATTCCACCAGCTCCGCTATGAGGTGTAGATGGTACTGTAGCAATTGGTGTGCGTGGGAAAGATGATGGATCTTGTATATGTTCATTAACACCTTCGAAAATCTTAATTGCGAGTACAATTGGAGCATGTGTTGCTTTTAGTAGCCCTATTCGAATTCTACGTAATGTAGAAGAACTCATGAAGAGTCTAAGTGGTCGGATGAGAATGAGAGGGATGAGATTGAGTGGTGGGTAAAAGTGTGTAAGTCGATTAGAGGTTGAGGATTCAAGTACGTATACAGAATATACAAAGAGATATTCTTCTTTGGCGTGTGATATAACTCTTGAAAAGCTGTCAGACAATATTGATATTAAGGAGGTAATCAATAGAATCTGGGTTAGGATAACGAAAATAATCATGAGCGGAGGACCGAATTGGGGTGAGATTTGGTTCATTATATCAAAACCAAGGTATGAAGATCCGAAGAATACTTTGAGAAGAACCCAAGACATTTCGCCCAAGGTAAATGAATCGCGGGCCAGGAGGGTAAAGGTTGTTAGGAAACCGAGGTAAAGAACCAGGACGACAACCATAAATTTAATGAATTCTGTGGCCATGGCCTTTAAACAAGGAATCAAAGTTCCAAAATATGGATGGAGACTAAGAAGTGAACATATTCTGAAGTAATGTTAGTCCTGTATCAATCTAGAAATCTGGCTCAGGTGACAGTAATAGCCGGGATTGGGTTTAGCGTAGAATATAAACGAGGCGCTAAACCAAATACCGGCATTTTCCTATCACGTGTACCAGAGCCCTCACCTGGCACGTAAGAGGGTCTGACAAGTCAGGAAGACACTCGACCTTTAAGATTGGTCCTGTTTCTGAATGAAATATCACGAACTCACCTTGGAAATAAAAACAATGCCTCTAGGGACAGAATGTCAAAAGCCATGTCGATAATAATCCCATCATCCTTCGTCAAACCAATGACACCTAGGTAACGTTAGAAATTTTCAGGTATTAAATCAAGGAGTACTAACGAGTGAGTAGGAAAGCAGCTCCTATTAAGATAATCATCAAATCACAAGAATTCCATATATCAACTGCATAGAATATCGAGCCCGCATCTATGAACTCTCCAAGCTCATCATAAGCAAAAGCAGCAAACCATACATATAGAACAATTTCAAGGGGCGTAATGTAATATCTGAAAAGATGTTAGACATTGGAGGGGCGGATAGGATAGAATGACAGAATGAGAAAAGACAGAATGACAAAAGAAAGAATGACAAAACACAGAATGACTTACGGATTCCGTTCAACAAGAACTGCATAGTATAGAAATAAGAAAGAAGCAAAGAACAAAACTTCAAAAGCTTTGATATATCTTGGTACTCTCAATCTCGAAAAAGGATCGGACTTCTTCCTATTATAAAATTGAGCTTTCTTTTGAGTATGCTCACTCAAACTTTCCCAAAATGTTATATCTCCTTTCCAAATACCAGTTATAATTTTTTGTACAATTCTCTGGCTTAAAAACTTTTTGCAATCGGCTACTACACCAATCTCAAGAGCATTCAATCCTGTGAAAGAAGATGTTGGATCATCCTCATCATCATCCATATCATCATGAGTAAAGAATGACCCCATATGTGAAATAGACCGTAAGAGTTCAGTCTTTTTATTCTGACTAGGTGGCCTTGTACCAGGAGGAGAATCGCGTTCTCTGAATTGTGGCAATAAAGTCGAATGTTCCGTAGCTTGACTTTCCTCTGGTTCTTCTGCCGTACCATCGGTTGATCGTTGAAGAGTAGGTGAAGGTAATTCGTATAAGCAAAAATCGACAGCATCTCTTTCCGATACACGACTTAGAAATCTCCATGCCACTATTTCACATGCGCTCGCTCGAGTTTCATTGATTCCGCGATCATCATCTACATCGAGGGTAGAAAAATGCCACTTGAGGGTTCTGTATAATCTCAATTATTACTGGATTCGTGATGAATAACGATGTGCTACTGACAAGATTGCATTGATAATGGCGGGATTCGTAACATTTTCGACGAGATGCTCAACAAGTATTCGAATTTTGTTGCCCGCAGATGTAGTTCGTAATTGTTCAAAGGTTGAAGGAATGACAATTTCATCGACAAAGTATCTAGTAGAGCAGTACACGTTAGATGGATATCATAGCATGCCAAATTTCAGAGTAAATACATTGATAAAGTCTTTACCACTTTGACAAAGGGGTCATCGTGAACAATCGTTGGTAACTTCACCAATTTCTGTCCCTCAAAAAGAGACTCAGTTGATTCCATCCTGTGTAGAGATGTATTGAATAACGATACGAAGATTATTTGATGCAATTGAAAGCCATGGAATAAAGTTGTATGAAGATGTTACCGGCGCGTTGAAGTTTTTACACGTTCTAGGCCCTGTACAATGTACGAAGTAGTTCGTTCCATTTAGCTAGAGCTACCAAAATTACCAAAATAATTGCAGGGGTATTTTGGGTATTTTGGTGACCCTGAGGCTTGAGAAGGCTGCGCTATGGTATAAAGCGGGCTTTGACGGGGTATGCCGCCACCCAAACGTCACTAAACATAACATGGGTTGATAGCTTCAGGCAGTAGCTTGACTTCGCCATACACCCCCGCATTCCGTTGGTTTCCTCATACAATTACGAGTAAATTCATTTGTACGACTTTTTATCACTCTTCACTTCAAAGTTTGAATACATCATACATATCACATCGCTCTACTTCACCGCAGATCGTCAATATCAAGAGACATCAATACATCGACATTCATCAAAATAATCACAGACAAACAATCCAACCTCATCCGCCAAAATGGCAAATAATCCACTCAGTCCAGATTCCATTCTGCATCATATGGCAGAAGCTTTACCTACTCATCAAAAAGACGATACCGATTCCGATATCAGCAGTTCATACGAAGCCATCGCCCTATTCTCTCACGCATGTATGATCGCAGTCGGATTTCGACTCATCGGATTTGCAGAAGGTCAAGAGAATAGTTGGTCTTCCAGTTTAAGTCCTTACTCAAAGTACAAATGTTAACAAACCTGCCAGAAAGCGAATGCGCACAACTTGCTCCCAGATTATCTTCGAAATGGAATTCTTCCTTTGGATCCCATTCATTCCTCTACGCTCACTCCCAATCCTCTATGAATTACGTCATCAAAATCGATCGACTAGGTGGCAAGGCTGAAATCCGAGGAATAGGACTCGGAGATGAGAAAATTACCCGCCTCGAAATTACAGCCAGAGATTACGTTTCCACGTCTGCGCTCCCTTTACGAATTCCTTTCACAAACGACGAAGAAGATCGTTCAAATCTCAAATCAAGGCTCAAAGAAATTTTCGTCTCTCCTCCCAGAATCGCAGATCTCGCTTCCCTCTTCAAAATAAGTATCATCCAAAGACTCATTCCATCTTTACAGAAAGAAGGATACGAAGATTCTCAACAAGGTGCGGGTGAGGGCGCAGGTGAAGCCTCCCGGGTTCATGACGAAAGAGAAGAAACACAAGCTCGACGAAATCCTTTACCAAATCCCACAACCGATCCACGTCTTCCAGAACCAGCTCGTCCATATCCATATAATGATCCCCTTGCCGACCCACCACGTCGTCCCATCCCCGCCGGAGATTTCCCTCCTCCTGGTTTCGATGATGAATTGGATCTGAATCGTCATCGACGCTTTGATCCTCGGGGAACGATTTCCCCTTTCAACATTGGTCACGATGATTTAAATCCTGCAGGTCTAGGACCCAACGATCCTTTCCCTGGTTCTTTTACAGGTGGGGCAGGCGCTCGAGGATTAGGTGGAGTGGGAGGTATGCATCCTACATTTGATGATCCTCTATTTGCAGGACAAGGACAGAGATTAGGGGGTGGTAGAGGAGTATTCAACCCGCAAGCTCCGCCAGGTGCAAGATATGATCCTTTGGGACCGGGTGATGGACCTCAAAGAGGTGGAGGTGGAAGACCACCCAATCCATTTATGAGGTATGGGGATGGGGATTTTATGTGATTATGATGAGAGAGAGAAAAGACCTAAGTCAAGGTATCGAAGGGGAAGGTAATAGGATGAAGGGAAAGAGACCGACAATGGTTGATGAGATAGAAGATAAAGGATGGAGGGGAAGGAAGGGAAGGCAAATGGCAAGTATTATGATTTCACGAAGTACAGAATTACAACGAACCAAACCAAACCAAATCACGCAAGCGATCAAAATGCAATCACGACAATACCACGACAATACCACGACAATACCACGACAATACCACGACAATACCACGACAATACCACGACAATACCACTACAACATATCACATCACATCACATCACAATATCAAATAATAAAATCATAAAATCACAACTCATGAATAGCCAAAATATGATATATGATAATCCATAATTCTTTGTCCTTTCCCCTCCAAATCCGTGCATGTAATGTAATCCCATAAGTAATGTATATAATAGGTACCTATTCAACGCTCTGTGCTAAGCTAAGCTAAGCTAAGCTGAGCTGTGTATATAATGCTCTGCTCTGCTCTTCTCTCTCTGCTCTCTGCTCTCTCTTTATCTCTGTCCAATCCCAAATAAAACGCGCTGGTACTTTATTCTTTTCTTGTACTTTTTCACCACACGTGCCAACCCATCAACCAACCACCAACATGAGTAACAATAACAATAATATATCTCCCAACTCCAAACCACGTACGTACGTGTAAGTATTAGGTATTAGGTATCTACTTTCCGTGTGTATCTCATCTCATCTCATCTCATCTGGTCTCATCTCATCTGGTCTCATCATCTCCATCCATCCCATCCATCCTATTCCATCTCATAAATTCTACACTCTCAAATCCCATCATGCTGTTTGAAACAACCCCCCTTTTCCCTCGCCACCTATTTTAACCCTCACTCCAAACCCTCACTCCAAACCCTCACTCCAAACCCTCACTCCAAACCCTCACTCCAAACCCTCACTGCTCAAATATCACCTCAATGATGACCTGTTAATTTCCCCTTTAACCCCCCCAAAAGACTCTTCCTCTTATCCTTTTTATCACTCACACCAGGCGTACTCGAAGTTTCAGAACCACCAGCCACGGAACCCGCTACAGGAGACATAGGTAAGGCTGGTACCTCATCATGAATACTTTCCTGTTGAGTTGTCGCTTTTGATAATTCTCCCGCTGCTACTACTGGTTCGGCTCCAGCTCCATCATGGTTAAGATTTGGATCTAATTGATTTGCCGTTGTTGTGGTGTGAGGAGATTCTGTTGTTCCATTTACGAGAACCTCGTCTGCTGGGGGACTGGTAATGGATAAATTGTTTAATCCATCTTGAGCTGTGTGAAAGGTTTCTAATTCAGGTCTTGAATTAGAGACTACTTCACCATTTTCAATCGCGAGATCATCTATTGGAATTCCTTGATTCAAAGGAGAATTGGTCCCGGCGGTAGTATTTATGACGGCGGGGGTTGCGCCGGGTACTTCGAGTGTTTCTGATTGAACGGGTAATGGAGTTTCGGTGGTTGCATCTGTAGCGATTGTTCCCATATTATCATTATCCTTGATAGTTTTCTTAATAGTGCAAACTTCTTCTCTTCTCTCCTTCTTTTCACTACTTCCAACTGCGATGGCTTGAATCGATTCTTGATCTTTGGTATTGACCCAATACATGGGCCCTCCTGGAAATGAGCCAGCTCCATTCCAAGTGGTAACTGCTTCTAATGCCGGATCCAACGTAGGCATATCTCCAAATTCGAATTCTAATTCACCGCCATATTTCTTGGGAATATTTCTAGGCTCGATAAAGGCTTCTAAAGTTGACTTGACATCGTTGTGACTGATAATGAAGATTTTGGATGTGGTAATTGGATCAAACCATTTTTTAATCCAACCCCAAACTGTTGGAAAGAAACTTGGTGCACCAATAATCTGAGGATACAAAGTTAGTGAGTTTCCAATATTCCAACTCATATACAACTTACAAAAATGCGGTCAAGAGTTTCTGGATAATGAGCTGTAGCCAAAGTACTTGCATCTTGCATGTGCCCTCTCAAATTCCAAAATTGTTTCAATCCAACTCCAGAAATATCAACAATATTATTACTTTGTGTGATGGGTGTTCGAGGATGATCTCGATCGGTAAGAACTGTACATAATGGCATAACAAATCGTGTAAGGTTTTCGTATAAAGCGAATAAGCGCAATAACTTTCCAGAGGTTTTGCCATCTTGTTTGGTTTTCGTATGTGTATCGACGGCGGATTTCTCATATGCAGACATTCGTTTACCAGTCAAATATGATACTTCGAATACGTATACAGGAATACCACGTCGATCGCGTCGTCCTGTCCATTGTGGGTACTATATCGAGATAATTAGGAGGGGTGTCAATGAATGTAGAGAATGGGGGGACTTTACAAGTCTGCGAGTCTCTTCGTAATGTTCCAAATCGATAGTCTCATACAATTGATCTAATTCATTCTCCTTTCGCCATTCTTCTGTCTCTGAAAATTGTTTAAGGGCATCCAGCACAATAAACCGGCGCGCTCGGAGAAATCGCCTAAGGTAATCATCAGTAGGCGCTTAGGAAAGAATCTTGAACGGATACATACAGAAGGGTAGCATCTTCGTGCGATGCAGGTTCATCACTTCCATTTCCAGGCTTGTACAAACCCTTCTCTGCGCAAACAACCTTGAAGTTATTCAAAGCCGCCTCTTCCTCTGTTGTAAGATGACCGAGATGCCCTTGAGGAAATCCATACTCGACCACTGCTGACTGAACTCTATGAGCCGGTCCTGAAGACATAATTGATGAGATATTCAAGAAAGTTTCCCCAAAAATCGAAGAAGAGTAGAGGAATCAAAGTTAGAAATAGTAAGCAGTAAAGACTTGAGCAAAAGAAAAAGTATTATATTTTATTTACGAGTAACAGCTCAATGTATAGGATTCGTCTTTTTGAGCGGGTCCGTCGGACGTCTCGTCATACCAATATGTGATATGGGTAATCGATAATTGATGTTCACTTGTTGGTAAGAAAACAAACTTTTTTTTTTGGCTATGACTAATCCAATTCCACGTCTAAACTCCGAGTTAGATAGAGTGAAGAGATTGTCTTGGAGATAATAAAGCCGTTCCGATATATAATCTGATGTGAATAAAAAGGTCGAAAAAAGAGAAAATTTGAATATTTCATGGATTTTCCATACTATCTTCCGTTATTCGTCCGTTCACCAAGGCTGATGTTGTCATCTTTTAACGATAAAGGCGGAAAATTGGAAGAATCCGAGCATCCGACAGAGATTGGATGTGTTTGAGCATAATCTTTCGTCTTGAATGTGAAGGTGTCTGTGTACAGAGTAGGTAGGGAGGTAGGTGAAGGGAATTTTGGGAGATGGAGAAAAGTGTGTGTAGAGTATAGAGAATAGAGAATAGAGAATAGAGCATGAAGAATGGAGGATAGAGGTTTGAGAGAGAATGGAAAATAGAGAATAGAGTACATATTGACTCAATCCCAACCAGACTATCATCAAGATCTCTCAAAGAACCATTTGAATTCCGTTGACTAGATTAGATATCTGGATTCAGTCATCATAGTCATTACAGACAATGAATATTGAAGTTAATATCATAATATCATAATACTCACAGGAATGTCTTAACACTCTGATTTATCAGCATTCTCATCCACGATAAGAAAGATATATAAGTGATAATTGAAGAGAAGATGAAAGAGCTTCATGAAAGAAGATTCAACTCTATGATATTTCCGGGTCCCTTTCCTATATTTATAATCCTTCTAACCTACCCAAATAACTGATAGCTGACATATGATATGACATCGGAATCTTTTCAACATGCCATTGATCTGTTCGTTCGTATCCCCTCCAAAGTATCGCATCACCGGTAGCACCGGTAGTACCATACCATACTCGTCGTACTCGTAATCCACGCGGATAACCCCGCCAAATAAATCCAACCCTGGCGTAACCTCCAAAGTTCAAAACACCCCTCTCCCTCTGAAGCTCCATTCCACTCAATCACTAAAGCCTCACTCACGGTCAACCCCACTTCAATACATAACCCCATTGATTGTTACAAAGATCTCTCTTCTTCTTCTCCCCCTCTCCTCTTCTCACTACATATATTTCCATCATCCATGTTCTCCCGCTTCTCTCAGTTAGCCAGACATCTTTCTCGTCCCTTACCAAATTACGCTCACAATTCTGCCGCTGCATATACATTTTCAAATAAAGTCATGACATCATCAGTATCTGCCGACGAACGTAACTCGAGAACCATTCACACGGCAGCATGTTTGATTATTGGAGATGAAGTACTCGGGGGAAAGGTCAGTGATGATTGGGAGTTTATTCTATTGGGGATTTCAAGGGCATCATGGCTAATATATATGTGCTCCTATACAGACGGTCGATGTACGTTTGAAATATAAATGAGGAAGAAAATTTAGATATTGATAGCATTGGCAGACAAATTCGGCTTATTTTGCAAAGTTTTGTTTCAAGCATGGAATAGTAGGATACCTACCCAGAGAATGCATACTGAAGGAGGAGATTTTGACTCTTGAATAGAATCTAAAGCGTATCGAGGTTATTGCAGATGATGAGGATGAAATCATTGAAGCGGTTAGACGTATGTCAAACAACTATGATTTTATAGTCACATCTGGAGGAATTGGTCCAACGTGCGTTTTGAACCCATATCGAAATATACATATACCCCAACTAACAAAATGTAGACACGATGATATCACTTATCAATCCATTGGAAGAGCATTTGGACTCGAATTGAAGCTTCATCAAGAAACTTATGAAAAGATGAAGAGATTATCCAAACCTCATCCATCTCAACCAAACTTCAATTGGGATGAAGATTCTCCCGCGAAGAAAGCTAAACTTCGCATGGTGGAATTGCCATTAGATGAATCTCGGGATTTGACAAAGCAAGTTATATTCCCATGTGAAGATCTTTGGGTTCCAGTTGCTTGCATCAATGGCAATATTCACATCTTACCTGGTATCCCAAGACTTTTCGAAAGATTGTTGGAGGGATTGAAACCATTTTTACTTCCTCGGTTGACAGATCCTGAAGGCAAGGGTATCTGTCGAGTGATGATTTCGACTCCCATGTCAGAGAGTGCTGTAGCACCATATCTGACAGAATTGGCTGCCAAAGTAGAACCAAAGGGTATCAAGGTTGGAAGTTATCCCAGATGGGGAAAAGCACACAATACCGTTACTTTGGTTGGAAGGTAAATATCACTTGAGTGTCAATGACCATCCTTTTGCTCCATCGCTGACAATTTAACAGGGATCAAGAATACTTGGAAAGCTTAATAGCTGAAGTAGAGAAGAATGTCAATGGACATCGTGTTTTGATAGAAGGAGAAGATGATGTTGAAGGCGAACACAAGGAGTGCGATATTTCTTAAGTTTTTCTCTTTCTCCCAAACATCTTCCTAACAATTTCTAGAACATCTCAATAAGGATTTTCCTAGTTGGATATTAAATTTCGAAATTTCCCCTCATTTCATCTCATCTCTCGGGATTCCCGTCAGTCAAGGAATCATAGGGTCAAAGTACCGATACAAGCGCTGTCAGATTAAGAACCATCAAAAATGATTGCGTTGACCGTTGACCGTTGACCGATAACCGTTTAAATTTCTCAGATTTGGATGTGATTTGCCCCAGGCTCAGGGGGAAGGGTCAAATTCCATCAAATCAAATGCAAATCCCAATGTACATAGTTTAAATTTCTAGCCGTGCACATGTCGACATTCAGGGGAAATTATCGGCTCCCCATCAGAGTTTTTAAGATCATGACCCATTCTCATCTGTGTATCGATGTTGGATTGAAATTATTATGAATCATGTTGCGAATTGTCATTTTAGAGATTAGGATAGGAGTGAGGTTATGGATTTGGATTTGGATTTGGATTTGGATTTGATTTGGGTAAGTGGGTGAGGTAAGGTGTAGGTAAGGTGTAGGTGAGGTGTAGGTGTGAGATGATTTTTGGAATGGGATTTATGTATTTTATGGTATGTATTTTATGGTATGAGTTGAAAATAAGTATGATGTGAATATTCCAGCATACGGAATACAGAATACGTATACGTAGTACAGTAGATATCAACCATATCCATCCTAGAATTACGATGTACAATACATTACTTACATGCCACTACTCGAGTACTCTATGAGTCTATGTGATTGTACTCCGTAATGTGATGTGATGTGATTGATGTGATGTGATGTGACTGATGTGATTGTGATGGGATCGGAAATTAATTTATTAATTGCTTCTAGAAGATGGATGGATGGATGATTAGAGAGAGGGGGTGAAATGAAAATTGGAGATTTTGGGATTGGGATTGGGATAGGGATATTGGATTTGGGATATTTGAGTGAGGGTTGGGAATTGTTGGATGGGTGAGTGGGTGTTTGAATAGATGGGTGAGTGGGTGGGTGTTTGGGAGAGGTGAAATGAGATGAGATGAGATGTGAAGCACTGAAAAGGGAAATGAGAAATATGAGTTGAAATTTTTCGGGTTATGTTTCGGAATGTTAGAGGTTGTGGTTATGGGATGGGGATGGGGATGATGATGATGATGATGATGATGGTTATTATATATGATGATGCTGATTTAGAGGTGAGGAGGGGAGAGGGGTTCTAGAATCTAGAGAGAGAGAGAGAGAGAGAGATTTGAAAATTTAAAAATTTAAGATCTATTAATATTTTTATTAATATAATATAATTTAATGAAAACTTATATATAGATCATTTAAATCGTTTTAAGCTTATTCTGAAATTTTTAGATTTTTTAGAATTTTTCTGAATTGAGATTTAAAGCTTCAAAATATCGATTTTCAAATTTATATAGGAATTATATATAAATTTAGAATTTTTATAAAATCTCTAATAATTTTTTAATAACAATTATTAAAAGAAAATTATAGATATTTCTACAATATTTGGGTTTAAATTTATATAGAAATTCAAAAAAAACATTCAAAAAAATTAATAGATATAGAGATATAGTATATAGTGAGTTTAAAATAGTATAAATAATTCTTATTATTTTAAAGGTATCTTTTTAAATATTTATTTATAAGAAATTTTCTATTTTTTCAAATCTTTTATATAGAATGTATTATAAATTTATAATCAAATTTTATAGTTTATTTTTAACAATTTTTATTCGAAAGTTATTAAAGATTTTATAAAAATTTCAAATTTGTATGTGATTTCTATATAAATTTAAAAATCGATATTTTAAAGTTTTAGATCTTAATATAGAAAACTCTTAAAAATCTAAAAATTTCAGAATAAGCTTAAAACGATTTAAATTATATATGTACAAATTTTTAATAAATTTCATTTATGAATAAGAAAGTTATAAATTCCATTTTTGGTGTATTTTTGATGTATAAAGTGGCCCAAAAGGGGGCTGGCCCGAGGGTAGGGTAACCGACTTATAATATTAATGTAAACGAAACGGAACGGAACGATGCATCCGAAAGTTATTTACGGAGGAGATAATGAATTGGAAGTAGAAGTAGAGTAACCTATGAATGAATATGAATGTGAATATGAATGTATCTTATATTTCTACTTCTTTACGGGGTTTTTTTTTATTTTCTGATTTTCTATTTTTGCTTCTAGAATGTTGAGGGGGGAGGGGATGGGGTTGGATTTGAATTATGTAGCTGGCTGGCTGGCTGGCTGGCTGGAATTATACCGTCTGGTTAGGAGAGCGCTTAACCCCTGAAATGAATAATTGACGATTGAATGATTGATGGACTTACTAATTGATGGACTGACAAACTGGTGATAATTACCTAGATGGGTAAGTAGTATTAATATAATATGATGATTAGTGAGTTATAGTTATAGTTATAGTTATAGTAATGGTGATATGATGTGATATGATGTGAGCTACAGAGTAGAATAGAGGAGAGCTGTAAGTAAGATAGAATATGTATATTATCTATCGTGTCATTAATCGGAATACAATAGGATTCTGAATGTCATATATGAAAAGGTATTCTAAAGATATTCTAAAGGGATGGAGAGTGGTATATCGATGAGAGGTATGTGGGTATGTAGGTATGTGAGTAGTTGGTTGTACGATACATCATGGTATGATATTACATCATCATATATCGATGAAAAAGTCAATTGCGAAATACCGATACGCGTTTGAATTTTGCGGCGTTTTGGCTTATGGATCCATGTGGATTGGATGGGATGGGATGGGATGGGATGGTTATGTGAAGGCGTGGCGAGGTACAGTACTGTCGTTTAAGGTTACCTACCTACCTACCTCGTGGGATTTTCAGCCACGGATCGGATAGTATGAGATGGGATAGGATAGGATAGGATAGGATAGGATAGGATACTACCTAGTAGGTACACGAGGTACAGTAGGTAGGTAGGTAGGTACCGATTGCGCTTGGGGTACGAGCTGACTTGATTTGACTCTGAGCTGACTTGTTCTGACCTGACCTGACCTGACCGGGTCTAGATGGGGTTGTGGTTTGATGGGTGTGGTGAATTTTGATGGATAATTTTTCACACCGGGGATGAATGGGGAATGGTGTGGTTTTTTGATGGGAGGGGGGGAAGAGGGAAATTGGATTAGATTGGGTTGGATGGTTTTGGGGAGGGAGGGATGGATGGATGGATAGATGGATGGAGAGTGGTGATTAGATAGATATTAGATATTAGATGAGAGATGTTGGTAAATTTGATAATCATAATGATGTTGATGATAATATTGATGAGTGGGTTGGTTTGAATTGAATGGAAAGGGATTGTTTGTGACTTGAGTATTTATCGATAGAAAGTAGAATGATAGAGTAAAAGGAGCTAAACTACATACCTAGATGCTTCTATGTCTTTTGGATCTTAAAAGATATCTAGAATCTTACATACCTAGAACCTAGAGTAATCATAATCAATATAAATCTATGTGGATGACAACAATGTATCAATGAAAAGCCATATACATACGGTATAATACAGTAAGATACAACGACGGGATTAAATATTTGCCAATTCATCTATTTTTTTTCTCTATTTGGATGGCTCGAATGCAATGTAATGTAATGTCCAATGTCCAATATCCAATATTCAATCTCAACCTCATCAAATCATTAATAAATCATCTTAAAAACATCTCCACTTTCAAAGTAACAGGTAAGCACTCTCACTTGATGAAGCGGTACTCTACTCCGTA
Organism: Botrytis squamosa; assembly: GCA_014898485.2. NCBI lineage: Eukaryota > Fungi > Ascomycota > Leotiomycetes > Helotiales > Sclerotiniaceae > Botrytis > Botrytis squamosa. Next base: position 276,107 of record RCTC02000004.1, read on the forward strand.
CATGATACATCTCCATTCGCGATTTCGGTTATCCGTTAATACACTCCCCGGCCCCGTTCTACTTTTATTTGACTCCGTCCAACCTCACAGCGAAGAGTTGAAGATTTTCATCACTCTACGGAGTACCTAGTAGTCACTTGTGATTTGGTGAGGTCTGTTCACCGTCACCGTCGCCCCATTCTTCCCTCTTCCCTCTTCCCTCTTCCCTCTTCCCTCTCCTCTCTCCTGCTTTAAGCTTGCCCTGACCTGACTTGCCAAGGATTCCCGCGTGAGACTTTCTCTGGAGATTCATCTGCATTTCTTTCCTCCCACTTGCGTGCATTAAGCTTGTAACCTGAGACCTGCAACTTCGAACTGTAAACTTGACCTCATCGTTATACCCTTTTCCGACTTTAGAAGTTTGGAGATAGCTGTGAGCTGTAAGCTATGAGCTTCACTTATATATTGGATATACCTACCCTTTACCTACTAGGTACTGTATGTAAACTTTAATTACCGACCCTACGAGTAGAACTCCTATCAGTAAGTACCCTTTTCTCTACCGGTATACTCTCTCGATGCTCTCGACTCTTGAAAAGGATCTCGGCAGAAAGTAGAAATGATATCTGGATTTTCATAATTCATATACTTTGTTTTAGTCTAAACTGTAACTTCTACTTCTTACTGGATGTTCTCTTCTCGGAATGGAATGTAAAATCTATCAAATACCTACCCATATCATAAATTCTCATAAAAAGAATTCCCTTCCAAAAAAAAAGCACGATCCTCTTCTGTGCACAAATATCTCCTCGTTCATTAAGAGAATAAGAAGAAAGGATCAAAGTTTCTTTGTCCGAGCGATCATCTCCCTCATCTAAACTTTCAACATCAACATCAACATTCTTTTCCTATCCCATACACTATCTTCTGATCTCTATCGAAAAGATACTTTCAATCTTCAACTTTCTACATCATAAAATTCAGACTGGTCTGATCTGAAGAAACAAAAAAAGGAGATTCTCAACTTACCAGTAGAATATTAAGTGACGAGAGAGAGTCGAGAGAAGAAGAGGCAAAAGAAGAGAGAGATTTGAACAATTAAGGAGAACGAGAGAGAGAGAGAGAGAAGAGAGAAAGGAAAGAAACGAGACGAGACGAAACGAAAGAGAAATTATTCCATTCATTCACTACTTTAACTACTTTATCTACTTAACTTTTACTTCACTTGACTTAACTTAACTTCATCCTTCACTTCCATTCACTTTATACAAGTTCGCCTGTACTATTTATTTTTTTCCCTTGTTACCAAAATCAATAACGGCTTTCTGTACCAATTTCCCATTATCTTCCGTTCCGTCGTCGGTTTAATTATTTTATCAATTTCTCCCCTAAGCTTCCAACGAAATATCAATTGTCGTTTCACATCTACACCCTTTCACCCTTTCAACCTTTCAACCTTTTTTGGGGCCATCTTACCAGAATCAAGACCAGAATATCCATCTGCGAAAAGGCAAAGACGGAGATATAATACATACACAAGCAAACCAACTTCGATAATCGATACCGTTTTGATAAATTACCCCAAAAAGGGACTTCTTAGTAATATTTGGGTTCTTTTTCTTCCTACCCTTTTTACCTCACACTCACGCTCACGCTCACGCTCACGGTTCATCAATCATCCTTTTCTCATTACCAACGATTGAAGGAAAGCAATTTCAATCTCGAACCATCAATTTCTTGATTCCTATCGAATCGAATCTCTTATCAATCATCAATCATCAATCAACAACCATCACCCCATCACCCATCACCCATCATCTTACACCTTATACCTTACACCTTACACCTACACCTTCCCTTACCTTACCTACTTTCAAAATATTTCAACCTTTTTCTGACAGGGTCGTCACCTTGTCGCGCAATCCATATTTCGATACCCTAAACTTTTACTCTTTCCCCTTTCGACTTCGATAAGCATTCGAAGCTTTTTATTCAGGGGGATTTAAGTTGATGATAACTACATCAATCAATTCATACATTTTATTCATTAAAGATGGCTTCAAAGGTAAACCTCTCATCTTTTCTTTTTCCTCTCTTATCATTTATCATGTAGCTTGATGCTTCTCGAATCAATTGACTAACGTGCGCTTCCTCGACATAGTTTTTGAGAGAATATAAGCTGGTAGTAGTTGGTGGAGGAGGAGTGGGAAAATCTTGTTTGACCATTCAATTGATTCAAAGTCATTTCGTCGATGAATATGATCCGACGATTGAAGGTAAAAAGATTCATCTTCTCTCATCTTCTCATCTTATTATCGCGTGGCTTGACTAACATGATATCTTCTCTCTCCATTCAGATTCCTATCGTAAGCAATGCGTTATCGATGAAGAAGTCGCTTTACTGGATGTCCTCGATACGGCTGGACAAGAAGAATATTCCGCCATGAGAGAACAATATATGCGTACGGGTGAAGGTTTCTTATTGGTATACAGCATTACCAGCAGACAAAGTTTTGAGGAAATCATGACATTCCAACAACAAATTTTGAGGGTGAAGGATAAGGATTATTTCCCAATTATCGTGGTTGGTAACAAATGTGATTTGGAGGGTGAGAGACAAGTTTCAAAACAAGGTATGTTTTTTTGTTTGTTTGTTTGCTTGCTTGTTTGTCTATTTGTCTATTGCATCTATTCATCCATTTCATTCATTTGAAATTTAAATCGTGAGACCCGATATCGCTGGTCGCAACATAGACTAATCATATTATCACAACAGAGGGTCAACAATTGGCAGATGATTTCGGATGCAAATTTATCGAGACATCGGCGAAATCGAGAATTAATGTCGATAACGCTTTCTACGATATTGTTCGCGAAATCAGACGTTATAACAAGGAAATGGCTGGTTACACGGCAGGTGGTGCTAGTGGTGCAAATAATGGTGGACCACAAGGAAAGATGGAGGTTAGTGAGGGTGAGAAGGAAAGTGGATGTTGTGGGGGTTGTATTATCATGTAAATGGTGAATGTGATGAAGAATTGGGGAAGAGAAGATAAATGTAAGGATTGGTGGTAGTTGGGGCGTATATTATGGAATTTGAAGAGATGTTGTTATATTTGCAAAGGAAAGATACCAAAACAATTTTCTAAAAGGGGATAGATTGATGGATGGCTGGATGGATGGGTGATCCAATATACGAAGTGGATCTTTGAGGATACAATGGATATTGATGGATGGTATGGATGGATTGGGATGGGATTTCACAAATAAGATGTTAGTAATTTTTGGGGGATTTGAGTTGTTGTTGATATACATATATTGGTGGGGTTGAAGGAGAGTGGAGTGAAGAGAAGTGATGCTTCGTACAATATGTTGTTTGAGGGATGGATGGATGGATGGATGGATGAAGAGATAGCTGGATAGATTGATGGTAGATGGTGGCTGGTGGATGGTGGATAAGTGAGTGGTGAAGGAAAATTCATGGTTTAAGGAATATGTATTCTTGAAAATAGGTAGTGAGAGGGAAAGAGGGAAAAAGGGGAGGAAAAACCCAGAGAAGGATTTGTGAGATGGGAGAGGGGAGAGGGGAGAGGGGAGAGGGAGAGGGGAGAGGGGAGAGGGGAGAGGGGAGATATTCTAAGTTCAGCCTCTTCTTCTTCTTCTTCTTCTTCTTTTTTTTTTTTATAATGATACTCCTTTTTAAATGTTATGGATGGGATTCTTGCTTGGATTCTTGCTTGGATTGTTTGATTATTTTGATTGGTGATTGGTGATGGTGATGGTGATGGTGTTGGTGATGGTGATGGTGATGGTGATGGTGATGGTGATGGTGATGGTGATGGTGATGGTGATGGTGATGGTGATGGTGATGGTGATGGTGATGGTGATGGTGATGGTGATGGTGATGGTGATGGTGATGGTGATGGTGATGGTGATGGTGATGGTGATGGTGATGGTGATGGTGATGGTGATGGTGATGGTGATTGGTGATTGGTGATTGGTGATTGGTGATTGGGATTGGTGATTGGTGATTGGTGATGTATTGTATTGTGTGAGTAGGTATGTATATTTGTAGTATAGTGTATGTTATGTATGTTGTATATGTTGTGTGTGTGTGTGTGTGTGTGTGTGTGTGTGTGTATGTGTGTGTGTTGTGTATGTGTATATGTGTATGGATATTGAGTATATGAATATGTGAGTATATGGATATGTATGTGTGTGTATGTATAATATATAACACGACTTCAAATATAATTAACCCATATAGGAGGTATACATAATATAATATAATATTACTGGATCTGGATCGGAATCTGAATCGAGGGAATCTGAATCTATATCTGAATCTATATCTGAATCTATATCTCAATCGAAGTAATAGATAGAATTAGAATTAAAAGAGAGGAATCAAAGAAAGAAATTGGAGGGGAGGTATTGAATTATGAGAAAGGAATAGATAGAGTTAGAAAGGAGGAATAAATAGAATTAGAGGGGAGGAATGAATAGAGTTAAAGAGGAGGAATAAAATAGAGTTAAAGGAGAGGGAAGGAATCAGAGGGGAGGGAAGGAATTATAAAAAGGAATGTAATGAAATGGAATTCAGATGTAAGATACATGTATATATATATCTGTTTCTCTTTCATGGAGTGAGGTTTCTTTGGGTTCTGGATTTCTGGATATTGCGTGTTTGGTGTTGGATGTGGGATGTGGGATGTGGGATATTGGGTATTGGGTATTGGGTATTGGTTCGGAGGGAGGGGGTGTGAGTGTGAGTGTGAGGGAGAGGGGAGAGGGGAGAAAAGGGGAGAAAAGGGGAGAGGGAGGGAGAGGGAGGGAGAGGGAGGGAGAGGGAGGGAGAGGGAGGGAGAGGGAGGGAGAGGGAGGGAGAGGGAGGGAGAGGGAGGGAGAGGGAGGGAGAGGGAGGGAGAGGGAGGGAGAGGGAGGGAGAGGGAGGGAGAGGGAGGGAGAGGGAGGGAGAGGGAGGGAGAGGGAGGGAGAGGGAGGGAGAGGGAGGGAGAGGGAGGGAGAGGGAGGGAGAAGGGGAGAGAAGGGGGAAGAGAAGGGGAGAGAAGAGAAAAGAGAAGGGGAAAGACAAACAGATAAATTGATATCTTATAGAAGAGAAGATGAGAAGGACGATAGGAATTAGGAAATAGAGATAGAGAGAAGAGGAGAGGGAAAGCGAGGAAGTGGGAAAGAGAGGGAAAGTAAAGTAAAAGAGAGCTGGGATTGAAAGTTAAAAGTTAAAAATTGAAAATTGAAAGAAGAGATAATATGACGCTCCGCTGGCCCTCTGGGGCCACTGCCGTGGTGGCAGAATACTTAGGTTGTTTTTTGGGGTTTTTTTTTTCTGTTTTGAGGGGGAATGGGGGATGGTTTGGAGGATGGAGGGTTGGAGGGCTGGAGGGCTGGAGGGCTGGAGGGCTGGAGGCTGGAGGATGGAGGGCTGGAGGATGGAGGGGTATGTTTGATTTGTTGGAATTGTTTATTGGGTTTGCTTGTTGGGATTGTAGGATTTGTTGGGGGTAGAGGTGGAAGTGAAGAGGGAGAGGGGGGGTGAAGAGGGAGAGGGGGGTGAAGAGGAGGTTGAAGAGGGAGAGGGGGTGAAAGGGGGAGATTGAAGGAGGAGATTGAGAGAAGGAGATAGAAAGAGAGATAGAAAAGAGATAGAAAGAGAGATAGAAAGAGAGATAGAAAGAGAGATAGAAAGAGAGATAGAAAGAAAGAGAGATAGAAAGGAGGAGATTAAAAGGAGGAGATTGAGAGAAGGAGAGGAAACAAAAAGGAAAGAAAAAGGAAAAGGATTTTCGATATTGATATTAATATTGGTATTAACATCGATTTTGATAATGGTTATTATTCTCGTTTTGATTCTTGAGAGGGGGGATAGGACTAGTTTGAGTTTGGGGTTAGAGTTGGATTTGGATTTGGGGTTGGGGTATAGGGAAATAATGATTGAAGTGAAGGAGAGGAGGAGATGGATGGGAAACGATGGATGGAGGGGAGAGGTGGTGAAATATGAGAAGGAGAAGAGGAGAGGATGGAGAAGAGGAGAGGAGGGGAGGAGGGGAGAGAGAGGAGGAGAGAGAAACTTCACTTGTAATTTTATCTGTATTTGTATCTGTATCCTTCAAGAAAGAAAAGAAAAGAAAAGAATAAGAAAGGAAAGCTTATCGAGAAGGGAGGGATGGAGAGGAGTAAGATGTTTTATTTTATAGCTTTCGAAATGTATATATGGACATGAGTATGGGATTATAGATATATAAACAGTTATAAAAAAAAATTAAAAGAATCAAGGGATTTTTTTAACAAAAAGGAAAGGAAAGGAAAGGAAAGGAAAGGAAAGGAAAGGAAAGGAAAGGAAAGGAAAGGAAAGGAAAGGAAAGGAAAGGAAAGGAAAGGAAAGGAAAGGAAAGGAAAGGAAAGGAAAGAAAAGGGGAGGAGAGAAAACCTATCTCCTTTCTTATAACATTTATAAAAGAATAATAAAATAAAACAGAAATGAATGAATATACATCAAGTAATATTGTTCATTAATAAAACTTTCACAATCCGAGATAATTAGTTCATCTTACCTCTCTCTACGTATATTTGAGATTGATAAATACTCAGGGAGTATATAAATAAACTATAAAGTTTAAAAAAGGGAAGTTGTAGGTTTATGAAATGAAATGAGATGTATTACTGTATTTTGTATTAAATCGGTTATTAGATTATCATTATGAGTATCTAGAGAGTAGCGAGATAGTAAGGGGGGAGGGGAGTTACTAGGATACTAGATAGATAACGAATGAATAAAGGAGAGCGGACAGTTTTAATAATAATATAGTTGATACAAGTATCGAGCTTTCTAATCATAACATATTTAACAAATTGATATTTTTAATACATAGCTAGCTAACTCGCAAATGAATAGCTAGAAAAAGAATGGTAAAGAAATACTACCTATGATATGCGAAGAAATGGGATATCTATCTATGTTTGTATTGTATCGTATGGAACTTTTGATGTTGGTCGTTGGTGTTTTGCTGCCTGCGCTTGTTTTTGGTGTTTGGTGTTTGGTGTCCGATGGTTGACTGATTGACTGGCTTTTGCTTTGCAAGTGGAGAGTTTTCTTTGTGGTTTTTGATTTTGGGCGGATGGTGGATGCTGTAGGGAGCTTGTAGTATCGCATCGCTTGTTTGTTTGCTTGTTCGAAGCCTGAAAAATTGGCTAGGGATATGGTGGTGGTGGGTTGATATTTCAACTCCACGTCAACCCCAGTATATTCATTCCCCTTCCTCGTTCCTCTCCCCTTTTCTTATAAATCCCTTCACCACCCCCTCACAAAATCCCCACCAAAACTCCCAACAACCTCAATACCCACGGCAACGCCGCTCCCACCCCACTCAAATTCCAAAGCCCAAACGCATTCGTCTTACACACTCCCACCTTCCCCCACTTCACCACTCTCTTCTCCCATTCTCCCAGTGTTAAACTTCCCGTGAACACTTTCTCCAACTCCAACGCTTGCATTGCGCTCTGTGTCGTACTAAGCGCCATATGCGGACGCATAAGGTTCAAGGCTTCACCGGTAATTAAAACTCTGTTATCGAAACCCGGGAGTAGCGCACACGGAAGCGCAGAATCGTTAATGGCGGTTATGAAGGGAGAGGGGGTTTTGGATATGATTTCTGCAAAGGGCGCGCACATGATGGATTGGGAGAGGGTGAGATAAGGGGTCCAGGCTGTGGGGTTCATGAGGCCGGCAGGAAGTGTGGTGCGGTGGAGAACACCGGTAGTGTCGGTCATGAGGGAGGTGAGGGAGGGAGAGGGGGAGATGGGGTGGTACCATACCCAATTGTAACGGCGGGATCCAGGGGCCAGGGAGCCGTTTGGGCCGGGGATTATGTATCTGATTTTTTGTTAGATTGGGGTTTGGAGGTTTAGGTGGTTGGAGATGGGAAGATTGGGAGGTTGGGAGAGAGTGAAGGAAGTCAAGAAGTAAGGAAACGAGGAGAAAATTGAGCCAAAGGAAGAAAGGAAGAAAAATAAGACGTACAAAAGTATATATCCCCCCTTGTAAGAAAAATACGTCAAACTAGGATCGAATATCTTCTTTGTCTCTTCCGAAACCTCGGATTCCAAAACCGTTCCTCGAAATGCTACATAGCCGGCATATTCTCTCTTGACATCTGGAAAGTATTTTGCTCTCAGAGAGGAATTTGCTCCATCGGCTAGTATCACCATGTCGGCATTCATTTTGAATTCTTTATTTGCCTCATTTTGATTCTCGTAGGTTATCTCGACGCTGCCGTCGGATAGTTTGCTGAGAGATGTAACGTTCATTCCAGTTAAGAATTCACGTTTTCCTTGACTTTTTCCTTTTGCGTGATCTTCTCCTTCTTCATGATCATCATTATCTTTTCCTTCTTCCGATTCGGGAATCACTACTTCCCCATCACAAAATTCACTCTTCAAACCATCGAAATTCCGTCGAAGACGATAATAAATGACGCTCCAACTCGTCATCTTTAATTCCCTCTTCATCTCTCTCTTGACACTGGCATCTTTATTTAAAAATTGCACGGTGGGAGAGTGGATAGACCAGGGTTGAGCAACACGGTCGTGAGATTTCATGAAGAGTTCGAATTCGGGCCAGGTGGTGATACCGGCGGCGAGATCGGGACGGAGTGATGAACTGTGTCGTTCGAGAATGGTGAGGGTGTGGGGGGTGGGAAGGTGGGAGAGCATGGTGCCGTGCATGAGGCCGGTGCTGGAGCCGCCGATCTTTAGGTTTGGAGCGGGAGGTTAGTGGGGAGGGGTTAAGGAGGGGGTGGAAAGGAGGAGTGGAAGACTATGGAGGGAGGGAGGGGGTGGAGTGGACGTGACAGGACGGGACGGGAAGGAAGGGGAAGGAAGGGGATAAACAAATAGATGATGGGAATTCGTATTGGACATTGGATGATGGATGAATAGATAGTGTACTTACAATGACGACATGCATTGGTTTTGAGAAATCCATCGTTTTGATGATGTATGAAGAGAGTGATACTGCTGATATGAAACCAGGTGAAGTATGAATTATAAAATTCGCCTGGAGAGATCAAATAAATAAAGGTAGGTAGGTAGGTAGGTAGGTAGGTAGCTCTCAACCTTTTGGTCCTTATCTCAAAGAAAGATCACGTTCTTCTCCTCTTTTCCACAAGACAATTGGTGAATTAAGGTTACCACGATAGATAAACTCGTAGTCAAGTATCTCGTAGTCAAGTATCTCGTAGTCAAGTATCTCGTAGTCAAGTATCTCGTAGTCAAGTATCTCGTAGTCAAGTATCTCGTAGTCAAGTATCTCAACGCTTCTTCAACAGATTGATAATTAAGAAATCTCAGAAATAAAATTTCCAAGAAGAAGCTGTAATCGTTGTGAAAAAAATTAAACGCTCAATTCAAAGAGATAGATTTGTTTCCCCTAGAAAAGTGGAGAGCTTCCTGTGTGATTGCGGCACGGCATTGAATTCTACACTTCCTGTTGGGAGGACCCAGGTGACACGTGAATTTTGATTGGAAGACGGTAGATGGGATCACGGCATCCACGGCATATGGTGATGATACCGATTTGACATGAATGCTACGATGTAGACAAGGTAAGATGGCGAGTAAGATGGCGAGTAAGATGGCGAGTAAGATGGCGAGTAAGATGGCGAGTGGGATATGGGAGAGTAAAAGAATGTCATGATCGATAATGATGGATAATGACTACCACCTCGTATTGTCTAACTACTCTCGCTCCTCTTGGCGTGTGATGAGAATGGCATGAGGGAATTGAGGGATGGAGATCCGATTAGTCAGTTTTGGTTGCGTCTTTATCCATGACATGAATATCGTTGGGGTCGAGAGTAAGCAGAGATGATGTGGTCGCGGTCAAACCATGTCGTCGGTATCACCAAATATGATGACAAGGAGGGGGAAATTCATCCGATGATAACCTTATGCCTTCTGCGGTGTTTCAATGGTCCATCTGGTGATCCTATAATTTATATATTATATATATATCGTACGAGGGCCTGTTTTTGATGAGGGCCCGAATAGAATTTAAGCGAAGTTCCTCACCAAAACCATGCTTTATTCCCTATTTTTATAAATATAATATAATTCAAATATTTATTATAAAGCTTTGGAATTCTGAATATATTTAAAGACTTAATGAATAATCATTTCAATATTAGTTTTGTTAAATTTGATAAGATATTGATTGATAAATATTATATAGAATTTCAATCTTTGAAATAAATATTATTTTTTATAATAATTTTCAATCCTAATAATTCTATATAGATTTTAATTAGATTGAAAAGTTTTATAAAAAATCTAAAATCATGTTATAAATTTTTATATTAAAATATATCTATATAATATTTTTTAATTATATAATAATATTAATTAAATTTAATATTGAATTCTAAAGTAGGTGATTTTTGGTGTGAAAAGTGCTTGCGCACGGACCCGGGCCCTCATCAAAAACACGCCCTCGTACACGATTATATATTTTATATATTTTATATATTTTATATATTTTTTATATCGTAACCTACAGAGCAGGTTAACACAACATAATTCAATTCCTCTCACCGGGTAGTGGTCCTACCCTACCCTACATACATATATCAGAAGTCTAGAGGGTGGGCGTATGGAGTAGATTTTAAGTGATGCCTACTCCCATCGTTACCCAAAATGGCAGATGAGAGAACGAAATGGGAGATCTACAATGTATGAAATGGATAACGACTAGGGATACATGTAACATCAACCAAACTACTCCACATATAATTCAATATTCAATTCTCAGATGATCCTTCACAGAAAATATACCCTACCTCACGTTCCCGGATGAAATGAAAAATACTTGGATATATATGTAACCACAATCGACCTATCATTTTCCATCCTCCATTCTCCGCCAACAATAATTCTTGGATTTCAACAAGGAACACAACATGAATTCGTTGTACAGACTCCGCTAATCCTTACATAAATTTCCCACTCGTAACAGTACCTGCCTATCTCTGAGCGGCTGATGATAAAATGTGTGATACAGACCTGGATAGAGAAATGATAAGATGTTGGTCCATCCATCTTTTCGTAGAAATATTCTCATGGGGGGTTCATTTTATCGATCGATACTACATTTTCGCTCCATGAATGAAAAGTAGTCATGCAGAATGAAAATTCTCAACATACAACGACTGCTGCTCTCGTCGTTACCATCTTAGCAGTAATAGCCGTCATTCTTCGATTCCTGACACGAAAATTAACGAAAGCTGGTACTGCGGCCGATGATTGGTGGATCTTGATTGGGGTCATATTGTTGATTATCACGGGTAGTCTTCTTCTCTATGGTATGTGATAGAAAATTCATAGTATCAGTACCAGTACCAGTACAGTACCAGTACCTAGGTTTTCAGCATATTCATAATCAATCTTCATAGGCGTGAAATCGGATCCAAGCGGCGGCGAGACTATCGATCGCGATTCTCCTACCTTCGATTATAAGCCTCATGTCACATATCTTATAATGTCATGGGTTTGCGCCATACTTTATTTTTCAGTCGTAACGGCTATAAAAATCTCAATCCTTCTCATGTATCGTCGGATATTCTCCTCGAGTTTGGTCCGATCTTTTTGGGTCTTTATGGGTTTTATTATCATGTGGTGGTTGGTCGGTACTATCGCGACAAGTATCAGTTGTGTTCCAGCAAGTCGATTTTGGATTGGACCTTCGGCTGGTGGATGGTGTTTTAATTTCAATATCTATTGGATGGTTATGGGTGTGGTTGAAATTGTGATTGATATTGGGATTTTGATTTTGCCAATCGGTGTGGTGATTGGACTTCAAATGCCAAATTCTCAGAAAGTCTTGGTTGGAGGTATCTTCCTCTTAGGAAGTTTGTATGTATACCAACATTTGCCTTCCGTCTCAGTTCATACTAACATTATCAAAGTGTCATCGTAACAGGTGTTGTACGAGTCGTTCTTGGATATGCTCCCGGTAGTCAAAATGTCGATTTTCCCCGAGCAGAACTTTGGTCGGCAGTTCATGTTGGAATGGCAATCGTGTGCGCTTGTCTCCCAAACTTTCGTCCACTCTTGAATCGCATCACTGCATCAGCTCGTCGTCTATATGGATCTGCCATGACGAGTGATAGGGATCATAACGCAAGTGGTTCCAGTGGAAGTCGAAGTGGGGCATCAAAAAATAAAACTGCAGTAGAATTGATGACATTGAGTCATATTCGACGTCGAGGACAGAATGAGTTGGAGGATAGAAATGCAGATACAAGAGGGTTGACTAGGAATGAGAGTGGAGACTTCCAGTCACTTCATCATGCAGAATTGGCGGGAGGGGGAATAGATGAATCTAGACCCGGAGCATTAAATGATGGATGATGAGCCTGTTTTTGAATTTAGAAAAATGAAAATCGTATTTCTCTCATCACTCGATAAGATTGAATGTTTGTAAAAGCATGGACACTGTTGATATCATGGAAAGTTTGATATTGAGAGAAGATCTACGAAAAGCAATACAAATAATATTCGAGTAAGGGACCCAGCTAAACATTGTTAGCGGATGCTTCTTGCCAAAAATGGTAATCTCGAATCCATCAAAATGGTTCAGGGTGGTTCAGGGCAGGGTAGCGCAGGGTTTAGGCTTGTTTCCCCTCACACGTGATCATGAACGGCCCGAAGTATATTTGGACGTCGACGTCCTCCAACTTTATTTGTAGTTATGATGAGGAATGATACTGCGCTGATATCTTTTGTTATTTCTAACAGCTCCTGATTTTCCGTATATCAAAGGTATATCCAAGTAGGAACCAGTCAGCCATTGATTAGATGAAGAGGTAGAGGCTATTCGCACCAAGTCTCGCACCAAGTCTCTCACCAAGTCGCTCACCAATGTGTCTATCGATCAATGTTGGAGAGTGACCCGCTCATGACGAAACCCAAGAAAATTCTGTGCATGTTGAGGGAAGATCCAAAGCCCTTCTCATTGAGTCGAGAGTACCGACAAAAATAATAGAGACTAAAGGGCACATGAATGGTGAACGTTGTTGAGGTGGACCAAACCAATAAGAAGTTTCCGGCTCTTGGACCATCTGTTCTCATACAAAAGCCACAAGTTCTACCCTCAGACTCTCTGTAGACTTCGGTAGATAAGTTTCAGATGACCACATCCGCTACCCCGTCTTTAGAATGCTCATAGCTTTATAACTTCAGCAGTCGACAAACCAATAAGATGTGTTTGATTATGTGGTTAAGTGGTTCTGTGGCATCTGTTATTAAGAGGGCGTGGAGGCCTTTTCAGAACAAGTACCGATTTGATGAACGCCGTTGTCATATTTAGCACAAGTCATTAACCAAGTCATTAACCTGTAGTCTGGAACAACTTGAGTTCCAGTATTCTGGTTGCCAATTATCTGTGCTCCCAGAACATATTTTGAGTTCTAGCTAGAGCTCGAAATGTTATTACCGACGTGGACATATTTTAACTTTCGGATCCTGTTCTGTTTCATTTGCTTGAATGTTGGATCTGCTTTTGATGGCTTAAATGTTTAGCAATTCGTTCATGTTTAGTATGTATTTATCGACAAGATATTCATGTACGTTCTTGGTTGAGCCTGCAGGTCTGGCTTGTTTCAAAGAAAACTTTCTTATTTGAGGGATGAATTGCCACGACACTTGAACTGTTCATTATCTTTATGTTCGAATTGTTTTTCTTTCAAAAATCTTACTCTGTGTAATATCTTCTCAATGATCTAACACTTCAGAACATCTCATGGTCCAGCAAACATGGCACCAACCACTATTATCACAGCTGGCAATAAACCAGTAGTAGTCTTCGCCCCAGGAAAGAGATATATTGCTGCGTGTACTTCTATTTTGATTGTTAATCTTGTTTGTGCACTCGATGCCACAACAATAGCAGTTGCTCTCCCAGTCAGTTATCTCTTTCAATCATTCTATTGTTTAAACCCCCTCTAACACTTGAATCTGAAAACAGACAATATCCGAAGCCCTCAATGGAAATGCAATTGAGGCTTTCTGGGCCGGTACCTCTTTCCTCCTCACTTCTACCATTTGGCAACCCGTATTCATAGCACTATCACATGTATTTGGACGCAGACCGTTACTCTTGTTCTCACTCTTCCTTTTTACAATTGGCTCCAGTCTGGGGGGAGCAGCACAAAGTATGCCTTCCTTGTTAGTAGGCCGTTGTCTGCAAGGAAGTGGTGTCGGTGGCATTCTTGCACTCACGGAAGCTTTAATAACGGATATGGTACCATTACGCCAAAAAGGAAATGCAATGGCACTTTTAGGAGTAGTATGGGCATTGGGTAGTGTCACTGGACCACTAATTGGTGGGACCTTGGCTGATAGAAATGCTTGGAGATGGATATTCTACCTCAATCTACCCATAATCGCAGTAGGCTTTGTAGGATGTGTTTGGTTCTTGAAATTGGAGAGAAAAGAAAGAACGATACAGGAGAAGTTGTCTGAAATCGATTACATCGGATCAATTATCTTTGTTGGGTCACTAACCTCATTTCTTATCCCCTTGACTTGGGGTGGAGTGAGTTATTCATGGACAAGCTGGCATACTTTGGTTCCACTGCTGATAGGAGCTACGGGACTTATCATTTTCTGCATATATGAAGCGATGTTTGCACAGAAACCCATCATACCAACTCGACTTTTCCGCAACCCTTCAACAACAATTGCTTACTTTTGTACTTTCTTACATGGGATGATCCTCTGGTCAATCGTCTATTATGCCCCCTTCTACTTTATGTCTGTCCAAGGCTACACATCAATGATGGCAGGTGTGGCTGCCCTTCCGGAAACCCTTACTATTGTACCTACAGCGATGGTTGTCGGAATTATCGCTGCAATAACAGGAAAATATCGTTGGAGTCTATGGCTCGGATGGGCTTTCACAGCTTTTGGTTGTGGTATGCTATATCTTCTTGATGTTGGAACACCGGTTGTGGCGTGGGTTTTTTTGATGCTAGGAAGTGGTATTGGTATGGGACTTTTGTATCCAGCTATGAGTTTAGCTATTCAAGCTTCGGCTCCACAGGAGGATGCTGCTACTGCGGCAGGATTGTTCACGTTCTTTAGGGCGTTGGGTCAGACGGTTGGGGTGGCGATGTAAGTTATTGTCTTTTTCTTTCGTGTGGTTCGTATGTTCCTTGATGATTTTCAGCTTTTGGTTCTTGACTTATCGCCCAGTGGTTGATTTTCTGTTTTCTTCCGTATTTCGGTACCTCTTCCATGTCACCAGTGGCTGCGGGGTTGTCGTATTTGCTTTCTGTCACTCTTCAAGTATTGCCATTGGAGTTTATCTTGAAGAGTCTGCATACGTCACCATTCAAACCGACGTTATTTCTTCTCCATATTTCACATCTGCCGTTGTCGAAGGTTGAGTTTGGGCTCTTATAGATTTGGGAAGCCCTTCCTTCCATGGCAGTTCTTTGCTATTCTGCATGATAAGTAGTGACTTCGGATTGGCTCTTTATCTGCATTCCATGTTTTCCTAGCTCTCTTTTGCTTCTACTTCATCTAGGCAAGCGCTCTTGAAGTCTTTTCTATCGAGATTTGGTTGCCATTCCGTATTGAGCTTGTGCTAACAGTAATCAGTGGAGGTGGCATCTTACAGAATAGAATACTTGCCGAACTCAGGGCCACCCAAGACTTTGCCATAATCGTAGCAAAATTTGGATACACGATCGAGCAGGTAGCTGCCAATGTAGTAGCTTTGATTCCATTGATTAATGCTCTACCACCCGACAACCTGGAAGTTGTGGAATTTAGGCTTGTATCTGCAGCATCTATTAAGACTATCTGGTTCGCCATGTGTGCATTTGCTGTAATTGGATTGATCGCTAGTTGTTTCATTAAGAGCTATTGTCTTGATCAAGCTCTTGTAACGGATCAAGGTTTTGCAATTGGGGTAAAGAAGGTCGATATCGAGAACGCAGAGATGAGTGATAAAGGTAGCGACGTTGAGACTTCGAAATCATCTGTGAAGGAGGAAGTCAAGGAGGTGATTGATTCACCTCACTTATCAGTCATTCAAAGTATCGGCAAGTTGAGTGAATGGGAGAAGTTGGACACATTCGGCAACCGGAAAAGCGTCAAGTCGAATGATATAGAAAAGTTGAAGCTTTCTGCTGGTGAGAGGAGAGAATACTTGAAGATGTCAGAAGACACTTGCCCTATGTTTGGAAAAGACTATTAGTTGTAAATCTTTGAATATGAGAAGCCTTACCATTGTTTTTTGACTGATTTTATTTCCATTGATCCTACAAACTCATACCTCTTCAAACTATTTGTGCGATACTGAATGATAATGTTCAATGAATTTTCTACATGAATGCGTTGGCAATGGGCATCTCTGTCAACAAATCAAGTAATAAATCAACATTTCGGTACCATCATGAATTTCTCTGAGTACCTAGGTAGGTATTCATTCTTTCTATACATCCGTATCTTCTCTTGTACAGTGAATTCAACATATTCTGTTTAGATTAAAGTCATTCTATCTTCAATATCTGGAATTGTCGAATTTTGATTGGCTCGCTAGGGATTTTCGTTGTTTATCCTCCACAGCTCTTTACAGCCTCTGCCGTTGTTTGTGTTTTCAAATCATACGGCTTCCTCCTAAAACAACTCACAGAATTCCTCTTGAATACTATTTATCTTACCAAAATCCCTTGTTCTTCTTTCCTCGATTTTACAAGTTCAATATACAACCTGCGGATATTTATTTCAACCACCACGCGCAACTTGAAGATTTCCATCAACATCCGGATAATTTCCTCAACATGACGGACACAATCTCATCTGAAACCAATTTACCGCAAGGCAATTCGTCCAAACCTGCGCGAAAGAAGTATCCCAGAACTACAGAGCGAAGCAAAGTTACTCAAGCATGCGACCAATGTAGAAAGTAAGCTTTTCCGCGATTCACCCCCCTGAATTCAACATATATTCACCTCGAGATAATTACAAAACTTGGTATGAAATTACTAATATTCGCACAGAGGAAAAGCTAGGTGCTCTGGAAACTATCCATGCACCAATTGCGTTTATGATAAGAAGGATTGTTCCTTTAACAACGACTACGTTCGTGGTCGAAGATTGCAAATTCAGCCAAATCCAAATTACAAACCTGATCCTCAACACAAAGTCTTCGTTGGTGGATCCAAATTAGTCAACTATAATTCTCCAATGGAAAGAGACGCGCAAATGCCACCGGTAATGGGTCCATTCGGCGAGAATCTTAATTTCAATCAAATGATGTCACAACCTCAGCAGTTGGTGGGTAGTAGTTCGACTGCTAATCGGGTCCAAGGAGCCCAACAGATCTTTGATCCTAACGCGCCTGTTTCTGTTCTTGCATATGGTGATCTACCAATGCCTATCAGTCAAGCTGGATTGGTTACTCTGCCAAGTCCTGATGATGGTGCTAAGCTTGTTCAGATTTATTTTGACAAGTTCTCCCCTAGCATATTGTTTTTACATAAGCCTAGTGTTGAACGCTGGACAGATGAGTTGCTAGAGGCTGGTGGCAATATCTTGCAAACATATTATCTCAAGAGCAGGAATGCTATCGTTTTCATGATCTTTGCGTCTGCTCAAACTTACAGTGCGAAATCGGAATGGGTAGACACCAGGTTAGTAAACCATCCTTCCTTTGTATTCTTCTGCTAACCTTTACATCTTCAATAGTATGCTCAATTACCAATTAGCCGATGAGCAATTACAATCAGAAACTGGTCCACCACAATTAACTAGCCTTCAAGCTCGACTTCTCCAATGTTACTATCTTATTGCTAGAGGTCGAATCAACCAGTGCTGGAGCACTTTTTCCAACGTCGTCAGTTTGATCTTCACACTTGAATTAAACAGACATTATAGTAAAAGAGGTATTGTTGATTTGGTTGAGGTGGAATGTCAAAAGAGAACTTTCTGGGCAGCTTTCTTTTTGGACAAATTCTTGAGTTATGCTTTGAATAGACCACAACGTCTCAAGATTGATGATATTGATCAAGTAAGTTATTTATTCCTACTAAGTTAACACGCAAAGTTCTGCATACTCTTTGTTGGCAGATTTGTTTGTCAATACTTTGTCAAGATGCTGGCCCCTTTCCTCGAGTCAAGAGCACCTGCCCTCGAATACATGGGGGCTCGGATAATCTGTTTAGTTGACATTGATTTATCAACTTAACAATCATGGCAGACTTAACAGTCATGGCAGACTTAACAATCATAGCAGACATCAGAACGTCGACTATCCTTTATTTACAATGCTGGTGTTCAGAGATGGATGGATGAATATAACAGCACAATGAAAATACTTGGATCAAAGGATTGACTAACAATTTAATTAGGAATTACCAAAAACCATCAATGACAGCCAATTTAACTCTAACAATCTCATACCTGCTTCTCCAGATGATCTCTCCTCAAACCTTGCATCTAACCTCCAATTCGAGTAAGTAACTACTTTCTACTGCCTGCTTCAAGAAAATCACTCACCAAAATACCCTCCAGACTTTCCATTATTGCAAGTAATATTCTTGACCAATTCTACGGATTCCACAAATACGAACCGGAAGAACGTTTCCACCTCGTTCAAGAATACCTCACCAGCACCTTTCCCGCCTGGAAGAACAAAGCAGCCCCATTAATTCAACTTTTACCCGAAAACCTAAACGAAAAAGAGAATCGTCAACGATCAGAATTGTGGTTATCTTATCACCATACCAAGATTCTTCTCCTTCGCATTTACCTTCTCGCTCCCGAGTGCGATGCGGCGAGAGATGAAATGATCGGCAAGCTTACAAATGCGTGTAAATACATTTGCGAGATCGTGCAGCCACGTCCCAGAGGATTTCTCAAAGAAAATGAGGAAAAGCTTCGGAAACATGAGTTTCCGCTATATGCGGATTTTGCCAAATCGGTCGCTTTTAGAAGTGCTTGGGTATGTTTTATTTGGTGGCATCTCTTCAAATCTTCTTTTTTTCATTTCTTCTTTCGATATACTTGCAAGACTTGAAAGCTAATCTCTTATCCACCAGTTTCCTCAATACATCATCTTCGCCGCGACAACCGTAACCTGTATCACAGGTGCCAAGAACCCAACAGAAGCATGCAAGCCCGACAATCCAATCATGCGCAAGATCGAAATTCTCTACGAACCTCTTAAGAAGATCACATTCCCGGGTTCATTCATGGGACTATGTGTTTCCGTTTTGGATGAGTTGAAGACTGCGATTGATGAGAACATGATGCGCCGATACGGTAAGTTAGATGATATGGACTTTGATGATGAGGAATTGGCCGAGGAACACACGAATCTGGCGCGTTGTCTTGATATAATTAGGGAGAATTTGGAGGTTGGTGAAGATGGAGATATTGATATGGGTGCGAGTAGAGAAGAATCTCATGTTATGATTCGGTTTCGTTGTTGGGGTTTTGCGGGACTTGCTAATCGGATGTTGGAACGTGGATTTCAGGGTAGGTTGAGCTGAAGTGGGAGGGATGTGGGTTTTATTGAATAGGCTTTGTGATGTTAGGGCTGTGCTTTTTTTGTCTTGGCTGGTGACCTAGTCTTCATTCTTGATATTGTCGTCAACTTTGAGATGAAATGGGTTGATCGGACATCTTGCAGATTTATTGGGGTGCGTCGAAGCATTTCATATGGATATGGATATGGATATGAATACATCATACATCATACATCATACATCATACATCATACATCATACATCATACATCATACATCATACATCATACATCATACATCATACATCATACATCATACATCATACTTTACGGTTTTTACAAGCAAATCAGTAGATAGTTCAAGGATTCATCTATGGATTTGATTGATTAATTAGTTAATTTATCATTTCATGAATTGAATGACTAAAATGAGATGAGAGATTCGATGAGTGATGCAATCTGTGTAATAATCAATGGCGGACATTAAAGACAATATGAGCAGACATAATTCTTCTACCTCGAGGGTCTTTGTAGATACAAGAGAAGCATAGCTGCAGAGTGTGAATGAATGAGATTAAATGGATTGAGTAGTAAGGCAGGTCAGTCTAATGGGCAAATAAATAAATCTTTCTACCTACCTAAAAACGAAACACTAGATAGAGCAAATTTTCGAATTGATGTATGAATGAATGAATGAATGAATGAACGAATGAACGAATGAACGAATGAACGAATGAACGAATGAACGAATGAACGAATGAACGAATTCGTTTATGTTCTTTTCAAGCCATCTTTTTTTTTCCGTCTTTCCTAGATTCTTAATTTGCTTGCTAAATAGGCTATATAGGGGTGGCTGTCTGTATGTATATAACAAAGTTCCCAAAATTTGGATGTATTGAATTAGGTGGAAATACCGGGCCAGTCTGGTGGGTGAAGAAATGGATATGGTTAGCTGGGTTTTGGACGTTGTGGTTGTTGTATCATCAGGGAGAAGAAAAAATAAAAAAGAAAAAAAAAATAAACCTACAAAATCTCGTCCTCTCTCCATTTCTTCTCGAAACTTGCACTGCATCACCAACTCTCAATACCTTCCCTTCATTCACATCTCCATTTCCTAGGAATCCGTAGCGTCCAAATATAGGACTATATTTCATGCCGTCATCTACGCGTCGATCTTTCATGAGGAGTTTTAGGACTTCTTTTTCTTTGGGAGCGGAGGTACCGGTTTCGTGGTCCACGTTGAGGGAGACGCAACGGCCGCAGTTGGCGGTTAGGATGATTTCTTTGGGGGAATTGGAGTCGGAATTAGCATCGGAAGGGGAATTAGAGGAGAAGATTAATCCGCCCCAGTAATCTTCATCGTATGCGCGGGGCGAACCGGAAATAATGATGTTGGCGCGGAACTTTGTAATGTCCATTTTAGGGGTTGGCGAGGGCCCGGTGGGGAGACGACTGGTGACGTCGTCACAGGAGGATTGGGTGATGATGAGGTAGGGGGCACAGTCGTTGAAGATGATGGAGGGAGGTTTGGGGGTGGGGAGAAGGGAATTGAGGAGGGGAATTTTTTGGAGGAGGGGGCGAGTGGGAGGGGTGTAGGTTGCGGGTTTTCCGGGGAGATTGCCGAGAACGAGACGTCGGTTGGGCCCGGCGTAGGCGAGGAGTACGGGGTATTTGAAGTGTTGGGAAAACCAGTTGTTGTAGGTGGATCCCATGTCGTAGGCTGTCATGGGGCTTTTGTGCATGGTAATTGAGATTTCTGGGAGGTGGGAGAGGGTGGAGGGGGAGAGGTCAATGGTTAGGGTTGGGTGGGGAGAGACTGGGGTTTGGGGGGAGGAAGAGGGAGCGTGGTAGGTTACGTGAAGAGTGGAGTCTGTGATGGAGGTGTGGAATAGAGCCATTTCTGGAAACTCGGATATGTGCATATTTTGATAGCGACCCCATTTGGAACTGGGATCGTGGATGCGAAGGAGCATGAATTTGCGATCGTAGGAAAATCCTTCTTTGGTTAGGGTGGCCGAGGGGAGAGAGCATCCCCGGAGGGATTTGATGGGGTAGATGTAGAGCTTTATGGTATTAGTTGGATGTGAATGTTGATTGTGATTCTGGGGAAAATCATGTAACTTACTTGACTAATAGTCATTTTTGGACCGGATGGAGAAGAAATCGATTTAGAAATGTCTTTCTGTTGGGCAGTGGCCGTGGCCAGTGAAATCTCATCTACTTTTTTCACAATCGAAGCCAGCTCATGGTCATTCTGAAGTATTCCCGATCTCCCTTCCAACATCCCTTTAAGATCCGTAGCTATCTCTGCAACTTCTTTCCGGGATTTTTCATCTCGTTGAATCTGTGCTTCGGCATTATGAAGCCGTTTTCTGTACTCCTCAAGCTGAGTACTTCGGGTTGATAGCTTGATCACAAGATACCATATCAAACCGATTTGGAAAATCGATCGGAAAGACCACTCTCCTAGAATAGGTATGCGGATTGTGTTCATATAGTGAGTGACCTTTTCAATCATATCCCACAAGGAGTCGAGAAATGGTTCTGAGGTTGCCATTCCTTCGGAGTGGGAGGTATTCGTCGTTATTACTGGGTATGTTATGAACCGCTCAGAAGTATGCAGTAATTTAATCGAGGAATCTGGAAACCGAGGAGTCTTATTGTCTAGATGTTTTCATATCAAATAAATTGCTGAGATGGATGTCGTTGAGATGTATAAAATACGCTTGCTTACAATTCCCTCATTTTGACGTGAAGTGTTAATCTTATCTGACGAATCAGAGAATAGATGGATATTCTTACCCGATAAGGCGAGTTTATTCCTCAGTATCATGAGTGTATTTCATCTATCGCTCTCCATTTGAGTTCTATCAGTTAATAATGATATGTATATCTTTCCATCGACAGTACGAGCGCAATTAAACTTCAAGGACCTGCGAGGTCTTGAATATTTCGGATAGTCACGTGAACGGCGCCTCACTGATTCTTGGTCTCTACTGCCGACTCGAACGACGCAACTTAGCGAACATACATAGCGAACATACGTTGTGGAGACTTTTAAAGATCTCGGAGTGAAATTATACAAAATGTCTTCATTTTCTTTCATTTCATCAACTCATCACGTGTGTCAAGCTGTATAACCTTCGGCTTCACTCACTACAAGGGAAGCATCTCCGAAAGACCTAGTATCCATGGATATACCCCGCTTTTCCCCAAGAAGCTAAGTGGGATATTCTCCTCCACGTGCATCAACCATAGGACCTTAACTTCATCCGAACTTTTTGTACCTGCAGAGATAATTTACTTTTTAACATTTTTGGGATGCAATTCAATATGGATCCTAGATGCATATGGAGATTAGGTTTTTACATTTGTATATAAAAGGAAGATGAATTCCTGCTCTTGGCAATGGAATATTTCACTTGTCGATTCTTGAAATTAATTATCATATCGTTTGTCATTATGCATTCATTAACGATTTGGTTGAGCTTTCTCTCGGTTGTGGGTGCGATTCCGGGTGCTCAGTTTCCTCACGCTACTCCAGCTCCTTACTATGACGCTCGATCAAATTCCGGATCTCATGATAAGAGTTGGATAAATTATACTGCTGTACCGGGGTTCTTTTTACAAGATGAAGCAACGACTGTTCCGTCAACTTTCGATTATGTATGAATTCTTATCTTTTCTTCATTCTTTGGATATACATCATTCATTACACATGTGTTAGCTTTTATAAGGCTAATCATATTCACAGACTCAATGGAACTTTGGTCTCCTAAATCGAACTTATCCTACAGATTCCCGTGCCTCTAAGAATGCAAGTCAATGGGAGAGATTTGAGAAATATGTGACTTCTTTAAATAAGAACTCGAACAAGAATGTAAACTATAAAGTTTTATTTATGGGGAGACATGGTGAAGGATGGCATAATGCTGCTGAGACTTATTATGGAACTCCTGCTGTAAGTTTTTTGATTTAAGATATATTGATGAATTAATCGCTAATGGTAGATATAGTGGAATGTATGTACTTGTTTTGATAAATGAATCTAGCTTCGGGATGAATCTAATGATTTTAGTGCTATTATTCCGAGTTGGATGGTAATGCCACTGTTACCGTACGTACCACGAGTCCTCCTCCTACCTCTGAATATATCATAATGAATCTAACATTCTTCAGTGGGCAGATGCTCATTTAGATCCTAATGGGATTACTCAAGCTCAAAAAGCATCAAAATACTGGCTTTCCCGCATTCAACTCCAAAACATCCAACTTCCACAATCTTACTATACTTCTCCACTCTATCGCTGTCTTCAAACTTCCAACATTACATTCTCAACTCTTCCTCTTCCTAAATCTCGTCCTTTTAAGCCATTGGTCAAAGAACTTCTCAGAGAAGGGATTTCTGGTCATACTTGTGATCGAAGAAGTAATCGTACTTTCATTCATGAATCATTCCCCTCATATAAAATCGAGAAAGGGTTCGCAGAGATTGATCCATTCTGGAAGGCATTGGAGGGTGAAGTTTCTATCGATCAGGATATTAGAAGCAAGAAGGTCTTGGATGATATTTTTGGAAGTGATGATCATACTTGGTTGAGTATTACAAGTCATTCGGGGGAAATCGCTAGTATTTTGAGAGGTATGATTTCTCTATTCATTTTGTTGAATTCTCGCCTCTGGTTATTGCTTTTTCCAGTAGGCGGTATATCACTCGATGTTTTTTCGATGTCAAACTGGGCTGTTGGGAAAGGATTTGGACCCGGTCGGAATAGGTGGGCAATTTAGTCCAGCCTGTTCTCTTGGTGTCAACTCCATCCAAAATTATTTACTTTCCTTCCAAAATATCGCAGAGTACTAACCTCATACCACACAGTTCTCCATCACCAAGTCTTCAGCTTAGTAACTGGATCCATCATTCCAGTCTTGGTAAAAGCAGAGACTATTTCCGGAAGCCCGACTTCAACTTCCTCTCTACCTGTAAGTATTTTCACTACTTCTCTTACCATTTCTGTAGACACAAAAATATTTTGTAACAATACTAATGACAATGGTTTGATTGCAGTGGACGACTATATCGACGTGTACCAGTCCTCCAGCCAACACGGCTACCTCATAAGATGGAAGGAAAAGAAGAAATTTGAGGATAAGGTGGAAAGGAAAAGGATCGTAATACCATTCTCATAAGAAGCACACTACAAGTCCGATAAATTAGTAATACCAAATATGTTTCTCTTTGCTTTCTCTTCTCTCCTGGTGTATGTACGAAGATCATCGCTTTTGTCTCCATCCCCCACGTGTGACAGGTCCTTTATTTCCACCGAAAAAGTCAAGCTTCTCCGAAACTTTCAAGAAAGTGTCGCAATATAATCCCATTATGAATGAGTGCCATAGTCGATGATTTTATTTACGATCATGATGATGAATTCCCTTATTCTCGCAGCAAGAACACGAAGAAGAATTAATCCACAACGTTCAATCTCTACGTGTTTTGTATCATCATTCCATCCATGCGCCTGCGTCTTATCATGATAACTCTTTTTCTCTTGATCGATTTCTTTTTCTGCGAGATTGCGGATTGTGGTGGAAGATGTGTGACTAAGAGTTAGAATAAGTGATGTGTATATGTCGAGTCGAGAGTAGTGATTTATGGATCATTGATTTGATTCTGAATTATAAAAACTTTTCGTCTGTGATAAGTATCTTGAGGTAGAATCTCTGGTGTATCGAGGATGCTGAATTATAGCCTAGGAGATGGTGTGCTGATATCCGAGAATGGAAAGTCGAGTTGTGGGGATTAACATTTTTGAGTTTGGAGACTTTGTATTGGGGGGAAGGGGGGAAGTAGTTGGAGGGGAGAGACGAGAAAGAAAAATTTGGTGAAGAGAGATGTATATTTTATGGAAGAATACTGTGGGGGAAGATAATGAAGATATATAGGAATTTAGGGAGGTTGGAGAAGTTATACGTGAGCGATTAGTGGTATATGATGGATGAATGAATGAATGAATGAATGATAAATTAATGAGAGGAGTAGATGATACAAGGAGGTGACTTCGATGGTTTTATAGAAGAGGATATGCAGTGCATGAGTCATGTGTAAAATAAGCTCAAGAAGTTGGGGAAGACTAATAGTAGCGAAACTAGGAATTAAGTTAAGTTGAGTTTGGAGACTAAAGTCTTGTGGAGAGTGGAATTGTAATAGACTATTGAATTTATGTTAGTGTTAGTACGGAGATGGTTATGAAGGGGGGGTGTAGGATGGAGTTGAGTGGAGTGGAGGAATATTTTGGGTTTCTGGTTTTGTTTGTGGAAGTTTGTGGAAGCGGAGAGAAGGCGGAAGTAGAGAATAGAATTGAGGAGAAGGGAAAAGAAGAATAAGAAATCCAAATACGGCATGAAAAAGAGAGTAAAGTGAGGACAAGTAAGTAGTAAAGTGCTAAGCGAGGTTAAGCGAGGGTTTGTCTCCCCCTTGATTTTATTGTAAGTATTATTACATGACAATAGGGACGATTGTAGATCTCACATCATAGTATCATGAGAATTCTGTAAATATTATTCAAATTTTCTGCGTTGCTAGATATTAGTTTGATTGTAGACCCTATGAACGAAAATTTCCAGGAAAGATTTTGAATTGATGACGAAAATAACTAGGAATTTCATAATAACAATTGGTTTCACAGGAACAAATATCGGTCTTTAGGCTCTAATTCATTGGATCATTTAGACGTCTCAAAATACTTATCTATAGGGTTAGAAAAATTTAGTCACCGAGTGAAGCTCACGTTCATTCAAATCTCAGAAATTTAAAAACATATAGTATTCCCAGAAGAAAAAATTCCAACGTCTTTCCATTGACAGAAACTCAAATAATGGACCAAAATAGTGTGCCAAGATGACATACTAGATAGTGTCACTAAGTGACACCTTTGATACCAAGACAGGCACGCTTTGATTGGGCTTAAATAATAGTACTTTTGTACTCATTGAAAAGTCGTGATTGTGAAATCATTAGGTATCGCAAGTTCCTATTCCCAAAAAGGAAAAAGAAGCGAGCTACTAAATCATACTGCTTAAAAGCTGGAGTAAAGAAGAGAAAATATGGCAAACAAGCATATGCAAAACTATAACCGTAGAATAGTGAAGTAACACATACTCCTGAACATGTGGAAGAAGGTATGAAGACCCACATCATTACTCGAGAATCAAACATTAAAAGGCAAAAAATGTACTGAATGACTTATCGAAGTCATATCAATGAGTCGAATATTCTAAGGGTAGTTGTAACGGATATCTTGGCTGAAATATCGACATAAGATAGTCATCACGCCATACCAAAAAGACTCTCAAAATTTCAATCTATCCCTCCTTTTGTTGCTCTTCCTCTCTAGTGCCGGGACCGTCGAATGATGTATGGACTAGTGTCAATACTGTCAAAAAAAACTTTATTGATCACGGGTGACGGCGTTGTCCTTTTTGAAATCATTATTAGCTTTTAACTTTCTTGTTCCAAGATTTTGACGAATAAAAAAAGGGAAAAAGGAAATCAGGATACAGTGCAAACTAATGAGATTGTTCTCTTTTAGTTACCCTCCGATCTTGCTGATCGTGGGCTAAAAAGTGGAGGTAACCATGACAACATACTTCTCATTGAGGTCTACATAAATGAGCAACTCCCCTGTATTCACCCTCTTTATGTAGGTTCTCTGAGATTGATGATCAGGAAGTCTCAGGGAGTGAATGCATTATCCCAAGGTTCTTGTTAAGAGGTTTGGAGAAGGGGGAGAGGGAAGGAAATGAAGGGAATTGTGAATACTCTCATTGAATCAGAAACTCAAGTTCGAGGTTGTGGAAGAGACGTTGAAAACAAAACAGAATAGTGGGTATGACAACATGCAAATATGGCAGATAGCAGAAAGTAGGAATAACAAGAATAATAGAAAATTAAACATACCATATCACCATTTGAAGATGATCCGGTGACCTGATCAACGACTACATAGTCATTCGCTCCTTCCTCGCTTCCATCATGCTCATTAGAGCTTCCGTACGTGGCGACAGAACTGCCACCTGTAGAGGAAGATGAAGTACTCAAAGCATCAAAGACTCGAGCATTCATAAATGTAGAACTTAAGATAGTGCTTGCAGATGAAGTTGTAGTGACGGGGTTGACTGTCAAAGAATTAAAGGCAACTCTAGAAGGGTGAACGGTGATCACAACAGTTTGAGTGGCTTGAAGAACAACTCGGTTATTGCCAGCAGCTGGAGCATTGCCAACAGTTTGAGCATTGCCAACAGCTTGAGCACTGCCAACAGCTTGAGCATTGCCAACAGCTTGAACACCGCCAGCAGTAGCTTGAGCACTACTAACACTCTGAGCGTCTCCAGTGACCTGAGCAACGCCAATGTTAGAAACATTTGTCGCAGCCATTGTAGGATACTCGATAGGTCTCTCAGCCGTAACCATAGCGTGATAACGGGCTCTTTGAGCTCGGAGTGTAAGAGGAACATGTTCCTCGGCAACTTGTCGAACGAGATGAGGACGATGGTTCATTGGGGCTGGAGGACCAGCTTGATTGTTATCAACTGGTTGATTGTTGTCGACCGCTTGATTGTTTTCGACCTGCTGATTGTTGTCAACTGCTTGGTTATTGTCGACCTGTTGATTGTTGTCCACCGCTTGATTGTTGACGACTGTCTGATTGTTGACGACTGTCTGATTGTTGACGACTTGTTGATTGTTGACGACTTGTTGATTGTTGACGACTTGTTGATTGTTGTCGACCTGTTGATTGTTGTCAACTCCTTGATTATTATCAACTGCCTGATTATTATCGACTGGTTGGTCCATTTTGGCCGCTGGAATAAACTTGATCGGTTGACCCAAGTAGTGTAGTTGGCAGGGAAACGTATCGACAGGAAGCTTGACGCTTTCAACAAATCTGCTACTGCACCAAATAGTACGATTAGTATTCGATCGAGTAAAGGACAGCAAGGTATCAGGATTCTATAGGAACACGTACCAATGCGAGCACGATTTCTTCTCTCGGATTCCTGTTGTCGCACAAAGAATTGGAGTGTCAGGTTCGGAAAGAGGGGGGGACACGTATGCTTTTTATACTGTTTGGATGATAGGGAAGCGTGATTGGAGTGTTGACCTCGGACTACTATGTCAAGAGATAAAATCTACTAATGACTGGCCTGAGAGAAAGAAAGAAGATTGGGACGGAAGAGAAGAGTTGATATCAACCGACGCTTGTGTGTATTAACATGTGTGGTCACGAGTGTCTGTTCTAACAGAAAGAATATTGCAGTCCGTCTCTTCTCTGATGATGACCATAAGTTAAGTGAAGAGCTCTACGCCTTTTCATTCGTTCGCTTGGATCTTTTTCTCGATGAATTCCACTTTTCTTCGGACCCAAGATCAATCAAGTGGTCCATTGTATCTTGGTGATTATAGTTGGATTGAGATCCTTGGTTTTCCCATTACTATATCCAACAGCATCCAGGAATTGGTCGAAAGATTTGTCAAACTTCTCTAGTGTCGGGTTGATCTTCCAGATTCCGTTAAGGGTATCGGTACATGAACGCTTAAATGCACAGACAATTCTGTCAAGGAGTAAATGCCACGCGAAAAGTACGGGAAGGGCGGGAGTTGACACTCCCAAAATAGAACAAGAACGACAATTTCTTTTGGATGAATTCTATTCAAAATTAATATCAAATGAATGAAATGGCATTTTGATTCGAGAATTGGTATACAGATACTTGACGCTTTTCTCTCATTGACATACTCTACAATATTCTTGGATGGCTGCTTTAATCAAGCGTTATCTACTGAAGTTTAACCCTAAATTTGGCCGTTCATTGTTGGTACGGCGACCTTGTGCTCAACTTTTAGTTAGATCTAGGTTAGGCGAGATGCAGATCTGGGTTAGGTGAGATCGAGTACGTGAACCCCTCTTTCCAAAACCCACGTTTTGACATGGTTACCCTACAACCAGATACCCAAGTCGACAGAAAACTGATTCTCATCACAACAGTTTCAAATATTTGATATCTTCATAATTTATACAGACGATTTCTTGCACGCCTGAGTCTGGGGTGCATAGGAGTTTATTCGGCACACCTCGGTTAGCAGCTTGGCCTTGATTCCCTGCGGCGATCATAACGCTACTTAAGAGCCTCACCGTAATCCAGCGGAAGACAATACCTCAAACATCAATCCAGAACAATAATAATAAAGTCTATAATTTATTCGCAAACAAATTTCCACATTAAATACAACCAACAATAAAGGAAATATAAATTTTCTCGTCATTAGATAAAAACTTCAAAAGCAGAGTAGAAATTATTAGATCTGCTTACTAAGTTATATTTGCTTAGGTAGGTCAAGAGTTTATCTGTACATGTCAGACCGTAATGATACTTGCTAGGTGAACTCTATGTTTAAAAGCTGGAATGGACACCCATACAATTTATGAGCGTTATGTGTCCTTTCCAGTTTTGAAAACCCAATTCCTTGGGTGTATATTTTAGGTCTCGGTACCTAGGTAGTATTACATAACTCCTCCGGTCATCCTAATAATAAAGACACCTTACATACCATACATGATTCTCCACCGAAACAAAAGACTATCAGGTATGAATAGTTGTCCGTACTGAGATATACCGGCATACTACTCCTCAGAGCATACTAGATGAGATGAAGAATAGTACTTTGGGTGGAAAGAATCACATCAGAATTGTCACGTTTACGATTATTCGAATACTCGAGTAATGATAATAATCAATCCTTATTTCATACATCTACTATAAATGCAGCCATCAGATGATTATTAGATGATAACTACAATTATCTCTGCATCCATTCAAATCCATTCAAATCCATTCAAAAACAAATCAATCCCTCAAAATTCAATAGGTACACCCAACTCATCATCACACCATATCACATCATATAAACCTTCCCGCAAAACTTTCATCCACACACATATACCAAAAATATATTTGATTTATTTTATTTCATCTCATCTCATCTCATTTACTCTTATTTTTCCCCTTCCCTTCCACTTTCTATTATTCGCTAATATCCCCCATCCATCTTCATCTCCATCACTTCCACCCTTTCATCTCCTCCATTCCCCAATCCCTCCCACAATCCAAATCCAGATCGTTATCCACCCCATCCCTCCAAACATGAAAAACATAAACTTTGGTATCATAACATTATGCATGCATGCACATCCAAATAATTTCTCCAATCAATCCATCACACAATCCATTACCACAAACAAATCCATCCCTCTACAAAAATTCAACAAGATTTATCCATCCATTCATACATCCCCCTATTAAATGCAAATTCCCCCCATTTGCCAATAACCAAACCATGCGTCCGTCCATCCCCGTCCCAGAACCCAAATACACGAATGCTATGGGTATATCGAGAAAAAAGAAGGGTCGAACGCCTGCCAGTTTAGCTACAACCAAACCAAAACAATGCCAAATTCGACAAAAAAACAATATTTGCCGCCGATAGAAAAAGAAAGTCATAACGACATAACGGCATAATTCATTACTTTGTCACCTTCATCTCACCTCTTCCCATCACTTCTCTTACCACATTCCCGAATCTTCATCTTCACCCCTCACACCTATTGAGGCGCCCCAGTTCCCGCCCCTTCTTGTCCCTTCAACAAAGTCCTCAATGTAAGAACCTCTCTCCTCAACCTAGCATTTTCCTTCTTAACTCTCGCAGCTTCCTCACTACTTTCTCTCATTCTCGTAACCAATTCTTCTTTCGCACTCATTGTTCCACCCACACCATTCACATCTTCACCTCCAGCACCACCCTTTCGACTCGCTCTCAAAGCCTTAACAATCTTCCCCAATTCTGCATTGAACTTCTCATAAAGTAACTCATTCTCCGCACTACTCTCCTTATAAAGTTGATCCAATCCTTTAACCTTGAACTCACTCGCCTGTAAACTAACTTCCAACTCCTTTTTAACCGCATCATTTCTCTCATTCAAATCTTTCACAATATTTGGAATCTTCGTCTCTAACAACAAAACGGCTTCAGAAAGTCTGGCAATATCTGAAGTTCTAGGAATAGCAGAAACAGCATTTAATTTTGCCATTTCTTCACCAATCTTAGACAACTCATTTTGAAGAGAAGCTTCTGCTTCATTTATCGCTTTGGCTTCATTTTGTAAACGTTCGCGAAGTTTTTGTGGACTTTGAAGACGAAGACGTTGAGGAGATTTGATAGTTCCATTCAAGTTGTTTGCGTGTGATGTTATTGGACGAGAAGGATCACGAGGGGTTCCACGAAGAGTAGGGATGTTTGATGAGAGAGAAACTGTTTTGTTATGACCGGCTCGCCATTGTTCTTTGACCGGTGATGCAAATGGTGTAGAATCCAGAGAAGACATGATATTCTGAGCTCGTTCGGTTAAATTACCCATACTGCGATCGATCCGATCAGGGGATGTGATCATAGGTACGTTTTCCTTGAGAGCAGGTGAACTTCGGTACATTAAAGATCGATCTCTATCCATGATTGAACCGTTTGCTGGAATTTTCGTAATCTTTAATGGAGAGGTTAGAACCTTTACAGGTGATGGAGTTCTTGGTGGAGAATTTGCCCTTTTATTTGGCGGTGTAATCGTAGCAGGTTGTTGTTCGGGAGATGGAGTCATTGGTCCAAGTGTTGCTTGAGCCATCAAACTTTTCAGATCAGATAAAGAACTTCGACGTTTCTTTTTCGATGATCTGGTAGTACCATCATCCTTCGAATCTTCAGGTGGTGGTGATGCACCGATAGTACTAAGCCTTGATTTTGGTGCAATTGAATCAGAACTACCAGGTCTTTCATCAAATGCCCCCATCACTGTAGGTCTATCACGAGATGCTGGTCGACTTTTACGATCTGGTGATTCGATTGAATGAGCTCTTCCTAAGGATGGCTTTGATGTATATTGATCTCCAGTAGCAACACTACGAGTAGTCTTACTCAATGTTCTCCAAACTGAAGGACGATGATCAGCATCAGCTTTGGTACTACCTTGACGAAAGACAGTATCGGCAAATCTTCTTCGCAATGATGTATTTGATGTAATAGATCCGGTGGCTGAATGGATTGATCGACTTGCCACGGAACCATAGTTACTACCACCTCCAAGACCAATACCAGGTCCAGGTCCCAGATCATCAAACAATTTATCGGAATCTTCGACAACACGATCCAATAAATTGATATAGTTATGTGGTTCTCCATCAACGACTAGTAACTCAGCAAAAGCGACTGTGAGAGAACCACGATCACCATCATTACCACACCCATCCAAGAGATCCGCCAATAATTTGATGATGGCAATAAATGCTCTCCTATTTTGTGGTGCCATTTCTCCAAATATCAATCTGACATATTCATTGAAATCTCCGGGGAATAATCTGATAGATCTTTCTTGTAGAGCGTCAAGAGAATCAAGTGACATGACAGAACCCATTTGTTCCTTCCATGCCAATCGGAGAAACTTCTCAAATGCCACAAAAATAACATCAAAAGAAGTTTCAGAAGCTGCTCGAGTATCGAACGGATTTTCAATAAAAGTGTTATATAAAGCATTGACGGCCAATTCATCAGCAGCTCCTCTATTGCGTAAGTTCTTTCCAACAACGTTTCCTTTTCTTGATTGAAGAGCTGCAATATAACCAGTGAAAGTTTCCTCCAGTCGGACAAGTGGATTGACCGGTCTACCCTCTTCAAAAGGAGCTCGAACACTACCTTTACCATCCGAGAAATCTTGGATTGAATGTAAAGATCGATTACTACCCGTTCGAACGATTTGTGGCGATTCCAATGATGGGATCTTACCCATTATCATAGGTCGAGAGATTTTACCAGGAGATGCCAACCCATTGAGACTCGTAGTTGATGGTGAGCCTCCGAAACCACTATTGAGTAGACTGGAAAGAATTTTGACAGGAGAATGTGGTCGATACGATTTTGATCTATCACCCTCACACAGAACGTCGATAGATTTTAGAATTTTCGAGTAAAAAGAGGTAAAAGGTGCAGATAAGGCTGGATTGCTGATGTGATGTTGAAGTCGAAGTAGATCGGTTACTAAAATGGTTAGTCATGTCCTCACAAATAATACACAGCCACTTACCTCTCTTGGCAAATGTAACCATCAAGTACTCAGGAAGTACTTCATCCACATATACCCTATCATTAAGTCCGTCTACCTCGAGTCTATATTTCTCTCCTCCTGCTAATGTTGTGACATTGGCTACGATATCAACACCATAATGACCCACAGGAGCACCCTTTGTACCTTTCTCGTGATCAACCACTAAACGAACAGGAGCAGGTCCTCTCCGGCCTTGAACCAAATCATCAACACCTTCAGCAAAAATGGCACAATAAATATGAATTCCAGCCGGCTTAATCGATCGTAAACTCCATCTATCGGTTTCTCGTTCAGCCTCCGAGAATCTTCCTTCAAGTCTAGCTTTGATCAATTCCTCACCCAACCTAGATGCCTTGGCTTCGTAAGCTCCTTGTAACACAAAGTTTCGAACTGTAGCAGGTTGATTACGATCCCGTCCCATATTTGCGTCTTTCAACTCATGTAAGGAAGTTAACCAAATAGATCGATTATCATCAGATGATGTAACCCTAGTATCTCCAAGAACATGCCAGCCAGTAAAAGAAAGGTCATAGAGATGTTTTTGTCCACCAGCTGCTGCGGTAACTGATGCCATCATAGTTTGCGCAGAAGGTTTATCAATCTCCGCCATGACACCTCGAGCGGTCTGTAAACAATCCTTATTCTTCTTCAACAAAACAATGCAATCAGCGAAGAGTAACAGTATACCTTCCTTGGTCATGCCTGCACTGCTACCTGTCGTGACTTCAACATGATATGGAGGTGGCAACTCTATCGTATCAACCGCCGTGATTAGTCGTCCTTGAGGATGTAGTGTAGAAGGCCAAGCGTCAACCAAATATCTCAATCGATTCACCACTTGTGACTTATCAGCTGCTGGAGGATCAAGTGAACATATCGAAGTAATGATATCTCTAGCCTTCAACATAGGTTGTAAAGCTGGATGTAGCACTGGAAGCGAATTGACAATATTATCAATAAAGAGACTATATCTTGGTAATCTCTGCACCGGCTCAATTACAGCCGATCTCAGACGTTGTTCCCCGGTAGCTTGTACCCGACTTGAGAAGCTACTTGGCTGCTTCATGAAGCTCGAAATGATTTGTGGAAATTCCTGGCTAGCATGGATATATTGTTGGTAACTCTCGGAAAATTGTGGGAACCATTCAAGTAAGACTTTGGCAAAGGCCAGTGCACCCGTAGGGTCCTTCAAACGACCCGAGCCACCATATCGAGATGAGGTGGAGCTGACTATTGGTGTTTCCAGATCTTGCATGGCTTCTTCCTCGGTTTCATCCATCACTTTTCGTATCGCTGATAAGAAGGTGGAATTAATTTGGAGGATTCGATCCAAGCATCGTGGGAATAGCTTTTGTAGATCATCTTCCGAAGGGCTGAAACTTCCAAATGCTCGACTTTTGGCTTTGGCTCGAAAATCATCTGCGATATGATTGACCAATTCATGCATCTTTATCACATAACGTTCTTCCGTATCTACCAATTCTCCCATCTCTCGTCGCAAAGCCATCTTTTGATCCTTCTGAAATGATTTACTTCGATTCAATGATGTCGGTTTCGACGGGGCTCGACGTAATTTTGACGTAGGCAGGAATGCCACTTCTCCAAAGACCTTGACCAATGATGCATATGATCCATACTGCCTCAAGGTTAGATCGGGATATTCTTCCTCATCCAAATCTCCCTCCAATTCTTGAAAAGGTGATATCGAACCCGGCGGCAGAACCAAATCCACATCCACATAATTAATATTTTGTATTCGTAACGCGGCTTCAATATCTCTCGTCACATCTGGCGTATTTTCCACCCTCACCATCGAACTTGCCAAATCTGCCGCATGTTGTTCGCCGAATAATGTCGGTGCCGAACCTGGTCTTTGTTTCCTTGACGTATTCGCAACTTGTAATATTAATCCATTCTTCACCACCTCTGGCAACTCTTTGAAATATTTGAATAGACCGAATGCTAGACCGCGACATAATTCATCTCCTTGTTTATCGCGCGGGAGATAATTCACGGACTCGTATAGCGGTGAGTTTGGTGAAATGGTTATGCGCTGGTAAGATTGAAAACCCGCAGCGGTGAAGATGTGAAGTTGAATTCGTGAACTGTTGAGGGTCGAATTGGTGGTGGTAGAAGGACCATGATATATGAGGACGGGTAGGTTTGAAAGATGAGGGTCGTGTGCGTAGAATAGATTTAGATGATCGAGGGACAAAGCCAGCTCATCTGTAACTCGAACCATTGTAGGAGAAGAATTGAGAGGTTGGTGAGATGTTGAATTCGGATTGGGATTTGAGAGGATGAATGGTATGGTATGGATGGTATAGTTCCGAAATCGTGGGTCTCTTTAATGTGTGGCCTCCTTCATGGCGAATGGAATGAAATATATGACCTTATTCTTCTTCTTGCTTTTCTCTCAATATTATTTGGCAGAGGTTGAAGAACACAAGATCAAAAGAACAGATGATTACTTTTACCCTTGTTTGTTTGTTTGAAAAGATGGTGGTGATGTTTTTTGACAAATCTAAATCAAAAAGAAGGTCAAGTATTTTGTGGTGGGTATTGATTTGTGGTATAGAATTCGTTGAACCCGACTGGTTGATTGTGGTTGATATGGTACAAACAGACAAGCAGACAAACAGATGGACAGCAGATGGAGGACAGAAGACAGAAGGCGGAAGGTGGAGGGCAGATGACAGATGACAGAGAGAGAGAGACAGACAGATGGAGAGAAGAATTGTATCATAAAATTTGGGGAGGGTTGGTAAGGTACGGGGAGTGGAGTGGAGTGGAGTGGAGGGGATTATGGTGGTGATATCAAATTATTGCGGCAGAGATGAACTTGATGAGTGAGTTGGAGTGAGTGAGTGAGTGGATAACGTGAGAAAAATAATAAAGAAGAAGGCCGGCGTAATAAAGTAAAATGCAGAATGCAAAATTTAAAATATAGTCAAATGTGGTAATAAATGAGGTATTGATTGTGTTTGATTACTTGTCGATAGCCTTTTTAAATAACAAATAGAGTATTTTTATTAATCTCGTGAAGTTGTTTATATCATCATTTTGATCTACATTTTATATTTCTGTCTTTTCTACCTGGTGTACCTTTTCTGTCTTTTCTGTCTTTTCTTCCTTTTCTTCCCTTTCTTCTCTTCCTTCTCTTTCTTCCCTTCCCCTTCCCCTTCCCCCTTTCACCCCTTCACTCCTCTTCACTCCCTTTACTCATCCACCTCTACACGTTCCTCCAACATATTTGACGTTAAAAAGGAAAAAACGCGTTGTGGCGCATTTCGAGTATATTCGTATAGATGTATACTATGTAGGAGGTAGAAAGATATATATATATGTAGTATGTATGTAGTATGTATGTACAACACTTCAAACATCTATCAAGTGATTGTGGATCTTCTGTTTAGTATTCCAAATGACATGTATATTATATGATGGCTGGTCTTATTGATATTGATCATTTTGTATAAACCGCTGAATCCATTGATGTCGTGAGATTCATCGTTATTCCTTGATCTTTTATCGTTATCTTTATTATTATCTATCTATCTATCTATCTATCCCTCTATCTCTCCCGCTCTTCCATTTTCCTTCTTCTCCTTCCTTCTCTCGTCTCTATAAAAAGAATTCATCGTAAGGAGTATATAGTATTGTATCATCCATATCCATATTCACATCCCTCCCACCCATTCATTTATCCATCCATCCATCAATCCATCAATCCATCAATCCCATGTAACCGCGTCCAGCCCCTCGATTTATTCTCCACGCGATGATTGGCCTCGTACTCCTTTCCCATGGAACACGAAAAAGTTCCTCAAGTCCACTCACTTATTAATTACTTACCCCGCCGTCCAGCTGAGCTTGATTTGTTTGCTGATGATTTCTTCACTTGACTTGACATTTTTGCATCTTTTTTTTCTTCTTCTCTCACACTCAAAAAAAGAAGAGGTTGGTGATCTACTTAAGGCTGAGTTGTCTTTGATTAAACCAATTTAATTTGAGTTACCTCTCGTTCCCTTCTCTGACGCCATACACTAAAATTAAGACTAAGAAATGGAAATGGAAAAAAAGATTATTCGAGAATGAAATCATGGGAGATGAAAGATTGGAATGGGTGTGGAATGGGTAAATCTCGATTCTCGCGGGATGAATGAGGTCAAGAGGAGATTTGGTAATGAAGATCTTATACTCGGGATGAATGAGGGGCAGTTATTATAGATGAATATTATAGATAGATTTAATACCATTTTATTATTCCATAATAGAGATCTGGTGATCCTTTGAACTTACGAGTATATTATTATATTAACCTTGCACGTGCCTTGCAACATAAATTCGGAATATCTAAATGCCGATAAGATAACAAGATACCCGTGGACCTACTAGGTAATTACATAGTCCCCATTTCATCTTCAATCCCGAAACCATTATCAACCTCTAAATGAACGCCGAAAATAATCATCCAACTCATCTCCCTTTCCGAATTTTTCAAACCTCGGCGCGCTCAACCTCCCAATTAATACAAATCAATACAAACCAATACAGCACAATACAGTAACCTACGACACTCAATTCACCCAGCCGAATCGGAATTCCACCTCACCTCAATCTCCAAATCTCCAAAACTCCAATCTCCAACCCACC
Organism: Botrytis squamosa; assembly: GCA_014898485.2. NCBI lineage: Eukaryota > Fungi > Ascomycota > Leotiomycetes > Helotiales > Sclerotiniaceae > Botrytis > Botrytis squamosa. The sequence goes on from RCTC02000004.1 coordinate 314,491, forward strand.
AACATCCAACCTTCAAAAACAAATCCTTTCTCCAACCCACCACCCATCCACACACCCCCCAAAATGTCAACCGAAATCCCCTTTACAGCAAACCACACTCAACAACCCTTCAAACTCCTCGAACTACCCCCGGAACTCCTCACCCTTCTAGAATCCGATCTTCCTCCCACGTAAGCCAATCTCATCCGCCCCGCTCATTCCGGCCCCCTCCTCTCCCAACCACCAATCCCACACACGCTAACCCCATTCCCTCTCCACCCACAGCCTCCTCCTAACCTCCTCCCCCCAACCCCCACACCACGCACACCTCCTCGTATCTCCCTCTTCCTCTTCCGCCTACACCTCCACCTCCACCTCCACCAAAAAAACCTACCTCCTCCGCCAAAAAAATACTTCCAATCCGCTGATGCTTCTCTCTCCCTCCTCCACTCAACATTCTTCTTCCACCTCCTCCCAACCAAGCATCACGAGAATAGGAAGTATATCCGACACCATCGAACTCATCGAAAAAGAAGAAGAAGAAGAACCCACCGGAAAAGGAAACGAGAAAGAAAAAGAACCCGATGTTACGAAAAAGACAAGTACGGGAAAAGTAAATAAATGGCATGAGAAATTCGCGAAGAGTAGGGGAAATGGTACTAATACGAATATGAAAGGTTGAGGAGGAGGTATTGTATTGTATTGTATTGTATTGTATTGTATTGTATTGTATTGTATTGTATTGTATTGTATTGTATTGTATTGTATTGTATTGTATTGTATTGTATTGTATTGTATTGTATTGTATTGTATTGTATTGTATTGTATTGTATTGTATTGTATTGTATTGTATTGTATTGTATATATAGATATTATATCTAACAAGCTGACTATTCGAGTGAAAATGTATACTCTTTATCGAGTAAATATTAGATGAGATGAGATGAAATAAAATAAAATAGATAGACTTATATCCATTCATCTATCGTATATACTTATTCATTCAGATTACGAAAACGAAATAAAACGAGATGAAATGAAATATAGTATAATCTATCTTGTTTATCTTATATCATCTCATCTTATTATTCTTTCTCTTTTCCTCTCTTCCTCTCTTTCTCTCTTCTTCTCTTCCTCTCTTTCTTTCTTCCTCTCTTCCTCTCTTTCTTTTTTCCTCTCTTCCTCTCTTCCTCTCTTTCTTTTTTTCTCTTTTTCTTTCTTCCTCTTTTTCTCTCTTTTTTTTCCTCTCTTCCTCTCTTTCTTTCTTCCTTTTTTTCTCTCTTCCTCTCTTCCTCTCTTTCTCTCTTCCTCTCTTCCTCTATATATTAATATATAAATAAAAGTAAATCATCTGATTTACTTTAAAGGAATAACTCTACTTTAATAACTACTATATCAAAGGGACTATATTAAAGAGATTAAGCGAATGCGAAAGAGACTAGCTCTTTTAGTAGTGTCTATATAAGGCCTACTATTTTCCTATATAACTAGCTCTTTAAATAGTATACAATTAGACATTTAGAACCTACGAATATGTAGATACTACGTCTTTTGTATTCTAATCTGAATCGATAATTAGAATACTAATTTAAAGAAGTTATTGAGATTGATATATACTATATCTATATATAGATACTTCAAATATAAACTAAATATCTTATATAATCCCATATCGTTGTATATATATACTAATAATATACTATTTATAAAGAAAGTAAAATTCATAAATAGAATAACTAATTAGTAAATACAAATTCAGAGTATTATTTTCAGATTCTTAGATTTATTAATAATTTTTATAATATTCAAAATGCTTAAGATATAGATATATTTATCAAGCTATTAATTTTAATACTAGTCTAAGATTATTAATATAAATATTCTATATTCTAAGTATCTTTTATCTTTATTCGATAGATCTTATTTTCCTCTAGTCTTATTAAAGGTTTACCTCCTTAATATTCTTACCGCCCGCGAGGGCCGAAGCTGTATATATACAAAAAATAAGAAACTTTCGCTTAATAAGACCTAATTCAAGCAATCTGATTAGCTTAACTTTCAAGCAATCTGATTAGCTTAACTTTATTAGTATTATAATTAAAGTGTTAATCTTTAGGCTTTTTTAATAAAATTATTTAAATAAGTTTATTTAAATTAATATAAATTAAATAAAAAAAAGAAAAAGTGATAACTATATAAAAAAAAGCTAAAAGCTTTCAAATGATATATTTTCTATATTGCTAGCTTTAAAACTAGGGCTTTTATAAAGGGTTAAAGTTTATATAGTATAAATTTTTTTAGAATAAATCCTTAGACTTTTTTAATAAAATCATTTGAATCAGCTTATTTAAGCTAATATAAATCGAATTAAAAAAAAAGAAAAAGTAGTAATCATATAGAAGAAGCTAAGGGCTTTTAAATAATATATTTTTTATATTACTAATTTCAAAATTAGAGCTTTTATAGAGGGTTGAAGTTTGAGTAGTATAATAGAACAAAAGCTTATATAATCAATTGAAAAAGGGTTATATTGAATATAGTAGGTTTAATGTTAATAAAAATTATATTAATATTATAGCTTTTGTAGTTTAGTAGTATAATTAACGATCTGATATAAAGTAATCTATAAAAATCTGAATAAAATTGAAAGATCTGAATAAAATTATGAAAAAAAGTAATATAATAAGATAAATCGACTTCGCCTATAAGCTTTTATTATAATCTTTTTTTAGATTTTTATAATTATAAATATAATTATATAATACTTTCTCAAAAAGCAAGGGGTCCGGGGGCTCGCAGGCCCCTAGTATCTTTAATTAGAGATACTCGAATTCGAGTTAATATTATACGCAAGCTTATATTTAACTTAATCGAATTAAAAAGTCTTAATTTTGTTAAAAGGTATGGTTTACGTGATTATGGAGCAGGGGGAGCTAGCCCCAATTAGTACTAGTAAGAGCTCTGTCCTATATAGAGCTCTTCCTCTTAGAAGTTGAAGAATAGACTTAGTATACAAGTCCTCCTAATACTATCACTTTCTACCCTATGCTTTCCATCTTATTTCCTGTAGAGAGTTATACTTTAAACAAATTTGTACTTATTCGATTTACAATATAATTCTTTTATCGATTCTAAAATAAATTATATTAAGTATATTTTGATCTTGAGATTAAATATCTTTTAAGAGAATCTAAGTAACTTTAAAACTTTATAAAAATAGATGTTTATATAATACTTTATTATAGTTAATCTTATCAGGGGCCTGCGAGCCCCGGGACCCCTTTCTTTTTGAAAAAGTATTATATAATTATATTTATAATTATAAAAATTAAAAAAAGAGATTTTATTAAAAGCTTATAAGTGAAATCGGTTTATCTCAATATAATATCTTTTTTTTTAAATTTATTCAGATTTATTTAGATTTATTTAGATTTATTTAGATTTATTTAGATTTATTTAGATTTATTTAGATTTATTTAGATTTATTTAGATTTATTTAGATTTATTTAGATTTATTCAGATTTATTTAGATTTATTCAGATTTATTCAGATTTATTCAGATTTATTCAGATTTATTCAGATTTATTCAGATTTATTCAGATTTATTCAGATTTATTCAGATTTATTTAGATTTATTCAGATTTTAATAAATCATATTATATTAGATTATCAATTATATTATTGAACTATAAAAACTATAATATTAAAATAATCTTTATTAATATTAGATTTATTATATTCAATATAACTCTTTTTCAATTGATTATATAAACTCTAATTATATCTATATTAATTAAATTTTAAACTTTTAGAAAACTGTTAGTTTTAAAACTAATAATATAAAAAATATATTATTTAAAAACTTTTAACTTTTTATATATAGTTACTACTTTTTTATTTTATTTTATATTAACTTAAATAAACTAATTTAAATGATTTCTGTCAGGAAGCGATCACCTAATAGGGTTTATATAGTAGATCTACTGTTCTGAAAGTATTCGGAATACTTTATGCTTTTATAGGTTAGTAATAAAATGAATTAATTTTAATATTGTATTTTGAATATAAGGGTACTTTATTCTGAGTTTCTTATTTAATGAATCTGAGTAAGGATAATTGTATTTTGAATTTAATCTCAATGATTAATTTAATTATAGTTATATATACTTTTGATATAATTTTATGTTTGCAAATTTATATTTATAGGACTAACTCCTTCCTGATTGGCGTATACCGGGTGGGTTTGTATAAAATAGGGGTGAGTATCAGGGAGTGATTATCTGATAGGGTTTATATAATAGATCTACTATTCCGAAAGTATTCGGAACACTCTATGCTTTTATAGGTTAATGGTAAAGTGAATCAACCCTAACAATTTCATTAAAAAAGTTTAGAATTTTATATTATAAAATTTATATTATTTCAATTTCAATTCTTTATAAAAACCTTAGTTTTGAAACTAGTAATATAAAGAATATATCACTTGAAAGTCTTTAGCTTTTTATATATAATTACTACTTTTTTTTTAATTCATATTAACTTAAATAAATTAATTTAAATAATTTTATTAAAAAAGTCTAGAATTTTATATTACAAAATTTATACTACTTCAATTTCAATCCTTTATAAAAACCTCAGTTTTGAAACTAGCAATATAAAAAATATATTATTTGAAAGCCCTTAGCTTTTTATATATAATTACCACTATTCTTTTTTTTCATTCAATTTATATTAGTTTAAATAAACTGATTCAAAAGATTCTATTACTAATTCAACTACAATATTATAATCGATTATTGCTAAAAACATTACAAAAGATTTATAACTAATCGGATAGCTAAAATTGTAATTCATTTTAAACCAACTATTTTCGAATCAAATTTTTCGTATATATATATATACCTTCAACCCTCGCGAACGGCAAGAATATTAAGGAGGTAAACCTCCAATAATTATTTTTCGAGATTTAATCGAAAAATATCAAGAGTCGTAGTCGATGTATATTTTAATATAGTAATATATTAATAGCGCAAGCGATCATCTTTAATTCAGACCGCCGATAGATTAGTTATGAAATTAGAATTCAGGATGAGTTATACATAACTCTACTTATTTATTTCTTCGACTTCGTAAGCTCAGCCGGGCACCGATCATCAAGTTAATAACATGACTCCAAAAAGAATAAAATCAGACTCTAATGCGGATCCGCGTCTCCCTATGGTGGATCCTCAACTCTAGCGATGACACGTGATGCATTGAGCCGCAGTAACATCAAGCACATAATAAAAACCAGACACCTGACAACACACAAATGAGACAGGCTCGGAGATTCAAGCTTCGACTTGATATTTGAATCTGGATAACGGTCAATATCATTGGTATGGCGAGGCTCTGGTAAGTTGCTATTGGGGAGACTGCAGCGATTGATTGGCGTGCCCTGTGGTGGCAGAATCCGTGGTTTACGAATAAATCGTTTCGTTGATTATATTAAAAATTTCAATAGTTAATATTATATTAAAAAAATCGGTTATACAGTATTAATGTGATTGACTTTTTTATATATATATGATTAGAAAATTTTATTTTAAGGGGACTTAAAATTTTTTTCGAAATTTATTGATTTTTCAAAATTTCTTAGATTTCGAAAGTTTTAGTTTAAGGCTATTTGTAAGTAAAAAAGTTTATTTATATTGAATTTGATTACTAATCGAATTCAATATAAAACTATATATATATTAAAGTTATATAATATTTTTGTTTAAATAGTATATTCTATATTTGTGGTATAATAGTAAAGCTTTTGATTGAAGAATAATTTGAAAGTGAGTAGTAAGGAGTAAATCCTTTTTTTAAACTTTCGGTTAATGTTTTTTCTTATTTTTTAGTTTTTATACTTGCTCCCTTATTTACTCTTCTTTCTTTTCTAGTTTTTCTGCTTGTTTTCTTCTTTCTAGCTTTTATATTTGTTCTTTTTTTGTTTATCTTTTCTAAAATCTTAAAGGTCTTTTAGTTGAAGGGCTTTTTTTTTATATTTATTGAAATTCAATAATAAACGGTTCTCATTTTGAACAGGAAAGATTTGTGATTGATGAAATATATATTTCGTTAAAAACGAAAAAAGTTTGAATTCTGTAATATATATATTAAATATTAGTATAAGGATTTATACTGATATTTTTTTCGTATATAGGTATTAACTTTGCCACTACAGGGGTGGAGAAGTTGGAGATGGTCATTAAAAGAGGCGGAGATTATATGGTAGTGAGCATTCGTTGGTGGTCGCTCACGAATACGCGGACTTTAGACTGGGGTATAGAAGTGTTGACGGGATACGTATTCCTTTCAACCTATGTTTTTGTGAGAGATGATTAGAAGTTGCACACATCTTGTTCCCTGCGATGAAATGGCCAAATCAACCTACAGCCGTGTTGAAGTGGTTCTCATGAAGAGCGAACACTTATAGGCAGTTACTCTCGAAAGTAATAAATTCTATCTGCAATACTATCATGCACTTCTAAACAACAGACTACAGACGGTCGCAAGTGAGTGCGGCAAATTCGAATGCTAAAGGTGGTTTTTGTAACAATGAAATAACAAGCTTGAATACAATCTCTACATCGTCTTCGCGAACTCGCCAATGGTCAAGCTTCTGGATCAGCTGAGCATTATGTTGATGAACCACAACATCCTCCACTGAAACCCCTGCATTGTATCCACATCCCGCTTGCCCAACTGGTCGGCCTCAAACTTCTTGATCAAAGCATGCAACGAAAATCGGCACCAGATGACAATCCCCATCTTGCACGCCCGAGTGAAGGACCACAGGACCGACACCCGGAGGCCCAAGAGAAAAGCACGACAAAACCGAGGATTGTTCGGATACAATGCAGCATTTTCAGTCGTACGCCAAACTATCTTGGATATTGGATTGCCGTCTGCTACGAGAGAATGTGCCAAAGCGCTGAGGTATCAGTGAGAGTTAGCCAGTGCACTTCTTCAAGCATGGGACCCGAGCAAGCGATCTGGACTTACAAAGCGCAAATGTAGAGTAAGCATTTAGGAACATATGGGAATTGTCTGTAAGGCCAATTGGCGTACTGGATTTGCAGAAGCAAGGTTTTCATCTCTCCCAATTTGAAACGTAGACAATCCTGCGATTCCTCGAATATGGCCGCGACCCATTCTAAGGGTTCGGCGGTGACTTTGACTATCGATGTATTTAGTGGGAAAGCGTAGTCGTCCGCAGTGAGGACACTTACTCAAGTCTCTGCTTTCTGATTTATCGCTATGAGATGGATGTTATTGATTGCATCTCAATTTGAACGGTGGACACATACTGATAAGCCTCATAATATGGACGGGATTCGACCAAATCCCTCAAGTCTTCGCCCACGTCCATACGATCCTTTTCGAATTGCTCACCGATGGTCGTAGGGCCTAGGGAATCAATAATAGCAGCTGGGTCGAAGACGTAAGGCATGATGATGATGATGATGATGATGATGGTGATGATGATGATGGATTCTTGTAAGAATTAGTCAAGCATTCAGTGAACAGTTTTTTTTATCTCATCTGCTCGCTGTTTGCTGTTCGCGAAACAAAGAATGCTCAGCCCGGCTCGGCGACTGCATTAGGTCTAGTGAGGGCCGAATACGGTCTCATGGTGGCGCTCAAGCTGAAACAAAGACGAGTAAAGAATTAAGACATATCGTATAGAAAAGAAAGGAGTTTTAAGACTAATCTATAACTACTTCAATTAGTATATCTACTATAGGATTGAGTACTCCTAATCTACTTAGGGGTTTTCATTCTCTTTTAGTAATTACTTTACTTTAAAGATATAAAGTAGAGAGAATATCTAAGAAATCTACTAAATATTTAGAATATTCGAAGTATATTAAACTTATTATATAAAATTTATAATGTACTACTTATCTCGAATATATTTATATCTAATTATATTCTATTAAGTAGTTATCTTACTCTATAAATTATAATAGAACGAACATTTAATTAGTTTTTCTAGTAAATACTCGAGATTATTTAAAGTATATCTATTCGATAATTAATTCTAATCTATTATATATTCGTTTAGAATTTTAAATTTATTTCTAACCAGATTTAAATAAAAACTATAGTTTTTAATATTCAAAAAAGAAATCTATATAATTGAAGTAAAGTAAATAATTAATTAAAAATAAAAAGTAATTAAATATATAAAATCTAATATAAAGAGGTTTCTTAGAATTAAGATTTAAATCTAAGTATATCTTTTCTTCATTTTTATTAATTTTATTAATATTAATTAATATATAAATAAATATTCTAATACAGTTATCGACCACTTATACTTAACGGACCCCACTTTTATACCAAAACTCATATATTTCAATCAACTATAATTAATTCAAATGATGATAAATTACTTTTAATCTCTTTTATTTATTTTATTTAGAATCCAAAAAATAAACAAAAATTTAGAATTTATTTTTATTATTTTTTTATTATAAGATATAAAGCTTGAAAATTAATTAATAGTATTTTAGCTCTATTTTACTAGTAAAATCCCTAAAAAAAGTAAACTTTTTTTTTCAACTTTATATTATTCAATCAAGAATTTTTATTTGAAATTAAAAATTTGATTTATATATTCTTTTAATAAAGATCTTTAATATCTCAAAAGAAATTTATTATAAATCTTATATTTCTATCAATATATTAAAGTGAAATATATATATTTTGGTGTAAAAGTGGGGTCTGTTAAGTATAAGTGGCCTAGTACTGTAAATATATAAAGTTTATATAAAAAGAACTCGTTATTATTATAAAACTTTAAATTTAATATATTTTAAAAATCTAATTTTAGAATAATCTTAAATTATTTAAAGTTTAGTCTAATAAGAAGTATAATAAAGAGTATATATATATAATTAAACTCTGAATATTATATTATAAATAATCTTTAATCTTTAAAATTACTAAGTAATATTTAAGATAAAACTCATTTTTCTCTTAAATTATAATTTAATAAAACTTAAATTTCTTTTTAGAGTTTAGAAGAGATTTTCAATACTATAAAGTCAAGAATCTATTATTGTTTTTATATAAAAATAATATAATAATACATCTTTTTATATATATATATATATATATAGTTCTATATTTATATAATACAAGCTTTTTCTTGGCCCTTTGTGGTTAAAAATAACAACAGCCTCGTTAACGCTCTCCGTAATTATTTTTAACACCACTCAGGACCTACGCCTACGCTTGTGCTGCGTAGCTTTTTAATAATAATAATAATAATAATAATAATAATAATAATAATAATAATAATAATAATAATAAATAGATTTCGCTAGCCTCTCGCTTCTAGCTCGCATAAGGGCGCCGAAGGCGCCTTTAAGCCTAAATCTAATAAATCTAATAAATCTAATAAATCTAATAAATCTAATAAATCTAATAAATCTAATAAATCTAATAAATCTAATAAATCTAATAAATCTAATAAATCTAATAAATCTAATAAATCTAATAAATCTAATAAATCTAATAAATCTAATAAATCTAATAAATCTAATAAATCTAATAAATCTAATAAATCTAATAAATCTAATAAATCTAATAAATCTAATAAATCTAATAAATCTAATAAATCTAATAAATCTAATAAATCTAATAAATCTAATAAATCTAATAAATCTAATAAATCTAATAAATCTAATAAATCTAATAAATCTAATAAATCTAATCCTCCTCCCTCTCCCCCTCCCTTTCTCCCCCCTCTCTCCCTCCTCTTTCTAATCCCCCTCCCTTTCTCCCTCCCTTTCTCCCTCCCCTTTCTCCCTTTCCCTCTCTTCCTCCTCTTTCTAATCCCTCTCCCTCTCTCCCTCCCCTTTCTCCCTCCCTCTCTCCCTCCCTCTCTCTTTCCCTTTCTCCCTCCCTCTCTCCCTTCCCTTTCTCCCTCCCCTTTCTCCCTTTCCCTCTCTTCCTCCTCTTTCTAATCCCTCTCCCTTTCTCCCTCCCCTTTCTCCCTCCCCTTTCTCCCTCCTCTTTCTAATCCCCCTCCTCTTTTTAATCCCCCTCCCCTTTCTAATCCCATTCTCTTTCTAATTCCTTATCTCTCTTATCACAAATTCCAATATCCAAACCAATCAGAAATATTTATTCAATTTTTCAAAATCTTCAATCTCTTCAAATCTTTAATCTCTTCAATCTACTCTTTAATCAATTATTTCTCCTATATATTATAACTTATTAATAAAAAAATTATATTATTAAAAAACTCTCAATTTATAAAATCCTAAAATCTCTCTCAATCTCATTTCATAAATTCTCTACTTTTTATTTATTGATTAATTTGAATTCTAACATTTTGATATTATTTTGATATTCGCACACAAACCTTACATACTTTCTAAACCAATCAGCTTCCAGTTATAAACCGTGTTTTAAATCCTATATGTTATAAAAATACTGAAAGCGAATCACAGGATCACCTAACCAAATCACATAATCATATCACATAATCGTCACTTAAAGCCCTTAACCCAGAACAGCCAGAAAACCGATTCTTTATTAGCTCTTTCAACTCATACATAACTAGATTGACATAACCCTAATGAAATCGAATAAGGAATAAAAAAGAAGAACTATATCTAATAAAATGACCAAAAAAGGAAAAGATCTATAATAATGAAAAGCTAGATTGATAGAAAAAAAGCATAAAATAAGGCCTTTCCCCCTCGAATATAGAAAAAAAAATAAGAAATATTATATACTATTTCATAAAAATCACATATTTCATAAGCTATTTAGTTGTTAATACAAGCCAGCTTCCCATAATAGACTAATATTAGTCTAATCTCTCTTATATACTATATATACCATATACTCATATACTAGCTCATGACCTACGATATCTATAATTATTATAAATGTTTTCTTTTTATTAAGATTTCTTATTTTTTATATTTAAAATCTCATTATAATATCTTAGCTTAATATATCTCTATACTTTTGAAGAGATTTTTCTTAAATATTAATAAATCTACTACTATTACTATTAGATTCTTTTAAAAAATAGACTATACGCTAGTAAGAATTAATTGTTCAAGTTTTTTATAGATTAGAGTTATAGTAATTACTAGAGTTATTTGATTTATCTCTTTAATAAATTATTTAATAAATATCTAATATTTAAATTAAAAACTTTTATTTTGAGGCGTTTGATTTCATTTAAAAGCGAGTCAATTAGCTCTAAAATAACCTCAAAGTAAGGAACCTTACTAGCGTATGATCTATCTTTTAAACGAATACGATACTACTACTTGAACTGAAACAGAGTTTAGCTACAGCAAACAAAGCATCTCAAACACTCGACACAATCTTTTTTCTTTAAGTCATATAACGACAATCTAGAAGCAAGCCTCCCATCTAAATGGAATTTAGCTCAACACAATAGTCTCAAATAGTTTCTGACTGACAAAGCATCCTGCGGGCTCATGCTGTCGTTGTCTTGCTATCGTTGCTGCTGCCATGAAATCATCATGTCGTAGGCCGTTCATATTTTATACCATCTCAAATTTCCTCGCTTTTATCTTTAAAGTACTGTGAAACCCCGATTCATTTCGGGGTCTAAGTCAATTTTTCACTTGGCAGTACCTGATCAAACTGTATTGACAGCTCAAGAAGGCTTTTTAATTGGGAAGTCTATCGTGGAAAGTGAACTTCGACCACCGAATGGAATGGGTGATGGTACAGTGTTTTGTGGCTTTCATCCTTCAGCCAGCCATACGCTTTCTAAAACTTCCTTTTCTCTTTCGCCGATGATCACAGCTTTTCACTAGTGATCCTTTGATTATGAGACTGGCAACATGGCAACAAGATGGAGCGGTCGAGGCTGGATTCTGGCTTTGTATTTGTATCATGCAGTTGTTGAATATACTTCAAAGGAGGATCTCCCTTCGTTCTACAATCCTCTTTAACTCTTTCTTTTTTTTCATCATCCATACCAAGCTCCAGCAACGCAGTAACGTACAGTCAATCATGAGCTCATCCCCAAGCTCATTGGCCCTCAGCCGGCAGAAACCGAACCCATACGCGTCTTTAATCGCAAGCCGTCGGCCAGCTCCAGCTCCCGTTGATGTCGACTTCACGGTTCGTCTATCGGTTTGGCAACGAGGTTCTCGTCAGACGAATTCTCAACTCGCCGACCACATCAGCTTCGTTCTTCAAGGAATACACGAGGGATCAAAATCTTCGAACCCTTGGACTACCACCACCCTGCCTCGCTCCATCGATTCAGCGGGGTCGTGGCCTCAACCAACACAGGTGAGTGGCCGAACTTTTGGGGAACGCAACTCTTTTAGCCATCCCCTAAAGTATCTTTACTAAACTGTTAGGTGAATATTTCATGCCGAAGCATGGATATCTTGCCACCGAAATCGTCCTACCAACAAGAGGATAGATGGGAGGACCATAAGGCTCTCGTTGACTTTTTGTTCCAATATTTCCAGGCACATATGAGCAACCAAGACTATGTGAATTCAATCTACTCCGACCGCCTGATCGGCTTCGCTCTCAATTACCCGGCGATCCCAAATGGGGAGACTTCCTACAGCAGACTCGACATCCAGGAGTTTCACCTCCCAGAAATCAAAAAATGGGAGATGTACAAGACCAAAATTGTTCGAATTAAGTTCTACCATGGACCGTAAGATTAAGCTTCAAAATTCCTTATCTCATCTAATGATGTGTAGTCTCCTGACCTTGGATCGTGTGTCAGAGGTTATCAGAGCGTACAATGAAATTATACAAATGATTCCGAATGGCATTTTTCCAAATTCCAATGCTAACATAGGACTGGCTGCCGGAAGAGCAGCAGTTGGGGTCCTACCTGATCTAATGGAAAAAGTTTTTTCTCCTGATCAACTAGAACCAGTAAACAATCATTTCAAGCTAACAATTCGCAGAATTCTTTGTTAAAAGATCTTGATCGATCTAGTGTCGATGATTTAGTCCGTCAATACACCCCGCCAGTGGTAAGATGTATGGAAGAAGTTTTGGACGCTTTGGAGAACATGGCTATGGATACCAGTATGTAAAATTCTACGGAACGTTTTGTTAGTAGTTTCATTCTGATATATTGTGTTTAAATAAAACAGAGTCGAGGGAGCCATGTCCTCGTCAAACTTGCGACGTGCTTTCAAAGATATACCAACTTAAACGAAGGACTCCAGCGCTTACTGGTGTGTTGGCTTTGCTCGTAGATAAGAAGGCACAACAGAAATGTATATGGGGCACCATTGCTGTTGGTAGTCTCGTTGTCGGGGGCATTCTATTCTATACCGCTCCTGTGACAGCCCCAGTCGCCGCACTTACTGGGTCAGCTATTTGCAGCACACCTGTCGTCAGTACAAGTGTTGGTGCCGTGATAGCCGAAAATGCTGCTCTAACAGCCACTAGGGCAGCATTATCGTACGGAGTTAGAACTATGGCCGGTGGTGCATTCGGAGCCGGATCTATGACTTTTATCAAATTCCTCGAAGAGTCGAAGTCACATAACAGTATGTTAAACTATCCCTCACACCCTCTTGAATTATGGCATTTCGGCACTGCTTCTTGGTTAATATCAAAATCATTGTTGCTAATTATCGGCTCACAGCTTTAACCATCAATGAAGAGATCAATACAGACCTCGAAACGATAGTGTACTATATAGCCTTGTGCTTTCTGAAGTCTAACAGTATCGCCAACCCACACAGCGATGAAGATCAACTGACTGAGATCGTAATGAAGCTATATGGTCGCCGACCAACACAAATAGCGAAGAAGCATTATCGAGCAGCATTCTTACACAAACTGGTCAAAAATGTGGCAGAGACTTTTCACCAGGTCATTGTACAGCTACAAAAACTCGGATATACTCATCTGGAAAATATGGAATGGACTTCAAAGCCTCTGATTACTTTAGAGGAGAGTACGATGTCGTTTTAATGGTGTCTCACGTTTGACCCAATGAATACACTATTTGTAGTGCTTTGGATGCGGGAGTATATATCTGGGTGTTTTCAATAGATTTTACAACGTTTGAATATATTGAACATAGGCAAAGATGCATCTCATACTTGTGTCTTTCTCTGTTCTAATTTACAAGATCGCTCCAAATCTTCAATGGGGAGCCAGCAGCCTCCATTAGCGCATTCCATGTGACCAGCTCCTTCTTTTGCAGGACAACAAAGGCAATCTGGAACTTAGCAACTTGGACTCCAGGCTTCAGAATTTAACTTAAAGCAACCTACCAATGAGAGCAATCCTTTGTTGCACAATCACTCATAGTCCTACACTCTATCGTCAAACACGAAATTTAAATCCAGTTGTAGACAATCTCCTTCAGAACGATGTTGCTGCTTTTTATAGATAATATAACAGCTACTTCGTCGCGGGATCCCTATAGTAGTAAAATTCGTAGTTGACTAAGCGATCGCTTCGTTAATTGAAATGAAATTTTCAATACTTAACATCATATTTTATTTTTTCTAAATATTAAAATAGATTGATTTTATCTTTATAAATTGATAAAAGCAAACTAAGTGATTATATACTCTATTATATAATTATATATTCCTATAATTAGGAAGTTTTCATATTTAAAGATATATTTGAAGATATATTTACAAGGAGAGATATAATTACTTTAGATGTTTTCAATATTAGAATCTAAATGAAAATCTAAATGAAAATCTAAATGAAAATCTAAATGAAAATCTAAATGAAAATCTAAATGAAAATCTAAATGAAAATCTAAATGAAAATCTAAATGAAAATCTAAATGAAAATCTAAATGAAAATCTAAATAAAAATAAAAATCTATATATAAGAATTTATAAACTCTATTCTATTATTATATTAAAAATATATAAGAATAAAACTATTCTATTATTATATTAAAAAGTAAAAGTAGTAAGAATTGACTTATAAATCTAATAAATCTAATAAATCTAATAAATCTAATAAATCTAATAAATCTAATAAATCTAATAAATCTAATAAATCTAATAAATCTAATAAATCTAATAAATCTAATAAATCTAATAAATCTAATAAATCTAATAAATCTAATAAATCTAATAAATCTAATAAATCTAATAAATCTAATAAATCTAATATAAATCTAATAAATCTAATAAATCTAATAAATCTAATATAAATCTAATAAATCTAATAAATGTTAGAATCAATGCAAGGTGACGACTAGCATAAAATATAGGTATAGAATTAGAATAAGACTTTTTATTAATCCCTTCAAACTGCTTTCCTGAAGCTATATATATGTAAAAACTCTTTATTTTCGGATTAATAGTTAGCTCGATATCGATTTTATATTGTATCAATATTTGTAACAAAGCTTTCCTTTTTAGGCTTTTGTTTTCGAAAGTTTTAAAGCTATTCGATAGCTAATCATTATTATATCAATTTCTTTTTCTAAACTTTATTAATTTTTATAGCAAGTTAGTTGTAATACTTATATCCTTATTTTATAAGATTTAGTTTTTTTATAACTTTAAAAAAGCTATATTGTAATACAAAAATACCAAGAATTAATTCAATCTATAAAATCCAATTTATATAATCCAATCTATATTCAAAACCTAAAAACCTTGAAAATCTTGAAAACCTTAAAAAATTCGAAAAATTCGAAAAAAAATCGATTCACTTTTAATAGAGTAATAGTTTGTATTTGATATTCATATTCGATAAGGTTTTATCTTCCCCTTTTTCGATTTTTGTTTTTGGAAATATATAAAATATATAAAATTAGAACTCGATAGCAGTTCATTAGCAAATAGTATTCTACCTTCTGAAAATCCTGAAAATGTTGAAAAATGATAGAACTTTATAAGCTAGCCGGGCTAATACTTTCAAAATCTGAAAATCCTGAAACTCCTTAAAAACAATAGAGTTTCGTTAACTTTCCGATAAATTCTTGAAAGTATATAAAATCTATAAAATTAGAAATAAATAATATTTTCGATACTATATAATATTCAAAATCCTGAAAATCCTAAAAGAGGTCTAAATATCCAAGAAATCCGGAAAAAGCCTGAAAATCCTGAAAATCCTGAAAACAGTAAAGCTTTACAAACTTCCTGTTAGTTTTTTAAAACCTAAAGGGAATCCCAAAGATAATAAAAATCCGAAATATCTGAAAAAGGCTTGGTATCCCGAAAATCCTAAAAAAGCTTGAAAACCCTTGAAAATGAACTTTTGCGTTTACCTATTAGGATAAAACAATTTTAGCAAAATACTATTTCGTTTTAAACTAATATACAAACTATTCGATATAATTTCGATTATTTACAATCAGTTTCAATCAGTAATCTTAATTGATTATAGAATAACTAGCTAAATCCTTCCCTAACACTTATATAAAGATTCTATCTTCTTAACAGGAATCTAAATGGTTAGCTAGATCCTTCCCTTTTTGTAGAATACTATACTGGGAACCCTATCTTCTTAGAACAGGAATCTTATAAAATAACAAAGTTTCACTAGTTTCCCACCAAATCCCTTAGGATTGAAAAATGTAGATATTGTTTAAAATAAAGTTCGTAATCGCTTTACAAAAGAGATTCTCTTCTTCCTTCCTATATTTTCTCTCTTCCTTTTATTCAATTATTCTACTTCATCTCGAAAAGATATCAACAGTATATCACAACAGTATATCGTAAAAAGGTGCCTCATAAGCATTGAAGGTTTGAATTGAAATTACTTCTTTTTTAGCTTTCTTTTAATCTTAAAATGAAATAGAGATAGAGATTATCTTGATAATCTGAATAGTATCAATTATATACTGATAGTATATCGTAAATGTATTGTAGGTATATTGTAGCCTAATTGAAATAAAATCTTCAAAAGGATTGTTTTTGAAACTTTTGAAGCTATTTCCAAAACTAGTCGACAGTTTGTTCTAAAAGGATTGAATGAAAAAAATTGTTAGAATTAATTTTAAATAACAACTAGTATAAAATATAGATATAGAACTAGAATAAAACTTTTCATTAATTCCTTCGAACCACTTTCCTGAAGCTATATATATATAAAAACTCTTCGCTTCCGGACTAATAGTCGGCCTGATATCGATTCCACATCGTATCAATACCCGTAACAATAAATCTAATAAATCTAATAAATCTAATAAATCTAATAAATCTAATAAATCTAATAAATCTTTAATATATAAATGTAAACACGAGCGTAGCGAGGATCGAATACTTAGGGGCTAGCCCTCATATATATTATATTATATAAGAATGAAAATTATTATTATTATTATTATTATTATTATTATTATTATTATTATTATTATTATTATTATTATTATTATTATTATTATTATTATTATTATTATTATTATTATTATTATTATTATTATTATTATTATTATTATTATTATTTAATAAGAACAAAGAAATTCTACGAATCTGGAGTCTGAAAAAATCTTTTTCTCCGACGGCTAGTATACTAACTAAATACTAAAATTCCCAAAACTTCTTTCTACTCAATTCTCAACTCTAACTCTAAACCTATTACTTGCCGGCTATAGAAAAATTCTGTCGACTACCCCTGACCTATAGCAACCCTGATATAGTGAAATTCTTTTTATAAATCAATAATAAATCAACTATATAATATATAATATTAAATTTTAATACAGATTATATCTCTAATCCATTTCTTAATTAAGTATTGATTTATAATAATATATAATTAATTAAGGATTGTTGTTATAGTTTTTAGTGATTTATAATATAACAAAATATGATATTTTTCTATCGAGTTCGGTTTCTAGGAACAAAATAGATAGAAATATTATTTCTTTAATCTCGAAGTGCTGAATATATTCGAATAAATCTAACTTTATATTTATATTCTTATTATTACTATTAGTTCGAGAGAGATATAAAAGACGTGGTTCCTACTATAAGTAGGCCCCTAAATGTTTATTTGTATTTAATCTAAAGAGCTAGTTAATGAGGGAAATAGTAGGCCTTATATAGGCACTACTGAAAGAGCTAGTCTCTTTCGCATTCGCCTAAATACCTTTGATACAGTAGTTATTATATTAAAGTTATTCCTTTGAAGTAAAGACCCTTGTTTATATAATTACTACTAAAATAATCATTTTTGATAATTATATTAAAATTATTTTAATAAACATTTTCATCTTTTCATTTATTCAATTGAATGTATAATTAATTTATTATTGATTTATAAAATAATTTTATTATATAAAGATCACTATAGGTCAAAGTCGGTACTATTAATTACCTATAAGTAGTTGACTATATTATAAATAGTCGATAAGTAATCCTAAACCCCTAAAAACTCAAAATCTAATAACTTTATAATATCTTTAAAAAATAATCTAATTTTCAATATCTAATTTTCAATATCTAATTTTCAATATCTAATTTTCAATATCTAATTTTCAATATCTAATTTTTAATATCTAATTTTCAATATCTAATTTTCAATATCCTTAATATGTAAAATTATAAACTCAAATCAAAAAATTATTTAGAATTTTCAAATTCCTATTACTTATAGATTTAAAATTATATATACTTAATTATCTATATACTTCTAAATTCTTTTTATTTTAAACTCTTCCCACTTTTAATCACTAAATTACTAAATCACTAAATTCCCAAATTTTCAAAACTAATATAATTATCTAGATAGTATTTAAGTTAGTTTATTAATTTATAGATTTAAAGTCTTATTAATCTTATTACTTAATTTAATATACAATTTAGATTATTAAGATTTTAAGGTTTAAAATTTTCAAAATTTTCAAAATTTTCAAAATTTTCAAAATTCTAAATTCTAAATTCTAAATTCAAAATTCTAAATTCAAAATTCTAAATTCAAAATTCTAAATTCAAAATTCTAAATTCAAAATTCTAAATTCAAAATTCTAAATTCAAAATTCTAAATTCAAAATTCTAAATTCAAAATTCTAAATTCAAAATTCTAAATTCAAAATTCTAAATTCAAAATTCTAAATTCAAAATTCCCTTTCTACTTTATTTTCTCTATTATCTTTTCTTTATAATCTATTTATTTCTTATATCTATTAATTTAATATATTCTCTAATTTATTTTTATTTTTATTTTTATTTTTATTTTTATTTTTATTTTTATTTTTATTTTTATTTTTATTTTTATTTTTATTTTTATTTTTATTTTTATTTTTATTTTTATTTTTATTTTTATTTTTATTTTTATTTTTATTTTTATTTTTTTTTTATTTTTCTTTTTCTTTTTCTTTTTCTTTTTCTTTTTCTTTTTCTTTTTCTTTTTCTTTTTCTTTTTCTTTTTCTTTTTCTTTTTCTTTTTCTTTTTCTTTTTCTTTTTCTTTTTCTTTTTCTTTTTCTTTTTCTTTTTCTTTTTCTTTTTCTTTTTCTTTTTCTTTTTCTTTTTCTTTTTCTTTTTCTTTTTCTTTTTCTTTTTTTTTCTATCTTTATTTCTATTTCTATCTTTAAGTCGGGTACTTTACTTTTGGGCTACCCCTTATTTAAATTATCTCAAAAAAGCTTATTGTAAAAAGAGATCTCTTTTATTTATTCTTTAATAATTTTATAATATTTGAATTAATTGATTTAAAATTATGATATATTATTATTTATATTATATTTAAGATATATATTAAAGTTGATATTAGTTTGACTTTATGTATAGTAGTGAATAGGTATTCAATTCGATAAATTATTTTGAATTATAGGATTCCAAGAATTACTTTTCAAAATTGTATAAATAACTATTTATCTTATCAAAAAGGTGTATAATATATATAAAAGATAATCCTAATTCAAAAAAAACAATTAGCAGATTGGATATTAGTTTAAGAGTTCTTGAGTATTAGTTTTATATATCGCTAGATTTGTGAAATTGAGGAGCACCTCCTTAATATTAGGGGAAGTGATTTTATATTTGGAAAGTGATAGATTATAGATTTTTTTTAAAGAAATTTAGAGATTAATATTAAAAAACAATTTAAGATTAATTCAATATATATTAATAGTATAACTATTAATATTATTAATTAATAATTTGTAAAATTAGATTTATTCTTAATTTGTTATATTAAGTCTCAAAATCAATACAATATAAACAAAATAGGTATACAAAAAGGCTAGAGACTAAATGAATTAGTTCTAGGAAGTTCAGAATATTGTTTTATTCAAAAAAAGCAATCTGATTCTAAAGCTTGGATATTATTTATAAAATATATTTTAATTATAAAAAAAGCTTTTAATTCCTTTATTATATTAAAAGAGAAATCAGTATAATAATAATAATTTCCAATTGATTTGAATTCCTATAAAGAGTAATATTTTATTATTACAGAAAATGAATAAACTACAAATAATATTATTCTAGAATAACTTAAAAAGATATTTATACTTCAAATAGTCTTCTCCTTACTGGATAAGTCGAAACTTCTTATATTAGATAGATATAGAAGTTATAAAATTATTGAATTTATATATAAGTACTTTAAGTATAACATATATTTCTTATTCTTATTATTATATATATTATATATCCTATAACCTTTTGATTTGTTTATATTTTTACTTTTTAAAAGAGTATATAAATATTATTTCAATAAATTAATCTCCTTATTGAATTCCAGAATATTTGAAAAAACTAATTTCCTTATATACTATTAGAAAGTATAACTAAATGATTTCACAAAGTATAATATACTATTTGAGTGAAAAGCTTCAGATTTATAATCTCTAAATTGTATTAAGCTTATTATATCGAGATTGTTATTTGAAAATAATAATAAGGAAGTTACAAATTAGAAATTATATTCTAATGATAATTCTATGTATTAATGGAATAGAGAGTTTGTAATTTCAATTTTTAGAATACTTCAAAAAGCTAGTAATTTAAGATTATATGCTTATATATTAATTCAAAGTGAAGAGATTGATTTTCATATTTATCATTAGTTTTTCAAAAAAATATTAAAAGATTTGATATTAAGGATTATAAACTTCTGTAATCTAAATATCGAATAAAGCAATTAGAATATTAATTGATACAAATTGTTTTTAAAAAAAGATATAAGATAAAAACTAATCCAAATTCAAAGTTTTCTAAAATTAAAAAGATTAGAAAGGTATAAATCATAACGAGAGATTGTGAAATTGATATAAAAGATATTAATAGTAATAATAAAAATATATTCTCAAGTATTTATTATAATATCGAGTAATTATTGAATAATTAATATTTTAATATTACATAATATAAATTTTTAAGGTGGTCCAAATGGGGGGTGGCCTAAAAGTGGGGTACCCGACTTATTTCTATTTCTATCTTTATTTCTATTTCTATCTTTATTTCTATCACGGAATTCACCATATAGTGTAACCTCACAAGCACTAATCCTGGTACTCCTTTTGAATACTCACTTCCATAATTACTAACACTATTTCATTCATTTCATTTGTATACTCTACATACCTAATTAAACAAGTACCTTATCTGATTAAAATATATATAATAGGTATAATTATTAAAATTATATTTCAAATCAATCTAATTTATTATTATTCTATATACCTATTCCCAAATCAAAATAATTATTAGATATAGCTATTACCTCTATAATAATTATGAGCCTAATTAGCATTTATACTACACCCTCATTATATATACACATCTTTTGATTATTCTGATTTATATACATTCTCTCTTATTTCTTTTTAAAACCTTATTATATCAAAATCCAATTCTTTAGAAATTATTCGACTTATTATTTATAAATATTAATCAAAATAATTTTTAAATTTATAATATCTTTATATATTGAAAAGTATTTGAAAGAATATTAAATTATTTAATTCTAAATCTATTTCAATTATTTTAATCAATTCCAAAGAATTTTCAAAAAATAAAAAAACTTTTTATTAATTGATTTATATTTATAATAAAGATTGACTTATTAAAAACCCATTTAAACTTATTATAATTATTGATTTTATAAAAAAATATAATTTGAATAATCAAATAAAGTATCTTTTTGATTTTAATATTTATAAATAATTTTAATAAAAGAATTTGAAAAGAGATATTAAAATAACTTTATTATTATTTTCTAAAAAATCAATATTTAAATCTATAAGGTTTAAAATAATTATTTTTCAAAATATTTTAATTAAGTATTTTATACTTTAAGGAGAATATTGATATTAGAAAGATAAATATAATATTATATATAAATTATATCAGAATATTTATAAATAGATTATAAAAATAGTAAATATATTTCATTTTATAGAACTCATTTTTAAAAACAATAATATTAAAGTTTTATTATTTAAGATGATTATTTAGAAGTTATAGAATAAATTTGTATTTATAATAATAATTACAAAATCTATTATTGTTTAAAAATATCGAAATATTCTTTAGTAAGTAATTATAGATCGAATTAATTTAATTAAATAATATAATAAATGGATTAGAGTTTATATAATTGTAAAATTTTATTATGTTGAAATGGAAGATGATTTAGTAATTATTAATTTTCTGTAAGTTATAGGAATATATATACTCTTTATTTAAGTGAGTATTATATTTATTCAGATTGAGATTAATAATCAATTTGGAATTCCCAATTATTTTTTGAAGTAATTCGGGAATATCTTTAATAATTTAATTTATTAGAACTTTTTAGTTTTCAAAGATAAAAATATATTCTTGATTATCAATTCTAAATTTAAATAGAATTCTAGTAATCTATAAGGAAAATAAAGTAATACTTAAAAAAGAGTTTCTAAAAAATAAATAATCGATATAAATATCTTTATAAATCAAAATCTAATTAGAAAAATGGAAAAGCGGATAGGAATTATTATTCCAAGATATATTGATTAGTAAAATTCATATTTACCAGAAAATATAATTTTCAAAATTCAATTTTATTAACAAAAAAGGAATACAATAATATACAAAAAAAAATCAAAAATAATCAATAATTAAATATATATAAAGTATAGGAATAGAAAGAATAGATTAATTCAAAAAATGATGGTTTTTAATTTTATGATTTACAAAACCTTAAATCAAAAATAATTATTTATTTTATTCAAGGTTTTACTAATTATAGGATTTATATTATTACTTTTAATTCATTCTATCAATTTTCTAATAATATTATACTTGATAATAATAATATAATATATTTTGTTAATAATATCAATCTTTTTAATAAATATAAATATATTTCTTTATTAATATCAAATTATATTAAAATAGAAATATCAAAAATATAGATTATTAAATAAGATATTTATATAATTAAAAATATTCTTTAAAAATCTTAAAATTTAAAAGGTAATTTGGTTTTCTTTAATATTATATATATTTTCGAATTTATATCAATATTGTTTTGGAAATAAAGTTTTTAGATACTGGAATATAGTTTTTAGGAATGGATTTTATATTATAAAAGGGCAATCTTAAGAATAGTTATATTATTGTTTAATATATTCATAAAAATAATCTTTTATTTTTAAAATACAAATTACTTTTTTCTTATTTAATCAATCTAAATATAATATCTATAAATCCAAACCTTTTGATATATCTTATACTTAATTTTAATATTAAAAGATTATTTCACTAATTAAGAAATCTATCTAAACTTTAAAAGAATTCTATAAAACTTTAATATAAACAATTAGAATATTTGGATAAAGAAACTTTCGAATATCTTATTTTCTTAATAAAAAATATAAAGATTAAAGAACTTTTTAGAATTAAATATATTAATTACTTATATATATATATAAAGCAAATAATATTACAAGTTTTTAGTGAATTCTGATTACTATATTCTTTTTACAAAATCTAATAGGATTTATTCAATTTCTTATATATATATACTAAAATATTCTAACTTTTAATTATTAAAAATATATTTAATAAAAAAATCTTTAGTTTTTTATTATACTAAAAGATTTATTATAAAGTATTTAATATAATTCAGAACTTCTTTATTTGGATATTTAGAAAGTATAGTCTTTCAATAGTTTATATTAAACAAGATAATGATATTTCAATTATTAGTATTATAAAAAACATTATATTCAAAAATTGGATCAAAACCGAAGGTATAGAATTTGAATTATTTCTATCAAATATATATAAATCAAATAATAGATCAAAATGAATAGGATAAAAGATAATTATTAAATAAATCAAAATATAGATTTCTATAGATATATCTGATTTTTTATAGATTGAAATAATGCAAATTGTTATTTATTTATACAATATTAATTCTCTTAAAATTCGATTTTTCAAATCCCCAAATAAAATGTTAAATATTTAATTCCAGGAATACTTACAATTATCTATTCCAGTAATTATGGATTACTTAAATATTAACCTTTATTTAAACTGGAATAGAATATATCAATATAAATATAGAGCATATTTTTTGAATAAAAAAAGAAAATTAGATATAAATAAGAGAATTTATAAAACTAATTTTAAAATAAATATTGAATATTTTATCGGATATATATTAAATTCCCTAATCTACTATATCTAAATATCCAAGCTTAAATAGATCATTATCATTCAAAATATTATTTTCTTTAAAAAAGAATATACAAAATAAATTAATTAAACAAAACTATTGATATATATATAGATTAAGAGTTATAGCAATTTATACTAATTTTTGATATTCAATAAACAATTGATATTAATAGTATTATTATTAATTAAGAGAATAATATAATGATTTTTTTATATACTATTACTAATTCTATTAATATTATTATATATATTTCAGATATATCTTAATATGAATAGAATTTAGGAATATTTCTGGAGGGTAGAAGTTTATATAGGAATATTAAAAGTAATAGTATATATAAGATTTTATATTCTGAAAAGGCTTTAGAAATAAAAAACTGATTTCAAGAATAAACAATTATTATTAATTAATTATAAAAATCTATAAATTCTATTTCAATATCAAATAATTATAGTAATCAATCTGAAAGTATAGAATATAAGTATATTAGTAATATTATTTAAATTATATATAAAAATATAAAAACAATTCAGATATTTATTTTATTAATATTATAGATATTTATATTGTAAAGGAAATAATATTATTGGAAAGATTATCTCTTTTGATATATATAATCAATTAATTTAAGGAAAATAAAATTCTATTTTTTTTTAATCAAGAATTTAAAAGATAAAGGATTATAAAAATCGAAATCCCTTATTTAACTTTCAATTTATTTGAATATTAATTCTTTATTTTTAATAATACAACTTTTAATATTAATATATTTATAAATTACTATTATCAAATTTGATAATAAAAGAAATTATAAAATGATTTTTTTATAAATAATTATATATTTATAAATATTTTTATTACAAATTTATTATTAAAAAGTAATTTCTGTATTGAAGATTTCTATTTAATATTTTGGTCTAACTATTCAAATATGGATATACAGAGGAATATTTATTTATTTATTATTATATACAGTGTAATTGCCTTTGTTATATAAATAAAATTAAATTCTTTTAATATATCTGAAAAAGGAGTTTTGAAGGAGCTCCTCAACTTGTATCTATCAGATTTACCTAAACCATCTTAATACTACCATCAATTTAAGGATTATTTTTTGGAAAAATAGTTTAAATATAAATATAAGATTGAGATTAATAACCTGAAAGATTACAAAATATAATATAAAATTAATATATAAAATATATTAATTACCTTAATACTATTGCAATAAATATTTATATACAAATATAATAAATAGAGATTCTTAATACAATATTAAATTAAATTAGTTATTCATAATAATCTTTAAATAAAAAATATAATTGAATCAACTTATACTATAATATTTATTGGAAGATTATTTAAAATTGTAATAATACTAATAGCAAAATATAATCTAGAAATAAAGTAATTTAATATTATTAATATATTTATTAATATTTATAGAAATCTATTAAGGGTACCTATAATTTACTACTTATTAGATAAATTTAAGAATCAAATAAATATATAATTCTTGATTACATATTATATAATCTTCGAGATTCCCTTACATTATGATTTAAGGATTTTAATAAAATATTTAAAAGTTTAAATTTAAATTAATATAAAAAGGAACCTTATTTTTTTATAAATTTAAATCAAATTGTTTTAATGTTATTCTTTATAGATAATATATAGATTATATATCATTATAAGAATATATCAATAATTAATAGTATTATTTCTAATATTAAGATTATCTATAAATTAAAAGATCTAGATAATATAAAGTAATTTTTGGGTATTCGGATTATTTATAATCAGAAAATAGGAAAACTTTAATTAGTATATAATATCTATATTAAAAAGATTATAAAGAAATTTAATTTCAATAATGATAATATATACATATCTCTACCAATAATGGAATTTGTGAAATATAATAGAAATATAATTATTATATTTATACAAATTTATCAAAAAAAGGTAGGATTAATACTATATACAATAATTACAATTAGAATAAATATTATATTCATAATTTTATAACTCAATTACTTTCTAATTAATCTATTTTCGAATTATATAAAAATAATTGATTACTATATATAGTATTTCTGGAATATAAAATATTATTTAATTGAATATAATTGAAAGCAGATTCTATAGCTTTTATTCTTTTTAAATGTTTTATTTATTAATAATAAGAAATTATGAAAATTATTTTAAGATTTTGTAATTTTATTATTTAATAAATTAATAATATAAAAAGCTTTAAAGCAAGATACAATAATTATATCTATTATTAAAACCGAATTATTTAATATTGAATATATATTAAAAGAAATATTAACTATACTATAATTTCTTAAAAAAATCAATTTTATAGTCAAATAATCAATCACGATTTTCTATAACAACTAATAAACAATTAGATTAATAATAAAAGAAAATAAGAAAATCATTATTAAACTAAAATATATTGATATACAGAATATATAATTATATCAGAAATATTCAAAAGGAAATTTCCATCTTACATATTTGCTTATAATAAAGATAATAATAAATAGATTAATTAAGAATTTATTATAATAAAAATTTAATTATTTTATATCCCTTCTAAACCTACAAAACATAAGCATTAGGATTAACAAAATCAAATAAAAGTTTTTCCTTCTAATTTACACTTCTTTTAATATACTCAATATTAAGTTATATCAAATTAAACTATTTTCTCTTATTAATTAATTTATTACTAAAATTAATTATATTATTTTTGCTAATAGTATTATATTTATCATTAAGATTACTATTATTATTAATATTAAATACTATTTTATCTTTATTTTTTAAAATAAAACAAATAGATTGTAATTGAATCTTTAAATTTATTATAAAAATATATACTTCGATTTTTATATATTTAATTATAAGAAATTTGAAAATAAGAAAGGATTTCTGTTTTTTAATTAAAAAAAAAGATAATAATTTTAATAAAAAGAATAGACAGATAAATAATTATAATAATCAAATAGAAAAAGGAGATATAATTTATATTAATAATAAAAGAAAATCAAGATTAATAAACTCACTATCCTCTTTAACTATTATTAATATAACTATTATTACAATACAAACCGATTTCTGATTTAAAATAATCCTCTAAAAAGTATATCAATAAATTATAATAAAATAAAAAGATTAGAATATACCTTTTTAGGAAATATTATAAACTCAGAATTATAAAATTCTAATAACTAAATAATTAAAAATCTTAAATATATTGAAAGAAATATATAAATATATATAATATATTTTTAATATTAAAAAGAAAAAATATTTCTTTATTTGAAATATTTACTATACTTCTTATAATAATTAGAAAAAAGAAAATAAATATACTTTATACAAGAAATAAAGTTTTATATATTCTTATTCCTAAAATTACATTTAAAACCTTTTCGTTTATATTTACTATAAACATTATAAATAGATACCCGGAGCTTATTTAACCTAAATATAAAAATAGATTTATTCAAAAAGAAAAGTATTTCTAATAAAAAACTCTTATTATTAAAAGAAAAATTAAAAAAATAATATTTATTCTTGTTATTAATAAAAGGATTACTATAATTTATAGAAATAATTATTATATAATGTTTATTTGCTTTAATTTAGTAATTACAAATAACTTTAATCTTTTTTAAAAAATTATTATCAGAATTTTATTGAAATTCATTAAAAAAAGGCTTTATTCATAAAGATTTTTTATTGAAAGATAATAAAATCTCAATTGAAGATAATAACTTAATTAAAAACAATAATTGATTAGGAATATACTAAGTATTAAATTTATTAAATCGAATATCATCTTTTGGTATATTATATAGGAAGGTAGTAATATATCGATTAGAAATATTAATAGAATTAAGGAACTCTTTAATAGAAGAAAATATATTTAAAGAATATATCGAATTATTAAATATAAAGATTAAAAAGGAAAACTGTTTCTTTTTTATAATTATTTCGATTTATTATATTCCTTCAAAAATCTATTGATTTTTATTTAATTTTATTGTTATTATAAAAGTATTTATTTATTTATTTATTTATTTATTTTAATTTACATCCAGGGGGCAAGCTGCAGGGGCTCGCCACGACCTCCCAGGGGGTATTAGGGATGGACTATGCTGGCGGGGGTGCCGGCATAGTCACGCGTTCCGTTCTTCTACGACTGTAATGCAGGTTGGGGGAGAAGTGGCCAGGAGCGCTGTGCGTGCTTTTACCGCTTGTCTCCTGTTTGCAATGTCGGTGCTGTTCAATCCACTTCATACTGAATAATTCAGATTTGCGGCTAGCTAAAGGGCCCTATATTGTCAGTTTTTGTTTGGTGCAGTTTATACATGGCGGTGGAGGAAGGGAAAGCGGTTTCAGAGGGGATGCAGTCCCGATTGGTAATGTGAAAGTGGGAGATCAGAGAATCTCTGAAGAGATTGAGCATGGTTATTCGAAGTGATTGGTGATTGTTAGAAAGATTGCAAAGTCTATTGGGGTTTTCAGAAAAAAGGAGAGGTAGTTGATTGTATTCTTTGTATTTTGTGGGATTAAACCGGATTTGTTCAACCAATAATCGAATTGGATATAAGAGTATCGGCAAAATACTAGATGCTCAGGCTCTTTGCTGTATCTGTAGGAGCATTCTGAGATGGTATTGTTGTGCTGAAAGTGTCGATGGTAGAACGCAAAGTCCTTGTGTCCGGTTCTGAGTGCCACCAATTGTTGAAGGATAGGGCAGGGGAGGGCAAGTTCCTCAGGTTCCTTGACTTGATAACTAAGGTGCCAACAACAGTATCAGCCAGTAAGGGTAACCTTATTTCGCTTTCACTATCTCTATTCTGCCCTTTGTCTGAGGGTTCTGATTATTGAGCTTATCCTATTGATAATAGAGAGCAATGAGTTGTTGTTTTCGATATAACCACTACAAGTACCCAAATCGACAAGCCGATCGGCCTTCTCGTTTCCAAGGATTCCAGTATATCCAAACAACTATCAGATCACTATTTGCCTATTCTTTATAATCTCATAACAATACAGAAACACTCATTAAAATAAATCAGAAGCATTGTTTCTGATATATTAAATGACTGAGATACTATCGATACATATCGTGATCTACTTAGCCAGCTCCAATCAAACAGTATACTCCAAACCTTTTAGAGCGCTTACTACCTCAGTATTGAAGACATACAAAAGCGGATTAATCACCCTATAACCAAATACTACTGGAAATTGTCCCCGATAGATTGCATAACTATAGTCGACTATCTTTTGCCCTCGGTAATACTGTTCTGTGCCGTTCGAGAAGACTGTGATATAGCTGTTAGGCAGACGGTCCTATTATTGTATGAATTCAATCGCGGCTACTTCTTTTTTCACGCCTTTTGTGGGGTTGTTGCGACTCTCTGTGGAAAAGTGCAGCGGGGAGAGTATTGATCTCGGTGCTTTCGGGATCAATCCGGCTAGTCTGCGGAGGTTAATGTTGTTTATCTTGTGTTGAGGCGCTCGCACTAAACGAATCACCAGTGAATGGTTTTCGTCCACTTTGCAGAGTCGGAGCACGAATCTTATTCGTACCTGTTCGAATACTAGCTCACCGGGCGGTAGTCCAGAGTCTCTCAGGATCGCAATGATCGGAGTCGTGCGCCAAGCGGGTAGCAGAAATGAATTATATTATAACTACTTTCTAGAATATCTTATAATATAAAATAGATTCGCTACACCTACAAATGCTTTCCCAACTCACTTGTAATAAAGCCACTAGTACTAAGCTTTTGTAGAATCTTTTGACTACATTAAACCACCTATTATATAATTACCTTCAGAAATTCCGGCCAGAACCAAAACCATTCCTCCACATTTTCATTCCTATTTACTTCTTAAGCTTATCTGATACTTCCATTATATCCTTTGCCCTATAATATTCGATTATAAACCAATATATACATTCATCCTCTCAAGTCATATAAACAGTATCACTGTTGCTATCATTATATACTATGCCTCACAACTAATAGCCGTTTCGTATTACCTTACCGAATCTCTCCTATACAACAAGGCCGACTATATCTCGCAAACTTGCTATTTCAGACTTCTAACCAGACAGCCTTTCCATAGTATTTCCAACCCACTAACCAAAGCTTTGCTTATAAAATCCACTCCCCCAATATATAATTTGTAATCGAAAATAAAGCGCTAAAAGCACATTGTATATATATATCATAAGATTAACCTCTACCTGAGATCCTTTGCCGCTATAATACTAATCAAGCATTATCGAATATAACTTGCTAAAAACATTCTTCCTATACCGGAACTCCTCTACCACTATACTACTTCTACACACTCAAAAGTAAGATACTAAAAACATCCCTCCTTCTATTCCATATATACTCCCGCTAACCCTAATAGACATTATCCTAGTCTTTGTATACTTCCTACTACTCCCCTTACCATTTGTAAATATCCGATCCAGTATACCTGCAGATCGTACGTATTGTTGGGTTGTGAAAACTCTGCACGCTAACGCCCCAAAGGTATTTTATCGATTTACATTCATCAAATTAAAGATATCGGCCCTGCTTCCAACACAAGCTTCAATCAGATTCAGTTATATTATAAAAACTTCATTATTCATTATTTCAAAAGCTAATTCTGTTTTGCAAATGTTCTATTGCGATATATTTTAGTTTTACTTTTTATACAGATTTGTAAAGATATAGTTCCATATTAATTTTGCTTTTATTTTCCTTTTATCGTTAAATAATTTTCATTTCCATTTTACTAATAATCCTTTATTCCAAGTATTTTTACAATCACCCTCTAGTAATCAACTACGTGTACCTTCGCTTCCAGTATAGCCTCCAATTAGTGTACAACCACCACCCGGCTCCAACTAACTCTACTTAGCTCTCCGATCACACGA
This sequence comes from Botrytis squamosa, assembly GCA_014898485.2. Lineage (NCBI taxonomy): Eukaryota > Fungi > Ascomycota > Leotiomycetes > Helotiales > Sclerotiniaceae > Botrytis > Botrytis squamosa. The sequence goes on from RCTC02000004.1 coordinate 346,071, forward strand.
CCGAAGGTTCGTAGGATACACCACGTACAGGTGAGAGTCATCGTATCCCATTATAAAAGTATTGTATATATAGAATAATTAAATTAATTAATACAAATATTTAGTTAATAATAATCAATATAACTTAGGATTTCTGATATTTATCAATCTAAAGAATTAATTCCTTTATTCCAATATTATTACTTTTTTATAAATTGCCCGGATTAATAATATAATTCACTTTTTTTTTAAAAAAAAACTTTATATATTTATATACCTTATATTCCTTTGTTTGATAAATAAATTTATCCAATAAGCAAATTTGCAATAATTATTTGAATAAAGTATTTATTGATTTTTATACTACTTATTACTTAAGAATTTTTTATTTATTTATTATATAAATCTTTTAGTATAATTGTTAAAGTATTTAGCAATCTAAGAGGTGTATTATAGAATTTACTATATAATATAATCTTATAAGTACTAATCTCGATACTCTTTTTAAGTATTTATTTTTATAATTATTAATATTATTTTATTTATTTTATTTGTATATTTTATATATTTAATTAAACAAGTATTTTATCTGATTAGAGTATATATAGTAAATATAATTATTAGGATTATATTTCAAATCAATCTAGTTTATTATTACTCTATATACCTATTCCCAGATCAAAGTGATCATTAGATATAGCTATTACCTCCGTGATAATTTCTATTTCTATCTTCATTTTTATCTTTATCTTTATCTTCATCTCTATTTCCATCTCTATTTCTATTTCTATTTTTATTTTTATTTCTATTTTTATCTCCATTTCCATCTTTATCTCTATCTCCATTTCCATCTCCATCCTTTACTCTTTACTTTCTCTCCTTAAAATTCTATAACTCTCCAACTCTCCAACTCTCCAACTCTCCAACTCTCCAACTCTCCAACTCTCCAACTCTCCAATTCTCCAACTCTCCAACTCTCCAACTCTCCAACTCTCCAACTCAATTCTTCAGCTCTTCAACTCTACACCTCTATACCTCTACACCTCTCCAACTCTTCAATTCTCCAACTCTACACCTCTATACCTCTACACCTCTTTAATTCTTTAATTCTTTAATTCTTTAATTCTTTAATTCTTTAATTCTTTAATTCTTCAATTCTTTATTTCTTTATTTGATTATTTGATTATTTGATTATTTGATTATTTGATTATTTGATTATTTGATTATTTGATTATTTGATTATTTGATTATTTGATTATTTGATTATTTGATTATTTGATTATTTGATTATTTGATTGTTGGTTTGAGAGAGATACGGAAGACGTGGTTCCTACTATGTGTAGGCCCCTAAATGTCTATTTATATTCAATCTTTAAGGAGCTAGTTAAATGAGGGAAATAGTAGGCCTTATATAGGCATTACTGAAAGAACTAGTTTCTTTCGCTTTTGCCTAATAATCTTAATACAATTGTCTTTGTATTGAAGTAAATCCTTTAAAATGAATTCCCTTAAATAAATTCTCTTATTTATATACTCGGAATTCTTTTTTATAGTTTCAAATATAATAATAAAAAAGAAATTTGTGAAATTATAAATATTCTCTATTTGTTAATTAAAGTCCCTAACTTTTTATCAACAGAACTAATCCTTTCCTTTAATTCTATTTTATTTATTTTATTATCTTAATATCAATCTTATTTGTATTAATCAGATTAGCAAAAACTTAATACAATTTTCCTTTTATTATTGTATTGACTGGATTAATCAAATTATTAATTTAGATTATCTTAACGATTTCTTTTTGTTTGTAGAATTAATGTAATGCTATGATATCGATTATTAATCTCTTTTTATTAATCATTTCCAGCTTTGTGAGTAGGTTATATAATAATTTAAAATCAATATATAGAATTAATAAAATCTTTTTACCAAAAATGATGCTAATTGTAAAAGTGATTACTGTATTAATATTGAATTCTTGAATTAATTCGTATAATTCAGATACTAAAATACTATATATAACTTTTTTATATTTAATAAATAATTAATGAATAATATTAACATTATTATATTTATTTATTATTATAATTATATAGTCTATCTGAAATAAATAATTCTTATTGTTTATAAAAGAGATATCAGTAAAAATAATAATCTTAAATGAATTTAGATTAAATAATATATATTTGAATCCTTTAATAAAGTTTTCTTTTTATTATTTGATATACTTGTTTAACATCACAATATTATTCTTATTGGATTAGATTGTTTACACTACTATAAACAGATTGAAAGATGCTTTGGGTTAATATATAGTTATAATATATACTCCATAGGCTTATTATATAATATATTATTCATATATAAAAGCATATTTCTAAACCTTGTCACACATATTATACATATCCATAGATTCAGTAAATATAAATTATAAATTATTACATTACTTCTCCTAATTGAAATAAATATTATTACCCTTAAATATAAAAGTAATATTATTAAATTTTAATAGATGATTATAAATAAGTTTCTTGTAATTCTTAATTATAAAGCCAGTCTGCTTGAGTTATTTATCTTTAACTTGTATAAATATATTATCTCCAATAATAAGTATATTATTTATTTGAAATCCTATAATACTAAATCCAATTCTCTTATTACTAATATACAAAAAATAAAAGTTATATATAAATTACTATATTCTAAGTTTTTTATAATAATAGATATAGTATATCCGGAATCAATAATTTTCTATTTTAAAAACATTATACAATAATTTAATAATTAATAAAATTATACTAATTAATAAATCTATTTTTTCCAAAATATAGATATAAAAAGTGTAATACAAGTTTGAAATGGATTGAATATATATCTGAATAATATTTTGAATATATATTCCTGTACTTATTTTTCAAGTGCTTATAGTTAGTAAGATTAAAATGTATTAATACAATTATTGAATTGTCAGGGATTGTATTAATATAGATATTTTATCAATATTATTATATACTTAAATAATTAGTCTTAATTTACAGAATTTAATATCTATTCTTTTATTTTTGATTTCATTAATAAATTATAATTTGAAAATTTATATATCAAAAGGAATATTTGAAAATAATATAATCTTGAATATACTCTTAACTATTAATCTATTAATCTCTTTTTTTCTAGATTCTTTATATAGAATAGGATTTTTGGAATTAACAGTAAAACATTTAGAATGATAATCTTATATATAAATTTGAATTTAAAATATAACTATTTACAAAAAAAATATTGAAATAGAAATCTGATTATTTTTGAATAAATTTAAAAGGGATTCTTTTAGATTTATTATATACATAATTATTATTTCTAAAAAAAGTAATATAACTTTGTTAGATTTTGATAAAATTATTTCGGGATTAATATTATAATCAATTTCCTTAATCTCCTTAATATATCTAGCTTTTAATTGCTTATAATACGGCTTTACCGATATAGACTTAAATCTTATAGGTTTATAAGGTAAATTAAGAATATATATCTCCTCTTTTATATTAATAAGTGAAAAAGATCTTTTTTATTTATTGGTAGCTATTCCATTACTCTTTCTTCAAATCAAAACCTTATTGTTCAGTAATAAATCATAAAGTATAGTTGTAGAGAGTCCATTGTATATATTCAAGGCCTCCTGTATTTATATAAAATTATGTAATCTGTAAACCTTTATTATAATTTTAGAGATTGTAATAGTATATTATTGAATAATAAATATTAGAAGACTAATGTTGATTATATAGGAAAATATTCCAAAAACGAGTAAGATAGATATTAAATTATTAGATTTAATAATATCATTAATTGCTTTTATAACTATCTAGAGTATAACTGTTTTGTGAATATTAAGTTTATAAATTTCTTTATAAATAATTTTGTAAGATTTATGTAATAATGTATGAAATCTTTCAATTATATTGATCGAATAATGTGCCTTTATAGGGACTATCTTTATCTGAATAGATATTGATATAGTATATTATTAAAACTCTTTTTCAACAAAATTAGTACTAGTATTATAAGTGATATACTCTGGTAGATTAATATATGTGTCAATTCAATACTTATGGAATTTATTTTATGTATACTTTGCAAATATATTGCTTAGTTATTAAGCAACTTGAAAGTGTATAGTTTTATCAATAATATACAGAATCAGATTATTATTAATATAAAGTATATCGATAAGTATAGTATAATTGAATTCAAAATCCTTGTTAGATAAAGAGAATTTGAATTTATTAGATGATTTATTATAAACTTGATAATAATGGCAAAACTTAGTAAGCTATTTGATTATCTCAAAGTCCTTATTGTGTTCGGAGTGTTTAAATACTTTATGAAATTTATATATAAATAAATAACCAAATTAATAATAAATTTGTTATAATTCAATTTCGATAAAATAGTAATCCTTATTATCAATAAAATAATTAATCAATCTTTCAATATTAATATTTCATAATAAAAATATATAACCAAATTATTTATATATAGGATAAACACTTTTAGATATAATAATAATATTATTAAGATTATTATACTTGAATCTAAATCTATTTATATCAATTAAAAAAAATAAAAATAAAAGATTGGCTTTTATTATATTCCATTTTATCTCTTTAAATAAAAATTTAATATAAAACGAATTAATAGAAATTATTATTTTAATACTATATTGAATTATTATTTATCCAATAATAATTATATTATATTTAATATTCTCAATCTTTTTTTATATCAAATATTAATTATATCTAATAAATAATCTTTTAATTATATTTATATCAATTATAATACTAAAAAATATATCAGTATTATATTACTTATTATTTATAGTAAATATCTTAGCTGTCAACTTATAAGCACTTATAGTATTATTGAAATTAGTCGTTATTAAAGAATTATTATAAATATTTATGGAGATAAAGAATATTCTGAAGATCCTTTTAGAATTATTTATATTAATAAGATATTAATTAATAAGATAATCATTATTATTATTATTATTATTATTTTAATTATTTTTTTATTCAATATCAATAACAAATTGCTCATATTATATTATAAAACTCTTATTATCAAGATTGCTATACTTGATATAATAATCCGTTTTAAATCAATCTTTTTTTTTGTGTATATTTGTAATATCTATAACCCTTTTTCTTGTAATTAGGGAAATAATAATTGTTTTTGTTTTTATTAGCTAATATAAAGAAAGATTATTGTTTATTATACTTATTATAAGATTTCCAAAAGGAAGAGTCTAAAGATTTATTATTATAAAAATATCGATTTATAAGAAATATTTTAGATAATATATTTTATTTCGAAAATGCTTTTTGATAAGAATTGATAGTTTATTTAATCTAATTAATAAGCTTTAAAATAATCGGATGAGAGTTATATATTGTAGAATAGTATTTCGGAATATTATTGTATATAAATAAGATTCTAATATAATATAATTAAAAGTTGTATATATTCTTAAAAATAATATACTGAATAAAGTATAAATCTATAATTATTATATTAAATATTTCCTAAGATTTTTTAATCGGATTTTTCTTGATATAATTTTTGAAAGTGATTTTGTTCTATTTGAAAAATATATTTCACTAATATTCAGATCCTTCGAAATTATTAATTATTATTTTATACATACCCTTATACATCTTAAAAAAAATATTAAAATTAATTTAATAAAAATCTCTAATTACATTTAAAAACATAATTGAAAAAGCTATTAAAGTTATCTCGATTAATATAAATATCTTACAACAATACTTTACAAATATAGAAATCTTTAATTAAAAAGAATCATTAATATCTATATACCTATCATTATCTTTATAAATCTTAAAAAAATTAATAAAATAATAATTCTAATTATATTGATTATCTTTCCAGCAATTAAAACAATTAAAATAACCCTTATTTCCATTACTTCTATTATTATCTCTACCACCACCTCTACCACCACTTCTATCACCTCTATCACCATTTCCATCTCAACCATTATTCCTATTACTATTATCATTATTATCTAAACCATTATCATTATTAAATAATTCTATAAAAATATCAACCAATAAAATCCTAAAACCTAATAAAAGTATATTCCATATATTCCTAAATTAAAATAGAAATTAGAATAAAACTGATTCTTTTATTATATTATCTATAATTTTGCCAGATTTTAATAAAATTAATTGATTAGTTATATCATTATTCTAAGATTCGGGAAATTCAATTTATAATCTTGGACCAAATCTGATAGGAAGATAAACCTATTTTATTAATACAAATAATTATATTTTATTAAACTAATATTTCAAAAATTGATTTATAATTTAATTATAATATTTATTATAATTAAATATTTTTATAAAAATATTTTTAATATTTATATTGATATTAATATAAACTTTATAATATTACAAAATTATACGAAAATTATATAATATTAGTTTGTTAATATTTCTTAATATATTTTTATAAATGTATTCGAAATTGGATATAATTATATTCTAAAAAGATATATTGGTGATCTATATATCTGAGTATATAGCTTTTTGAAAAAAAAAGTATTTATTAATCTAATACTCTATTCTTAGTTTGAATATATATTTTTTGTAAAATTATTTAGTTTTATTGAAATCTTTTGGGAAAAAATAATCCTAAAATTCTTCTTTAAATCCTAATTTCTTTATAGTTTTCTAAGCTTTTCTTTTTTCAATTGCTTTATTAAAAGGAATATAAAGATTAAAGGGGGTAATAGGTTGAGAATAAAGAGGAGTATTAGTTATATCCAGATCTTTATAAAAAGAAATATTGAAATCTATTTATAAAAAATTAATATTATTAATTATTATATTGATATATTTTTTTATATTAATAAATTAATTGAATAAAACCGATTTCTTACCAATATCAGATTTTTTATTAATTTTGGATTTCTTATTGGTTTATTTAAAACTAATACTAATATTTACCCGGAATATTATGATATTAATAATAAGAAGTAAAAGAAGTAAAAATAAAAAGATATTTTGAATAAATAAATTAAGTAATTTATAATATTATTAATTAATATTAGTTTGAGAGAGATATGGAAGATATGGTTCCCACTATATGTAGGCCCTTAAATGTCTATTTATATTCAATCTCTAAGAAGCTAGCTAAATGAGGGAAATAATAGGCCTTATATAGGCATTATTGAAAAAGCTAATCTCCTTCACTTTCGCCTAATAATCTTAATACAGTTGCCTTTGTATTGAAGTGAATCCTTTGAAGTGAATTCCCTTGAATGAATTCCCTTGTCCATACATTGATTATTTGATTATTTGATTATTTGATTATTTGTTAATTTGTCTATCAAACTATTTATTCTATCTATCTACCTATCTATCGATCTGTCTCTCTATACATCCATCGATCGATCTGTCTTTTTATCCATCTATCTATCTATTTACCCATCTATCCATCTACCTATCTGCAGAGAGAAAACGACAGAGAAAACGAGAAAAGCAAAGAAGCAAGCGAGAGAGCAAAATCCTTCAAACACCAGCCAACTTATCCCAATCTCTAGAAACATTTTGTATTTTCTCAATCTCAATCTCAAGCTCATCCTCATCTTCATCTTCATCCTCATCCTCAACCTCATCCTCATCCCAAATCCTGACTATCAATCTCCAAATTATACAATTCCTCTCCCTCACTTCCCATCCTTCCCCTCCTTCCCCTCCTTCCCCTCCTTCCCTCCTTCCCCTCCTTCCCCTCCTTCCCCTCCTTCCCCTCCTTCCCCTCCTTCCCCTCCTTCCCCTCCTTCCCCTCCTTCCCCTCCTTCCCCTCCTTCCCCTCCTTCCCCTCCTTCCCCTCCTTCCCCTCCTTCCCCTCCTTCCCCTCCTTCCCCTCCTTCCCCTCCTTCCCCTCCTTCCCATCCACCCCACCCTCCTCATCACTAAACACATCCTCCCCCGGACTCGGAATCCCCGCCGTAATCCCCTCCACCTCTCTCTTCCTCTTCAATTCCCAACCAGCATACAAATTCCTACCAGGAGCAAGATGTTCTTCTCCACCTGCACCTGCACCTGCACCTCCCCCTACACCTGCAAAAGCAAAACCTCCTCCATCAATAAAACCCCTTCGTCTCTCATGCCTAATAAACACTTCTCTATTCCTCCCCGGGACATTTTGATACTGGGCCCAAAGAGGGGCAGGAGCAGGAGCAGGAGCAGGAGCAGGAACAGGAACAGGAGCAAGAACAGGTGCGGGAGCAGGAACAGGAGCAGGAGCAGGAGAATTCTCCATAATCCCTCTAATTTCCCCCGCATCTCCAATTTCTAGCCGAGGGGGTCCAGCAACTGGAGATCGAGGTTGAGGTTGAGGTTGAAGAGGAGGAGGAGGAGGATAGTTAGGAAATTGAGCAGCATAATAATTTCCATTCCGATTTCCATTCCCATGTCCATTTCCATTTGCATTCCCATACATAATCTCAAACTGCGATCGACGCTGTTCACGAAGTAATTGTGCCTCTTCCATCGCTTCTCTTCCTGCATTTTGGATCCTCTCCCTATCTACAGCCGCAGCCGCATCTACAATTCCATCTTCATATGCAATCTCCCCCCGTAATCGATTTCGTTCACGAAGTTGTCGAGTATGTTCCTGGTTTCTATCGAGAATTGTTTCCCTCTCCCTCTCTGCATCTCCATTTCTATTCGCATGTTGAGGGTTAAGTAATCCGTGGAAATGTGGAACCGTTTCTCCGTGCGCTTCTCTCCTTCGGATTCTCTCCCTCTCCCTCTCCCTGTCTCTCTCTGCAAATGCATCTTCATTTACATCTCCATTCCGTGCGACAGGATTTGGGAGACCAGGATTCTGATTTCCATGTGCATCTCCATCTCCATTCCGTGCGACAGGATTTGGGAGACCAGGATTCTGATTTCCACGTGCATCTCCATCTCCATTCCGTGCGACAGGATTTGGGAGACCAGGATTCTGATTTCCATTAACATTTCCATCTCTATCCATTGGAACAGGATTTGGGAGACCAGGATTCTGATTTCCACGTGCATCTCCATCTCCATTCATTGGAACAGGATTTGGCAGAAGGCGATTCTGATTTCCATTTCCGTTTGCATTCCCATCGCCATCCCCCTCCCCATCCTCACCCCCTATACCAAAACCATACCTCTCACGAAGTTGTATAAATGCCAAGGGCTCTCCCCCTCCACCACCCCCCTCTCCCATTCCCGCATTACCCCGCCGCGCCATCACACCCGGCAAAACAGGAATCGGCAAATCCCCACCCTCTTCTCTAACCACCCCCAGCCCCGACCCATCTCGTTCTTCTCCCAACTGCCTGCGCAGCACGACTCCTCTTGCCCTCCTCATCCTCGCTTCATTGCGCGCACGATACGCATCTGCCATATCCCTCAACAACTCATCTCCTCTTCCTCCATTTCTCTCCCCATCTCTCTGTCTCGCGACAACACGCGGTGCTGGAGGTATTGGTGCAAGAGGAAACTTCTCCTTTCCCTTTCCCTTTCCATTCCTATTCCCATCCTCTCCGCCCGCTTCCCCAGCGTCTAAAATTTCATTCATGTGTCCTTCCAGACCCCTCAACTGTTTTTGCAAATCTGCAATCAGATGTCTATTTCTGGGTTTGGGTACTTGAACTTGAGCGGGAGCGGGAGCAGGAACAAGAGCAGGAAGTACCCCCCCAACCCCCCTCTCCCTCTCCACATCTGCATACATCGCTCTCGCACCTTCGAGATATTGAAGATCCATTGGATCAAAGACTGGATTTCCGTAAATATCTTCCATTTGCTGAGCAAGGAGTCCAGGCTGCATGACCCCTTCGTTCTCATCCAATTCCTCATCCTCGCCCAATCCATCATCCTCATCCTCATCGAATTCCTCATCCTCATCGAATTCATCATCCTCATCCTCATCGAATTCATCATCCTCATCCCCATCCTCATCCCCATTCTCATCCACAAGCTGCGGTGCCCCAACCATATTATTTTCCATATTCCGGAGATGATTATCTCCATCATCTCCCCCTATCGCGATCCTGTAATTTCGTCCATGCCTCCTAATCCTTTCCTGAAACTGCATAAACAAATCTACCATCCCAAAATAAATTAGTACATATTTTCGAAAAGAAAGAAAAACACTCCTCCCCTCCCCTCTCCTCTCTCCCTTCTTCCCTCTCGATATCCAAGATCCCCCGCAAAAAATCAAAGAAAAAGAAAAATATCCAAGATAATCCACCCCCCCTCCTCTCAGGGGGGGTTCCTCCCAGATGCCAGTCCCCCAGTCCCCCAATATCTCAATCATCCCATGTACACTACTCAAATCCATCTCAATTTCCCACCCCCACCCCCACCCTCTCTCTCCCCTTCCCCCTAAATCTCCTCTTCCCCCTAAATAAATCTCCCAACTTTCCGTTTCAACTTTTCGTTTCAACTTTGAAATCATCCCTTTAAGAACTACAAAAAAAGTACCCATATATTTAGTGACCACCATTTCCAACCTCGGAGAACTTTCCTCTCTACCACCTCGTCTTACCCCCCGATTCCACTCCAAAAGATCAAAAATAAAAACCAAAAAAAAATACAAAAAAAAATACGAATAAACTCACCATGATTACCCTGCAATTCTTGTTGTCCTGTGTACCCATTAGTCAGCAAATATGTAATAATGTCTATGTTGCATGCATCGCAATTAAATGACTACTCCAAAACAAGGGGAAGCAAAAAAACCACATAACATCTATCCGACCCAAAGGCTTTGGTAATGGTATTTATCTTACTACCTAGTATCTGGTTTCAAAAGAAGAGAGAATAGAATACCATTTCTAAGATTTACCCACCCAATGCCGAAAGCCAAAGATCATATAACATTATGGTATCAATTAACAACGAAAAAATCATTACGAAGTACTAACCCATTGCTACCGGTCGAAAATAGGCATGTTGAACTCTTGGATCCATCGCCTTTCTCCTTTCATCATCCTTGGTGACATTTTCCGACATCTTAACTCTCAAGTCCTCCTCGGAATATTCGGGATGTTCTGCACGAACTTTTGCCAGTGCTTCTTTTTCGGCCTTCTTAACTTCATCATTATGTCGTTCCTCCACTGATTCAAATAGTGGACAATTTCCTTCTTTACCACCTCTCCTTACATCATTAAAATGATCGTAATTGCATGATTTGGAACAAACATAGCATTGAACATTGTAACATCCATTGCGCGTGCATGTCATTTTGTTGCAACCTTCTTCCTTTACAAATGGAGTACCGCATTTGTTACAAGTCCTAATCATTGCTGCAGACATTGCTTCCTCAATTTGTCGTCTAACTGAGAGACCATTTGCCTTGGTATTTTCTTCACAAGTCATAGGAATATGCGACTCCAATTTACAAAGTCGACAACTGACCTTTTCGCAATCAGGAGCTTGACATCGAAATTCTCGATTGACTTCGACAGGAGGATATTCTGCTGCGAATGGACAAAATGGACAGCTGGCGAGATTTTCGATACCAGCCATACGTAAGACAGCTTCTGCTTCATTACGTTCCAAGGCGACGATGGTTAATTCGTCTAGGAATTGATTTCTGCATAATAGATAAGTACAAATCTGAAGGTTTAACAATTGAGAATACTCACCTTTGTTCAAGAGAAAACCCCGCCTCGCATCCATCCGTGGACATACACATGAGCAGATATTTAGAATTTCCGATTTCGGTCTCCGCTGATTGTCGTGCGCACCCACGGCAAAACCAATGTAGGACTTGTTCATTGTTGCAATGTACCATGCGATTGAGTGGATAGTCGGAATAGCAGCAGCAGCATTCTGACATGGTCCCCTCGGCTTCAGCTTTCTTTAGATTCTCTTCTTCTGCGAGTATGACTTCTTGTTCGGCGAGGCGACGACTTTCCGCAGTCTTTCGAATCTTCCGACACACAAGTAGTTCTTTTAAAATCTCTGTCTTCTCGGGAAATTCATTCCTCTGAATAGATTCATCAATTCTACCATCTTGGTACTCATATGGCATTTTTCTTGGAGTTTTAATTCTCCTATATGGTGGATTATTAGCATCAAAAGTTCGATCTGCTTCCTCGAGTGCGCGATAGGCGGAGAAAAGACGATGACCGGTAGAACGTAGTGTATCATCTACAAAGGTCAATGGAGTTACTGGAAACTCAAATGAAAGGATGCTCCGACTAGGTAAATGTTAGCAAAAGAAAAGTAGAATGAGGAAATGGATGAGTGATTGAGATGAAACATAATATACTCACATCAGTGTCCGCTCAAAATATAAAGCAGGCCCAACGACGCGACCGGCGGCTTCATATTTTTGTATAGCTTCCTCTTCTTCGGTGAGTACTCTCTTTCTCTTCAATTGCTTCTGGACATCTTTTGCTTTTGGGTACGGAGTTCCAGTATCCGCTTGATCCAGTATGTGAGCAATCAGTCGACCAGAAGTGATAGATACCTTTTCATATAGACTAGCGACATGATCCCTACAGATCTCTGGGAAGACTGCAACCACTGCATTGATACATTCCGTCTTTGTTTCCATCATCGCTGGATTTAAATTGTTTGGTGATGGCTCAAATGGTTGATGGAGACGAGAAGGTTCAACAAACGAAGGAGGGGGGTGAGAAGCTCGATTGTATTCCGCTCGAAAGGTATAATCTTCCAACAGTACACGATTGATACCTTCGTCATTTTCCTCATCCATCCACTGCGCCCAATTCATTTCCCCTTCTTCATTCTTGACGGGAGAAAGATTTCTGGCCATTGCTTTATTTTCGGGTTCAGCTGCAACTGCGGGTTGAGGCAATTGGCCTGGATACACTAGGCTGTTATCCTCGAGATCAAATATCTGGTTGTTGGCACCAAAATACCCTCCGAGTTGATGATGTTGTAAATCTAGATGTGGGGGATGTGCGGGGACTTGAGGTACATCAAAAGCATCTCCATAGCCTTCGGAGTCCGAATCCGAAATTTCGATATAGTTATTCACTGCATTTTGAATGAAGGGTTGTTTGTCTCTCGGTGGACCATTTTTATGGTTCACTGGAGCTGCTTGACTCATGTCGTCAAAGTGAATTTGTTTGCGGTTGGCGGTTGATCAATATGATGAGTTCTTGCGTAGTTGGTTTTTTGGAATAGTGTAAGTTGGTGAAGAGGGAGTGTTGGTCAAGAGTGTCGTGAGAATGATCGTTTGCATATTCAAGACGTTTGACTTTGTCGAGGGTAGTGGGTGAATATTAAGTAAAGAGAATTGGTGAACCGAGTGACGGACGTTCTATAGAATCTAATGTGATGGCACTAGGAGTGTACTAGTAGAATTTTCGACGTTAGTAGATTCTTCTTTTTAAACTTTGGGAGAGGGGGGGGGGATCGAATCCGAATCCGGTTCTCGAAGTGAATATCTGGGTAGGTACTAGGTATGCAGATTCTGAAAAGGAATCGGACTTTATGTGTGGTGACGAGGTAGACTAGAAGAGACTCGACGGAAGAAGTTCTCGTAGTATATCGTCCGCTCACGTATGGAGAGATGAAACATGAAACAATATTTATATTCTCAAAGTCTCCAGAATAGAAGATGAAAAGGAATGAATCATATCATACCACGAAGAAGTGAAGAATTATGGGATTCACCTGGGCAGAGATATCAGGTTGTATCTTTTGTTTGGAGAGTGAGGGGTTATGAATGAAGTCAAACGTATGTATGTAGGTATGATGCAACGGTATGTAGAGGTTTCCAAATTTATATTGTATTATATTACAACCTTACAACGAACGATGTAGAGTTTCAAGTATATTCTGTACTGAGTTGATGGGAAAGTACGGTATGGAGAAGAGGAGAAGATGAAGCTGCCAACCGCATTCGAATTAAGAAGAGATTCCCAGATGACAATTGATGAATCATACCTGCCGAGTAAGTGGTAGGTAGGTAGAGAGTGAAGAGTGGAGAGTGAAGAGTGAAGAGTGAAGAGTGACGAGGTGAAGTGAAGTGAAGTGAAGGCAGAAATGAGTGAAAATGGAAGGTAGAGTTGGGAAAAGGAAGCTAAGGCAAATGGATCATCATGATTACCGGTATTTTTAATTTACATGCTAGGTAGCGGTCTCTACCTCGCATGCATATTGAGAAATGATGCACGATCATAGGTTGCACATGATAATCTGCTCCACTTTTTTACCATCTCTGACTAGGGTAGCTCGAGAGTCGATGGGCACGAGAGGTACGATATTGCGATTTTACGATATTCCCATGATACTACGATGGACTAGCTACTACGAGCAGCCACCAGCCACTAGCTACCAGCTGTTTGTGGAAACCTGGAAGGTCAGAGCTCCTCCTCCCTTGTCCTGTCAAATGACGCACAGACTTTTGCTATGAGACCAAGGGTCGCTGATCTGGATTTGGGTGGACGTGGACGGGACGAGGGGAAAGAAGTAGAAAAAGCCCCACATTGGGAAAATGATGCATCATGCATCACTCGATAAATGTATGGTGGTGGAAGAGTGTGGAGAGTGAAGGGTGAAGGGTGAAGGGGGAGGGAAGGGGTGAAGTGTGAATACTACTAAGTAGGTAGGTAGATACTCGTACACAAACGGAAATCTTCTAGAAGGGCCTTTATTGGATGGAAGGGGAGAGAGAGTACCTAGTGGATACCTAGTAGATACTCGGTACCTCGTACGTACAATGAGTTTCCCATCATCAAAATCAAGGTCTGGTGGTCTAGATTTTATATCGTCACATCACTTTCCTACTTCACTCTATGGAAGCATGTTAAATAGAATAAATACCTAGTACCTAGTAGATACCTATGTCGAAACTCCCCTATTCTCTTACCCATCATCACATCCTTCACGCAATTCCCATCCACGCACATTGCCAATGGAATCATTCTGGAAAGAGGTTTCTCATGTAGTCAATAAAGTAATTGATTCTTCCCAAAAGACACAACAGACTTCACTCCAAGACGACATCCGATCATGTAACTTACAGTATCGTTGATCGGGAAATTCTTCTTAGCATCTCTCATTCATGGGTATGGGAGCATCCAAACACAGCATATTCAGGATGCCACAATCGTATTGCATCGGTCCAGTGAAAACATTCAACACGTTCTGTGCGTCGTACTCGCTGTACGTTCTGTACTTTCGGTCAGACGGCGTAATTTGGTACTCTTTACATATATTTAGATCCTCAACTCACAACTCAGGTCTGAGGAATCAGGAATCAATCCGAATATCAGAAATACTTTGGTCGATCGATGGGACGGTGGATTTTGAATCATTTCATTTGGGATTCATCAGGGATGTGGAAGTGATTGTAGAAAGAGAAAGGAGAGGAGAGGAGAGGGGAGGAGAGAGAGAGAGAGAGGGAGAGAGACAGAGACATATCGGGTTTGGCAAGATGAGAATGAATATGGATGTGAATTTAATCCATCACTTCTCTCTTTCTCTCTCTTTTCCCCTCTTCCCCATTGCCGATGATGTTTTCTACTATTGATATCTACTAGGTAGGTATATACATCTACATATACCAATATATACCTCTCTCTATACAAGGCATTCTCCAGGCATTTCATCAGGTAGACTCAAGCTGGACGAGGTAAGTTACCTACTGCAATCGAATATATCAGGAGTGAAACATTGAAATCTTACCACAGAGTAGATATTCTCTCCTCGACTCCCAACGATGTCACTGTCGACTATCATTACTTTTGAAGTCTTTGATCAAACATCCTACTATGTAGATACCACGTAAGTTAATGCACCCCATCTTATCACTAACGTTATAGAATCTGACCACTTTGACCCCTCTGACCCCTCTGATCCTCTGATCCTCTGATCCCTTCGTTACCTAATGCTTTTACAAAAAACATCATCTTCTCTCCAGACTTTCACATGATGATATATTTCTTATCGTTATCACTCTCGATTCCCCGAGATTAACCGTACGTTTAGCCTGGGCAATTTCATTTAATCAATGCTCTCCAACTCCAATTGATTGTTATATATGGAATTACATACATGCACAACTTCAATTCGATTCAACATCTATGGTCATAAGTATGTCCTCATACACCTCCCGAGGTAAACATCCTCTCTCACTCAACAAGTGAAGAAACATTCAAGAAGATCATGAAGCTTCTCTCGTTTCCAAAAATCCCGTGATCAACATAGCGGAAAGTATATCTCAGCCTAGGCCTCCATAAATCCGGTTATTATCGGCCCCGGATCTCACCGTTCTTCGTCCTCAAAGTCTCAAACCACCAACCGTCAAATCATCAACTTCCTCGATACGAACTTGTCAATGGTTGAGCATACCGGTCCCCAGTCATCAATACCTTGAAAGGCAAGAGCTTTGACTAAGATTAACTCAGCTTCATGCGGAGATTATGATCATTTGATGTGGAAGTATTCACCAATTGCTAATCCTTCACTCCTAAATCATTGTTTGGTCTTTAGTTAGTCTGATGGGTTGACCTAAAAGACGTATTTAGAAGGTAGATATTGCATCCCTTCCTTGAAAGAGGACCCTTTCCCCACAGGAAATGCATGCTATCATCTATCTACGTTTCTTTTGTTAGGATTTACCACATATCTACCTTCTTATCAAAGTTCAATTCCCCACAACAGAGGAAACAGAATAACTTTATTAGAGTGCCAAATCTCACAAAGAAGTTTCGATTCATCTATATTTGTAGGAAGATATCTTTCATTCAATCTACTTTCTACTTTCTACTTTCCTGCCCTTCAAACATGTTTCCAGATTACAATTCCCCAGATCTTCATCTGGCTCACCCAACCCCAGAAGAAAAGCTAGCAACGTGGAATCTCAACTATGAAGAATGGGGCAAAGCACTTTCCAAATCAGACTATCTTCATCGAGAACAATATCTCGCCAGCGTTCCCTTGACCTCGGAAGATGGAATAACCTACTGGTGTCTAGTCGATAAATCCGCCCCTCCAAACAACCGGGAAATCTATGCCTCCTGCGAATCCCTCCGCAAAAAAGCTTTTATATCCAAAGAAGGAAAAGTCGAAGAAGTCATCATTCATTCAATTGGATCTGTTTTTTGTCCTCCCAAAAATCGAGGCCGTAAATATGCTTCTCGAATGATGACAGACCTGGGCAATATCCTCAAAACATGGCAACTCGACCCCAACATCCCCGGACGTCAAAAAACCCCCGCCTCCATCCTCTTCTCCGACATAGGCAAGAAATTCTACGCAAACCACGGCTGGCATCCCTTCCCCTCTTCGCACATTTCCCTCCCCCCTCTACCCAACCCCGCACATTCCACCCCCTCCCCCTCCTCCCATCCCACCACCCTCCTCAAAGAAGCAGACCTCCCCCCCCTCTGCGACCTCGACACCACCTACATCCGGCGCGTCCTCTCCCGCGCAAACGACCACAAAACCCACATCGCGCTCCTCCCCGACCACCCCACCATCCAATGGCACCACCTCCGCGAAAACGTCATGTCCGTCTCCATCTTCGGACGCGCCCCCGAAATCAAAGGCGCGCTCGCCGGCACATCCCCCGGCTCCCGCGTCTGGGCCTATTGGACCCGCGGCTACTACGGCCCCGTCGATTCCCCCTCCTCGGGAAATTGTCTGCACATCTTGCGCTTGGTACTCGAGGATGAATCGAACAGTGCGGAGAACGCGGAGAAGTTGGAAGCGGTGTTGCGCGAGGCGCAGAGGGAAGCGAGCGAGTGGAAGATGAACGAGGTGCAGTTTTGGAATCCGACAGCGTTGGTGGAGGACTTGTTGAATCGGTCCGAGTTGGGCGAGAAGGGTATCCATCGGAAGGTGGAGAGGCAGGAGGAGAGTGTGGCTAGTTTGATGTGGTATGGTGAGGGAGAGGGGACCGTGGAGGAGGTGGAGTGGTGGGGAAATGAAAAATATGGATGGTGTTAGGTTTTGGGTTGGGTTTGGGTTTTGGTCTGGGTTTGGGTTGGGTTGGGTTTGAGGGAGGAATTGTGGTAAAGAAAGATGGGATGAAAATATATCATTGTCGTCATCGTCATCGTCGTCATCGTCATCATCATCTTTTTCTTAACATGGGCGGCAGCGGATCTCCTTTACATTGCATTACATTACATCACATCATATTACACTACTACACTACTACACTACATTGCATATAGCAATAAACAGTAAACAGTAAGCAGTAAGCATAGCATACCACATATCTCATCCCATTTCACCATTTCACCATTTCACCATTTCACCATTTCACCATTTCACCATTTCACCATTTCACCATTTCACCATTTCACCATTTCACCATTTCACCATTTCACCATTTCACCATTTCACCATTTCACCATTTCACCATTTCACCATTTCACCATTTCACCATTTCACCATTTCACCATTTCACCATTTCACCATTTCACCTCACAGGAAGAAGAAGATGAAGCGGTAACATTTTGACTTGATAGAGAGAGAGAGAGAGAGAGAGAGAGAGAGAGAGAGAGAGAGAATTATATCGCATCATATCGCATCGTATCATTTTATTGCATATCATATCATATCATATCATATCCTATCATTTCATAAAGATCTCCAAGATATCAAGAATCTGTCTTTATGAGTTGTGAGTTGTGAGTTTTGCCAGCGGGGAGAAAAGATTTAGATGGGGATCTTGGTTTGATTGGGTGGTGGATGGTCGAGTTTGGGTTGTATGGGTTTGGGTTTGGGTTTGTATGGATGCGTGGATGGATGGCGGGATGGATAGATGGGTGGATGGATGGAATCTTTACGCATAGTTAGAGTCTTAGTTACTTACTTCAAATGCCTAGGTATGTATGACTCTCTGCCCAGGTAGTTATGTAGGTAGGTAGGTATACTCACTTGCAGTTCTTTAGTCCCCTTCCCTTCCCTTCCCTGTAGATTCTCAGTTTAGATTTCGAGTTTTGGGAATTTGAGACAGGAATGAAGTAGAGTACTCCGACTGTGTTGAGAGATTGCGTATCCATATCCATGATCAAGCACAATCAATTGAGTCGAGGATTGTATAGGGAGGTAGGTAGATAGACTTCTACGATTTGAGACCCGAATTTGCCGGCTCCACGGCGCATGTACCTTACGGTTGATTTCCTGCTCTGCGAGTACTAGTTTTGTTGGTGTAGACGCCCTTTTGTTTTGTTCGTCTGGGTGCTAATGATGGCTCATCATTCATACTCATGTTGCTGTCCTTCTTCTCGGGAGCGCGATTCTCGACTCTCAAACTTGGCTTTTCCTTCTTCAATCCAAGCTTCCATGATGAAATCTCCTACTTCCACTGCCCTGATAGCTGTACTCTTTATACCTCCTCTTGCCTTGCCAACTCTACTCTCTTTCCTAGTTTCCGGCTCATCATCTCTGGCTTTTCCCTTTCCTTTTATATCTGTCGCGCCTTCGGTTGGGATTTGCAACTCTGCTACCGCCGGTTCCCATCGCTGTGGATGTCCAATTGGCGCATTCCCCTCTCCCTCATTTTCTTTCATCTCCATAACAACTCCCCAGGTACACTCCTCTGGATTCTTCAAGTCCTCCAATTTACTCGCACTATAGGCTAGTTTTCTTAAACAAGCACGTAATTCTTCTTCGACATCAATATTGCGAATGGCATTTATATCTGCAGGAGCGCGTCCTTCGAGGAATGTAAAGCGTTCGTTGAAGGGAATAGAGGGGAAAGAAGAGAGATTAAAGATGTAGCGTTCGAGCACTTGGACTGAGGGGGAAGAAGATGGGTAAGGTTTTGTGGGAGGAGAGGACGAGATATTGGCGGGAGAGGACGAGGGTGCGACTGCGGGGGAATCGGAGTAGATTACTATGGAGACGGTATTGATGGTTCCAGCTTGTAGGTGAGGGGTTATGGCGCTGACGCAGGAGTTTATGTAGGCGCAAAGTTCTGGGTGGCGGTTTTGAGGGACACTGGGAAATGGTTAATTGGGGGTTTAGGGAGGGAGAGAGACAGGGAAGAGAAGAGAAGAGATTGGCAATCTGGCATAGAGGTAAACCTCAAGATTGAGAGGAAATGGGACTGAGAAGAAGAGAACCAGTAAACTTACGGGAAATTAAAGGCGCGCGTTAGGAGAAAGGTATTTTCAGGATAGAGACCGCGCGCGTGTAAGATTGTATGGATTGAAAGAGTGAGGAAGGAGAGGAGATGCGTGTGTAGTGAGTGAGGGGTACTGAGGGGTGGAGGGCGTGCCGGCATTGTGGATGGAAAGGGTGGTTATCGAGTTGTGTGTGACTGACTTGCTTTTGGAAGAGTTGAAGAGCTTGATGATTGAGGGGCGACTACTAGGTAGGTAGAGAATGCCTAGTGGTTGATATGGAATCTTCACTGATTTGCTTGCTTGATTTGGGACTTGGACGGTAGGTATGTGGTGGTAGTTGTCGTTACTTGATCATGACATACATATCTTGTCATTTGATATCATCATTGGAAATTCACTGTCTCCCAATGCATACCGACTACCTACCTACGGTATCGTACACATCTCAACATATGATGTCAATCATTGATAAAGTTTCCTACTGTAAGAATATTTTCGAGGAAAGCTCGAGAATCTATTGTAATCGATAAAAGATCTACCGACCTACCAACCTATCAACCTGCCCAACACCAAACTCTAAAAGCTAGACCAATGATTGGTGAATGATGAGGTCAAATCATATCAATTTACCAAACGCGAATTTCAACCACGACGATCAACTTTACCGTGATACCGACTACGAATTAATTCCAACACTTCTCTCACAAATTTATTCACTCCCACCCCATTATCTACAACCCCCCTCAAAAAGGTATCACTCAATCCTTTGAGATACCTCTTCCTTTATTTCTTCTCTTTCATTTCATTTCTACATTCGATTTCTTAATTTGAAGAATCAAATATGGCTTCACAGCACGAGACACAACTCCTTCAAATACTCGCAGATACACAATCATCTGCAGATGGACCCCGCAGACAAGCAGAAATCTTTCTTAAATCTGCTCAAAACGATCCAGCTTTTCCTTCTGCGCTTGCATCAATTGCTTCTCATTCAACCGTCCCTTCAGAACTTCGACAAGCTGCTTTATTAAATTTAAAGAACTTTACGAGTAAGAATTGGACTGGTCATGATGATAATGGCAATCCTACCATTCAGATTGAGGAGGGCGCAAAGGCAGAGATTAGAGCACGAATGTTGGGAATTGCTACAAGTGATGTAGATTCAAGGAAGATTAAGGGTGCTGCTAGGTTTGTGGAATTTCTGTTCCTGACAAGTTCTTGGTCTTGGATATGCTGATGGAGGGGCATTTTGATGTCATGAAAAGCGCACATGCTAATCTGCAATTGAATGAACAGTATGGTAGTTAGCAAGATTGCAAATGTCGATTATCCAGATCAATGGCCAGATCTCCTCCCAACTATCCTACACATCATTCAAACCGGCACAGATTTACAACTACATGGATCATTGAAAGTATTAGCAGATGTTGTCGAGGAGAGTTTGAGTGAAGATCAATTCTTCTCCGTCGCACGAGATATTGTCAATACTGTCTATGGTGTAGCAGTCAATGAAGCACGTCTAGGAAAATTACGCGCACTATCAGTATCTGTTTTCCGAGGAACTTTCGATATTATGGAAATGGTCAAGGACGAACATGGAGCGGAAGTTAAAGCATTTGCAGAGGAGGTCCTAAAGGACTGGACACCATTCCTTGTGGCTATTATGAAGCAACCTTTACCTCCACCACCAAAAGAATCAGAAGAGGATGGACCAGTCGACCAACAATGGCGTGGAGTTATTGCATTAAAGTTACAAGTTGTTAAGACCTTGATGAAGATCAAATCGGTTTTCCCAACATTATTACTTCCACAAAGTCCGGTTTTATTCAGCGCTACCTGGGCGGAATTGTCAATGGCACAGCCTATATTTCAAGAGATGTATGTCGATAATGATATGCCAGGTCGCATGGAGGATGCGGATAATTTGCCATACACTTTGGATTTCTTGGTATTGGAAGAACTCGACTTTTTACAATCATGCTTGAAAGCTCCCCCGGTACAAAAAGAACTCGAAACTCAATTACAAGCAAATGCTGGTGCAGCTATGACTCCTTGGGTTGTTGACGTTATGAAGCTTGCTGTAAATTATGCCCAAATTCTCAAGGAAGAGGAAGAATTATGGGATATTGATGTCAATTTATTCTTGGCAGAGGAATCATCAGTTACCACACAATACACTCTCAGAATGTCTTGTGGAGACCTCCTCATCAAACTTGGTGAGTGGTTGTCTCATGGTGCTTTGGAAGGTTTATTGGCCTATACCCAAATGATCTTCTCCTCGGACGCCGCTTCATGGAGAATGAGAGAGGCAGTTTTATTCCTTCTCACTCAACTCACAAACGATTTCTTGGATTGTGACAAGGAGATCCGCCCTGAGGTTTCCCAAGCTTTCTTGCCTTTCATCGACTATTCCATCAACAGAGAAGAAGAGCCATTATTGCGTGCCAGAGGATATTTGGTGGCTGGTAATCTTGCACAAAGTCTACCCCAGGTTTCTCTTGGATTACTTGATCGTACAGTCAGAGGTGTCAACTTGGATGAGGCTGAAGTTGTCAAGGTTTCTTGTATAAAATCTATTCAAGGATACATTCTAGCTCACAACGTACCTGCTGATCGACAACTTCCAATTATTGCTTCCATATCCGAATTCCTTCACTCAAAGGATCTTACAGAACTTGAATCTGCAGATGATCTTCTTGTTACGTTGGTGGAATCTTTGAGATCTGCAATTCAAATGGATACAAGAGTAACACTTGCAGATGAAGGTGGAGCTTTAGATTTATTGTTTGTTCTTGCAAAACATGGTGCCTCGAACTTCCAATTGACTATGTTGGTCACTGAATCATTTGAAGAAGTTGTTGAGTCATTCACTGGTGGACCGGGCTACCCAGCTTTATGTACTAAAGTATTGCCTTCATTGATCGGTGCATTTGATGTGGGATCTATAACTGATGATGATCCTTTGGTAGAGGTAAATCTTTCTGGTGCTCTCAATAATTTGATGCTCAATACTGATATTTTCTTCTAGCTTGCCGCAGACTTACTTACTATTCTTACCGAGAATGGATCGGAACCACTTCCAGCTGGATATGTTGCTGCCGTATTACCTAAGTTGAATCGACTTTTGATGACCACAACTGAAGGTGGTATTTTACGACCAGGTGCCGAGGCAATCAAGTATATGCTTATGCATGATCATCAGCAAGTCTTTGCTTGGCATGATGAAAGCAATAAATCAGGTTTGGAAGTTTGTCTAATCATTATTGATAGATTACTTGGTCCTGAAGTGGAAGATAATGCAGCATCAGAAGTTGGAGGTCTTGCAGCCGAACTTGTTGAGAAAGCTGGTCAAGAACGTCTTGGTCCATATTTACCACAACTCTTGAGAGCTGTTGCTACACGTCTTGCTACAGCAGAAGCTGCTCCTTTCATCCAATCTTTGATTTTGGTTTTTGCTCGCTTATCTTTGGTTGGAGCACACGATGTTGTTGAATTCTTGAACCAAATTGAAATCAACGGTCAAAGTGGTTTACAAGTCGTTTTAAGCAAATGGTTGGAGCATTCAGTTATGTTTGCAGGATATGATGAGATTAGACAAAAGTAAGTTTCTCTTTCCAATCCTACTCGTAAATTCGATCGTCCGAAGGCTTATCATAAATAGTGTCATCGCACTCTCTAAAATTTTCAGTCTCAACGATCCACGTGTTGGTCAAACCATGGTTAAGGGTGATTTAATCATTCCAACCAGTAATCGGATCATGACTCGATCCAAGGCCAAACTCAGTAAGGACGGATCATACTTCACGCCCCCACCACAACTAACGCGACAATCAGACCCCGATCAATACACAATCATTCCTGCATCGTTGAAAATCATCAAAGTCCTCATTGAAGAACTTATTTCAGCATCAGGACTTCAGAATGCAGCAACGGCGGCAGCAGCAGCGGAATTCGCGGATGAAGATGGAGATGATGACTCATGGGAAGATCTTCCCAGTGTACTTGATCTAGGTTTGTCGAGTACAAAGGCAGATCTCATGGCATTTGGAGAGGGAAGAGGGGGTTTCGGAAGAAACAGAGATGATGAGACGCAAGCTTACTTGACCGAATTCTTTGTCAAGGCTGGAAGAGAAAATGTAGGAGGGTTTAATGAGTTTTATGAGGCATTATCGGATGAGGAGAAGGTTAAGTTGCAAGAATTGGCTCAGGGAGCTTGATTGATGAGTCGAGGTAATGTGTGAGATAACATTGTGATGGATAGATGGTTTTTTGGGTAACTGGAGATTCGTATGATGCTACGATGATATGTTGAGGTAAATCGATGTATAATTTGCCTGTCTGGCTGGTGCGCAGACAGGATTTTATTACATGGTATGATATGGCATCAAATGGATCCAGACACCGCAATGTATTCGTTCCAATTTGGAGGAATGAATGCGAGTGATCTGCATCACGAAATCATGACTTGAACGATGATGACGGGGAATTCTTGAGCTAAAAACAAAAGTAAATACTTATGATGGATGGATGGGCTGGGTACAAACAAATATCATATGTTGTAGATGGATAGCTTGATGGATGGTCTGATGGATGGTTTACTACATGTATGCATGGAAATAAGATGGCATAGAATAGCATAGGATATATTAGTAAGGTGGTAATGAATGCTTGATTCCAATGTTTGTTTTGTTTTTGGGGTGGATTGTTTGGTGTGTGTGTGGATGGAGATATAAAGGTTTGAGTGACCAACCAACTGAATACCAAATCATTTGTAGTTGCCCGACACTTGCTTGGGGCGTCGTCGTACCGAGTGTTTCTACTCCAAATCCGAAGAGTAAAAAGTCACTCATATTGTGAGAAGGAAAATATGTGGTCACTTCCATATATTTCCCCTCCCCCCGGGGATTTCTCAACAGAACGGTGTTTCCTCACTTGACTTTGTTTGCATCGTCTTCAACAAACACGAGCTTTCATTTCATTCTTGATCCCAGCAAGCACATAGACTCTACAGCACGGTACGTACCCATAGCATCGGGCAGGGCTCCTCGCAATGATTTCTTTGCTACTAGTCAAGCCAATCTTCGTTTGCTTTTCCATTAGACAGACTCCTGGTATCTTGATCTCAAAGGTAAACAAACACATACCTCCCTTTCTTTTGTGCCTCCTTTTCTGCTTCGTAGCGCTAACTCAAATCCCCTTTACTTACGCCCTTCGGTCTTGATGATTTTGGAACACCCCAGTAGTATAGCGGTTCTCTACGAGTGAGTGAGTATATCACGAATTCTCTTTGCCAAACTGATACTCGAATTGTGTGTGCACTGTCGTTTCTGTGAATGAGGCTTGTCGAAATTGGGATTGGTATTGGGATTCTAATTTCTCAAGGTGACTTCTGCGGGGTTAGTCTTAATGTAATGTAATGACGCAATCGGGAGGCATGGAGGTACGTTACCGGAGTAGCTATTCATATTGAATTTGGCCATTAGTAGCTTTAGCTGATCGGTGATAGGGGATCACCATTCCGTGCTATGGATTCTCTTGTACGTGAGGATGGCGATTCGTTTTCTGGAGGAGTAGGTATGTTCCAGTGAGGGTACTTTGCGTATGGTGGCTGACTGGGATGAGGATTGGTGGTGGCTGGCTCGAGGTGTTGCTTCTGGAATTGTATATTCCGATGGTGATGTATTGTGGTTTTAGAAATGGAGATGCTTATTACTTACTTAGTTGTTGCTTGTCAATAATCGGTAATGAAGCTACCGATGGCGAATCACTTGAACGGTTTGAGAAGAATGGGACTTGACCAGGAACAATGCGAAAGTACCAACACTTGCGCTGCATATCGTGTAGCAGAATGGACGGGAGTGGAAGCACAGAAATCGAAGGACGTTAGGTATGGTTTAATTGGGACGGGAAGATTCAGAGATAGTGTAAAAGTTCGTCTTATTCATATGTCAGAGTACTTCTCATTCTAATTATCATCCATCATATACTTTTGCTAAGGCTGTTGCTGCGATACTCCTCTCCTCCATTTTCAAGGATTCAACTCTGTTAGGCTACACGCACTGTCGTACAAAGCGCAATCAGACGGTAACTCTTCACTCAATACCGGAGATGTAATGACTTTGGTATCAATCATCTTTCAGTTCGATATATGATTTTTATATCGCCTGATTAACTTGTTTATATCTGCACTGACATTATTTATCCCAAGAAAACTAGAGTGCTACAATCTCAGAGCGTACTTCGGTCCTCGTGAGTTGTCATTGATATTCGTAGAGATGAGAAAATGGAACCATTCGAATCTATGATAATATGCGTCAATGAAGCTAGAGTATGTATTTGTATTCTCTGATCATGACTAAATGATATTGGTATGTTTCTGGAAGCTTTCCCATTCGTTTTACACGTTTCGTTACATCGTATTGCCATATCGCTCCATTTTTGTATAAAGCTTGAAGGAGAATGTTCCTCTCAGAACGCGGATGCCGAGTACTTGATTCTAAGAGGGGATCAATGCACACCGGAATCCATTCTCCTGATATTTACATTAAAAGCTATTGAAGAGTGACTTGATTCATCTCATGAATGAGTGTAGCGTGTTGAGAACACTTCCATCTGAGCCGTCCAGGCATGATTTTTCGTAAGAATCTCATGAGATCGAATTCATTCGCTTCCCACGAGCCGACAAAGCACTAAACTTTCTCTCTAGCTTGATAGGAAATGCTTCAAGAGACGAGCACCATGGCTGAAAATGAGGCCTGGCACATAAGCCATAAAATCCCATATCATACCGCCTAAAATTCCATATTGAATCAGGACATTGATGATCGATTGTCCAATTCCACCTGTACCATTTGTGGTCCTTGTCCACAATAGAAAGGGACATTATCAAATTATCTGCAGGTATGAAAACCTAACCCTGGCCGAAAACATCACACTTGCAATATCCTCTTCGGAGCTGAGAGAAAATTCAGAGTACAGCGACCACACTCTCAAAGAATGTGTCACTTACCTTTCCGCCCACTGCTTCATTTGTTTCAAACTGACATTGTTACGGTATCCGTAAAGCTCGAAGGAATCAATGCAATGGAAAGTTTCCTGATGTATTCTCCCAACGACTATTCAGCTTTCACTCAAGGCTTGCGAATATTCTTCCGGCTTAATTCCCAGTGTAACATTTGCTCCAGTTTTGTAGTCCTACATACTCGTAATCGAATACCAAGCCTTGGCCAGTGTAAACAGCGATAAACACAAGCCCAGGCAGATTCTCAACGAGACATAATATGATGAATTCTAGATCGTGGAATTAATAAGTCGTAATACCTTGGGTCACACACTTCCAGCCAGCAGCTGAAAAAAGATGAAGCTTACGCTTCATGTTCTGCACTTCATCTATAAAGTCGCTTGCCAAGTACAATACAAAGCCAAAGTCGTTTATTGACTCAACTGAACGGCTTCTTGAAGCCAAGAATCCGAAAGGCGACATTTCTCGATATTGGATACACATTTTCCCATCTAATCAACGTACCGCCAACTGGCTTTACCACACGGTAATTCGCAGGTACCTTTGATGTGATACAGCGATGAGAAAATCGTTGCCCGGAACCTCAATCTATCATTCTTGATCGCTTTCTCCAAGAGTTTTGGGGTCTTGGTAGCATGGAATGATTGCGTCCTTGGCGGCCGAGCACTCAATCGCTCACCCTTTCGTGCGAATCGGCCCTCGCAAATTCACCAAAGCAGAATCTTCCATACTCAGGTTCATCCGTCCCTGAATTGACATTTCATGAGCGTTAAGACTTTTTCCCTATCTCCAAGGGGTGACCCTTGACTTGGCAATTGTGAACTTCGGTCGTTTCCATTAATTGCCTGTACATTTGTGATGATGACTTGTTCATTCATTAATCCATTTTCATAACCGACGTAGCATAATTGAAAAGGAGTAATTTTTCATGTCCATGCACATATCGCGAGACGGTGAGACTTTGATGCCACGACATATACTGCGGGAAATGGCCCCCAAAATGCCAAGATAATTCCCCAACCTCCTTCCCCTTGTTCTCTCACAATCGACAACGAATGCATCGTCATCTAATTTCCCCTATCCATCGCATATCGATACTCACCGTCCCTATCAATATCGATAGCATCAAAGTAAGACAAATTAACCTTATACTTATCCCGCATCGGTATTGAGATCCGCCCATTGGGAGAATAGCGGATATTGTCTCTCGATAATGCCACAGCTTGCGGTTAGATTCGGGCTCCACGCATTCTATCAACGCTGCCACGGAAGTTTCCCCGTGCCCAGATTCCTCCATTCTCCATCCTCCACACTTCCAACTTCTTCCAAATTAAATTCTAGTACGGAGTGGTGAGTGGAGACCCCGACCGAGGAAATACAAAATGCGGATGGGGAATCGAGATGTGGACGGAACATCAACAGGAAAATCTCTCAAGTTCCTCGGCGTGGAGCATGAGAAGAGCGGGCGCGGGCCGATTGCATTCATTGGTGCGGTGGAGCACGTTCTTCGATGGAGTTCGAAATTCGAATTCAGGAGCGGTGGATGACTATGGGGACCGGAAACGTGTGGCAATGGCAGAAACAAAGTGTCACCGTGCCATTGTAAGTTGTAACCGTTCACCGTTCACCGTTCACCGCTCGCACTCGCATTCGCACTCTCTGTCGCTGTCGCTGTCGCTGTCGTAGCATCGGGCAAGCGCGTATACCCGTTCAGGCACAATTCAGCATGTTGCGCATTGGTATCGTGTTTACAAAAATTCTCCGAAGATCTTCCACCCATCAGAGGCAGAGGAAGAGGAAGACATCAATCATCGCGAGTCGCGACGAACACCAACTACTCCGTACAGCAATGAAATTGGAAGAGACCCTCACAAGCTCTTTTCCCCAAACAGTCGCACGGAAGCAAACAATCACTGCCCCACCATAGCTACGCGCATTAACCTCGAGCTTCTCTACCAGCAGTCGCAAAGAAGGCAAAAACGAGCAAGCCACCTATCCAGAAAACGCACCCATCTCCGCTGTGGACCATTCCTTTCCCTCCTTCACGCTTGTAAGTTGTATTTCCGTACAATCGCTCCAATTTTCAAGGCACGCTATGGATACACCTGTGACCTTTGGCTACAATCACGATGGATTCCTCCATATCGCTAGCCCAGCAGGGAGAATCCCCTGTCTATCCAGGCCCTCCCCTGGTTATCGTAGCATCCCTCTTGTTTCCCGGGTGACATCGTAACTTTTACCTGCCAAAATTCACAACTGTTCCTGCAAATGGCCAGGTCCTCTGGTATTAAGTTATCCACACATACAGTAAGTAATTTTGTACCTGCCTTAATCACCCAGCTCCCATTCAAGCGTCCGCGAACCAGCGGGTCTCAATCGGTCTGCTAAGTTCAAGATGGGATAAACCAGGCACCAAATCCGTGAGGAAATTTCAAATTGTGGAGATTGGATTATCTCTTTTTGTATTGGAGCTTGTACGGTAGACTACAAGGTAGAAATATTTTAAAAATGATTGTAATTAAAATAATCACAACAATAACACTAATAACAATAATAATAGAATGAAATAAATAAATCTATGTTGATTTGGGGTTGGCTGTACGAACTATTGGCTAATGAATGGGTAGCAAAAGGCGCTTAATTGTGTGACTTTGACATACCTCGGAAGGTTATGAGTGAAAGAGTGAAGATCTGTATCAAAGAGAGAGTCTAGAAGGGGACGGAAATGAAACGTAGAGTAACAGAGAATGAAGTGGATGGGGCCTCAGAATTGTAAAGGAGAAAAAGGGTACTGCAAAGCGGCAGATGGGTTTCGCATCTAACTCAAGGTCACAGCAGTCAAGAAACAGAAAAATGTAGCACAATTTTATTCAAAGTCACAATTCACAAAGCACAGCACAGCACAAGACAGGCACAAATCAAGATATTGTAATGAAGTCGTTCCATTTCTCAGTATATACATCTAATCATCCTCTTCTGCTCCGTGACATAAACACATCCCTGGAATATCCCAACCCATTTACCCATCTATAGGTACTATTCAAACATAAAACATAAAACATAATTGAAAATCTCGCATCTCGTAATAAAGGTCTATAAGGTGTAAATAGTATGGATTAAGGTGAGGCGACAATTAAAGGTGTATTGACGACAAGTCAATGTGAAGTCGAAACGTCTGCAGCTCTGTACTGGCAAACTATGTTGACAAGTTGTTTCGCAACCACAATGACAGATGCCGAATTGAGGATGACGAGGGGATATTAGGAACGCCTGTCTTTCTCCATATTCTCCATGTGAAATTTCCAGATTTTTTGTGACTTTAAATATTTTTTTACTTTTTCATCTGTCTTGTCTTGGCAAGAGAGAAGCACTCAAATTAGGGACGAGATAATCTAATCGTCATCCTCAACCTCAGCTTGCTTTTGAACAATGTGGTAACGGTGGACACCGTCAACTTGGGAGTGTTCAAGAGCAACCTTGGAGAGATGGGCGATGATGTTCTCCATTTGGGTATCAGCGTGGCTGCGTCTGGCACGTCCAAGGTTGTCCAACCAAGACCATTGGTTCAACAAGTAGTAGACAATGGCAGTGATAATGGTGACACCGATGGAGTAACCCCAAACAATGACAACAGTGACGATAGAAGTGTGGCCGTTCTCGGAGAGGAGAACGTTGCGGGTAACTGGGTCAGATGGCTCACCAGCTCCGCCACACAACCAACCGAAGACACAGAAGAGAGTAGCAATGACATCGACAATGAAGATGGCGATAACCAATTGCCACGATGGCCAGGTGTTACCACCACGGGTGACGAAGATAAGCCAGTTCTCAGTGAGGGAGACTTCCAAGAAGAGCATACCTTGGATAGATCCAAAGTTCTCGATGAAACCACCGTTTGGTACGAAGAGAGCACCACGCATGACCCAGGTACCAAGAGCGAGCAGGATACCGAGGATGACAGAGATAATCCAGATCTTTGGCAATTGCCATTCGACAGGGCGTTGTTCAAAGTGAGCATTGTCATAAGCGACAGCGATGGTAGCCAAATCAGCGAAAAGGGCGAGGAAAACAATAAGCTCGACACGGATGGTCTCGTTGATGATAACCATGGAGGTAACCAAGTAGATTTCCAAATGGAGACAGAGAGCGATACGGTATTGGATATAAGCCTTCATACGTTGGAAAATTTGACGGGCGATCTTGATGGCAGAGACGATAGTGTTAAGACCAGGGGCGAGGAAAACGATATCAGCGGCGGCTTGAGCGGCTTCAGTAGCACCCTCGACAGCAATACCACAGTCAGATTTCTTGAGGGAAGGAGCGTCGTTAACACCATCACCAGTCATAGCAGTCAAATGTCCACGTTGTTGCAACATCTCGACGACTTGGTACTTGTGCTCAGGGAAAACTTCAGCGAAACCATCGGCGCGCTCGACCAAATCGTGTTGAGTAGTACCAGTAAGACCACCGTGGATGAGTTTGTCAGAGTTGTAAACCTTGGTACCGAGAGCCAACATCTTGCAAGTTTCCTTGGCAATAGCAATGGCGTCACCAGTCAACATCTTAACGGAGAGACCAAGAACTTGAGCTTCGGCGATGGTGGCAGCGGTATCCTCACGGGGAGGGTCGAACATAGGAAGCATACCAAGCAATTGCCATGGTCCGTTACCTTCCTTGACAGCAACACCGAGAGAACGGAAACCACGACGAGCGAATTCCAAAGTCTTGGCCTTGTACATAGCGGCAACCTCAGCGGAACATTCAGACATTCTCAAGATGGCACTTGGGGCACCCTTGGCACAAGTCCAGGTAACACCATCCTTGACGACGATAGCAGTAATGCGCTTGGAGACAGGGTCGAAAGGAGCGAAGTTCTCAGTTCTCCATCCTTGTTCGAGGATCTTACGGGCAGCTGGGTAACGCTTCAAGGTAAGAATGGTAACTTTATCGATAGGATCCAAAGACTTGACGTTGTGGGAAGAAGCAAGAGCAGCGACAGCCATCATCCAGTTAACATCGACACCCTCGGCGACGAATGGTTCACGAATGGACAATTGATTGGCAGTAAGAGTACCGGTCTTGTCAGAGCAGAGAACATCAACACCAGCAAGGGACTCAATAGCGGTAAGCTTTTGAACAATAGCCTTCTCCTCAGCGAGGTAAGCAGCACCGACAGCGAGAGTGGTGGTGGTGACGACTGGAAGACCGACGGGAACACCGACAATCAAGAGGATAAGAGCGTAATGGAGCAAGTTGACGGAAGAGTGTTCTGGGGTAGCGAGCTTCAAGTGATGGAAGAAACCACCGATCCAAGAGATCAAGATCCAGCCGACGACCAAAACCAACAAAGACGTACCGATGGAGTTCATGATAGCCTTGAAATGACCTTGATCTTGAGCACCAGTAACGAGGGAAGCAGTACGACCGACGAAGGACATGCGAGCACCGTGGGTGACAACGGCATAGGCCTTTCCACGCTTGCAACCAGTTGTGTAATAGATAACATCAGCGACGTACTTGTCGACAGCCAAAGATTCACCAGTCATGGCAGATTGATCGATAGCGAGAAGAGCATAGCCGGAACCGTGCTTTCCTCCGTGTGCATCATCATCATCATCCTCTTCCTTTTCGCTCATTTCGTGGCTGCGTTGGTTGAGGAGTTCTTGTTGGTAGGTTTCGTATCCGTTAGGGTCGTCATAAGCGCAAATAATTCTAGCATCGGCGGGAACGACATGTCCATCTTCGATAATGATCTATTGGCAGATTGTTAGTAATGTTATCTCGAATTGATGCGATGTCGTTGTGGTGTAACTTACAATGTCACCAGGAACCAATTCACGAGCCAAGATTTCAACTTCAGCACCATCACGAACAACAGTAGCCTTTAAAGCAATGTCACCTGTGATTGAGGTTAGCAACGAGATGGTAGTGTGCGAATTGGTGCAGTAGCTTACCC
This sequence comes from Botrytis squamosa, assembly GCA_014898485.2. Taxonomy (NCBI): domain Eukaryota; kingdom Fungi; phylum Ascomycota; class Leotiomycetes; order Helotiales; family Sclerotiniaceae; genus Botrytis; species Botrytis squamosa. Next base: position 379,167 of record RCTC02000004.1, read on the forward strand.
TTCAAACTAGCAACGACATCGGCAGCTTGTTTTTCTTGATACCAACCGACGACAGCGTTAAGCATGAGAATACCGATAATAACACCGAAATCAATCCAATCACGCAGACCAGCGGCGAGGAGGACAGCAAGTTCCATAACTGTTGCCGAGATTAGTGCAAGTCATGTAGAGCGAATTGGAGACAACTTACCATAGAGGACAGGACCCTTGAAGAAACCGATGAACTTCCAGAACAAGCTCTCGTTCTCGGTGGTCAATTCGTTCCATCCAGTCTTCTTACGACGGTTCTCGACCTCGCTGGCAGAGAGACCTTGTCGCATACCGGTGTTGAGCCAGTCATCTGGGGTCTCGAAACCAGCTCCATCACTGCCCTTGGCCTTCTTGCCCTTCTTCTTCTTGCCAGCGTTGGCTGCCTCTTCTTCTTCGGCAGCGAGCTTCTCTCCCTCTTCTCTTCCCTTATACTTTGAAATATATCGAACAAGTTGTCCATATTCTCCGAGTTTTTCGTCTTCGTACTCTGGTCTGGCCGCCGAAGCGCCGTTCTCAATGTCTCCGTGAGCCATTGCGCTTTCGTGTGGTAGGATGAAGGAAAGATTATTATTAACTCCCACCGTGACAAAGGCAAACTGAGTAGACTGAAAAGAAAATGAATTGAATTTGGGGGACGATAGCAGATTATATATCTGAGAGACCGAGTGTGATCAACTATCCTAGTCCCAAGCAAGATTGGGTAAGGTCGGTTTTTGATTTTTCTTCTTCACCCTTCGGCGTCATCCTCGGACGGTGGTCACAGACAATTTTGGCGGCATGACTTGTGAATTGGAAAAGAAGCTACTGGGGGGCCTTGAACTAGATCCATGGGTAAGCTTGAGTGAAAGTCTGGTATATCTGGCGAGGGTCTGGGGCAGAAACCAACGATGAGCTTAGGAAAGTTTTCTATCGGTTGAAGTTAAAAAAGGTCACCGTAATGATAGAGAAAGTGGATGATATTACTTTTAGCGTCATGGTAGTTCATGGCGGATTGTTTTGATTTTTGGTGAGGGATTTTCAAATGATTTCCTAAATGCTCCATTAAAAACCTTACCTCTTAGCTAGACCCGGCTTAGCGCTCGACTGTTGCCCCCAATTAGGTAAAGATTCCTTCAATATTCGATTAATATCCTTGACAGATCAACTTTTTACTCTTCCTTCAATAACTATCGACCTGGGAAGAGAAAGCCGAGTTATCCAGTGTTAACTATTGAAAATCGAGTCGGCTAATCTAGACTGAGTAGTATTATCTAGCCTTTCTCCAAGCGTCACCTTCCGACATATCCTCTTGGAGTAATTGCCCATGTTTCTTGGATTATATTGAGTTTAGATCTATTCAGTCATTGCCAAAGTCAAGTTCAGGTCCTGGTTAATGTATCGGTGAGTCGGAAGCTTGGTCGGCTCAGCGAATGACGACTCTCCATTATCAGATAGGAAGTTATCAATTGGCCAATCAGTAAGCTAGCTGTTCTAAAGGTATGACAAGAAAATGGTAGCAATCATGAATCAGTTGGAGTATGGCATATAACATTATGAATAATGAACACCGGTAGTGTTGGCGAGGATGGAATCCGCTACATCAACAGATTCATTGCAAGCTATGTAGGTATGTATGTCGTGGCGAGAGTGATGAAGGGGTAAACACGGGGGGGCAATCATTCGGCAGATGCTATAGAGATTTTCGGTGCGCAGAGATGGAAGAAAGATACTTTCTGGCTTATGGCTATGTACTCCCGATTACTACTGCAAGATCTAGATGCACATGAGAATCACTGCATGCATTAAAGTATCGTGAATACATGTACTACATTGACTGTACCCATCAGCATTACTGAGATGACTACCTACAGAGCTGATAGCGCACTGTTGACTGTGCAATGTCAAGGCTTGAAAGCTGCCTGCTAAACTCGCTCCTTTCCCAACCTCCTCGTACAATTGCCGCGTCTACTCAGCGTTTCGAATCTAACATGGAATAACGTATAATGAATTTCACACTTTTGCTTATTTTTCTTCAATAACTACCTAGGGAGATTGGGAAATCTCGGTATGCCTTCGGAAAGTACTTTGGTGAGCATACTTTCCCTTCTACAGCCCTAGGCGTGATTTACCTGTTAAGTGGTTGATGAGCAGAACGCGTTGTTGTCCAGTATCTCATCTCTCAATTGACAACTCACATGTAACTATGAGAAAAAATAAGATGAGAACTCCATCTCACGATCTTCATAATTTCCCAAGTCATAATTTTATACCATTCAGCTTATCTCATTGGACAAGAGTCCACAAGATTCCAAAATTGCAAATAGTAATTTGCAACTTATCTTCACCCACACTTCCCTATCCTATCTCAAACGAACGGTCCAATGATTGATTGTTTGCAGTCGGTTGGCGGATCAGTCAGTTTGTTTACTTCATTTTACAAGCAGTAGTGGTATGGGGCATAATACTGTAGGTAATGGCTGTTGCGGGATGGGAATGGGTGCTGGGACCTGGGTCTGGACGGGGTGACCGTAAACAAGGCGAACAGCAGGGTACGGGGGAAGATATCATCGATGGCAGATTGCAACTTGCAAAATTGACAATGGGGAATTTGAGCCATGAAGTTCTTTGGCCCTAGGAAATAACACAGTCTATTGTATCTATGTCCATACAAGACGAATTTGCTACTTTGATTACATTCTGCTTTGCTGTTGTTTTCTTCAGGGTTGACCGTTTCTGCGTCGCTGTCAAACAATTCGAACAATTGGAGATTTTTACCAAGTCACTCCCTGCTAACTACATTTCCTTCATGAACTCAAACAGTAAACAAAACAACGTGGGATTGATGACGGGCGGCACAACATCAATATGGGAGAGACCTTGTTTCAAAATATCTCAATTTGAAATTGATTTCAAAAGTATCTGAATCGTTTAAATGACCCAAGACATTGAAATTCTACTCAGGTTCTTACTCTCATCTCATCGGCATTGAATATTACTCGGTATTGACTGCTGCCAAGGTGATATTCCTTTGCACCACGGTGCACCTATTGTATTGGCCAAGCATCAAGTCGTCTTGTCCTCAGCCAACATCACCGGAGATCTTCGTCCAAGCCATTCTTTCAGAAACGTAAAAAACTATCGAAATGATTTTTTGAAACTTTGACTTCAGTAAGTACGAGGAGCCGCGCCGCTGTCTGGGCTCGAGGAAGGTTCTTCAAAAGGAGATACAAACTAGAAACAATCAATGCTACATCCCACGCTCAAATCCCACACAGATACGGGTAAGTTGGACGCCATGAACGCCACAAATTATATCCCACACGCCTACGCCGAAACCGCCGCTACACTGTTTTTTTCCCACCAGCGACACACTTCTAGAATTTCATTTTTCCCCTTCATTTCTCGCTTCCAATATTTCCATCCCCAGCCCATAGATTTCCCCCTTTCACCTCCCCCTCTCCCCTCACCGTACCACCGCATTGCAATAACTTTCACTCCACTCATTCACTCTCATCTCCCCCGGCATTGCGGCACGATTACAATTGCGCTAAATATGACGTTACTAAGGCTTGTTATTTACACTGTCACTCTTGCAATCGCTGGTTATCTCTCCAGAACCGTGCAGCTATTCGGCGGAATGCAATTGAGACAATACGGAGGCATATACTGGGATCATCAGATCTTGCATCAATTCTCATGTCAATGACAAGGGGAACCTGGGTGAAGATGGAGACTAATTGTTTAGGGAAAGCTTGATTGCGAAATTGACATTTTGGAGGTGGAGCAATGGAAATGGTTTATTTACTTGGGCTAAACTTATTATACAACACACTGTAGATAGTTATCTGAATAACCTGGATATGAATTCATAGATGCTGCAATTGTTTTGGGTAATATTAAGTTATCATCAAGATGAGTGAGTCTGAGTACGGTGCAGGGTAAAAGGGCTTCTTCCTCCTCTTCCCGGCACTCGGCCTTTCTTCCCCCAAGAAATACTGGAGAAAATTCAATAAGAAATAACACATAACGCGGTCAAAACATACGAACCCTCTTTGCAAATGGAAAAGACGCGACGGAACCTACCAACTGCGCATCGGTAGCCTCATGCATCTCTCTTTGGCAATACGATGGGTGGATGAAGGAAGTGTTCATCCTTCCACTATACAAACCTTCTGTCGCTTGGAATGTCTTTGAAAATTAGGTCAGCTCGATCAACGTCCAGTAAGCGCTCTCATCTTAACCTCCACTTTTGACCGGTGTGAGGAATACTGGTATTGGAAATACCGAAAGGATACCGTAATAACCGTTCAATTCCCTCAAATTCCCCATCGCAATTATCACAGTCGTCTGGTCGGCTCTAGGTAACGACGTAACTATCCAATATATCCGATCCGAGGCTCCTAATGTAGTGATACCGTTACATCCCTTTCATCCCATTGCAATAGCCTCGGAATTAATACCGTCAGTTCCTTTCGAGCGCCTAGAACTAAAAATACCTCAGGCTACCTGAGTTGGCTCCGAAAGCCTGCGATAACATCATTTTTCCTTCATCTGCATTTGAACACAAAATGGCTGGTTGCAATACAACAAGTGCTGGGCATGCTTATCTTTGGCGTGGCATTTGCTTGGAAGGAAACTCAAAGTTTCATCCTAATTTTCATTCACGCAATCCGGTCCGTTGCATCTTTAGGAATTAGATAGACAAGTTAGTAGGATTGACATATCACACGATAAACATAGTGATGTTGTTGACGTCGTAGTATCCAGAAGTCTACAAGTGCTAATATCATATTATTACGAAACGAATCGCTCTCCTTACGTTCAGATTTGCCCATTCAACACCAAGAAACTCTATCAACGTCACAAACCTGTGTTAGCATGGCGTAGCCAATTAATGCTGTGTCAAATATTCCTCTCTCATCCATATCAAATCTGCCCAGAATAGATCACCCACCCTGATAAACTTCGGACAAATAACTGACATTCAGGGATTCAGTTCTGTTTCTGAAAAAGGGCCTTACTTTTTGGGGTACTCCGTATTTTCCCTTGGGGTATCAAACTACCCCATGGATAGTCGCAGACGCTCCAAGTCTTGGTTTCTGCTCGCCAACAGCGCTCTTCCTGAGACTTCCTCCTACATCCTTAGTAAGACTACTCGCATACCGTAAAAATCCTAGTCAAATAACATTTGCCATGAAGCAGTAGAGTTTTCGTCTTGCAGCTTGATCCTCATTCTCGGCCGTTTGGTTTGGTTTCGCCTCATCTCATCGGTCAAATTTGAACCCTGCAGAATTTTAGATGCTGCAAATGCAATGTAACTCTTTACTTACACAATGGGCGATTTACGGATGCGACATTTGGTGACGAAAAGGAAGTTTGTTTTGATCACGTGAATGTCAGCTTCTACGAACAGCGCATTTTAATTTCTTCTGGGTGATTACACAAGGCGGGTAGGTACAGTGAGAGAGACATACGTCAGAATCTGATCGGGAACTGGGGCCCTGGTCTTGGGGGGGGAGGGGGCAAACCGGAAATATTTTATATCCCTCATTCTTCGCAAGGGTTTGAATGCGACAGGCACGCGAGCAAGCAAGAAAAAATACCTTGATTTGATCAATTAATTGATGTAAGAATCCGTATGTAAGTCAGAGTGAACCATTGGAAGTTTACGAGTTTGCCGCCACCTTTCGTTTTCCAAGCTCAGCTTTCTCGAACTGCCTGCAGAGACTGGTTTGATCGCTCTCCCCAATGAGATGAGATGAAGTCAGAATATTCTGACCATGATGTTCCAAATTTCGATTTTTCTCAGGCACTGTTTAGGTGTGTAGTACAACCTCAACACATCTTATTCTAGGCGTCTTCTAGGCGTTCAAGCCTATTAGGCCAAGCAGCCATGACCTAAAAATGAGAGAGTCGAGTGCTATCCAGGTTATACGTAGGCTACGCCAGCGCCGGTCAATCCGACACGACAATCGACGAAACGAAGAACAAAAATTTATCTCACTACTGCATGGAAGAAAGTCTTGACAGATTGCAGACATTGTGTTCTTCCAATAACAATCGAGCAAAGGATGATTAGTTTCTCAGCTGCTTCCCAATCTCATTACTTCTTGGGGAATTGATTTGATGGGTGCACGAGCATACAAACCACTACAAAAGCTAGGTGCAAAATTAAGCGACAATGAAGGGGAAATCCTTGGAACCGTTGGTTAATGTTTCCAATTTCCTCCGACGCCAATCTGCACCTCCACGGACCTTATGGTACGAAATTTATAGGCCAATGGACTTGTTTAGACACCCCACGAAAGTATGGTTGATTTTCAACAACATGATTCGTGTTCACACATAGTGGTTTTTCGAATTATCTAGTTTACACAGCAAATGTCTTGACGGGTGAAGATTTTGGAGTGTGAGAAGTCATTGAATACGGTAGGGCGCAAAACTACCAGGAAAGACCTTACAAAACTTGTTAAATCGTGCTTTGATCTAAAATTCCCGAAGTCGGCAGCGGGATGGGCTGCAGATGGAGCTAATTGAAGGGTGTATCGTTTCCAATTTACATTTCAATTCACATCTGTAATGAAAAGTCAAACAATTCAAATCAAATGCCGTCTCAACACGCTTTTCGTCCCTTCTTCGGACCAAAGTCAATTTTTTCTTGGTGCTTTCGGTTGATGTTGCTCTCACTCTGCCCCCAAGTACCTCTTGTGGGATTGGTTTCAAAAGATTTTTTTTATATGGAGATCAAACGACATGAAATCTTGGATTCATTTATTCATACAGGAAATCCTAGACAATAGGAAAGAATGAGTTTGATACCAAGAGAAACATCAAATGGCATTCATGGAATGAGCGAATATCGTCCTATTGAGCATCTTAATTCTCCTTTCTCATTGCGACAAGTGTCTCTCTCGATCGCATCCCAAATTCAGAATTCAAAACACAAAAAAAGATCAAACGAGGTACCAATGTTCAATGTAGGTTTTGACACATTCGGAAATATCCCAATTTTCTGAAATAACATCAATATCAAACTCCCAACAAAACACATTACTCAAGGGGCGGGGTTTGACTTTCGTCTGAAATTCACTCCGCCATATAGTTTTGACCCCATCATTGTGAAGCTTCCAAGAAAGGGGTCTGTATGCTTGGCTTGAATGTCCCATACATGTTGAAACGAAAAATGAATATCTGTGGCAATTTGGCGAAATAAAAATTTCAAATAGAATATGTTAGGTGAATTGGTATGTCGTTTCACTGGTATTTTCGATCGGAAATTCTAAAGCACGGTAATAACACCAATCACGCGGTTTTAAAAATCTAAACGATCCTCAGACATACCAAGCATACTCTCCAAACATTTTGATATACGGTAAGGCATTTCCTTCACGGTCGAGGTCAAGATGGAGGGCGATTGTTCGTGCGCACGGGAAGATCTGTATATGATATGCAAATCATCTCAGGAGTCAGTTGAATTTAGCGACCGAGCTACAAGCTCGGTCCTCTTTCATGGACGAAGGAAAAATATAATGGGTGTTTCATGTTATCTTGGAGTGGAAGAAGAAAGAAGCGATTGTGTTAGGGCTGGAGGTGGCGTTGGGAGTCAGTATCTGTGGTTTGGGGGTTGCTTTATTGGGGTTTGATAAGGTGAGGCTCTATTCGAGAGGTGGAGTATTGAGATTGAGGATGTGATATTGGGATGTGGTCTATGGGTGTGGTCTATGGTTTAATGGCTGATGGTAGGTGATAATCAGTTGTTCCAGTGCCAGAGTCGTTAAGGATGGGAATCATTCGTAATTAGAAGAAAAAGTTGAATCTAGAAAGTCAATAATATACATCATAATTTCTGCTTTGATCTGATATCAAAAACTTGCCACAGAGCCGGATTTCTTGTACAACTTATTTCCATAACCAATATCTAAACCATATCACGAATTGAAACTTCTGAATCAACACACCATATTAATTATAATGATTCAATTCTGACCCTTAATTCTCGATACCCGTACATCTTTATGAACTGTCGTTGAAATGCAGTCCGAAAAGAAATTATTGATCACGTGAGTTTTTGTTACACAAAAATGACCCGCATCTCAAAAAGTGAATGGCAATTACCCAAAGAGGAAATTTCAACTTCCAAATCTGAAATTTTGAGGATTTGATAAGCATCAGATGCTTTGAATTTGTCTTTGTTGCCCGTGGAATATTTGTTCTTCAGATATCTTCATCTAACTGTGATAATTCGTGTATTCTTTCTTGTAACGTGAAAGGGCAAGATTATTACCCCTCTTTTGTGAAATTCCCTCATTTTTGCCTCAAAGACATAGAATTCAAGTTTTATATCCCTCACCATGATGGATGCCACACAGCTTATAGGTACAGATGGTCCCAAAGTCAATGTACATAAGAATTGGAATATCCCAGGTAAAATTCAGTGGAAAGCCACCGAATTTCCCTTCAAAGAAAGTCCGGTGGGAAGCAAATCCTCAACGTCAACTCATCCTCCATCGGCCACAACTATCAACTGTAAAGAGGGAGGACCAAAACAAAAGTTCGCATTCGTCGATTTATCATCTTCTGGAACAAAAACAGATGTTAATGTACGAAAGTTCGTGCGCAAGCATGTGAGGAATGATTTCCTAAGCAAAACGATTCGGAAAAGTAAAGGGGATCCGAAACTCCGTTCGAAATGTATAAAACCTTTCGTGGAACCCAAGTCAGTCATATCTGATCATCACCAACATGATGGTCTTATTATTGAGGATCTCATCGGGTTTCCGACTGCACTCAGCTTGTCTCCATGGCCTATTGAGATGACGACAAGAACGCACCGGTTGCTGAGCCGATATTTTACGCATGTTAGTTCGAGAATGTACCCATTATCCAAATATCTTTCTTCCAATCCTCTACGTTCAGATGAATGGTTTCGTTTTACAATCAACGATGCAGCGATGTTTCATGCGATATTATATGCTGGCGCAATCTATCTCTCCTTGCTTCAAGGTGGGAAGGACTCGGAAGATTCAATGTACCACCTTGGCAAAACCTTAGAAATAGTCAAGGAAAAACTTCAGAATGGGAAACCAGTCGACGATAGCACTATTGCTGCTTTGTCGTGTGTAGCTTTGGGGGAAGTATGTTTACATTTCGATATCAAATTTTGCTACATAATTATTTGATATCTACTAAACTTCCACTTAGGCAAATACAGGCCATTCAGATCTATGGCATATTCATATGCGTGGTATACAACAAATGATAAACACGCGAGGCACGATGTCGTCTCTTCCTATGATTATACAGACAAAACTTCGTCGGTAGGTAATTTTACTAAAACATAGAAAAACCTCATTCTAATTATCTTCAAGGTCTGATATCACTGGTGCGATTGATTATGCTGCTGAACCATATCTTTACTACAAGCCACGAAATCATCCTGAAATATCAATATCTAAAATTCTACCGGTGCATAGAATCAGCACCATCAATGCTTACATTGAAATTTCATTCGCTAGATGCGGTATTCACTCAAATCTCATACGGATAATGCAATATCTAGCTATCTTCTACCAGTCCATACAGTTCGCCTCATTAAGCAGAATTCTTCTCGACCCAGGAGATTTTCTTGATGATATTTACTGGATTGAGTATGAATTGTTATCATTTCCCCTGTCTCTAGAAGGAGACCAAGAACCTACTATCGACAAAGCAACTCGTATCGGAGCTCTACTATTCATGAAGTCGATACTTGAAGAATACCCACATTCCTCTACTGGTCCTTCTATCCTTTTACAACAATTACAAGAATCTCTGTCCACAATTGATACCGCTACAACCACAGAACAAACATGTCAATGGCTGATTTGGTTATTTACTATTGGCGCTGTTCATTCAAAGCGGAATCTTATCACACGAACTTGGTTTGTGGAGCAATTGGCGGGGTTGCATATGGAGCGCCTGAGAGATTTACTAGTTGACGGGCAAGTACATGCAGAGCTACATGCAGAGAAGTTAGAAGAAGAAGAAGAAGAAGACGAAGGAGAACTTCAATTGTGGAGATTATTGGAGCTGAGACAAGTTATTGGAGAGAGAGATCTCTTCCTACTTTGGGATGATGTTGCTCGGTGGAGACGAGAATCTTACGGTTTTGGGGAAGGGAATTGAAGATTCCGGGCTTGGTGATTTCTTGGGGCTGGGCTGGCTACTGACGGATGGTACGCTACCAAGTTACCTTAGGATACATGCATATCTGCAAACATCACCACTACTCATGTACCTCTGGGGACAAACCAGACCGACTCAGATGATGTCGTATGACAGGGAAAATATGGAGATAGTTCGGGGAGGTAGCACATAACACGAATCAGCCCTGTCCACACTAAGAAGATTCTATGGCTTCCAAGATCCTTCTAGACTATTACCCAAACGAGTCAATTAATATAATTCAGATATCAAGAGAAACCAAATCCGCAAGTCTACGTGGCGAATTTTGAACGATGGGTCGTTCGTTCGCCTCAAACTTCAAAGTCAATTTCAGTTCCGCGGTTTGTGGTTTCTGGTGGAGAAATTTGTATGTATGTAGGGACATAGCTTATACATACCCGGGGATAGCTATAGGCCATCCAATCATTGCGTTACAGCGTCACAAGCAGTTTAGAGTGGGTTGCCGGTATTGATTTATCGGAAGATGCCTCAAAGACTCCATATATTTTCCATCGGAGAAACACAAAGAATTGACCGATCGTATGTGCCGTTCTTACCGCGTGGAAGAACATCTTTTTCAATGAGGGATTTACTGGGATATAATTTTTTGCAGTGAGATTTACATATGTGGGCTGGGAGCCGATCGTTCCGATTTCTTGCTGTGATTCGTGAGACGGAAGTGAGACGCGTCGATAGAGAGTGCTTTCCATGTTGGGTTACGCGACAGGATTGAAGGATTTATTTCGCCGTCATATGGAATGGAGGGTAATAGTAGAAGGCCCGGTTTTTGGCAGAACCAGTAGGAAATATACCTCAGTGGGTACAAATGTGCGAAGCTGGAATTAGATAGATGATAGATGAATGTGTGTGTTAGTCAAATTGGAAATGGATTCCAAGAAGATGGTCTAGATTTTAGAATGTCGCGACAAGAAGGGTCGAGGAATTGCCGGATGGTACTCTACATCGTATAATTGCTTGGTCGACGCTGTCGATTGCAATTCCGCTTGCAAGCAACTCCGTTACCGCTAGATGAAGGAGTTTCGACAATCTCTGGGCACATCCACAAGTAAGGTCTCCTGAGTAGCGAGACTTTGATGGAAAAATCCTGTTGAAGCCAACTTCATGATGCAAAAGCTAGGCTGCGTCGGCGATATTTGCATCAATTCCTTATTTCGGCCCAAGGCTAGAGAATGTTGATAAACTGCTCTCGCTGCCACTGCGCACTGCCACTACCACTGGCATATCGACCGGTATTGGCATACGGTACCGACAGTACAAGTGTTCGAACTCTATTCTCTATTCCGGTGATGCTGCTAGGATCTCACTCCGATCACTTCGCACGTAGGCAATAAGCCAAACTCTGGATTGGAGAATGAAGATCTCATCAGTGATAACATTGGCGTTGGCCTATTATTCCGGAATTGACAATTGGGTTGAATGTCGATTTTTAGACCATTATGGTTCTTCTCGTTGATGACAGCTGGATTCGAAATGGACATGGTGTGGAAGAAAGAGCATTTTGTTGCGATGATGTTAGCTCTTTTGTTAAGTGCCGTTTCTTCTGAGATAGCCCGGCTCTATTTCTTCGTTCTTGGTGGTTGTTAGGTGCTGGTTTGAGGCATTAGGTATCAAGTAGTATGTACAGAGAGCAAGATACTTTGTACTTTCAATAACATTTTCCCTGTTCCTAAAGTTTTCTCTCGACAAGGTCTTCGGTCTGAGATCTACAACTTCACGGGTGTTGATGTATACTATGTACGGAGAGGAACATACACTGTGCTAGTAGAAATGCCTTCTCTACTACGAACCTAACAATTCTCTTTCACCACGTGTACTTGCATTCGATTATTTTCAGCTCTCCAGACATATCTTTGGCCTAAACTATCGCGTACTAGATAAGAGAGAGAGGAATACATACTGTACTCGCAAATTTTAAACCTCCTCCCGCTAGCATCATGAGATTGAGGGATCGCCAAAGCCAACTCATATTCAGCTTTATCTTTGGACAGGCTGCCCACGAGACTCACCCCGCGCCTTTGAATTAAGCTTGACGTTGATCATCCCAAGTATTATTTCATCTTTTCTATTTTTAATCCATTGTGCGGAAAATTAAGCTCATGAGTATACTTGGCATCGACTTGGCTTAAAACGGTGTCGATTTCATCATGCATATTGATATTGTTGTTGACGTCAACATGAAATTTCTTCTTTTGGATACACGTCAGTAGCGTATTTCTCTCGCTGTTTTAGGAATTTGACAGCTTATCCAAATCCGGGGGATCGACACATCGCTTCTGTTTTAGTGTTGATTTGGTCTTCCTCCTTCTTGGAGTCTTCTCGGAATACCGTATAGTAGAGGGAATCAATAGTATTTTGATCGGTTTGGGTTTTTGAGGCACTAGGTAATTTGCAGGCAAGAGAATGACTCACTCAGAGATGGACTCTTTTTTTTAGCTCTGCGACTGGGATTTTATCGTTATTGTCCTATTAGTTTGAGCATTTTCTTGATTACCTTGTAGTTGAATGGTCAAATTGATGGGTTAGGTGACTTGTACAGTTGTGGTAAAGATCACTTTTTAGAGCCTGCTGGTAGTTAATAAGCAAGAAATTTCCGATGACATCTGACATCTAGACTAGTTTAGTTGCATTGTCAACTTGGCTCTAGTAGATCTGGGTTTCACAAGATTGATTGGTCATTCATTCTTTACTAAAGAGGCAATGATGTGGTGTACATCCGGGGAAGTTATATCATATACCGGGATTTATAGACTAAAGAGTATTCTATCAATGTAGAAACACTTTTATATGTGATGATTAGGATTGGGTTAGAATATGATTCTGGTGTGCTATTAGGCTTTAAATGGTGGTTGCGACTCTGGGAATATAGTCTGGTCAGAGTAGCACTTGTAATGAAATCATTGTCCTTCACGTCTACAACAAGTACATCTGTGCCCGGAAACCCAAGAGTATCTATTGCGCCATCTGCGCTAGAAAATACCAAACTTTCTGTTATTGAGCCGGCCGGAGGGAGAAACCTATAATGTAATAGAGAAAAGCACATTGCCATCTTTCGTTTGAGGATAGACCGACTTGTTTCTACAAGTAGAATGTAGGCGTCATCGTCACTCTTCCCATCTAGATCTATTGAAATTCCAAATATGATTGTGATCACAACTTTCCTGCTTGATTATATGCGTCATCTCATAGTTGTCGAGAGTTAGGTTTTTTATATGTCTACATCAGTAAAGTTGGAAATGAAAGAGTAGTTCTGGTGACGATGTAGAAGCCAAAGGTAGATTTAGTAATCTTTACCTTCATTCACATTTACAACCGAGAGCTTCCATTCATGCCATTGCTTTGAGTGGGTTAAGAATAGGAGACTGTGTGTTTTCTTCAACACTCCTGCCTTTGTACTGCTTGTCTAGATGTATCTGTAGATGATTAGCTCCACGGGTTGAAGAAATGAGTTTGTTGCACATCTCTGTGTGCCGCAGTTCCGAAGGTTGCGGTAGTATAATACAGTAAAGGAAATGGAGGTGAGTATTAATATTCATTGCCATCTATAGATGTGGTATTTTAATTGACTTGGATAGATACTCTACGAATATTTCTTTAATTACTACAGGTCATGAAAATCAAATAGCATGTTGAAATTTTTATTACGTTATATTCCACGTGTTCAATCTTTCATTGTTGTCCACTGGTTACCAACTCTATTGTACATTCTGGCAGGTTGGAAGGATATCATGTTGCATGTTTCTTCTGGTTTGTTTGTCAAAAGAAATGCTTGAGAAGATTTCTATTACACGTTTCTTGTTGACTATTCGTCATGATAACTCCCTGTCGCATATCTCATCCCAACTATTTGTCAAAACAACATTTTCTTCCTCGAAATGGGAAGATATATGTAATGGGAAATTGGGATATCTTCCTGTTACAAATCTACTTTCAATCGTCTCTCACAGAAACTACTTGCGGTTGCATTTGCTGCACATCTCATCTTGATTATCTGTCAAAAGAATTGTCTAAAGGCTGAGCGACATGATAGGAGGAACAGCACTTCATAATTCCCAGTATACAACGTGGCTCTTTAACGACGCTTATCGATCTGGTATAGCTTACCAAACACTCCCTCATCTTGTATATCCAGCTTGATACGAACATAAAATTTGGCGTTTATATCTGCTCTTCACTTTACAAATTGCGTTCAGTTGACTGGCTGACAACTTTTTATCTCTATAGTATACTTATATCTGCGTTTATGAGTGATGAGAAACAATGTTTCTCCTGTGCATAACTTAGATATAAGTCTAGTAAGATAATGGGGATCTTTAATCAATCTCTATATAATCGATTTGATTTACCTACCTGAATGTTGAAATATACATACCTAGGTATCTTGAGTGTATATCCACCCTTTTATGTGAATCAGTCTTAGATAGATGATTACATCAATGTCCTCATAAATCTCTCTATTTCGTAGACTACGAACTGATGTACCTCTTGACTTCAACTCATCTAGCTTTAATCCCTCCAACCTAGCTTACTAGCAAATATCTTTCTTTGCACATCGCACTCAATATGAGCATACACAGTTCTCCAATCATCGCGGCTCTCCCCCATCTCTTTCCAGCTTCCCTGTATCTAGTCTACTCCACTGAACAAATGTCTGACATTGATATCAGAAGTTTCCTTTGGCTTACCTATCAAAGTTGACACAGTAAGATTTCATGTAAACGCGTGGTTTTCTTTGTTATATATCTGAAATTGAGCAACAAACCTTAACAGCGTGTATAATTATAGGAGTAAAACCTGAGTATGGGATCACCAGATGTATATAAAGCAGATACAAGCTCTTTCACGACTGTAGTTGCTCTAGCTGACTTCATTCCTTGATCTTACCCATGGTAATCAGCAAAGATAACAGGTATTACGAATCCTCGAGTGTCCTAGCAAGAGTTATTCAAAAAAAAAAAGTAGAGATAGGGATAAGAAAGTTCCGTCTTCTTGAATGTCAAAGTGAATTAAGTATTTTCAGTTTGGCATGGGTTTTGTTGAGCGTTGGTATCTCGGGGGTAGGGGGTATCTCGGAGATTCATAACTACAGACCCGTGATAAAACATACAGAAGAGATCAGATTTGCAGGTTATACTACACTGCGAATTGTGTTGCGTTTAATCAGGCTTTGAGGGACACTTGAGATATCTTGAGCTTTTTGCATCCCCCACTCGACGTCAGATTCACGGGTACTAGTACGAATACCTCATCAATGATACCATTCTACATTTATCTGCATGCTTCCGATGATGTTATCCTAATTTAATCCTCCCACTCTCTCAATAGCTTGCGCCTGGACAGTTTTCATGCAATCAGCTATTGCTCTCTCTTTGGCAATTTCTTGTTCGCCTTTCGGGCTTCCGCTGCACTGCTCTTCCCTCCCGCTCTGCACTCACGCCGTCTCCCCCTCTCCTCATCCGTATCACCATCCTCATCTTCTTCATCTTGATCTCCTACATCTTGTGCTCCCTGGCTACCCTGTTCATCTTCTCCTTGTTCCTCTGGCGCTTCATCTGACACTGCTTCTCTGCCTCTGTCATCATCGTCATCTTCCTCACCTCCCTCTTCTTCCTCCGAGTCTGTTTCACTATCTGGCATCTCAACTTGCCTAGGATCCGGATGATTTCCTACCCACTGTCTCAAATATTCATTCACATGTCTTACAAAGAACACTCGACCGCCAGGCTGGCCTCTAGGCGGAAATACCTCATTCATCTTCTTGGCGAGAAACTTTCTACTAGTTCTACTGTCCTTCCAATACCTCCCCTCATCGTGTCTTTCTTGAAGTAAATCCTGAAGATGTTTTTTTTCTGCCTGCGTCCATATTCTAGCCGGCTTTTTATGTGGCATTTTGAGACGTGTTGTGAAGTTACTGTGAGATTGCGATTGATTGTGCAATCAGATGATGAGATGACGAGATTTTACAGCGATAATGATGTGGTTGAAATAGTGATGGCAGGATAAAGACAACTCTATGGACAAGCCGGAAATCGTGCTGGATTACCAGACGACAGTGGAGAGTTCTCCATTCATTCCAAATGTACATTGTAGTGTTCTTTGGACCATGGTGCGGCGATTGTTTGATGAATTTCGGGCAATGCGTAATGAATTAACTAATTGTTGTGAATGATGCTTTGTGTCCCCCATTTTTGAATGCTGAAGAAGTGAGTCGATTTGGGGTTTTCTCTTTATCACACAATAAATCTGGTATGAATTGATAAAAGAGACGATCGAAACGAGGGTATTGAGAGGGGATATTAGAGAATGGCACTAAGAGAATAGGGGAGACTAGAACTCTGTTTTCCCATGGATTATCTTTATCTCTTGAAGCAAGTGAGCCATCATAATATCCGATTGGATATCATAGCTGTCACTTCAGTTCAGTTCTCCCATTTCTTCATCCTGAATTTTCCGTCTATTCAAATATTTTGTTCTCGTCGTTCCACTATCATCTTACTCCTAATCCACAATTCTTTTCAATTCTATATTGAGATATTCTTCCTCGTCTTCCCCTGGACCCTGTTTCATCTCCTCAGGTAAGCCTTTCTTTCGATCAAGCAGTAGAACGACCGATTTGGCTAATTGAACGAGCTCTTCTTTTTCTTTTTGCTTAGCATTAGCTTCTGCATGCAACATCAGACTGGGCTTCGAGCCTACACAAAAACCATCTACAAACGCCTCGACACAATCACTTTCTCGGAAGCTCTAAGAAATATGACTAGTATGGTAAAAAAGACAAGACCCCAAAGAGTCTTCGGTACCGATCTTCTTCCAGGCTAAAATCAGTATTACCCAGAGAATCTTCCATGTGAAGATACCCTGAGGATAGATGATGACCTTTTACCCTCCCCTCCCCTCTCCAGAGACACCCACACCCTCTAGACACCCACCCACAAAACCATATCTATTCCCATTGAAAACTCACGCACTAAGATTACTTCATCCCAATTCCAACCAGCCATTTTCCAATCCCAATCTCAAATCATAGCCAGCGATCTAATCAATATACCCCACCTACCACCCCAAATCTCTCCAAAAAGAAAAAAAAAGACCACACCCTGATTTCCTCACCCAACACCTCAAAAAACTTCAAGCAAAATACTTCCAAACCAAACAAAAAATAAATGATCAACGGAGAGGAGGTATTGAACCACACCCGATTTGAACGGATAACCTTTCGATCTGGAGTCGAACGCGCTACCGTTGCGCCAGCGGTCCTTAATCATGTGACTATTATAAGTTGAGCTTTTGTTTGCGTATATATCCTTTGATTTTGCGGGGGGCTTCACTGGGTATATGCTTCAACGTCTCGGCTTTGCATTATGTGGTGGGTGAAGGGAATCCTTGGTAAGCAATACATAATTGATTAAATGAAGCGATTGGGTAGAAATAAAACGTCATGGAAGAAGAAAAAAAAAAAAAAAAACTAGATGGGGATGTAATGGAAGCGCTCCGCGAGGAACTGTGAGCTCGCTGGAGGATTGGTTTGGTCAACGTCAGATCTCGAGTTCTGTCGTTTCGTTCATATTTGCAGATAACCTATACAACGCCGAACGTGTCACTTCACCGGAAACGTAAAAGAATAGGCCAGTATATATGATCAATACCAAGGTAAACATAAATGGATATATATTTTCAAAAGATTCAGCATTACACTGCCAGAGCGAATGATTGTGGTTAAGAGAAACCGAATCGATCGCACCCATCCTACTCAGTCTCAACACACACATCTGCATCGCAATTCTCGCTATCTTCCATGAAAATACCGCCAAAGATCAATCCCTCATTGATACCACTTTCCTGGAATCCATTCTTGGAAATATCTGCACCAGCGGCAAAATCTGTTGGCTTCTTCAATAGACCGAAGTGATATTGACCTTGTCCAGAAATATCATTGGTTAAAGCTTCAGTGACCGATTCAAGAGCCTTGGAAGAGGTAGAGTAGAATACTTGGGTTGTACTGATTCAAGGTTAGCTGGAGACATTTACTGGAAACAAAAGAGGAAAACAAACTTGGCGGTAAATCCAATTTCAACCCAAAGTTGTGCCATCCATCGGTAAAAGCAGTGGTGAAAAGTTCGGTTGCTCCCTCATTCACATTTCCGACGACTCTCAAAACATTTGGATCTGTGTTGTTTGTATCCAAAATGGTACCCGTCTTCAACACAAATTGGTTGGTGCTGAAATCTGCACTTTCGAGGAAGGCAATTTGATACTCGTGGCTGAGATTCAATGGACGAGAGGCATCCTTCATGATGGAGAAATGAAGAGTTTTAATGCCTGCGGTGGAAGTATCAGTGCCATTGTTGGATAATGGCATCAATTCAGCACGACGGAATCCAACTTGTACGTTTGTCGAGGAGGGAGCAAAGATGGAGGCATCAGAGAGGGTGACCTCGAAGGGTGTAGTTGAATTTCCATCATACTGAGAAATCATTAGGCGCGTAACCATTATAGCACATCGGATGGCTTACCAAAGAAGTAGGAATATCAGTTGGGATGTTGATGATTTGGCTCCATGTGAGATCTGGAAATGTTAGAAGAAGTGGTGTACAGGAAGAAATCAAACCTACTTGCACCAAAGTTATAACTGGGATTGTAGAGACTTGTATTGGAGTTATCAAATGCAGTTGGTGTGGTGCCTACTGGTACACGACTGTTGGTATCAACTTGGGTTGATAAAGTGTATAGTACTTTAGTCTATTATATATTATTCGTTCTTAATCATTATTATTATGGGAAGCTAGTACTTAATATAATAGAAATGCTAGCGCTAATATATACACTAGTACATATACTAATTGCAATACAGTGCCCTTTTAAATTATATAATCAATATCTCAATATTAGCAACTCTTAAATTGAATAAATCATATACTTAAGCCTAAGCCTATTATTCAATCTTAAACATAGTATTCTACTCCCTTAATTCCTATTTCATTATTTTCTTTCCATCTAATACATTACTTTAATAACTATTTTATTAATATTAATTAAATCTTTTAAAACTTAATATACACTGTTTTTAATTATAGTATTTATAGGATTCGATTTTTCATCAATTTATTTAATCTCTGTAATCTCCCTATTTTTGTAGTATTGTTATAAAGTTATAATATCAATCAAGAATCATTTTTCCATACTTGTATCGAGTTTAGTTAATAGGTTATATAATAACTTAGAATCTATACAGATTATAAATGATATTTGCTTTTTAAATCTGAGAATAGTATTAATAATATTCTTAATAATTATTCCAATATCAAAATCTAGAACTAGTACATATAATTCAAAAGCTAGTACGCTCCTAGTGATTCTCTTACATTTGATCGATATCCAATGAATAATATTAGTATTGCTATACTTGTCTACAAGGCATATAATATAATCGATTTGCAATGATAGGTTAATATTATTAGTAAAAGATATATTAGTAAAAATAACTAAATTAATAGAGTTTATATCAAAAGGTATAAATATAAATCCTCTTTTCAAATTGTCCATTTACTATTTAATAACTTTATTAAATTTGATAATATTTTTTTTTTTTGAATTTATTATTTAGATAATAATAGAAAGATAATATAATATCTCCGGTTGATATATAATTATAATATACACATCTCTTATATATTAGATAATATACTAATTTTTTAAAATAATATTTTTTTAAACTTTTCCTTTTATTTTGTATATATCAATATTTCCCAATATAACCATTCTAAAGTTATTACACTATCTTTCTTAATTCAAATAAATTCTATTATTTTTAAAAATAATCAAACCATTATTAAACTTAAATAAATAATCCTTAATAAACTATTCTCTATTTTTAGCTATAAAACCAGCCTTTTTCAATTTCTCTTATTCTAAATATACAAATCTCTCATCTCCAACTATAAGAATATTATTAATTTGAAGTCCTATAATATTAATATAATTAGTTAAATAAAGTAAACAAAAATTATATATAGATTATATTATATTTAGCCTATTCTTATAATAATTATAGTAAATTCCAAACCAATAATTTCCTATCTCTAAAATATTATATAAAGGCTTAATAATATATAGTATATCTATTATTAAGTTTAACCTCTATTAATATTTCTATATAAATAAATCTATTTAAAGTTATAGTTAATTAAGTATATATTTATGTAATATCCCTTAAATAAATCTGAATATACTTATTCGATATTTGTAAAATAACGGCAAATATAAGAATAATATATTGATTAATATATTAAATAATTAATAATTATATTGAAATAATAGTTTTACTTATATTCTTGTATATTTGAACTACTAATTATAATTTTATATATATTTTATTAATTCCTTCTTTCTTTATTTTATTAACAAATCAAAATTTAAATAATCATATTCTGGGCAATATATTAATTTTTGAAATAATTTTAAAAACTTCATTTTCTATTAAACTATTAATTTCCTTATATTGTAATTCCTTATATTATATAGATATATTATTTTATAAGAATATAGTTAATTACAATTATAGTTTAATATTAATATTCATTATATTAATTATATTAATCAAATTGCTATATATTCGATACTATAATTGTATATCTAGTTGTACCACTAGGAAAAGTGTTTGTGATTACAATACAGGTATATGTGATGTATTAACTACTATTATATTACTATTATTATTATTTATAATATTGATATCATTCGGCTCAATTGGCTCAACTTTTTCAGGTTCTTTATAAAAAGATTGTACTAATATAGATCGAAATTTAATTAATTCACTAATAAGTTTCACCTCACATATCTCCTTATTTATTTTAATTAGAATATATAGTCCAATCTACTTATCTAATATATTATTATCTTTATTCTTTTTTTATATTAAAATTTATAAATTAAATAATAAAATAAGAATTGATATTATAAATAATCCATTCCTTATTCTGAATACCTTTGTAACCTATCTTTTAATTTATATATAATATATTTCTATTATAACTTTCTTTATAACTTTTATATATTAAATAATTATTAGAATTAAAGAATTAATATTATTCAATCTAAAATATATTCTATAAACTAATAATATAGAAATAAGCTTATTAGATTCTATTATATTATTTACAATTTTCACTATTATTTGCAGAATTATTGATTTTATCAAATTATTATTCTCAAACTTCTTTATCAAGATTTTGTATATACAATATAAAGGGTAATAATATTGTTCTATAATCCCTACCGAATTATATACCTCAACTAATATATTCTTAGTGGTAATTGATATGGATTTTGCATTTTGGATAAACTCTTTATTCATAAAATTCTTTTTTGTATTATAAATAATATAGTTCAATGATTCTATATATATATCAATCCAGCATTTCCAAAAACTATTGAATATATACTTAACTAAAACATTTTCAAAAAACTGAACAACTTGATATCATATTACTTCATTAATAATATATAAAACTGATTTTTCTATAATATATATAATATTAATGTATATAGTATAATTAAACTCAATATCCTTTAATAAAATAAATCTAAAATATTCTAATGATTTATTATACATTTAATAATATTTATAATATTTAATGAAATACTTAATAATATCGTTATTCTTATTATAATCTACTTGTTATAATATATAATAAAAGTGTTATACGGATGGATAGTTAAATTAATAATATAAGCATTATAACTTAATAATTATTAAATAGTAGTCATTCTAATAAATCGACTTTTGAATAAATTAATCCATATTCACTTTCTATATTAAAAATGTATGTCCACATTTTCTAATAATAGAGTATTAATTAATTGAATTAATAAATTTATTAGTAATATTATTATAAAACGCCTTAAGCTAATCCATATCCTCTAATCCTAATAAAAATGAAATATCGATATTTATAATATAAAAGTCAATATATCCAAATAATACTTCGATATAAAATAATCCTATTGATATTATAGTTTTCTGTTGAAAGGTGTAGTTCACGTGATTATGGAGTAGGGGGAGCTAGCTTTAATTAGTATTAGTGAGAGCTCTATTCTATATAGAATTTTTTTTTTTGAAAGTTATAGAACAGACTTAGTATATTAATTTTTTTAATATTATTATTTTCTATTTTATATTTTTTATTTTATTTCTTATAAAAAATCATATTTAAAATAGGTTATAAGCCTAGGTTTATATTTAAATTAGAAATTATTAATAGGAAGAAATATGTAGAGGTATAAAAAAAAAGACAAAGGCTTATATAATTAAAAGAAAGGTAAAGATTTATATAATAAAGAGAATAAGTTGTAAAGGTGTAAAAGAAAGATAAAAATCTAAATCAAATCGAAAAAAGTTATAATAAAGACTTTTTATTAATAAAAAATTATAATAAAGGCTTTTTACTAATATAAAATCGAAAACCCCCGAAAAGATGTATTTATTTTATATAAAAACTCAAATTATATTAAGAAAAAAAGTAAATTAATATCCCTATCTTATAGTATATTAAAATCAAGATTAATAATAATACTTATAATTATGGGAAATAATTTTAATAATAAAAAGTCAAAGATTCTAATATTAAACAGAAAAAACTAATATTATTAATTCAAGATAATAAAACTATATTTTATTAAAAAAGGATAGGATTATATTATTATAAATAATATAATTGTATATAAAGCATTTTATATAGATTCTATTAAATTGATGGATGTAGTATATAGAATAAAGAAAGCTTAAATTGATATAAAACTTTTTATTATTTAGTATATTAGTAATATGAATAACAAACTTATCAAAAATACTAATAAGTTTAATAATAAATAAATCAAATTAGAGATAAAATATAAATATATTATTTTTTAAAAATTACAAAACAAATTTATATAATTAATAATATAAAAGCTAAAAAAGAATACTACAATTAAAAAAAGCTAAAACAAAATATATTTAATTCAAAAAAAAATAATTAAAGTAAAGATAGTATAAAAGGATTTATTAATAAAGAATATTATTTTAGAACTTTTTATTTAAAAATTACTAAAATATTTTAATATTACTATTAAAATAATTAATATCTAAAATCTTGATTTTATAATTAAATTTGAAAAGATTTAAATTATAAACAAAACAATTATTTTTAGGAATATTTTTATAATGAATAAGAATGGAGATATAAGTATAATAATAATTATATAAAATTATCAAGATTGTGGACAATATAATAAAAACTATTATTAAAGTTTTAAAAAAAACTTTATAATTTAAACAAAGAAAAAGAATATTTTTATTATAATAACTCGAATTATATTATATAAAACTATTTATATAAAAAAAATATCTAAATTTATATTAAAAATAATTTAATTAAAAAGTTATTATTCTTATTGAAATATTAAATAAATTTAAATTGAAAAAATTATAAATCTTTTTTTAATAATCTAACCTTCCACTCTATATATAATTATAATTATATTATAATTAAAACCTTAAATAAAAAAGAATCTTATTATTATTCAAATAAATCTATATATATATTCTTTTATAATAATATTAGAAAATAAATTATAGATATTGGTTATTTGTTATATATAATTAATTAATTTTATTTTTTATTTAACTTAAAACCGCTTTTTAGGTCAAAATAGATAAAAGTTGAAGAAGGAGAATTGATTATAAGAGAATATAGAATAATAAAAATAAAATAAAATAAAAAAATATATAAATTAAAGGTATTATATATTCCAGAACTAGAAGTAAGTTTATTATTTATAAAATCATTTTATAGGAAATTCAATATTAAAGGAGCCTTTAATAATAAAAAAATGTATTTTTATAAAAACAAAAAAGTTCTATTATCTATAAATAATTTTTATAGAATTTATATAATTATAAATATTATTATTAATAATTTTAATATTGTATTTTTAGTTATAAAAAAGAATAAGAAAATTCTATTAGAAATTAAGAATATTATTTATAGTAAAAATAAAATAAATAAAATAGATATTTAACAATAAAACTGTTTAAATTGGTATTAATTATAGTATTATTGCTTTAAATATATGGAATATAGAGTTTTGAGTAAACTATATTTAATTATAACTTTAAAAAAAATATTAAATTATTTATAGATTTAGAATCTTATAAAATATATATAGTAATAAAAATGAAAAAGTATTATAATATAGTTTTTATAAAATATAAAAAATAATTATTAGCTTTTATATTATTAGATGTATCGGAATTATTTCTAATATTATTTTGAAAAAAGTAATATTTTATAGAAATAATTTATAGTTGAATAAGAAAGGTTTGGGTAATATATCTGGAAAAGAAAAGTAATATTATTGAAGAATTGGAGAAATAGAAAGTTAGTATAAAGTAAAAGAATGGATTTCTGATTGAAGTAATATATATTAATAATACTTTAAAGATTAAGAAAGTATTATAGAAATAATAAAACAAGCTAGGTATATAACAATAATCGATATGTATATACATCTCAAATCAAAATAGTATAATTGAATAGGTAATTCAAATTATTTAATTAAATATTTATATAATATTTAAAGATTTAGTAATATTAATTAAATTCTAGAATTATATAGTAAAGGTAGATATATATATTAGGAATAGGATATATATAGAATTATAAATAAATAAATTTGAGATTAGATAAAAATATAAAGAAATATCTATTAATTAATAATAGAATATAATTATATAAATAAAGAAAAAATAAGTATTACTATATAAAGTATAGATTAGAATAATATTATTAATAATATATATTAAAATATAGGGATTAAAGTACTACTTTTATATTAATTTAGTATTTTATTTTAATAATACTTGCTAAGATAAGCTAATAGATAGAATAAAAATAAATGTATTTGTTGGATATAATGATTATATTATAAAGTAATTGTAAATATATGCTCTGGATAGGTATATAATAATAAAAACAAGTAATTATATATTTTTCAAAGGTTTATTAAAAGATAAGATAGATTTGAAATTGTGTTTTATTATTTTAAAAGGAGAATTCTTAAAAGAATAGGGAGTACAGAATATCTTATTAGAATAATGATTAGTAGGAAGATTTTGTAAAACTATAATTAAAACTATAAATATAGCATTTACAGAATCTATAATTATTGAGCTAGTTGAGTATAATTCAAAGGATAAAATCCCAAATCTTGTTGAAATATTTATATTAAGATTAGTAACTATTTTATAAATTATTATTCTATATATGATATAATTATTAAATATTGATTTAATAGATATGATTATAGAGATTAAAAAGGATATTAAATTAGTAATAAAAAAGAGATTAAGAGAATAAAATAATAAAACTGATTTTTAAAATACTAAATACTTATATATATTCCTTATTATTATTATAAATCTAAAATCAAATTAAGAGTTCTTTATAAAATAATAAAGTAAAGACTATATATTCATCTCAAAGGTAATTATTATGAATATAATAATAAGAGATATACTAATTCCAAAAATATATAAAAAGGCAATAAGTAATTTAATCTATAATGAATAATAATAAATAGTTATTAATTAGGAAATTAAGGAATTGGAAAAGAATAAGATATGGTGATAGATTTATAATAATGGGATAAATAATTTAGTTAATATAAAATGGGTATTTATAATAAAACTAAATATAAATAGATTATTAAAATAATTTAAGGTTAGACTAATAATAAGAGGCTTTATATAAAAGTACAGAGTAGACTTTTTTAATATATTTATATTTATAATATAATTAATAATAATTTATTTATTTCTATTAATTATAGTATTATAAGATTTTGAGATATATTATTTTAATATAAAGAATGTGTTTATTGAGGTAGAGCTAAAAGAAAAGATATTTCTATTTATATTATAAAAAGTTAATATTAAATAAGGATATATTTTTGAAGTTTTTTATAATTTGTATGGATTAAAGTAGATAGTTTGTAATTAAAATAATTTTATAAAGAAACGATTTATTGAATGAAATTTTGTATAAAGCTTAGTTAATCTATATTTATTTATTTATTTTGATAAAGGGATTATAATATTATTATATATTAATAATTTTTTTATTATAATATGGAATTTAGATAATATATTATAATTTAATAAACAATTTACTTTTGTCTTTAATATTAAGAATCTAAAAAAAATTAAAAACTTAAAGCTTTTAGATATAAGAATTATTAAAAACAGAAAAAACAGGATTCTATATATTAATTAAGAATAGTATTTCGAGAAAATATTAAATAGATATAGATTTATAAAAGAAATATTTAGATTTATTTCAATATCAATAAATAGTTATGAAGTATTTCGATTAGCTTGAGAGGATAACAAATAAGCAGATTCTATTAAATATAGCTGTATAATTGAAAAATTGATATATATAATAATATATTTAAAATTCAATATAGCTTTTGATTTAAAAAAGCTTAGTTAATATATAAAAAATCCAATAGAATTCTATATAAATCAATTATAAAAAGTAATATACTATCTACAAACAACAATCAATTATAAATTACATTTCGAATTAAAAGAAATTCAAAATCTAATAATCTATTTCAATATAGATTATACTAATAATATAATTAACAGAAAAAGTATATCAAAAATAATCACACTTTTGAAAAAAGGATTAGTATTCTGAATAAATCGAAAGCAGAACTTTATATTAATATTAATAACTAAATCAGAATATATAACTTAATTAATTATAATAAAGCAAAACTAATAATTAGCCCAAATACTTTGAAATATAAAATACAGGAAATTTGTTATAGAAAATAGATTTATTATTAATATAAAGAAAAATAATTAAAAGGCTATAGCTCTAATTAAAAATATATAATTAATTAATAGATTAAAATATATCGATATTATATATTACTATATAGAATCTTAAGTAAAAAGGAAAGATTGATATTAGTTATATTCCTATAAACAAAATAATAGTAAATAAATTAATAAAATTATTAATCAAAGATATATTTAAGAAATTTATAAAAATATTAGGAATAACAGATTACTATAAATAATTTAAGGAGAAATATTAAAAGGTATAGTTTACATAATTATAGAATAGAGGGAATTAATTCTAATTAATATTAATAAAAGCTTTATTTATATAAAAATTTTTCTCTTAGAAGTTGTAGAACAGACTTAATACACTAATCCTTTTAATACTATTACTTTCTACCCTATGCTTTCCATCTTATTCCCTGTAGAGAATTATACTTAAAACATTTTCTTTTTAAAATATATATTTATAATTTCTACTATTTATAGATTATACATCACCAGATATATCTATCGTTATATATAATATTATTTAATCCTAATTATTGATTTATTTATATAAGCTATATTAATATATATACTATAGAACTTTTTACTTATATAATTTATATAAAAGATATCTATTAAATTCTTTATAAATAAAATAATCTTAATAGAATCTCTAATAATTATATATAAGAAAATATTAATTGATAATTGATTGAATATTTCCTAACCATTAACAGATTTTGAATTAACAAAAAATATCTTTTTTTATTATCATTAATATCAAGATTCACAAAGAATTGATTTATTTTAATTTTTAAATCAAATTCTACATTCATAACCTTTCCCTTATATTTAATTAATTATTAATTATAGCGTTTATTATATATACTATTATTACTAGTCTTAATTTTTTTTTGATATTTATAATAATTTTTATTTTGTTTTTTCTGAATATATTTTATCAATTGATATTCCTCTTTCTTGTATATCTAATAACAATTATATTAATTTAAAGAATTAGATTATCGAAATTTATTATTATTTTTAAAACTATCATATTTGAAATTACTACCTTTAAAATCCCTAGAATCATTTTGATTATTGTTATTACAAAATCTTTTATTGATAAATAATACTTTATCTTTCTTATTCTTATATAATCTTTCCTATATATTAATAGATTATTATAATTAATTAATTAAATTAAATACCTCCTTTTTAGAATTAAAACAAACTAAATTATACATTTCTACATTCTCATATATAAATATAAACTTATTATATAAATAGGATATTTATTATATAACAAAATCAAATCGATATTACAACATACATAATTTCTTGATTATAATAATAAAATACTTATTAAATAATTTATTTTTATACTCCTTTTTAATTAATTTGAAATTAATATTATTCTATTTAAATAGTATATTATATTAATACTCCTTTCCCTTAAAATTACTCCACATATAAATACAAAGCTCTTTAAAAATTAATAATAATAAAATATAATTAATATAAAAGAATTAAAATATACTATCCTTAAACATAATTAAAAATACTTTATATTACAAATTTATAGGAATCTCTACATATCATAAGATTTTATAAAATATTGAAAATTTGAAATCAAAATTATTATTATTTTCACTATATTTCTTCTTATCAATATAGAATTTTAATAAATTAATAAGAAATTGATTATTAAAATAATTAGAATATATTAATAGTTTTTTATCCCTATCATATTTTTTTTTATTATTATTATTATTATTATTATTATTATTATTATTATTATTAGGATCTCCTTTTTTATTATTATTTCCATTACCATTTCTATCACCATTTCCATCATTATTTCTATTATTATCTCCATCACCTCCTCAATCATTATTATATTTAAAACCATTTTTAATAAATTTTTTAATCATTCTAAATTTAAACTTAAAATCCTTAATATTACAATTCTTTAAAACTTTCTGAACCTAATCCTTCATCCACACTCCCACAATAAACTTACAAAATTAATTATATAAAACTATATATACTTCAATACCTATCTTTAATATCAATACTTCTCATATACATAATACTATACATAGCTTTTATATATCCATCTAATAAATCTTTATAAACTATTTAAATATAAATATATTGAAATTATTATAAAAGATTTCAATAAGCTTATTATTATTAATATCCTTATAATCATATTATTTACATTTAAATTTAATATATTTAATTAACTTTCTAATATCAAATACAAATTCATCTTTAGCCTATTATTCCTTTACTAAATTTAACCATTCCTTATAATACTCCTTCTCCTTCTTTATATATAAATCCTTATCGATAATCTTAAAAATAATAAGAACAATTATAACATCATCGCTATCCGACATAATAATATATGAAAATAGATATTCCAAAATTTATAAATATTCTAAAAATTATAAATATAAATATAAATATTTTGAAAAAGTATTTGAAAAGGTATTTATAAAAATATTTAAATAAAAGTTTATAGATTATTCTATACAATATATAATACAAAAGTGAATACATAATAAACACAAGCTCGATTTATTATAATTAACAAAATTAACCTTTTTAAATATATCTTCCTAATATAATTATCCAAAGCACATTCTTTAATACAATAAAAGAAATAATATATTATACCAAATACAATAATATCTTCCTTTATAATCTTTTTAGAATTTCTATCAATCTTAAAAATCACTTTAAAGTATTTAGTACTTTATAATAAAATTCAAAACCCTAATTTGTAATATCACTAATTAATATTAATATTAACTTGAATTAATAAAGTATATAATACTTTAATCTATTATATATTATTCATTTTTGATTATTATTACTATAAAAAGCTAATATTTAATATAATAGAAATACTAATGCTAGTATATACACTAGTATATACACTAATTGCAATACAGTGCCCTTTTAAATTATATGATCGATATCCCGACAACGACCTTCAAATTGAAGTGGACAATCTTGCGCCTGTGCTACAGAAGCGAGAGTCAACAATGACAATCCGAGAAATGAGTGAAGCGACATGATTGATAGAGAACTTTGTAAATGAATGTAATGAGAAAGGAATGTATTGATATTTGTTAACGGGTTAAAAAGAATGGAATTGACAAAATCGTCACACAGTGATACTTTGGATGAAAGGGTACACGGTCCGAATAGCCCATTCATATAGGTATATATAGTTGGTCTACTCTACGACTCCGCGAGATTCCCCATCTCATCTATTATGGTTCAATTTCATAAGACTTTGCCAAAGAAGTTGAATTTACCTTACCATTAAACTTTCCTCAAATAGATTATGGACTGATAAACGAAGCAATAGAGATCCTTCATTTTTTGGAACGCATAATACAAGCGCGCGAATTGATACAAGAAGAGCAACAAGAAACGCTTCCCAAGCACCAACCATGGCAATTGCGGTGAAAATAATGGGTATATGCCGGTTTATAAATTGAGAATCCGGAGATCAAGAGACAAGCCTGTTTCAGCAAAACTCTAATTTGACTTGTAATTTCGGATGGTTCGGTCCATGCTGCATTTGGGCAGTCTTTCATTTCAGTTTGGAGAATGTTTCAGTCTTTCAGTCTTTCAGACTGTAGAAAGTATTCCAGCGGGAATGAACTTTAACTCAAGAGCTGGAGATATGGATCTCTTCTAGAACTACTATGAGGAGTGCAACAAACAGATGATTGGATTCCAAAGGGTCCAGGGTCTGCAGATCCAGGTCAGTCGTGAATATTATCATTTAGGAGAAATCAAAGACATAAGGAAGGAGTAGCAAATTGACATATTGCATTCAAGGGCCAATATATGAGTTTCCGAAGCGCTTTATATTATATATTGTATCATAAGTAGAGTTGCTAAAATTGTTGTACAGAACGATAGATGCATTGGGCACCAAACCGGAGGCCGGAGTATCTGATGATCCGAATCGTGGGGTAAATGCTAACTTTACATTACGTAGTGGCGGGAGCTGCCTTTCGAGCTCTCAAAGTTTCCTTCATTTAATACCTACCTACATCAAACAAACCAATATCTAGAATTTCCAGTGACTCAAAACCACCAAGTCAAGATGGCGGAAGCAATAGATAATCCAGATGTTCCCTCGAACAAGAAGGCTTTTATCCCACTAGGTGACTCCTCTCCCCCCTCCATCCTTCTCCCAAGCTAATCAAATATCTCCCTTAGAAAATAACCCCGAAGTAATGTCCTCTCTCCTCCACAAACTCGGTCTCTCCACCACTCTTTCTTTCCACGACGTATTTTCCATCGAAGATCCTTCTCTCCTCTCCTTTATCCCCCGTCCCGCACTCGCTCTATTACTCGTTTTTCCCGTCTCAAAAAGTTATGAGGCATTTCGTTATTTAGAGGATAAAGAACGTGAAGATTATACAGGAAAGGGAGAGAATGAACCAATTATTTGGTATAAACAGACTATCAGGAATGCGTGTGGATTGATTGGCCTTTTGCATGCTGTGAGCAATGGTGCTTCGAGGGGTTTTGTTGGTAAGTTTTATTCTACTCTCTCTCTCTCTCTCTCTCTCCAGATTTGTCTAACGTACATATCTGACACAAATTTTCTCTTTTGCAGAACAAGACTCTCCTCTCGACAAACTAATCAAGGATGCCATTCCTCTCGCCGCAATCGATCGCGCAGATCTCCTCTACAATTCCCAAGCCCTCGAATCCGCTCATCAAAACGCCGCAACACAAGGCCAATCCTCTACACCCAATGCTGAAGACGACATCGATTTACACTACGTATGTTTCGTCAAGGACGAGAAGAACAATCTCTGGGAAATGGATGGAAGGAGAAGAGGACCACTTGAGTTGGGATCATTGGGAGAAGATGAAGACGTTCTGAGCGAAAAGGCGTTAGATTGGGGCGTAAGAAAGTTTTTGAAGAGAGAGGAGGAAAACGGAGCAGAGTTGAGGTTTAGCTTGATTGCGTTGGCACCAAGTCTTGACTAAAATGGGTTGGCTACGATTATGATTATCATGAACAATTTTGAAGGAACCGGAAGAAGAAATCGGCGTTGCATTACACCAAATGAGCAGTCATAGAACAGCTACATCTGGGTGTCAAAACCTTACATCCATTTTGAACGAGACCCAAAAGTTTTGACTTTAGATACCATGATATGTCTAGATTTTTAACGCGATGGCTTTATCCACGGACTAAATTCCACATCTAACTTCTATTGACGTATATGGTGTCCCAAAATCTTTCAAGCCCGAAGCCATGCCATATAGTCCAAGCAACTCAAGCCCCTTTAATCATGATATCTCGTAGATGTAGTGGTTCTATGACCAGGAAATGCTATGAACCGTTAGTAAATTTACCAAAACCATGGGAAAGACCAAAACTTACTAAAGCATAATTCCGGCTCCCGTTGCCATAGCCATGAATTGTTTCAGCGTCTTCGTCAATTCAAGACCCCTATCCTTTCCAGTCTCCAATAATTCCGGAATAACGGCTACAGTTCCCACATACAAAAATGTTCCAGCTGTAAATGGCAACAACATATCACCCCACTCCAAACTTGTACCCATGAGGCCGTCAAACCTGCCAATACCGCCTTCTTCTGTGCTTGAACCATATTCCTGAATCATGATGCCGATGATCGTCCCGAGGAGAGCTCCAAGTGCGGTTACGAATTGTGCGCCCATGGCTGCACGTTTGGAGAAACCGGATTGGATTAGGAGAGCAAAATCACCGACTTCGTGGGGAATTTCGTGGAAGAATACTGCGACTGTAGTTGTTGCGCCAATTGTTGGAGATGCATAGAAGGAAGAGGACATGGCGAGACCGTCGGTAATGTTGTGAGTGAAATCAGCGCTGTCATATAATTAGCAGTGGCCTCCCTGTTTTCTTCTGCGAAGAAACGTACATGAGGTTAAGATATCCAGCAAGCTTGACACTAGAGTTGATCTCCTTTTCAGTCTTCTCAACCTCAACAATTGACTTTCCGCTATCCTTCTTTCTTGATCTAGTACTTCTGGCAGGTGTATCGTCCAAGTTGCTTGAAATAGCAGAAGTTTCCTTCTCGCTCTCATGACCATGACTGTGCGAGTGTTCATGGCCTTGTCCACCAGTGGCAATTCTCAGTCCTTTATCCATAGCAACAAATGTAATGAATCCAACCATAATCGCGACTCCCAACAATAAATTGCGGTTTGGTTCAACCAACACGAAGCGCACATTCTCATGGGCGTCCTCGCCAAGGAAAATCTCGGGAAGAAGATGGAACAATGTATCACCCAAAAGACCACCAACTGCGAATGCTACCATTACGGAGAGAGAAGAAGGGTCGATATTCGGTGGACATAATGCGAGGAGAAAATTGGGGGGTCCAGAGATATACAGGGTTGCTAAAAGTGCATTGACAGCGGGGGTGGAGGGGAAAAGAACTGCGAATATGCGAGAAGTAAGAGTTGAAGTAATTGGAGACGTGACTTGTTTATATGCATTGAGATCTTGCACAAGAGGACATTGCTATCGAGTAAAGTTGGTTAGATGGGGCTCAGGCAGATTATCGTGAGAACTTACTTGGAGTTGTTCCTCTATTTCAGGCAAGCTCATGCTCGCAACAGATGTAGCATGGCCTTGAGCATATACGCATACAATTGCAATTGAAAGCAAAAGAGCAACACGACGGGGACTAAAGAACGACATTTTGAATTGGAAAAATGTATGTTGGAAGGAAAGGAAAGAAAGATGGAGGGACAGCTGAGCTTTGACGGAGAGATTATCAGATTATCAGCATGTAACGATATCGGATGGCGTTTAGCGAGGCGGAGCCTACATTTTTTAAGCCTTGCAGGGTCTCTCGGCCCCGAGGGGTCAAGTGAATTTACTTTGGTGTTAGTGCATTATGATGTCAAGCATCATCTTTATTAAATTCGTTACAGAATTTGAAAAGGGGCAGACAATAATAAGTATCTTGAGATTTCTTGGATTTTCTCATCGGCAAGACTTTATTCTTGAGTCGATATTCCATCGAAGAAAACAAGATGTGTCACTCATGTCAGTCAGCCACATCCAGCCAGATAGAGATGTGTCATCTCTGATTCACTAGCAGGGCGATGATCCTTCAGCAGCTGCAAGTGCAGCCTCAAGGTCGAACAGGACTGTGCATACTCCCCCGATGAGAGTTGTTCGAGAATCAATCTGTGCTGTAGTTTTTCTCGTGTCTTAAGTTATTATCGTGAAGCTGGATTCGCAGCGCGTTTCTGCTTTCTTTTGACGATGTGCACATCGAAACAAGAAAACAGTCTTTTGGCTGCAGACTGATGCCTGACAAGTCATCGAATGACGAAATCTCTACATCCCCAACATGGCTATGAGACTTTCCCTCCAAGCAATTTGGCTCATAAAATTCTCAGACTTCAGCGAAGCAGGTTAGTAGGGAGTAAACTCACACAGCAAGACTAAACTTGGTGAGTCGTTTTACTTGAAGATTATATTGAATTCGGGAATTTTAGCAAGATGGCATCAGATTAGATAACAAGACAATTATTGCATCTACTCTACAGATTCCTATCATTGATTGCATCCGATTGAGAGCCGATGGAAGGCCTATAAAGTCTCAATTTTCAAAATAATCATCTACTCCTCCCATGTTTCCGTCAGAGACCCAAACTGAGAGCCTTGACTATAAACAATCAATATTTTTTGGTATGGGATGAGATAAACAATTCTGATTTCGTACCAAGTGGGTATTCTCGACTTGGCAAGATTGGATTAGAAATCATCACTGTGTGGTTGTTTTTCGAGCAATCACTGTCCATTATCCGAAATTACCAGTCTGTATAGTATGGGATTTCCAGCTCCATCTAGTCGACAGGTTTCAGAGATGAGGTGAAATGAGTAGCTATTCTATGCTATCCAACCCTCTCGCCCGGCTAATTTCGACGAAACACCTTTGAATTCTAGTTGTTCGACGAATAACCTACTATCCTCAACAGACTTCGGCCAGATGATGCAAAGAAAATGTTTCGAAGTGGTATACTCATTCTGATCCCCAAAAAGGCAATTGTTTGAGAGGAATCTGGACATCTGAGATTCCCAGTCTGGTGTCTTTAAGATCAGAACTCTATCTTAACTCTAAACGATAGATAGATTCGGCTTTATAACGTCTGATGTGAATACAATGCATGATCATTCATCTAGCCAAATACAGATACCGGGGCGACTTCCATCTCCGGTACAGAGCGTGTAATTGTAAATCCAAACGAAAGCCTATAGGTATTATTAGTCTCATGGCATTCTTCTTCATGCAAACAAATGTTGTGAAAATCACGCTGTTCGGCGGGTTGTCGTGCAGAACCGCGGATTTATCACCAGCAGCGTAATCTATGGACACAGCAGACGCTGCGCCGACAATGCCTATGAGAATCTATTATTTCAGGCCTCTCATTTCATCGAGTGATGGTAATACATGTGCAGGTTGCCGGTTCTAAGCCTCTACCAATGTCGGTGTATCTCCAATCGCTTATGGGGCTTGGTGAACGTTGTACAGACTCGACATTTTTGCCTAGAAATACCCACCATTGCCGTATCTGCTCGCCATGGCAAGTTTAGTCATTTCCAACAAGGGTCTTCTATCAAACTTCGTATAACCAAATTTCAAGAATGTCTTTGCTCATATATATATTTACTTCATATGTCAGTCCAGTAAACGCATATCCTGTGGCTAGTGCAAGCCCGAGCGATGTTAACATCACATCCTTACGGACAGATGTTGCTCCAGGCTGGGTTTCAGAACCTGATGGTAGAGGCACTTGGAGCTTGCTATATAGCTGTGTCGGGACCTTAGTCGCATGCGTATATACAGCAATTCACTTGAACATTCCACCTACTCGCGAAAAAGCGTATTTTGGTTGGGCCAGAAAAGCAAAGTGGGTTATGATTGCACTATTAGCTCCAGAAATCGTCGCATACACTGCTTTTGAACAATATTATCTTGGTCGCAAGTTCCTTAAGAAGTTGGTTTCTCAAGAAGAACAAAAGGTTGCTTACCCTTCTATCTACGAAAAGTATAGCACTGATACAATACAGACTAGCAACACTACTGCGAAACCTAATTTCGACATGGTATATGCTCATTACACGATGATGGGCGGATTTGCTGCAGATGTTAGCCATCTTCACAACGTCCTCAAAACTGTAACCTTCACCACCGACGGTATCCTGTTCCTATCTAGTGTTGGCTTGGCGCCACATCTCGATAAACAAGAGATTGAGGACAAGAGTAAATCAGACCTGCTTGGAAAGATGCTGGCATTCCTACAAGGCATCTGGAGCATTGGCCAAGCAATTGAACGAAAGTGTTCGGGCTATCCTACCACCATGCTCGAAGTGCATACTGTCGTCCATGTTGTGTGCGCCCTAGCTTTATATATTCTCTGGGCTACGAAACCGCTAAGTGTTGGGGTACCTACTATTGTGAAGTTCAATGATGCGGATGAGAAGTACCTAGCCTTTATGCTGCAACTAGGGGCCGAGAAGGGACCTCGCTCGGTTGAACTTCACCCAAGAAAGAAATGGTACGACATAGCGCCATCGAACCATTATGGATTTACGATCCATGATAGTACAAAGCCCGCTGGCGACGTATATGGTGAACCTGAGATGGGAATTTATCAAAGTAATCAGCAAACATCAGCAAATCCTGATTCCAGCAATGCTGTTGCCAGCGAGATCGTCTCTCCTGCTTCCAAATCGGACTACAAATCTTCCGACCAATGGCAGGAAGTCGGTAATATCGTCACTCATTTTAGGCAATCAGAAGAGGAGATCAAGAGCCTTCCTGAATCATGTAGGGCTCGCCAAGCGTGTATGGAATACAAGCCAGCTACAGATGTGCCAATCGTTTGTACCGTGGTTACAGGCCAGTCATTGAAGTCCGGCTTTGGTCCCGGCCTAAACCATGATTCGGGTAAAATGCGCCACAACATAAAATGTGATAGCAGGTCTATTAAAATATCCTTCACATACAAGGATATAAGGAGGCTCAATTTAGCTTCGGCGTACATAGAAAGTCTATCACAACCATCGAAATCCGAGGAAGGACGGAGTGATAATATCCAATCGTCCTACAACGAGAAAGTTCATGATGCATTAACGCCGATATTCGCTTTTGCCGAAAGAATGGATTTGCCTCTTGCATTGAGGGCTCCTAATATGAGTGGAACCATATTCAAGAACACGCAAAGCGATGCCACATATCTTTCTGCAGCAATGGCTACGATACCTGCGCTATATGGCTCCGTACACCTTGGCGCTCTTACTATTCTGTTTCCGAGCACAGTAGAGCGGTTGGCGTGGAAAATATCCTGCTACTATTTGATTGCTGCCGCTGGTCTCTTTGGTGCTTGGTCTCTTTTAAAGTATGGAGACAAACAGGCCGCGCATGTCTTCAAAATGAGTAACACACCACTCGAAAAGTGGAAAATGTTTCGAGGCGATTATGGTTATCCATTGAAAGGGAAAACACAGAGTGTCGTACTCGGATGCTTCTCATTATTTCATTACATCAAATTTGTGTTACTTGGACTTGGAGCAGCGTTGTATGTCGCCGCTAGAATTTACATAGTGGTTGAGTCATTTGCCTCATTACGCCATGTTCCAGTTGGGGTTTATCAGACTCCCAACCTCAATCTTATGGGAAACCTTCCGCATATTTAGCTGGTGTTATTTTTCTACTCGGGGCTATTTCTTAAAGTTATTGAATTTCATTGGTCTCACCTCATGGCAAGAGCAAATAACAGGTTGGTATAGTAGTACATTTATGCATATGTCCCGGGGAGCTTCTGGCTTATGAATTTCGTTATATCGCTGATGTTTGTCGGAAATCAAGAGGGATTTTTCATTAAATGGAGTGAAATAATGAGAGGGATTGAAAGAACGATGGAATATTGTAGACTGAATCTGAAATCATTTTGTTTGACATTCATTACGGGGATGATCTTGTGATAGCAGTACTGTTTATCAAATATAGTAGAATGATATCATTATGATAATGTCCCTTCTACAAGCAGATCAATGGTACCTGTAGCTTCTTCTAAAGATATTAGAATCAAAGGAAGTGGTTTAGAACCAAAGACTGCGAAATCCAACAGTCTAATTTTGAGTACAAGTACAAGCACCACAATAAACATACATCTTAAACAACCTAATTATCCTTTGTAATGCCCCATTCTCTACTGACTACAACTTACAAGTGACAATGTTTTAAAGACCAAAATATTAGATGAAGAATAAATAAACAGAGAAGAAAATGATTTGCTGTGAAGGAGTAAAGCGAGTAGTCAAAAGGCTTTATTTGAGTCTCGCTTAGGTTTGAATTGCACACCAAAACAGCTCTTCTCTTTTGAATAATCTCTTATGGTGAGGTGTATATCCTCAATCAGAGTCGATGATGCTGGTCTCTTTCTGCGTTATTCACGTATCTTTGATAGGTTATATTGACCTTCATTCTCCCATCCTGAATAGGAGGAGAACCTCAATGAAATGACTTGAAGAGAGATGGACATTTGTATGAAAGAGCCCAAGGCTATCAAGACCTGGGGCTATCTGATAAAGAAAAATACTGCTCAAAATCTAGGGCTCAGTACAGGATATAGACTTTGTTTTGAGATATTCAAAGAACGATTGAACATGACAAGTAGCATCTTCTGCTGATTAACAAAGTATGTAGTTGAATGAGATATGTTCTGCAGTGTTTTCCTTGCTCCAATTGATGCTTTTGATGGCCTTGAAGGCTTTATTCCATGATGACTATTTCAATTGGTCAATCTCCATGAAATGAAGACATCGATCATCCCAGTTCTTCAGAATACAACAACTCTACCACGGACTCTTCTCTTGGGCGAAACTCATACTACACTGATACATTCGTTCCGTAATGGATCCGCTCATGGCAACCGCCCCGCCCAATGCACCCCGTACACTCCGCGAGGAAGACAAGCTCAATGTGGACGAAAAGAAAGTATTTGAGGAGCTCTGGAAGGATGAAAACAACCACGTTGCTGCAACGATGTCGACTAAGATGACTGAGGAGGCTAAAACCAATGACAAAATGGACAAGAAACCAGATTGTTATTCTGTGAGCCGTATGGAGAAGGTTATCGAAGCACATCGGGCGGATTTGAAAAAGGAGGCAGATAAGAAAGAGAAAGAGAAAGGGGAAGGAAAGAAGGAACTCTGATTAAATTCTCCGAGCACAGGCTTACTGGTCAAAGAGAAACTGTGGGTGGAAGTACTGTCGTGGCTTGAGCCTTCATGAGATGAGGGTTTGCAGAAAATAATGCACAGAAGATCGCCGAAAATGTTTGTGTGCTTTTTGAAAAAGTATGATGAATATTGATATCAAGTGATTATGTCATTACCCCTTTCGAAGCGAAAGCTTATACAACATGCCAAATGAAGTTCCGCATTCTCTTCTAGTACTTTAGTGACTTCCAAACTATCATCTGCAAGTTCCAGATTGGCAAAAGAGATCTTTTACGGAGATGATAATTTATTTGCACATGTAGATTTAAAGTGGAATTTTACAATGGCTAGTTCAAGTTTGTGCGGTCATACAATTAGACGGAATGTCATGAAGTGAACAACTCTTAAAGGAAAAGATGTAGTTTTGTGCCGTCAAATGTTGTTGCTTGTCAGTTACTTCGATTTACTATCAACGTAATGTCCCCCCTTTTCATCACAATGACATGAACATTACTTATCTCATGGGGTACATTCCTCTTGTAACGATCTAGAAAGCCACACCAAGACTCATCAAGAAGAGTAAGAATCTCATATAACCTTCGAAATCACCAGATAATAGTCTCAAGATAATCGTATTCGACTGGCTTTGTTTGCTTTTCGAAAATCAACAACCCGATGAATCTTTCGAGCTGAATCTGTTAAATTCTACTTAGGTGAACTCCAAGATGCATCAAAAGGTAAATCTCTCATTAATACAGCAATTTTATGTGATGTAATAGCCTCTTTAGTTTCTCGACTTGAGAAGATATGGTTATTACTCGTACTCAATACGAACAATAAAGTAAACTAATCACAGGATTTGAGACGAGATAGACCTAATGACTGTACTTCTCCTGGAAAAGAAAACCACCAGCGGAGACATTAGAGACGAGATAACGCCAATTTCCCAACACAAAATCGAAAAATTAGGTATCCTGTCCGAAAACTTCAGATAAATACGATCTATTGTACGAATTCTGGCTCGAATAAATCATTCTCACATCAATACCATGGGAGATGAGAGAAGATGAATATTGTAGACTGCTCTAACAATTGTATTCTTCGTGCATGTGATTCTATTCTTGCCAATGTTTTCAAGCAGCTGATGTCCTGCACAATGTACTCTCATAAATTCGTGTTCCTCCTGATGATCTTCCAGTGAACAACTGCATCGTCATTCATCAAATCTTCAGTCTTGTCTGTACAATCCTTCATCAACAATGCTGATTGATTGCAGTTCCGGCGTTTTCAAAGCATGATATGCAACATGAACAAACTCTAATCACTTCCAGTACTGGCCGAACGTCAGTATGTGTTTTCCTGACGCGCTTTCCTCGTGTAATGAACCGTCGTCATTCACAACGAATCTCGTTCCCAAGTTCTTCAAAGCTCCCACAGCCATTGCATGAACAACCATTCTTGTCTCCCTTCCCATGTCTACTTCGCAGGCCAGGAGCATCCAACTTGCCCAGTATGCACGTGATAATGTCTTGGGTATCATCACGTGTCCACGAGCTCCTCCTAAAGGTCTCTTCCTCCTAAGTTGTGCAATCTAATCCTCACTTCTATGAGCTCCATCGCTCTCAACTCAAATCTCAAAAGCTACCCCTCCGACCATGGAAGTAGGGCTGCAATAAAGTGTCGAATGAGGTCTGTGGTGTAGATATAGTTGTTGGAGAAGAAAAGCCGTCCAACCCAATCCAAGCTTTCATGTCACCGCGACCCCCCAGACCAATCCAGGCAGGAGCATCTTCACACCGTTCATAGAGACAAAATAGGAAGCCGGAATTGAACGCCACAATCTCATCAATAATCTATCGACCAAACCCTCCCACGTTCAAAACCATAAAATTCACAATTGTAACACGAAGATTTATCTTTCAAATATTTTAGAGCTCGTAACCTTATCAAAGCACTTTTCATGTAAATAGGTATTGGAAGCAATAAATGAAATATAAGAACCTTTTGAGAGAAATAAATCCTGAACTCTTTCTCTCATCCCCGCAGAGACCCCTCAATGTTAATATACGAGGCTCTTCTAACTCAGAGAATCTCGTATATAAAATAGACCTCAAACTCTATCCACATCTGCATTTGCATTTGCATTCTCACCCCAATTCCAATTGAATCCCCTAAGAACCCAAATCGTCTAAACTACCACGCACACACAAGCAAATACGAGTCTCCAAGTCGTAACAATCTCCTAGCGGATCTTCCCTGTCACTTCCACATGAACCTTCCCTTTTCCACCTTCCTTCCCGTGTCCCCATTTCGCCCGCCTCTTAACCACAATGAAGTCATAGATCCATCGATTGAACCTAGACCCCTAAGCCCAATCCGCATAGATGTGGCTAATACGCTAGTTTTTAGCTCCGAGTCTAGTACCATCTAGTTCCAGTCTAGATGCGTCGATCATGACCTAGTGGCGATCTGCGGGGGTTTGTTGATTTGTTTCTTTAGCGACCGGCGACCAAAGGTTAAAAATGGGGTGCATGTAGGTACATGGTACTTGTTAGTTCCCAGCTGAGGTTCTGATGCTAAAATGTGTATCGTGAGGATTGGTTATTGTCGCCGATGATTTTCTGAACAAAGATAAGGAAATCGACGATGAAGGAACCATTGACCAGCGAATATAACTCCTAGTAATTACATAATTTTCTATTTTCGCTATTATACAGGGTTTCTGTGATAATTAATTTACAATTGTGAAATGAACGCGTCTCTCCATGATTCTACAACCCGATCCCAAGCATTTTAATTCTACCAATCCATACTATTTATCATAATGCCGTCGGAGCACCGAAATGATGTTCAGGCTTTTTTGGTCTCTCGGGCAAGGTAAAATTTGGACCTCTTTGAAAATCCTCACTTCTTCTACCCCAAGACCTAGAGGTGGTGCCTGAAGAAGCACCTGAGCTTCGTCTCTTTTCTCTCATTCTCTGTAAGTACTTGGTAGCTTCTCCATCTACAGGAGTAGACTTTATTCCGTCCTCGCCTCGTACTCTACCTAGAAGACTTGATATACTCGAGCCTGAGGTATCTCTATAATGCGATGGTCCTCTTCCAGTAGATGAAGGAGAACCATCCAAACCACCATATCCTGAATCTCTAGTTGGTGGTCTTTCATATGTTTGCTGATTTGCAACTGGTTTTCTTGGGACTAAACGTGATTGCGTACCGTTGAGCTCTTGGGCATGTTTGGAATCCGAGTCTGAAAGACCATCATAGAGTTTTTGCTCGCGAAGCTTTTGCATGTTGGAATCAATATGATCGATGCTGTTGTTGTATTCAGCTGCTTGGGTATATTCCAAATCACGAAGTTCCTTAATCTTCTTCTCCTTTTTGGGGGTTGATACTGGTGCTTCTGTAATAGTTTGTTCTTTTCCAGCTGGTACATGATTCCAATGCATGGGTACTGTTAGACCGGCCTCCTGAGCAGCAGTCGCCATAACAGGTGGATACCTCCACCATGTTTCCTTGCGGGGAAAGCCTTCTGCGGTGATGTACTCTCGTTCCATGACTTTCACGGGCTCACCGGGTACATGAGACCACTGAAGCCCACCTTTCGAGTCTGGTTGAAAATGTGTTGTGTATTTTGTGTTTGGTAATTCTGGTTCGACTCCGAACAGTGGAGAGTCGAAGGGATCTTCAGCTGGAGCTTGTGAGTGGTGATGTACAATGGACCAGTTTTTAGTATAGGTTCCTGTGATGGTATGACCCCGTACCATCGACTCTGGTATTCTAACCAGTGTGTCTCCATCGTCACCATAAACGTAATGTTTGGCTGGAAGGACCTCGGTATCGATAACTGGAAGAACTCGATGATACCAATGATGTTGATGGATTTCTCGATGAATTACTTTCGTTATAATTTCGTGTGAAGTCGGCAAAATATGTTCATGAACAACAGCTAATGAGAAAGATGAATCAGCTTCTGCTCCTATCTACTGTAGATGATGCAGATACAAATGGCCAATTTTCTGGGCGGACAAAAGATGGTGAAGCAGGTGAATCTGGTAATAAGGGATTGAGTTTCAAAGGTGACAATTGGTTTGACTTTGAATGGCGACGAGTAAGGGAGGGATTGTATGTACCGGGTGCAACCTTTTCGTGTACAGTAGTATCCACAGTATTGTTAAGATCTACCACACCTTCAAGGCCTATGGGCTCCGCCCGTTCTCCAATAAGGTATGAGCCATTCATCCCAAAATGATCAGGCATTGGCGAGGACATATGCTTCTGTCCATTTGCAATGGGGAATTTGGTGCCATTAACGTGCATGTCGTCTCCATTGATTTTAGTCTCTACTTTTTTGTCTGTAGGGAAAGGAGTATATTTTGATGGCGATGGCATTGATCGAGGAGTCCTGTCAGAGACTTTACCAGAAACGCCATTTTCTGAAGACACATTGTGGTTGTGCTTCGCCGAAGTGGTAGTAGAGGTTGAGTGAGAAGTGTCTCGATCCCGCACCGAATTGGCTCGCATTGTCTCCTTCATTGGAAATTGCTACTTGACGAATTGATGATATTTGATGCTTCACGGTGTGATACTGAATGGGTTGGACGTGATTGTGTAAAAACAAATGCTCGACGACGAGCCTCTCCAATTGATGAAGTGTAGTGTGTGGCTTCGAAAATGTATGGTAATGTTTCTAGATCCCCTTGATGACGATCGAAGTTACTTGCATGACTATTAGAAACCGTGCCATCTTTACTATGGCAGGTGCTAGTGGGACAAGAATACTCTGCAGAACCCAATTTCGTCTCTGGTGGAGATCCGCTGAGGCAAAAAAGAGATTCTAATACACTTTGGATGTAGGATGGATCTTCTTTGTGTCATTTTCAGGAATGAACTCCGGCAGTCTAGGTCTAGAATGTTTAGACCCTTCAGTCTCAGCCACACCACAATATCTCGATCTTAAATAGCGATATTGGGGATTGCTAGGATCTGCCTAAGAATTTTCCATGGCCAAATTTCGATTCACTACATCTTCCCCGTAATTCTTACTCCAGCAGTCATCGCTCGATTCCTGGACTTCGTCCACCTTTCAAATTGTCATGCGCATCTAAGACATCGATGTATTCATTAGAGGGACGAGACGAGTGCCATTTATGATTTTGCACAGACTGTACATGCATTGGTAAAGATTCGTATGCTTGAGGAGAATGGGCCGAGTTGGGCAGCTTCGGCAGTGTGTTCTACAGAGAGAGGGCGAGGCCGCGACCGCAAAACAAGAGGAGGCCTCCGCACAAGTCCAGAAATCATACGCGAAGAGAATTCTCTTCCCCAGCCCTGTATATCACCATCAACTCTAGCCATTCTGCGTTTCTCGTCATGTTCCTTGGATTTGGTAGCGTCTTGCCGATGCTCTGGAACTATGGGAACTTCTGCTGATTCACATTGGACACAAGTTTTTCTACTGCTTCTACTCGTTTTTTCAAGGGTATCGTCGCTGTCGTATGC
This sequence comes from Botrytis squamosa, assembly GCA_014898485.2. Classification (NCBI taxonomy): domain Eukaryota; kingdom Fungi; phylum Ascomycota; class Leotiomycetes; order Helotiales; family Sclerotiniaceae; genus Botrytis; species Botrytis squamosa. Next base: position 424,055 of record RCTC02000004.1, read on the forward strand.
TTTGGAAGATCTTGGTACATCAATTGACAACTGGTGTCTAAATTTAGTATCGGTAACTGGTGAATTTGAACTTGTTGGTATCAACTTGGGTTGATAAAGTGTATAGTACTTTAGTCTATTGTGTTTCATTCATTCTTGATCATTATTACTATGGGAAGCTAGTACTTAATATAGTAGAAGTGCTAGCGCTAGTGCATACGCTAGTACATACGCTAGTTGCAATACAGTGCCCTCTTAGATCACATGATCAATATCCCGACAGAACTCTTTACTTTTTGACATCGATTTCCTCTTAAATTTTGAGCATCAGTTGTCGATGATGACCTTTTCAAGATCCAATCTTTTATTCTGGAAGCATTGATAGGTCAGGATGTCTCAAGTAAATCGGGTACCCCACTTTCGGGCCACCCCCTATTTAGGCCACCTCAAAAAAGCTTATTGTAAAAAGGGATCTCTTTTATTTATTCTTTAATAACTTTACAACACTTAAATTAATTGATTTAAATTTTTGATATATCATTATTTACATTATGCCTAAGATATATACCAAAATTGATATTAATTCGGCTTTATGTATAATAGTGAATAGGTATTCAATCCAACAAGCCACTTCGAATTATAGAATTCCGAGAGTTACTTTTCAAAACTGTATAAATGGTTACCTATCTTATAAAAAAGATATGTAATATATACAAAAGATAGCCCTAATATAAAAAAAACAATTAACAAATTGAATATTAGTCTAAAAGTTTTTGAATACTAATCCTATATATCAGTAAATTCGGGAAATTAAAAAATGCTTTTTTGATATTAGAAAAAATGATTTTATATTTAGAAAACAATAGATTATAAACTTTTTTCAAAAAAATCTAGAAATTAGAATTAAAAGACAAGTTAGAATTGATTTAGTATATATCAAAAGTGTAATTATTAATACTATTAATCAATAATTCCTAAAATTGGATTTACTCTTAATTTGTTATATTAAGCCTTAGTATCAGTATAATATAAATAAAGCAGATATACAAAAAGATCAGGGATTAAATAAACTAATTCTAGAAAGTTCAGAATATCGTTTTATTTAGAAAAAGAAATCTAATTCTAGAACTTGAATATCACTTATAAAATATATCTCAGCTATAAAAAGAGCTCTTAATCCCCTCATTATATTAAAGGGAAAATCAGTATAACAATAATAGTTTCTGATTGATTTAAAGCTTTATAAAAGGTAACATTTTATTGCTACAGATAATAAGTAAATTACGAATAATACTACCCTAAAATGGCTTAAAAAGGTCTTTATACCTCAAATAGCCCTCTCCTTATTGAATAAGTCAAGACTTCTTATATTAAACAAACATAAAAGTTATAAAATTATTGAATTTATATATAAATACTTTAAGTATAACATATACCTTTTATTCCTTCCACTATATATATTATACATTCTATAGTCTTTTGATTTATCCATATTCTCATCTCTTAAAAGAGTATACAGATATTATCTCAATAAATTAGCCTCTTTATCGAATTCTAGAATAATTAAAAAAACTAATTTCCTTACATACTATTAGAAAATATAACTGAATAATTTAACAAAACATAATATACTATCTAAATAGAAAGCTTCAGATTTATAGCCTTTAAATTACATTAAGCCTATTATATCCAGATTATTATTTGAAAATAGTAATAAGAAAGTTACAAATCAGAATTTATATTCTGATAATAATCCTATATATTAATAGAATAAGAAATCCACAATTTCAATTTTTAAAATATCTCGAAAAACTAGTAATTTAAAATTATATTCGTATATATTCCTTCAAAACAAAAAGATTAATCTTTATATTCATTGCTAGCTTTTTAGAAAGATTATTAAGGGATTCGATACTAAGGATTATGAAATTCTATAATCTGAATATCGAATAAAGCAATTAGAATATCAATTGAAGCAAATTGTTTTTAAAAAGAAATATAAGATGAAAATTAATCCAAATTCAAAGTTTTCTAAAATTAAAAAAATTAAAAAAATACAAATTGCAATAGGAGATTATGAAATTGATATGAAAAATGCTAATAATAATAATGAAAGTATAGTTTCAAGTATTTATTATAATATCGAATAATTGTTGAATAAATGATATTTTAAAACTATATAATATGAATTTTTAAGGTGGCCCAAAAGAGGGGTGGCCCAAAAGAGGGGTGGCCCGAAAGTGGGGTACCCGACTTAAACAATCGGTGTTCGGAGATGGCTTTACCGGTGGGGGATCTTCGAAATGCTTGTGACGATCGCTTTTGCCCAACCCTTTACTTGGTATTCGTATTGGTAACAAAGCACAACACAAACGACAACGACAACATCAACAAAAAATCAATCTCAGAGACGAAAGTTCTAAAGTACATTGGCAAACACAGCAGGGATAGAATAACATGTCGGCGAACTTCCATTTCAATCTGTACTTAATTCGTTACCGACTGTAGGTTTACTCGATCTCCAAGATTTTAACGCACCGGCAAGCGAAATATTTTACTGGATTCTACGCTACTACTCCATTAGCAGTTAAACCCATCAGAACTTTGGAATAGAGATCATTGATTCATTGCAGCGACGTGGCATGGACCCCTTGACCCAAAAGCTAGATCCTTAGTACACTAGATCTCCGTCCACTCACATATGGGAATGCTGGCTAATCGGTCACTTACCTACTTCCGGTGTAAGAAGCTTCGACTTCCTTGTTTTTCGTTACATTGTTGTATGTGATATGTACGTTACTCGATCATAATCCAGGTCCATTGCGGCAGACAACCACGTGTAATGCAAATCATCGATATTTGGAAAAGTATTGAAATGTTGACAAGGAAGCGGAGCCCATCTCACCTAGCCACTTGGAATTGAACAGTGCATATGACTGGTTACGTTGTTTAGTAATCTTGTACAGCGGACGCCCCTTTCCCGTGTGGCGGCTTAATCCGATGCGGGGCACAATGATGCAACTTTAAGTTTCCCATCAAATCGATCATGGCAAAATCAACAACCATCAATAACATTCAATAATTAACATTTCTGCAGGATTTGACAATGTGTACATTGGTACGAGTCTCTGATTGTCGACTACAATGCACTACTCAACAACTCTCAATATAGATGATTGGCTCTGTTGGTGCTCAAAAAAATGAAATCTTGGTAATCTTGCAACTTTCATGGCATCAAGAAGCCACAGCACAAACAAGGAGTAGTTAGACTTTCTTCTCAGAACTCGTAACTCAAATAAAGTTTCTAGTGTAGGCAATGATTACATTACGCTATCTCATGAACCATCTCTCACTTCAGCTGTTTTGGAAATGGAAATCATAGTTCCTTCAGCTTTTACTCGCGCAACAACCGAAACCCACTTTTGCAAAACTGCCAATACTATACTTGAGATGCCAAAATGGGATTTTGACGTTTGTCGGGCAAAGACTGGCACCCAATTACCAAAAGAACATCTGGAAAGTTGATACAATATGATTCAAAAGTGGAGACGAAGTGCGTAAGTAGCGCCAATTGACCTCCCGGCACATCTTCCTACCCTTTGTCTACCATGTACGAGGGCGTGTTTTTGATGAATGCCAGATCCGTGCGCAGGGACATTTCCTCACCAAAATAAGTACAAACTTATCTATTTTGAAATTCAATAATAATTGAAATAAATATAGTATTTAAAAAATCTTTTTAAATTTGAATAATTTTTTATATCAAGATTTATATATAAGTTTGATAAAATAGAATCATTAATATTTATAAAGTTATATTTATTATAAAAATCACATAATAAATATTAGTGAGTTCGGTTATTTTGCCTAGCATTCATCAAAAACACGCCCTCGTAAGGACCAGACAATTCCATACGAACCTCCGCTCGTTTATTCTCAGCATCGATGCACAGCCACTTGGTGACGGATCCTCCGGATCTCACAAAATCAGGTATTTGCAAGACACAGCTATCCGAATCTGGAAAGTACAACTTATTGTACCTAGTATGATGATGTAGACAGTGCGAGGTGCGGGGGAGAAGCTATCATCTCGAGACTCTCGGGACTATAAGTGATAGACTGTCCTCCCATCTCGTTTTCATTTTCCAACACAAACAATCAAACAATCAACAACCAACAATCTTCTAATCCAATCAACTATACCCAACAAACACCTATTCACCTTCACATACACCATCAAATCAAAATGGATCGTGCCAAGTCAGCTGTCAGTGATTTCCTCTCCAAGGATGGAAAGCATGATACCACTGTTCACGAGGTACGAGTTCTTGCCCTTCAGTCGGCATATCAGAAAGTGCTAATGATTTATCGCAGACTATCAACCCAGCTGTTCAAAATGAGCACGTAATCAAGACCCGCCACGAAGAAGCAACTACTGCTATCGACCGTGAGGTTCATCAAGATCACCACCACACTTCAGTTCAGCCTATCCAAGACCGTGAAGTCCTTCCAGAGCAACACTCCCATCAACTCGGAGCTGTTGAGCATCGCAACATCAAGCACGGAGATGACAATCAGATTCAGGAACGTCTCGCTGCTGAACAAGCCCAATTCAAGAACACCAGAACTGTTGGAGAGACTCAACACACCGCAGCCAAAGGTGCCACCGTTGCTGGTGAGCATGTCCATCACCACGTCCACGAGACCATTCAACCAGTCATCGAGAAGGAGACTGTTCAACCATCCGTTGTCCACACCACCATTCCAGTCCATGAGGTTCATCAAAACGAGGCTAAGCACCACACTGCCACCGCTCTCCCAGCTGTCAGCATGAGCGAGTTCAGATCTCAAGGAGGTTCCTTAGGAGGACGTGAGGAGCGCACTGATGCTTTCAAGGGTGAGCCAAAGTCTGTTGGTGGCACTCTTGGAGGCGAGGGTGCCAGAGGCACTACCTCTTTGACTGAGGGAGAAGGTATCCATACTGGTGCTCACACCGGTACACACAACGGCGCGCTCAATGGCTCTCACTCTCACACCGGTACTGGTATCGCCTCTACTACTGCTGGTACTGCCCACCACACTACCTCCCACTCTTCAACTGAGTCCCACAAGAAGCCTAGCTTGATGGACAAGCTCAACCCTAAGGTCGATGCCGATGGTGATGGAAAGGCTGGTTTCATGAAATAGATGCGTCCTGTACACTTCACTTAATATTCCCCAACTGTATTTCTTAGCTCCAAACTGTACATAGACACGATAACTATGAGATAATTAATCAAAGCGAGTCGATGAAAACGATCTTATTGTTCCACGGTGTGAGGTTATGTCGCATTTTCATTTTACATACCGTGCCCTGTAGTTTTGATTTCTTGTGATTTTGTCTTCGTAATGTATAGTCGCAGTTGCAAGTCGTTGACCAATTCTGCAAATCAATTACGATTATTAGGTGTCTGCCCTGAGGTCGGTTCCCGATATTTGCTCGTGATCTCGGGTGGTCCTCGGCATTCTCGAAGACATTTGTCGATTACATAATCATACTTCAATCTTCAACACCTGTGTAATTATCCAACTACAACAAAAACATTGCAGCAGGAGGAATCTCTTCCCAGAATATCATAGGGTAATCATTTCGGGATTTGAAATTCTAGATGTGCTGCAACATCACGTTGCATCATAATCATCAGCTTGCAGACTATCAGCTTGCAGGCTATACCTACCTAGGTGATCTATAATGTGCTCCATTCTATTTTACGGAGCTGATTTTAAAATTTTATCGTGGTGAGCAAACACCTGTTATAACGCCAGCTAGTGTTGGGGTTTGTGGCAATTGCTTCAACAATTCAGATTTTCACATGTACATTATAACTTGGTCAGGTTTCTTAGATGGCTTGAAATTGCTTTCAGTAAGTCTTCTCTTATGGTCCTGACTTTCCGTTTCCTTATCTCGGGATGAACCGTTTTGTGATCTCCACGGCAGATCCAGAAATACGGAGAGCATGTTTGAAGCGATTACTACATTCCGAGCATCCACCGATTCACAATCAAAAACGGGTTCAAACGGCTAATCTTCCAAACTGGAGATGCTGCATGAAGCAGCATTTATCGAAACAACTTCATTGTATGTCGTTATTAAAATTTTATGCTTTACAGGATACTCGTAAAGTTGCAAGGCATCCTGCATACGACGTCGTCATGTTTCTACCCCTCTTCCCTCCTGGGCATTGCTGTCATAAATTTTGGGGCGGGATTTGAACTCAATCGTATGATGATAGAAATGCATGAGGTCAATATCACAGTTTTCTTGTGTTGGGGGTAACTTCTGAGTTGTATAAGAACTCGACTTCATCCAAGCATTCTCTTCTCTCCATCACACAATCTTCTCATCATTCTACAATAACAAACAGCAACCAAAAGACAGGAATCAGCATTTATCATATAAATAACAAAATGCCTGCTCAAATCAAGAAGTACAAGGCCGCAGCTGTCCAAGCTGAGCCTGGATGGTTCGATCTCGAATTGTCTGTCAAGAAGACCATTCACTGGATCAACGAAGCTGGAAAAGCAGGTTGCAAACTTGTTGCATTCCCTGAAGTTTGTAAGTAAATCTAGCTGTGGTCTCGTTCTTTCCAATATACTTACGCACCCATAGGGATTCCTGGTTACCCATACTGGGCATGGAAGGTTAACTACCAACAATCTCTCCCTATGCTTAAGGCATACCGCGAGAACAGCCTTGCATCTGACTCAGATGAGATGCGCAGAATTCGTGAAGCTGCCCGCGAAAATGCCATCTATGTTTCATTGGGATACAGTGAAATAGATTTCGCAACTCTGTATATTTCTCAAGTTCTGATCTCCCCAACCGGAGAAGTTCTCAACCACCGCAGAAAGATCAAGCCTACTCATGTTGAGAAGCTTGTCTACGGCGATGGAGCAGGAGATACCTTCAAGAGTGTTGTTCAGACAGATATTGGAAGAGTTGGACAACTGAACTGCTGGGAGAACATGAACCCATTCCTGAAGGCAATGAACGTTTCCGAGGGAGAACAGGTAAGATCACACTTGCAAGCACTTTGATAAATTGTTTCTCACTTTTCTTCAGGTTCACATTGCTGGCTGGCCAATCTACCCACACGAGGAAACTCGCACTCCATTAGACCCTTGGACAAACACTAGCAACCCCAACTCCGATATTGTTTCTCCAGCCTACGCCATTGAGACTGCAACTTACGTTCTCGCACCATTCCAACGTATTTCCAAAGAAGGTGTTGACAAGTGCACTCCACCTGGAGTTGAGCGTGAGGATCACAACCTTTACAACGGCAACAGCAGAATCTTCGGACCTGACGGACAATGCCTTGCTAAGGCTGACGAAGAGTTTGAGGGCTTAATGTTCGTCGAGGTAAGATAGACAGCATTTCCTCCATCAGAAATCTATACTAACGAAATTTCAGATCGATCTCGATCAATCACACCTCCCAAAGGCTCTTGGAGATTTCGGTGGCCATTACATGAGACCTGATCTCATCCGTCTTCTTGTTGACACACGTCGCAAGGAACTTATTACTGAGGCAGACCAAGATGGTGGAATCGGTACTTACAACACTCAAGATCGTGTCGGACTTAACAGACCTCTTGATGCTCCTAAAGTTGATGGTCCAAGTGGTGTAAGCAAGCAGGTTCTTCCAAGCAATGCCAAGAAGGCTGCTCACAAGGCTTAAATTTCAATCGTGCGCATATCACCGGATTGTGAGGATGAGTGTCTGCCTCGACGCATTCATTCTGTTGGAAAGCATTTTGTATTTTTAGGGTAAACTTTTGTACTAGTCTCATCTCATTTCATACATACTTAGCAATTTATTGAAATATCCCATATTATTTGATGTTTGGTATGTGGATGGTAATGCTTCCCAAACTTTCAACAATACTCCAACCAGTGCAAGCTCTCGGTGAATTTTAACTTCTTTCTGTGTTTTGGCACTAATTGTTATGTCTCAGCCCATATTTCACGCCTTTGTCACCATAATGTGCTTGGATTGGAAACAGCTACAACATTCGCTAGTGAACAAAGGAGTCATCCCACTTTGTTCACAATCCCACACCTAACTAATTTGAACATCTACAATTGGTCAATGAATTTCTTTGATTACTGTAGGTTATTACTTGGGTGAATTCTGAGACTTTCAAACGCAATTTTTTTTGGAGAAAAAATGAAATTTCGCAAGAAATAATTCATATTTATCTGCCATTCATGAAAATGTCGGATTATAATTTCGACCACTCGGGTTTCACCCAAGAACATATCCGGCATCTCCAAGAAAACCCTCTTGAAGCTTGTCAGCGAGAAAATGAATCGCTTCGTATTAGACTGGAAACGTTCAATCGTATGCTTCTCGAAGCTAAAGAGGAATCGCAAAAAAGATTAGATCGTATTAAACAGGTGAGAGACGAAAGGGATGTGGCTTTTGATGAAGGGGAAAAATATGCGACGAGAGAAATTGGTGGACAGTTGGAGGCGTTGAAGAGGGAAAAAGTTGAGGCAGAGAGGAAGACTAAAGAATTGGAAGAGCAGGTTGCGAAATCACGGGAGATGGCGATTCAGATGAAAGCAGAATTGAAAAAATTGAAAGAGAGGAAAGATGAGAAAGAAGAAACAGATGATGTTTCTCTTGAGCAGCAGAGAGATAGAATTGCAGAGGAGCTTGAGGAAGCAAAGGAGGTCATTAAGGGAAAAGAACTTCATATACAACATTTAAAGGAAGAAGCCAGGAGTAGGTCATCGAGAGTGTCAGAGACACCACCGGTAGTGAGTGCACGAGTACAGGCTCTTATAGAACAAATCCTTGCGTTGCTGGCACAAAGAGATGATATGAGACAGCAATTGGAGATCTTGACGGAGAATTTCATAGGTACTCCGCCGAAGGAGGTTACGCCAAAAGGAGACACACCACTGAGAGGAACACCGGAGCAAAACACAGAACGGCCGCCTGGTAGATCCGGTGCTAGTGCGGGCCTAGGTAGTGCTAATTTCAAAGGCAGTAGACGAATCTTGCATGCCCCTTCTCCTTTGAGACAACAGTCTTCTACAACCGAATCGGTAGAAGATGAAGAATCAGAAAAAGAGGCAGAAGTGAAAGAAGGTGATTTCGAGCAAGAAGAAGAGGAATCGGATACTGAAAAAGAAGAAGAAAATCTAAAAGAAAGTATCGAAAAAGACGAAAACGACTCATCGCTGGAAAGTTATCGAAAAGACAAAGATCTACACTACCAGCGACTTGTCAACCGCATCAAAGAACTCGAGAGAAGGAATCTGCGTCTCGAGCGCTATCACGACATGTCCCACGTAACACGCGCAATCCTCAGTTTGACACCCATTCATTTCGAAGCATATCGTGAACGTAAAGAGGCTAAGAGGAAAGAGGGAATGGTATTGCTCGATATCACGGATAAGGAACGTAAGATTCTACGGAAACAAAATCGGAAGCTCGAAAAACAGTTGCAGGCATTGGCGGATCTGAGATGCAAGGAGAAAGAGAAAGATACGGGGGATGCACAGGATTTTATACTCACACAAGCCCAACATGATGCAAACGAAAATGCTACGAAAGATTACAAAAGATTGTATGAGGAGGCGGAAATGGTAGTGATGAATATGCTAGAGACCTGTGCGGATGTCGATGCCGAAGAAGTCTCGGAATTGCGGAAGGAGCGGGAATTTCATAAGAAGCGAATAGAAGAACTGGAAGAGGAAATCGATGGTCCATTAGGACTGAGAGAACAATTGGCATTCGGAACTGCTGAAAATACAGACGATTTCAATGCGGAGAGGGAGTTAACACGAGTCAGAGCTGAGCTCGAATGGTGCATAAAGGAAAGAGACATGGCTATGGAGGAATCACACGTGGAGGAAAATCTCACATCCATCAAGGAACTAATGGATCAATTATCCCAGAAACTCGATGTTGACATCTATCCCAACGAGGAAAAATATGAACAATGCAAGGAAATGACAAAAAAGTACCGGCAATGCCAGCGTGAATTGAGCGACGAGAAAGAAAAGACCAAGTCTCTTGAAAGGTTTCTGGAAGAGAAGTACATGGAATATGAAGACCTTGCCGGCGATGTGCACGATGATTCGATGAGCGCAAGATTGGCTCGAGCATTAATTGAACTGTACCAAACGAAGCGAAAACTGATGGATAAAACGATACAGAGAAATAGTCTCACCAAGAGTGCTGTGGGATGTTTAACGACCGTCTTGCAACACAATGAAGTCCTGGAGCAGAAAATATACACACTGCAACAACATCCCGATCGCGATCCTGAGCTTCCTATTACAGATGTTGATTTGGAGAACGAAGAAACAATTGCGAGACTCCAGTGGAAGATTGATTTGTTGGAAAAACAGCTTCTTAAAGCTCAATCGGATATCAAATCTGCGGAGAAGAAGGCAAAAAAGTCGAAAGAGAGATTGGATGAATACATTGGGTTATCTTTTAACAAATCAAATACGCACCCTAGAGTTGAAGCTTTGAGATTGAATAGACAGAGATCTCCTCTCGATCCGAACGCTACTGACCCGGAAGTTATTGCGCATTTGAAAGTTCAGCTCAAAGATACGGATGATTTGGTGGAGCTTATATGTCAGAGATATGACGTTGCAGAGGGTGAAGCGGAAGATGAAAAGGAGGGATTGAATGCAGAGAATATGGAGGCAGCAGAGAGGGCGGAGAAGGCGGAGATAGCGACGAGGAGATTGGAGGATTGTATGGATTTGGTGAATGGACCTTTGAGTCAAAAAGAGGCGTGGGATAATCTGAAGAGATTGTTGAGAGAGGCAAGGGAGGACTTGAAAACTAAAATGAATGAGTGGAAAGAGAAGGACGGAGAACGTGATTGGGCAGTTGAGAGTTTGGAGAAAATGTTAAAAGAGAGTGAAGAAAGGGAAGCGGCACTCGCTAAGCTTCTACATTCGACACAAGAGGACATGAAGAGTGAAGGTACAAAGGACGCGAAGATTGCAGAATTGGAAGAACAGTTGAGGAGGAATGAAGAAAGAATACGAGACTTGCTCCGAGAGAAGGATGAGAATAAAGCCGAAGCTGATGGATTAGAAAGTTTCCTTCGAGCTAGCGAGACGCAAACGACACAACTTGAAGAACGACTTAGGAAGGCCGAAGAGAGAACTCGAGATTTGCAACTGGAGAAAGATACTCAGCAATCTGAGGCTGAAAGACTGGAGGATCTTCTCAAAGCTCGTGAAACACAAACGGCTGAATTTTTCAAGACATTAAGAGATGAAGAGGAGGAACAATACCGAGTGGAAATCGAGAGGTTACATGAACTTCTCCTATTAAGAGAAAATGAAGACGAACAATTTCGTGAAGAAATTGAGAGACTTCACGAACTACATAAAACTAGTGAGGGAAAGGTTACCGAGCTTCTCGAGATATCAATCACGACTTCGACACGATTATCTGATCTCGAAGACGAGATCACGAGATGGAAAGTCGTTGCTGGAGAAAGCATTGGGGAGATTGAAAATTTACAGAAAAAGTTGGAAGATGCAGAGGCGAAGGTTGAATTGCACAGTACAACGCAGAATCAAAATGCGGAAACGCAAACTGACACACCTACATCCACAAGCATGGAAACACAAACGGAAGATATTGAACTTCGACAATCCGCAGTTCCACCTTCTATAGTTGAAATCAAGCCAAAGAAATTCAAAGGAAAGTCTCCAAAACAGAAGCCCATCACAAAGATCCCGCGAGATCCACGCTATCATCCTCAACATCCCGATTCTGAATCCTCAGATGAAGAACCAGAGTCCCCTGAGCCATTCAAACCGCAGCCTAAACACAACGTTGCACTTCGTCAAGAAATGGATTCAAGCCATCCAGCTCCATCGCCCTCTCCTGCTCCTTCATTAACCATTAGACTTACTTCCAAAGCCCATGCGAAAAAGAAAGCTCACGGAAAGGATAGTGTAGAATACGATTCACCGTACAAATTCGAGACCGCGGTAGAAAGCGAAGATGAAGAGATACCGGATGTGGAGATAGCGCAGGAGAGTCCGATTCAAGAAATGCAGAAGGTGGGAGAGGCGGTGAAATCGAGGGGGAGTAGGAATACAAGGAATCCGGATCCGGTGTATACCGGGCAGCTACTGGTAAGGGGACTTGGGAGGGGAGAGAAGGAGAAGATGGGTGGAAATAGGGCTGCTAGGGGCCAGAAGAGGAAAATGAGTGAGAGTGGGATTGAGACTGGGAAAGTGAAGAAGGGGAAAAGGCAGAACAGAAGTGTGTGATATGGTGAAGTGTTTTTTGGGTGGTATTGATAGATACTAGGCTGAAGTCTTGGAATTACAACTTCAAATTTTGTGAGTTTTCTAGTCAAGTACCTAGGTAGATAAAGCAAAATCAGTGACCATCAAATCCTTCCCTTTAAAGCCCTCCTACTTAGACTAGTCCCGTATCCTACAGACGACCCAGAGATATATACTCGATCCTCCCCCCTTCTCCAAAACATTATTATCCAGCACGAATCTAATTACGCAATAACATCAGTGGCCAATATAAAGCAGGCAAGCGAAATTGCATATAATTTATCGTTCATGTATGTTTCAGAATCGATGAATTGATAAAGTTCCACCTGCATAGGTACTCAGCCAGCTTATTGAACAGCACAGAAGTTCATCCAAATACAAGCAAATCAACACGATAAATTGAGAAACCTCAGGGATTGAACAAGAGTCGCGATTAAGTTGTGTTGATAGCAGCGAGAAAAAGAGGATTTCAAAAAAAAAAAATTATATCCAGGTGGTAGAAGTGATCAAAAATCTACATTCGGCGAATCGTTCGTTCCATGGCCAAAATAAGAAGTGTGGTGGCTCGCATTTCGGGTCCAATCAACAATTGCCAACCAGCCGCGCGACGGCAATGTGCATGCGATGACACCCACCAGTAGATTTCCCACCCTTTCGATTGTTCAGAGTAACTTCCTTTTCTTCAGTTCAGAATACAGAAAAATTACCATAAATACTCTTTCCATTGAAAACTCACGGCTCTTCCGAGTACAACCCTAATTTCCATCGATAAGATGATTCATCCTCAGCAAATACAGGGAAAGATTTACACTTTCATTCCTGACTCAGAGATCTATCATTTGGGTATAACTCTCGATGACAGCATTGAAAAGATTGTGCGTAAGCACATGGTTATCTGTCTTGGTATTGTGCACGGTAGACCTAACTACGTGAAAGTGATGACGGTATGTCACCCATCCTCCTCATTCGCCAGCACCAATTCTAAGATTTCAAGATTACATCGACGATCAAAGATGATCACGAATATGTGCCTATAGCCCCCACGCCCAAAAGACCATATCCTATACAAATCCAACTCCGCAACAGCTCGGGCTATTCTCGTGGACAGTGGGTACGTCGCTTCACTGCACTGCGTCTAGACTCGTATCTCAAAATCGATGCCTGCTACGAGGTTCCCATCCAAGCCCTTGAGCAGGTTTTTGATTGCTACGGAAATCCATTGTCTATCCGACCTGGACGCGGCTTGGGAGGACTACCTCAACTAAATGATTACATTAGACGTCGTGATAGCATCCGCGAGATGGAAAAGATATATCGCGACATGGAGAAGCAAAATGAATTATTTGAAGCGATGGAGAATTTGAATTTGAGCGATGGCTGAATAACGTCGCGAAATTCAGACCTTCCAATCCATCACTGTATCTACGAAAATTCGTTAGATATGGTTCTATATCACAGGATACCCCAGAGTATCCACGGATATTTATCTGTTCGACAAACTGAACAGATAGTTCGCCTTAGGCTCCTGTATAAGGATCCCATAGGTGTGAGCAAGACGTCTCTAGATTGTCTAGTGTTACTTGCTTGGCTATGCAGATGAGGCTTGCATGGTCCGATTGGAGGGTTCGAATGTGTGGATACATGGTATGAGAGGGGAGTGGAGAGGAGGGGAGATAAGAGGGGTTGATTCGCAACGGGACTACATTCGTTTGATGGGCTTCAAGAATGGTGGTTTTTTGCTTGCTACTGATACATTCATTCGTGGACGAGATTATAATCTTTGCTTGATGTGAGCGAGACACGATCGTTAGCTTTGATGTTTTGGATGTGGGAAGGATTTTTAGTTGTTTGAAATATTCACTATCGCTACTCATTTCAAATGAGAGAATTTCCCGTATGATCTATCATGACGTGAAAATATCACAATACAGACACGTAAGTCCTGATCGTTTGAGTCGAGAGTATGAACCAGTTGTAGAACACAGTCCCAACCCATAGTACTGGTTTCAATCTCCTCCGGTCAACATCGCCTCACAAGTTTATCGTGATTGTGTGCGCTCACCAAGTTGGCATGCGATCAAACTACACGATAAAGAAAGTATGATCCTTACTAATCTGGTCATACTTCCAACACGGATAGTCTTGCTCATCGATTTGCGACGCAAAGTACAGATCGCGGTACCCAGGACCAAAGTTCAGCATGCCTATCCGCCCAAACCTGCCCATCTCGCAAGATACAAGTTCAAGTAGCAAACAGTAACTGTTAGATAGACCATAGCTGCCTCGGTCATCATTGTCATACCAAGGCACGTAGAACAGTTTTTTCGAATCGTTCAGAATGGAAATTTCTGTTTCGTTGGTTGTGAAATCGAGCCCGGCCCAAACAAACAGGCTTTGTCGAGCGTCCGAATCGTTTTCGCGTTCTTCCAGAGACCCCAAGTCTTGTTTCGGGTCGGAAACCCCAATTGCATCAACGGGGAACACATGGAATATGTCTTGACCTCTTATCAGCCTCATTCGCTTTAAGACTCCCTGTACCATGACTTCGATGCATGGCGTTGATGGGGGCATGATAATGTCTTCGGTAAAAACATATCTTTCAGGGTCTGTGTGAGCATGAGTACGCCACTTGACACAAGTTACCTGTGGTAAGATGAACTTTTCATCGAGATCCTCACCTTCAAGGTCTCTATCTTTAATGTGAACCCAGTAGCCGGAGATCCATGAAAACGTCAAATGTGTTGGCCTCGAGAAAAGATTATGTTGCTTAGAATAAGACATGTTTATCGTGCTTTTCCAAAGCATTTCGAGAGATAGACGACTAAGCCATAGTCCTGCCACGTACACATCTTTTATATTATCTTTTTTGAATTTTATTATGAATTGCTGAGCGATGCCTGCTATTGCTGCAAGTCTGTCACTCGGGAAGGTGAGCTCTGTGTCCGAATATTTCGACACCAAGTCGTACCAAGTCTGATAAAGCTTGTTGCTGCTGATCGACCTGGCGTTCGGCAGCAATTTCTTAATGGTAGGTGATGAGGTATTGTTGGCGCCCACGGAATTGGGAGACACAAGAGGCCTCCAGGGTACGACATCAAGTCCCATAGATTCGCTCCAGCGTTTCTCATAACACTCGTACAGAACGATATGCTTGCAGAAGTAGATGTTCCTGGGACTCAGCAAGCGTTCTTGGAATACCCAGCCGCGCACAGCCAACTCAGAATCCTCAACCAACTCATCCCAAGCCCCATCCCCCTTTTCAGAAGACACTAGAAAAAATTTCTTCTGCCATCCAGTCTTGGACGGCATCTCAAAAGTAGCATGTTGCACCGTGGATGGATCTCTTTTCGCAAACAATCTGCCTAGTGTAGGTCCCCACGAGGCACAAATATTGAAGCATGCATTCGAATATACTTCATGCATCACTGGAGCCTCTCGTTTCCAATCTGCGAGCTCATCGCCCTCTTGAATGATACAGAGAGAATCAATCCAGAGATATTTGACTTTAAGTCTCCTGACCGCTCGAATGGCATCCTGAAAAGTCTGAGAAAGGACTTCTGTCGGAATACTCTGTCTCCATAATGATAAATTGTCGACAGTTAGCCGTGCCATATTTTCCTTCCCCCAACGATGGCTTAGGGTAGCGTACTGCCTGTGCGTAGAGACTTGGGTACCATCTACGATTCGTAACTTGAGATCCTTCTTATTATGACTTTTGAAACAATTAATTTCAAGCAGCCGAGTTGGACGCCAGACATTTGTATGTCTCTCTCGACGGTTGGGGCATTGTATATGCTCGGAGGTACAACGCTCCAGCCATTTATTTATTTATGCAAATGTCTCCTTTGAATCAGTTGAGCTCGAGGTGATCCTCCAGCTTGGTAGTACATTTGACAGTTCTTTGCTAATAAGATTCATTCTGCCTTGAAAATGAGCACATGGTAATACTCGTCCCCACACCAGAAACAGACGCTGAAAGAGTTCCCGCAGATCCTGTAGCCCATAAATACCGCGGGGGAAATAGCACGAAATATCTGTGGGTTTGGCATATCGTGTTTAAAACATTCCCCGTGCCTCTTATTTTGCGGAAGCTGTCCATCAAGACCTCGTAACTGTGACTGAAGATTCTTTGCTAGGTTGCAGAAGATCCGTTTGCAAATATAGCACCCATAGTCGGTGGAGCGAAGGAATGCTTCAGGTGAACGTTTGTCAATTTCCAGAGCCACTGACCAGATGTAACCTGAGGGACCGTCTGGTATGATATTCCAGTATAGACGCTTGGTGATAAAATCTCGACAATGTGCGCATAAATTCATGATAACGGTTGAGAGATTATCAAATGGTTGCAGCACAATATATAAAACAAAATTTATATATTGCTAGATCTATCAAGCTGTAGACAAGTTTAGCAAACAGAAAAATAGACTTTCGTTGGATATAGAATTATGATAAAACGTGGGTATCTTTGGGCAATAGCTGTACACGTATTAGTTATTACACGATGATGTGTACTTTGAGGTTCACAAGGGGCAAAATAGCCGATTTCATTCCCCGCTCAAATCGAGGTTCTGT
Organism: Botrytis squamosa; assembly: GCA_014898485.2. Taxonomy (NCBI): domain Eukaryota; kingdom Fungi; phylum Ascomycota; class Leotiomycetes; order Helotiales; family Sclerotiniaceae; genus Botrytis; species Botrytis squamosa. The sequence continues at coordinate 440,934 of RCTC02000004.1, forward strand.
ACCGGGTTATCAGTCTACTCATGCAGCTTTCCATAGGTTTAATAGACTATATTGATTATCGATTTGTTTATATGATTTCCTATACCTATATTTGAAATGTTTTAATTGACTGCTTTCCTGTCGAAATCACTCCTCTTGAACTTCACTATAGTACGTCATGTGGACATTTTTGCTCAGAACAATGTTAAATAATAATAATCAGATTTCTTATTATTATCTAATCTATACTTTCATTTATCAAATTTCAATTTTTTTTAAAAATATTATTCTAAAATAAATTTCAAAATGATTCAAAGATTTCAAAGATTTATATTAAAAAAGATTTAAAAAACCACCTCTACAAATCAGTAAAAGAACGCTCCCAATCATCTTCCACTTCTGAATCTTCTTGATTCGTCCAATCCATATCGTCCTCCCCACCATCCTCATTCTCATCCATCATCTCATCCTTTATCTCTTTTCCCTTCCCCTTCTCATTCTCCCTATCCTCTTCATCAAACTCACCATCCGACATCTCCCTCTCACTGACACTAACACTATCCCCATCAATCGTGAAATCATCACCGCTCTCTAACCCTTCATCTTCTCCAGAGCTTACAATTTCGAAATCACTTTCACTTCCACTTCCCGTGGGCGTCATAGCAGCCATATCATAACTTCCTGCCGAGAAGACACTTCCCGTATCACTTTCACCGTCATCATTCCCCACTATATCAAACTGACTCCCCGATTGACTCCCAGTCCCTATTTCTGTCTCAGTTCTCGCACTCCCGTCCTTGGCATCCAAACTGCTATTTCTCTCACTTCCCATTCCTGTTCCTACCCCCACAAATCCACTAGCCCCTTTATACATAACCCCCGGCGTCAATCCTCCCACATTAGCATAATAAGCGGGTGGTACATCCGCGCTCGTCACACCACCACTGCCATCGTCATTCCCCCCTGCCCAAAGCGGTAAGTACTGCCATTCCTTATCGGTTAAACAGAGTAGTGTATCCGTCAACACATTGTTTTCTGATCCGTCTGGTTTGGAGAGCATCGAGTGACAAATTTGGTCCGTATAAGATTTAAGTTCGTCGAGGAAACAACAGAATTTGAAATTGTGAGGGGATTCGCTTAGTTGATAAGGACTGGAGTTGGCGGAGAAGGGCGTGGATGTATTGGCGAAGGTAAAGTTTGGGGTATCTTTCGATAGAAGAGCGGAGCTAGTTCCTATGTCTGGGTGCGAGATATCTGTGAATGGAGCGGCTCTGTATGATTTATAATCATCAAGAGATTTATGTCTCATATGCTGCAAAAAGTTCTCGAGAACCTTTGGTGCAGAATTCTTCGGCGTCTCTTTCGCCTCGGCTGAAGGTCCCGGCTGGGCATTAATATCATATTCATCCTTTATATTTTCGACCTTAACTTTGTTCTCTTTTGTGCGCAAAGGTAGATCGAGTAATGGCTTGGTCGAAGCGTCAGTTGAGACGGAGGATATTGATGCTACATCATCTGTTTTCTCATCAAATTCGGCAAGCTCAAGTTCTAATGCTCTAATACTTGCTAGACGTGCCTGGTGATATGCATGGTCTTGGTTGTATGCACTCATAAATGCATAATTAGGTCTCTCTTCATCTAGGCTCTTCGGTTCAGCTGCTGGGATAGTAGGTAACGGGTTCGAGGGCGAAGATGGATTGTAATTCTCCTTATGTACCGCAAGGTTGACCTCGCGATTAAAGTCGTTGACATAAATCTCAAGATGAAAAGTATTTGTCAGGCGCATATTATCCCTATCCACAAGACTTTTGCCTGAACGAACCAGCTGCGGATTGTATAAGTTAAGTTTAGGGTTCTCAAAATCATCCTCCCAATATGTATCTCGAAGGCGACGCCAGAAATGTGGCAGTAAGACTCTTTCACGATCGCCAAGACTGTTGTAAATGTAATTTGGATCTGGACCCTCATTCGATTCATTTCCTGAAGCTGCATGAACTTCCCATTGAGCTTCGCGTTGGCTTTTACTTGCCATAGTGATCTCAAAGACTTCTAGTCCTTGATTCAAACAAGTAACAATTTTCCCTCGAACAAATCGACGAAGATTGACGAGTAACTGCTGAATAACCGACTTTCTTCTCTCATAGATGGCTTCATCTTTCTTGCTCTTATCTTTTTTTTTATAGCAATAGTCTTCAAACTTGCATATTTTCCTGTACTCAGGAAGTTCCAAAAACCAAGCCATTCTTTCATCCAACAAATCGGTGATTGTTTTTTGAACACGATCGCAGAAGTCTTGACTGGCATGTTGAATAACGTTCCACAAATCTTCATCAAGCTCTTCACGAGGTCGAAGATACTTGTACTCTGCTCGCCTACCAAGACCTGCACAAAAAGTTCTTGAAGCAACATTGAGCGCTTCTTCAGAAACAAGAATTGAGAACGCAGCTCTTGTAATCATAGGTGATTTTAAGCCAAGCCCAATATTTATACTGGCTTCGGGAAGAACTTCGAGGAATTTGATATTATTTCCATTCATGATCCATGAGGTTATGTAGTCAATCTGAAATGAAGTTAGACTTAAAAATGTCGAAATGAAGGAATGATTGCTTACCACAACGCTTGTACATTCATAATACTTTGCCAAAACAAATAATGTCCATACTTTTGGCGCAGAATCCAATTTAGGTGCTCTACCTTGAATGATTCTAAGAAGATTTTCGACTCCAAATCGATGACGGATCGGACAATAATCTAGGACCCTTTTCTTTGACCCCGCTACTTCGGTAGAGTCATGATGAGCAGTTCCCACCGGGTCACTTCCCGAAGGCCCAATAAACAAATGACCATCTTCCAGGCTATTCTTAATAGCTCTCTGCATATTCGAATCTTGGACAGACTTGTCACAAACAAAAGTATCATCTTTAGGTACCGTACGACCCAAAGATGTAAAAACAAATTTATCGTTGACATGCGAGTTCATCCTTGACTGCGAATCAAGAAAGGCTATGTAGCCGTCTACCGGGACTTTCAATCCAAATTGTTCGGCAGATTTAGCTGGTACAATCGCAGGTCCAGGAATAATATCATCACCAGCAACCAGATGCTTTTCGACACCACATCGCTTCTCAGCCAAGTACCAATTCCTAATTCCTGCCGAGCAGGATAACTCTGATACCAATTCGACTGCCTCATCACCTTCTTCTAGTGGTGTAAGATCAAGTACATATCTGATACTTTCTGGAAGATAATGTAGAAGACCCTTTCTCTTTCTCGCCCAATATTGTGGTCGTTCTTCGAACATCCGAGAGAATTTTGTTGAGCCAAGAGCTTTTAATTTGTCGCTACTGGCTCGATAAATTTTGTATTGTTGTGGTTCTCCCTTGAAATCGTAGAAAGTAATGCCTCCCGGATATGAGACGTATACCAGAGTATCGCCTTCATCCAAAAGTGATTTGCTGTACTCGACTGCATTGTGATCTCTCTCACTGAGCTCTTGTCGAGCTTTGCGTTGTTGCTCGCCGGCATCCCCCCACTCTGAAGTCAAAAGGGGTCGCACTATTTGACAATATGTCGTTAGTATGGAATCAAAGTTTATTAGGCCAGACAGATGTGAAGAATGATTAACTCAAAGATACGTACCATCATTTGAACTGGGACCACCTTTTTGATCAACGCTTTGATCAGACTCATCTATTTGACCTGGAAATCTTGAAATATCTTGATACCCATCATTGAATGTCATAGGTGGAGTTTTTTCTTCGTCTTTTCGTTCCATATTTTCTGTTTCTCCGGGAAGCTTCAACCTTTCACGAGATTCATTGGTGATTGATTGTTTGATGACTGCCTCTTCCGAATCAGCATTCTCGATTTCCATTTCGGAGAACTCGAACATGTCATCTGAAGCATTCCAGGTGATTGCTCCAGGAGGAGATCTATTGTTCTTGGATCCGGAATCTTCCATTGTCACTATTGAGGCGAGTAACTGAATGAATGAGAGTAAACTTGTTGACTTGGTCGTCCAACCGAAGTTACGAGATGATACTCGGATTTGAATATGTGGCGAGAGCAAGGAATCAATAAGGCTGAGGAGATAAATGTAGATCTAGGCAACCACAAGACCGCCTTTTCGGAACGATAGCAGAGACCAGCAATATAAGTTATCAGTTCAACTCTCCAATTCAAGGTATTTGATAGTCCAGTACACGAATCCAGATACGCGGTAAGAGTAAGAAATCAACAAGGCTGAGGCAAAAGAGAGATAAATGCAAATCTAGGCAACAACACGACCGCCTCCTCAAAACGACGTCTAGTTTAACATAAATCAGCCAATAAATCAAACATAAAGAGGTCGAAGATCAAAAATTCCGAATAAAGTATAACAAGTTCACAAGTTCACAAGTTCACAACCAACTCAACAAGAGTGAATGGATAAACTGGACTCTAATCTATTCCACACCGGTCGGAAAAAAAGAGGTAAGCCTTCTTTCTCACCATCCATCCAAAGAGTCAAGCTACAACGTGATAAGGCGGGGTAAGCTAGACTGGGCTAGTTAGCTAGTCTAGTTCAGCACAGGGATAACCAAACCTAACCATTAGTAAAGAGGGCTAATCTGATCACAAGCCACAGGGAGGCCCACAGCGGTCTGAGCTGAGGCGGTTTATAGGGTCTATTCTAAGCCTGTCAATGATGCATAGCGTGTTTGATGATTGCGACCGAGCGAGTGTAGCTGTCATTATTAGTTGAGTCTCAGTGGAATTAATTGACCGACTGGAAGACAACTTGTTTTTTACTGGATTCTCTTAAGTTGATTGTGGATTCGGATTCAGATCGATGATGGATCTAGAAATGGAAATAGATATGTTGATTCATGCTAATTAGACGTACTTAACAAAATTGTATATCGTAGAATTGGATGTATATATTTGAGTAGATACCTATTGATAAAAGGTGCAAGCAAGTGAAATTTCATATAGAGAAATGTATTCGGAGAAGTCTAAATTTGATTCCTTGGCTGATAGCCTACCTATGAGTATTGAAGTGTGTCTTCGTAATAAATCATATACATTTCCCCCTTTCCCATGATATGTAACGCCTATCCCATCCCATCCCGTCCATTATAGCATTTGTATTCTTTACATTTATCTCAATCTTTCAGCAATTCCATTCTATCCAATACATCATCCCAACTTACATTGAACGATAATCTCTCTCCTCCCCTCAAATCCTGGTAGTCCCAGTCCCCTCGGGTTTCCCTTACAACACCTCATAAACGCCAATCTCGCCGCCGCATCCCATCCCATTTCAATATTCCTACACCTATTCTCCTCAGCCAATGATGCTCCCCCCTCTAACACTCTATCCACCTCCGGCCTATCCTCTTCTATATCCACCAATCTCTCCATAACTTTCCCCACCGCCCCAGAAAATCCTCTTATTTCCCTCCCACCCAAATAATCATACTTCCCCCTCTTCAACAACATCGAAACTGCAATTCGTCTTAAATCTCTATCTCGAATTTCCCAAGCCACAGCCATCGATGGAATCACAGTCGCGAGTTCGAAATCTCCGTTTTCCTCTAGCGTTTTTCTCCAACTTGGGGTTGAGCGTAGTATTTTAGCAATTTCTTTTAGCTCTTGTAATTGTGCTGAAAATCTTCCCTCGGCAACGTCAAGACTATTGAGGTGGTTCGATGAAGCAATAAGAATGTATCCAGAAAGCCAATTCATTCTTAACATATATGCCATTAACAGATCCGAATCTTTATCACAGTGAAATTTATCATTGGACTGGCATCTCTTTTGGCGGTCTTCGAAAAGAGGCGAGAAAGATCGATTCCAGCGTTCGTATTCCCTTAATGTTCTTTTCTCCTCCTCAAATTTAGGATCAATATCAAAGAATAATCCATTATCGCGAGAATGGTTTTCCTGGCCATTATAATATGCTGAAAAATCATGTCGTTTAAGAGTCGAAGCCAACCACTCCATGCTTTTCACCATAACCCTTTCCAAATCATTCTTCGCCTCTGTAAGATTGGAAAATCGGCCCGGCATCATTTCAATATCTGGTTCTCCTAGACTTGTCCTTCTTTCATGTTCTGGTTTTGCATCCGCGTATCGTAAGATTCGGGATTCCAGACGACTAAAGCATTTCAAACAAGCAGTTTCCGACATCGATCCGAGACGGCCACCTTGGGGGATATATGTCCTGACCACCCACTCACGAAGTGCTCTTAGTCCCAAGTACATAGTCGAGACTCTTTCATGGCTGATGACCTCGTTACCGCTGGCCAACATATTAGAAAGTAGATGGGTAATGAGTGTTGTTCTACTTTCCACGTCTATATCAATGATTCCTGCGCCTATTCCCAGGCCCTCGGAAAATGGCACTGTTCTCTTTTTCGTCAAACATTTCGTATTGCAATATTCGTGGTAAGTAGCCATGTGTCTAAAAGTTCCTATATGAACTCCCCGATTTTTCGGTCGTAAATCGAGAGATCCAATCATGTGTACAGCATCAAAAACGAGCGACGAAGATTGACATCCAGAGAATATGAGACCCCACCAAACTTCAAAGTGACCTGAACCTCCCGTAATCTCTTTCACAAAATTTCGGAAACATGCTTCGGCACTTTGATCTCTCCATTTCGAGGGTGGAGAAACGGAAGATTCTGGCTGTGATAAGATAGAAGAGGCCGTGGAAGCCACAGAGGTGGGAGAAGTAGCGGGACTTATGGGCAGATATCCAGTTCTTGGTATCAGCGTTCGTGGCGCGATGTTGGTTCCAACAGTGGGCTTCACACTGGATCTCTGAAGATAAGCGTAACCTTCGCATTTATGTCCAAATCGTACACATCGCATACAACCTGGTTTTGCCTCATCGCATTTGACTCTTCTCGATCTGAAATATGCTCAGTATATCGCCTTGAAAGGTATGAATAAACATGGTCTGGATGAGAGTGGCGGTGAACATACTTGCAAGTCAAACAACCAGTCTTGACCTTCGGTTTACTCGCACGAGAGCGTCTAACTTTGGGTTGTGATATCGGTGCAGTTGATGTTGGACATGTTTGTGGAAGAGCATATATCTGGTTTGCCATTGATACAACTTCCGGCTATCGATCAATATCGTATCATTAGCTTTGTGGTTGCTCGATTGTATTCTCGCAGCTTATTCACTCTGCTTATACATGACAAACATGAGCGTTGTAAAGCAACAAAAGTATGAAAGGATTTCGAACCATGAAAATCGAACTAATTTCAACCGGCGCACCCACATATATCATTCGATCCTGCGGCACACCATCTTCAAGCTGTGCTTCGTACACTAAGATGGGTGATATCCACCTTAGACCATGCTTGGCACATTCTCCACTCTTACCCTCCCTCCCGAGTTGATGGTTCCTCCCCAGTGTCCCCACAAGCGCTTACTGCTCAGGCTTCAGCTCCCCCCACCAATGAGCTTTCACTACCCCCACGTTGTGAATGACATATGATCCATTATTGAGTCTCTTCAGCCAGTAAAAGAGATTCTTTACCAACAAGATACGAGAGAAATGTCCTGCCAATCTTTCGAAAGGGTTAATCTCAGTGGGGGGAATTGAAAATGCCAATCATGCATCCTCGTAATAGCGACGAATAAGGAATAGAGGCGTAATGAAACGAACGAAAAAGGAATAAGGAATAAACGTGGTGGGTGGATACGGGGTGGGTCTGCACTGTAACCTTATTATTTCTGGCTGCAGTAGTTTGATTGCTTCAATTGCTTGCGTGTTAGCTGTTTGTGAAGTTGTGATACCTCAATGCATTATGGTAAGCACTACAATACCTTGCATTTGGCTATCGTAGCACTTTCTCTTACGAATGATGAATCTCGGTATTCGCACTTGAAATGCTTTCCGATAGCGATAGGAACGATTATATCAGAAAACAAACGCGGCAATCTACTTGAAACATTCGCTTTAACACCCCAGCTGTCAGCATGCGTAGTACATCCATTTGGTAAAGCCACAATCCAAATCTATGAAGTGGTGTACAAGATGGTCAGATAATATCAAATACGAGAAGTAAAAGTATGCAACCAGCATGAAATGTTGAACGTTGAGGGCAAGTCGCGGCTCTTGGTGTTGAGAAGGGTGCTCAGCATTATACGGAGCAGGACAATAAATTCGGATGGAATCGCATGCGCGTGCTCATTACTGGCGCTGAGGTTACATTACACACATTATCCCCGGTCATCGGGATTGATGGAAAATGAGTGATCGCAGCAGATTCCTTCCTTTTCTTTCGACAAGGGTTGTATTTGAGGTACGACACAACAAATGGTAGGACTGCCATACACAACCAAATGTTGGTTCTTAGGTGCATTATTGAATCGTTGAACAATGAAGGCGGGGTTGAAGTTGAATGCGTCCCATTTGAACCAATCTACTCAATTATCGTATGATAGCCTTCCAATCCCCCGTGGTTGACCAAGTTTTGCCGTTACTACAATGTAAGGCTATTGATTGACGCCTTTGAGGTGCCGAAGCGAACGCTGTAACGTCAACCAGGGGGATACTTGATGACAGGAGGCCTTTATTGGTAATGCAGCGCATTATGAAAAGGCAAGTGCTAATCCTCTTTCCTTTTTATGCTTCCTTCGGCAGATATAAAAAAATGATAATGGTTTGCGGAATAAGACAACTAAATGTTTTTCTTCGTGCGATCGTTGAATTGCTTGCAACATTAGTTGTCGTGGACGTGATCTAGGTACCGTCGACCTTAGCTCAGCCTACCATGTCGCCTTGTGGCGGGAGCTTTTAATTAAGTCTTAGATGTCCGCCGAGTACCGTCGTATTCGGTGGTGATTCCTATTGGTTAGCTTATGGTTAAAAATTCGAGGATTAAGAAAGCATCCTATAGGTGTGAAACATGGTTGAAGCAGACACAGAGTACTTGAGCTCTAGTGAGTGCCCATGAATTAAATGAACAGTTCACCACTGCACTCCTGGAATCTTCCTTGATCTGTGTGGTTAGCATTTGTCCAACACATAGGATAGTTGTCTAGTCTGGATCAGTGAATGCACGTCCGAGGACGATGGGGATGGTAGATGAATGTTAAAGGGCCGCGATTAAAATGGCAGGCTGAGATGGATGCCCAAGGTTACACAAAATGTGGTGAGCTTTCTGACCAGCAAATGAGCAACGACACGTGATATGATGACGAGGTTCCTTAATGACAGGCTTTGTAATTGAACGTTTATTGCGGTCAATTTTGACAACATTGCAGAGAACTCGGATCGACGTTTGATTTGAAACCAACCTGCGCGTTTGACAATTTTCTTGAAGAAGTGATGTCAGATCTATATCAGAAACATGCTTCTTGTTGTCTCGATTAAACTCCCAAGTTCCGTTGTATGGCATGTTATGGAGGCTAGTGTAGTTAAGTAATTGATATGATGACTTAGTCCAGCGTAAACTCTTATCTCCGAAGGCTCACACCTGAAATCAATATTATAATTTGTTATGGAAGGTATTGCTAGTGGATCGAACGTGTAATTGGCCGTGTGTTTGCCAAAGTATTCTATTGTGGGATTGGATGTGACTATAGAACGGCCTGAACTTGGAGATTACGCAGCAGAGTGGAACTGGTTCAAACGCTTAGAGTTGCCGTTGCAAAGGAAATAGTCTCGGGTGCTGAGCAACTCACTCGAGTATTCTGTCTGATTACTACCAGTGATTAGCCCTGAACTATTGTTCGCTTGAATTCTAGCAATTGAATTCACTTACCTACCAAAAACACGAACATATTACTGATCGTCGAAGGATCGAATGCTTGAAACATATTTAAATACTTTGGCCAGGAATCGGGCCTTCAAGATTGTGTTAGAAAGCAAGGAGCCTCTGATGGGCATAGAATGGAATGGTACCCTGCATTGGAGGGGTTCGAAGGCTATCCATACCTACAAACAACTGTTTTTCGCGAATACTATCCAATATTTACTCACGGGCTAGCAGCCATCTATCGAGCATTGTTCTGCTCCAACGAGACCTTATTGGGTAGATAAATGCTGATTCGTAGCGCTGCAGAGGGTTCATTTATCATCGTAGAATGCAACTCAGTCAAGCATCTATAATGCTTCATGAACTGCCCTTCTTTTCATTGCAATCACTCTTTGGCAAATTTCCATATATGGAGTTATCACCAACTAATTCATACACGCAGGGTATTTGCGGTGATTAATTGGCAGGATCCTATGTCAGAACTGGATGTGATTGCGAACCGACTGCAGATGCATATGCTACCAATATTTCCGCCTGGAAGTAAGATAGAAATAGAGTTATCGACGCTCGACTTGACTGGTATCACATTAATCATTAATCATTAGTCTATCCTCTATTTAAGGTATTTCCAGCGCCCCTAGAAACATCATTAGTATCCATTCCCAAAACTGGAAGAAGCTTCAACTTACTTTGGATTATCCTCTGTAAATTCATCCCACCTTCTAGCCTTTTCGGTCTCCTCGTCCATTTTCTCGAAATCATCAGGATCAATCTCAGGTATAATACCACTTGCCTCTCCACCTCCTTCAATTATACCACCCCTCGCTCTCTCTTCTTCCAGATATTCATCTATTGTCATAGTCGGTAAATTATGCCCTGGTCTGAATACACCCTTTTGTAATGCTTGTCTACTTTCTAGTAGAGTAAATGGCCGTAATGGCTTTCCTCCAGTACTCAAGATTGGCCCTTTGTTATGTGTAGTAATATCTCTCATATCCAAGCGATCCGAGTATCCTGCGTCTGGTCCGCGCAGACCTCCTATTCGTTCCCTGTCATCCGGTTGCTGACCTTGGGGAACTTGTGGTCCCACAGGTGCCATAGCCAAGATCTCGAGTTCGCGGTTGATGGATTCGAGTGATTGAAAGGCATTATGCGAACACAAGGATAGTTTGGCAATTTCTAATTCGCGGATGGCATCTTCATCGTTTTGTAGATAGGCTGGATTTGCTGCCAGAAACTGAGATTGTTAGCATGTTGCACCAAATCAGAAGATTCGTTTGAGGGCTGCTCGGCATAGAATAAACCCAGCGTGAGCCGAAGACACATACATCCAGCTTCTTTTTAAGTTCCTTCTCCATCTTAAAATTTGCGATTTTTGCATTCCTTCTTGCAGTTGGATCTGTGGTGGAAATGGTTGAGAACGTAGATGGCGATTCTTGATATTCAGCATACAACTTCTTTTCTGCAGTAGATAGCATCTCATAATATCCTAGTTGAGTTAAAAATGCTTCATAACATTTTTTTGCCTCTTGCAAAATTACTTTTCGATCAATAGTATTTGTGGAAAGTCGTTGGCCCAAATCTGCGATCCTGTAAGGAATGACCAAATATCTAAAGAGGATCATTAGCTTGCTGCCCTATTTTCATGCGTATGAACATACTGTATATCACTAGAATTGACATCTTCCAAAGTTTCGTTTGGGCTGAATAATGCAAGTCTATCTGCAAGCTGCCGACATTTTTGGTATGCAGTGAGCGCACTCGCAACATCTTCCTGATATTTTTCTGTATTTGTATCCCATGATGATTCAATAGCCAGTCTTTGGCGCTCTGCTGAATTGAAGAGGGTTTTGAGAGAACTATCTGCCATATTCAAAACAATTCGAAGGATATATGCGGGTTTGGGGGTCGGGAGATACCAGGTATATGATGAATAATTTGGGAGAGCGTCAGGGCAACAGTGTGATGTTGTGGTGGGGGATTAGCTGTAAAGCCCAAAATTGCTGGAGAAATGCGGCCGCCTCCAGTGGATGATGGCAGACCGCCTTCCTGATTCACTCAGATTTGGCAGATCTATAATAAATTCTCCACAATAGGTAAGTGAATCTACTAGGTAAACTCAAGATATAGATATAGCTTATTTAATAACCAAAACGAACTCACTTTCCTTATACAATTCTTCTCTAAATTTATATATCTTCATTATTTCCAAATCGGGAAAGATCTTTGGCATGGATATTTCAGCCACTAGCAGGAGCACAAGCGAACGATGCCCCACAGATAATGAGAAACTTATCAGCAGCAAAAAGTCTTCATTGTTATTGTTGATCTTTTCGCATCAGATGAACCTCCAGTTGGGGGAGGGGAAATTCACTTCTTCTCAATATCACAACCAGATAAAAAAATTCAATTTCTCTCACCTCTCGACACTCTGCAAATATCCATTGCATCTTGACAACATCTTGATAAACCTCTTTCTCATCCCTTAAAAGTGTAATTGCGCCTTTCCTGCCTCTTTTCCTTGCTCTTGTTCATCATTTCTACATTTTGACTTCTGCCTGCCAGTGTTGCACGGTAGACCTCATCCCACCCTGCAGCATGCGCTGGAAGAGGTGCATGAATGCAACATCAAACCATTTTACACTAATTGTGTTTGCTTTTGGTATTAACAATGGAAACTAATGGAAATCGACAAGCAGGAAGAAAAGACATAACTCCTTCAGATCAAGAGGATCTTTTATCATTTGATGATATTGTTACTATCGATCCACCTAAAACCTTGTCTTCTTCCGTCGCCCAGTATACTTTTCGGGAAAATATACCTTCTGCACATGGCAATGGAAATGCTAAAGTAGATTTCAACAGTGGTTATCTCAAAAAGGCTTCCCTATCTTCAACAGGCAATCAAGGTGATGCCAAAAGTTCTCCCCCTCTTTCGCCTGATAGCAATCTGGAATTTATCTTTGGACCTCCTCTAAGGAAGCCAGAGAGGCCACTCTTTAATAAATCTTCCCATTCATTTCAAGCTTCGAGTTTGTTTGCGCAACAATCTTTCACTAATTTAGGGCAAGGCCTCTCCGCACGAATTGCTAACACGACTATACCATTGCCCGAAACAAGCTTACTAGAGGAGTCTTCAAGATCTTCAAGTCCTGATCTTATTCAATTCACTCCCCCAAAGCAAAATTTGCCAAAGGAGGAAATTCCAAAAGCTAAAAACCTCCTCCAAATTCACGCCCCAAAACTGAATTTCGGTTCATCCGCCTTCTTATCATTGAATCCTTTCCCTTCTTCAAGCATACCCCGCACAAGAGGAAAGTTACAGGGAAATTGGGCTTCTTCTATCGAGAATCCAAGAACACTTGACCCAAAGATACTCAAACCAGTTATCATCGATACTCGCCAGGGTGAAGGCTTTCAAAAGGTTTCAAGAACAGACATGGCTCAAGCTGATACCTTCGATAAATCTTTTCTTGCTGGGACTGCGGATATGGAGTTGTCACCAGTTTCTCACCATGCGGATGTGGTTGCAACGACGGTTAGTTCTATGTATTTGGGCTCTCCGTACTGGCTAACTGGTCCTCAACAGGTCATCGACTCGATTACTACACAGCAAACCGCAATAGCCACCCACAATCCAGCTCAAATCTCTAAGATGACAGATCCTGAAATCCCTTTACTCCCCAGAATGGATGAGGCAGGTTCTCCCGTAATTCTACCATTAGACTCTGGAGACCAGATACCTTCTGGAAACTTTCCTTTACAGCTTGATCCATCATCTCCGGAGAAACATTCTGCGAGTGTGTCCCCAATCAATCAAGTCCCTACACCATTTGCACTTGCTACGAGAACAACCGATGATGTTTTCGCAGAACTTAGGCGGCCTTTGCATTCCCAAGCGAGTCACAACCAGGTTTATAATAAACCTTCCTCTTCCCTTGATGATCTCAAATCAAACGATGAAATTCTAGATAACAACCAAGGTTCCAACCAGAAAGATCTGCCTGTTGTTGAAGAGGATGGGGAAGATGAAGAGGAAGAGGACACGAACCAAGCCATTCCCGATATCAAACGTATCTCAGCACGAAAACAAAAGAATGCTGCTATATTTGACGTTTTTCTCAAGGAGGCTACCAAACAGCCAAAGACAGAAAAGATTTCACATGCAAATGATGAAGCAATTCAGTCTACTCGGTGGTTGATAGACCAGGCAGAAAAACAGCATATTATAGAAAGTCCTAGGGACTATCAGCTTGAATTATTTGAGAAGGCAAAGAAACAGAATATTATAGCTGTGCTTGATACAGGTAAGCTTTTCTTTGACCGTTCTATTTTTACCAATCTGGCTAATATTTTTAGGGTCTGGCAAAACATTCATTGCAGTTCTTTTACTTCGGTGGATCATAGACCAAGAGCTTGAAGATAGAGCTATTGGCAAGCCTCATCGTGTTTCATTCTTCTTGGTACGTCTGACATGATACTTGATATATCAACACTAACATGTAAATAAGGTTGATTCCGTGACCCTTTGTCATCAACAACACTCGGTGCTCAGAAACAATCTCAATCAGCCAACAGACATGATCTGTGGGCTTACGGGAACTGATTTGTCCGATCACATAAAGTGGAAGAAACGGATGGATGCAAACATGGTCATTGTCTGCACTGCAGAAATTTTACGTCAATGCTTGCACCATTCGTTTGTTACAATGGCTCAGATAAATCTGCTCATTTTCGATGAAGCTCACCATGCAAAGAAAGATCATCCTTATGCCAGGATTATCAAGGATTTTTATCGCAATGACACGGGAAAAGATTTCACTCTGCCTAAGATATTTGGGATGACAGCATCACCTGTAGATGCTAGAGATAATGTCAAGAAAGCTGCAGAGGAACTTGAAGGTCTGTTACACAGTCAGATATGTACTGCAGAAGATCCCAGCTTGCTACAATACTCAATCAAAGGCAAACCTGAAACTATTGCATACTATGATCCTTTGGGCCCGAAGTTCGATACTCCTCTATATCTTCAAATGCTCCCGCTTCTGAAGGATAATCCTATCTTTCGGAAGCCGTTTGTATTTGTGACAGAAGCTAGTAGGACTCTAGGATCTTGGTGTGTTGACCAGATCTGGACTTTTTGTCTTCAAGAAGAAGAGTCTAAGAAACTACAAGCAAAGACAGAGCAGGCGCATCATAAGAAAAGAGTCCCAGAGCCGCTTGAAGTGCTAGAGAAACGCAAGGAACAACTTGAAGAAGCCAAGTCCATTGTCAAAAATCACATTTTCGAGCCACCCCACTTTGCATCAAGATTATCTGATGATCTCACAACAAAAGTCCACTATTCGAACAATTTATCTACCAAAGTAGTTGCTCTCTTAAGTATCCTCAAAGATCGTTTCCAACGGCCCACCAATGACAAGTGTATTGTGTTTGTCAGAGAGAGATATACCGCACGCCTTCTAGCCTCACTTCTCTCCACACCTGAAGCCGGCACACCATTCTTGAAGGTTGCACCGCTGGTATGTAACTGATTCTATTCACTGAACATATCTCCTAACACTCTTACAGGTTGGTACTACGTCTGCTTCAGCCGGGGAAATGCATATCACTTTCAGATCGCAAACTCTTACCATGCATGATTTTCGCAATGGTAAGATCAACTGCCTTATCGCAACGTCAGTTGCTGAAGAAGGCCTCGATATTCCTGACTGTAATCTCGTTGTCAGATTTGATTTATACAATACAGTCATTCAGTACATTCAATCCAGAGGTCGTGCTAGGCATGTCAATTCAAGGTATTACCACATGGTAGAGAGCCACAACGAGGAACAGATTCGTACAATCAAAGAGGTTTTGAAGCATGAGAAAATGCTGAAGCTTTTCGCTTCTGCTCTTCCAGAAGATCGTAAATTGACCGGAAACAATTTCAATATGGACTATTTCCTCAAGAAGGAACGAGGCCATCGAATCTACCCTGTTCCAAATAGTGACGCAAAACTTACTTACAGAATGAGCTTAACGGTCCTATCCGCCTTCGTTGACTCACTTCCTCGAGCCCCAGAGTCGGTTCTTCGGGTGGATTATGTCGTCACAACTGTCGATAAGCAATTTGTTTGCGAGGTCATCCTACCAGAGGAAGCACCCATACGTGGAGCAATTGGTCGACCAGCAACAACCAAACAAGTGGCCAAATGCTCCGCAGCCTTCGAGACGTGTGTGATTTTGCACAAGAAAGGGTACATCAACGACTACCTACTTTCTACATTCAAAAGATCGGCACACATGATGAGAAATGCACTTTTGGCTGTGGATGGAAAAAAGCGAGAAGCTTATGATATGCAGACTAAACCAACTTTATGGTCTTCCAAAGGGGATCGAGGCATATTTTATATGACTGTCTTGTCTCTTAAAACTCCAGATAGTCTTGACAGAGCATCTCAACCCTTGGGCTTGTTGACAAGATGTCCCTTGCCTGATTTGCCAGAATTTGTTCTTCATTTTGGAGGAGGACGAAACTCTCCAGTCTCGTGCGTACCTCTCGCTTCCTCAATTACGCTCGAAGGAAACATGCTTGACCAGGTCAATATGTTCACCCTATGTGTATTCCAAGATGTGTTCAGTAAAGCCTACAAATCAGACCCCGATAGTATGCCCTACTTTATAGTTCCCATCAGCTGCTTGAACACCATTGTCGACTGGAAATCACAAATCCCAATGTCAATAATCGACTGGGAGACAGTTGCATATGTCCAAGACTTCGAGAACAAACAAGCTGATAAACCATGGGAGCACAAGCCATGGTTAGGGAAGCCCGATGATTATTTCAAAGACAAATTTATAACTGATCCCTTTGATGGATCGCGGAAATTATGGTCTGTTGGGTTCACGAAGGAATACAAACCATTGGATCCAGTCCCACCAAACACGGCCCCCAGGAAGGGAGCTAGGAAGAATAATAGTAATATCATGGAGTATAGTTGTAGTCTCTGGGCAAAAGCTAGAACAAGACGAACTTTTGATGAAGAACAGCCTGTTGTTGAAGCAACCTACATTTCACTTCGGAGAAATTTGCTTGATGAGTTTGATGGAGGAGAGGTCGAGACATCAAAGAAATGTTTTGTTATTTTAGAACCGTTGAAGGTATCGCCTCTTCCAACTACCGTGGTTGCAATGGCTTATCTTTTGCCTGCAATTATTCATCGAGTCGAATCATATCTCATTGCTCTTGAAGCAACAGACTTGTTACATCTTGACATTCGTCCAGATCTTGCGCTAGAAGCTGTAACCAAGGATTCTGACAATTCTGGAGAACATGGCGAGGAACAGACAAACTTTCAAAGAGGAATGGGCAATAATTATGAACGATTGGAGTTTCTTGGGGACTGCTTCTTGAAGATGGGAACATCAATATCTCTATACGGTCTGAACCCTGATAGTGACGAATTCCGCTACCATGTTGATCGTATGTGTCTAATTTGCAACAAAAATCTGTTCAACACGGCTTTGAAACTGGAGCTTTACAAATACATTCGGTCAGCAGCATTCAACCGACGTGCCTGGTATCCTGAGGGCCCCGAGTTATTAAGAGGAAAGACAGCAACGGCACCAAATACCCATAAGCTCGGTGATAAGTCAGTCGCAGATGTTTGTGAGGCAATGATTGGCGCTGCTTTACTAAGTCATCACGAAAGCAAATCCATGGATAATGCAGTTCGTGCCGTTACCGAAGTCGTCAATAGTGATAACCATAATGCTGTTGTATGGTCTGATTATTACAAATTGTATGAGAAACCAAAGTGGCAAATTGCTGTAGCTACAGCTGCACAAATTGATATGGCAAGACAAATTGAGGTGAAACATCCATATCATTTTAAGCACCCACGCCTGTTAAGATCAGCTTTCATCCATCCGGCATATTTGTTCATCTACGAGCAAATTCCTTGTTATCAACGTCTCGAATTTTTGGGTGACTCGCTACTCGATATGGCATGTGTCAATTTCCTTTTCCACAACCATCCAACAAAAGACCCTCAGTGGCTCACTGAGCATAAGATGGCTATGGTATCCAATCAGTTTCTTGGAGCTCTCTGTGTTAAATTGGGGTTTCACAAACATCTACTGACACTCGATTCTCAAGTTCAAAAAATGATTGCAGATTACTCCTCGGATATCAATGAAGCTCTCATTCAAGCCAAAGCAGACGCAAAGAGAGCTGGTAAAGAAGAAGACGATTATGCTCGTGATTATTGGATTGCCGTTCGTCAACCTCCTAAATGTCTTCCCGATATAGTAGAAGCATTCATTGGTGCCATTTTTGTCGACTCTGAGTATAACTACGGTGAAGTTGAGAAGTTCTTTGAAATGCATATTAGATGGTACTTTGATGACATGAGTATCTATGATACCTATGCTAATAAGCACCCAACCACTTTCCTTACAAATTTCTTGCAAAAGAACATGGGATGTGAAGACTGGGCACCAGTCAGTAAGGAAGTACCTGGAGAGGATGGTAGAAAGAATGTTGTGGTTTGTGGGGTCATTGTGCACAATAAGGTGGTATCAACTGCCACTGCCGAAAGTATGAGATATGCTAGGGTAGGAGCAGCAAGGAAAGCCCTAGTGAAGTTGGAGGGGATGAGTGTCAGAGAATTCAGAGAGGAATATGGATGCGCATGTAAAGGGGATGTTGTTGATGAAGAGGGCAATATCGAATTTGTTGAACGTGAAGACGGAATGGAGGGCATTAGTATGGGATATCGAGAAGAGGTTGTTGGCAATCTTCTGAAGGAAAATGAGGGTGGTTTAAATAGAGATGAAAAGGGGAATGAAGCTGTGGGACCGTTGAGAGCACAAAAACGAAAGTTACTGGAAATTTGAAGCATGGAATTACAGGCATGAAGAAACGGACGGAGAGATTTTTGACACTTCACTCACGACTTTAAGACCACGAATTAAGCACGACACGATTTGGCATTTTGCTCGCGATGATGGGTAAACAGCATTGCGTTTCTCGCAATTCACGACACGACTTTCACGGCCTTGACTTTTTACGGCCAGATGATTTCATAGATTTCTACTGAGCGAGAGGTGACGACACGATGATATTCCAAAAGTTTCTCACTCACGAGTTTCATCTTTTTTTATTCAACAAGGTTTCTTTGCTTGAAAGCATACTTACGTGTGATATCATCTGCAGGGGACACAGCGGAGTTTTTCATCGATCACAATAAGATGCGATGTGGTGCAAAGTGATGGCGGTTTCCCCTCACTTAGGTTAGATTATACATGCATGGATAATACATAGCGAGCTAGCTTTTTCTTCAATGGTAGTTGAATAGCAAAAAGATATGGCTAAACTTTCTCATGTATGTATTCGAGAAATGGTGATTTAGTTTTGACTGACTTGATGGTTTCATTATATATGTATGTGATATTTAAGTAAATATTGAAGTGAAATCGAAATGCAACGCCAAAATGCTATTAATTCCATGACATGACATCCAAACTCCGATTTGAAATGCTCCAGCTTCGCTTTCTAAAATTGGTAAAATGGACATTATTTCGTCTAGTTGTAGTTTTTCGTTTCTCCTCCTGCTGAGTGTGGATGATAGTATGGTATGATGTGAACTCGGAATTCTGAAGAAGACTATCATCTCATCTCAGCTTTCATCATATCTCCGACTTTCCATGCCAATATGCATACTCGTGCCTAAACCAGAACTCTCCTCAACCCCCCAACACCACCCAATACCCTCCTTCCACTAACCGCACATCTACCTGCGCCGCTTTCCCATTTTCCTTCTCTTGTTTCCCTATATTTCTCCTTTTCCTTCTCATCTTCTTTCTCATCACTCGCTACGACCTCTGCCCCTCCTTTCATAAATGTCTCTTGTAACTCATGTACCCCCTCGATCCAACGATGAATGCAAGTATAACAGTAGACATAACCGGTCTGACAAGCCGTTGGGGTGGTGATTTCTTGTAAGCAAATCGGACAGTTTTCTAGAGACTCTGTGCTTGAGGAAGAAGGTGCAGGAACAACGTAGATTGGGAGGTGGGTAAGAGTCGAGATGGGTGGGTTTGTGGGCTCCTCTGAGGATTTATCTTCCGGGGATGTTGGAGATGCGGTTTCCGGCTTTGATGAGGATGATGGTTTGGAGGGAGTAGTGGCTGGAGGTGTATACGAAATGATAGGCGGTGGTAGCTCCAACCCCTCCGTCGCTTTCTTCGACAATTGTCTCGCGAAATCACTCGCATGCCACCATTCCAGAAACTTGAGCGCAAAGATACTCGTTGGTAACAACAGCTTCAATCCAGCCCCTAATCTTCCCATCGCCAATCTCGGATCTAACAGACTTCTTATACCCAGGTTACCTCCTGGTGTCGTAGATGAGGGGGCGTTTGCAAGGGCTTCAAATGCTTGGAAGTCTGCTTGACTTAATCTTCGGATGCGAGTGCCTATAAGCCAGAGAAAGGGGTCGGAATAAACTCCTGAGCCGGATTTTGAGTTGGAGAATAGGTAGCGCAAATTGAAGGCCAAGATGCTGAAATAATACGCGGCGTTGACGCTGGGATATACATTAGTCAGAAACCAGCGATAGTAATGGAGAAATCGTTGGCGGAGTGTAGGATTTGGTGGCATGCGGGTGTAATTTGCGCCCAGGAGGGCGCGAGGTGCATTTATTTCTGCGGACTCATCGAGGCGACGTTTGAGATAGGGTATTCCGACCAAGACAGCGAGATTTTTCCATACGTCTTTCGTTGTAAGTTTTGTTGCTTCTCGTAGACTGGCGTTGGCGCCTTCGGCAGTCAATTTTAAGGAGCCTATTGCGGAGGGTAGGGCTCGTTCGCGTTTTAGAGAGTAGAAGTTCTCGACGAAGGAGGAGGAATAGGTTGATAGGTAATGATGTTCGATTGCTAGGAAGAGAAGGGCGTGGAGTTCGTGGAAAGAATTGAGGATTGGAAGGAGATGGCGTGGATATCGATGGGTAGCGACGGTCAGGAGGTAATGTAGCGAGGGAGGAAGTAGAGATGATAGTTGGGTTGAGGAGAGGAGTTCGAATAGGGAGGGTTTGTAGGGGTCGAGGGGTGGTTCTGAAGACATTATGGATGCGCGGTGAGATTTGCTGTGCGAGGTATTGGGTGGCTACTTTGGGTCGTAGAAGCTGTAGTGAGCAGCTTGGATTGGAATGGCAAGCTTTGATACACAATGCTGATAGTTATATTCGTGGTGTTCGTAAAAGTTCGTGTGAGAATTCAATCCTCAGCTTCGCGATTCGATTGTGATGAGCTTGTGCTTGATAGAGACGCCAATGTCGAAATTATCAGATGAATATTGAAAGATATTAAAATTGACACTATTTGTGTTTCATATGGCATAATAAATAACCGCAGACATTATAGATAGATATGAAAAAGGAGTTGAATGTTATAAGAATCTGTTAATAAGAAGCTGTCAAAGTATGAAGATGTCGCGAGGCTGCAATGCCGAGGTTGAGAGGTGAAGTCCGTGATTACATAATATCTTATCACGTGTAAATTTTATGCTTCGCCAAGTTCGCCTAGCTTGACGAGTGAGCCCCGCAAATTTCTACTTTTGAAAAAAAACCTGGGGTAGCTCATACTATTTCATGTACTATATGGAGCTAGTCTTCCTAGTCATGACCAGTTCATGACGAGAACAGTAAAATCTGGTTTCCCAACAATCAGGCTGGATTTATCATGGATATCTCAGATATTGCAATCATTCTGTGTGTTCATTCCATGCTTCATATTCCATTCATTCATTTATATGCTTGATCGGATCGAAATCTGAGGAATCAGTCTACAATTTGATAACAAATTGAAAAGTAAGTACACCAGAAAACTTAGAGTATCTGGATCTGCACCAATCAGTCAAATGGTCTATAGACTAGTAATGCTCCGGTGTGAACCGAACAGTCAAAAAATGGTACTATGAGGATTAGTCTTCTCTCAGCTTTCATGACGTGCGAGAATCTCCAAAAAAATTATTTTTCTCCGTATCATCCTTCCAAAATTATTCAAGTGAGTTCATACATTTATATCTATTCATATATTCATATACATTTACACATTCGCATATACTCATACCTGTCTATACGGGTATTATATCAGTGTTTCCTATCACTTCACATTTCCAAGATGTCTTCCTCTTATGAGATCTTCAGTTTCACAAGCAAACGTAGCGAATCCTCAAACTTGACCTCTGCTTCTATCACAAAGAGAAGCGAACGCTTCACTCTTCTCAATCTTCCCGACGAAATTCTGCATACTATGTTCAAACGGCTTCTTAAGGAGGCCCAAGACAGAAGCTCAAGATTCTCTAACTATGGAATTCAAACGAGATATATCAACGATGCACTCAATGTGCTATCAATATCCAAGGATGTGCGAGCTACATGTTTGCCAGAATTTTATCGAGAAACACTCATTCCGATTACATTGGAACTCGAGGAATCTGAATATCTAGGATACCCTGAGATATATGAATCGGAAGGAGGCTGGATAGCCAGAGTAGAAGAGGCAGACTTCAATTTCGAAGCAATACCGGTCCAGGGTGTGCATGAAGAAGACCCTGATCTTATTGAAAGTAATCGACAGAGATTGAACAAGTTCTTAGTTCATCACGGCAGTCAAATCAGACGCATAAAGTTGAACATTAGTGGCATTGGGGATCATGCTGCTCCAATTTTATCTGGGGACGCGGACTCGTACAGACTGTTTGAAGGGAGAATCAAAAAGCTTGTTGAGCAATTGTTAGGAAGGAGGGAAGGGGAAACACGAAGAACGAGGAAAATACTCGAGCTTCGGTTATGTGTTCAACCAGACCGTGAATACCGCAGACCAGAAGAAGAAGAAGGAGAAGACGAAGACTACAATCGCTACAGTTTTGAGTGTGCGTGCTTCAACATTCTAACGTCACTTCTCGAACCTTTGAGAGAGCATCTCGATTCAGGACAATGTGCGAAGTTGGATTGGAATGGGGTCTATGTTCTCAAGGCTACCGACATCAATTGCAGTATCTTTTCTTACGAGAGCATTTCATTTGTCAGGGAAATGATTGGTGATCTGACATTAGAAGAAGAGAACGCACGATGTCAGTGGGAAGATGAGCAATTGTCACGAAATGTCGAGGTGAACAAAGATCTCGTATCGTTGCCTGTAGTGAGAAATGAAGATCAATGGGTCAACTTCTGGAGGAATCACAGGGATGTAAATCCGTACCGTCTAGCCTGTATCAATTTTATATATCCTAGGGGTATTTCTCAGGCGTACATAACACATCCTATAGATTCTGAATGGGTTCTAAAGATTCTAGAATCGTCTTCTTTCATATGGGACATTCATGAACTTCGACTCGTTTTTGATTTATTGCGTGAAAGGAAAAGAAAGCATTGTCTTGAAAACTAAATTGTCAATTGTCTTCACTTTTGTACTTTGAAATTGGAACGGCGTTTATCTTTTTGTAGTTTTCAAAGTTGGATTTTGGTAACAGGAAGCATTCCAAGATTGAGCGTTGGAATATTTTTCACTTTACCATGTATATTTATGTTTTTTTTCGCATAGCACTTACAGATATCAATAGCGGATGTCAATAGCAATGTAATAGATTGAACAACTATCCAAAAACCATGTCCTCCTGAACAAAAAATGAAGCCTATAACTATCAAGTATCATAATCCAGAGCGATTTTTTAAGAAGATATTCTATACGTCATTCTTAAGACCCGGAAAAGTATTATCAAATATTCCGACCTACGGAACTCACTTTATGTAAAATCGTACCGGATTATACCCAGGTAGTAAAAATTAACCTTAAAATTAGGGTTCGGCGTCAATAAGAGGTTCAACATTTCCTACTCGATTTGTGAACAAGAACAACAGACCTCAAGAACATGATTCGGCAAACATTTAAAAAGTCAGGCATGGCTTCGTTGTCATCGAATACCTTGATGCACTTTGATTTGTATTGAGATGTTGTTTCACTCACTATCTGTTCACCCGGAGAATTTGACGAGCAGTGTCATCAAAACCACTTTCTTGTGGATTAATCACAGAAACAATCTACTCGCTTAGATCAATGCTATCTTACATCAAGATCCGCAACCCCTTCATCTGTTCGATTCCACGTACAATACATCTCCCTTTTTTCTCCCATCACATATTGTGTTATAAATTCAAAACCAGACAACGATTTTACCAAAATAAATCATCTACAAAACTCAAAAAACACAAACCCAGATAACGTAGGTGGTGTAAAGCAAAAGCGCCACCAACGTCCACCAACGTTCACGGCACAGATTTGTGGGACCCCCTTAACCTACCCCGGACAGAATCCGGACCCATTTTTATAAGGCTGATTTAACCTACATTAACGACTGCCTAGAAATTCACTCAAAAGGAACTTTGAATTTCTTTTTTTCTGCAAGTTGCTTACTTTTTTGGTTTGTTTTACTTCTTGTGCTGTTTTTTCAATTGTTTGAACTTCTTCGATTTTTTTGGTTAAAGTAACGTTATAAAGTGTATATATATTGGCGATATTTACAAGATTGACGCTATCATCATGACCTCTCAGGCCCCTTCTCATGCACCCATTGAGAATAAGGAGTCAACGATATTTAGCGAATCAATAGAGATTGGTCACTCCACTCCATTATCAGATGATTTCCAAATCACAAATCACTCCCCCAGCACCAGCACCGGCACCGGCTCTGCTCCACCACCCCCACCACCTCCTCCTCCCCCCGTTTTCTCCAGACCGTTCACTCCCGCAAAGATACCACCCACTCCATCTCCTCCACCCATCGGCCCCCCAAATACCTTTCTCACAGAACTCCTCACCTACAACGGCCACCCCTACAAAGACCACTGGGCCTATTTCATCCGCTCTCCCTCCAACCCCTCCATCGGCGTTCGTCTCCACGCCACCGGAGATGTAAGGAATGGATTCCGTTTTGAAATCCAATGGGGTTATAATTTATATACCACTGAGGATATTCCCACGAAGAGAATTCCACTGCAGTGGATTGATGGTGGGAGCATACTAGATGCCGGGGGATGTGAGGTGGATGTGACTGAGGATGTGGATATGTATAGGAGAACGGTCTGTGCATTTGAGAAAAGTGTAAGAAAAGAAGAGGTACCCGGGAAGACGTTAAATTCTGTGGAAGATGAGGTATGTAGGATCTTTCCATATTAAATTCCATTCAAGTATCGAGACTTTTGTTTTCTACCACATCACACATCTACCATTCTAACACACCCTCTCCAAAGACCAACCCCGGCAAAAAAATCACCCAGAAAGATTGTCAATCATGGCTCGTCGGGGCCGCCGACCACTTAGTGCAGGATGGGATTTTCGGTCCCGAGAGTGCGGGGTTTCTTCACGCGGTTAGACAGTGATCTAACATCGCACTACTTCACAGAATATCAGACCATACCTAGATAGAGAAACCACATCACGCTTCGGAGTTGTAATCGGCGTTAAGTATATGTATCCCATACTTTCCTTGCGTGTTTCTATCGCAGGATTCGGAGATAGAACGAGTAGATCATTTTTCTTTCTGCATTTCTACCCTGAGAATCTATTGTCTGGTTGAATACTTGAATATCAACCTAGTACCTAGTTATCAATAACAATGCAGAAATAATGCATACCCCCATCCAATCCTATCCTCTCATTCCCGCTTATCTCACATCCTTCCATGTACCTAGTAATTCCATCCATAGACCCAAGATGAAAATTCTTACTCCGAAGTCCGTACTACTCTAGAATTCCATACTATCTTATCCTATCCTATCCTAACCTATCTATCTACCAAGAATCAACCATCGACGATCTATCTATCTATCATTCTATACATACAAACACGTACATACATCACACACCCACCTTCCAACTTCCCACCCCCAATCCAACTTCAAAGTGTCAATTCTCAATATATCATCACTCAGTCATAATCACAATCACAGAAAAATCACATGATCACACCATCACGAGTGTAAAATTTTGAGAAAAAACATTATCATCATATCATAACACATAAGATCCATTCCCTATCCTACTTCCACTTCCCAGCCCAAGAACAACAAAAAAGAAATCGGCTCGATTAAAGTCCGATGTATCATATCCCAACCTATCCCATCCCATCCCATCCCATCCATTCGATACTCAAGTAATCAGCCCTTGATACTTCCATATCCATATCCATATGCGTAACCATTCCATCCATCCATCCATGCTTTTCTTTTTCTCAATTCCGGTCCTTATTAAGACCTTGCTACCTGCGTGGCTACTACGCAGCCACGACGCTATCCTTCCCAAAAAGAAATCAAAAAGACAAAAGAAATCAATAATCAAGCGATCATTACAAATGA
Source organism: Botrytis squamosa (assembly GCA_014898485.2). NCBI lineage: Eukaryota > Fungi > Ascomycota > Leotiomycetes > Helotiales > Sclerotiniaceae > Botrytis > Botrytis squamosa. The sequence continues at coordinate 467,075 of RCTC02000004.1, forward strand.
ATGTTTCCAATCCAAAGAATGGATTTCTCCCAACCCAGACATCAAATCCTAACACATCCAGTCCCCCAACTCTCCCTCCCACACCTTCCCCCTCCTCCTCTCCTTCCTAATTTCCAACTCCAAATCCCCTACACCCCTCTCCTCAATCTCCACCCCAAACGTCTCCGTCTTCTCAATCTCCAACGACCCAATCGAAATCATCGACGACAGACTATTACACCTCGTCGTCGCGCCACCCATTCCCATACTGATCCCGCTGCCGCGGAGTCCCAGACCCGCGATACGATTCCGAGAGTCGATGGAATTGCGGGAGTCTTCGAGGATGGTGTGGTTGGAGGAGGAGAGGGAGAAGGCTGCTGCGGTGGAGAGCCCGGATGTGGATCCTTTGCGTGAAGTGGAGTAGGAGGAGTGCGAGCAGTGGGAGGAGGTGATGGATGTTATGGTTGAGGAGGATTGGATACGTGGTTTGGAGTCGAATGTGGGTGAGGGATGGGGAGAGTGGAGAGAGGTGCTGGATGGGCTTGTGGAGCGGGAGTTGGAGCGTGATGAAGATGGTGATTTGAGCTTACTGGAGAGTGGAGTGTTAGTGTGAGATATGAGGAAAGATATATTATGGGAGAACTTACAAGAGTTTTTTGATTTTTTGTATATTCGACGTCGATGACGATGATGATGAGGAAGACATTTTGGTTGTGTACAACGACGATGTTATTTGATTTTGGATCAGAGAGGTTCAGTGTTCAACTTGTGCGGGTTGGAAATGATATAACTTCAAAAGGAATTCTTTATCTCCAAAAATATATAGACGGGTATAAGTAAGAACTTAAATGATCTTCCCATTCTTCTAGGAAAATCATGCCATATAAGTAAAAAAGAAATACCACGTTTGAACCCACCAAGCTTCAGGCACGAAAACTCTATCCAATACTTACTTTGCCATAACCGTACGATTCTCAGGTGTCACTCACTTGGCCAAGGACTAAGAGATCGCAAGCTCCAAATATCAAGGATTTATCTATCCACACACTAACATTAATTTCATGGCGCTTGCTTCGGAGTTTGCGAGCCCAGGATCGGGCATCAGTTGGGAGATCTCGAATTCGACTACGTATAAAAGTCATCCGTTGTTTGATGCGTTCGCTAAGCATAGTACGTGAAAACTATAAAATCTTTAGTCTATGAGCTTGGCCTTGTGCGGAGCTTGTGCATCTAAAAGGTTTTCAAGCAAGCCGGGAGTTTGTAAACTAGATGATTTTCTAAGGTTGATGGTCCACTAGGCAGAATGTATGATTAGAGCGCAGAATGGTCGGGGTGCAGAAACATTGGGGTTTAGGTTGATTGGAAGGCTACATCTCGTTTACACGACGATTGGAGTATAGAAACCTTACTAATGCAAACCTTAAAGAAAGTTCGCGCACAGACGCAGGTACAAGCATTGGCCAACTGTAAATGGCTATAGCTTCCAGATTTGGTAGATGAACCTGTTGATCATTGTATGACTACTGTAGATTAAGACAATGATAGGCTGGAGTATGCGACAGAAATTCCATAACCAGCTCACGCGGTTATGGCGGATGGCGTGGCTCGTGACATAATGAGTGCAACCGAAGCTTGGAAGGTTCACATTTTGTCCTTAGCTCTGGACACAATATATACCTGCAGCTGTATTGATACTAGTAGCTTGTTATGGAACGGTTATCGAAGGATGTTGCGGGGTGCGTTCGCTTGCGAGTGGTGATAGAGTTCACGTATACGATACGCAAATACAATCCTTCAAACTTTGGACCTCAAAAGTCAAGATTTAATGGAGAAGGATACGATGAATAATGCATGGGATACTGAGATTGCACTAATGCAACGTCGATCGATCTGAATTTGTAGGTGAAATCAAAGACATTATGATGTACAAGGACAGTAACGGTTTGTATAGTAATGCTTTGTCGTTTAGTTGATTAAGTCTAAAGCTGTAGGAATTCCTATTGGATCATGTACGAAGTTGTTTGTGAGTGGAGGATTTGATCCAGGATGCCAATGATAGATGGAGGTCGAAGAGCGAGGAGTAAGAAATTATGGATAAAAAAAGGCCAATCCAAGGTTGAAATAATGATCTTCTTTGATAAGCTTTTCATAATATATTATACAATCCGTCTAACTAAACATGTATAGTACAAGGTAATTATATACGACCAGATCTACTACATGATATCCTTAATAAGTTTCCCCTCAGGCTGCTAGCATTGCGACGAATATTATGAAAAGATAGGCAACGGGTGGCGCATTTTAAACAACTTTTGACATGTAGGCCATGTGATTTTGTAAGAACTATCTACTAAAATCCTGTGTAGTGTAAGGCTGAATCATCTGCATTCGGGTACCTGAGATTTGAGCTCAACGTTGGAGTTATGATTTGTTTTTATGATTCGTTTTTATGAGGATTATGCATAGAGCGGAGGGATGCGATATCAAAGGTATGGAAGATGAGTATCTACCGTTCTACAACTCGAACTAACGGGAATGAAATGGGGATAACAGAAGAACAAGAGGATTGAAGAGATTGCAAGGTACTTCCTCATTCTCCTTGTAACATACGCGTACAATAAGATAGGTTAAACTTATTCCCGATAATTATCCTGATGATGAAAATCTTGACTATCACAATCGATAACTCGAACAATAATCCGAATAAAAAATTATCTTCCAGTGAGTGAATTGCATGTTCACATAATGTTTTCATGGTAGGACGGATCTGAGGGCCGACCCCCTTAGATCTTTCATTATATGTATCCTCGTTTGAGACGGCATTGAACTACCAAGCTTGCGATAATCCGGTATATGATAGACAGCATAAAGTCTCACACTAGTGCCTTTTGCTCTTAGTGCTGAAAATCAGTGATCTAGGTCGATCTAATGAGAGCCATGAAGCTTGGATACTTTGAGTCTTTGTGGAGTCATAGATGTATATCTATTCACGAATAATGGTTGATTGGTGTTGATAGCCCTATACTCATAGATCTCAAGCTCATATCATCACTATGTTTCCAATTCTGTCCGTTAATTGTAGATTACTTCGAATATAGCGGCATCGATATCTTAGATGATCATCCTCAAAACTCTAGCTAACGGGAATAAAGAGACAGTCAGTAGGAAATGGAAGAACAGAAACTATTTTCGTGCACTTCAGACGGAGTGGAGACTGTTCAAAGTATAAATTTTTGACATCATACCAAGATTGCTATCCAAAATCTAGGTGTACTCTTTATTAAACACTCAAAACCTAAGAAATCAGGAGTGAAAATGTCGGACAAGACCGAAAGCTAATGCGAACTAAATTTCGGAACGTATGACTTCTGTTGATCTGCTGTCAACTCGGTCTTTGGTCTTTGACAGATGAAGAATCTTAGTGGAGATCTTTTTGTATTTTGAGTTTTGACATCTTCATTGGACTGGAGGGATTTATTTGTGGTACATAGTACAAAATCATGGGGCCGTTTCTCGCCAAGATTTTGTTCTCTTGTGTGGATATCCACGTTCAAGATGATCTATCGCTGTATCGCTATGATATACACAGCCGATGAATCCTACGTAGCAATTCAAAGAATTGTACTAGAGCTGGTGAGAAAGCGATATATGATCGACGCCCTGTCTCTATCATGTAAAAATGGTGTGACGAACGAGTAGTTGCAGTCTGAACACATGGTCTTTGAGATCTGGCGCACTTTGCCATGGAACGCCAATATACCGGTAAAGTACCGGTCATGCATTATCCTTAGTCCAATTGTTGCTTTTTAAACAGAATGTAACGGTGAGGAACCCCAGGATGAGCCATGCACCATAAGTACATTCATTTTCATGAATCACGTGTCGGACAGAAGAATCAGGAAACATGGTTCGTCCCAATTAAATAGAAGACAAGGGGAATCCTTCTGATATATATGCTAGAAGTGAAACAGACGTGCAACAAGACAAAAAGCAATTGAAAGAAGACGAGGATGCGAAGAATATATCACGTGAACGATATCAAAACCATACCTTGACGGGCAAAGATCAGAGTCGACAAACTCAAAAGATGGAAAATAGAGATAGATAGTAAGAATGCTTGGGTTCAAACCTCTACGAATGGATTGACGCCCATCAATGTAACGTTTCGCTCTATTAGGTGCTGATCATCAACTTGATGTTCTAGACTTGAGAGGAATGAAGAATTCTCAAGATTCGCAAAAACACATATTATACCGTCCACATTGTCTTTTGTGGGATGAAGAAGTGATATTCAAGTATCAAGAATCTTACAATGTGACTCAAGCCAATCTTTCTTGCAGATACACCACTTCTCCCATTATGAGATACGATTTGTGGCATTACGAAACACCCAAGTCCAATTTCTTACCTACCATTCGCGTTTCTAACTCTAGAAACACGTTATTGCGTACTCCCGCTTCAAATTTTGATCTACGGCCTATTTTGAGAGGGCCGACATGAACTACGTAGTAGATATGCAAGCACTGGCATGAGATTCGTCATCCTCAAGCTCATTCGGACATGTACGTTTTGCATGCGATACATCCTGTGCCGTGATGTGTGAGGGGTTGAGACGGGATGACGGAAGATTATGACGGGAGAATTGATAAACAAATAGTTTTCAAACACGGATGTCATTTGTTTCAGAGAAAAGAGATGAGATGAAGACATTCTGACGATTTGATGTTGTCGTCGTGTTTGATGTTTTCGAACTAAGCGGCTCGGGACAAGAGATGGTCAAAGACAATGGAAGACAAGAGTTCCAAATTTCACGTGTGGCGTAAGTGGATATAGGTTAAGGTGAAGAGGAATTATTACTATTTTTAGACATGAATACATGAGAATAAATACATATATATATAAATACATCATAAATACATCATAAATACATCATAAATACATCATAAATACATCATAAATTTATCAACACATAAATACTAGATAGGTACATAGGGGCAATGAATGAATAAACATCTCGGCTTATTACTTCCATTTGGTAAGTATCAATTTATTCATTTTCCGGAACAATATCCGATATCTAACGAATGATATCCGATGTATTCGGGATCAATGAAAAGGGGAAGGTCGTTTGTTTCGGAAAGGTCTAGATGAATGGATGAATACTCTCTCGATAGATGAATAGATGAATAGATGCATGAGAGTTCATTCCGTCTCAATACAACCATAGATATATGAGAATATGTTCCTTACCAATCACGTACAAGGAAATGTGAATATATCTCCTCTTTACTGTTTACTCTTCTTCACTTTGTACATGTCCCTACCATCTCAATTGTTCTATATTTCTCCATCTTCCATCTCCATCCCCTTCCCTTGCCATACCTCCCACTCCAAACCTGTTCAAGCCGTTTTGGTGGAGAATATTGACCACCTAGGTAGTTTTGGTTCTAGCTCACGTTTTCGTTCTCGTTCCTATTCTCGTTCTCGTTCTAGTTCCACTTCAATCTTCATCGGCTTGCCTCGAACCTTGGTACATCTAAATCCTCTACCATCAAATAACATAATTCATTCACCAATATCACTTTCTCCATCTCCTTTCATTCTTGAGAAGACAACTTCACAGTCACCTCCATCACGATTTAAATTCTTCAAAAGAGGTACTTTGTGCCAATTGCGCTCGTTATCAAGGAGTCTGCTCTGATCCTTGAAGGTTTAAGCTTCTTATCTGAAATTATAATCCTAATCCCCATATTACGCTTTATGCCATCGCGCATCCATCTTGAAGGAGCAACAGAGCGATACGACATCTTGGCTAAAGATTAGAGAAGGGAGAAAAGGAAAGAAGGAGGAGGATACCTTTCTATCTCATCAACAGAAGAAGAGGAAAACTTTAATAAGAAACACGCGATCATTACATTATTTCATCGATAAGAAGATTATCTTCAATTCAATCTCGACAACTCCGTTTGGTGCGACCGTCATCCAAAGACATCTGCGGACCTTACGGAACTTACGGACTTCAAACCTGGGGGAAGTTCAACTTCTTATTGAGCGACTTACACCTTTTGATAATTTATGGGACAAGATAACATCAATACTATGGCTACCAATTCTTCAATGAGGATAGGAAGTTGGTTACTACTCTTTCTAGCAATTTCAATAACGGATGCTTTCTACATACCAGGTACGTCTGCCGCTTTCTGCCATATCCATCTCATCTCATCTCATCTCATCTCACCCCCTTGTCTGCTAGATGTTAAACTCCGGACAATGATCTAACTGTCCTCCCATTCATATAGGTTGGTCGATTAAGAGTTATAAAGACAACGAAGCAATCCCTTTGCTAGTTAATAAGGTTTACTCCGATAATACACAATTACAATATGCCCACTACGATCTTCCATTCGTCTGTCCTCCAACCGGTGTTCGTCATGCCGGATCTTCTCTGCTCAGCGGCCAAAGTATATCATTGAATCTCGGCGAAGTCTTACGAGGGGACAGAATCACACAATCCGATATCGAATTGGTGATGGGGAAGGATCAAGAATGTAATTTCCTCTGTTCCAAAACGGTCACCCGAAGAGATCTTAAGCGCGCAAAAGAATTGGTTAAGGATGGGTATGTTGTGGAATGGATTGTGGATAATTTACCTGGAGCAACGAGTTTTGTGACAGTGGATAAAAGTAAGAAATATTACGCTGCTGGATTCAAATTGGGTTACAAGGATTTTTCTCAAACTGGCAAAGCGAGATATTTCATCAACAATCATCTTACAATCGTTCTCCGATATCGAAAAGCTCCAGGAAAGGATGGAGAAAAGGGTGGAAAGGTTATTGTTGGATTCGAAGTTTATACCAAGAGTGTTGGAGCTGATAAGAGAGTGGAATCGGGATGTCCTGCGGATTTGAATGATGTCGATACACCATTTGAATTATATCTCGCCCCGAATCACACCGATTCTTCATCAACCCTCGCATACCCACTTTCATCATATCATCCACCGGAAAGGGAAATAGATTTAGATGATGGAGCTACAATGGAGATTCCATACACCTACTCTGTCTATTTCCGTGAAGATGAAAAGGTCGAATGGAGAAATCGATGGGATCTATACTTCGTTAACCAAGAGGAAGGATCAAGAATTCATTGGTTGGCTATCGTCAATTCTTTGATTATTTCAGGTCTTCTTAGTGGGATTGTTGCTATGATCTTAGCCAGAACTGTTCGAGGAGATATTAAAGCGTACACAAAGGACGTCTCTGGAGAGGATGGAAAACCAAAACCAAAAAGAAGATCTAGACCTGGTAGTGGAGCAAGATCACCTAAAACTGGGGAAAAAACTGGACTCGGTTTATTGGATCAGGTTGATACCGAGAATGATGCCGATGTTTCTTCCGATGATGAGCAACTGGAAGATATTACTGGGTGGAAATTACTTCATGGAGATGTTTTCCGTCCGCCTCCTTATGGATATCTTCTAGCACCTTTGATCGGATCAGGAATGCAACTCGTCTTCATGGCCTTTGGATTACTTTCTCTAAGTAGTCTAGGTATACTGAATCCTAGTTTCCGTGGTGGATTCATCAGTGTCGGAATCGGTCTTTTCATCTTCGCAGGAGTTTTCTCTGGTTATTTCAGCGCACGTGTTTACAAAACATTTGGAGGTCTCAATTGGCGCAAAAATACCTTGATCACAGCCATTCTCTTCCCTGGTCTCCTCTTTTCTCTAGTCTTCATCCTCAATTTATTCGTTTGGGCCCAAGCATCTAGTACTGCCCTTCCATTCGGTACCCTCATCGCTCTTGTATTCTTATGGCTTTGCATCCAACTCCCTCTTGTCTATGCCGGCTCTTACTACGGTTACACACGTTCCGGTGCATGGGAATCCCCAACAAAAACGGCTATTATCCCTCGTCAAGTACCAATTCAACCTTGGTATATCCGTTCTACCTCTTCAATTCTCCTGGCTGGCCTCATTCCTTTTGCAGTAATCTTCATCGAACTTCTTTTCGTCTTTCAGTCACTTTGGCAAGATAAAAGTGGGTATTACTATGTATTCGGGTTTCTCTCTCTCATAACTCTTCTTCTCATGATCACAATTGCGGAAGTCACAATCGTTACCATTTACATAAAACTTTGTGCTGAAGATTACAATTGGTGGTGGCATTCTTTCCTCGTAGGAGGTGGATCAGCAGTTTGGGTTATGGCATATTGTGTGTGGTTTTACATGAGAAGGTTGCATATTGAGGGATTTGTTAGTGGAATGTTGTTTTTCAGTTATTGCGGAGTCGTGGCTGTTACTTATGGGTTGGCAACGGGAACAGTGGGATTTTTGACCAGTTTTTGGTTTGTGAGAAGGGTTTATGGGTAAGTTATTGAAAAATTTCTTTTGTCTTCTGTCTTTGGGCTTAGTCGGGTACTTAAGTGGTTTCCTTTTGGAAGAAAGAGAGGGGAGTGGATGACGATGTTCGCTTGTGGTGTGGTTGAGGTTGATGTTTTAAGTACGAAGCTGATGATATTATAGTGCGATTAAAGCAGATTAATAATGCAAATAAGTATGAACGAATAAACGAGTGGACGTACAACTTCTAGTTCCGATACCATTATTTCGTTTCTCGGCGTTTCGGTTTGGATGGAATAGGATTAAGGTTGGGAATAGGAATAGCAATAGGAGTTCAATTTATGCGAGAAGCAGGAGAGTGGGGAGAGTAAGGCGGGGCAAGAGAGGAGAGGTAAGGAGCTACGGAAGGAGATGAGAAGGTAGGACAATAGGTGAGGAGGAGTGGAGTAGGTGGAGGTTGGAGCTAGAGGGGAGGATTAAGTACATTTACATATACATGTGTATGTACAAGAAATAGCGAAAAATAAAATAATTAATTTAAAACCAATTCTATTGATGTATTGGTGGATTGATGGATACCTATATCTATGTAGATTTGTATGTTGTATGCATAAGCTTATGTATGCATTGTAAGATGCTTGATGTGAGGTGAATCTCGGGGTGAAGGTGGGAGGAGTGAAAGTAGGGGAAGGTGAGTCGGTAATAGAATTCGTTGATCTCTTAGTTGATGGGGAGGGATGGGGGGATGTGATGGGAAAAGAAGAGAAGAAAAGAAAAGAGAAGAGAAGAGAAGAGAAGAGAAGAGAAGAGAGGAGGATGAATTCACATCGCGATTTGTCAAAAGTTTGAGTTAATCGTAGCAGGTAGTTTGAACTTGATGCGAGGACATTGAAGGAATCTCGAGATGGTAGAATTTTGAATGGAAATGGAAAGGGATCTGGAATCTGGAATCTGGAAGATCCTTAGAGGGAGTGAGAAGGAGATGGGAAATTGGAGAGGGAGAGAGAGAGATGTACCTCGCAAGTGTAGAGACAGGGATATCAAATAGATTCCTAGCTTTTGCGTCGGCGGCTGTGTACAGGTGTAGGAGATGAATATGATGATTCTGGAATCGCATACATTTGGTGGAATTTCTCACGTTGAGGTTTGCATGGCATGGGTATCTAGGTAGGTACTTAAACTCCTGTGGATAATTATAATTCGGTAGTAGAGTACGATAGAGTCTTCAGATTATTCTGATCGGTCGGCAGAAAATATGGGACGGCTTTGGAGATTCTGTGGTTTGATCATTGATACAGGGACTTGCGTTTTCTGTTTTCTGGAGCGGGAGAAAAGGGGGGAGGAGTTAGTTGTGGACTGTTGATCTGCGAGGTTGCTGGGCTGTCGTCGATTGGGGATAGTTGTTGTTGTCGCCGATTTTGGTGTCAAAACTTTCGGTGATAACGTACTTTGTGGTTAAGAATATTCAAATAATCATCTTTTGTAATCTTACATTCACAGTACTCTAGGGATTTATGAATGAGCTCGCTTTTGCGACTTTGAGAGTGCGGAAGGCTGGATGGCTCAAATGCACCGTTCATGGTTGACCTGGGTTGGGTACCTCTACGCTGCAAGTTTTCTATGCCGATTCAAGGTGCTGAATAGGGATAATAAATACAAAGAGATGGGAGAAAAGTTGAAGTCCTGGTGATTTTTAGTTTTGATTATTTGCTAGACGGTGGAAGGGGGAGAAAATATTGGAGTGATAGTGGATGGAGTTGCATTGGACATGTGAAATAGGGAATGAGAGTGAATATGAGAGAGGATAATCAAACTCCTGAAGATCCCTAGGTGCTGTCTAATAGGTAATTCTAGCCAGGTTTGGATATCGCGGATGGTTATTTAAGGTCGCCCAGAAGCTTTTCAGAAGAGAATAACACATTTCAATATTATGCACCGCGGAACCCACCTGAAGGGAAAAATTCTCTAGAATTCTTTAGGCTCTCCGAAGACGTTGTTGATCTCAGATTGAAATTTGTTTGTAAATCGTGCTCAACGCAACTCGTTACTTGCGGCAGAGTTGTTTTCGTTGCCATTTTCTTCTCATCTCAGCTTTCCTCTTTTATTCGCTGTCATTGAGTTATGTGTTATTTGTCATCTATACTTTTCATCTCACACATCATATGTCAAGTCCCAAGGAGTGAGTGATGTTCCATCTGAAACTTTCGTGATCTCAAGGCAGTCATGGAGAACCTTTGAGGAATCAACTATGAAAGCATCCTGTATTTATTTGGTGCTAGGATTTTGTGAAGTGGTTGTGGCCACAGAGAGAGGCGTTCCGAAGAGTTTATATAGACAGTACCCGTCAAATAAACACAGTGGAGCGAATCTAGATGTACTCGAAAGAAGACGAAATGGATAGCATCATCTTGTACTACCCCGGAGCTTTATAATATATATTCACTAGACGCAAGCCTGATAATTCCACGTATTCTTTGTGTTGAATGTCTATCATGAAGTCTTTGAAAGACGGAGTTATATAAAAGGACCACTGGGTACTAGATTACGCCATATGGTTCGAGAGCCATCTGACAAGAATCCTCAAGGAAAGAAGCAGCAGGGCTTGGAAATCAGCGAAGTTAATTCCTATTCAGATGGATAACTAGATATCTCAGATCAAGAAGAGACGGAAAGCTACTTAATTTCCATGTGCTTGACTGTCGAAATGATATGGCTGTTTACTTGTCATCACTGATGTATATATCCATCATATTTGACAAGTTCCCACCGATTACAAGTGGCAGTATATACATATAATAAACAACAAAAATACACCCTTGTACCATCCCCAAAATCGTACGGTCTGACTACTAAGATTCAGGAGTAGAAAATGTAATTTATATGTTAGAAAATCACTCAAGTATATCACGTAACTGATCAACACTCCAGTCCCTGTTGTTAAATCCCGTGTGCATCATTTCTTTGACCAGAAAGGTGATGGACCGTATAAGAGCTTAAATAGAGAGCCCTGGAGATCCTAGATATCATGAGTAAGTATCGAGGTAAATTCTCGATTAAGAAAATGAATCACGAACATAGTCGCGCCGCACAGAGGAGTTATCATCTGATACATACCTCCAGATATCAATTGATTCGGAAGAAGCTATTCGTTTGATAGCTCAATCTAGACCACAAATCGCATTCCAGCTCCAGCTCCATCTTCACATTAAACTCCACTCCTATCTCACCTCCTGTATATATGAACCTATTTTCTCCCCCAGAGCTCACTTCTCTAATACCAAACATCAGACGCCAAGAATTGGATGATTAGGCTATCGTTTAAAATCCATCTGATTCATATACATCTCCATCCCTTATTTCGATTAAACCCTTTCGAGGGAAAAGAAAAGGAATAGGGAAGATTTCTATACATTTATACCTTTATACCTGTCTGCCTCAAAAATCATCAACCATAAATCTTAGGTCACAACAATGAGATAATCTCCAAGACTAAATTTCAAAGATATAACAAACATAGCGACAGCAAAAACATTCTTTTCTATATCAGATCAAATCACTTCACATTCCATACCATTCCATCAAACCCACCATCTTACTTCTCATCCCCCATTTCCCATCTCCCATCTCCTCCAACCACATACCCAACACTCCACCAAATCCCCTCCTGATACTGTCGATTCGATCTATCCTCCACAACCATACCAATCAATCTTTCAGCGTTTCCCATCTATTTATCCCTTGAATACGGAAACCAGTCATTTAGTGAATGAATGAGGTCTTCCGGAATCTAAATCCAAAACAAACTAAAATGACCCGAGACGAACCGAAGAACTACAACTCAAAGATCTCCACCTCAAAGAATTAAGTCATGGGCGTAATTTACTAGATTAGTCGCGCTGATGAATAAATAGATGGATAGAATATAGGAATTGAATATATGAATTGAATACACGAATCTGAATATATACCATATACCACACACCACACACCATATACCATATACCATATACCACACACCACACACCACACCAAAGAAAAAGTCACGCAATCAAGCAAGCAAAGCAAACAAACTTCTCAATCCCAGGAAATATGTTTCTTATATATGTACATATGTAAGTACTTAGTGCGTAGTTAGTAATACATACTACGTGCTACAGTCTACAGTCTACAGTCTACAGTCTATATAAAACAAGCTGAGCTGAGATTTCAGATATTGATAAACTTCCAAGTTCCAGCAATTTTTGGATATTGCGTTGCGGTTGAGGTTGAGTTTGAATAGATGAATGGATGGATGAATATCAACAATCATCTATCTACCTATCTATTCATCTACCTGCTTACCTACCCACCACTCACCAGTCATCTAGCACATAGTACACACCACCTCCACCTACATTCCCACATTCCCACATTCCCCCAATCCATCTCAATACCTACAATGCAGCAGTAACGCAGCAACGCAGTAACACAGAAGTGAGATTGACCCCTCCCCCTCCCCCTCCCCTACAATCTCGATTTCCAAAAGCACACTCGATTTCCTATTTTCTATCTCCAAGTCTACCTCTGATTTAGGATAGGTACCTAGGTATACACTCACCATTCCTCATACCAAACTTCTCTGAAGTTTCCACACTATTCATCGACCCATCCATCTATTTCACGACCTCATCTCTGCTCCCCCATACCAAAACAAAAGCAAAATTAAAATCCCGCCTCGTTACAGCAGATCATAACTTATCATACAAATCGAACAAATCGAACAAATCAACCCGATATAGTATCATTCAGAACTATCATACACACACAAACACGACCCTCTCCTCTTCACCACCATCCCTACCCCTCAATCCCCATTCATCTCACTCTTCACTCCTCCCCACTATCCTCATGTTCAAAATATCTCGACCTCGTCCCCGTCTCACCCACTCTCTTAGCATTTCTACTCGGTGTTTTTCTCGTTGCCGGACTAGAAGTTACGGATATCGTTGCTCTTTTTTTCGTTGCCGATTTCCTCGGTACTGATCTCTTCGGAGAGGGTTCTATTACTTCTTCCCCCTCTTCTTCCGCGTCATCATCCATTTCGATATCGGATAGTGAAGAAGATGCATTATCCTCAAGATCCTCATCATCCTCCGAGTCCGGTATACGTTTTCGTTTACCAGAAGTTTTTGGTATTGGAGCTGCTCGTTTCGCGGGAGTTTTCGGTTTAGGCTTGGAGATTAGAGTGGGTTTTGCTTTTGCTTTTGCGGGAGTTTTGTTCGTCGACGCTGCGGGTCTTCCTCTACTGCGGGGTGATGGTGCAGGAATTATAACTTGTGGTTTTTTATGTTGGATTTCTTCCTCTGATTCTAATTCATCTTCCGAAGTTGGATTTGTCGCGGTATGTTCATTCCCAATGAATTGAAATGTTTGAGAACCATTAGTACCATTAGTGATCTCTTTTCCTTCCTCTTCCACGATAAATCCACCACCATCTCCATCATCCTGTGAAGCAACAACTGGAAAGAAACTAGTCGAATGATGTTCTTCCGGTTCTTCCTCATCATAACCTTCAGGGAAAAAACCACCTGCCATTTCTTCATCTTGCTGTTGCATTTCCAACGCTTTTTCCTCCAATTCCGGATCTCCATCAACCTCCTTTCCTTTCTTATTCCTATTATTAAACGGATTAACAGCATCAACGTCTTCTCCACCATGTCCATATTCATCTGTCATTCTTTCAATAATTCGAAGTCCCATCAACATTTTCCTCCACATACCAATCGCTGCTTTAGTTTTCTTCTCATCTTCTTTTCTAACTCTTTCCGCTTCATCTCTTTCCCATTCTTCCATGACAAGATCGAAATTCTCCTCAGCAACCACAACACCAGTAATGATTGGTATAGCCATTCTAGCACCAAACTCAAATCCAGTAACAGCTTCCGCATAATCAATACCTAATCGTGTACAAATCCTCTTTGTACCTCTTCTAGGAATATGTACTGCACCAACCGGTACCATACTTGGAACATAAACATCCATATTTCCATAGTTGTTTTTCGGTATCACACCATTCTCAATTGGTGGAGGAATGATCCAATCAGTTTGATCACGACTATAAAGACCTTGTAACATTTTTTCTCCACTTTCCAACTCTGCTTCTGCAAGTTCACGTTTTCGATTTGTAGTTGCTGCTCGATATGGTACACGTTTTCTTGGTATTTCACCGGGTAGAGGTGCTCGACCTTCTTTATGCCATGTTTCTAAACTTTTACAACTGACGACATCTTTTCGAAGATAAACTTTCTCTTCTGTTGGATTGTCGCCTTTTCCTTTTACAGTGAACATTTTTACATGTTTTGCTGTATCAAGAATAGCTTCTTCTCTTCTAAGATGTCTTGCCAACACAAATTCTGACGATGTCTTGTAAAATTGAAGATTTTCTTCTCCTTCTTTCACTTCCTTTTTCTTAGGTTGAATGGCCTTGAGATCAGTAGCTTCCTCTTGATCATCAATCTCAGTCCTTGGGCATCTATTACTCCCTCGTATATAATTGTTCATGACATTCTTAAACCAATCATATTGATCATAACGTTTGATTTTGCCTTTAGAATTGTAAACCGGAATTTTCTCAATTGGAATTCGATTGCCTTTTGTTCGACCAGGTAACATATGACCTTTTAAATATCGGATCGTTACATCCTTGGCCGAACCATCTGAACAGTGAGCAATAACATAAGCCACTACTTGTTTGGCCTTGTCAGCTTTTGCACCACGAGGTTCAAACTTTTGAAGAAGTTCAGGATTAGTCGCAATGACATTAAGAACGAGTGGATCGATAGCTGTAAATCTTTTAGTAATTGGGGATAGAATCTCAGTCCAATAATGTGGAAAGGACATATCTTTGTCAAAAGGTTTTGATGGTTGTATACGAGTTTTGGCTGGAGTAATATCAAACACAGATTCATCATCGTCGTCATTATTGACCAGGGAAGCTTCTTCGGAATCTGATAAATCGATTGGAGCATCCTTAAGCCCATTTCCGCGTGAACTTCTTCTCGTCGAATCATTGGTAGATTTGGTGGTGTTTTTTGGAACCAGAGTGGATTTTCCTCTTCCATTTACTTTCTTCGAGGATTCGGGGGGAGGCTTTGCTGGAGGCTTGGTGGTAGGCGTTGTAGTAGACTTTGAGATAGGCTTCGAGACATGCTTCTCTTCTTCACTACTCTCAGTATCCGATGTATTGTCCTCTGGAGTAGGTTCATTTCTCTTCTTGTCCTTCTTCTCTACAGCATCCTCATTCTTATTCCAACCAAATCCTACCGGTTGAAGACTAGCAACCATTCTTGATTCAATACCAATTCCCCTCAACAATGAAGTAAACAATTGGGCACCCACATCTCTACTTCCAGACATAGTTTTTGCACATCTCTTAAATTCATGTATATTGATTATCCTTTCGCCATGTCGTTCAACATCATGTTCATCTTTCTGGTAACCCTTCAATTCTTGATCGAGCCTTTCGAGAGACATATAACCAATCTTTCGTAAACCTGGTGCGACAATTCTAAATCTTTGCTTCCAATAATGCATCAATAACTTTAAAAGTCGAAACATAGGATCCCCACGACTCATATTGATTTCACCAGCCTCTTGTCTTTCGGCAGGTTGTCCCCAATCTCGTTGACTTCTAACATCGTTCTTTCCTTTTGTGGCCTTTCCTTTTCCTTTCCCCTTTGACTTTGGAGTATCTTCCACCTTGCTTTGTAAACCGCTATCCTTCCTCCATTTTTCAATCTCCCTCAAAATTGTTTCCGGTAAATTTCCCACCAGAATATCTTGTAGTTCTTTATCGCAAAGCCAAGAATTTCTGATCGCATTATGCCACATTAACATTTGAACATGGACTTTATGTGTAGCCATTCTTATACCCCTCTCAATTTTACTTGGTCCTTTCTTCGTCCCCAGTGGATTTGTAAGTGAAATCCTCGTTTCTTTCGTTAATGTAAGTTCCAGATCTCCTGTAGGTATATTCGCAGATGGTTTATCTGTTATATTTGTATCGACATCTTCGAATTCGATATCTTCGTCTTCATCTTCATCCTCATTCTCCGTCGCACCATCGTTGGGTTGTCTATTCGTATTTGGAACATCCTCGAATTCCTCATCGGAAAGGGACGATAAGGAACTTTCGTCATCCTCATCTGTAGCCTGGATTTTGCGTAAAATCGCCTCGGTATCCTCGGGACTTTTTGCTCCAGCATCCAGATCATCAAATAATGTAGCTTTTCGTGGAGTGGCTTTTGAAGATTTGACTTTTTTGCCTTTATTCTGTTGCTTTGACGGACCTGGCTTGGGATCTGACTCTGGGGACGAAGAACGTAATCGTTTGCGCGGGAGGAATGGAGGCATATTGAAAATGTGTCACCGAAACATAATCTTGAGAAGTATTGAAGTCGATCAAGTCGATCAAGTTGATGTAGTAATAAGGTTATCAGAGAAATTCCAAATTAACACGAACTCAACACGAAGTCAGGCGTCGCGGAATTATCAAAGTTTCAGATAATGAGGTCATCAATCAATCAATCAGGTACCGACAGGGGTATGAAAGAGCGATCGCATTGTTGGAATATGATGAGGAAAGACAATAAAGGTATTAATGATAAAGGTGACAATGAGGTTAATAAAGTTAAGAGAAGGGAATCGTCTAAATTTCATATGTAACAGTATTGATGAGTATGTAATATTGATATCTTGAACATCTTCCTCTTTACTGGCTTTTGAGGATGTCAAGATGTTGGATGTATGGGTGTTATCGTGGAAACCCGTATTTGCATGATATTGGGTCGATAATGTTCATATTTACTCATACTGTCTATAGTACCTATACTGTTTATGCTGCTCATGCTGCTCATGCTGTTCATAATGCTCATACTACCCATGCTGCCCGTACTCGTATTGTCATACTCTTCATCTATGAATGTTGCCTCGATTGCCCCTCCTCCTCCTCCTCCTCCTCCTCCTCCTCCTGCTCTACTTCAAAAGGTATTCTCAAATCCTATCCTATCCCAAAACTCCAGATGTTACCCGCGCCATACCAATGTATTCTTCTGTTTATTCATCATTATCATTATCCATTGCATCATTATATGCAGCAGTAGAAGAACCTTCCATCCTATCCTCCGAACCAGAGACCTTCATTTCATGACCATGCATTTGTCTCCATTCTTTGACACCTCGATTGATCTCTGCTTTATTAACACCATCTTTAACCAAACACATCTTGACTCCCAAAGATTCAACATTCCTATTCCTTGCCTCATCATCAAAGAACAACATATCTTTATATGCTATGCCCGTACTCTTTTGTAGTTTCGTAAAATGGGTGATCTTGCTTCCAGGATAGATTTCGAGTTGATCAAAGTATTCAATTGCCTTCCTCTTCTTCCCATCTATATCCATAACATGAAGTAATCTTAACATTTCTCTTCCTAGATCGGGAGCAGATGTGCGAGACGCAGCTCCAACCATTATGCCATGATTTTTGAGTTGTGCGAGAATGGAAGGGACTTCATTATAGAAAGCAAAACTTTCTCCCCAACGATCGGTCGTCGCAGAATGTTCAGAATTTGCTTTGATCGGAGGTGTAACATGTGTATCTACCCAGAAGGGCCATAACGTATAATCGAGATCGAATACGATAAGTTTTGGAAGGAGGAGGGAATCTGTAAATGTCGATGGAGGGGTATCGATTGAAGATATTGGGGACGGGTTATTGGTTTTCTTCAATTTTTTTCCCATGGTCGTAAATAAAAGGATGAGTAGGAGAGGTATGGGATTCGGATTGTTTGTAGGGAGAATTGTGTATATACGAGTAGTAGTACTAAAGAATAGAATTAGTTTTCACGAAAGCTTGTTGAAGTAATTTTGGAAGTTGAGTAGAGAAGGAATCTCACAAGAGAGAATTGTCGTCCTGTATTTCCAGGCTGTTAAGGTTACCTAGTGAAGGTTGCGAGGTTGCGCCACTGGTGCGCCGCATCATGAAAGTTTTAGCGAAGTAAAGCCTAATATGGGGGCGAAGAATGAAGAACGACACACCAATCTTCATCAACTACTTTGTACGAGTACTTCTCCATGGATACTCTTCATACGAGCTTATGTCTCACTCTTCCCGATCATTATAAATTGTCTCACAATTACCGTTGACGACCATAAGCCACCCTTCTAGACTTTTCGATACATTATCTTCAAAAGGCATAGTAGTTTGTTTGATGGTACGATGAACTACCATGTCAGAAGTACATGAACAACCAAACATTACAACATCGCGTCATCATGCTATACGTGAAGCACGACACGAGGATATTCCATTACTAGCAGACGTTGAACGATCAGCAGCTCAATTATTCACATGTTTCAACGTTCCCGTTGATGATTCCGTCTTGGATTCCTCGCTATTAATGACCATGTTAAAGAATCACCATCTTTGGGTGGCTGTTGATGGTGAAGACAAACCTGTGGGATTCCTTGGAGGTTTTAAAGTTGATGATGATTTCCATGCGGCTGAAGTCTCGGTCAAGATGGATAATCAGAGGCAAGGCATGGGGAATTCTTTAATGTATAGAATGATGAAAGATATAAAAGAAGAAGGATTTCAAGCAATCACCCTCACAACCAACAAAATTCTTCCTTTCAATCGTCCTTGGTATCAAAGTTTAGGATACATCGAACTCGAAGCAAAGGATGTCGGCAATGAATTGACTCTGTTGATTGAAGAAGAATCAAATCACATTGACAATAACATTAGGTGTGCTATGAGAAAGAATATCTCATGATATTGAGGTAGAACATCCCTTTTCTCCTTCCAGACCGCCACCCGTGATGGATGAATAAGTTCCAAAGAGGCGATGTGATGATGTCTTCAAAGTATGGTACATTGATGTTCCATATTTCTCAAAGTAATTCCCATCAAATCTAAAGGTTTTAATCAAACAATACCTGGGGAAAGAAACGGCACTTGGGATATCTTTCAAGGATCATCTGAGCTGATCACGACAGTACCATGCTACTAAAGGTTGTAGAACCTGATAGCACATAGTCCGAAGTCAATGGGAAACTTACAGAATTCCACGCGGATGTCCGCTCCGGGGAAAAATTGCCAATGCAATGTCAGAAATAGAAAAGAGTTGCGCAATTAGTTTCCAATCAGTACCTTTCCGTTAAGCTGGCTCGGCTGGCCAAATGGTTACACTTAGACAAGTAACACGATATGATTTCATCGGGGATTTTCAATCAAATTAATAATTGAAAATACCTTTGAGATATCAATTGTATTACATTTCCCTTTTACGCAAAGAAACCGTTTGATATTCTCTTTATTCTCTTATCGATGATGGTATGGGGTCAAGATGATCTGATCTGACCTTCTCTTGATTGAACCATTCAACATCCATGCTCCTCATGCAAGTCAATCTTCACCCCAAACTTGCCCCACCATTAACCTCAATTTAGATACGGGACTTTGAACATTTGTTTCTCAATATCTACTAAAACTTCTGTATAGAGTATTTTGATCTCTTGACCCATCATATCCAACTTTAGCAGGGTCAACATGTTTTACGGTAAGCTACATGATCTTGGTGGGTCTTATCCGTTTAATATGGCTAAGTCTACCGAGGCTGATAGGTTGGAATAGAAATGGGAATTTCTTCACGTACTACCGGTACTGATAATAGTACACAGTACTTTTAACTTATGTTGTTTGATATCATGGATAAGATATTGAAGATGGGGGTACGATTTTGGGCGACATACAAAGTAAACCTCAAGTACCTTCATTCTTATCATATTGTTTTTATCTAAACTAGGTGCTCCTCTCTTGTCTCTTTCTCCTCATTGATATCACTCAAGACCTGCTTGATACGTGTTAATCTCTCATATCTAGACTTCTGAATAATCATTGCATCTGCCTCAAGTTAACCTCGAATGTACCACAAGTTCATCACAATCTCACCATAAGTTCATCATCGATGAGATTCTACAATCAATCGTTCGTTTGAATCCAATATACCATTCACCACGGCTTACCAAGATGGAACAAACTACGATTGATAAAAGAGATCCATCACTTCGGGGTCTTTCGCCAAACTCATCAACCTATAAATCAGAAAAAGTGGCTATATCCGATGGAGAGATTCATTCTCAATTAGCGGGAGTCAACGAAACAGGTCATGTTCAAGAAGTTGAACGGAACTTTTCTTTACTTTCTATATGTTCAGTTGGTCTTGTTACTGGAAATACATGGGCTGCTTTAGGTGGTAGTATTGCTACAGCTATCTAGTAAGTTGTTATTTCTATATGAATGGAAAACGAAAACTAACATGTTAATAGTAATGGAGGTCCACCGGGTGTTTTATATGAATTCATTGCTGTATCAATATTTTATTGGCTCGTTGCAGCTTCGTTGGCTGAATTAGCTTCATCAATGCCAAGTAGTGCTGGAGTTTATCATTGGGCATCAATTACTCCTGGTCCGAAATATGGTAAAATTTGTGGTTGGTTTGCTGGTTGGTGGAACACGTTTGCTTGGATTTGTGGTGCAGGTAAATCTAATCTCATCAATTTTCAAGACACATCTAACGTTCAATAGCTACGATGTCATCTATTGCTTCAAATGTTGCAGTTGCAATATATGGTCTCTATCATCCTGATTATGTAGTGGCTAGATGGCACATTTTCATCGGTTACATTATCATCACTTGGATTGCTTGTTGTATAGTCTTATTCGCTAATCGTGCTCTTCCAATGATTAATAATATTGGACTTGCTTTTATCTTGGGTGGTGTTTTGTAAGTTTTTGTCACTCAAGTTCTTGTGATGATTGACTAATTTTATACTGTCAGTATCACAATCATAGTCTGTGCTGTTATGCCATCCGATACTGGTCATGCTACCCATTCTTTTGTATGGGCAGACTGGGCCAATGATACCGGTTATTCCAGTAATGGATTTGTTTTCCTTGCAGGAATGTTGAATGGAGCTTATGCTGTTGGTACACCTGATTGTGTTTCTCATTTGGCGGAAGAAATTCCAAATCCTAGGAAGAATATACCACTTGCGATTGGTGCTCAAATGAGCATTGGTTTTATTACAGCATTTTTATATACGATAACTATTTGTGAGTTTTTTCCTTGTGTCTCTCATGATCCTCCTATTCTCTTCGTCTGCTCTTGTTTGGTCCTTCCTTCGGAAGATACTAATTATTCTCTAGTCTACGCAACTACCGATCTCGATGCTGTATTGGCTGCACCATTTTTTCCACTTACTCAAATATATCTGCAAGCCACTGGGACTATTGCGGGAACAACCGGTCTCCTTTTCGTTATATTCTTTCCAATCTTCTGTACCCTCATCGGAACATATATAACTGCGGGGAGATGTCTTTGGACTCTTGCTCGTGACGAAGCAGTTCCCTTCTCAAATTGGCTACATGTAATTCATCCACACCACAAAAGTCCTCTCAGCGCCACCATCGCTTGTGGTATTTGCAGTACTATTCTAGGTGTCATATATGTCGGTTCATCAACAGCATTTAATGCTTTCGTCGGCTCTTTCGTCGTTCTTCTTACTCTGTCTTATTTAGCCTCGATTCTTCCATTCATTTTAACAGGTCGCTTCAATCATTCTCCTCAAGAATCAGGTCCTTACAATAATAGAATGATTCCTGGCTGGTTTCAAATGAATGACATTGTGGGTTATGCTGTCAATATTATTAGTTGTCTCTATATTATTGTGTTTGTGGTTATCTATTGTTTTCCTTACGCAATACCTTTCGATGCGGCGAGTATGAATTATTCATGTCTTATTGCGGGAGCTTTGTCGATTGCAGCAGGGATTTGGTGGTTAGTTAAAGGTGGGAATTACAAAGGACCTCAAGCTGGTTGTTATGGTCAATCTGAAATAGATTCGGATGATGGGAGGAATGTTCTAAATGGTATTCCTGTTGGGGATAATGATGGTTTGCATAAAGCACTTGAGATTGGATCTAAATAATGGGAAGGGACTTCAACGGTCTCATACCGGCATGGTGGGTTTTCTCGGTGCAAGGAAGCTCGCACGCTTCGCTTCTCGTGGAGTAATGAATGAGTTGTTCTAGGAGTTTGATACTTTTCTTTTTGGTGTTGGTACTTCTTATGAATATACTCCTTAATTACGAGGAAAGAAAATGATGGAGCAGGGAAAATCGGTATGTCTTTGTTGAGAGGATACATCTTCTATCGACTTATTTATAAACAACATCTTCACATCGCACCACTAGATTTATTCAAACAATCACCAGTAGACTTCTCCACAGTACGAACAAATCTATCCATCGCACAATCCTATCCTCCTTCCACAAAAGAAAACCCAAATCCACTCTTCCACTCCTCTAAACAATTTTTCATCAAATCATCTCCTCGTTTAAAATAGCGCTTACTCGAGATTTTTCCCGCATGTTTACATATAAATCGCTCATTCGCACACCTCGTCTTTTTTTTAATTTTAATTCATTCATCCCCCCCAAAAATCGAACGAAACAGAATCATCAAATCCCGAATTTTATTTTCCAATTCACGATATCATACTATTGTGCATTTTTGGGTATTACATATTTGCATCTGAACTTCGCAATGCAGGATTCCATGGTTTATTTTGTTACGGGGGGAAATAAAGGTGTGTATTTGTATTTGTATTTGTATTTGTATTTGTGTGTTTTTTTGGGAGGGGAAGGAGGGGAAAAGAAAGGGGGCCCCTTTTTTGAGGTGCGGGGTTCGCTTAGGGAGTTTCCACATTTTCTTTTTTCTTCTGGGGGGTGGTGATGGATTTGGGTGGTGGGGTTTTGGTGGATGGTTTGGGTTTGGGTTTGGATGGGGATGAATATGGATGTGGATATGGATATAGATATGGATATGGATATGGATGTGGATATGGATATGGATATGGATATGGATATGGATATGGATATGGATATGGATATGGATATGGATATGGATATGGATATGGATATGGATATGGATATGGATATGGATATGGATATGGATATGGATATGGATATGATAGTGAAGACGGGAATGGAAACGAAGATGGAAATACTAACCAGCAAATAAAAATAGGCATCGGACTCCAATTAATCCGTACACTTCTCCAGCGCGAAGATACACTTGTTATCGCTACCAAACGCGCGACTTCTACCGATTCCTCTGAGCTGGAAGGGCTTTCTAAAGCGCAAGGCTCGAGACTTATTATCGTTACGCTTTCTTCGGATATCGGCGACGAGAAAGAGAAAAAGAGAGAGAATACTGTTGATGATTTAGTAGAGAGATTAAAAACCAAAGGAGTGGAGAAAATCGATACCTTGATCTTAAACGCCGGCGCGGCGACAAGTTTCGAAAGTGTGAAAGAGACGCGTGTGCAGGAACTGCAGGCGCATTTTCAGATTAACACGGTGTGGCCGATTCGGATTTATCAGGTTTTGAGACCGCTGTTGCTTGGTTCTTCTGCTTCTGATGAAGGGGGTGAGAAGAGGATACAGAAGAAGGTTATTTATGTTTCTAGCTATCTGGGTTCGATTGGGGGGATGGAAAATGAGACCCCGTCGATTGCGTATGGGATTAGTAAGGCGGCGGGGAATTATTTTGTGAGGAAACTGCATTTTGAGGAGGGGGAGAGGGGGGTTGTGTGTGTGGCGGTGCATCCGGGGTATGTTTTTGTTTTTTTGTTTTTTGAGATTTGGGACTTGGGAGGCAAGGGGGTGGATGAAAAGGTTTCTGGGGATTTGCATAGGAGATTGGCTAATTATGGAATCTTTTAATCGGGATACAGATGGGTTAAAACGGATAATGGACAAGCGTTTGCGGATATTCTGGGAGTGAAGGAGCCGCCGATGAGCTTGGAAGAGAGTGTGGGTGGGGTGATGAGACAGGTACGTGATTTCTTCCCTTAGATGGAGGATGTATGAGATTCGAGGGGCTTTTGGAATGATGGCTGATTAATTTGATGGTGTAGATCGATATAGCGAGTAGGGAAACAACTTCTGGATGCTTTGTTTCTTGGAAGGGAGATGTGGTTCCTTGGTAGATGTAGATGGGGACCGGTCAGTGGATTGTTAGGGAAGTGGTGCTTGCTATACGGACTGGAATGAATGAACGAATTTGTTTACCTATTAGATCATTTACTCTTATTTCGTATAACTGTGCGTATGAATATTGCGTTGTTCAATTCTTTTGATCTAAAGTTTTTTATTATTTAAATTATTTAAATTGTTTATTTAATAAAAATATAAAATTAAACAATACTAAACAAAAATAGATTATAATAAAAAATTGAAAAAAGAATTTTAATTTCGAAAAACGTTTTGAATTAAAAAATTCGTATATAGTACTATAATTTATTAAAAGTAGTTAGTTTCTATAGTATTAATACTATAGTCTAAATAAAAGAGGAAAGAGATTCTTAAGGGATAAGATCTCTTTATCTCTTATATAGTAACAATCGCCTAGTTCAAGCTCTTCTTGAACTTGAGGCTGTGATGAGTCATCATGCGTGTCACGTGATATTCGTCACAAGCACAGCCAGCTCTCTCTTTAGTCAAACTATAATATGATAAACTACACCCACGTTTCAATCCATTCATTCTCCACTGCGACCTATTAAACATAATCTATAATTCCGAGTGTCCTTAATTACATATCTTGATTATGCTTTCAAATCTCCATATATCTTATCCTGACTAAATTATGTCAACCAACTTCTCGGAAATCCCCATCTTAGACCTAAGTCTAGCCGATGATCCATCCGCAAAACCACAACTTCTGAATGAGCTCAAACATGTTCTCTTGAACGTAGGATTTCTCTATGTGAAAAATCATGGCGTTCCTAAGGATACTGTAGATGAACTTGTGAATGTCCTACCAAGTTTATTTGCACTTCCTGACGAGGAAAAGAATTCGATAGCCTTGGAAAAGTCACCACATTTTCTAGGATATAGTGGTATGGGAGCAGAAACTACTGCTCAAGTATCAGATCAAAGAGAACAATTTGAGTTTGCGACGGAATTGGAAGCATCATGGGTTGAAGGAGATCCAGTTTATAAAAAACTGCTGGGGCCAAATCAGGTGAATATCACGTGTGTGCAGATGCCGAAACATAGGTAATTCTAACATTAGGATAGTGGCCGTCATCTCTTCCATCAATCCGTATCATTGTTGAAAATTACATTCAAGCATTGTTTGAACTTTCCACAAGATTTCTTACACTCGTCGCTGAAGCATTAAACATTTCTCCATCATCACTTCACTCCTTTCTTTCCCCTCAACACCGCTTAAAAGTCGTTCATTACAGTCCCATCACCTCACCCAACAATAATCAAGGCGTGGGACCTCATAAAGATTCATCAGGATGGTGGACCTTTCTTCTCCAAGCTTCTCCTCCTCATATCCGTGGACTTCAAGCTATGAATCGATCAGGAACATGGGTCGATGTACCGAATATCCCCGGAACATTTGTTGTTAATATTGGACAAGCTTTCGAAGTAGCTACTAATGGTTTATGTCCGGCTACAATACATAGAGTATTATCGAGCGAGTATGATAGATATCGTATTCCCTTTTTTCAAGGTGTACGGGGTGATGCTACGAAAAAGAATTTTGAAGATTTATGGCCACAATTAGAGGGGCAGGGGACGAAGGAATCTGAAAGTGGTAAGAATATAGACTCGCCATTTTTGAGAGGAAAATATGATACTTGGGGAGAATCTCAATTGAGAACAAAGGTTCGAAGTCACAGAGATGCGGGAAAGAGGTTTTATTCTTCTGTTTATGATAAGTATGTTAACGAGTAATTGTCTCTACAAGGCAAGACGTAATCTTACCACTAGAGTACAATTTCTCAGTTGTCATATCCTCTAGGTTGTGACTGCAGAGTTTGGCTTCATGATTTTGGACCAAAACAACAACAATATCCATAGATCTACCTACTTGGTGTTTTGAACTTGGTTGCAAAGTTGCCATCATCTGAAAACTCTGCTGTGTATTCAGGCATAATACTCATCAGGTTTAGAGGTACTCTTTCAATATGAAAATCGATGCACTGATAGGATTCACTTGGGCAATCTCTGGGAACATGGCCTAGTGGTCAAAAATAACAATGCCATGATATGCTGCATCTGTAAATCAACGCATCTTATTTGCTATCTTTATTGGGTATTTTCATACCGAATACATTGCGATTTTGCAATGATTGATCTTATCCTATATTATACTCAATCATCATCGTCATCCCGATTTGACCTCTTTGACCGATCATGAAGGAGTTTGGCCATAGGTACCACGTCTGTGAACAAGTGCAAGCTGGCGTTTGCTATTACTCCCGCAGCTTCAACAAAATCGCATCTTTCTCCAACCACTGCTCTTCTCCAAAAGAACTGTGTCATCGCCATACCATCACATATACCAACTTCAGGGATATCTTTCCAGCTATAGGATCTAGTCATTAAAGCACGTTCCATTCTGTACTCCCACCAGAGTTTAACATCCTCTTTCTTAAAGAGACTCTTGAAAGAATCTTGTCTTTTATCAAACAACCATTTCCAGATTTTTTTCTCAAATTTGCTCTCATTTTGCAAAATGTGCCCCCGGGTAAAAAATGGGAACCCCATGTTGATATAAGCGGCAGGCCAATGACTTTCCACAGCTCGTCGATCTATAAAGTCGTAGCCGCCGATCTGAACCACTAATGTCTCTTCATTAATAGAATCAAATCCTTCGGGATCGAGTACAGTTTCAAAGCCATACTTTGCAAAGAATCTTGCATCTCGAGGGCAGAACTCTGGATCTTGCATTAAGTTCCTAGCGTTTGGTGAAATTTCTACGCAGAGTATTAGCATCTCGATTCCTATCTACTAGTATTCTGACCGACGTACCTAAGATCTCCATGAATTTAAGAAGCACCGCAAATTGCTGGAGAGATCTTTTGGGTTCATTAACAGAGCTATGAAGAGATCCTAATGCAAAACAAGCCACATTCGTTGGCTTTACTTTTCCTTTCATCATGTTTTTTATAAGTTTCCTGAGTTTTGCTTCATCTTTACCGTCAAGCTTGTATTTCTCAAATGTCGCATCTAGTGCCGACTCTTCCCAACGACGATATGCATACCAGTTTGTGCTAACTACCATTTTCTCTCCGTATCCAGACCAATCCTCTTGCTCTCTAGACATGTTTCTAATCAGATACATTTCCCACGACTATAATGATAAAAGGTATGCGTACCTAAAGAACTCTACTTTCTCAGATCCAGGATACTCTGATGAGTATTCGTCTGCACCTTCATGTTCATGCCATTCATTATCACTTCCCAACATCATCCATTTCTTATCTCCATATCGAACAATATCTCCAATATCCCAATGACCTGTAGGTGGAGAAAATGATGTATCCGTCAATGGAGTAATTGGTGAGTTTCCGACTGCATTTATCTCCATATCTTTGGATTCTCCACTTGTAGATGGAGAATACATATCGAGAGTCTTGAAAATATCATTGTGTGCATCTGTTACCACACGTATATCCGTTACGCCGAATCTTCTATTATCTGGGAAAGAAGCCATATTGATGACTTTGATTTTGTTGTTGTTTTAGTTTCAGAAATAATTTCCGAGTCGAAGAACCAGATGTATATATGTTGATAGTTTCGCTTAGAAGTGGGGTCATGCCGTATGAAGAGTTTGAAACGGATAATTGAACTACGGTGAATGTCATGATATCTTGGTATATCTCTGCTATCCATTCAGTTATCTGGTAAATTGTGGTGAGCATCTAAATTATTCACTTGATAGTACAGTACGATACGGTGCTCTAAGGAATTTGAACAGCTAATGTACATATTCTTTCTGTGATCTGAGCTCACTTTAGATATTATCTTCAAAAATAAAAAGATCATCTACAGTCATTAATTTTTATTTTTGAGTGAATCTTTTTATGTCACAGTTCGCTCCGTAAAAAAGACACTGTAGAAACATGGAAATCAAATAATTCATCGGTATTGTAAACTATGAAGAGACAAGAGCTGAACTATGCAAAGGAGCCCTCCTTGCTAACCTTAATCCTAGTTCCATACGCCCCTAACATTCTATTCAAGAAGCATCAATATGCGTCTATGAATTATCTTGTCTAAGAATTCTTGAAATATCGATCAGGATCTCTTTGAGAAAAAAGTGATCCCACCAATCTCCAAGCATCTACAAACCATTGAAATTTTCCTCCCACTACTTCTTTTCTCCAGTACAATTTAGTATCCCTCATACCAGTGCCAATACTACTAATCGCAGGAATCTCCTTGTAGTCATAAGTTTTTTGAATCGCCACAAACTTCTTTTTTCCATCCCACCAATCATCCATCGGAGGTCTTCTTTCACCACGATACCAATTGCGAATTCCCTGTACAATCTTGCTTCTGTTTTCCAAGATGAATCCTCCTCCCATAGTAATGAATGCTGCAGGCCAAGGACGATCCATAATTCGCTGGTTCATACAATTATATCCACCAACTTCGAAGACTAGGGTTTCCTCGTTTACAGCTTCAAATCCTTGCGGGTCATCCACAACTTCGAATCCGCAGCGTGTAAGAAATCTCTTATCTCCAGGTGAAAAATCAGGATCTTGCATAACTTTTCTGGCAGTGGGTGGAATCTCTGTAGATTGTATTCGTATCAGCTATCAGTATCCTTTAAATCAGAAGTTCATCAAGAATCATTCATACCTAAAAGTTCCATAATCTTCATAAGAGCCGCCAATTGTTCAAACGACCTCGAATTCTCTCCGCATCGTTCAAAAGATCCCAAACCGAGACAGGCTACATTTCTCGGCTTCACTTTCCCTTTCTTCATCGAATCCAGAAAATCTCGAAGCATTCTCACGTCTTCGTGCTGGATAGATGTTCCGATTTTCGTCGCCTCGAAATATTCATCGAACAATCTCTTAAGTGTGACCTCATCTTCATGTTGAATAACCTTTCCTTCTTTCATCGTCTCTGAAAGTTTTCTGAGAGTCTTTTCATTCTCATGCTGAATTTTGTATTCCTCAAACTCGATATCCAAGTTTTTCTCTTGTCGGCGATAACCAGTGTAGCATTTAGAAACTTCGAATTGTTTTCTGTATCCATGGTAATGGTCTTGATATCTAGATTCACGCCATTAGCTTTGTGGGTTTTCCCATAACTTTGATAATAAAAATCTACTTACCTAAAGAAATCCGCATTCTTAAATCCGCAAAACTTTATTTCAAAATCATCCGGTCCCTCAGTTTCATGCCATTGTCCATCACTTTCTAGAGTCATCCACTTCTTGTTGTAGGAAACTATATCTCCAACATCACATGGACCTTTGGGAGGGACGAATGGTGTATCTATTGGTGATGCGGTGGGTGATGCTGTGATTGTCGAAATTTCCGTATTGGTAGTTTTTCTGTTGTCTTTTGGAGAAGTCATTATTGCAATCGTTGTACTTGTGCCTTCTTCCGTCTCTGAATCATGAGAGTTTTTACTGTTTGTAGTAGAAGGAATGATCGGTTTAGGCGCAACAGCTTTTGAATCCACGGTATTGGATTCTGTGATGTCCATTGGAGAAGTCATGATGAAATCTTGACTGTGTTGTTGTGATTATGGAAGTGAAAGTTCAGAATATATAATCCTCTATGTAACTTCTTAGCGAGATCCTTGTCTTGATAACTTCACCGAAAAGTAGTCATATCGTATCGCATGATCTCATCAGCATGTTTTTGAGATTCACTTACCTTACAATTTACAAATAAATATGTATATGTAATCCACATTCACCGAAGCTAAAACACTTCACGAAAGATTTATTACAGCATCTGAAAGTTCTGTTGGTTGACAAAAAAACGAATATTATCTTCAATTTACCCACGTTTCACACAAGTCATCGGCCTCATCTGCAGACTTATCTGGGCTTTAGTCGTCTGTTATGCCGCCTGGTATTTAGTTACCTATAATATATTAGCACTATTTCAAGTCCTAGGCAAACTACAACCATGATTTATGATGTCACTATATCGATGAGAGATAAATTTCTAATTCTTAACGTGTGGTCATGATATGTTGTAAGTTTCATGGCGCTAGCAATCTTGCTAGCGAGGCTCTCTCCCTTAGACCCTCGCATCAATAAGATTTTGCTGCTAGTGTATAAAAGTAGCTAGCCTCAAGCATTAATTGATCAGCATATATCCATCCTACCCTCCACTTCTCATTTCTCAAGCTCTCCAACAACATACTCCTCATCATCTCTCTTCCCAAGCCAACCCATCACCACCTTAACACCCACATCCTCAAACTTCCTCTATAAACTCCTCCCCCTTCATCTCTTCTCCAATGCAATCTACTCCCCATCATACCCTCCCCCTCCCTACTTCCCGTACCATCTCCCAAGCAAAAATCCTCCTCATCTCAATTCTCTCTCTCAATTCTCTCTCTCAATTCTCTCTCTCAATTCTCTCTCTCTCTCTCCCTCTCTCTCCACCTCCCTTTCAATCTTATAAGCTATTAATATTCTATAATAGAAAAGCGATTATAATAATAATAATAATAATAACTACCTACCTACTCTATCAACCTACTTACCTATCATCCCACTCTACCAACCTCACCCTCCTCACCCTCCTCACCCTCCTCACCCTCCTCACCCTCCTCACCCTCCTCACCCTCCTCCTCACCCTCCTCACCCTCCTCACCCTCCTCACCCTCCTCACCCTCCTCCTCACCCTCCTCACACTCCTAACCTCTCCCCTCCTCACCCTCCTCACCACCAACTATCTCCCAACCCCTATCTAGATATCTATTAATCCATCATTCTCGCTAATCGATTAATATCATATATATCTCTCTCTCTATTCTCTATTATATCTACAAAAACATATTTTTGATAATTATCGGACTGAAATTGAAGCGAATTTCCCCATCAAAACTATACTTTATTCTATCTATATATTTATAAATATATAATAATTCAAATATTCATTATAAAATTTTGAAATTTAAAGAATATAAAGAGTATTTAATTAATAATTACTTCAATATTAAAATTATTCTTTTGATATTAATAATAAAATTCTATATAGAAATTTGATTTTTAAGTATTATTTCTTATAGAAATTTGAAGTATAAAAAATTCAATATAAATTTTGACTTAATCAAAAGCTTATTTAAAAAAAACTAAAATTATATTATTAAATTTTAAATAAAAATTTATTATTTTATAAAATTTCAAATATATAATAATATCAATTAATTTGATATTAAATTCTAAAATAAATAAGTTTTAGTGTGAAAAAGTATTTGCGCACAGACCTGACAATTATTAAAAACACGCCCTCGTAGGTATTTTCATATAATTTAGATTTAGTAGTCTATCTATCTATCTATTATTTATCACCCTCTTCATATTCATATTCATATTCATATCCAATTAATCAAATCATAATATTCAGATTCAATTAACTCACTTACTCACTCACTCACTCACTCATCTACTACTCACTCAATTCATTAGAATATAAAATTCAATAATCATCCTCAAAAGATCTTTCTTATTATCTTTTCTTATCTCATCGCATCTATTCTACTCTAATCCTAACATCTACAATTCCTCTTTCAATTCTCTCGCAAAACTTTATATTGGTATCCATTGCAATCATTCTCCATTCTCTCATTCTTCCCCAGACTTCTTTTCCTTCCATTTCTACATCTCCATCTTCCCCTCCCTTTCCTCAACTTCCATCTTCACCTCATCTTAGAAAAGAATGACAAATTCAAACTCCTAAACACCCATCTAACGCAATAAAGAATCTCATCGAACAAAAAACGCCTGCAATTTTGTGGGATATGTACATACAAGCGTGAAAAAAGTGGTATTCATATTATACAATCGGCATTGAAAGATATGAAAAGAAGCGATAAAAAGAATGACATAAACATTAAATATTGAATTGTGTATGCGTGTGTATGCACTGAAAACTCGAGGTCGAATATGAACTGTAATTGATTTTTGATTCTGAAAAAAAGTAGAATCCTCGAGATGAAATATCTTCGCCGATATGAGCTTCGAAATGCTAATAGACGTCGAAAATGACGTCAGACTTCAATATAGGAAAGAAGTATTAACTCCAAATTGAGCTAAACGTATTTTGATTTTTCGATATGTTTTTGATTTATGCAGCACCTGTTGCTGGGTAATACCAAGCACATACTGCAATAATTCTATTCAAATGTTAGTAAAACGATATCACCTAAGGAATGAATTCAAACTTACATGTAAAGACACTGTAAAAGCATTCCTTCCAACCAATGACTTTTACCATCACCAATCAAATAATTGACTAGTAAAATAGCCACAAATAAAACGGCAACTTGGAAACCATCGAAACTCAAGTTCATAGCATCATTGCCCATAATCCATCCGATAACAACCAGTAAAGGAATGAGGAATAAAGCAACTTGCATACTGGATCCAACAGCTACACCAATTGCAAGATCCATTTTATCCTTGCAAGCAACAGTTACAGCAGTAGCATGCTCTGCAGCATTTCCAACGATAGGTAGAAGGATAAGACCAACAAATTCTTCCGAGATAGCACCACCTTCAGTAATTGCACTGATACTATCAACCATGAATTCTGCACAAAGTCCAATGATAGCAGTACAAATTGCAAGAGTCGCCCAAGCAACCAAGATGTGTAATTGTGCTTCTTCACCTTCTTCCTCTTCATCTTCCTCGTGTGCGTTTGGGTTGATCAGTTCATCGTTAGGTGGTCTCTCGGCAATATTTGCTCGACCAGGTCCTGCTCCAATTCCTCCAGCCTTGGCCAAACCCTTTGCAATTGCACCTTGTGGTAAAGCATGCTTGCGTGGTCTCATTGGTACCTTTTGACTCTCCTCATTGAACATGGTAGAATGAGTATGTAATTGAAAGTAAAGATAACCGATGTATACCACCAAGAGAATGACCGAAGTACCACGTGAAATAGCTGCAATTGGAGCATCGGTTGTTTCACTCCATAAATCGAAGGCGGTTGGAACAATGACACTAGCAATAGCCAAGGCCAACAAACTTGCAGCGGTTTGAGCAACGGTTTGGTTAAAGAATTGTTCCTCTCTTCGAAGTCCTCCAAAGAAGAAACACATTCCCATGACGAGTAATAAATTGGATAAAATACTACCAACCAAAGAAGTTTGAACAATGAGAACTTCTCCTTTGGCCAAGGCAATGATAGCGACAATCATCTCGACGGCATTTCTAATTCAAGTTAGTAAAGACCATAAATCGCCAGACATGATACATACCCAAAAGAAGCATTTAATAAACCTCCTAAACTTTCACCCACATGAAGAGCAATTTCTTCAGTGGCAAAACCCAACATCGCTGCCAGTGGTATGATGGCAAGAAAATTGACCACGAAAATAACAATTCCATTTACCCCACCAACGTAATTGAGTACGATACCGACTGGTGCAGCGATAAGTAAGACGTTGATCCAGGAATTGAAAATGGTATTCTGCAATTGACTCCTCAGGGTGAAGGGCGCGTGTTTTATATCCTTTCCTCGAAAGATTCCGCGTTTCTTCCTTTTCTCTTCACCATCGACTTCTTCCCTACCCTTCTTGGTAAATCTGCTCAGGAATCTCCGTCGTGCTTTTTCCTCTACACTCGGTTGCCTCGATGATTGTCTTCCAACAATTGTTGCTTCGGTACTTGGATCGCTAGGACGTCCACCATTATTTGTCGCCGACTTTTCTAAATCTTGCATTTCCATTGCCGTGCCAGCATTCTGTGAATTAAAAAATGGTGCTTGGCTCGCTGACGATCGTGGACCATTCTCGGTATTTATCGTTCTTAATGCAGGTTCTTCTAATCCTCTCAAAGCTTCTTCATCGGGAACTTGAGCGGGAAAGGTACTGCTCCGTCGAGTGGTTTTCGAAAAAGGATTCCATTCTGTTCCTGGACCATGCCATGCTTCTTGTCGCGCCGCTCGTTTTGTTGTATCTAGATTGAACATAATGGTAAGTATTGACCCATCAACAATTGGGAAGGAAAATCAGAATAAATAAGTGACAAATGTTGATAAGGGCATGGACATGATAATCATTTGCAAAAGATGTTAGTGAGAAAAGGAATTAACTAACAAAGGTTATAATCGTTTGGAGCCATGTTTTGTATTATCAAGTTGACAAACAATGTATGGGGGGGATTGATGATTCGAAACTTGACCTTTGAAGGTGGATCTTGGGACTAAATAATGGTCGTGGTCGTTGACGAGGTTGTGGTCGTATAAAATGAGGACTAGGGAGGGAGGGCGGATAAGGCACAGTCAGGCTTTATTCCTGTAGACCCAATTGATGCTGATGGTGGTGCTGATGGTGGTGTTGATGTTGGTGCTGGTGCTGATGTTGGCGCTTCGATGATTGAAAAAACGAAACGGTGGATGACTGTGAAGAAGATAGAGTTGAGTTGAGAAGTGACACCCTTTTTTTCGTTCCCAGTGAGCTGATCGTTTTCCGAGACCAGAGTGATTTTGTTGATTGGAATTGGATGGTTCAGATCTAAGTTCCCATGCGTCGTCCGTGTACCTAGTAGGTGGTAGATACCGGTAGTCGTTGTTGATTTGTTGATTTTTTTGGGTAGGAAATGTGATAATTGTGGTAATTGTGGTAATTGTGGTAATAAGATTAAATTGATTGTATGGAGTCCTAGTACCTGGGTCTTCTTGACCAGGGGGTGTTTAATAATAAGAGATCCTTCACGAGAATCCAAAGGACAGAATAGTTATGTACCTAGGTACTTCTTGGATAGAGAGAAGATTTAATATTAATAACTTTATGTCTTCACAAGAGGCGAATTGAGATAACTGCCTTTGAGGAATTGAGTCCTTTCTCGACCTTTTTTTTTTTGATGGGCAAATTTCAAGAGGTGGCTTAGATGTTGACGTTGGGATGATCTTTTTTATCTACGAGGTCGTTCCTAGAATCATTTGCCCCAGATATTCTGGCTGTGGAAGGGTGAGCGTGAGAGTGAGTGTGGCTGGTGATCAATGGAAGGAAGGTTCTCTTCGTAGGTTGATTTTTTAGAAGAACCTAGGTTACCAGGGAAAGAAAGACCTGTGGCCGAGAAGACTAGAAGAGGCTGAGGTTGGATGTAGAATTCTAGATGGGCAAGGTGTGGAAAGTATGATGGTTGGTAAGAGAAGAGAAAGATTCACAAAACATTCAAGTGAGTGATGTGAGTGATGTGAGTGAGGATCACCAGATTAAGATGTAAATTGTCAAGAGGATCCTTAATGTCTTGGCAAATTTCCTGCAGTTGTGCAGACCAGTTCACCCGTTCACCAACTTTCTTTGGTTCCGTGATAAATGCCTCATTAATGCTAATAAATGTGGTATGCTGGATGATGTTATCACGAACGACGAAAAGTGAGGTTTGACGATGACGATGATGGTGACGATGATGCTTTTAAAGGATCATAAGATGGTAAATTGTCCAATGATATTGAGGTAGATGGTAGATAGTTTGCGCAAACCCAACCCAGTGCGTGGCACTAATGCGAAGTGATTGATATCTTTATTGTCGTGATATTATGGTTTTCATGAGATTATGAGTGTCTAAATAACATTACCGTGTATATATTACTGGTATATATTACTGGTATATATTACTGGTATATATTACTGGTATATATCTACCGATACTTTACACCTAATGATAATCATATAAATTGTTACTATTCACAGACAATACTTTCTTCCACAATCTATTAACAATTCATTAACAGATATTAACAATACATCAACAATACATCAACAATACATCAACAATACATCAACAATACATCAACAATATATCAACAATACATCAACAATACATCAACAATACAATCAATTCTAAATCTCGAGTCTCGAATCCCAAATCCTATCCTATATGCTGTATCCCATCCCATCCCATCCCATCCTCAAATCTCCTAAACATTCAAGCATTTACCCCTAAAACCAAGGAATCTTCCTCACGAAAATCAAGATTTCTTCTCTCCTCCAAAATCAACCACACCACCACTTAAATCTTGATCTTCCCATCTTGGCGCATTTACACAAGAGAAGCCAATAATCTTGATTTTATCAAGCTTCTATCAACAAGATATTGGCATACATTAGTTTTGAACATCGATAACGACACTTCATTACGGGTGATATTTGTACTACACTTCATCGTCTGCTATTGAGATTGGTGCTATATCTACTAGGAGGTACATACACTTTATATCGTACGACCGAGTACAGTTCGTTCTTCTCTATTTGATCAATACAAAGTAGAAAACTTCAATCCATCGACAATCAACACATACAGTATTTCGTACAAGATATCAAACCAACTCTCCATCATCAATACAATCCCTATAACATCTCCATCAATCACAAACAAGCGCCCTCTTATGTGATGACGACGACATTATAATTACCCCTTAAGCCAAACCCCCCACATCCATGAACGCTTCTCCCGGGGTCGCATATCGGTCGCTTCAAGCTTGTTACTCCATATCATTTCCTCGGTGCTGCATACATGATACATATCGTACACATTTCTTGAATTGGAATTGGAATTTCAATCTGAATCTGTGCTCACTAACATTGGTGCAGCGGCTGACCTCCCTCATGAATCAACGGCGACATCAATATTACCGTCGTTCAAGGTTTCTTCATTCAATGCGGGGACTGAACTGGGACTGAACTGGGACGGGGATAAACAATATCCTATCCAATCCATCGTATCGTATCGTATCGAAACATCCGTCCCGTGCTGTGGTTGAATAAAGTTTCCACCTCGCTCTTCCACCGACTTGTCGATAGGCTATCATTGACAAAAAATTTCAACATAGCCACACAACCATTGCTGAAAATCCATTCCCTCCGTCCACTTTTGCCCACATCACACATCACATATCACACATCACCACATCGCCAATTCGAATCATCACCCCCGTCAATCTATCTCCATCAATATCAAATCATGACACACTCACGTGATACAATCCATACACACGCAACACAACTACCGGGAACTACCGAACGCGTTACAAGTCGTGACTCGTGGCAAATCCTGAGATCGAATCATACGTACAGAGAGATGAAACATCATCCCATACTACCGACAAGTTTGGTCTTGGGTTGCAGATCGCTTCTGTACTGAGAATTGGTCGGTATCTATGAATTGTGAAGAAGAAATGGGGGCCAGGAACAGGATTTCAGTATCATGAATCTCATGTGATGTGGCTGTGATATTGCGGGTCTGTATGTGGCTGATGAATGATGAATGATGAATAACGAGTGGCTAGGTACGAGTAGTCGGGTACACATTATGTTGATGGCCCCATCAAATAAAATCGGTGAGCGGCGAAACTCTGGAAGAACTAAACCCTGAGCACAGAGCTACCTCGCATCTCGCATTATATCCGCACTACGATACACACAACACAACACACCACACAAACCATCCCGCAAGTAACGGTGAGTACCTACATATGGATAAGCCTTCCTGCGGGGTTACCTACAAACCCAAACCCAGATCCATGATGAGCTGTACCTCGCATCCATCGTACCGTACGCAGAAGATTCCGTTTCCGAGCCTCAGTATCTACGTACTCAATCCATCTCGGTAGGTATCTCCACGGACGGACGGACGGACGGTAAGCAGAGCACCTGGATAACATGGGAATCTGACGTGTCAGACAAACATGCTCGTTTTCGTTCGTTTCTCGTTTGAGTATGTATCGCGAGGCGATACCGACGAATCTTCTTTCTTTCTCTCTTTCGTTCTTTTGTTCTTTTCGTTTGGTCATCATATTGACAATCATAATCATAATCGTAATCTTCAGCTGTGAAGTATTCCAAATCTCAGTCAGCACTGGAGAATTCTCAAATCGTTCGTAAGTATATCCACATCGCTCGTGGCGTGGTAAGGCGAATCGAATGCAGGTGTGCGCGCGTGCGTGCGTTAAAATGACCCGAATCCAGTACCTTGGGCCGTAAGGCTGTGGATGCAGCTTGGGTTGGGGTTTAGGTTGGGGTTGGGGTTGGAGTTGGAGTTGCCTCGTCTTATCTTTATTTTATTTTTATTTTTCATCGAGGTCTTTTTTGAGGCTTGGTTTGGGCGTGGGATTTTTTGGTTTGGGCGTTTCGAATGGTAGGTTGGTATTGGAGGGAGGGAAGGAGGGGGGTTCAGGCAGCATGTTGAAGAGATTTTCATATGGGATTACCTACCTATGATATTGAGTGAGGCGAAGATGGAATGCGTGGCCAGATAGATTTGAAATGTGTAAGTGCTTTATGGGTTTTGGGGCTTGAGAGATGTTTTTTTTCTTCGCATGTTAGATTTGATTAGTTAGAAAATCTTCCTGTTTTCTTGTATTGAAGATGTCGAGTCGAGTACCTAGTAGACTTGGAGTAGTTAATTTGCTCTCGCTCTTTCCACTTCTTAAATTAGCAACAAGTATGTAAGTACTTTGAAGTTCAGATTTCAATTCTAATGGTAAAAATACATTTATCGCTATGTTATACGCTATTCCTCTCTCTATATTTTAAGAAATTCCCTAGAACAACTTCCATTCAAACCTTACAACTTACTACCCACCTATTCTCATCGTCTTTCCCCAGAAAATCCATCGATCATATCGCTATTAAGACATATCTCTTTCGAGAAGTCGACCCTATTGTTCGTCCCACGTACCACGCACGAGTCAAGTTGTATTTGATTCGGTCTAGATAGAATCTGTGTTTGAAATACTTGACTACCTACTAGGTATCTAAAGACATCTCTTTAAGTAGAGTGTTAGAGGATCTCAAGTAGAATCAAGAATTAGTGAACGTGGAGTAACCTTACAAGTGTAATGATTCGAATCTTTGGATTTCTTTTATTCTGTCTGCAGGATCCATGGATGATATGTGTTGATGAGAATGTATGAGTATGTTATCTTGTTTTCCTCTCTAGCTTGTATTACGCTACTAATGATATCGTTTCTCAGTGGTTTATATGGGTACTAGGTAGGTATACCTAGATAGGTAAATACATAAGACAGCGAACCCTCAAAAAATAGCAGTATGAATATTTGATATACTTGTATATCCCGTTCTTCTTGAGTAACGTGAGGATCTCACCAATGAACCTTCGACTGCGCATGCAATTCAGTTCGGAACTCCTCAATACCCAAATAAATTGATAAATGAATTGATAGACGACTCCGCCTTTTTAATCGTGGCTCGTTCGAACTCTGCCATTCATATTTCATGTTCATGTTCTGAAGGAAAGAAATTTGTATGCATGTATCGTTCTACAACATAAGCCCCTTTCGAACTGCTTCAATATCACCAACCTGAAACTATGAATTCTGTTGTACCACGAACCACAAGATACAAGATTGGATCGGAGGAAATAGAAAATGTGTTTTAAATCTCGAGTCTTCGTGATATCATTGTAGTTTAATTGAACTGGAAATTTCTCTTCTGCGTCGGAAAGAAGTGTTCCGTTTCACGAATAATATTGGTGAGAAATGGTTACACATACTTGCTTAAATTCCTGAGAGAACTACTAATAAGTGCTTCATGATACTACCTAGATACATGATTCTCGTACCCAAAACATCGGTATTGCATGGCAACGTCTGAATCTTTGCAAGTGCGGCTTGGACATATTCACCAAATCGTAGAGGCATGCACAACATAGCCCTTTCTATATATAGGTATCCAATTTCAATCATATCAAACTCAACAAAATCGATAGGTATTTATACTATCGTCTCAAGTCACTCTTCGTCTAATGTTCTAACAGCCACCGAAAAATCTGAATGAGAAGGCTATGGTATGGACTTCAACAAGACTGCGGTATCAACCTCAGGGCTTAGCATAGGAACCCTACGAGCTTCTAGTGCTTTTGAAAGGTTATATAGTTTCCTCGTCCCTTTGCCAAAAGAGATTCTGATCTACAATAAACACAACATACACAACATACACAGCATACACACAACTACTGAAAAATCCCTTCCTACACATCTCTACTACAATCCCACGACAAACGCCAAGTTCTCTAGACCCTATCGAATTCTCTTCATCATGATGAAGTTCCTCTTTCTCTTTCTCTTTGCTGCCACCATCCTGGCTCAATGTCCCGAACAATCCGAAGCAGGTCGAAGACTTTATCGCTGCGTCAATACAACCAGTGGTCAAGTGGCTGGTCATCCATCTCCCAAGAAACCAGCCGTCTATGAATATCTCGGTATCCCATTCGCGCAACCTCCTATTGGTGATTTGCGATTTGCTCCTCCACAACCATTTACTGGAAATGGATCTCTTAATGGTACAAGTTTTGTAAGTTAGACTGACTATCTTTGGTGTATTTTTCAACACTCATTCTAATAATTAATAGGGATATACATGTCCAAAGCTTTTCTCCGATGAACTTTCACTCATCCCATCAAACTTCCCAGATGTAGTCGATAACTACACCGCGTCTGGTATTAGTATCCTCGATACCTTTACTCAAGCAGGTGATGGACCTAGAAACAATGAAGATTGCTTAACACTCAATGTTTGGGTTCCCAAACCCGCTCAAGCCCCAGTCGTTGGAACCAAAAAAGCAGTCATGATTTGGATCTATGGTGGTGCTTTCAGAGATGGCGCCACTGAATCGCATATTTATGATGGCTCGACTCTTGTGGATCAAGAAGATGTGATTATGGTTAGCATCAAGTAAGTTTCTCTTTTCCATCATCATCATCAATTCAATCGTCGCTAATAACTCAAAGTTACCGTGTAAACATCTTTGGTTTCTCCGGTGATTCAACAGGTCCAACCAGTAATTATGGAATGCTCGATCAACGACTCGCTATCGAATGGGTGTATAACAACATTGCCAATTTTGGAGGTGATCCATCTCGTATCACTCTCTTTGGTCAATCGGCAGGAAGTTGTTCCATCGACTATTATTCCTACGCTTACCCACAAGATCCCATCGTCTCGGCTATGATCATGCAATCCGGTACCATCCCCGCTCTTCCCACCTTCTCCTCCTCCGAAGCCTTCTCTTCCTGGCGCAATACTTCCTCATCCCTCGGCTGCGGCGACGCCTCCGTCGACCCCGACTCCGTCATCCAATGCATGCGCAACCCCAATCTCACCACGGCCGCCATCCTCCAAATCGCGCACCTCCACACCTTCCTCCCCTCCATCGACGAAACTCTCGTCTTCTCCGACTATCCCGCGCGCGCCGCCGCAGGAAACCTCACCACCCTCCCCCTCCTCATCGGCAACACCAACAACGAAGCCGCCGTCTTCGCCGCCCAATCCCTCATGTCCGGCCACCCCATCGACATCCCCCAAATGACCAACTCCACCTTTGCGTGTCCTACCGCCGCGCGCGCAAACGTAAGCGCAGCCGCTGGGGCCACAACATGGAGATACCGCTATTTCGGGGACTTTCCCAACCTGCAAATCCTGAAGGGCGTGGATGCCGGCGCCTTCCACATCACGGATGTCTATAGCGTTTTTGGCACGTGGCCGACGGGACCGGGGATCACGGGCGCGGGAAAAGAACAGGTTTTGCTGGGGATGTATATGAGAGGTGCGTGGGCGGCTTTTGCAAAGGATAGTCAGCGGGGCTTGAGTG
Organism: Botrytis squamosa; assembly: GCA_014898485.2. Classification (NCBI taxonomy): domain Eukaryota; kingdom Fungi; phylum Ascomycota; class Leotiomycetes; order Helotiales; family Sclerotiniaceae; genus Botrytis; species Botrytis squamosa. The sequence continues at coordinate 509,120 of RCTC02000004.1, forward strand.
ATTATGGATGGCCGGTTTATAAGCCTGAGGAGAAGACGGTGGTGAGATTGGGTTGGAAGAATTCTGTGGAGTTGGTTTTGGATCGTGCGGAGGTTTGGGATAGTACTTGTTAGTTTGGGATGGGGAGTTTTTCTAAGATATTCGCGAGACTTTATGGCATCTGCTATGCTAGATGGGATTTAAAGCAGTTTCAGTTTCAGTTTCATTTTCAAACATCATAACTTAGATACAAGATTTTAAATCTTTACAATGGGAGATGGAACATAACACAGCATAAGACAGCACAAGATAGGGTGGATAGATGGATGTAATACAATTCATAACCTTGCCTTGCATTGCGTTTGCCTCTTCTTGAGATATCGATATCGATATCGATATTGATAGCGATGGTGATGGCGTTGAAATATACATACCTATATACATACGTTATATACTAGATGATTTCATTTTACATACTTACTTACTTACTTGTGGATTTGTATCTTTTGATATGGGTTTGGGTTTTTGAGTTGAGGATTGTGATTTTAGGAGGTTTTAGTAGACGGTTGGCTCATATTTGTATATGCTATTTTATATATAGGTACTCTGTGTAGGTAGGTAGGTAGTTTTAGATTCCTCGTCTTTTTATCTTAGGAAAAAGGAAAAGAAAAGAGAGACATATATACGAGCCCGTTCGGATCGATTTTTTAGACAATGTAAAATTATATTTGTTAGTAATAGAAAAATTTACCGAATGCGAATATAGTTTAATAATTTATATAAATAATAAAATTGACAAAAGTATTTTATTAAATACTAATGTTGAACTAGAAAAAGTTATTAAATGTAGATTAATAAATTTGAAATTTGTATAGTAATTTTGTTTAATCTGTAATGAAGCTCTGATTAGTACTAGTGAGATTTCTGTCTTATATAGAACTCTTCCCCTTAGAGTTAGTTACACTATACTTAATACGATAGTCCTCCTTATGCTCCTACTTTCTATACTATTGTCACGGTGTGGATACATATGACCGATAAGCAATAAGCTAGGCCTTGTTAGGCTAGTTTACAAGTGAAAACTCTGTATATCTTCACATTGAAAGATTCTGTATTATAGCTTTTTAAACTATATTTTAATTTACACCTTGTATTTATTATTCCTAATACTATTGAATATAGATTTCTGATTTTGTTTATTTGTTTCATAATATTATATAGTTTTTACTAATATTATTATAATAATAATACCAGTTTTATATCCATCTAATTATCTAAAGAATATTTTTAAGCTTAGTATAACTGTAACAGAGGATCCTTAAGCCTGGTATTAGTATTTCCAATCAGTAGCCGCATATACTACCAGATTAGAGAATGTCAATCTATTTTTCAAATACAAGGTTTGAGAAGTATTTATTGAGAAATATATTAAAACCTCTTTATACAAGCAGATCACTATATAGAACATTCATCTACTCAATTGTTTTGCTAAATCCGTATTTGCTTTTATTATATCTTTTGAAATAATATTTATTGAACCTGTTTTCAAATCTTTTAATATTATTATATCTATTCTATTCACTATTATTCACTTAAATGAGCATATTTTTGATCCCAAAGAATTTGATAATTCCTGATTCGATTTGTAAAGATTTGTTTAATAGATATATATAAAGATAAGCTTGAATTCTAATTGTTTCTTTATTATCTCTACTCATCTGACCTATATCACTAAAAGATTTATTGGAAAAACTTATAAATTAATCCTTCTCAAGATTATTTGTAATATCCTGTAATTTATTAATTATAGTTTATTTTTGAAATATTTAGAAAATGTTTTTGGGGATTTTAATTATAAATAGAATACTTAAAACTAATTGTATTTATTCAAATAAAGATATTTCGATTTCAATATTTATTTTATTGAATTTTAGAAACTAGTTTTGGAAAATGAAATGCCTAATGATATTCTAATCTTATTACTATTCTAAGGAATTTTTCGAAAATTATAAAATATATTGCTTTACAATTTGCTTTTATTTTATAATTTCTAGAAATATTCTATTTATTTGTAATAATTCGATAATCGGTTTTATTAATATTAATAATAAATTTTTTGAAATTATTTTATTATTTTTATCTTCATTAAGAGAAGAATTCCTATTTTGTTATTCAAATCTATTTGTAATCCCGTAATTCAATCCTTATATATCAACAAAACAACTCTTTTGTTTATCTAAAAAGAAAATTCTATAAATCTTAACTTCCAATATTATATTATTAATAATAATTTATTCCAAAAGGAATAAGAAGAATACTATCGTTATAGCTTTGTTGGTTATTTGATTTGTAATTGCTTGCATTCTGATACCCATTTTGTTCAGTTCAAAATTGGGATTTTCAGTTCCTTCAAATACAATCCCGCTCCGAGAAGCCTTTTAAAGGGCAGAATATCTGTCCAATCCCTACCTCGCTTTCTATTACAATCACTACCCCACTCTCCAGCCAGCTTATTTAGATTGGGAAACGGGATTCGCCTGGTTTAAATCACTATTAGAGCGATTTTTTATATAAACTCCGCCTATCTACTATTACTACTTAAGAATTATTTTTGAAAAATGAATTAAATAATTATATAAATCTAATAATCCTATCTATTATCCTACTTTTAAAAAGAAATATTTTCCCAATTTATATCATAATAAATAGTAGTTATAAAGAAATTACTTTTACTAATTAAAGCTGGATACTATTCTAAAAGATTTCTGAATATAAATTATTTGTTGTTTTTGAAATTATTAGATTTGATAATAAAATTTTATTTAGAAATCAAATTATATTCTATATCTATATTGGATTTAGAATTAATAATTATATCAAAAAGAGAATTATTCTATATATAATTAAACTAACCTATTACCCTGTAATATTAAATATAATTTGATTTAAGAAATATAATCTTTATATTAATTTTATAATAAATTTCTTTCAATTCGATAGTATATATTACTATAAATTCTATAATACTTTATTCTATTTATTTCAAATAAAAGCCCTATTTAATATTCTCCCAAAAGTTTGTTTTATATACCTATCTGACTATCTTAAAGATTTCAAAAATCAAGATATAACTATAATCTCCTTGAAAGTTTATTTTATATATATTTATTAAAAATATAAAATATTTCAAATTTTTATTAAATAGATTAATAATATTCTAAATAAAAAGAAAAAATTTGATTTAAATAATTTTTTATTTGAATTTCAAAATTAAAAAAATGTATTTTTTTTATAAAATGTTGATAAATTATTATTATATTAATTATATAATTATGAAATTCGATTTCAAAAAAAGCTATATTATTCTTCAAAGCTTTATATGCTATATTCTAAATAGAACTCGAAATTCTAAAAGGATGGTTGGAAGAGAATTTGAAAAAAGGATTTATTTGTTTTAACTTTTTACTCACTGTATCCCCTATATTATTTATTAAGAAAACCGATAAAGACCTCCGTTTCTATATTGATTATAGAATTCTGAACAACCTGTTTATCAAAAATCGATATCCGCTATTGCTGATTAAAGAATTTCTAAACAATTTGAAAGGAATAAAGTATTTTAATAAGATTAATATCATCTTTACCTTTAATAATATCAGAATAAAAGAAGGACAAGAATATTTGACTATATTCTATATCCAATTCGGCTTATTCGAATTCCTGGTTATATTATTTGGGCTGATAAGAGCACTCGCTATATTCCAGAGGTTTATCAACAACTCTCTGTATAAATATCTGGATATATTCTATACTGTATACCTAAACGATATATTGATATATAATTATATTTAAGAGGAATATGTTTGTTATATTCAAAAAGTCCTGTAAGTATTAAAGAAAGCCAGCCTATTCGTAAAGTTCGAAAAATATGAATTCCTGAAATCTGAAATTATTTTTCTTAATTTAATTATAAAAAAAAATGATATTCGAATAAATTCAGAAAAAATAAAAATCATTGTAAATTGGAAACTGTTTAATATTGTAATTGATGTATAAGTATTTGTTGGATTCGTAAACTTTTATTAATAATTTATTAAGGATTTCTTGAAAATAATTAGTTTAATAATAAATTTGATTAAAAAGAATATCTTATTCCTGTAAAATATTATCTATTAAAATATTTTTGATTAATTAAAGAAAATATTCATTAAAGTCTTTATTCTAATCTCCTTTAATTAAAAAAAAAGAAATAATCCTGAAAATAGATATATCAAATTATATTTCTACTGGGGTTCTCTTTCAATACAACAAAAAAGGGACCCTTAGATCTATAGCGTTCTTTTCAAAAAAGCATTTTGCTATTGAATATAATTATAAGATTTATAATAAAGAACTCCTGGCTATTATTTATTATTTCGAAGAATGATGTTTCGAATTGGAAGATATATTGTTTTCAATCTAGATAATTATAGATTATAAAAACCTAGAGTATTTTATAATAATAAAACTATTAAATTATTATTAAGTCTATTAATTTGAATTTCTATTTCAATTTAACTTTCGAATTATCTATCACCCCAGAAAGTTAGATATCAAATCTGATACTCTGATTAAGAGATTAGAGAATTTCCTTAAAGAAAGGGATAAATATCTTTTATATCAAAATCAAATTATTCTAAAGAAAGAAAATTTGGATTCTAATTTATTTCCGATTACCAATATTCTAAAAGAAATTAAGATTACTAAAAAAGTATGATTCGTTATTACTATACAAAGTCAAAGAAATTCTGATTCTATTAATCTTTCCGATCCTGTTGTATTTGAATCTAAACTTCTATCTGCTATATCAGAATCTGATTTTATAATACCTCTAAAGAATCAAGAAATCTTTTTAAATTTATTTGTCAATTTGTTATTTCTATTTTAAAAAAATTATTAAATCAATCCTATTCCTGAATTTATTCTAAAATCCCTATAAAAAGGATTCTCGAAATATCTAAAAATCACTTTTATTGAATATTTCGAAAATAATAGTTTATTATATTATTAAGAAAAACTGTATATTCTCGATTACAATTCCCTGAAAGCTTATCTATTCTATTTATATCACAAATCCCTTATTACTGATTACCCATATTATACCCAAACCTTCAAATTATTATTCTGAGATTATTATTAGCTTAGCTATTATGATTATATTATATAGTGGGTTTATAATTATTATAATTACTATTATACTACTCCAAATTATAGAAATTAAAAAAAAGTTCTCTGTTTACTTCCGATTCCGCAAAAAGTCTAATAAAATATCTCAATAGATTTTATTATATACCTACCTAAAAATACTGATTTCAATATTATTATAATAATAATTAATTATTTAATCAAAATAAAACACTTTCTGTTTTATTATAGTATCTATAACTTTGAAAAAATCGCTTGTTTGTTTCGAAAAAATATTTGAAAGTTTTACAACTTATCTCTAATAATCATTTCCAATTGTAGAACTCAATTCGTATCCGAATTCTAGAAGTATATCTACAAACGCTTAGAAGTATCCACCAAACTCTCCACCATTTATTACTCTAAGATTAATGAACAAACCGAAAAAGCCAATATAATACTAGAGCAATACCTCAGATTGTATATAACTTACCTACAAAATAACTAGACAAAATAACTTCCACTTACCAAATTCTCTATTAACAATATCTAGTCTAAAAATACCCAAATAACTTCATTTTTCTTCAATTACAAATTTCATCTTCACCTAAACTTTAAGCCATCTCTATCCGAAAATAATCACCCTACTATAAGGAATACCGAGGAATTTGTTTTCAAGATAAAAGCAATCTCTTTACATTTGAAAACAGAATTGATTATTAGCCAAACCCAATACACAAAGAATACTGACTCTTATTATTCCTTTACCCATCAATATATCCCTAATAATCTGATCTAACTAAATACTAGAAATATCAAAATCCTGTATTTATAAAAGAAGCTTAATTAAAAGAATCTTAAGCTATTCAAGATTCTAAACCTGATAAATCTTTATATCTATAAATTAGAACTACCTGTTTTTATAAAAATTTACTCTATCTTTTATATCAATCTATTATACCCTATATATAATAATCCTATTCCTAGATAATATAACCCATCGCTATTCTTTATAGAAGTTAATGATTTAGAGTATTTCGAAGCCACCGAAATCCTGAACTTCTGCTAGAAAAGAAAAGATTGTGAAGAACCTTGTTTGAAGTATACCGTCCACTAAGTCGGCTACAATAAGCCAATTAAGGAATCTGCTAATTACTTAGAAGGTACACAAGAACTGATCCACAACTTTTATTATAGATACCCCAATAAATCTAAATCTACCTAAACCAAATCATTTATCTATAAAACTGTGAACTATAACTTGCCACCTCATTAAAGCTCGACCTGAAAAAGAGAAGTAATGTTATAATGTAGATATATATAACCAATAAGCAATAAGCTAAGCCCTATTAGACTAATTTACAAATGAAAACTCTATATATCTTTATATTAGAAGATCCTGTATTGTAGCTCTTTGAGCTACATCTTAGTCTACATTCTATACCTACTGTTCTTAGCACCGTCGAATATAGATTCCTGATCCCGCCTGCCTGCCCCGTGACAATTATACTTTTTATTTTATTCCCTATAGAGTTATACTTAAAACATTTTACTCTATATTTTATAGACCTATAATAATCTATAAAATTAGATTAAATTATTAGTCGAATAAAAACACTATGTCTATATTAGTAATAAATTGAAAAAACGATCCGAACGGGCCTTAAGATTATATCTAGATAGGATTTGGGATTTTTTAAATAAATATATGAATAAATAAATAATACTATAATAATCGTCGAGTTTCTTAGAAGCTAGATATAATAAACGATAAATAAAGAGTAATATATTGTAGATATTAAATTTTCTAAAATTAATAAGAAGTTTATTAGATCTGGATTCTGTATAATAGTTTTTCTATAGATAGAAGATTAATTCTATATTAGATTATTAGTATTTATTTATTGAGTTATCATATAAAATAATATAAAATAGTATAATTTTATATAATGATTATATTTGTGATTATATACTTACTAGTAGGTGTATAGACTCACGAGATAATATAATAGTAAAGTATAATTTCCTATTAAAAAGAGTAGTTTTAATAATTCAATTGAAATTCGAAATTCAATTTTATTTTATTTTATTCGAATTGACATATTATATTTTTTAAAATATTAAAGAATAATTAGTTTAAGATTTATTTACAAAAAATGAGATTTGGGCTTAAAAATTCAATAGTAGTCTTTTCTATCAAAAATTTTAATGAGAAATTATATATTCTATCATCAAAACTTTAATCTCGATTCTTTTTATTCAAATTTTATTTCATATAGAATTTTTTGCTTAATGATTATATGTTTCAATTTCAAAAAGATTTAATAAAGATTTGAATTTCAATAGAATTATTAAAACTGCTTTTTTAATATGAAATTATACTTTCTTCTCAATTGTTCCGTAAGGCTGTACACCTACTAGTGGTTCCATCTCTTTATTAAAGATTGTATAAAATTACTGAGAATATAAATGTAAATATAAACATAAAAAGATAAGTCTTTTTAATACGAGTTTTTATTTTGCTTTTTAAGTATAAATAGTATCTTATATAATATTTTTGAGCATTCAAGAAAATCAATAAGTAGGTATTTTCGGAGGAAAGATTTTGCAGAATAGAGGTTACTCGTAGTAGTTTTTAGTATATGATTTTCTATAGGTATATGTATTGGAGTGCTTTTATACTGAAAAGGAGATTCTATATAATCGAAATGAGAGGCGGGAATTGAGTATTATCTGAAAGGATTTTGATTATTTGAATATCTCTTTAAGATTACGATATAGATACTAAAGTGAATACTACAGCCCCCTCTAGTATGGTTTTTACTAGCTTTCTAGTACCTTAAATAGCTTTAATCTTTTATAGGAATATAATCAAGCTTTTTATTCTCTTCAATATAAATTTAGTCTTTTTTCTGATAACCTATATAAGGACAAAATGGATATGGTTTCTAATTTCCTTTTAATTTCTTTCAAGTTATAAGTTATTAGTTATGGAAAATATCTTTTAAATATTATGAATTGCTTTATTCTTTTTAATACAATATATTATAATTCTTTACAATATCTTTATTGATAATTTATAAACTACAATACCTTTCGAAATCCCTTTTCCTTTCGATTTCTCTATTTCGATTTCTTCATTTCAATCTCCGAATAGCATCACTTTTCGAAATCTCTCGAACCTCTTTCGAATCACCTTTTTGAAGACCTTATTCGAACCCTTTTCGAACCCTTATTCGAACCTTTTTCGAACCTCCTTCCTCCTTTCAAATACGATATTCGACCTTTCAATTTATACTACAAGTCAACCTATAATCACTCTCTATAATACTATTAAGTTTACGGTTTTAAGGACATTATTAGAACTATTAGTAGGCTCTAGAGTAGCACTGTATAGTGGCTCAATATCAGCTGGGGATTCTATTGTAGTATAGAATATCCAGGTTATTTTAATATTTCCTTTCGAATTCGAATAAATTATCTTTTATATACCTACCCTTTAAATCCTTCGATTATACATCACATATAATCCAGTTTCGATAGGAATATTGTATATAATATAACAATATAATAGGAAAGATAATTCAGATTTTAATATACTAGGAGTTGGAGAGTAAATAATATATTACGGTTTTTAGCTTGAAAGCTAGTTTCATTTTCGAAGCGATTAATCTTAAATTTTAGGGGATAACTTGATTTTCTATACGGGGGTATATAGTCTTTTTTAGAATAGACTAGATATTAAAATGAATACTATAGTCCTTTTTAGTATGGTTTTTACTAGCTTTCTAGTATCTTAAATAGCTTTAATCTTTTATAGAAATACAATCAAGCTTTTCACCCCCTTCAATAGGTATTTAGCCTCTTTTCTGATATTAAATATATATGTTTCTGATTATTGATATAAGGAAAATTCAAATTTAATATTTGATTCAAAATGAGTTTATGATTTATAATTCACTAAAGAAATTTTTTAAAAGAATGCTTAATTTCCGTCTCTTGTTTCGATTACGTAGAGAGAGGATGGTTTCTGCTCTCTGCTACCTCGCTCGATAAAGAAAGGAGGCCGAAAAAAGAAAATACAAAGAAGATAAATGATTGGGGTATAATATAGGTCCTAACATAACTTTCATAACTCAAATTCCCATTCAACATTCGCAAAATAATTACACTTCTAATTTTCCATTCACCTTTTTCTCTGAACTCAGAAAAGACAAAACACGACCAATAAATTCCACTACCCAACACAGCTACTAAAATATCATCCACACTGTATCGTAAAGTCCAAATTCAGACGATCGCGAGGCTCCTCCGCCCCCCTCATCTTTTCCTTTCTCACAATCAATTCTCCCGTCTCCTCATCACAATCAAAAAATCCCACCTGAAAACTGTGAAAAATCTCCACACTCACGATCTTCGCATTCCCAAGCTGATTCTTGTGCTGTGCAAGTAACCATCCAATGCCTTTCCCATTCGGTGTTCCGAGAAGTGCAGCTCCATACCCTTTGGAATCATTGATCTCGACTGACAATCCGTTGGGTGGGAAGATTATTTTTTCTTCTTCCAGGATCTCGGTGATTACTGAGAGGGTTTCGGAATTGGTGATGTGCGATCGGATTATGTGTTTGAGATTTTTGAGGGGGGTGGATGTTTTAGTGCATTCTTCATGCCATGAGAGATAAGTTATGTCGGACCATGTCTGGAGAGTAGTTGCTGATACGTTGTCTACTGGCTCGCCTGTTACTATTGCCTTTGATTGTTTAGTGAAGTAGGGGGATTTCGAATCGATGCTAATGATTATTCCATCCTGGAAGATTTATGTGTTAGTCAGTTTACAGTATCCAGACAATGTGATAACTCGATTCTAGATTGTTACTAAGAATGCCTCCTTTGAAATTGAGCAACAAAACTTTGCGTGACTTGTGTCAGGAATAAGCTTGCCTTTGTATTCATTGCGTAGTAAAAATGACCATCTTCTTCCTATCTTCAGTTAGCTCACATGCTTCATAATGCAGTTCTAACTTGATCAAGTGTATTTGGAGATAAAATGAGATAGTATCAAAGCAAGTACACATCTTTCGCTTCAGAAAAAGGGGTTCAAGGACCACCTGTCCACCACTTGCAAACCCAATATAAATCCTGCCGCAAGAGCTCTCAAAGCAACTAAAATGAGAAACATCCATATTTGTAGTTTTTTCTCTTCTCAAAAGGAAAAAATTCCTAACGTCAACCCCAAATCTCAAAATATACATTGCACCCAAAGAATAAAAGCAGATAATCTTACCCCAGTAGTCTGACCCAATGTACTATCAGCTTTACCAAAATGCTTAGTCAAGATCCCCTCCCAATTCTCTCCAAAATTCGACTTGGTAATTTTCCTTATGTGCTCCAAATTATGAAATGCGGATGAAACTTCCTGGCGATCTATTTTGATAGCCCATCCGTTTTCTTCTCTTGATTCGGGTCTATCGAAAATACTTTGGGTTGGATAATCGTCTTGAGTATCATCATCTTGAGAGATTCGTTCCAGCATTAGTTGACCTGCAGTTTTAGCTTCTGAGAGCGCGTCCATATTTCTGAGGTGAATATGTTGTTCGTCACGTATTTGTGATATGTGACGAGTGTAAGAAATTAAGAAGGGAAATTTGAGTTTTCGTGGTAGAATACAGACTGATTTTATAGCCGTAGATATGTTATTTTTGTTTGCCTGAATTTTTTAGTTTTGTCATGAGAGCATGTCACTGACTGATTTTGTTTAGTATCTTGTGAGTAGATCAACAGATTCAAGTGAAAATGTCAACAGCATTCTAGATGCAATACGAAATGAAGTCTTACATTAATGAATCACCAGTGGCCAGGCTAGTCTAACATCAATTCGACTGGTTATTCTAAGGCCTAGAAGATGTGGTCCTTTTTGGGAATGTTGAAACATCACTGAAGTTACATTCTCTTCTGTTAATTCTCCTCATCTAGATGTAATATTATTATTAACTTTCATTTTGTAGGCACGGAATGAGTTAGAACAGGAATGAATCAAAGTATGGAATTGTTGATATCACCTCGGTGTTGATTATGACGTCTCCATGATAGTCATAATGCATTGATTGATATTGTGTCTTCTTTATTCTAGATTCAGAGCTACGAGACCTATATGCAATAAGTTAGTCCGCTAGTGTGCTAGTGCATTCACGTGTGCATATTCACTCGTATCGCTACCGGAATCTTCAACCTTGAGAACATGGCAGGCTCTAGATCCTCATCCGCAAGAGTTCATCAAAGTAGAAGAACTAGTAAAAATAAGCCACGAGCTCAAGAAGTCTGCTTAAGACGCCTCGAATATGAGAACTAGTGAATAACGCCATGCTTAAGGGAGGAGATATATCACATCACGGTGTTTGGTATTCTCAATGTCTTTCTATCATCATGATACAAAGACTACTCTACTCTCCTTAGACTTATATCAGGGACTTCTTTCTAGAGAGTTATGTAACTCTAAAAGATATGGCTCTGGTTTAAAATGCGTCTATGGATATTGTCAGTCGTCTGCAGATGTATAAATTAAATGAAGAACTCTTGATGACTTGCGATATGTACACTACTAATGTAATTCACTCACGCACCATTATTCTCTAGAATTAAATTCAATATCTTCACCATCTCACTCTACTTGTTTCAAATCTGATACTCTAAATAGGAGATTAGTCCCCGAAAAATATTATGAAAGCCATAGCTCCATTTCATGCCGAGCCGTATCACGTCATTCTCATATCGAAAACCAGTGAATAGAGCGGTTTTGAGAATATTCACATTGGATCAAATGAATCACGTACAATTGGAGCTGGCTTTCAGGTTCTTGGCCTACCTACTTAAAGTTTTCTCTTCAGTTCCTTCTTCTTATTTCTTTCTTCTTTAAGCAATCATGTCGAGCTCTCAAATGGAGACTATGTTAGGGGATATCGATCAAGTGCGTATATTTCTTTCCTTGCGCTCATTCAATTATTTTTCATTTCCATTCAAGTTTCTCTCTTCTTTCAAAGCTAGCAGTACTACTCGATCATACAATTGTTGAGATTAAGTTGTGAAAAGGTGTAAAGTCATCCGATTGGCTCGGCTGAAGCACAGACTTGTTTACCTCATATCCCTCAGCTCCCAGCTTCAAATAGATTCCATTCAACAATACTGATTTACTTGTGTAGTCTATCATTGATAATTACCATCAAAGAACTTTGGAGATGACTGGAGAAAACGAGGATCTTGGTAGTAAGTTCTAATATTTTTAACGATTCTTTTGTTATTCCAGTAGCTCTTAATGGGCTATCTTCCGTTAAGCAGCACGTTCAATACACTCAAGGAAGTACTAAAATGTCTGTTCATATTTCCAAATACCCCATGATTGTTGTAATGAGCTCTTAACTTATTTCTTGATCTGGATTTGAGAGCTATCTAGCTTTGTTCTATTCAACACATACCAGCATATCCAACACCAGTTTTCTCTGTTCCTTTTATAGAGAACTTTCCCATCTACTATCGGTTTCTTGTCTGAGCTATCATACTCCATTTCTTGAGGAATCAATAAGCGATAATCTTGCCTTTGGGTCGATTTGAGAACTGTCTGGGATTGTTCTGTCTAGAAGTCTTCAAATTCTTGCGTTCATCTCCAATCAATTCCTTTTATGCCCAAAGAAAGCCTGTTTCTCAAAGTCTACAAAGATATTCCAGAGAATAGCCCATAGTCTTGTTTCTGGAAGCTTTTAGACCTAGTAGTCACTGAATGGTACAAGTCATTGTATGTTTCTGTCATTCAGACGCCCAATCCTTGACCTCCTGTTAGAATGGTTTTGAGAATAACTTGAAAACTACCCTAGAGCCACTTATTTCCTTGTCCTTCTCACATTCATTTTGAGGATGACTACATCTTATTTTCCCAAACCACTTTACATTTTGCTGCAATTAATGATTCATTTCTTGGAATGAATTCATAAATGATGCTATTGGACAACATCATCTCTTCATCTCTTCATCTCTTCATATCCTCGAATCTCTTTTTGAGAACAGTCTACATTTCTTGTTCATGAGAGAGACTTCAATTCTTCCTATCGCGGCCGAACTCCAAATACTGCATCATTTCATACATTCATTCATTCATTCAATCATCCAACAATCTCTTATTCACTACTCGGAACATGAACTTTATCAAGAGTTCACTTCACCATAATCAACTCTGCAATCAAGTTCCTTTCACCGCCTTCCCATTACTTTATACCTATTTAACCTCGAAATTCAAAACTGACTTTTCCTCTTCTTCCAAACAAAGTTGTGGCAGATCCTACAACCTCGGAACCTTTATTCGAAACCCATGGTGAGTTAGTTCTATGACTCAATTACCCAACATCCAAACCTTCTTATCTAAATTATCAACAGCTCTCACCATGGTAAACTCTCCTTACTTAATGTGCGAACCAATGCACCTGGGACAAGAGCGCTTTCAACGCTGGCCGTCCCCAGCCACTCACACTGGACCTCCATACCTCACGTTCTGCCTCGCAATCTTAAAAAATCGCGACAACCAACCTCCATTTACTATCAACCTTCCCTCAGATCTCTATCGCGACATCAAGAAGTCGCAAAGAATCCGCGACCAGATGCCAGATATCAACCTCGCAGATATGTCTGGAGATGATATTATGGATGATATTCCTTGGCCCGACTATCACGATATTGAGATCCCGCCAATATCTGAGAATCTACTCCAAAGTATTCGATACAATATGAATCTAATGGAACCCGAACTCCTTGGTCCGATTAAAGGTCCTACAATCAGTGATGAGGACTTCGTCTTTATCAAGCTTAATTTGAATCAAAAGAGAACGAGAGAAAAACCATATGACGATATTCCTTATCTTGTACATGAGCATAGATTCTTCCAGGGAAGAGAGCAGAGCTTTGATTCTGCTATGAGGTATTTTATACTCCGGTTCCTAATGTCAAATCCTACTATTGTCCGAGACTGACATTGACATTTGTATAGAGCTAGAGAAGGCCCAGAAATACCAGAATGGACACATCGAGGTTTCGATATTAATGATGAAGAAGATGTAAGTCTTTCATCCCCATATGTCTCTTTTCATCCTTCCTCTTTCCATACCCATGAATCGCAACAATCCAAAGACTAACACCTCATCCCAGATGGCCCTATCAGACCGTCGAGAAATTCAAAAGGGTCTCCGAAGCTATGATGCTACCTACCGTGCAAATTACCTGAACCCCGATCTTGTACCCGAAAAGAGATTAGGTTCATCGAAAAAATCAGGTGCTATGACAAACTGGTATCGAAAAGGTCCTATAGGGCGCAGTCGAAACCCTCCTCCAAAACCCCGACAAGATGTTGCGGAGAGAATTTCTCAAGATCATATATGGCTTCTCCAGCAAGATAGCCTAGCTTCGGCCAAAGATAAAGAAGATAATGAGATGAGTAGAATGAGTGTGAGTGGTGGGGGGAATGCCGTTGGTGCTGAAGTCATTGACGAAATAAGTGCTACGATTGATACTCCTGGTCTTTCCGGGTTTAATTCTGGATTCTGTCAAATGGGTACCATAAATGAACCTCCTGGTCCTTGGGGATACAAGTCTAGTTCTGTTGGTGCAAATATTGTTCCTGCTTCAGGATACAACTTTGCTGCTCCAGCTAGCACTGTCAATAATGTTTCTGGTCCTTCTGGATATAACTTTGGAACCGCTTCAGTAGTTGTTCCCACCAATGCATCAACAACTGTCGCCAATAATACACCAGATGCTCTGATATACAATTCTGGAGCTGTTTTAAGTGCTGCTCCTATGGATACACCAATGGCTTCTTTCATTATTGATGCGCCAAAGCCTCCAGTACACAATGCCGGTCCCAATGCAGGTTCCAATGCAAGGAACTTTGCAAACACCGCACCAGGCCCTTCTGGGTACAACTCTGAGACTATCGAAAGTAACAGTTCAAGCATCATGGCAGCTCCTTCCGGATATACTTCTGGACCTGGCATAAACAACACAATTAACACTGCAGCAATCCCTTCGGGACACCACACCTTGTCAACTCCGACTCCAAGAGATTCAATTAGTACCAGAGGAAGTGGTGGAACAAATACCTTGAGCGACTCTTCCCGTCCTATCCCAGATTACAATCAAGGATATGCTAAATCTCTAGCCGAGCCCGTCAGACACAACTATGCTAACTCTTTCCCCACACATGCCGCCTCTATCCCACAGAGCATAGACCCTCACAACGTTATTGAAGTTCAATCTCGACCAATTACCCAGCGATCCAATCATCCCACTGCAGCCGTATCCGCACCCGCACCTGGAAGTGAAGAAATCCTTCAAACACCATCAACAAGCCAAGACCCCAACTTGGAGAACCTCATTCCCATCAACAAAAGGATGGCTGCAAGAGACGAGAAAGATGAAGACTGGCAGCCAGGTCAAAAGCCAAAACCAAAAGCCACCCGAAAGACTGCTATTTCTAAAGCTGCCACTGCCAATCCGATCACACCAAAAACAATCACTCGTAAAACTCCTACACCAAGGACCAGGAAGCCAAAAACTCCTGTTCCGAGTGTCGCTGGTCCCACAGCTACCAGTCCCACAGTTGGAACACCCAACCTCATCAAGCCAGCTGCCGCCCCCAAAACTAGGAAATCTAGAGCCGCTGCTCCCAAAACTGTCGAACCCAAGTCTGCTGCGCTCAAAGCTACTGTTTCTAGAGCTGTCACCACTAGAAATTCCGCTCCAATGACTGCAGCTCCTAGCACCGCAACCACTAAAGTTCCCGCCACAAGAGCTAGTTCCAAGCCCAACACCCCCAGGCCTTCCTCATCTGCCTCAACCCCCAGTCTCAAAGCACCCGTCACCAGAAAATCCTCTCTCAAGAAGAGCGTTTCGGAAGAAAGTGCCGACGGTACATGGGAGCCTGATGAATAAGACTCTTAAGAAAGAGGTTCACCTTCATTGCTCTCTATTCTTTCTTCCTTTTTAGGATTGTTTCTTTATATTTGGTGCTTTTCTTCTAAATTTCGATGATATGATATCCTGATTTGGTCTGCGTTGGATGTGGATGGATTTTGAGAAGTTTTTGCAAGGCGTTGGATTTATAAAGGAAAGACTTAAGGAAGGAAGGAAGGAAGGAAAGAAAGGCTTGATATAGATAATGAGTTCATGAGTTGATGAGGAATTTTTCGAGCCAACACTACCAAGATACTTGATGTGGTTAATCTGCTCGGCTTTTGGTGATTACTTTTTCCGAGAATGGCGTTGAGGAATACCTTTTTTCTTCATTCCTCTCTTTAGTTAGATAAATGTTTTGGTTCCTTAAGGACTCCATTAGAGATGAAGAGAATTAGGAAGAATCAAACTAATACGTAGATAGATCTAGCATATCAGAAGAACCGACAGTGATTTCCCAAACACGCATGGAATCATAAACACTTAAGAGATCTGTATTCCTGCATTACTCGAATCAAGAAATAGGATGATTGACTTCTTAAGAGACTATCTCAAGATGATAAGGATGCAAAAATTATTTTATTGCTTTCGTCTTTCCTTCTTTCTATCAATTTGTTTAAAGCCACCATGGGATCATTTATTCCCGTTTCCATTACCACCTATCCCAATTTATCACGATACTCGATTACATAATCAAAAGTATCCCCTTCCGTACCGCCAATAACCCCATCCCATAACAATATCGACGATATAACAATACTCCAACCCCCTCCCATCCGCCCAGTCCATATAACCCCAAATCAGCAACCGTAACCATCCCACTCACCCAATACCTATCGTACACCAACCCATAATCATACAAGTAACCCCAGCCACCCAATCAATCTGTATCACCACCCATCCATCTCAGTTCCCATGCATACACCCTCTACTAGCTCTCCTCGCATGATAAACCACACTCCTCCCAATCCCACACCCATGAGATCCCGTCCTCGAATGTGATTCCGAGATATCTGAATCGTAACATCGATTCAAGTTCGCATAGTGATTATCTGAAACAACGGCTGTTGACGCAATGGCTTTCTCTTTCATGAGTGATATCCTGTTAAGATGTTATCAGAATTTGAAGGTATCGAAAGAGATTTGAGAAGTGGGAAGGCTAACTTACTCATCCTCGGAATAGCCGGGGAGATTGACTGCTGGGCCTTCTTGAAAATTGAAGGGTGCACTCTGTGATGGTCATGTCAGAGATCGTGCAATGCGGAACCCGAATATATGGATATATACTTACTATAGATAAAGGTTTGGGAGTTTTTGATTTTAATCCAAGGGTTTCAGCACATTTATTGCTGAACTTTAAGAGTGTAGCTTTGAGTTGTATGCAGGACATGTTGATAAATGATTGAATTGAGATTGAGATGAAAGTATGTGCGTATATAAATATATATATCTGTGATGTCTAACGATAAGTAATTGTTATGTTGGTAATTGAATGTCCTCGTGATGTTATACCGTAGATTGAGAACGGGTATGAAAATGTAAGGCAGACGCGCTTTTCTGAAACGATGAATATGCAGGATATTGGAAGACGCGTGACTGAGGAATGACTGTAATTAATGACACAAGAAAATAAATGAAAGAATGATTGTTGATGTAGGTATGTTGCTGACTATAAAAGAAGAAGAAGAAGAAGAAGAAGAATTGCTGAAGAGCTGTCTGCCAATGCCTCGAATAATAAGACTGCCGATGATTGAACAAGATATATGAGAAAAATAGATTGAAGAGAGGAAAATAAATTTGTGAATATAAACTGCCAGTTTGCTGTCAAGGGCAACGATACTATCATATGAGAAATTACACAGAGTCAGTACTACAATGAGTACTACTTCGGGTGCATCAAAATTCCCATTCTTTGGTACGCCTCAAAGTAACGGCAATCCGGCGACGTAACGTGGCGGATTCCTTACTCCAAAGCTTGAAGGAAATGAGAAGTTCCCTTGATTGCTCCCTTATCAGATGAGGCCCTTCTGGAATGTTGATGATCAAGATGTATCGCTTCTTTTCTACTAAATCTGTCAAAGGGGGGGTTAACGAGCTGAATACGTTTAATGTCAAAAGGACTACTAGATCCCTGGTAACTTATGAGTAGACAAACAATTCAAGTCGGTAGCACCATACAATGTTAACAATAAGTAATAAAGAAATAAAAGAATGAAATTGTCCTCGATTCATCAACATGACTAAATTGACTTGAAGTAAATTGATGAATTACATAAAATTCCCCTTCAATAATTATGATGTACAGATTCAAATCAGGGAGGCACGGAATGTCGCCCCAAGAACATACCCGGAATAAGGGAAAAGCGTGGAAATGTGAGGGAGCACAACAGGAAGATAGGAAGTAGGAAGGGTTGATCATGTGATTAACTTTTCAAAAGAATTCCCCCTTCCAATGATTTTGCAGTAAGGCTTATTGCTAGGTAATCTTCACCCATTCTTCAATTGTCTTGTCCAATCAAATGGATCCCTTGCGTTACTCTAGAAAATGGATCAACATTAATCCAAATCTTTCTATTTGACACAAGAATTCTTCGAGATTGTTTCACTAATAAAATGTGCATATTGCTTGGCTACAAATTGATATCTGTGTACCAATGGCGTAGAAGCGCCATGGCCCATCAATGCCAGAATGACATTCGACATGTGTAGAACTTGATCATCAAAAATTAATTTCAGCGCCGTGGAAAGAGATAAGGTATATTCGTCATTCGTCTATATGGATCCTTCAATCGCTTATTTCTACTCGAATGCTCCTTTTTGACTAGAACTTATCGATTTGTGGCTCCGATTTCTGGTGTTAAAAGACTCAAAGTCGTTCGAGAGTTCTGTACTACAAGCACACATGTGTAGAAGTAATACTTAAAAGCCCTTATTTAGGGTAATCCTTCAAGTGGTAACTCTTCAGCTTGACGAATTGTTCAAAGCCAAATTTACTCAGAGTGACGCCCCTTCCGGAATTTTTCCATCCAGTCCATGCAAGGTCCTATCAATATTTGTGAGCCATGTTCATGTACATCATCAAAGGGTAGAGGTGACTTACAGGGCTTGGATAATCACATCTGTTCACAAAGACAGTTCCAGCCTCTACGTCTTCAGCTAATTCGGCTGCTTTTGCCGTGTCTTTGGTCCAAATTGAGGCGGTCAAGCCAAACTCACTGTCATTCATGAGTTTGATGGCTTCTTCATCATTCTTTACTTTCATCACGGGAATGACTGGACCGAAGGTCTCCTCAGTCATCACAGTCATGCTATGATCGACATTACCAAGCAACGTAGGTTTAACGTAGTTGCCTTCTGAAGGAGGAGACTTGAAGGTTTCATTCTCGGGCGTGAGATCCTTGGCACCCTTATCTAATGCATCCTTGATATGTGCCTCGATCGTTTCCTTTGACCTCTTTGAGACGACGGGGCCGACATGCTGCATAAGCAAGTAGTAAGTATTTAGCCAGCGATAATTGTGTGTGAGGTACTTACCGTTTCCTTATTGAAAGGATCACCTAATTTGTAGTTCTTCAAGACATTCTGCAACGCCTCAATGAATTCATCATGGATCTTCTCATCAACGTAGATTCTTTCCAAGCTACAACAACTTTGACCCGAGTTGAAAACAGCTCCATCGACGATCTCCTCAGCTGCCCACGCTACATCAACATCACCTCTTACGTATGCGGGATCTTTACCACCAAGTTCGAGTCCAACATTCACGATTCTATCTGCTGCTGCCTTAGCTGTAGCCAAACCACCAGCTACAGATCCAGTGAAGCACACGAGAGCTACCTTTGGATCTCTAACAATAGATTCGATAATGAGGGGGGAGCCGCAATGGAAATATTGGATGACGTTATCTGGAAGGCCAGCTTCAGAGAAGATGGATGCCATATGTTCAACAATTGTAGGCGTCTGCGGAGATGGCTTGAGAATGACCGAGTTACCGGCGAGAAGAGCAGGTATCAGAGAGTTGACGAGAATAAGATAGGGGTACTGAAAATAACAAGTTAGCCAGAGAAATGAGGGCCCGGAAAACAACACTTACGTTCCATGCAAAGAGGATGAGACATGGTCCAACTGGCACCTTTCTGATGAATCTCTTGAATCCTTTCTCTGCCTCTCCATCTGTGTCTTTCAATGCATCCTCACTGATCTTCAAAAGGTATTCGCCCCTCTTCACAGCCGTGGTAACTTCTTTCGCAGTATAGGCAATGGGTCGGCCCATCTGTTCCGTCAACTCCTTTGCCAATTCATCTTGCTTATCGTTCAAGAGCTTAAGAGCCTTCTTCACGATATCTTGACGTTCTTTCAATGAAGTCTTACGATACTTCAAGAATGCTTCGGTGGCAGTGACGGGCAATTGCTGTAAATCTTCCGCAGAGATTCCAGTTCTGGTCAAGACTGGCTTGTTGGTGATAGGAGAAATGGTAGTGATTGTTTCGACAGACATTTTGGAAATTTTGTGTATTATTCTTTTAATTGTATGAAATTCAATACAACGCGCAACAAAACAATCACAATGAGACTCTTCTTATGTTGCAGATTTAATTCTAGTGGGGGTGGTGGTGGGATAAAGAGAGTCAAGCAAAGCTATCAGTGACGCCCACTTACCGGTATCGCTATGCGTCAATGTCATGACAGGATGTAACAGGGGTTCACCAGTGGTGCCGACAGATTCCAAGCCGCTAAAATTTTATACTTTTTGTTAATTCACCACCCAAAAAAATTGATAAGTGATCCTGGTCAAAATTTATAATTCTTTACCAAGTGCAATCCGAATTTCTTCCCATTCATCAATCAAGCTATTCGACCAACCAACCTACCAACCAAGCAATACGTCAATCGATCGATCAATCACTCAGTCAAGCATAAGAATGGCGACGAGAAAGCACAACGATTTCCTAGATTTGGAAGAGAGTGACGGAGATGAGAGTCAAGGATATAATTCGGAAGCAGAGGATCTCAAAAAGGGTGGCAGAAGTTTAAAGAGGAGAAAGGTTGATGACGATCAAAGCGATGACGAAGATATCGAACAGAATAGCGATCAAGAAGGACAGGACTCTAAGGATGATATAGTCGCAGAAGCTTCAAAAGAGATCGAATCGAAACCAGAATCGAAATCCAAACCAAAGAATACCTCGAAAGAATTGGAATTACCAGGAATTTCAAGGCCTCTCACGAAGAAGAATCTTGTCGCAAGTGCTGCTGCTATCAAGAAATCCGGCGTTGTCTATCTTTCCAGAATACCACCCTTCATGAAACCAACAAAATTACGATCACTCCTTGAACCATACGGTGACATTAATCGCATATTCATGACACCTGAAGATCCAGCTTCGCACACAAGACGAGTTCGCAATGGAGGAAATAAGAAGCGATCATTTGTGGATGGGTGGGTAGAATTTGTGAATAAAGCCGACGCCAAGAAAGTATGCGAACTATTGAATGCGAAGACAATTGGAGGCAAAAAAGGAAACTATTATCATGACGATGTATGGAATCTTCTCTATTTGAAGGGCTTTAAATGGAACAATTTGACGGAACAAATTGCGGCAGAAAATGCGGAGAGAAACAGCAGAATGAGAGCTGAAATCAGCAAGACGACGAAGGAGAATAAGGAATATGTACAAAACGTTGAACGCGCGAAGATACAAGAGGGCATGGAAGCTAAGAAGGCTGCAAAGAAGAGGAAGGATGGCGATGACGCCGAGGTCACAAAGGATGAAAACGTGGAGGCAAAGAAGCAGAAGAAGGATGCTAACAGACCAATGCGCTTCAAGCAAAATGCTCCAGCATTGAAGAACAAGACTCAGAGTCAACCAGAACAGGTGAAGAGGGTTTTGAGTAAGATTTTCTAGACTAATAAAATACATCGTGAAGGGAGTATCGCATCTACATAATTCAACTATCCCCATGTTGGCCTTCTCAATGAACTAAAGAAAACTTCCAACAATTTCAACAGATACATGTTGTGCTCTGTTGTCAACCACCCTTCAATCATTTCTTGTGTTGCTGCATCAACAGCTTTTCCAAAAGCATCAAAGTTTCTTCTCAATCCTTCCACATTGATATTCCTCCCCGAAGCTGCAGCATTCTTTTCCAACTTTTCCACCTGCATTTCGGCCATAGCACGCCAAGTTTCGATAGCTTGAAGATTATCATCTAAACTTTGAACGAGCTCAGCATTGAAGGTAGCCTTCATTCTCAACTTTTCATATTGCTCCAAATCTACTCGAAATCCAGGAAGATGCATTTCCACATCTCTCCAGATAATTCTCAAGACGCTATGGGCGGTAGGTTGGCTATATAAAGGACTCGCTAGGTGCGTAGTCCATTCATGAATTGTTGCAGCCGCTCGTCTCTCTTGGTCTGGTCGGTAGCATCGTGGGTCTGTCTTTGCAATGATTCCAGTGCGGACTTGGCGAGCTAGAATTTCTCCCTGATCTTCAAATTCCAGCCAACCCGGAGGAAGTGGACCACGGGTGGGATTCAGTTTTGTTCTTTCATTTGTTGCAATGTTGTAGTAGAATTTTGACCCATCGCAGCATTGTCTTTGCTCCCACCACTCGGGGTTGGATATCGTTGCTTTGGGCATTGGATGGATTGTAGTTATTATGCTCTTTGTTTTCTTCCTCTCTTCGGAGTGATTGAATGATCGGACATAATTTCAGAGCGGCCATTGCCTACCTTTTATATCTTGGTCTTCACCAGTTAAATGTCCCTACAGAAATATTTCTATCTCACTCATAGCTTCTCCCCGATATTGGTACTGACGAAGAAACAATCATAGAGCCAGATGTGCTGACCTTATTGAAAATTCTCATACCAAATGTTTACCAGTCATAGTTGATATATCTTTGGTTTCACGATTCGTTAGTGATTGTCATTCCTTCTCTGGTTTACTGACGCGATCATATATTCTCCTTTTAGATGATGACTTTGCCATTTTTCATGACGTAAATTGTGAATTTCTAATTAGTTACTATTTATCTCAATATGTTTCAGTACACCCCACTTGACTTGTCACAACATCCCGAAAGCAATCAAACCTCGAATCATCACTGAAAGAGATGGGACTAATTCAATCTTGATATCCACATATGTAATGATTAAAGTCTACCCCCAGTAACTTTTCAGTCCAGGTGCCCTCTCAGCTTCCCAGTTCTAGGAGCAAAATATCCCATTATCTGCGTACCAAGCCTACATGTTCCCCTGTATATCCCTCCATGAATCTCCTCACCATACTCTCATCCTGCAATTTCCCAACAGCAGCACTCAAAGAATTCAACTCCTTCACCAAAAATCCAAGGATATCTTTATGCAGCCTCTCTCTCATCTTCTCCCCATGTTTACACGATTCATAATAATCTTGTCTTGCCTTTCTAGCCTCTTTCCTACTCCTTTCTGCTGCTTCCCAGAAGCTTCCGAGATGACCCGTTGGTACCGGAGATGCACACCTGTATTTTAAATACTTCATAAGATCTTCTTCTGCTTTATTGATACAGTAGAAATATTTCTCGCGCGTTTTTTTGGTGCTTTCTACTGCTTTTTCTGTTTCGGTGAAGATGCCTGGGGGAGTTTTAATAGGCGAAAGACGTTGGAATGTCGGTACATCATATCTTGCTTGTTCCCTGGCCCTTTGAAGGTAATAATGTTGGTAGTATCCGCGGTCTCCCATTTTACTTATTCGGGGTGGGTGGTGTTTCTGATAGGGATTGTATTCCAGATTCTCTACTGTGCTGATTCTGAAAATATAACTATGCCACAACGGTTTTGGATTCATTATATGGTCTTTGTTTGTTTGTATATTCACACCATTCAGATACATATGACTGTATTATGAGATATCATGACGATGTTAAATTCGTGACTGCTTTTTTCGACGGTGTTCGCCCCCACATAAGGAATCACTAGTAGTAGTATGGAAGAACGTGAGGGAGGAGGTGCTTACGATGAATTTCAGCAAGTAGAATAAGACTACATCACATAATGAGACTTTTAAGACTTCATACGGTGTTTCTATCAAGGTCTCGAAATCTACCAATTATGATTCTGGCTTCATGAATCATCGATTCGCTAAAACAAATTGCATCATATACCCGAACTTTCATGCCATCTTCTCTTCACTTGGCTCAAGTAACCTCAATTTCTTCTCGCCACTCCTACACTCTTTCTTCATATTCCCTGATAGCCCTCTCCTGATCCTGAGCTTTCCTCATTGCACTTCTAAACCGCACTTGTCTCTGATCAACCTTCCTCTGCAACTCCTCAGAATCTTTCTTCATGCCTTTATAATAGTTTTCTACATCTGTCCACCACATTCTACTACGCAAATCAGCTGCTTCCAATTGTCCCTCCAGCTTATGAATTCCTTCCTCGAGATACACAATTCTTCTTCTGAGTTGTTCGTATGTCAATTGGGGAGCAATTCTTGTCTGAGGATTTGCAGGGATTCTGTAACTACTAGAGGATTTAGAATATTGTTGCGAGTGGTTGAAAGAAGACTCTGAGCTTGAAAATATTCCCATTTTGTCTTCTTTTGTTGTATTTACTCGAGTCTTTTAAGGAGGAGAACACTACTTTCATGATATTTTGGTTGATCTTCTCTACTCGTAATATATATTACCATTGTTTCAGAGTTTGCTGGTCCAAGTCATGATGATTGTAATACTATCTAATAACATTGATATGTCACACATTGACAGACTATAGTCACTATACAAACAATCCTCACGACTCATTTTTCGAGTTTGTTTGTGAATCATTCATGGAGTGTATACACAGCAACTGATAAATTTGCTTTCCATTCCATATGCAAGGAGTTTAACAATCAACGAGTCATTCCATCAATCTTTGGCTAGTTTTGTCAAATTACTTGTCAAATACTGAGTTTTCACTGCACAAGCTACCTACTTTCAGATATTAAGTATCTATTCCACAATCCAAGTCAGGTCATTTGAATTTATGTTACGAATCACTTGTACGCAAGATCCAGAGCTTAGCTTCCATAATTGATCGATTCGCTAAGAAATTGCAAAAATTTCCTACCAGATACTATCCAAAATTCCACTTCTATAATCTCCCACTCACTTATCCCACTCACCTCCTGCCGCCTGTTTTTCTTTCTTCTCTTCTTCATTCCCACCCCCCCAATCTGCATTTGATTGAGCTTCTTCGACTCCTCCATTTCCAAAGCCCTGATCTCCTTGAGTCTCAGACTCAACTTTTTCCGTTTGATCCTCTTGACCCCCTTGATTCCTCCGTCCACCGTGACCATTTTCACCCCGATTACTCTCTCTGCTAAACTCATTCCTCTGAGCTCCATAACCATCCCCATCCCGGTGATCATCTCTACCCACCCCACTATTTTCCACTCCCTCCCTCTCATACCTAGGCAATCCCAATTTATTCCTGTAATTCGCTTCCGTCCGCTCCAAACTCTCTTGTAGATTCGCATAATCCTCTCTCAGACCCCTGAATAAATTCTCCACGTATTTCCGCCACGCTGCAAGAGTATCCTTTTCGGACTTCACATAACTAGCTACATTCTTCTTCTCTGCCGAGATTTCCTTTTCCAGTGCGGTCACTTTTCTTCTGAGAAGATCGATTTCGGTTTTTTGTCGAACTTCGACTGGCGTTCGATTGAATATTGATGGCATGATTTTGGCGATGGATCTTTTTGCCGAGTTCGAACTCGGTAAATAAAGGTAAGAATAAGCAATTATCTGGCTTTGAAAGAAAATTCCCTAGCCTAGGTGAGAATCATGATGTTAAAATGTCGAACTGGTTACCTTAGCACAATATATATTTCAAAATGTACAAAGTTTGCATACTCATCTATGTTGCACGACAAGCGACCACTGTCAAAGTGACTGTTGGTATTAATGAGGTAAGATGATAAAACGAGAAGTTTTCAGAATCTTCAAAGAGCAAACAATGAGCAATCAATTTCAAAGAACACTCCATCCTCGAAATGACTAACAACCATGAGTTAGAAGTGACCGCACCCATGAATATATGTAAAAGTTTGCAATATCTAAATCATCGTGGAAACCACAATTCTCCCCACAAACCCTCTCTCCAATCCACCTCCTTCATCCTTCCCTCCTCTCTCGCCTCCTCAAACTATCCATCCAAATCATCAGCCCTATCCTTCTCTACCCTTAACTTCCCCTCCATCTCATCATATTTCTGGCTTCTACCCTCTAACCAAGGATACATATCCCGCATACGCACTCTCTCCATCAACAACCAAACACACCACAACACAAATTTTCTTTCCTCCCCATAAGCATCAAGAACTCCACACAACAGTTCCAAAATATTCAATTCTGTCAACCAAAGAATAACACAAAGAACTCATGGAATCCATGCACAGAAAAGTTCATTGGCTAATCTCCAAAAACACGCATAATATCTCACTCCATGACACAACATGCTCATTCGTCAATTCCCATGAATTTCCCCTCTGTACCTACTTATCCCACCATTCCCACCATTCCCACCATTCCAAAAATACAGCACTCACCACTCACCACTCTATCTATCTACAACCATCCCAACCATCCCAACCATCCAGTCATCTAAACATCCCCAACTCTCAAACACCTATTTCCCATTTCCCATTTCCCATTTCCCATTTCCCATTTCCCATTTCCCATTTCCCATTTCCCATTTCCCATTTCCCATTTCCCATTTCCCATTTCCCATTTCCCATTTCCCATTTCCCATTTCCCATTTCCCATTTCCCATTTCCCATTTCCCATTTCCCATTTCCCCCATTTCCCCATTTCCCCACCCCCTCATCAACAAACATCCCAACAACACAAAAACCAGCACACACACACACACACACACACACACACACACATCCACCAAATCGACTCATCTAACCACAGCAATCTAGCGCTTTAAGATATGCTTCCACACAGGAGTTCCATTGCAGAACATTCTTCACTACCATACCCCCTCGCACTAACTCAACACCCCAAAAGGTTCCTAGTCTCCCAAAAACCGTTCCAGAAATCTCAATGTTAGCTCAAGATATCTTCTCTTTCCCTCAGGATGATAGGTTAACCATCTCGATTCCTTTTGATCAAATTCGTTTTAATGAAATCCTAGTGTATGACAACCAAAGACTCTCCCTCCGTAAAAGCATCACCAGTGGTTTTCTCGTAGGCTCTAAAACATTACTCCCATCCACTCACCTCTCTCAATTTCAACTCTGTCTCTCATCACCATAATCTATACAAATCGGTCTTCACAATCACGCAATAAAAAACTAGGAATCTGACAGAAAAAGTGTTATTAATCTTCAGAGAAAAGATCTCTAAAACCCTCATTACGCCCCGTTGCATTCCATTCTGCCCATCTTGAAGTCAACTTTCAAGCTCAAATAAAACCCAGTAATATAATGTAACCAAGTTTTCCTTTCCTTCTTCACTACAACCATTTCTCACAACCATACAATTCAGATCGCTCCAATGCTTCAAAACCCAATCCAACCCCCCATTGATTCCCTCAAATCTTTTCAAACCCTAGTAAGAAAATTATTCAAATCGTCGAAAGATTGACAATAATGACTCCGTTTTATATGCATGTAATTCAAATATAAATCTCTTTCCATTCATTTCCCTCATAGTTGACCAGAAAGAAGTGCTTCAGTTGCTATTTAAAAGTTAGTTGACGAAAAATCTGAATTGGGAATAAGTGATAACATACCAGAATTAATATAAGCTCTTCTAGCATCAAGTGAAACACCAAATCTCTTCTCTAACTCCATCTTGATACTCTTTTTCGTAATTGTCATCAAATCAGCTGTTCTGAGAATATCTCTAATCTCTTGCAAGATAGAGTCATCACTTGGCAAACCTGCCAAATTGGACATTTCCATTTCTTGTTGACCGAAATATTGACTTCCGCTGAATTGACTGGCTCGATTTCCTGGTGTACCCATTCCCATTTCTGATGGAGCCAATGAGAGACGGGATTGATATGGATTGCCATTCTTAGAGTCGATACCATAACCATTGTACTGGGACATTGAACGAGATGCTGGAATGGCGTATTCCGAGACGTTAGGTTGATACTTAGTACCATAGGAATATCCTGAAATGACAGATCTTCCATCATCATCTTGTTGAGTTTGAGCTTCCCAAAGCTCGGCTTGATAGTCTTCCCATTTCTTGTGTGGAATAGATGCGGGATCAAACACTCCTTCATCAGTGATGACAATCTGTTTACCCGACTCTCCAGTAACAACACGAGTGTTACCCCAAGAGAAATCATCCATATGCCAGAAACTATACAATGGAAGACACAAGGAGTACACAGGAATGGCAAGGATGTAAAGAATCATCCATCCGATCATCTCCCATTTGCGTCGTACGATGAAGATGATTGCTTGCAAACCATAGATTGCAGCAAGTAGAATGAAAGCCGTGACAGGAACAAAACTTGGCGATTGGATAACGAGGACGATGAGATAGACGATATAAGCAACAGTGACCGGTTGAACCAATGTGGAGATCAAATCAATCATGACAACGAAACGCATACTGAAGCAGCAGAAACCACAAAGTTCGGACATAGGCACGAGTTCCGCAAGATTGTGTACTGTTGAGTTAATCCAGCGACGACGTTGAGAAAGGAAGACAGCCCAGGAGTCAGGAGCAATAGTCCAAGCGTGAGCGGTACTGATATACTTGGTCTTGTACTTGGCATGGTGTTTCATGAGAAGTGTGGTCAAGTAACGATCTTCTCCCAAATGTAGCAAGTTCTTCATGTGAAGTGTATCGACTCGAATATTGGCATAGGCTTCCACAACTTCACGACTGACGAATAGAGGCTTTCCGGATTCTGCAGCTCGAACACGATACATTGTGAAACAACCTGGCAGACAAGTAACACTACCAAACAAACTTTCGAACGCTTTCGCAAGATTGTGAGAGATGAAGTACTCATAAACTTGAATCATAGTGACGAATGAAGATTTGGAGTTCGTTAATGCCGTCTCTCCACAAACACCGAGTAATTTAGTATCATTCAAGAATGCTGAAACCATTCGTGAGGCAGAGTCCGCTGCAACGACCGTATCGGCATCAATTTGTAACATGAATTCATAAAATGTCGGATTGACACCAATGATATTGCGAATTTGATGATACATTTCAAGCTCGAGAGGGCTCATCGGCGCATTGTAGTGAACACGGTTCAAGAATCGCATTATGACCATTTGAGAATCACGCTTTCCTCTGTTTCCTGGTTTGGAAACTTCAGAAGGCTTGCCAACTTTCACGACGACCAAGAAAGGAACGATATGACCTTGGACCTCGTAAAGACCGGAATAACACTTGCCCATATTGTGTTGCTTCATTCCTTCTCCCAAAGACTCAAAGCTCAGGGGTTCAGGGTCAACGGTGTCTGATACCCCAAGAATATCCAAAACGATGCGTGGAGTAGGTCTATCGTTACCTTGACCAATAATCATACCATCACAGATAACAACCAAGAGTTTACGCTTGTCGTCATACTTCATTCTGGCAATGGAGTCGATAGCACGTCGAAGAGAGTCCTCGTCTTCTGTATAGACAGGCACTTGACAGATGACGAACTTATCCAGATTTTCGGGTATGTTTTTGCCACCGAATTGAAGAGCCGCGAAAAATTTGAAGACGATGACAGAGCTAAGAATGATCGTGATGGCCAAAATCAAGTACTCAGCAAATTGACACTTGATAGAGTTTCTAGTATCAACATCTGCAACATAAAAAAGATTATCGAGACAAATCTTCATTCTAGACCGCATCTCATCACTAATGGCAAGAGCATTCCAGTATTTCGTGACGTCCTTTCCAGATTTTTGTTGAAACAAGTCCACGACCAAGGGTGACATGAAGTCGACACTAACATCCGAAGATGCAGTTTCGCCCTCAGCAACAATGATTTTACGACCTCCAGAAATATACTTGGTAAGATCATAGACTTTACCATCAATGATGCCGATCGAGTCCAATTTCGAAGCAAGCGTTTTCACATATGACGCCGTATAACCAATATGACCCTTATAATAACCGGACTCTTTAAGCATGATCATTTGCTCTATGAACCAATCGGGACGGGAATCATTCTTGAAGGCACGGAAGTCATGATATGCAGCATTGGCGTCTGTGCTACTGACTGTAGAGGCGGAACCACTGACATTAGAAGAAGTGTAATCAAGTTGCACTGAAGGATCGATAGAGCCTGTGGTTCCTTGACAGAGAGCCGATACTTGAATCGGAAATAGGCCAGTAGCATCAATACCAGCGTACTTCAAGAGACTCTTTTGGGGTATAATCGACGGGTAGTGACGAGTTGAAAAACTTGAGAGATCAAAAACCGTTCCTCTAATGGCAACATAGGCGTCGTTGCTTTTCCCATCGTACGACGTCAACTCAGCTGCGCTATAAACGTGTTGAGTTGGACAAATCAATTTTGGAAAGATCACGACGAAGAAAGCGGAGAAGAGACAAGCCCACCAAATCATCATGTTGATCGCAAGCTTTTCTCTCCAAGCCAACCGAACGTCTTTTCGAGGCATGCGACCGATCCATCGTATCAAGAAATCAGGAATGAGCCAAGTCATCAAGTAGACCATTGCTACCCACCTCTTACGACTCGCGCTGACTCTAACTTCCTCTACCTCAACCATGGTCTTTTCATTTCCCTTCTCAGCCAATTGCTCTTTGGTGTCCAAATTGCGGAACATATCACCTTGACCAAGAGCTGAAGCACCAGCATCAGAGCGTGCATCGTCTTGGCTACCAAAGTAACCAGATTTCTTATCTCCATAGAACGCTCCAGGGGATGGTGTGAGTAGAGCGGCCCCAGGACCCAAAAGACGTTCTTTTGAGGCTCCATAGTTTTCACCGCCTGGTGTGAGTCTGGCCTCACCACCATCATCAGATGGTAATGGGTAGCGTCCGGCGACGAAACCACGTTCATTCAGTTTCGCAATTTCCGCCCAACACCTCTCACTGAGGAATATTCCAGTGCTTCCAACTCTAGCCTCGTTAGATGGCCATCTTTTCTCTTCAATCACATTTTCAGCCTTTTCTCGCTCACTTCCAACCAAGATTGTTTCGGTGTCTGCAAGTCCGAGGAACTCTCCGAAAGGAATGAAGATGCTAAAGTCGGCATTTCGTAACCGTTGACTGATTTCAGCAATACCGAAGGTTTGAAGTTGCATCCGTACACATTTGCTGTCGAATTGATTTGCTATGCGACGGTCATTGGGCTTAAGACAGAATACAAAGTAGGGGTTCGTGTTTTGTGAGTTGAGAGCTTTGAAGATACTGTCCAAGGATGACAGGTACTGTGCAGCAGCGCCTTGGTCAATATTGAGACCTTTTCTAGATTTGCTTCCAGAATCGATAGTTTCAGAGATGTCTTCAACCGAGTCGGCTGCATTCTTCGAGCCACCGAAACGACTTGGTCGATCCCCCTTTCGGCGCATGACACTTGGCTGTCTTAGAGGCTTCGAGCTAACTTGAGCTTGCATAATGGTTGACTTCTCTTGTGGATGAACCATACGTTGAAGAGCTTCTTGACCAAAGAGCTGGCCTACAAAGTCGCTCTTCGTGTCACGAATCAAGTTCATAAGATCTCCCGAGATGACTTCTCCATTTTCTTCCACCAAACCCGCAACGGGATATTCTACTTCTCCAGCAAAATGCTTGACTGTGAATGCAGCGGAAGCATTGTGGGTAGCAAAGTTACTTCCTGGGAGCCTGGCAGTTGCACTACCGACTGTTATTGCGGGGTTCTTGCCCTCGAAACGTTTTCGCAAGCTTTCTAGTAGTTGTACGTCGGTCTTATGACGCTTGGTTTGATCGTCAAGGATACTTAAAAGACCGTTACCATGCTTGAGAAGACCCCTAACGGCATCAGAATTGTCAAAGTAGCTGGTAGCTGCAACAGTTACTTCTTCAGTTTCGAGCATATCGGCCTTTGATTCGAAAAAGCTTTGCAAGGTAAAGTTATAGAGTGCTTCCGTTGCAGCATTGTTCAACAGTTGATCGAGAGTTGAGTCAGTGGCAGGCTGTTGAGCAAAACCAGGGAAATCGACAATGGAAATGGTGTTTCCAACCGACTCTTCTGGCGCGCAGACTCTTTGATTGATGCTTTCGATAACATATGCTACGAGTAACGAGTATAAAGTCCTTGCTAGTTCGTCTGCATTGCTCTTAGCACCCTTAGGATCGAGCATCACCGTCACCCTTTCTCTGTGCAAAATTTTGGTTTTGTATCCAAGAGTGGTTTGCAGATCAGTCGCTCCAACACCCAAAAATGCTGCAATGATAGAGAGAACATCCTTGTTTTTCACAGCCGTGAATTGTTGACCACCTTCGTGTGAATAACCACCACTGTCGTCACCCATTGCTGCTGTATTTTCCGCTGTTTCGAACTCAAGTTGACCAATGTGAAGAATACTAGCCAAAATCTGGCAAATCTCGGCGATCTCACTTCTTGGAAACTCCAACTTTCTCAATGCTGTCTTGAATAGCTGAAACCCTTCCGCATCGTTGATTCCCACTTTGAGTTGCGTTGGGTGACCAAGGTATCGCCATCTCTTTTGGCCTCCAGTAGAAAGTCGATTACCGGCGCCTCCATGGTCTGCGGATGAATCTAGTCCCAAATGTGCCTTCTCAGCGGCACTGGTACCAGCTAAAAGGTAATACAACACATGAAAATTCCTCTCTCCAGTCGGTACAGCCGCAACTCTACTTCTTTCTAATCTGTGATCGAGAACCTTTCCACCAATCAAGGTTGGGTTGACTGTTGACGCTGTATCGTATTGAAGCTCGAAGAACAGACCTGCTTTCGAAGCGGTTGGGGTGGTAGCTGTTTTAGTAGATGTGAGAGTATCAAAGACGTATGCGGACAGAGATAACTTGGTGGAAAGAGGTGTACCGGATTTGCTCAGTAAAGCAGAAAGCAAATGGGAACGAACGGTGGTTTTACCGGATCCTGATTCTCCTCTGTTTGTCCAATTAGTAATACGTTTTGGGGAATCATGAATATAACATCTTCCACTTACAAGAAGACTACGGCTTGGTTCTCAGTTCTAGCCCCAAGTCTTGTGTACGCCTTGTC
Source organism: Botrytis squamosa (assembly GCA_014898485.2). Classification (NCBI taxonomy): domain Eukaryota; kingdom Fungi; phylum Ascomycota; class Leotiomycetes; order Helotiales; family Sclerotiniaceae; genus Botrytis; species Botrytis squamosa. Next base: position 542,435 of record RCTC02000004.1, read on the forward strand.
GGCCATGCCCTCGGCGCCCCCCATTGCACTCCCTTCTTTACCTCCATCTGGACCTTTTGTCGACGAAGAATATGTGTTGAGAGATATTAAGGCATGAGAGGACAGATCTGCCGTTGGTAATGAAACATGAAATCGACTCGCAAGATGTGCAGTCAAATGTGTGTCTGATTGTAAATGGGCTGGCAAGGCAGGAAGGGATGGCTGCGAGTGAGCTCCGCTACTTGGATTATTGAGAGCCATGATGGATGGATTTGGGTCGAAACCCTTAACTTTTATGTTTTTGCGTCAATGTATAATCGATCCTCTGGAAAATCTCGAGTAAGAAGTATGATCGATATTGAAATATTGGACCGCGTTTGGGGGTAAATGTTGGGTCAGCGAAGGGGTAATTCAGGTTCAAGTTCTTGAAGAGAACGAAAGACTCTATTAAAAACGGACTAAATAGCGAGTGAATTATGAGCAACAGATGACAGCGAATGTATTGCAAAATTGCCCAAAAAAAAAGGTTCAAGGAAGCAATTCAAAAGAAAAAGAAATGAATATGTTATTGATGTTGATGATGATGTTGAAGGGGGAAAAGTTGTGAATCCCTTCTTTTTACCCAAAAACAATGGACTTTCCTTTTCCTACAAGCAGCAAGTAAAGGGAAATATTTTGGGTAGGTAGGTACGAGAAGATGATTTGGTTTAATGTTTACAGGGTTAGATGAATATTTTGGGATTTTGGAGATTCGATGTTGTTATGGTCTGCCGTAATCATTACTTGGGGTTTAACATTTCTCGTGTGTGAACTATTTTAAGGAGGAACGACCAGGGTTTACATCAGCAGGGGAGTTGCGCCATGAAGAAATACGGACGGAGGACATATTACATAGTACATGGTGCATAGTGCATAGTGCATAGTGCTCACTCAATGACACTCATATAGACATATGATATAGTAAGGAGAGAGGGAGAGGGAGAGGGAGAGAACAGCACGGCAATTTATTTAAACTTGCGAAAGAGCTTAAATCCCGCCTCAGACAGCTCACCACATAAGGTTATTTGGAAGATCCAATAATAAGAATAAGACTTGGAGGAAAAGAAAATCCAGAAGACTTAAACATTCAGAAATCCCCCGGACGCGAACGAACGTGCTCCATAGAAAAAAAAAAGCTACACGCCACCACCTCGTTCCAGATTTTTTATATTATTCCATCAACACGAGAAATCCAGCGGATGATCATTGAGGAACAAATCAACATACCCGCATACTAGATGATCAAAGATCATACACAGCCACCAATCAATAACAAATGCTTACAAAGGACTTAATCGAATCATAGGTCATCATAGGTACTCATCGCAAGCTATTCTCACTCACTCACTCACTCATTCACTCGCTCGCACAATGTTATTATGAAAAGCCTTCTTCATCGCTTCGAACATTCCCCATTGATTGGCACGCTTGGCATGATAGGAGTCGAATGGAAGAGAAGAGGAAGTGATGGGGAATTTCGAGGGAACGAATGGGATGGGGATGGATGATAGATAGACCAGCCGATCCACATATTATCAGGACTCCTAGGGACTGATTGCATCAGAGAAAGCGATCAAGTACGAGGTAGATGGGTATCACAAGCATCAACCCATCTCGCCCATCAACATCTTTTACGATGTACAGGAAAGTCAGGTTTAATAGGTATAATACTGCATCACAATATCCAATGTCCGTTTTTATATGTGGTTATGTGATACCAGTGTATCATGTTATGTATCGATAATTGACACACACACACACACATACACATACATACATATACTGCTCTCGGCTTTTGATTTACTCCTTTCTCCTCTTGCAAAATTGACTGCTTTTATTATATATTAAGGTACACGCATATAATATAAAATCCATACTTACATCGTACTCGAGTACTACACACCCATCCCCTCAAGATCCCCCCTCCCCAGTACCCTTCAAGGCGTCTTGTCTTCCGCCTCCATTCTTCCTTCTACCGGTATTTTAATTTTGACGCCCGTCAACAACTCAACATACATATAGTGGGGCTTTGGGGGGGGATCGTTCCGAGGAAGTTCTAGAGACGCGACGTCCGCCCAAAATTTCCTTCCAGCAGTTCCATTGCTTAATGAGTAAGCCAAGGGGTAAGTCAAATGTGGGTAGATCTTCAAACAACAACTGACTCCGAGTATCTTTAATAGATTATAGATCCAGGCAAAAATAATATGGATCGATTGATTGCTGGATTGATTACTGAGCAGGGTTAATTTTATAGTCATCTATTAGGTATATCTCTGTATATACATACAACCATATGCCCCTTATTTCTTTCAAGCATCAATCTTTGACTTTCGAAATCATTAGAAGATGCTTGTTATTAAATGGATACCAAATTGTGCAGTTCTCTCTCTGTAGGCAGATGAATAATTTATCTACAGTTTGGCCTACCGAGGGATTGTATCCCCTTCACATATCTTCCAACTGCATGATCACTGTGAGGTGTGTGAAAAGAGGACTCGGCGCTTGCATGTACATACCTTTGGTGATAGATGATGATCCAAGCAAAGCACGTCGAGCGCACCTAGGGAGACTCGGAGGATGGACAGACAGTGTAGGTACCTAGGTTGATGGATTGATGGAGTAAGGATTCACAAAGCTATGGGCAACTTTGGGAACACTTTGAGTGATTGATCTATAATTGAAATGCCAAAATGTGTTAGATCGCAAGGTCGTTTAAATCATATGTGAAGATAGCGCTGCAAAGATCAGGTCTGAATTCTCAAATGTCTCACGATGGGGCACGTAGTTACGATACCATTGTCTTCGATAGACTTCGACTATGGAAAACTAAGAAGCTCCCTAGTACATGTGGATTTCTTAAAATAAACGTGAAGTTTGTCGCTGTTTTAAAATACTCGTACTTGGGTAGGTAGTAGGGTAGGTAGTAGGTACGAGGTGTAGACACGAGGTATGGACCATAGGGTAGGTATGGATTCATTGAGGAAGATATTGAGAGAATACGATTGGATCGGAAGGGTGGTGAACGGTGGAAGGTGGAAGGTGGATGGTGGATGGCGGAAGGCGAATCGTCAATCGTGAATCGTGATATGTTATGTATATCGTAACGATTCAAAGGGTCCAACTACCTAGGCAGGCTGGCAGACGCGAGGTTTTGCTGTACTCTTTCCTCTCCATGCATTGAATGCAGTGGCTCGAGAGTGGCAATTAAGTTGTATGAGGAACCTTCCTTGGAATCTCTGATAGCCACAACCACAGAGTATGTGTCCAGAACGAGTACATATCATGTATATCATTTAAATTCCTCCTCGGGAGATCAAATGCAAAGATTAAAACAGCATTGATCCAACCACCGCAAGTCTCGTATTGATCTCTTTCTTCTTTCCCAACATACGGCTTAGCACGATAGTTTAACATAAATAATCCCTGGACCCATGGACCCATGTTCTGCAAAAGGCATTGATTGAGCCACCATAGGGAGACTTGGCTTGAGACTGGCGCACTGGAAGAGGAAAAGAGAAAAGAATTCCCGTCCGGTACGGGTACCTAGGTAGCGTGCAGGTGGTAGGTTGGAAAGTCCGTAGGTTGCAGGTCGGACTTCGTAGCTACTAGGTAATGTTTAGATGTTTAATCTGTAGTGGCCATTGACTATTGTCCATTGACTATTGTCCATTGACCATTGTCCATTGACCATTGACATTGATCATTGACATTGACCATTGACATTGACCATTGACCATTGACCATTTTACCACTTCCCACTAGCTCTCTCTTTATTTATTTTCATTCCAGGGGATGTCACTATCGTCTACCGTAGTACCCTTTCCTGCTGGGTAATCATCCTACCTGCCTACCCTACCCTCCCCGGTAATCATTCTAACCCATAACCCATAACCCATAACCCATAACCCAAAAGAAGTTATTCTCAAGTACCAGCCAGTGCAGTTGGTATGAACAGAACATTCCTATCATTTTTTGCTTTTGCATTTTCCTCATCTCATTCCGACTTCTCCATTTTGGGTGCCATTGATTCCATCTAATTCACCTCATTCGTTTGGTGAAGGCTGTTCCAGTCCATTCAGTACTTTTTTATCATCCTTTTAATATTCATTCCCAACTCTCGTTTTTGTGCACTTGCATCAACCCAATTCACTCACACTTGCTCAGCGATCACATAAGAAAGAAGACTCCCTTTAGAATCAAAATAACACCGGTTAACCTCCCATATCCATACTATTGAATCAATATCAAAAGAACGCGACTGCCGAGACTCTTGATATCGAAGACATTTCAGCTACAAAAAAATCTTAGAAAGGGGTTGATTTGGGAAAGAATATTGAGTGTTGGAGTGTTGGAAAACATTGAAATCAACAAATAAGGCTTTGAGATCGAAGTGAGGGAGGAAAACCCCCCCCCCATCTGTATTACACGATGGCGGGCAACAATCGAGTGTCAACATATTCCATGACCTCTTCTGCTACAGGAGCCGCTCGACACTTTCACGCTGCGGGTCAACAATCATCTCAAGTAACAGCAACGACACTGTTAAACGCCGTTCACCACATTTACACATCTGGCCAACCATATCGATTGGATGCTAGCAGTAGCTTAGTTGTAAACACTTGGTTATCTGCTTCACTGCCTGATCGTGAAGGGAGAGCGGGAGGTGTAATAGATTCAGCCTTGGCCGCACGAGCTTGGGAACATGCTAGAAGACGTGCGGAAGATGGTTGTATCGTTTTAGGGTACGAGGTCCATTGAACCTTCTTCGGATTTCAAAGCTAACTAGATCATAGTTCTCTTCACGAGTCTACTCCTTCCATTTTGGCTCCTTTCCTCAACACGCTCCCTCTGAGCATTCCCGACTCATTATATACCGCCCTTGAGGTGTTACGACCATTTATTCACTGTGTCTCTCCTCAAAACCCAGCTACACCTCGTCAATCTGCTCTTGGTGTGACCTTGACTCTTTCACTTGCTGGAAATCTTACCGCTGCGTCGATAGCATTATCCGAGGGTGGAATTGATACCAAAAAGGGGCTTTTAAACCTTCCATCCGAACCAGGATATCGAGCTTTCGACGTCTTCTACTACCTCCTCACATCTGCGTCGACTCCTGCCGAACGAGAATTCTTGAGCTTAAAACAAGCTTCTAGTTACGCGCTTCTGGAAAAGTCTGGTACATACGACCCTCCATCGTACCTTCCCACCGCGGATGACGCTGCTGCTGCAGACGACTTCAGAGCATCATTAAAAGCTATTGGCATCAAGGGTGCCGCACACAGAGATCTCATCTCAATATTAGCAGGATTATTGAAGCTAGGTGATACCTTGAGCTTTGTTCTTGATGGAGATGCGTTGGAGGAAATTTGTGAAGATGTCGGGGGTCTGCTTGGTTTGGAGCCCGAGGTTCTCGTCAAGCAATGCTCAACACAAGAGCGAGAAACTTTGATTGGTGGTCTCTATGAAGCCCTTGTAGACTGGGTCATCTTGAAGGCCAATGAAGCCATTGCTAGTGAGATGACCAGAATCAAGGATGGTGATTCTTCCAGCGAAGGGGGACCAGGAGCTCGAACCCCAAATACAGAAGACGACAATGGTGACACTGTTTGCATAACTGTTCTTGAGATTCCAGATCCAAATCTTGGGAAAGCAGCTGCAATGCGAGGTGTCTTTGACGATACTCAGGGTATCAATGCCGAAATGAAAGAAGATGGTGTTGATGTGGTTTCTGCTGGTTCAACTGTTATCCGAGAGATGCAAAATGCTGTCTCTGAAGTTGCTCCAGATCTTGGTATCATGACTGGACCTTCTGGGAGAGATCGTGAACACGAGCTCGAGAAGCGTGAGATCGTATTGGAGAAGGTTGCCCGTGAGGGAGAAGATGATGGTTTCCTCAAGAAGCTTCTGCTCCCAGTCGAGGGTCAAGGTATTAATCTAGGCCGCAACGGTCGTATTGATCTACCTTCAGTTCTTGGTAGCAGTCGTGTCTGGTATCACTTATCTATGCATCCTACCGACGATTCACCTGCAGCGCTAGCTTCGCTTCCTTCAACAACTTCGGCTTGGTCAGCGGGTGCCGTCTCACGCCAGCTTCGCGCATGGCGCTTGCCAGAATGGGCAAATCGACGAAACAAGAACTTGGATTTCACAGCCGATTTCGATTTCGAAGAATTCGTCCAACGATATGCCCCCCTTGGTTGCAAGGATGGGCGCGATGGTATTGAAAGCTGGGTCATGGAACGTGGTTGGAGCAATGGTGAAGTTGTCATCGGCAAAGAGCGAATATGGATCCGCGAGAGCGCTTGGTGGGAAGCTGAGACCATGCTTGACCTAAAGCCAGCCGAAGGGGAGTTCCAAAGTATGGGCGGGCCCGGAGGTATGGCAGGCATGCTGGGAGCCCACGACATGAATACAGGATACTCCTCCAACCCACCAAATGGGAGCGGTTTCTTTGCTGGTCCTAATAATGATCTGACTCCTCTGGGAAGTCACGATAATATCATGAATCGTCAAAGTCAAGCCAACGTAGCTCGGAGTAACCTCGGGGCTCCCACTATCACACCATCGAGGAATGTCAGTGGTGGTGACTATGGACTCGGCTTCAAGGGAGATGATATGAGGGGGCAGGTTTACTACACCGATGAGAATGGAGAAATGGTGGATGACCCCGAAGGTGGCACCGCGAAAGCTGTTGTCAATGAAAAGGCAACAAACCAGCGTCGTATCTGGGTCGCCACTACCTGGGCTCTTACATGGTGGATTCCTTCGTTCCTCCTCTCATTTATCGGTCGGATGAAACGACCAGATGTACGCATGGCTTGGAGAGAAAAGCTAGTGTTGTGTTTCTTTATCCTCTTCCTCAATTGCTTGGTTGTTTTCTGGATTATTGAATTTGGCAAACTCCTCTGTCCAAATTCTGATAAAGCATGGAATGCGAAAGAAGTCGCCACTCATCAAGGAGATAACGATTTTTGGGTCAGCATTCATGGAAAAGTATATGATCTTTCCAAGTTCTGGAAGTTGCAGCATAGTGATACCTCTGTCACGACAACCTCGGATGTCATGCAACCCTTTGCTGGTTTGAACTTGGACAGCTACTTCCCGCCACCATTGATTGTTGCATGCCCTGGCCTTGTGACCGACTACACCTTGGTACTACTGGACAACACTACTGCTGAATATCCTGCCGGAATCCATACATCTGGCAATCGCTCAGCGTATACAACCAGTAAGCTTTATGACTGGAATTGGTATGCGGACGTGTACACACCTGCAATCAAAGAGTATTACCATGGTGATCTAGTAGTGAAGAACAGTGCGATCAATAGTGAAGGCCAAAACGATCAACATTATTGGGTCATTCTAAAGGGCAAGATCTACGACTTCACCAATTATTACTACACATTAAGTCTCTATACGAATGTGGCCGGCTATGATTTCATTGATGATTCAATCTATCAAATGGTACTCAGGAACCCGGGCCTAGATATCACGAGCAAATGGGATGATAATTACAAGAACGCCAATTCATCTTATCAAGTGAGTATCCTCAACAACTTGAATTGCATGAACAATCTGTTCTATGCAGGCATTCCCGATTTTCGAGATTCCATTAAATGTCAGATCAACAACTACATTCTTCTTGCCTTCACAATTGTGTTGTGTAGTGTCATTGTCATCAAGTTCGTCTCTGCACTTCAATTTGGTTCGAAGCGACGTCCAACTCCTCAAGACAAGTTTGTCATTTGCCAAGTTCCAGCATATACCGAAGGTGAAGACTCATTGCGTAAAGCTTTGGATTCTTTGACAGCTTTACAATACGATAATAAGAGGAAGCTCATCTGTGTCGTTTGTGATGGTATGGTTGTAGGAGGTGGTAATGATCGCCCCACACCAAAGATCATCCTCGATATTCTTGGTGTAGATCCCAAGATCGACCCTCCCGCCTTGCCGTTTAAATCCGTCGGAGATGGCAACGAGCAACTCAACTATGGTAAGGTATACTCGGGTCTATATGAATTTGAAGGAAATGTGGTCCCATATATTGTAGTGGTCAAGGTTGGCAAGGAATCCGAGCAATCCAAGTCAAAGCCCGGTAACCGTGGAAAACGTGACACTCAAATTCTTCTCATGAGCTTCCTCAATCGCGTCCATCACAGAGCACCCATGAACCCATTGGAGCTGGAAATGTTCCATCAAATCAACAACATTATTGGAGTGGATCCAGAGCTTTACGAATATCTACTTATGATTGATGCCGATACCAGTGTTAGGGAAGACTCGCTGAATCGTCTCGTGGCTGCCTGTTCCAATGATGGTAAAATCGCTGGTATTTGTGGTGAAACCAATCTCGAAAACGAGGAACGTTCTTGGTGGACTATGATTCAAGTTTACGAATATTTCATCTCGCATCATTTGGCAAAGGCTTTCGAATCTCTATTCGGAAGTGTCACTTGTTTACCTGGTTGGTAAGTAATCCTTTTTCTAAGCCTCTACTCATTACATGCAGCATACTAATACTTGCTCTATAGTTTCACTATGTATCGTCTACGTACCGCTGATAAAGGCAAACCATTGATCATCGCTGATGCCATCATCAACGAGTACAGTGAGTGTGTGGTTGATACTTTACACAAGAAGAATCTTCTGTCTCTTGGAGAGGATCGGTTCTTAACTACATTGATGACCAAACACTTCCCATATATGAAGTACAAGTTTATTCCCGATGCATACGCCAGTACTTCCGCGCCCGAAACCTGGAGTGTTCTTCTATCTCAGAGAAGACGTTGGATCAATTCTACCATCCATAATCTAGCTGAGTTGGTCTGGCTTCCTGAACTGTGTGGATTCTGTTGTTTCAGCATGAGATTCGTTGTCTTCATTGATCTCTTCGGTACAATTATTCTTCCTGCTACTACAGTCTATCTAGGATATTTGTTGTACAAAGTCGGAACGCATCAAGGTCAATTTCCCCTCATTTCGATTTGTATGATTGCTGGTACATATGGTTTACAAGCTTTGATATTTATTCTCAAACGCCAATGGCAACACGTTGGATGGATGATTATTTATATCCTTGCGTTCCCAATTTACTCATTCGTTCTACCAATCTACTCATTCTGGAACCAAGACAACTTCTCGTGGGGTAACACACGTATTGTCCTGGGAGAAAAGGGACTTGCGAAGGTTGTGGCCGTGGATGGCGAAACATTTGACCCAAGAAGCATTCCTCTTCAACGATGGGATGATTACGCTTTACACAACAACCTTCCAGGCCGTCGCGGCGTAGCAGTTGAAAAGGCATATGATACATTCGATGATCAATACGAAATGGATGACATGAAATCCATGTACTCATCTGTCAAGCCAGCCTCCACTATTTTGACCGGTTTCCCTGGTCGCGGTCCATACATGCCTCCTCAATCTACTTACTCTGCAAACCAATACACCGATCACCCTCTCCGCAATCAATCTGCAATGTCTCTTCGCCAACAAGATCGTTCCGCCTCGCCATATCAAGACTATCCTGGCAACAACCGTCCTTCGATGCAGATGATGTCTTCTGACAATCTTCTTGGTGGTGGTCAAGGACGACATCAATCACGTTCGTCGCTTGGCTTCACAGGTGGTGCCCGCTCACCATTAGCGGGAGCTGCGATTGATAGACCTGCCAGTGGATTTGATTTCCAAAGAGGTACTGCCGGTCCAGATGATTTGCAGATTGTAGAGGCTATTCAAAATTGTTTGAGGGAGGTAGATCTAGATAATGTTACGAAGAAACAAGTTAGAGCTTTGGTAGAACAGAGGTTACAGACAGAGTTGGTCGGTGAGAGGAGGACGTTTTTGGACAGGAGTATTGATTCTGAATTAGCTGCTATGTAGATGAAGATGGATAGGAATATCGGGAATTTCAAAATGGAGAGATGGGGAGGTTTGAATATGGTTTGGGAAAAGGGGAGGGGCAGAGGAGTGCTGAGCATTTGCGCGCATGTGAGCGATTCTGTCGGGGAGGGGAATATTTGAAATTAATCTCGAAGTTTTCAGGCGTATATTTTCTGCATTGGATGGTTGTATGGATGGTGTTTTCTGGATTTGTATCACTCTTTCTTTTTACTTGAGACGGAGAACAATTCGGAAAAGAACGTACCTGAGAGCCGATAGCTAGCGGGCTGGTATATGAAAGGGAGGGCTTAATATCAGTGTGATGAGATTAGTCAAGAGTTAAAATGTGATCCAGTCTTTTGAAAATAAAAATTCAGTACTGAGCACAAATTTCAACTACTGGTCCGTGGTATTATCATTTGATATTTGAAATGTGACATTCTTTGGCGAATGCATAATTCGGATAAGAGGAAGATTCCACTGGTTGTATGGACTGGCGGGATACTGCGACAACTGAATACGGGAATGTCTTTATTGAATACTGATTCATTCTCGTTGGTAATCTGATCTTGGAAATGAACAGTGCATTTTATCTAATGTTTCAATCTAGAAACTCCGTGCATGTATTCCCTTTCCATGTCGAAACTCTCTCCTTCATATCAAAATCCCGTTTATTCCTTCATTATTTCTACATTTCCGAATGACCGAGCCGATTTCAATCAGGTGACGAAGAAGTAGAGTCTGGATCATTCTTGGCCCATTCGAAAACAGAGGTTGAACCGCGAAGACTTATCGGATGGATGTTCAAGTTTTGTCTCGTACTCGTTATTTGCAGGTTTGCACGAAAATATCTCCACACTGATAATGGTCAAGCTCTTGAAAGCTTCCTTGTGTTGAGCCAGGAGCCAAGCAACTCCTTTTCCATTCGGGGTGCCTAATAATGCAGCACCATGACCATTGCTATCCCCCATTGACACCACACATCCCGATGGCGCGAGCCATTCTCCTCTTTTCTTCAGCACCTCTTTTATGACGTCCAATGTTACTTGATTCGTTACGTGGTGTTGGATGACGTAGTTCAAATTGCTCACTTCAGTGCCATGAAACTTGCAGACCTCAGCCCATTTCAAATATGTGATATCTGACCATCGACTGAGGTCGGGGATGATGGACGACTTGATGTCTTTGAGAAGCGCAACTTAGTGCGGGCTCATGGAGTCGTATGCTACTATGACGCCGTGCTAAAATATTCTTGTGTCAGTCAATGTACAATCTAGTACGCTGGTAAGCTTAGCTATGGAAAGCTTCGTCTGATACGTCGTGACCGCTTACCGTAAAGTTCATGGCTAAATCATAATGAGGTATTGGTAGCTGAAGCAAAAGATTGTTAGCTTATTTCCTTGAAAAATGAAACTCTGTGGTGTTCTTGTTTTGATATTGAAGAGTTTAGGAACTGATAATCATCTGATATTGAGATGAAAGTAGAGTTTCGGTTAAATAGGGGAGGAGGTCGAACGTGACAAATTCACGTCCGTATTCATGAACCAAAATACCAATATAAAGATTAACTGTTTTGGGGGGAAAGGCTTTCTCGGTGATTGGAAAAACTAAAAGTTCTCTCTAGCGACGTAATTTGACTTGAATATCACATTCTTCGGTAATTCCAGGATATCAAGCACAAAGCAACCAGAACTTTTGACAGTGTTAATCGACGAGAACTTACCCTAGGGTCTAGAATTTCCTTTTTCAAATTAATCTCAAATCCATCCCATGACTCGATATCTGTGGGGATATTCAGAGCATTGAGATACACAAATAGTGGCCCTATCACGTTCATGGCTTCATTGGTTTCTTCCTGGTCGTCCCACTTGCTGTCCAGCAAAGCTTGGTGATTAAGTAGGCTTTGTTTTGGGTAATCATTTTTTCGTGGATCATTACTCTTTACATATGCTAGTAATCGCTTTCCGGATATTTGCGCCCTCAGATAGGTTGGAGATGTAACTGAATGTTGAGACATTGGAAATTATTACTGGACGTGTTTCTAAGGCCTTTGGGAAATTTTCGTAACGAGGATTTGTCTGATCTAAATGATAATGTAATTCAATTGTTTCCTTAAATCAAGCTGGCTGTGAAGAAGCTCACTCGCTCAACTTTCGAATTTTGGTCGGTCAAGATAGAATCAGCTTTCTGATAATTTCTTCTAGTGACAAATTTGAAGAGGTTTTTGATCTAAACGGCCACAAACCCAAAATTTGATGAGGAGGCTTGCCGGTGTTATATACGCCTGGGATTTACTTCTATCAGATTCATAGATAGTCATTGTGATGGCACATGTAATACGAATGAATCATGTACGGAAGATAATGAGTCACATGCGAAAACAATTCAGAGGTATTGGTAAGACAGTTTAGCATAGACAATAGCAATATTTGTCGAGCCCCATAACGTTCAAGCTTTATCGCAAACTCATTGAGCTACTATATTAGTAAATTATCTTACTTTGAATGAACAGCCCTCTACAAGCACGATAATACAACTAGACCATATCATCCATATTGTCATCCTGACTGTGAATCTTACTGCTACTCGTCACTAATAATCTCGTATATCACGAATAGACACTTCCATCAATGAAATATCAGTCGCAGGGAGTTGGTCGGCTTGGGAAGCAAAGGGTCAGTAGTTTGTAGTTACTAGAAAACTTGGGACTATTTAGAGAAAGGTTGAAGAGAGTGTCTGTAGAGGAAAGAGTGGGGTTAAAACGTCGAAACGAGCTAGTAAAGATAAATACCCCATAGAATCTTTACAACAGAAAACTAGAAAATGGAGCTTATGCTCATAATATCTGACGGCAATAACATGAAAAATCGTGGAGTTTGTAAGGGAGTTAGTCAGCTCAGATACTAGACTTCTATCGTTATGTCAGGGTATTTCTACCATATGCAGTAACCAAAGCATGACCTTGATTAATCACTCGAAGACCACTTTCACGCCTAAGGGAAGGGCAAACGAAATGTAAAACAGCCGGTGCTATAGGATTGTGGTTATACCTTTTCATATGGTAGATTGCTATTTACTGTGTATGACTTGTCAACTAATTCCGACATGCATGTCATATAAAGATTACCACTTTTGATTGCTGATGTATATCAAACCGTAAAAATCATAGTCATTCAAACCACGAAAGTAGACAACAGGAGAGCCGTTGCATCCATTCAATTCACAATGGTGTTCAAAATTCGATTTAAATCTTGCTCGTATTTCATTCATGTCACTATATTTATTTCACTACATTTATATTAATCACTAGATCACTTGATCTTTGATGTCACTGTTCATGGAAAGGTCTTCTCCAGTTCGATTGACTCTCTATACTCGATTTAATAACTCGTTTCCAAAAAAATGAGCGATTTTTTATACCTTATCAATTTTGAAATTGAATTTCAATTACTTCTGGATTTATTGATATATCTTTAAATTGAATAAACTCTTTAGAATAATTAATATCTCAATTAAAAGAATCGATAGATAATTTTATAAATATATTAGAAGAATAATTATAGAATTAGAAATAAATAAAATATAAATTCGATTTTGAGATTGAGAATTAACATATTTTTAAACTATTTTCAAACTTTCGTTTCAAGGTTTCTAATTCAATTAAAAAGAATTCGAATTATCTGAAATTTATATTAATAATATAATTAATCATTTATTATTATTTAATCAAACTTTTAATTGAATTAGATTTCATTTAATAGAGTTATTATAGATTGAAATTAGAAAATGTAATATTCAAGTGTTTTTAATAAAGTACTGAAATGTAAGGTTTTGGAAATATACTATTAAATTAAGTATAATGTTTTATCTAAGTGTTATTCTATATGTGATTCTCCAGGGGCCGTGATTTTATTTAGCGTTTCGTGTATTAGGAATTTATCTGTTCTAATTGTTTAATATATAATGACTAGAATGATGTTCAAGAATTTTCATTTATATATTAAGACGATATTAAAGAATGTACGAGTCATAGATTTAACGTAATATGTTAACGACAGCAAGCATCTGAATGATATTATTAGTATAGTAGTACGCTTTCTAAGATAAACTACTAATGAAGGCAATGCGAACGCTATAGAGCAGCTTTTCTTTGCTTCTTAAAATAGAAATAAAATAGAAATAAAATAGAAATAAAATAGAAATAAAATAGAAATAAAATAGAAATAAAATAGAAATAAAATAGAAATAAAATAGAAATAAAATAGAAATAAAATAGAAATAAAATAGAAATAAAATAGAAATAAAATAGAAATAAAATAGAAATAAAATAGAAATAAAATAGAAATAAAATAGAAATAAAATGAATAGAATTAAAACGTAGAACCTAAATAACTTAATTTTAGAGATCTTAGAAATTATTTTATTAAAAGTATTAGTTTGATTTTAAAAATTGAATGTCATATATAAAGTATATACTAGCTATACAATCTTTTGTTTATATAATATTTAATATTGACTTTAAGATGTTTATAGAGATAATTAAGTTTAGTAATATGAATGATATCAAAAATGATATATTTTTATATAAATCTAGGAACATATTTTCTAAGAAAACTTTTATAGTTCTTTATTAAGTAAAAGTTTTATTTCAACTTATATTTAATATTAGAATTAGAAATTACTAACTAAATATAAACTTATTTTTATCTTTGAATCAATATTTATAAAGGTTATTAAAAGTCTCTTTCTAATTAATATTTCGACGATATTATTTACTAGCTATTGGAAATTTTTTATCGATTATCCTAAGATGATTAATGATACTAACTCTGATCTATAGCGATTCTAATATAATAAAATTATTTTATAAATCAATAATGAATCAATTATATAATATATAATATCAAATTTTAGTATATATTATAGTTTTATTTAATCTTTTAATTGAATATCAGATTTTTAATTATGAGAAATAAGAGAACTGAAAAGAAGTTATTATTAATGATTGTAGTTATTGATGAAAAAACCAAAAAAAAGTTGAAAATAAAGCTTTCAATTTATATTAAAATGCTAGTTAAAATGATTAGTATAATTGATTAGCTATATATTTAAAGAATATATATATTTTTATAATTATTTTTGTTTTATAAATAAGTCTCTGATTATTTTGTTAAGAGAAGAGAAATAATACTAGCCGTCGGGAAAAACGAAATTTCAGACTACGGATCCATAGAATTTCTTTTCTCTTTTTGATTATTTTAATAATTTTGAAACTATATGAATTCATAGACTTCAAATTCTTTTTCATTAATAGCTTGTAATAATACTAATAATACTAGTAATACTAATAATACTAATAATACTAATAATACTGATAATACTGATAATACTGATAATACTGATAATACTAATAACAAATCTGACTTTTTATATTATAATTATAATATTTTTAATTATATTTTCTTTCTCTTTTCTTTATGATATTTATTAAATTTTTGAAAGTTTTTTTAAAAAAATTAATCCTTTTAGAGTTTTGAAATTTTTTAGATTTTTTAGATTTTTTAGATTTTTTAGATTTTTTAGATTTTTTAGATTTTTTAGATTTTTTAGATTTTTTAGATTTTTTAGATTTTTTAGATTTTTTAGATTTTTTAGATTTTTTAGATTTTTTAGATTTTTTAGATTTATAAAAAAAATTAGAATTATAAAAGAGAATTAGATTTATAGAAATAATAATCAGATTTGAAAGATTTATTAGATTTATGAGAGGGGATTAGATTTATTAATTGCATTAAACTTATAAGATTTATCAAATTTAGGCTTGCGCCCTTATACAAGACAGAAGCGAGAGGCTAGCAAGATCAATTTATTATTATTATTTTTATTATTATTATTATCAAAAGTTTAGGGATGAATGTACCCGATTTAAGCTTGTATCTAGATTATTACTTTAAAAAGCTTACAATCTTTGATTAACTTTAAAAGCTTTAAATTTTATATTTCAATTGGGATTCTAAAAGCTATATAATATACATATAGATATCAATTCTGAATAATTTTAAAAATAACTATAAAAGCTGCTAGTAAAATTATTATTATTTTTAATTACAGAGAGTCGAAAGAAAGTCTCTTTATTAGATTTTTCATTTTTAATTTATTTAAATTCAAATTCTAGAATTTATAAAACTTATTTATAAGAATTACTTATAGAGATTGGTTATAGAAATTTAAATTTGTAATATTAAAATTTAAAGAATATAATTATAAAGATTAGTGAATAGTATTTCAATGATATATAAATAATGTTTATATTAAATAAAACTTTATATATTATATTGAGCTAGAAATATAATTCAAGTATTATATTATGATTACCTAAATATTCTATAATATAGGAATATCATAGAAATATTATTCCCTTAACGGGACAAGCCAGGAGATAATACAATGGAAGTACGGTGCTAGTACTAATGGGTATTTGTACTATATCACTAGTACTTCTATAGTTCCCGAGATCCTGAATAATGCTCGAATGATATTAGTAGTATATTGGAACTTGTATATAATATTAATATTATATTTGATTAAAAGTTTACAGAAAGAATGCTTTTAATATAATAATATTAAAAATAATATTGAAGAAATTATATAATATACTATTCATATTAAAATTATAATATAATAATAATAAAATACATTTCATTATATTAATAAAAGAAGTTAGAGAGATTATATTTTATTTAATATCGTTTTGATATCCCTCAAATTCAATTTAAAATATTATTTTAAGAATTGATGTATTGAATTTAAATCATTCGAATTCAATCAATTATATACTTATAATATTATAGTTATATCATAATTTCGAATTTAGAAAGTTTACTATAATTCAATCAAAGTTTGAATACAATAATTAATTATATAATATCGAAATTAATTAATAACCAAATCAATTTTATTTCTCAAATATAATTTTCTCTTTCCATTAAATAATAGCTTTTTTCAATCTAAAATTATTTCAAATTATCAATTACCTTAACGGAACAAGCTGAGAGATAATACGGTGGAAGTAAGGTGCTAGTACGGTTCTAATGGTGCTAGTACTAATGGAGTAGTATTTCTACAATTCCCGAACCTCTGAATAGTATTCGTCGTACTTGAATCCCTAAACAGTACTCGAACAGTACTAATATTGTACTCGAATCCCTAAACAATACTCGAATAGTGCTGATATTGTACTCGAACCTCTAAACAATACTAGTACTGTATCTAATCAAGAACTTAGAGAAAAAAAGCTTTCAATTAAATTATATTAATAATATTAAAATTAATATTAAATTAATTAGATGATATAAAATATTATTAAAACTCTAATATGATAATAATATAATAAATTTTATAATATAAATAAAAAAGATAAGGAAAATCGTATTTCATTTAATATTAGTTTTATACCTCTGAAATCCGATTTTTATTACTATTTCACAGATTAATATATATAATTTGAATTCTTCAAATATAATAAATTATGTATTTATAAAACCGTATTTATATAATAGTTTTGAATTAATAAAATTTATTATATCATAAATAAAATTCTAATAAAATAAACAATAAGATTATATAAAAGTAAATTAGTAATTAAATTATATTAGATTTTTTAATCATATTTTTTGTATTTTTTCGAATAATAGCGTTTTTTTTCCTAAACCCACTTTAGATTATTAAGTATTCAATATTAAAGATTTAATAAAAAGTTTTTTTAAGATTTATATTATAAGCCTTAAAAGAATTAGCTTTAAGATCTATAGAAACTAACTATAGGGGTTTAAATCTATAGTTTCAGGGTTTACAGGGATTAGCTATAAGGGGTGCTATAAGGATACTATAGGGATTAGTAAGTAGTATTTTGATAATACATAAACTATACTTCTATTATATCAAGATTGTATATAATACCCAATCAGAATACAATTCAGAAATCATATTCAGTAAAAGTATAATAAAAGTGATATTCTATATTTCTATTTGGATTATTAAAATAATTAATATTTAATATCTAATAATTTTTTCTAAAACTTATATTAAAGTTTTAATAATAATTAATTTTAAAACTTTTTATGTAATATTTCACTTTTTTTCAAATTTATTTTCAAAAATTAATTTATATAATTTATTAAAGATTCTAAAATCTTATAATATATTATGATATCAAAAAAATTATTCATTATTAAAATTTAATAAAATTTTATAAAATAGTTTATTTTGTTATTAAGTTTATCAATTTAATTGAAGAATTATTAAATTTAATAAAAAGCTTTGATTCTTATCTTAATAATCTAAATAAATATAGAGAATAATATCTCTATTATATATTTATAGAATATAATATCTGAATTATATTTGAATTAGATATTATATATTATTTTAATATAATAAAAGTTCAATTTATATTTTATATATTATCAAAGTATTATTCACTAATCCTTATAATTATATTCTATAAATTTTAAATCTGAAAAATTAAATCTTTATAATTAATTTTTACAAAACTGATAATATATATTTTTAAAAAAACGGTTTAATAAATTTCAAACATTAATTAATTAATAATCTAAAATAAATTCAAATTGAAAAAGGTATTTTGTTAAAAAAAATTATATTCAAAAAATATAATATAATTTGATTAATAATTTATTTTTATAATATTTAAAGAATTAAATTTTAAAAATATAAAATTAGTTTTAAATAACTATAATTTTTCTAAATTTTTTAATTTAAATTATATTATTAAATTATATTATGATCATATTAAAGTTTTAATAAGACTTTTATATTATATAATGAATTGAATATCAAATTTAATATTATTTTATAATTTTATCAGAAATTGTTTTTTCTAATTTTGAATTGAATATAATATTGATATGAGGTGGAGGTTTGAATATAATATTAGTATTATTTAAGAATTCGAATATAATATTAATATTATTTGAATATTATTTAGAGATTCGAGTATTATTTGATTAATATTAATATTATTTAATTTTATAAGTATTATTTAGAAATTTAAATATTGTAGAAATATTATTAGAATTATATTAATATTATATTTTTATTATATTATATTCTAATTTGTTTTATTGAGATTTTTAAATTTAATTTTATAAAATGAAATTAATTTTATTTTAATAATATAAATGAAAATAAAGATAATATATTAATAATATATTTAAGAAATATATATTTTATTTAATTAGAAATATAATATAAAAATTATATTTTGATTCGATATAATATTACCTTAATGACCCAAGTGAGAATGTGGAACGGTACCCCCACTGTACCCCCATGCTGTACGGTACTCAATTGGGATACGGTATCTGAGCTGTATTTCTGATTGGGTATTGTATATAATCCTAATACGGTGGAAGTATGGTTTGCATATTGTCAAAATATTACTCGCTAGTCCCTGTAGTACTCTTGTAGTTATATCCTGTAGACCCTGAAATTATAGGCTTAAATCTTTGTAGCTAACCCCTATAGCTAGCCCTTGTAAACCCCAAAACTAGCTCTTATAGGGCTTATAATATAGATTTAAAAAAAAATATCGTATTAAGCCTTTAATATTAAATACTTAGTAATCTGAAGTGAATTTAGATAAAAAAAAGCTATTATTCAAAAAAATACTAAATATATAATTAAAAAATATAATATAACTTGATTACTAATCAACTTTTATATAATATTTCTAATTATTATATTAGGGTTTTATTTTAAATATAATAAATTTTATAAATTCGAAATCATTATATGAATATAGTCTTATAAATATATAATTTATTCAATTCGAAGAATTTAAATTATATATATTAATCCCTGAAATAATAGTATAAATTGAATTTCAGAGGTATAAAATTAGTATTAAATAAAATATAATTTTACTAACTTTTTTTATTAATATTATAAAATTTATTATATTGTTATTATATTAGAGTTTTAATATTATTATTATATTTTATAATTAATTTAATATTAATTTTAATAAAATTTGATTGAAAACTTTTTTTCACTAAGTTCCTGATTAGATATAGTACTAATACCGTACAGGGGTATTAAGTATTCAATATTAAAAGTTTAATAAAAATTCTTTTTTAAATTTATATTATAAGTTTTATAGGGATTAGTTATAAGATTTATAGAGATTAGTTATAGGGCTTATAGGGATTAGCTATAAGAATTAGTAAATAATATTTTAATAATATATAAATTGTACTTTTATTATATCAGGATAGTATATAATAATCAATTAGAAATATAGCTCAGATATTATATCTGTGGTGGTATAGTAGGAGTATTGTTCCGTATTCCTATTTGGGCTATTCAGGTATTAAAATAACAAATTTCAAGGATATTTTAAAGAATAAATGAAAATATAGAATTTGGGTATATAAAAAGAAGAAATTTTCTTAATATATTATATTAAAAAGTATATTGAAATTATATTATATTGTATTAATTAAATAAGAATATTAATATTTTTAATTCAAGTTTTTTTTTATCTGATTGCTTTTTAAAATTTAAGATTTTTATTAAATTTTTTTATTATTATTTAATCTATATATTTTCAATATATATATATATTTTTTTTTTCAAAAAACTTTTTTTTTTAAAAAAAGAATGTTTTTCTATAAATATTAATATTAGATTTTAATTTTTCATTCTTTTTAAAATAAAAATATTTTTATTTAATATTATTGAAATTATAAAGGTTTTTCATTTTTAAATTTATAAAATCTGTTCATTAATTATAAAAATAAAATATTTAAATTTGAATATATTAAATAAAAGGAATATATTTGAAAATCTAAGAAGAAAAAAGTATTAGAATCAAAGAGATGTAAAATATTATTGAATAAATTATTATTCAAAATTTAATTATATAATAATATAGAAATATTATTATTATTAATAAGATGAATAAGCTTTTAAATCTTATTAGAATTAATGAAATTTATATTTTAAATATATATAAACATTCAAAGGATAAAGGTTATTATTAAATTAAATTTATTATAAAATTCGGATTAAAAAATCTCATAAAGAGTAATAATATAAATAAATTTATAAATATTGAAATTAGATTTTAAAAAATTAAAAAAAATTATATTTATAAATAAAATGAGTATATATTTAATTTTAATAAAAATCAAAATGAGAGTATAAAGAAAATCTTTAAAGATTTAGAATTATTATATTATTCAAAAGAGATATAAAAAAAGAAGTTTGTATTTTAAAATATATTTTTACATAATAAAAAGAATTCTTATTATATATAAAAAAAAAGTTTAAAAAGGATAAAATAATTAATAATCTTAATCTAAAAATTAGAAATATTATAAGATATACTATTAATAAAGAAATATAGGAATTAAAAATAGAAATAAAAAGAATTAGATTATATAATTATTTTAATTAAAAGTTTAAAGAAAAATATATAAAAATTGTTTAAATATATTCTAATAAATCTAACATTTAAATATTAATTGATATTGATATTAATAAATTATTTTAAAGTTTTTGCTTCTATTATTTATAAAAGAATATTAAAAAGAATATTTTGATATTATGATTATAGAAAATAATCTATTTATATATTCTTTTTATTATTCAGAAAAGTTATATAAGTTTTTTAAAATTCTTAAATTATTATAATTAGAAAATCCTTTTAATTTTAATATTATTGAATTTATATAATAATAAATGAAAATAAAAATTATTAAAAAGAAAATATTAATATCAAAAAAAATTAAAAAAGCCAAGAATATAATGCTAATAAAATATATTTTAAGATTATATTTAAAAATGAATTTAGAGAATTTTTATATATATATAGCAAGTTATTAAATCAAAAAAAGAAAATAAATATTTAAAAAGATATTTAAAAGGTATAATGAAGATAAGAGTTTAATAGAATAATAATATCGTTTTAGAGAAAAAGAAAGTTTAATCTTTTTAATATTAATAATAAAAAGGAATGTTTTGAAGATATATATTATATTTAAATTATTGATTTCCTTCATTTTATTTATTTATTAAATTATATAGAGTATTATTTTATAAAGCCCCTATAATCTTTTTCAAAATGATTATAATCTTCATATTATATAATATATGATTAAAATTATAAAAGAAAAGTTATCAAAAGGATTTAAATTTATTAATAAAATAAGTAAAAATTATAAACTTTTTAAATTTATTATTCAATAATATAATAACAAGTCAAACATTTCAAAAAACGTTAAAAAAGTGATTTATTAAATATTATATTAAATAATATACATACGAAATTCGAATAAAACAATTTATTTAAAGTAATTAATTTTATATCAATCAAAAATAATAGAACGATTATTTAATTATAATTCTAATGAGTGGTTGGTAGTAATATATTAATATTTTATATTATAATCTTATTTATTAAAATTATTATAACTTATTATAATATATTAAATATCAATAATTTAGATATTATAATACTTGAATAAATGATATAAAAAGATTATCAACATTAATTTTATTAATAATTTTTATTATATGAAATATTATAAATTTTTTTATTGAAATTATATTGATTTTATTTTTACTTGTAAATACAAAAATAATTAATTTATGAAATCTAGTTAGGTAAAAGAAAATTGATATTATTTATAAATATAGAATAATTCTATATAAATTAATAAAGTAAATACTAATTATTAAAATAATTTATTTTATTTCTTTATAAATAGATTTAATTATTCCAAATTTCTTTAATTAAATAACAGTATAGTGAGATAATAATTCAATATTAATAAACTAAAATAATAATTAAATCTATTTTTAATGTCAAAGTCTTTTTGATATTAAATGAATCTAATATAAATATAATCAACTTCATGATTTATGATATTTTTATATATAAAAAGAATTAAAATTATTCTTTTCAATTCTTTTTTTCAAAAGAAGAAAATAATATCTTAAATATTTTGAATAATATATTTATTAATAATAATAATATGAATAAGTTTAAAATTAATATTATATTATTATATTTTGATAATAAAACCTTGACAACTTAAATAGAAATATAAATAATACCCTTATTATATTCTTATTATACTCCTATGGGATATAATATCCGAATTGTATTTTGATTAAATATTATATACAATTCTAGTATAATAAAAGTATTGTTTATATAATTTATATATTATCAAAATAATATTCACTATTTCTATAATTAGTTTCTGTAGATTTTGAAATTATAAACTCAAATCTTTATAATTAGTTTTTATAATTGATCTCTATAAACCTTAAAACTAATTCTATAGGGTTCAATTTTTTTTTTATTAAATTTTGAATATTGAATTTTTGATAATCTTTTAAAATAGGATTTAAATAAAAAAAAGCTGCTATTTGAAAAAATCTAATAAAAATTATTTACTAATCCATTTTTATATAATCTTATTATTTATTATATTAAAACTTTATTTTTAATATAATAAATTTTATAAATTTGGAATTATCATATAAATATAGTTTTATAAATATATGATTTATTCATTTCGAATAATTTAAATTATATATACTAATTCTTGAAATAATATTATAAATCAAATTTTTAGGGTATAAAACCAGTATTGATTAAAATAAGATTTTTTGTACTTTTTTTATTAATATTATTAAATTTATTATATTTAAGTATCATTGTTATTTCAAAGTTTTAATAATATTATTATATTATATAATCAATTTAATGTTAATCTTAATATGATTTTATTGAAAACTTTTTTTTCTTTAAATTTTTAATCGAATATTATATAAAGGTTTAGATATAATATTAATATTGTTCGAATATTATTTCGAAGTTTGAGTATTATTTAGGGATTTGAATATAATATTAATATTATTTAAATATTGTTTAGGGATTCGAGTATTATAAGTATTACTAACATTGTTTAAAGATTTGGAAATTATAGAAATATTATTAATATAATAGAAATACTATTGTATTAATATTAGTATCATACTTTCATTATATTATCTTCTAGCTTATTTTATTAGGGAATATTATAACAAGTATTATTATTAATATTATAGTAAAAAAATCTATTAATATAATTTAGATTATTTAAAATTATATACATAAAAATATTTTTTTAAATTGTAATATCAGAATTAATATATCGAAATTTTATTGATATTATTTATATTCAAAAATTATGTATAAGAATTAATAATAACTTTCAAAACTAGGTATTTTGAATTAAATTACTTTATATTAATTGATTTTTAGGATTTCTTTAATATTAAGAAAAAAGAAATTGTTTAGAGTTATATATTCAATTAGGTATAATTATAGAAATATTGAACTTTATATTTAATATTAAAGATTGATTCAAAATCAAGATTTATTATAAATTAATATTAAGAATATTATTATTTTATATGTAAATATAAAGGTTGTAATTATTTTGAAAAAGATTAAAGAGGCTTTATGAAGTAATTTCTAATATATGGGATTGAAAATATAGTTTATAATTGGAAGTTGATTGATTTAAAAAGTATATAAGGTTTGTATATTGAGATTGTGTATGAATATGAAAATATTGAAATTTAAAAATCAATAAATCAATTAATAAATCAAAAGTAAAGAATTTTTGAAATAAAATTGAAAAGAATTCTAGAATTTTATAAATTGAAAGTTTTTTAATAATATAATTTTTATAATAATAAATTTTTATTAATAAAAGAAATAATTGATTAAAAAATAGATTAAAATGATTGAAAATTCAAAGATTTTAATAAATTGAATAAATGTTTTTGATTAGTTTAAAGGTTTGGGATTTGTAATAAGAGATAAGGAATTAGCAAAAAAAGGAGGAAGGGAAAGGGGATTAAAAAGAGAAAAGGATTAGAAAAAGAAGGGGATTAGAAAGGGAAGAGAGAGGGGGATTGGAAAGAGAAGAAAGAGGATTAGAAAAAGGAAGGAGGAGAGAGAGAGGAGGGATTAGATTTCCTAGATTTCCTAGATTTCCTAAATTTTCTAGATTTTTTAGATTTCCTAACTTTTTTAGATTTTTTAGATTTTCTAGATTTTTTAAATTTCTTAAATTTTTTAGATTTTTAAAATTCTTAGATTTTCTAGATTTTTTAAATTTTCTAAATTTTTCAGATTTTTTAAATTTTCTAAATTTTCTAGATTTTTTAAATTTTTTAAATTTCCTAAATTTTTTAAATTTTTTAAATTTCCTAAATTTTTTAGATTTCTTAAATTTCTTAAATTTATTAGATTTTCTAGATTTATTAGATTTATTAGATTTATTAGATTTATTAGATTTATTAGATTTATTAGATTTATTAGATTTCTTAAATTTCTTAAATTTCTCAAATCTATTAGATTTCTTGAATTTCTTAAATTTTTTAGATTTTTTAAATTTTCTAAATTTTTTCGATTTCTTAGATTTTCTAAATTTCCTAGATTTTCTATATTTTCTAGATTTCTTAAATTTTTTAGATTGAGGCTTAAAGGCGCCTTCGGCGCCCTTATACGAGCTAGAAGCGAGAGGCTAGCGAAGATTATTATTGTTATTGTTATTATTATTATTATTATTATTATTATTATTATTATTATTATTATTATTATTATTATTATTATTATTATTATTATTATTATTATTATTATTATTATTAAAAAGCTATGTAGTACAAGTGTAGGTGTAGGTTTTGAATGGTGTTAAAAATAATTATGGAGAGTATTAATGAGGCTGTTGTTATTTTTAGCTATAAAGGGCTGAGAAAAAGCTTGTATTCTTTATTATTTATTAAATAAAATAAGACAAAAAAAAAATAATTTAAATATAATACATATCTTTAAATCATTTTTTATTATTATGAATATTGAAATTTTCTTTTCTATAATATTATATTTTTATTTTTATTTAATTCTTATACTTATTGTCTTTTTTGAAAATCTTTTTGAATACTTTTTTTTTTCAATTTAATAACTTTTTATATATATCTAATAATACTTTCAATTTTTTTAAATATAATTTTCAAGTACTTTTTACTAATATTATATCTACTATTATTTGAACTCTTTTTAATTTTTTTTTGATAAACATTTATTATTATTATTATATAGATTTAATAATATTGAAATTAAAAGAATTTCTTGATTATTATAATTTAACAATTTTAAAATTTTTATATATCTTTTTTCGATAATAAAAAGATTAGGTATATAAATATATTGTTTTTTATAATTATAATATTAGAATATTCTTTTTAATGTAGTTTTATAAATAATAAAAGCAAAAACTTTGAAATCATTTATCAATATTGATATCAATCAATAGCCTTAATATTAGATTTATAAATATATATTTCTATAATTTCTATATATTTTTTTTTAAACTTTTGATTAAAATAATTCTATAATTCAACTTTTTTCTATTTCTTTTTAATCTTTATATTTCTTTATTAATATTATATTTTATAATATTTTTAATGTTTAGATTAATATTATTGATTATCTTATTCTTTTCAGATTTTTTCTTTGTATATAATAAGAGTTCTTTTTATTATAAAAAAATATATTTTGGAATATAAACTCCCTTTTTTCCTTATATTTCCTTTTAATAATATAACAATAATAAACCTCTTAAGATTTTCTTTCTATTTCTATTTTACTTTTAATAAAACTAATCATATATCAATTTTATCTATAAATATAATCTTTTTTTAATCTTTTAAATTTTAATTTCAAAATTTTCAAGTTGATTTATATTATTATTTTTTATTAGATTTTTTTAATATAAACTTAATAATAGATTTAGTTTAAAAATAACCCTTATTTCCTTAATATTTATATATATTTAAAATATAAATCTTATTAGTTCTAATAAATTTTAAAAATTTATTAATATCATCGATAATAATAATAATGTAGGAATATTATTATATGATCAAATTCCAAATAATAATCTATTTAATAATATTGTTTATCTGCTTAATGACTTTTTTCTTTTTAGGATTCTAAATATCTTTTTTTTGTTAAATATATTCAATTTCTTTTTTTTTTATAATCCTTTTTTATAACTAATTAATGAACTTTATAAATTTGAAAATAAGAGATTTTAATAATTTTAATAATATTAAATAAAGAGATTTTGATTTTAAAGAAAATAAAAAATTTCAATTTGATATTTATTTTTATATAAAAAGATTTTTTTTTCCAAAAAAAATAAAAAATTGAAATTTAATATTAATATTTATATTAAATCTTTTTTTTTAAAAAAAAACGAGAAAACTTTGTTTTTTAAAAAAATATATATTAGAAATATATAAATTGAATTATAACAAAAAAGGAATTTGAAGAATTTATAGAAAATAAAGATTTATTAGAAGCTTTGATCGAAATCTTAAATTCTAAAAAAAATCTAAAAAAGCTTGAATTAGAAATATTAATATTATTATCGAATTAATATAATATAATATAAGTTAGATATATTTTTTTATATAATATATCAATAGAATTAATTCTTTTTATATGTTATGAGTATTAATATAGTATCGATATTGGATTAATTATTAGTTTGAAAGCGAAGAGTTTTTATATATATTTGTTTCAAAAAAAGAATTCTAAAGAAATCAATAAAAATTTTATTTTTTAGGTTTATACCTTAACGGAACAAGTCAGGAGATAATATGGTGGAAGTATGGTACTAGTATTAATAGAGTAGTATTTCTACTATACTAGTAGTATTTCTACGGTTCCCAAATCTTTGAACAATACTCGAACCCCTGAACAGTATTCGAAACCCTGTACGGTACTAGTAGCGTACCCAATTAGGAACTTAGAGAAAAAAAGCTTTCAATCAAATTATATTAATATTAATATTAAATTAATTATATAATACAATAATAATATTAAAACTCTAATATAATAATTTTATAATAAGTTTCATAATATTAATTAAGAAAATAGGTTTTTATTTAATAATAGTTTTGTATCTCTAAAATTCGATTTATATTACTATTTCAGGGATTAATATATATAATTTAAATTATTCGAATTTAATAGATTATATATTTATAAGATTATATTTAGATAATAATTTCAAATTTATAGAATTTATTATATTTAAAATAGAGTTCTAATATAAATAATAATGATATAATATAAGAATTAATTAATAATCAATTAATATTATATTTTTTAAATATATTTTTTATATTTTTTATATTTTTTGAATAATAGCTTTTTTTTGTTTAAATTCATTTTAAAAGATTATTAAGTATTCAATATTAGAAATCTAATAGAAATTCTTTTTTAGATCTATATTATAAGCTTTATAGGGATTATTTATAGGGTTTATAGAGATTGGTTATGAGGTTTATAGAGATTAGTTAGGTATAAGGGTTAGCGAATAATATTTTAATAATATACAAATTATACTTCTATTATATTAGAATAATATATAATATCTAATTAGAAGTACAGCTCAGATACTGTGTCCGTAGGGGTACGGTTGGGGTACCGTTCCGTATTCCTACTTGGGCTATTAAGGTATCTATATTATATTAATTATTATCTTGTATTGATTCTAATAATTCTTTTCATTCAACCCTTTAAAACAAACTATCAATTAGTTTTTGGAAATAGTTTCAAAAGTTTCGAAAACAATCTTTTTAAAGATCTTATTTTTATCAAACTATAATATATTTACAATATATTTATAATATGTTTACAATATACTAGTAGTATATAATCAATATTATTTAAATCAAGATAACCTTTACTTCATTTATTAAAATTAAATTAAAAGAAAATTAAGAAAAGAAAATCTTTGATATAAATTTTTCAAAATACTTATCTTTATAATATATCTTTAATATCTTTTCCAAATAAAATATAATAATTGAAAAAAAAAAATTGAAAAAAGAAAAAAAAAAGCTTTTCTATAAAGCGATTACGAATTCTATTTTAAATAATATTTATGAGATACGAGTAATATACTTATTTTATATTATTAAAGATAACAATAATATTTATTTAATATTTCAAACCTTTTATTAGGAAAAAATAATATCTACAAATTACTAGTACCTTAATGGCCCAAGTGGAAATACGGAACGCTACCCCCACCGTACCCCTATGGGATACGGTATTCGAATTATACTTTGATTGAATATTGTATACAATTCTGATATAATAGAAATATAATTCGCGTATTGTTAAAGTATTACTTATATACCCCTATAACTAGTTCCTATAAGCTCTATAGCTAGCCCCTATAGGCCCCGAAATTATAGGTTCAAATCTCTGTAGCTAGTCCCTGTAGGCTTTAAAGCTAGTTCTTGAAGGACTTATAATACAGGTCCTCTAGTATTAAATGCTTAGTAATTTGAAGTGGGTTTAAGCTAAAAAAAAGCTATTATTTCAAAAAAAAAAGGAATTTATATTTAAAAAACATAATATAGTTTGATTACCAATCATGTTTTTCATTATATAATTAATTATTATATTATTATTATTTATTAATTAATTTGTTTTATAATATATTTTTCTTTGAATATATAAAACTAGTTTTGGGATTTTAATATTTTTAGATTATATTTATAGATTTTAGGTTGAATAATATTTATTTTCTTTTTATTTTTCTTATTTTTTGAATTTTTTTTTTTTTCTGGAAAGTTATTTTATTAAGATATAATCTTATTTATTAAATATTTCTGAAAGGATTTGATATTTTTATTAATAATTAATATATTAAGTCTTTTTTATCTTTTTAAATTAATAATAATATTTTTGAAAAATAAAGGAGCTAGAATATTTAGGAATTCAATGATTGAATTTCTAATAAATAGAATATTCTCAAAATAGTTTATATTAGTTTTTTTTAATATATTAATTATATTATATTAAAAATTGAAATTATATTATTATTTATTATTTTATTAAAAAATAATATTAGAAAAATTTTGATTAAAAATTCTAAAAATATTTTTGAATTTAAAGAATATCAAATATTTATTGATTCAAATATCTATTTTTGATTTTGCTATTAGTTTATATATAAATTCTTTATTAATTAATTTTAATATTATTTTAAAAATAATTATTCTAATTAATTTAATAAATTTGTTTTGAAATTTGATTTTATAAATTATAATAAAAATTATAATAAATATAATATTTTTTTGAAAACTATTCTAATATAAATTGATTTGTTAATAGTTTTTTATTTCAATTTATAGGTTTTTTTTATTTATATAAAAATATTCTAATTATTGATTTTTATTTACTTTATTATTATATATACTTTAATATATAAATTATCTTTTAGAATAAATATTATAACTATTTCTATTAGAATATTAGTTTTCACCTTTTATATTTTTATTTAGATATTGAATTCTATAAACTTTTTATATTAAAGTTTCTTAAAAAGTTTTCGAATAACCTCAAAAACATTTAATATATCAATTAATTGAATATTACTAACTATTATCATTATATCATATTATATATACTATAATTGAATATTCAAATATTAAATAACTAAATCCAAATTTTCAGATTACTTTAAAACTTTATCTTTTTAAAATTAGTTTATTATTATAAAAGATTTTTATATAAAAAATAATTTTATTAAAAAGTAATAAAGTTATTAAAATTTTTGAAATAATTAAAAAAAAAATTACTTTAAAATAGGAATTGAATATTTTTTTTAAATAAAATAAAGGATTATAATAAAAAGAAAAGAAAATTATAAAAAAAAAGGATTAATACAATATAAAAAGAATAAAGTGAATATAAATAATTAAATTTAAAAAAAAATAAAAATATTTATTTCTTTATAAAAAGCATTTTTATTTAACTTTTTTTATTCTTTTATAAAAAGAAATAAAGAATATAATTAAAAAAAAAGTTCAGAAAAAAAAAAGATTTTGAAATTTTCAATAGAAATAAAAACAAATATTCTTTCTTATTTAAATTTTAATAAATATTTACTTTTCTTATTATATAAAAAAAATATTACTTTTATTAATAAACTAATAACTAGAATTTTGATAAATATATAATTGAATTCTTTTAAAATAATTATTATAATTTAAAAAGTTTTGCTTATTTATATATAATTTATTATTATTTCTATATTATTAAAGTATTGATTTATATAATTCGATTAATATAATTCTAATAAGATTTCTAATAAGTTCTTATATTCCAATTAATTTTTTTTTAAAAAAAAATTTTAATAAAAAATAAATTTTTTTTTTTTAATAAATTTCTTAAAAGAAAAATCTATATAGATTTTATTAATTAAAATATTATCTATTTCTTTTAAAATATAAATACTTTTATTCGAATTAATAATTATTATTCAATATAATCCAAATTATTAATATATAAGCTTTCTTTTATATAATATATTAATTTTTGATTATAGATTATATTAAAATATAATATCTCCTAACTTGATATTTTTATTTATTATATTATTATTTTTATTAAAATATACTTTTCTATCTAAATAATAATACTTTTTTCAAAATATAATCTCTTTTATATCAATATTCTGTGTTTTTAATTGTTAAAAGTATAATATTAATAATTTTATTTAAATTATTATAGATTTCTAATTAAAAATTTTTTAGATATAGAATCTTATTTTGATAAATAATATTGAATAATAGCTATAGATTATATAAAATAAAGTTAGATTAATTAATTAATATATTATAATCCTATTAACAAATAATATTATATTGAAATATCTAAACCATCTCTTTTTCTATTTATTATTTTAAATAATCTATTAATAATGAATTAATAATCTTTTTGAATTTGATTATTTACTTTAGAATTGTATATAAAAATTTGTATTTATTAAATATTATATTTTTTTAGAAAATATATTATATATACTTTGTTTTTCAGTTTTCTATTTATCAAAACCTTATTAAAAATAAAATATTAATAAATAATATTTTAAAAGAAAATAGTTACAATTTATAAAATAATATTCTGAAACATTTTATCTTCTATTTATTCTAACAAATTATTTTTTAATAATATAAAATGTTTATAATTATTATTAGAAAATATATATATAATATCCAAATCATATTTTATTAATATATATTTATTTATATAAAATACAAAAATTTCTTTTAAAGATTTGATTATTGAAATTAACAATTTGAATAGAAATTGATAAATTTCTTAACAGTTTTATATATCTCTATTTAATAATATAAATAAAACACTTTATTAAAAATACTTTTTATATCTTTATATTTATATATTTTATATAAATTTCTAATAAATATATTTTGTTTTTTCTAATTATTAATTATTTTTCTTAAAAATAATTGTTTAATATCAATCTTAAAAAAACAATTATTTTAAATATAAAAACTAAAAACTTTTTTTTTAAAATTCCTGAAAATTTCTTTTATTATTCTTTTAAGTTTTTATAATATTATTTAATATTTAATTATTTTTTAATTATTTTTATTATAAATCAATTTCAATATATAACTTTATTTATTTTTAATAAAATTATAAGGAATAAGGATATCTTAAATCTTATCAAATTTATTATTAATTTATTTATTAATATTATCATTTAAACTTTTTTCTATTAAAATTCAAATAATATATTTAATCTATAAAAAAGTCTATTTATTACAATATAGATTATCCCTTTTATATATCAAATTTCAAAATTAAAGAATTTAATCTATATAATCTATTTTATTATTAATATTTTTAGAAAATCTATTGTAATTTTATTCAATTAAATAACAAGAACTTTAATATCAATTTCAAAAGAAAATAAATTCTATACAAATTATATCTATATTTTCGAAAAATTTCGAATACCTCTCTATATTCTCTTTTTATAATATTATAATTTTTTTTTATATTATTCTACAAATCGTTTTTAAACCTAATTATAATATATTTACTATTAAATTCTTAACCTAAAATTACACTCTAATTATCAAGACTAATATCTATATCCAAAATAATTATTTCAATAATTAAGATATCTTTATAATTTAATAATATTAAAATAAAAGATTTAATTAATTTAATTTTTAATAATTTTATAGTTTTTATTTATTCTTTTATTCAAATAAACTTTCAATCTTTTTTTAATAAATAATATAATAATTCTATTTTTAAACAAATTTCTTAATTTATATACAATAATACATATATATTCTCAGAAATATTTATAATTCAATAATATTTTTATATTTAGATTAATCTATAATTCAAATAATCTTTGATTATTATAACATTCGATTCTTAAAATCAATTATATATCCAACGATTTTTATATTGTTATAATATTATTTGAATTTTGCTTTAATTAAAAATTTTGTTTTTTTTATATATTTTAAAGTTTTATTAATTTTTTAAATATATTCAAAAATAAATTTTTATATTTTAAAAATTATTTTCTTATTATCAAAATTAGTTTTGAATTTTTTTATTTTTTTATTATTCAAAAATAATATTATTATTTCAAATATTAAATTATTTAAAATCTTTATAATAATTTTATAAAATTAAAAAATAAAATTTGTAATACTCTAAAGTAATATAATATAATATAATAATCTAAAAGGTATTTGAAATATAGTTATATTACAACTTTCTATAACTAGTAGAATTTAATTATAATTTGAAAAAAAATTAATTGAAAATATAATATAATATTCTATAAATTTTTTTATAAAGATATTAGTATTTAATAATAAATTTATATTTCTAATTAAATATTTATTAAGTTTTATTATTATATTTATAAATTAATAAATGTTAAAAATCTTTTTTTTTATAAAAAATTATAAATTTCTGTAAAAGTTATTTATATATTCAAGAATTTTTTGATTTTTTTTTATATAAAATATTTTCAAAATGATTTCAATTAAAGTTTTGGAATTGGAAAATTAAGTATTTATTATATTTTGTAAGAAATAATTCAGATTTTTTATAGAAAAACTATTTCTTTTTATATATATTTTATATAAATCTAATTAAAAACAAAAGCTTTTTTTTAATTTAATAAATATATAAATAATAGATTTTATTTTCAAATAAAAAATATTTTTTTAAAATGAATTTTCTTTTAATTTTTAATAATTAATTAATAATCTTCTAGTTTTTTATTGAATTAAAAAATAAAATAATTTTTTTATTTTTTTGAAAAATATAAATAAGGATTTTGTTTC
This sequence comes from Botrytis squamosa, assembly GCA_014898485.2. Classification (NCBI taxonomy): domain Eukaryota; kingdom Fungi; phylum Ascomycota; class Leotiomycetes; order Helotiales; family Sclerotiniaceae; genus Botrytis; species Botrytis squamosa. Next base: position 576,635 of record RCTC02000004.1, read on the forward strand.
TTATATCTTTTTAATCAATTATTTTTTCTTTTTAATTTTTTATTTATTAAATTTTTAGATTAATTTAAAAAAAGTATTTTAATTGTCTTATTTTTATATAAAATATTAATATATAATTTAATATAATTTTATTAAATTTTAGTAAAGTTATATCTTAATAAAAAACTTATATTTATTCTAATATTCTATCTTTTTAGAATATTAGATTTTAGTTTTTTATTATACAAAAAGAAACTAAAATCTTTTAATTAATATACTATATACTTACTTAATTTTTTCTATTATTATCTATAACCATAATATATTAAAATCTATTTTTATAAATAAAAATAACTTTTCTATAATAATTTGTAATATTTCTAAAATAAATTATTATATATATTTTCTATTATAAATAAATTAATAATATTTAATATATTCTTAAAAAATTCTTATACATTCTTATAAAACCCTTTAATATTTATTTCTATAAAATTAATATTAATAATTATTACTTATACCAAACTTTTTAAAAAATTAAATTTTATTATTAAATTTATATTAATTAAATTGATTATTAATCTGAAATTCGAAATGACTTTAATAGATTTATAATTATTAAAAAATATTTTGATATAAAAAAGATTTTTTTTTATCATTTTAAAAGAATATATTTATTATATTATAAATAACTTCTAAATAAATTATATCTAAAATTCTAATATATTTTATTGATTTAAAAGAAATAAAAAGTTTATTAATTATTTTTATTATAAAATTATCAAATACTAAAGATCTTATTAGATTATTTATTTTTATAATTTACTTTTTCTATATATTAAAATATTCCTTAATAATAAAGCTTATAATAACTAGAATTTCAATTAAAAATATCTTTTGATTAATAATTTTTATTATATTATAATTATTATTTATTATATAAAAGATTATTTTCTATCTTAATTTTTTAATTTTATTTTATATTTTTTTAATTACAATCTTTATAATAAAGTTTTCTGTATTATAAGATTAAATATTTATAGGATTTTTTTATATAGTATTTTGTAATATTATATTAATAATAAATTATTAATAATTAAATTTAAGGATTTTATTTATAAATAAAATAAAAGATTTTAAAAAATGTTTGAATATACTTTTATTATTCTATTTAAACTATTATATAACAATTTGTCTTATCTTCTTTATACATTTTTTATAATATTTATATACTTTTAAACTATATAGATCTTATTATTTATTAAAGTATTAATTAATTTACCTTTTATATCTACAAATTATATAATTTCTTTATCTTCTTTAGATTTAATCCAATTATTCTGAAAAACTTGAAATCTGATTTTTTTGATTAAATTCTAATTAGTTTTAGAATTATATAAAATTGAAATAGATTTATTTGATTTACCCCTAAGTTTTTAATTTAATTAATTTATATTATTGTAATATATAAATCTTTTTTTAATATATTCTCAAAAAATTGAATAATCTTTTTTAAAAAATAATCCTTATCTTTAAATTATTTATTATTACAAATATAATACACTTTCTTATAAATTGAATATATAGCTTTTATTATTTTGAAATTAATAATAATATTAATAGTAATAGAAAAGGAAATCTAAATTGATTTTTGAATTATAATCTAAAATACTTCTTTAATATTAAAATTAAAAAAATCTTTTCTATTTCAATTTTTCTTTTAATTCTAAATCTTATTATAACTCATTCCTTTATGAAAAAAACAAAATTATTTAGAAATTTAGTTATTTTTTTAAACTTGTTTATTTTTTGAATTATTAGAATATTTTTTTTTGTATTTTTTAATTAAAATAATAGATTTCAATATTTTATTAAAATCAGAATTTTGTTATTATTATCATTGAGAAGGATATATTGAAATTCAGATTTTATATATTATATTATTTAGTAATATATTCTATTCTAATTTATTATACTAAACTATTTTATATTATATTTAATTATAATAATATATTTTCAAAAAACTTTGAATAATATACTTTTGAAAAAAAGTTAATAATTTTACTTTTTATTGAAGTTTTATTTTTAATAAATTATTATGTAATTTGATTAATTTATTAAATATAATAATTAAAATTATCAATTCCTATTCCTTTTTTCTTTTTATACTTTTTAATAAACTTCTATAAATAATTATAGGAATATATCTTTTAAATAAAATTGTTATTAAAATATTCTTTAAAAAAATAAATTTGAAATACTTCTTTCAATTTTATCTTTTTATTTATTATTTCTTTATAATTTTAATCTTTTTTTAAAATAAACAATTTATTTAAAAAAATATATATATTCAAAAGTTTTCAATTTATATTCAATAATTTTGAAAAAAATATTTCATTTTTTTATATTATTTAATAATATTAAAATCTTTAAACTATAATATTTTAATTATTTCAAATAAAAAAATTAGAAATATAAAAATCTTGAAAAAGTAATTCAAATAAATAATAAGTTATTTAATATTCAAGTTTTCTTTTATTTATTTTAAATCAAAATCTTTTTTCGATTTTTTATTATCATTTATTTTTTGATTAACTAGAATTATAATTAATTCTAATAAGTTTTTTTCTTGATTATTAATATTAAGAATATTAATAATAAATAAGGAAATCAAAAATTCAAAATTTATAATAAATAATTCATTTTTTTAAAACTTAATTTTAAAATCAAAAATAAATATATTATTAATTGATTATTATTTGTATATAATGATATTAATATAATATAAGAAATAATTAAATAATTAAATAAATAATAATCTTTTATATAATATAAATATAAATTTTCTTATTCCCTTTTTTAATAATTTTATTAAAATTTAATAAAATTATATTCTCCAAAATTTTTATTTTTTAAATCTTATAAAAAAGGAGAAAGATAAATTATAAATTAATATTTTATTATAGAAAACTTTAATTATTAATTTTTTTTGAAAATATTTCTAAATATTCTGAACTTGAATCAAATAAATCTTTTTTATAAATAATCTTTTATTTAGATTTAATAATAATCCTTCTCCAATTTTATTATAAACAATTTTGAGTTTTTTAAAATAATTAAATTTTATTTCAATATAAACAATATCAAAGAATATAAAGATTTTTTAAAAATTCAAAATTTCTTATATTGAAATATAAGAAATAAATATTATTTAACCTTTTTCAGATTTATTTTATAAAAAAAAACTTTTTTTTTCAAAATTGATTATTTATTTAGATTTTTATAAAAGTTGTTAAAAAGATTTTTATAAATTATTTTTATAATTTTTCTATAATAATAAAATATAATCTATTTATAAATAACTTTATTTTATTTCAGATTTATATAAAGCTATAATTTAGTTTTTAAAGAAAAATGTATTCCTTTTTTTATTTATTATTAGATTAATATTATTCAATTTTTTTATAATATTGAATAACTTTTTATTTCTTTATTTTTTATTAACTTTTCTAAATTAATAATTTTTTATTTTTTAAAATAATTCAAAAATTCAGATTTATATATAATTTTCTGATTTTTAATATTCTTTTTTTTATATAAATTGTTAATATAAAAGAGTAAAAGGTGATAGAATTATAAAATAGTTTTTTATAAATATTACAAATAAATTATTAAGATATAATACTTCTAGTAAAGAAAAAAAAAAGCAGGTTTTATATAATATATTATAAAATATATAAAAGGATAAATAGAAATTAATTTTTTTTTTTCAAATTATATAAAAAAAATCTATAAATACTCACTACAGAAAGAGGTCACATAACCAGTACCAAGTTTCGCTCACAGTATTGTTTATATGATTTATATATTGTTAAAGTATTATTTACTAATCTTTATAATATTCTTATAGCTATATTTTATAAACCCTAAAACTATAAACTAAAACTTCTATAGCTAATCCTTATAGACCCTAAAGCTAGCTTTATAGAGCTTATAATATAGATTCAAAAAAATTCCTATTAGACTTTTAATATTGAATACTTAGTAATCTTTTAAAGTAAATCTAAACACAAAAAAGCTATTATTTAAAAAATATAAAAAATAAAATTAAAAAACCTAATATAAATTAATTATTCATTAATTTTTAGATAATATTATTATTTATTATATCAAAGCTTTATTTAAAATATAACAAATTTTCTAAACTCGAAATCATTATATAAATAAAGTCTTATAAACATATAATTTATTAAATTCTAGCATTACAAATTATATATATTAATCCCAGAAATAGTTTTAGGGGTATAAAACTAGTATTAAATAAAATACAATTTTTTTTACTTTTTTTATTAATATTATAAATTTTTTTATATTATTATTATATTAAAGTTTAAATATTATTATTATATTATATAATTAATTTAATATTAATTTTAATATAATTTGATTGAAAGCTTTTTTTCTCTAAATCCCTAATTGAGTATGGGACTATTACTGTACAGGGTTTCGAGTACGGTACTAGCACTGTTCGAATACAGTACTAGTACTTTTCGAGTACTATTCAAAGATTCGAATACTGTTCAAGGATTCGAATACTGTTCAGGATTCTGGAACCATGGAAATACCACTCCATTAGTACTAGTACCGTACTTCCACCGTATTATCTCCCAGCTTGTTCCATCAAGTTATATAATATTATATAAAGAGAAAAGTCTATCTAGGTAATTGATTATTCTATAATTAATTGAAATCACTAATTGAAGCTGGTTGCAAACAATTGATATTATATCGAATAGCTTATATTTAATCAAAAACAAAATAACATTCTGCTGGAATTGTTTATCTAAAGATAATTGCAAATAAGCTATTTTCAGGATTCCAGATTATTTACCGGATTTCTCTTAGATTTCGAACATTCAGTAAAAAGCTAGGTAATAAAAATCTATTATTTTTCAGGATTTTCAGGATTTTTAAATCTCTCAAACATTTTCTGTATTTTCAATCATTCCCCGGATTTCCAAATCTTTTTCTAGATTTTTCGGATTTCTTAGATTTCTATTATTTTCAGAATTTTGAATATTATATAACATCGAAAATGCTATTAATTTCTAATTTTATCAATTTTATATACTTTCGATAAATCAATAGAAAGCTAATAGAGCTTTGTTATTTTGGAGTTTTCAAAATTTTCAGGATTTTTAGATTTTAAGAGTATTAGTTCAGCTAGCTCATAAAACTTCATCATTTTCAGGATTTTCAGAATTTAGAATACTATTTATTAATAAATTATTATGGAATTCTAATTTTATATATTTTATATACTTTTAAAAACAAAAACCGAAAAAAAGGAAGATAAAATCCTATCGAATATAAATTGGATTATATGAATTGGATTATATGGATTGGTTCTTGGTACTTTTATATTACTATATAGCTTTTTTCAAGTTATAGAAAAACTGAATCTTATAAAATACCTAAGAATATAGGTATTATAATTAGCTTGTTATAGAATTTAATTAGATTTAAAAGATGAGATTGATTTAATAACAATTAATTGTCGAATAATTTTAAAGTTTTTGTATATAAAAACTTTCAAGAATAATAGTCTAAAAAAGGCTTTATTATAATATAAATATTAATATAGAATCGATATTAAATCAATTATTAATTCGAAAGCGAAGAGTTTTTATATATATATAATTTCAAAAAAAAGATTTTAAAGGAATCAATAAAAAGTCTTATTATTAGGCTTATATCTATATTATACTAGTCATCACCTTATATTGATTTTAACATTATATATCTAAATTCTATATTTTCATTCATTATTTAAAATGCTTTCAAAATTCTCTATTTTAATAATAATTTTCTATAAATTCTATATATATATATAATTATTAGTTTATTATATTTTTTATAAATCTATAAGCTTATAAATACTCTTTAAATTACTATAATTTAATAAATCATAATCATATATTGATAAAAATAGGATTTCAAGTTTAAATTCTATAAAATGTTTATAATCTCTTTCAATATAATCACAATCTCTATAAATTGTTGATTAAGTCGGGTACCCTACTTTTGGGCCATCTTTTATTTGGATCACCTTAAAAATTTATATTATATAATATTAAAATATTAATTATTTAATAACTATTTAGTATTATTATAAATATTTGAGAATACACTTTCATTATTATTATTAATATTTTCTATATCAATTTCACATTCTTTTATTGCAATTTATATCTCTCTAATCTATTTAATCTTCAAAAACTTTAAATTTGAACTAGTTTTTATCTAATACTTTTTTTTTGAAAACAATTTATACTAATTAATATTCTAATTGCTTTATTCAATATCCAGATCATAAAAATTCATAATCCTTAATATCAAATCTCTTGATAATTTTTCTAAAAAATTAATAATAAATATAAAAATCAGTTTTTTTATTTTAAATCAATATATAAATATATAATCTTAAATCACTAGCTTATTAAAACATTGTAAAAATTGAAATTATAGATTTCTTATTTTATTAATATATAGAATTATTATCAGAATATAATTTCTGATTTGTAATTTCTTTATTACTATTTTCAAATAACAATTTCAATATAATAAACTTAATATAATTTAAAAGCTATAAATCTAAAGCTTTTTATTTAAATAATATATTATACTCTATTAAATTATCTAATTATATTTTCTAATAATATATAAGGAAAATAGTTTTTTTAAATACTCTGAATATCTGGATTCTAATAAAGAGGCTAATTTATTAAAATAATGTCTATATACTTTTTTAAGAAATGAAAATATAAATAAATTAAAAGGCTATAGAATATATAATAATAGAAATAAAAAGTGTATATTATATTTAAAATATTTATATATAAATTTGATAGTTTTATAATTTTTATATTCATTCAATATAAAGAGTTTCAATTTATTCGATAAAGAAAAAGCTATTTAAGATATAAATATTTTTTTAAATTATTTTAGAATAATATTATTTATAATCCATTCATTTTCTATAATAATAAAATATTATTCTTTATAGGAATTCAAATTGCTTGGAAACTATTATTATTGTACTAATTTTTTTTTAATATAATAAAAGAATTAAGAACTCTTCTTATAATTGAAATATATTTCATAAATAATATTCAAGCTTTAGAATTAGACTGCTTTTTCTAAATAAAAGGATATTCTAAGCTTTCTGGGATTAATCTATTTAGTCCCTAGTCTTTTTATATATTTACTTTGTTTATATTATATCAATATTAAGTTTAGAATAACAAATTGAAGATAAATTCAATTTTAGAAACCATTGATTAATAATATTAATAATTATATTATTAATATATACTGAATTGATCTTAAATTGTTTTTTGATATTAATCTCTAGATTTCTTCAAAAAAAACCTATAATCTATTATTTTCTAAATATAGAATCACTTTTTCTAATATCAAAAAAATATTCTCCAATTTCACAAATTTAATAATATATAGAATTAATATCTAAAAACTTTTAGATTAATATTTAATCTATTAATTGTTTTTTTTTAATCAAGATTATCTTTTATATATATTATATACCTTTTTAATAAAATAAATAGTTATTTATATAATTTTGAAAAATAATTCTTGGAATTCTATAATTCAAAATAGTTTATTAAATTGAATATTTATTCATTATTATATATAAAATCGAATGAATATCAACTTTAATATATATTTCAAATATAATATAATTAATAATATATCAAAATTTCAAATCAATTGATCTAAGTATTGTAAAATTATTAAAAAATAAATAAAAAAAGTTCCTTTTTGTAATGAGATTTTTTGAAATGATCTAAATAAGAAATGGCTCAAAAATGGGGTACCCGACTTATACTTTAATAAAACAAAATAGGAGATATTATAATAAAATTATAGTATTAATATTAATAAAATAGTATTTCTATAGTTTCTAAATCTTTGAATAATATTTATGATATTAGTATTAATAAAATGATATTCGAATCTCTAAAAAATATTCAAATAATGCTAATACTATATTCAAATCCTTATATAATATTAATACTATATCTAATCAAGGATTTAGAAAAAAATCTTTTAATTAGAATTTATTAAAATTGATATCAAATTAATAATATAATATGATAAGAATATTAAAACTTTTATATAATAATAATATAATAGATTCTATAATATCAAAAAAAAAGTTAAAAAAATCATATTTCATTTAATACAAGTTTTATATCCCTGTAATTTTTTATATAAAATTATTTCAAGAATATTTTACATATATATAATTTGAATTATTTAAATTATTTAAATTGTGTATTTATAGAACTATATTCATATAATAATTTCGAATTTATAGAATTTATTATATATAAAATAAAACCTTAATATAATAAATAATAATATTATATAAAATTGATTAGTAATCAAATTATATTAGATTTTTAAAATATACTTTTCGTATTTTTTCAAATAATGACTTTTTATAATTTAAACTTATTTTAAGAGATTATTTAGTATTCAATATTAAAGGCTTAATTAGAATTCTTTTTTTTGAGTTTATATTATAAACTTCATAAAAACTAGTTTTAGAATTTACAAAGATTAGTTATAAAACTAATTATAGAGGTTTGAGTTTAAAGTTTCAGAATCTATAGAATCTTATTATAAGAGTTAATAAGTAATACTTTAATAATATACCTTAATGGAACAAGCTGGGAGATAATACGGTGGAAGTACGGTGCTAGTACTAATGGAGTGGTACTTCTACCCCTAAACGGTACCCGAACAGTGCTAGTACCGTACTCGAATCCCTGTACAGTACTCGAATAAGGACTTGAAGAGAAAAAGCCTTTAATAAAATAATACTAAAATTGATATTTATTCAATTATTTAATATAATAATAATATTAAAACTTTAATATAATAATAATATATTGAATTTCATATTATTAATAAAAAAAGTAAGAAAAATCGTACTTTATTTAATACTAGTTTCCTACCCCTGAAATCCGATATATACTATTATTTCAGGGATTAATCTATATAATTTAAATTATTCAAATTTAATAAATTATATATTTATAAGACTATATTTATATACTGATTTCGAATTTATAAAATTTATTATAATTAAAATAAAGCTCTAATATAATAAATATTAATATTATATAAAAGTTGATTAGTAATCAAGCTATATTAGATTTTTTAAATATATTTTTTGTATTTTTTCGAATAATAGTTTTTTTTGCTCTAGACCTACTTCAGATTACTAAGTATTTAATACTAGAGATCTAATTGAAAGTTTTTTTTTTAGGCTTGTATTATAAGCCCTATAAAAGCTAGCTTTGAGGCCTACAGGGGTTAGCTACAAGGCTTACAGAGGCTAGCTATAGGGGTTTGAGCCTATAGTTTCAGGTCCTACAGGGTATAGCTATAGGGGCTAGCAAGTGATACTTTGATAGTGTGCAAACTGTATTTCCATTGTACTAGGGGTGTATATACTATACCCAATCAGGAGTACAGCTTAGACACCGTATCCTAATTGAATACTGTATAGCGTGGGGGTACGGTGGGGGTACTGTTCCATATTACCACTTGGGCTATTAAGGTATAAACTATATTCCTATTATATTAGAATTATATAATACTTAATCAGAATACAGTTCAGATATTATATTCTGTAGGGGTATAGTGAGAATATCGTTTCATATTTCTATTTAGGTTATTAAAGTAAATAAAATTATAAATTATATATTATATTTTATATTTATTAACTAATACCTAATAAAGGATAATTTTAATATGTAATATAATATATTCAAGTCTGATATTCATACTACTGATTACAAAAAAGAACTAGCAAATTAATTATTTATTAATAATATAGAATATATTAGTATATTAAGAAGATCTATTTACTTAATAGATTGATTCTTAATTTGATTTTTTCTATTTTATTTATATAACTTTTTAGTATAAAGAATCTGAATATTACTTTAAATTATATCTAAAATAAGAATTATATTCATTCTCAATAAAAATCTTATTACCTTAATAGCTCAAATGAGAATATAAAACAATATCTTTATTATATCTCTATAGAATATAGTATTTGAATTATATGCCTAATTAAATATCTTATATTATTTCAATATAATAAAAACACTATTTATACGGTTTATATATTATTAAAATATTATTTATTAGTTTTTATAACTAATCCCTATAAGCTCTAAAACTATAGACTCAAATCTTTATAACTAGTCTTTGTAAGTTTTAAAACTAGCTTTTATAGAGCTTATAGTACAAATTTGAAAAAAATTTGTTATTAGGCTTATAGTATTGAATGCTTAGTAATTTTTTAAAATAGGTTTAGATAAAAAAAGCGATTATTCAAAAAAATACAAAAGATATATTTAGAAAATTGAATATAGTTTGATTACTCATCAATTTTTATATAATAAATTTTATTAATTCGAAATTATTATATAAATATAGGATTATAAATATATAATTTATGAAATTCAAATATTTTAAATTATTTTATTAATTGAATTTAAAGAATATAAAATTAATATTAAGGAAAATATCAATTTTCTCATTTTTTATATTAATATTAAAAAATTCATTATATTATTATTTTATTAAAATTTAATATTATTATTATATTATATAATCAATTTAATATCAATTTTAATATAATTAATATAATTTGATTGAAAGCTTTTTTTTCTAAGTCTTCAATTGAATATAGTATTAATATTATTTAGGAATTTGAGTATAATATAAGGGTTTAAGTATAGTATTAGTATTATTCGAGTATTATTTAGGGATTCGAGTATTATTTTATTAGTATTAGTATTACGAGTATTATTTAGAGATTCAGGAATTATAGAAATACTATTCTATTAGTATTAGTATTACTAGAACTATAGAAATACTACTCTATTAGTATTAGTACCGTACTTCCATTGTATTATCTCTCAGCTTGTTCCGTTAAGGTATTATAATAATATTATTATAATTCTAATCCTAATATAATATATATAAACAATTTTATTATTTAGACGAAAAGTAGATTTTATATTAAAATTATTTTATTCAATTTATATATATATATACCTTAACAGGACAAGCTGGGATATAATACGGTGGAAATACGGTGCTAGTACGATTCTAGTAGTACTTCTACAGTTCCGAACCTCTGAACGATATTCGAAAAGCTGAATAATACTAGTATTAATAAAGTAATACTCGAACCCCTGAACAATACTCGAACAGTATTAGTACCATACTTGAACCCCTGTATTATACTCGAACCCCTAAATAATACTAATACTATATCTAATTAAAAACTTAAAGAAAAAAAGCTTTCAATAGAATAATATTAAAATGAATATTAAATTAATTATATAATATATTAATAATATTAAAACTCTAATATAATAATTATATAATAAATTTCATAATATTAAAAAAAAAGAAAAATCATATTTTATTTAATATTAGTTTTATACCCCTGAAATTCGATTTATATTATTATTTCAGGAATTAATATATATTATTTAAATTATTTGAATTTAATAAATTATATATTTATAAAACTATATTCATATAATGATTTCGGATTTATAAAATTTATTATATTTATAATAAAACCCTAATATAATAAATAATAATATTATATAAAAATTAATTAGTAATCAAGCTATATTAGATTTTTTAATTATATCTTTTATATTTTTTCGAATAATAGCTTTTTTTTGCCTAAATTCGTTTTAAAGGATTAGTAAGCATTTAATACTAAAAGTCTAAGAGGAATTTTTTTAGTCCTATATTATAAGCTCTAAAAGAGTTACCATATAGGGAATAGGGGTTATATATAGTGGTTGTAGTACCCCTGTAATATAGAATTTGTTGTACAACGGATGTAATTATTAAAACGAATGTGTAATGAATATAAAGCATATTGTTTTATGAAAATCACATGTTTCAAAGCTATTTAGTTGTTAATACGAGTCAGCTTTCTATAATAGACTAATACTAGTCTAATCTCTCTTATATTCTATATATAATCGTTCACATCAGCGAGCTTAGATCGTACTAAGCCGCACCTTCCGACTATATAAGCTCTAGTATTAGATACAGCTATAATTATCGCTAATAGTGTAAGTATTATAACAACTACCCCTATAAGAGCATTAATTATAATCAATTTCTGATTTACTTATAATCAATTACTATTTTTACTTTTATTATTCAATTATAGTAGTATAAATGTTTATAGTATAAAAGCTGTAAAAGTTATTATATTAAATCTATAAATAATAAAAGAATTCTTTATTATAATATAATTTAATACTTTCAATAAATAAATATAATTTAAATGTAAGATTTATAAAGTATTCAAAATAATACTTTATTAATTCAAAATTAATAATATATTAAAAAAAACAGTCTTTAATAAAAAAATATATAATATAATAATAAATAATATCAAAATTAAATTATCACAAAATATAATATAATCTATAATTAAAAATAAGAATATTAATAATTCAAATTATATTTATATAAATATTATAAAAACCCCGAAAAATTCAAGTATATCTATAAACACAAATATATATATACAAAAACAAATTAATAAATAGAAATCGATTAAATCTCGAAAAACCAGAGTGGATATTTATCTACTAGTAATAGAAATTGTTATATCAATAATAAACTATTCAAGTATCTATATACTAAAAAAAATAATTAATAAAATTATTTCTAATTTAAAAGATATTGATATAACAACTATTATTTTTATAACTATTAATTAGATAATACACACTGTTAGTAATATTATATATAATAAACTTCTTAAAATCAAGAATATAAAAAAAATTAAAAAGATTTTAAATTGTAATAACCTAGAATAATTTATAATTTGATATTACTATATATTAGAGAAAATTCCAATTTTTTTTTATAATCTAAATAAAAATAGAATACTTATTATTAAAAAAATAGTAATTAAGGAAATATTAATATAAATAAATACTCTCCCAATCAACTATCAAATTATTATCCATATAACTAATTTTTATAAGCAGACTTAAATTATTAGTCTACCAAGAAAAGTTTCTTTCTTTAGACTTTTTGATAATTTTAAATAAACTTGATATATTAAGCTAAAGTAGTATATCATTTATTATAATCCAGGGTATTAGAGTTTTTATAACTCAATAATATATAAAAATATCTTAAAATATAATAATTACAATATTCTATAAATAAATTATAATGGTCTATTTGGGTTTGAGTGTAAAACCAAAACTAAATATATAAATTATATAGGATTATTCCAAGCTGAATATAATAATTACTTTATGATATTATACCAAATCAATAGAAAAATCGTATACCTTATAAAATCTGAAGTTTACAAGATTAAAAAATATAATTGAAAAACTTATTTAATTATTGAAATATTAATTAATAAAACATTTATCTTGATTGTAATAGCCTTTTAAAATATTATAATAAAAATATCTTTTTCGATTTGTAAAGAATATATTATTATATATAAAAATCTGAATAGCTTCAAATATACTCTTCAAAATATCTTTTTGACTAACAATTTACCTAAAGATTTTTATTGTTTTAAAAGAAAATATTTAAATAAGGATAGTTTGAATAAAAAGATACTTTTTAATATTATATTATTGTAATATAATAGTATAAATATTAATATTAATCTAAATAAATAATTATTCTTCTCGGTATTGTAATATCAATTGTTAGATAACTACAGTCTAATCTATATAAATTAGCTAGGCAAATATATAAAAAAAGATAGGAGTACATATTGCGATACTACAAATAATATATAAATAAGATTTGAAGGTTTTATACATACAGAAACCCTTTATATACCCTAGAATTTGAATCTAGAATTATTCAGAATATAATCTTTTTATATTAATAAATAACTGGAATAGTCTGAACAACCCTAAAAAAAAAAGAAAAAGATTAAGAATAATAATATATATATATAAAAACAAGTAACTACACATTTAATAAAAACATATTTAATTATACTAAAATCTTTTCTAAATAAAAATAAACAATATATAGATTATTAATATATATCAATAATCAAATATTAAGAAAATAATAAATCTAATAGTTTTTATAATATTCCTCAATCACATAATAATAAACAATGATTTTAATACTAAATATAATCTATTCAAGCCTAATATAGCTTTAACTGATCAAAAAGCTTTCCTTATAAAATAATCCATTTTGAATAGAATAAACTTTATTAGAATCCTAGAAATTTCTATTTATGAAGTAAGTTATATAATTGATTTGACTTTTTTTAATATTTCTTTTACTAATATTATTATTAATATTAATTTGAAAAGTAACTCCAACCATGAAATATAGATAATTATAATCCCAAACCTTATTTTATTTATTGTTAAGCCCTTTAATTATATAATTAGCAAAAAAAGCCTTTTAGTTTTTTAAAGGATTATAAAGAATGGAATTCCTTATTTTCCAAATTTAGCAAATATATTTATTAAATAAATTAATAAATTAATAGAAATACTGGATTTTTTATTTAAATTAATAATTTGTTTAATAGGAAAGGAGAAAAATGCCTTTGAATATTCTACCCCCTAATAAATAAGTAAATACAAAATAATATATCAAAAATATAGAATAACTAGAATTAAGGATATCAATTAAATAAAATAATAATAATAGGAATTAATAATTATAATTAAAAAAGCAAAATACTAATATTGATATAGAATTATTAATAGGATCAGTTGTGATAGAGATTTATACAAAGTAATTAGTTGGTATAAGCTTATTATTAATCTTAGAGTATTATTTTTAATTATTAATAATATAGTAATTGAAAATATTACAAAAAAAGTCTAGATTTTATAAAAAAAAATCCTTAAGTATTTTAATAATAATAATAATTTTATAATAAACCTATTTCAACTAGGCTATATATTTAATAAATTTTTATGAAATATAAAAATATCCCTCAAAGAAATAGAAAAGAATATTATAAAAATTTCAAACATTTTATTAGAATCTAATCAAATCATTATTCGCCTTCTAAAGGCTTACTAGAACTTCATTAAACTAATAATCACTAAAATCTTTAATAAATATCTATAACTTAATTACTTTCTAAATAGATAGAAATAAATAAAGATAATAATAATTCTTAAAATCAAAAAAAAAAAAAATTATTAATACAATTCTAGCAACCGATAGCTCTATTTTTATATATCTTAAAGAAATTGGAATATATAATTATTTAATATATTTTATAAACTACAATAATAATAGGTATATTCAATCTCTAATATAATAAAATGCTTCTTAAGTAAGTAATAATGAATCTAATTACTTCGTTTGTATATAATATTAAAGAAATCTTTATTTATAAATAAAAAATCATAATAATTACATTGAATATACAAAATATATTTAACACACTCCTACCGAATAAACTATTAGAATATATACATCAATAAAAATAATTTCACTCTTTTTTATAATTAGTTTAAGCCTTTTTAAATAATTATTTAATAAAAGTTTAACTAGAAAATACAATTACAAAATATAGTTATATCAAATACAATATTTTATAAAACTTCTTATTTTTATTTATATTATATATTCTATATCTTACTAAGCTTTTAAATCAAGATATCAAACTATATTTCGAATATACTAATAATATTTATATTTATTATATATTCAAAAATATTTATAAAAATATTAATTTTCTTAAATACAATTTTTACTAAATTTTTCAATAAGATAAACAAAATTATATAATATTTATATTAAAAAAGCTAAAGATAATATACTTTTTCTAAAAAAGAGAGGTATATATTCTATATTTAAAAATAAATAATAAGATAATAATTTATTTAATTAATAAAATAGATAATGAAACTATTCAATTAGCTTTATATTGATTAGAAATCTAATTTGATTAAAAGTTTTTTTTCAAAAGATATATAACAGAATAAGAAGCAAAAATCTGCAAAGTTGTAAGGCATATTAAAGGGTTTATATAGATACACTACAACCTACCAGCTATAGTATTGTATAAAATAATGATTATCTATATTCTCCTTATTGCCCTTTATAAATCTGAGGTATGGTATACAGGCCGAATAAAGCCAAATCAGATAAAAAGAATTGTTTGTAGTATAATGATAAATATAAGATTGAATAATTATATTATCAAGATTGATTAAACAATCATTCTAATAATAAAAGGAATTCTATTTACTTGATATATAACTCCGATTATTATAATTCTAAGAAATTTTAAACTATTATTTAGCAAACTAATATTTGAATAGATATAAATAAGATTTATATTCCGATTTTATAAGATAGATAAAAACTATTCATTAATAATTTGTTTAATATAAATGCCTTAATATAAAATAAATAATATTAACCTTTATAGATTAGCTGGATTGATCCCGAAAGTATTGAGATCAATATTCTTTTTATTGTATTTTTTTATAGAAAGTCATAATAATCTTATAAGAAGTATAAAAAAAGAAGTAGCTATAATTGAATTTATATAATAATAGGACTATTTATTTGATAATTATATTACAGTCTTCTTGAATAATATTAAATAATATTATTAAGAGCAAAAGATAGTTAGTTATAGCTATATGATTTATTAAAAACAATTTCTAATAATATCTAATTATAGAGCAATTAACCTATTTTTATATATCTTCGATACTAAAGTAGTAGGTATTCTAAAAGATTTGAAACATGCTATCCAACTAAAACTGGCTGAATAGATCACAATATATATCAATAATATCTCAATTATCTAGTATATCAGAAATAATACCTCCAATTCATTTTAATAAATATTTCTATATTATTATAAGATTATAAAGAATAAATAAATAGTGATCCGATAGTTACTTGAATATACTAAAATCTTTAGAAATAAAAAAGCCAATTGATTTATCAATCTGAATGTTTATAATAATTATATCAAAAACAATAACTCATTGTTTCCTATTATTAATAGAATAAACTTAATAACCAGAATCCTTAAATAAAAAACAAAATAGAAATAATAGAAGTAAAATGAGATTATTCTTATTGGCTGATACTGTTATTGGCATCTCAGCTATTAAGTTAAGAAATCTAAGGAATTTATTCTTTTTTACTTTATCCTTTAATAATTGGTGATATTTAGAATTAGATATAAAGACTTTGTATTCTATTATTAACACTTTCAGTATAATAATATTATCTCAGAATACTTCTATGGATATAATAAAGAATTTAAGTACCTGATATTTTGCTAATACTCTTATATTCAATTCAATTATTAGCTGAATAAACTTGATTTAATTTCATGAGATACAAAGAATATAATCGATTATCTTTCCCTTTTTCTAAAGATTCCAATAAATTTTATAATCTTTCTAACAATTACTAATCATTTTGAATAATTATATTCAATCTTTCCAGAAATCCTTTGATTTTCTATTTTCATATTACTAATCAGAACTATACCCTCTCTCTAGAATTGCTTTCCTTTTTCTTTACTATTATATACAAATTACACTAAATAAAAATTGATAATATAGAACCCTTTAGCTAATTGCAAATCTAAATTACCCAATATAAAATGAATTGAATAATACCAATATTACAAACAGAAAACAAGCAATAGGAGTATATATAGTACTTCTAACCGCTTCTCTTCCAGCCTGTATCACAGCCATAAAAGAACGGAATATATAGCTATATCGGTACCCCTGCTAGTATAGTCCATCCCTAGTACCTCCTGGGAGATTGTGGCGAGCCTCTACAGCTTGCCCCCTGAATATAAATTAAAATAAATAAATAAATAAATAAATAATGAATATAAAGTTGAAGCTATTGTACTTTTCTAATTTAGAATAAATTAATCTAATTAAAGTTAATAGTAGATTGAAATTCGAAATGGTTGAAAAATAAGAGCGATTGCCGGGATTAAACTATTATGCCTTAGTTTTAACGTTGAATATCGTTATATTTAATAATTGATAAGGGTGTTACACTTTCTCTCCTTTTTTTATTTAATTATTATATAATATTAATAGGGATAATATATAAAAGTTATATTAAGCTAGTTGATGCTTACTTACTATTACTATAGAATTTCAAAATCAATAAAATTCAGGTTTTTGAATTCAGAATAATTCGAATTAGTCAAAGTTTATTTTGATAGTGTTATATAAGATATAGAGGGGTGTAATGATTGATATATAGATGATGATTGATTGAATTCTTTATAGAATAGGTATATTCTGAATAGCTTCAATTCTATGTATTAATTAGTATTTAGAATTTCAAAAATCGCATTTATTCTATCTATAGAATCTATTGTATCTATAGATTTTTTGTATTCATTACAATATTTCATTCACTGTTTGTAAGCTTTTTATCAAATCAGTTGTAATCATTTAATCCTATATATATCGGCTATACAACTAGTATATAACGGACCTAAAAAGACCCCATTTCCTCCTAGGTAGTTATAGAAATTAATTATAAAGATTTGAATTTATAATTTTAGGGTCTACAAGGATTAGCTATAAAGATATTATAAAAATTAGCAAATAATAATTTAATACTATACAAACTATATAAACAATACTTCTATTATATTAGAATCGTATATAATATTCAATTAGGAGTATAGTTCAGATACTATATCCCGGTTGAGTACTATACTTTATGGGGGTACGATGGGGGTATTGTTTTATATTCCCACTTGAGTTATTAAGGTATTATAATCTAAGAATAATTTGATTTTTTAGGATTTATAAAATTTCAGAAATTTATTAAAAGAAAATAATTATAGTTTACACAATTTTGTATTTATACATTAATAATTATTTAGAATTTTTTAATATAAAAAATATTAATTTGTTAAATATTTAAAATTAAAAGAATTATTTGATATATAAATTATTAGAGTTGATAATAATAATAAATCAATTAGATATAATATAATATAAAAACTTTTTATTAATTCTTTTAAACTATAAAAATTCTATAATTTATAATTGTATGTAAATTAACATTAACCTAAAATAGTTCTGTAGAAATTATTTATATGCCCTTATCAGTTTTTATACGGATTGATCGTAATAAAGCCTTTTGTATTATATATTGTATTTCGAAATATATATATTTATCTTTCGAATTTGATTTATATAATATAAAAAAATGGGATATTAAATAATTTTATCCGGACTATATTTCAAAAAAAAAAAAATTATAAAACTATAAATAATTAATAAATAATATTCTAATATATTTATTACTCTTACTAGCAGATTACTAGAGGCCCTATAAGTTCCCTTTAATTTTCTGAGTTTTTTTTTTCTTTCAATAGATAATTCCTTATTACCCCTTTATTTGTTCTTGTTTTATCATGACTACTTCTGTCGGCCCCTAGGCGATTGTAGCTCGGTCTGCAGCAGATTCTGCTGGGTTGATTATCCTCATATATCTTTATTATTCCAAATATATTACAATCTCTAACCCTAAAGATTTCTATTATTATAATAAGAATCCCTATATTAAATATAATTACTATTATATTTAAAAAAAGATTTATTAATTGATATTTTTTTAATATATTCTTAATATTGATCTAATATATTAAATTTAAATCTATTAAATAATTATTTTTATTAATAATCAAAATAAATAGAATATTAAGATTATATTAATATATTAAAATGAATATTATGTTAAGAATATAAAAGCTTTTTTGTAAAGAAAAAAATAAAGTAATATTAAAAAACTAAAATTATTTAAAATATTATTTCTATTTGTTATAAAAAAGTTGAATTGAATAAATGATTTTAGAAAATATTTTATAAATTTCTATCGAATTGTTATTAATTATCCCTTGTTTTTTTATAAAATTATTTAGCTGATTTTTTAGATTATAGAATAATTTATTTATATTAGATATTATTATTCCAAACTTTATCCTAAAATTAATAGCTGTAATAGATTTGAATAAGGAAGACTAATTCCTTAGTTTGGTTATTTACTCCTATATTTTCAATACTCCTATATTACTTTTTATTCTTTTAGAAAATAAAACTTTGGATATTATAAATATAATCACTGATTTAAAAGATTATAAATCTTGTTATATTGATAGCAAATTATTAAATTATTTTTATTTCTATATTTATTTCTTTATATATATAAAAATCGATTTAGATGTTCTAAAGAATTTCTTTTTAATTTTAATAATAATAAAGATATTTTTTTTTTTAATCAAATTATTGATATTCTTTAATATTTCAATAATTTTTATATTTCTAAAGATAATATCAATATTATTATTTCTTAGGTAAAGAAATATATTTCAAAGAACCTGATAGCTTTTATTTATTAATTTGTGATCAAAATACCTTAACAGAACAAGCCAGGAGATAATACGGTGGAAGTACGGTGCTAGTACTAATAGAGTAGTATTTCTACCATTCCCGCATTCCTAAACGATACTCGAAAGCTGAATAGTGCTAGTACTAATAGAGTAATACTCGAATCCCTGAACAATACTCGAACAGTGCTAGTACTGTACCCGAACCCTGGTACAATACTAGTACTATAACCGATCAGGGACTTAATAAAAAAAAGCTTTCAATTAAATTATATTAATTATATTAAAATTAATATTAAATTAATTATATAATATAATAATAATATCAAAACTCTAATATAATAATAATAAAATAAATTTTATAATATTAATAAAAAAAGTAAAAAAATTCGTATTTTATTTGAAACTAGTTTTATACCCCTGAAATTCGATATATAGTATTATTTCAGAGATTAATATATATAATTTAAATTATTAAAATTTAATAAATTATATATTTATAAGACTATATTCATATAATGATTTCGAATTTATAAAATTTATTATAATTAAATTATAGTTCTAATATAATAATTAGTTATATAATATAAAAGTTGATTGATAATCAAGCTTTATTATATTTTTAAATATAATTTTTTTTTTTTTTAAATAATAGCTTTTTTTGGCTTGGATCCATTTCGGATTACTAAGCATTTAATACTAGAAACCTAATAGAAATTTTTATTTTTAGATCTATATTATAAGCCCTATAAGAGCTAGCAACAAAGCTTACAGAGGCTAGCTACAAAGATTTGAGCCTATAGTTCCAGGGCCTATAGGGGTTGGCTACAGGAGCTGGCTATAGGGGTTTGCGAATAGTATTTTGATAATATGCGAACTATACGAACAATACTTCTACTGTATTAGGATCGAGTACAGTACCCAATCAGAATACAGCTCAGACACTGTATCCCGTGGGGGTACGGTGGGGGTACCGTTCCGTATTCCTACTTGGGCCATTAAGGTATCAATTATTCAAAAAAAAAAATTATAAAGCTTTTTATATAGTTTTAAGATAAAAGATTATATTAAATATTATTGATTACCTTTTTGATTTTCAATATTGAAATTTTAATATTTTATTAAAATTCAAGGCTTTGTATATAAATTGTAATATTTATATAAAAAAATCTAATACTTTTATAAGTTCTTTTGAAAATATTCAATTCTGTAAATATTTATAAATTGTTAACAATTAATTAATAAAGATCTAAGTATTTAATAAATTTTTTAAAAAGATAGTAAAGATGGAAAATAAGAATAAGAATAAAGTAAATATATTTTCAATAAATAAAAATAAGCAAAATAATAGTGATATAAATAATACTATTTTTAAAGCTCTCCTTATTATATTAGATTCTTTTGATATATAACGTAAAAAGATTAATTCTTATTATAGAATCTTTTTAATATATTAATGTAATAATATTTTTATAATAATATTTTTATATTAATTAAAGGTATATTCTTATTAGAAATAAGGCTTTATAAAAGAAATAGTAATAATCTTATATATCGAATATTAATAAGGATTTAGATAATATCGATTTTGATATTTATAAATTGAAATTCAAAATATTTGAAAAATATTAGAATAAGTTAATATATTTAGTAATAGTATACAGTATATTGATAAATCAAGAGTTGTATTCTTGTTTTTATCAGGATAAATAGAAATGAAAAAAGAAACATTACAAATAGCTTTGTATTATTAATAATTTGCTTATAGATATATAACGGAACGTCATTGTTTTATAACTTCTTTCCTTTTTTTTTCAAATTCTATATTGATAATTTCCCTTTTTTATTATATTATTTTAATACTCTTTTTATATTATCAAAACTACAAAAGGCTTTTTATATATCTTCTATTAATTGATAATCCTTTTATTAAACTAAATATTGAATACGTCTCTTTCTTTTTTCATATATTATAATTTTTTTAATTTTTTATTTTAGAGAATTATTTATTTCTTTTAATAATAATAAATTAATAATACTCTATTATTCATATTATAACTTTAATAAGGGAATAGAAAAAATATTATAAATTTTATAGATAAATAATAACTTGAATTTATATATTTAATTATTAATTTTTATATTTATTATTTGAAAAGGATTTATAAATCTATTCAAAAACTTCTTTTTGAATTGAAATTACTTAATATTTCAAATATTTAATATTATTTTATCTTTGATATTATATTATGAGAATACTATACTCTCTATATCCTTTGACTTTCGATTTATAATTATTTATTATAATTCTTTCAATTTTCCCTTTTCTTTATTAAAGAAAATAACTTACTTATATACTATTAATACTTTCTCTATAATATCGATATCCTTATTAATATAATAAAATATTGATAGGAATTTGGATATCATTTAAAAGAAACTTATATTTATTATATTATATTATATAATATTATAAATAAACTCTATAAATAATAATAATAAAAATAAATTATTTTATTAATAATTAGAATAACAATCAATATAATGGATTAGATTTTGATTTTGTTGTTTTGTTTGCTTATCGATTTGAGAATAAAATGTAATAAACAATTTGTATTATATTTACAGATAAAAAGGAAATTATTCCAAAACTTGCTTACAAATTATAATCCTCTATCTAAAACAACACCTTTTAATATTTCGAAATTCTTAAATATATTTTATATTAATATTTGAATAAGTTCTAATAAGGTAATTGTTTTATTAATGAATATATATTAAACAAGCTTTATAAATCTATCAATAATTATTAAAACTGTATCACACATATATTTACTCAATTTTGATAAGGATAAATCTATAATAAAATCTATAGTTATTTCTTTTTAGGATTTATAGAAAATAAAGAAAAACTATAATTTATCATAGAGTTTATATTTTTTGATAATAATCCACTAATATATTATATATATCTTAATATATATTTTTATATCTTTTTTTATTAAAAATCAGAAACATTTAGATTTTAAGATTTTTAGAATTTGAAAAATATTCTAATATCTACCTATAAGATTATTATAATAAACTTTTAGAATTTCTATTCTCAAAGCAAAATCTAACAATACATAAACATTTTCATTATATCTAAAAAATCTATTAATATCTATTTATCAAAATAAAATGATTTTAATAAAACATAATTTTTGATTTAAATATTCTTTATTCTTTATAAAATTATTATTTATTTGAAATTATAATAAAATATTCCATATTATTTTTAATATTGATTTGAATATTATTTTGTTTTTTATCAATAAAGAAACTATTTAATATAATATTGATTATTTATAATTAGTTTCAATTAATGAATTCAAGTATTTATAAAATAATAAACTATATTCTTTTCTTTGTAAGAGATTTATACCTAATATTATATAGGGGCTTTGTTTTTTTAATAAAAGAACTTTGAAATAGATTTATAATTATCAATTTATTTTTTGATTTGTTCTAAAGAATTGGAAATATATTATTTATATTATCTATATCAATAATATAATCAGAACAATATGATAATCTATTCGCAGAATTCAATCTCTCTGCTTTGTATACTATCTCGAAATTATATATAACTAAAACCTTTATTCACTTTATTTATTAATTATTCAGACTTTTCTTTATTATAAAATATTAAAAATTATTATAATTTAACTTAATTATAATAATATATTAATTTTCGATTATATAATAATACTATTATATAAAAGTAATATATATTACTAATAATTCTTGATTATAAATAAAATATTATTATTTTGTTAAATTTAGCTTTTTCGAATAGAATATAATGAAATACTATTATTAAACCAATATATTTTTGATTCTTTTCGAGAAAAGTTGTAATAATATATAATTCAATATAAAAATCAAAATATCAATCTCGATTATTATATAAAATAAAAGATCAAAATATTAAAGAATAAATATTAATATAAATCTTTTTTTTAATATTTTGAATACCTTTTGTATTTTATTAATTTATTTGAATTCGATAATTATTTTTCTTTTTTATATTCTTTTTATTAATATAGTTATATTATAAACTATTATTAAATAGGCTCTAATAAATTATCAATAAAAATTTATAAAATTAAAAAATATTTATATATTTCTTAGATTATTAGATATTAGCTATTCTATAATAATTTGAATATATTCAGGTTCTATTATAATGCTTTTAGTTAAGATAATCAGTCCGAGAAATTCGTGTTTTATCAATATAAAAAATATATTTCTTTAATTTTATAAAAAGCTTATATTTAATAAAATATACAAATATCTTTTAAATATTTGCTGTGTATATAGTTCTATTCTTGAAATAAATCAGAATATTATTTAGATATACTATATATATATTCCAAGGTTATTTACTAGCCCTATTAATATTTGATTAATATATATTTGAAATATTATAGGAATATTAATAAAATCGAAAGGCATTACTTTATATTCGTATTGATTATATTATGTTTAAAACGCCATTTTTTATTTATTATTTATTTTTATATGGATATAATAATATATATTTCTCAAATCCAATTTAGTAAATATAGTATTTTATCTAAATCAATTTAGAGATTTATTAATAAATAATGAAAGAATTTAATCCTTTTTTATAATTGAATTAAACTCTTGATAATTAATATATAATTGATAATCTCCCCCTTTCTTTGAAATGAATATAATAAAAGCTTCTATCAAACTGATAGATCTTTTTATTTACTCTTTACTCTAATATTTATTTAAATATTCTCATAATATTATTGATTTTTTCTTTAATAAGAAATAAATTGAATTCTAAAGGGGAATTGAATCGGATTTGAGATTAATATAATATTTTATTGAATAATATTTGAATAAAAAATTATTTTCCTTTTTAAAAAAAGCTTTTTTTTATTCTTGAAATTCTTTTAATATTTTATATAAGATTAATATAAATATTAGATAATCCCCTTTTATCTTTAATTATAAAACTATTTTGTTTAAAAAGATTACAAAAACTGATTTGTTTTTTTTTTCATTTTCTAATAGAATTTTTTTATAGAAATAATCTTGAGATTATTTAAAATAAAATAATATTAAAGTAATATTGATTTCTAATCAATATTGAAATTAATTGTTTATAATCATAAAAGATTTAGAATAATATCCACCAGTGGGAGCACGGACTCACGGGACACACATTTTTTGAAAATACCTTCAAAATAAATTATTCAAAATATAAATAATCAATTCAATTTCGAAATACTATTCAATACAAAATCAATTAAATATAAAATTATTTTTATTAATAGAGAGTTATATGAAGAATATGATTTATTAAGAAAATTATAGTTTTTTGATAAATTTGATTGATATTGTATAAAAGAAAGTATATGTTTTATTTCAATTTGATTGGGTATATCAAAATCTATAGATTATTGATAGTTTTAAGAAAGAGATTTATTAGGAAGAAAAATCTATAAATAAATTTGCAAGTTTTTAAATAAGCTGGGGGAATTTATATTAATTAATGAGGATATTTGTAAGATATTTGTTTTGTTTTTTCGAAATAAGTTATGAATTGAACTTTATAAAATAATAATTAATTATTTCTAATTAGAGATTAAATATCATTTTTTATAAAATAATTTGAAGAGATTTATAAATCAAGATTAATGCTACAAAACTATTTATTTAAAAAAGCAATTTATTAATCAAAATTGTAGAAAACATATTATTTTTGATAATATATATAAATATAATATTATTGAGGAATTTTGAAAATATATTGTATATATAAATGAAATATATATGAATTCTGTTTTTATAAGAAAAGAAGAAATTCTATAAGAAACTAGAATTCGATATAAATTAGAGAATATATTAAAATATTTCTTATTAGTTAGCAATAAAATCCATTATGGAGTATAAATTATTTTCAATGAAAAAATTGAAAAGTTTGAATTCTATAAAAACGAGGAGGAGTATATGGATGAATCTAAATCTATTGTTAGATTTAGAAGGTATTTTAAGATTGAAAGTTTTGTAAAATACAAAAAACGATTTAAAAAATGAAAAAGGAAATAATTGCATTTTAAGGATATCAAGTCTTAAGGGAATAGTATAATGTAAGAATATTATATTCAAAAATTTCTTTTAGTTTATATAAAAACAATTAAGATATTGTAGGTGAAAGATTTGAAAGATTTTATATATAAATAATTTTTAATAGAAGATAATAATAATTTGTATGAATTCCTTAAATATAAATTTATATAAAAGCTTAGGAATATATATAAAATCAAAAATCTATTTTATTCTTCTAATTTATTCGATCTAAATCCAATAAAAGGTATTTAGAATATACTAAAACAATAAATTCGAAAAAGGTAATAGAAAATATTAAATAAATTAAAGAAGATTATATAGAATAAATAGAATAAGATTATACAGAAAGAAATTCAAAAAAGATATATAGAATTGTTAAATAGATATAGGACTATTATTGACATTAATGGTGAATATATATAATCGAAATTGTAATAGTTATTAATTTTTTAATTATAATATATGCTCATTTTCTGTTTTTTGAAGCTATATAGAGTGTTCCATCAGTTCGTGCACCCACTGGTGATGTATCTATAATAGATTTAATACTATTAATATAAAACTATAAATATAAATTCTCTTTTCCTCTTTTTTATTTTTTATTTCAATAAAGAATCTATAATTCTTATATAATATAATTATGATATTATTTACTAATATAAAAGGAATTCTTTTTTTGATAAAAATCTAATTCTATTTAATACATTTATTTATTATATAATATTGACTTATATTTTCAAATTAATAAAATATTGAAATATTATTAGTTTATTATTATTATCAAAGATTATTGTAACTATAAAGATTATTTACCTTTCTTTATATAAACCTAATATCAATAGAATATTCATTATAATTATTAGATCTAGATATTTTCTATATAAATAGTTTTAAATAGATTATTTTAATATTCAAATTTTTGATATTTTTTCTTATAATATTTATATATAATATTATTCCTATAGTATATAATGAGGTACTTCTTTTATTAGTATTTATAATATATAGTATTCCGATAATGATTTGTATATAATATATTGGCAAAGTATCTTAATATTTTAGAAAATTTCTTTTGAAAAAGTGGATTAGATTTTTGAATTTTTGGTTTAATAATTAGAATTAGATTGTTTTCTAAATAAAAATATTTAAAGATATTTCGATATTGAAAGGGCAATTATTAATACTTACAGAATTGATATAAATCCCCTATATTTTTTTAAAAAAATAATTTCTTTATAGTTTCTAATTTATAGATCTGTTTTATAAACTTACTATATAATTTAGATTGTTATAGGAATTTCGATATTTTCCTAATTATATTAAATAATAAACCTGCTAAAAACCTTTCAATCCAAATACTCTCCACCTTCTACTCAAAATCCTTTTTAAAACCTTTTAAATAGATTATAAATATATTCATAATATCTCCTTTTCTTTACCTTATATAAATAAACTTTTGAATCACTTATCATTATTTAATTCCTTTATTTATAATAATATTATATATATATTTCCTAAAGTTTTCTCAATTTATCTCTTTATAATCTAATTCGCTTATATATTGATACCTTAACGGAACAAGCTAGGAGATAATATGGTGGAAGTATGGTGCTAGTACAGTTCTAGTAGTATTTCTATAGTATTCGAAAATTGGAACGGTATTCGAAAAGCTGAATGGTATTTGAACCCTTGAATGGTGCTAGTATTAATGGAGTGGTATTTTTACTGTACTCAAACCTTTGTATTGTATTCGAATCCCTGAACGGTATTAGTATTGTATCCAATCAGGGACTTAGAGAAAAAAAGTATTTAATCGAATTATATTAAAATTAATATTAAATTAATTATATAATATAATAATATTATTAGAACTTTAATATAATAATAATATAATAAATTTTATAATATTAATAAAAAAGTAAGAAAATTCGTATTTAATTAATATTAGTTTCATATTCCTGAAATTCGATTTAAATTATTATTTCAGGGATTAATATATATAATTTAAATTATTTAAATTTAATAAATTATATGTTTATAAGGCTATATTTATATAATGATTTCGAATTTATAGAAATTATTATATTTAAAATGAAGCCCTAATATAAGAAATAATAATATAATATAAAAGCTGATTAGTAATCAATTAATATTTCATTTTTTAAATATATTTTTTATAATTTTTTGAAAAATAGCTTTTTTTATTCTAAACCTACTTTAAAAGATTACTAAGTATTTAATATTAGAAGTCTAATAGGAATCCTTTTTTAGGTTTATATTATAAGCTTTATAGGGGTTAGCTATAGGGGTTTGAGTTTATAGTTTTATGGCTTATAGGGGTTAGCTACAGGGGTATGTGAGTGGTACTTTGATAGTGCACGAATTATACGAATGGTATTGTTATTGTACTAGGATTGTGTATAGTATTCAATCAGAGTATAGTTCAGATATCGTATTCCGTGGGGGTATGGTGGGGGTACCGTTCCGTATTCCCACTTGGGCTATTAAGGTATCAAATTATCAAAAACTATTTTTCAAAATATCAAATAATATATTCTATCTTCTTTATATTAATAAGAAAATAATATTTATTATTATTTCGAAATATGATTTTTATTTGAAAAAAGAAGTTTTTAGATTTTCTAATATTCTTTTCTTTATATTATTTTAATTTTGATAATTTTAATAATTTTCTTCAATTAAGATTAATATTCTAATAAATTATATTCGACATAACGATAGATCGATTATACTTAATCAGAATAATTATATATAAAACATAGTTTATAATTATTTTATAAGTTTTTTTATAACTATCATTTTTATTTTTATTTTTTGAAATTGTTAATTCAATAATATATTCTTATTATTATTAAAGGAATACAATTAAACTAAATAAATATTACTATTAATATTTTATAGAAATTGATTGACAATTTTCTTAGATTGGTTTTGAATTGTATTATAGATGTCCCGCTTTTTCTTTGGAATAAACATTCTTTTTATAGAAATTATAATAATATCGATAACTATTCAATTAGGAAATAATTAACAAATTATTCTATATAATAAAATAAAAAGAATTATTAAAATAAATAATAACAATAAATTAATTAAATATAATATAACACAAAGATTTTTCGTTAATTTTTCTGAACTATAAAAATTCTATAATTTATAATTGTATATAGGTTAATATCGGCCCGAAGTAGTTTTGTAAGGGCTACTCACATACCCTCGCTAGCCCTTACACGGATTGACTATAACATAAATTATTTTTATTAATATTAATACTAAGTTAATAAATTTTGTAATTATGCTATTAAATTAATCGAATATAGATTTTATAATGAAATCTAGAATATTATATTAATATTAATAAAAAATTTTTTAAGATTAAATATATTATGTTTATTAAAGCTTTATATATAATAAGAAATATCTTTATTCTTTTTTTATTTGATTTTGAATATAATTTGAAATCTTTGTTTTTTTTAAAAAAATGAGATTAAAGTTTCAAGAATTGATATCTAATTCTAAAGTAAAATCGAATTAATCATGAAAGAGAATTCAATTTATTTATATTAAATGATATTATTATTCTATTTATATTCATTAAAAGACTTCATAATTATAAAAATATTAAATATTATTGTTTTAAAAAGTTTCATAAATATATAATTTATTGTATATCGAATTTTTGAATAATTTTAAATTTATTTTTAAAAAAAGTATTATAATATTATTCTTATATTAAAAATATGGAAATATTTATTTTATTTAATTTCAAATAGATTATAGTAATTAATATATTAAGAGAATACTATATAATTGGTATTTATTAATTCCTTATATATGTTCATTTGATGATGATTATAAATATTAAAGAAAAATTAAATATATTTAATAAAAAAAATATTCTTAATAATCCAGATTAGATTAAATTATAAAACTTCTACTCAATTAATTTAATATTTATAATATTCTTTTTTGATTATGTTCATTATAAAATAAGTCATAAACATTATTAGGTTTAAGAATAATTGTTTGATCTTTAATTATAAATCACATTATCAAAATATTCATTAAAACAGGTTTTCAATAATTTTGAAAAGTTATTATTAAAAAGTGAAGATAAGACATTAATTGATAAAAAAAAATATATTTAATAAATAATTTCTGATTTTAGTATTAAATGTGATTCAAAATAGAATTTCTTTTTAGTATAAAATTATAGAAGGTTTTTTCAAATTAAATATTTTAAGATTAAAAGAACAAATTGTATTTAATATTATTTATATTATTAGATTTAATTATTTTTAGAAAGATTTTAAAATTATTAATAAATATAATATAAGTAAAAAGTTAAATATGAATATTGAAAAATCTAAAAAGGAATATAATATTAAGAAAAATAATAATTATTATAAATCAATTATAAAACTAATAAGTTTCTTTATGAAAATTATATTAAATATATTTATATATTATATTATAAAGTTATAAAATAAGATTTTAAGATTTATAATAATAATATATTTGTTTTTTATATTATATTTAAATAAGCTTTTTCTCAGCCCTTTATAACTACCTTAATGACCCAAGTAGGAATACGGAACGGTACCCCCACAGTATCCCTACAGATACAGTGTCTGAGCTGTACTCCTGATTGGATACCATACTCTACCCTTATACAATGGAAATACCGTTCGGGCTTGGCGTACCATTAAAGTACCACTCGTATACCCCTGTAGCTAGCCCCTGTAAGCCCTGAAACTATAGGCTCAAACCCCTATAACTAATCCCTATAGGCCTCAAAGCTAGCTCTTATAGGGCTTATAATACAAATCTAAAATAATAATATTTAATAAGCCTATAATACTAAATGCTTAGTAATCTTTTAAAGTATGTCTAAACAAAAAAAACTATTTTTCAAAAAAATACAAAAATTATAATTATAAAATATAATATAGTTCAATTACTAATTAACTTTTCTATAATATTATTATTTATTATATAAAAGTATTATTTTAAATATAATAAATTATATTAATTTGAAATCATTATATGAATATAGTTTTAGAGATATATAATTTATTGATTTTGAAGAATTTAAATTATATATATTAATCTCTGAAATGATAATATAAATTGGATTTCAGGTATATGAAATTAGTATTAAATAAAATACGATTTTTCTTATTTTTTTATTAATGTTATAAAATTTATAATGTAATCTTTATATTAGAGTTTTATATTATAATTATATTATATAATCAATTCAATATTCATTTTAATATTATATTGTTAGAAGCTTTTTTTCTCTAAATTTCTGATTAAATATAATACTAGTATTATATACAGAGTATTGAAATCATTTAGAGATTTAAATACAATATAGGAGTTTGAGTACAATACTAGTATTATTCGAATAGCATTTAGAAGTTCGAGTATCACTTTATTTGTATTAGCACTGTTCAGCTTTTCGAATACTGTTCAGGATTCGGGAATGATAGAAATACTATCAATAGAATGGAAATATCACTTCATTAGTACTAGCATTATACTTCTATTGTATTATATCCCAGCTTGTTCCGTTAAGATAAAAATAATAACAATCTCACTAACACTCTCCATATTCATTTTTAATATTACTTAAAACCTATATCTACACTCATACTATACAGCTTAGAATCCTAAAAATAAATAAGATTTATATATCTATATTCTATAAAAATATTAATTTTGAAGCCTTTAAAACTATTCAGAGATTAAAAGCATTTTGAAATAGTAATCTATATATAATTTGAGCGAGGTGGGGTATATTCAATTCTGAACTTATAATAATAATAATAATAATAATAATAATAATAATAATAATAATAATAATAATAATAATAATAATAATAATAATAATAATAATAATAATAATAATAATAATAATAATAATAATAATAATAATAATAATAATAATAATAATAATAATACTAACTATAAGCTCTGATTATAATACTTCTATTATACTTATATAATATCAGAATCACAAATATAATATTTTAATAGAATATAGTATTTAAATTATATCTGAAAATAAATATAATATAATATATCTAAATAATATTTGAATGATATTTAACTAATATTCTATATACAAATAATATTTTTATTATATTCAATTTTCCATAATATTTGAAAACATATATTATATTATATTATATTCTAAATTATTATATTAAATAATCTAAAGAATAAAATTTTGATTAATTTAAAAATATTTATGAATTAATAATTAAAATATTAAAATATATTGATGATTAATTAAAATATTAAAATATATTAATTATTAATTAAAATATTAAATTAATATATTATAACTATAAAACTAATTATATTAATCAAATCTTTGAAGATAGATTTCCAGATTCTAATTTCTAATACTCAAATCCTCAAAATTCCAATAAATATAATCTAATTCCAATATCAATTTCTAATATTTTCCTTTAATTCAAATTCTAATCTATTTTTAACCTTTTAACTTTTAATATTTTATTTTAATAATAATCAAACTTTACTTTTTATTTCTAAAGTTTTAATAAAATCACTAATTTATAAATTTATAATTTTAAAAATTATATTATATAAAAAAAACCTTTTTAATTTTTTTTTCTATTTTTCATTTATAACTTCTATATTTTTCATATTACAAAAATATTATTATTTAATTAATCAATATTAATTTCTTTTTTATATTTCCAATATCCAAAATATATTTCAGTTTTATTATAATAATTAATAATTCGATTAATATTTTTGAATTTATAAATTTATATATAATAAAATCCAGAATTAAATTAAGTTTATTAATAATTCAAATTAATAATATAATCATAAAAATTTGATATTTATTTATTATTAAATATTAATAAATATAAAGATTATTGATTTAATCCATTATTAGCCTATTAAATATAAAAAATTCAATAAAATCATTTTGAATAATAATAATTTAATAATTTCAAGCTTTAAATATATAAATTAGTTATTAATCAAAATCTTTTAATAGAATTGAATTTTTTATAATAAAAATATATATATTAATAATATAAATATATAAAAATTATATAATATTTTTATAAATAATATATAATATATTATTTAATATTATAAATAATAAAAGATTATTGAAATTTAAATATATAAAAATCTAATAATTATATAATATTATAAATAGCTTTTAATAATTCTAAAAATATAATTCAAAATATTATGAAATATTTAGAATATAATTTAAATAATAAAAAGATATTTAAAGTAATTTTAGTATTTATATAATTATAAAGAATTGATTGTTTTAAATAATATTATAAAAAAAGTGAAGAATATATTAAAAATTGCTGAAATCTATTATTTTCAAAATATTCAAATTGAGATTTGAAATATTAAATATTAGAATAATTTGATATAATATATAGCAAATTACAATAATATTTATTGATTTTTCAAAAATACAAAAATTATTTAATAATTTCAAATAATTATTTAGAAATCGAAATATTTTTCATTTTATTATTATTAAAACTTTTCAATTTATTAATAACTTTATATTTTTGAATAGATTTAATTCATATATTATATAATTGAATATTATATAATTCTAGAATATATTTTAAATCAATTAATTTCTGATTATATAATAATAGATAATTCAATTATTTTGAATTATTTTATTACAAAACAATTTTATAATTCAATAATATAAAATTCGAATATTTGGAAAAAGTTTTGTATTTTATAAATTTAATATTATTATATTTGAATATTAGATATTTAATAATTATTGAATTAATAATATTAGATATTTATTAATTATTAAAATAATAATATTATTTAATACTTATTTTGGGCTTATAGATTTTCTTTAAATATATTAAATATCTTTTAAGAATTATTAAGAAGTATTATATAGATATATATAAAATCTTTATAAAAATTGTAAAATAATACAAATAGGATTTATTATAAAGAATTATAAATAATTAGATAAAATATTAAAATTTACAATTATAAGTATTTATATAAAATAGTAAGAAAGGAAAGAATATATAAAATTAGATTAATAGGATTTGTAAAACTAAAAAATAATAAATAAATTGAAAATTCAATATTAAATAATAAAACAGATTTCTTAATCAATAAAAACTAATTTTTAAATTTAAAAAATCTAATATTTTCCGAATTTCCAGATATTTAATTTGCTATAATTATTGATATAAATATTATATAGTATTTCATAATAATATATATTATAAGTTTAATTTAGATTTAAAAACTTGATTAATAAATAAAATATTTTCTAAACATATTTAATCATTATAATACTAATTGCTATTAATCTAAAGTATATAATAATATTATTAATAATCAATAAAATCTTCTTTTTTTTATAAAATTATTAAATTAATTTCAAAAACTTTCAATTTTCGATTTTAGTAATAGAATATTAGAGAATATAGAATAAATTTTATATAATTATTCAATACCTCTATCAATATTATTATTAATATAATTAAAACTATAGTTTAAAAAGATTCAAATATTGATTTGAAGATTTATTTATTTTAATAATATTTTCTTAATATTTCAATAATTGATATTATATACTATAGATTTAAAATCTCTATAAAAAAGTATAATTAATTAATAAATTATAATTAATAATAAGATTTGAGCAAATAAACAATAATATATTTAAATCTATAATGTTATAATTATAGCTATTATATTTAAATAGATATAATTGAATATATTGAAAAGAAATATAAATAAAAAGTAAAATTAAAAATGGAATATTTAATAGAATAAAGAAAAAAAAAAGGTAAAATAATTAATATATTTAAATATTATTTTCTATCTGAGAAATCTTTAAAACCAAAATTTTAATAAATATTCAAATATAAAATACATAATTCTAAAATTTGATATATATATTAATTATCTATTAAATTACAATTTTCTTAAAAAAAATCAAGAAAATGATTATATATAAAAACAATAAGTTTTTTAATATAATGAATTACTGAATTTTTTAGAGAAATTTTTAATCCTTTTATTTCGATTATAGCGAAAAATACAAATATCACAATAAAATTTCAATATAATTTATAAAAAAGAAAAAGAAATTATAGTTTATTAATAATAATTCTTTCTTATCAATATATTAATATTATTTAAATATTAATTTTAATTCTAAAATATATATAATAAAATCCAATATAATAATTTAATTTTCATAATTTATCAAGAAATACAATTCTTTTAGCTTTCAGAATTATATTCTTTAATAGAATTTAGCTTTTAGGTTTTCCAAGAATTATAAAGCCTAAAAAATCCTACAAAGATATTATAAATGGATTTGAAATTAGAAATAAAAATCTTAAAAATCTTTAAAATAAGATTATAATAAGAGTTTTTAAGTTTTAATTCTTTTCAATCTTTTTGATATAGTATACATTATATATATATAATTCTTATTATTTAATCCAAGCATTTTTTATTATTTGATTTATTTTATTTATATTTAAAATAATTAGATTTATATTCATCAATATATTATTACTTTTAATTAGAATATTATATACCTCAATTATATAATCTAATAAGTTATCAAATCGTTTTTTAATTATTCTTAAGAATCTAGAATTTATATCTTAAATTAAGAATTAGAATTAAAATAAAACTAGAATTATAATAAATCATTTAATATAATCTAATAAAAAATAAAATTCTAAATAATATTATAAAACAGAAAATATATATAGCTTTAAGAAAAAGGAAAAATAAATAATTTTAGATAATATTCTACCTAACTATATTCATTTTAAATAATTTTTATTGAAAATTAATATATTGATTTACTAAAACCCTAATATTCATTATAAACTGAATTAGAAAATAAAGAATTATTATATTTAGAATT
This sequence comes from Botrytis squamosa, assembly GCA_014898485.2. Taxonomy (NCBI): domain Eukaryota; kingdom Fungi; phylum Ascomycota; class Leotiomycetes; order Helotiales; family Sclerotiniaceae; genus Botrytis; species Botrytis squamosa. The sequence continues at coordinate 613,255 of RCTC02000004.1, forward strand.
AAAGATATTGAATATAATATTAGAATATTATTTAATCTTTATTTAATATTATAAATAACTTGAACTTTAATATTTAGAATATTTTAATATTTATATATTTCTATTAATTAATAGTAAAATTATCTTTAATTTAAAATATCGAAATTTAAATCTAATCTTTTATTTTATTAATATAATAATCTTTATAAAATCTATTAATTCTAGAATTTAATATTTCTGTATTCTTAACTTATTAAATGATATTAATAAAATAAAATAATATAAATATATTTAAAAATAATTTTAATTTATTAATTTCAATATATAATTTTTTATTTAGAAACTGAAAGTATTTTATAATATTTATAATATTTTCAAATAATATTTTATAAAATCCTAATATTATAAAAAAATATTAGCTTCTTATTTCTTTTTGTATAATTAAATTTATTAATATAATATAATAGTTTATTAGAATTTAATAGAAATTCAAATATATATTAAATCTATTAATAAATATTGGAAAAAGAATAAAAAAACAAGAAAATCCAATAATTTAAATATTCCAATTATATTCAAAATAATTTCTATCAAATTTTATAAGCTTAAATTTATTTCGATAAATGTTTATATTAGTAAAATGAAATATATTATATTTATTAATTTTGGAATTATAGAATACTAATTTTTTTATAAATAGTATAATATCATTTTTTGGTATATAAAATTGTATTAGATTTGGGATTTTTATAAAATTTATATTAATAATAAAATTTATAAGGATAGGGATTGAGAGTTAATTGATAATATTATTTAATTTTATAAATTCAGTTAAATTCTAATTGAATATAAGCTTATTAAATAATTAAAAAAGATTAAAAGAATTATTTTCTTAATACTTTTTTAGATAAATATCCTAAATTATATAAAGAGATTTTTTATACTATAATTTAGTATTTAATTGAAAATTGATTTCAATTTTTAATATTTTATTAATATATTATTATCTAATACTATTTAGTTTATATTAATAAATATTTTTAAAATTATTATATCAATATTAAACAAAGTCCAAAGGGAATATTAGTTTATTAAAATCTATATAATATAGATATTAGTTTCAAATAGTATATAATAAATATAATTAAATATTAATATATTAAAGTTCAATAAATAGATTTCAAAATTTAATAAAATCTTAATATATTTTATTAATTATATTAAAGGATAGAATAAATTCGAATAAATATTTCAAATCAAAAAATATAAATCTTTTAATATTATATCAAATATCTTTTCAAATCTTTTTTTCTTTCATTTTTTTAATATAATAAATAATCTTTTTCTTTGAAATCTAATTTCTTTTTTTTTATATTAATTAGAAAAAGTTATTATAAAATATATCTCTTTAATATAATTAGAATATTAAATAAAAAGCTAATATTCAATATAAGTTTATTATCCTTTTCTTTCAAAATAGAAAATAATTTTGTTAAAATCTTATATTCAAATTAAGAAATTTCAGTAATAATAATAAATAAATCTATTTATAAATTAAATTTCGAATATAAATTCGATTTTTTTTATTGACATTTAATTAATATAAAATTATTTATATTTTTAGGGATTAGAATTAGAATAAATAATTAGAATAATAGTATTGTATTATTATCAAAAGTAATTATATATTTCTAAATTAATAAATTATCTAAAAATATCGATAATAAATTATCATCTAATATACTATTCATTTCTTTATTTATTATATCAATTTTATTTTTAATTTTAATATTAAAATGCAAATTTAATCTAAAAAATCCAAATAATTAGAACAAATCCCTGAAAGCATTTTCTGAACTCTCTAAATCCTCAATTTCCTTTTTATTAGATTTAGAATAATTAATATCCAACATTCCTATATTATCCTTATTATCTAAGTTTTAATTATTAAATTCAAACCCTAATTTAAGTTTATTCTTCGTATTAATATTATTAATATCTATTTTATTATTCAAAGATTTCTCATTATTTATATAATATTAATCTAAATAAACCTTAATAATTCAAGTGGGAATACGGAACGGTACCCCTATTGTATTCTTACAGAATATGGTATCTGAATTGTACTCTGATTGAATACTGTATATAATCCTGATATAGTGAAAATACTGTTTGTATAATTCGTACACTATCAAAATACTATTCACATATCCCTATAGCTAGTCTTTATAGACCCTAAAACTATAGGCTCAAACCCCTGTAGCTCATCCCTGTAGACCCCAAAGCTAACTCTATAGGGCTTATAATATAGGCCCCAAAAAATTATTATTAAGCTTTTAGTATTGAATACTTAGTAATCTTTTAAAATAAGTCCAGATCAAAAAAAACTATTATTCGAGAAAATATGAAAATTATAATTAAAAAATTTAATATAGCTTGATTACTAATCAACTTTTATATAATTTAATTATTTATTATATTCAAGCTTTAATTTAAATATAATAAATTTTCTAAATTTAAAGTTATTATTTGTATAAAGTGTTATAAATATATAATTTATTAAATTCTAAGAATCTAAATTATATATATTAATCCCTGAAATATTAATATAAATCGAATTTCAAGGATTCGGAATTCGTATTAAGTAAAATACGATTTTTCTTACTTTTTTTATTATTATTATAAAATTTATTATATTATTATTATATAAAAGTTTTAATAATATTATTATATTATATAATTAAACAAAAATCAATTTTAACATTATTTTATTATTTTATTAAAAGCTTTTTTTTTTCTAAATTCCTAATTGGGTATGGTACTAGTACTGTTTAGGGTTTCGAGTATAATATTAATATTGTTTAGGGATTTGGGAATTGTAGAATTACCACTCTATTAGTACTAGCATTATTCAGGGGTTCGAATACTATAAGTATTACTCTATTAGTACTAGTACTGTACTTCCATTGTATTATCTCCTGGCTTATTCTGTTAAGGAATCTTAAAATCAGTTTAAACTTTAGAATAAAAGATTATAAATATATTTCGATATTTACTATAACTAAAATATATATTATTAATTAATATTAATAATATATTATATATATTTTTAATATTAATGAATAGAAATAATAAGAATAATAATTGATTAATAAAATTTTATAATAGAATTTGTTTAAGTCAATTAACTTATTATAAAAAATAAATAATATATCTATCGATATTTTATATAAAATTGAATATTTAATGAAATAAATAATATAAATCAATTAAATCAATTATTCAATACCAAATCAATTGATTTTATTAAATCATATTATTAAATATTTACAATTAATATAATAAACTATTTATCAAAAAAAAAGAATTTCTTCACTTTTAATTATTTTTGTATTGAAATTGTAAATAATTTTTAAATCCAAATTATTAATATAAAAAAGGTCTTTAATATTTAATTAATATTTATTGAAATGAGTATTTTCAATTATTATAAATTTATATAATTTCTAACTATTCCTTACTTTGATATATTATATTGTTTTTATAATAATTAGATAATAATTAATAATTTTATATTTATTGAAATATATAAAAGTATTTTATATAATATTCAATTGAAAATTTGAGATATTTATAAAACAAGAAAATAAAAATATAACTATATTATTTTTTGATTTTTTTAAAAAAATTAATATATTGTAAAATATAGTAAAGAAATCATTAATTTTTACAATATTGAAATTAATCTAGATTTACTCTTATATTGCTTAAAGAATTAGAATTTATAATTTAAAATATAATTATATATCTGAGTTTTAAATTTTATGAATTATAAAATTACTAATATCCTAAAAATGAAAATTGAGATTTTTAATAATATAAAAATAATATATTAAATCTGAGTATTATATTTTTTATAAATATAAAGTTAAAAGAATTGAATAATAAACTTTTAAAATATATATTTGAAATCTATTAAAATTTAATTAAATTTTAAGAATAAGAATATAAAATTATTTAATTATATTTATAATCTATTTCAAACAAATAAAGATATTTATTAATAACAAGAAATAAGAAATATTATTAAATGAAAAAATAATATATATTAAAAAAAAATATTAAAAAAAAGAATTTTAATAAAAAGATATAATAATATATAAAGAACGAATTTTTAAAAAGAATATTAAAAATAAATATTAAAGAAAACTAATATCACAATAGAAAAATATTATACTTATATTTAATTAATTATTTAATTATATTTCTGAAATAATTCAAAAGATTTATTAAGAATTATATAAAATAAGTAGTTCAAGAAGAAAAATATTATTATTCAAAAAACTTCTTGATATTACTTAAGTATTTATTTATTTATTTATTTATTTATTTATTTATTTATTTATTTATTTATTTATTTATTTATTTATTTATTTATTTATTTATTTATTTATTTATTTATTTATTTATTTATTTATTTATTTATTTATTTATTTATTTATTTATTTATTTATTTATTTATTTATTTATTTATTTATTTATTTATTTATTTATTTATTTATTTATTTATTTATTTATTTATTTATTTATTTATTTATTTATTTCTTTATTTATTTATTTATTTATTTACTTATTTTTTTTTTTTTTTTTTTTTTTTTTTTTTTTTTTTTTATTATTTATTTATTTATTTAAAAACTATATAAAATAAATAATTTAATTAGAAGAAATAATTATTATTAAAAAAAGGGCTAATTGAATATACTTTAATTATATTATAGGTTCTATAACTTATATTTATAGAGCTTATAAATTTAAAACTAATGAAATCTTGTTGGAAGCTTATTAGAAATCTTAATAATATATTAAAGAAACCTTTATTAAAAATTAAAATCAAAATTATTTAAATATTTTTTAAAATAATTCAAAAAACTTATTAAAAGCTATATAAAATAAATATTTTTAAAAAACAACTTTAGTTTATAGGAAATGTAAAATCTCTTGATAGATATTATAATTATAAGAGAATAATTTTATTTATTAATTATTAAATTAATAAAAAAGAAAAAGCTCTATTATAAATAATTTCTAAATTATTATTGAAATCAAAAAAATAATTTAAATTAAAATCTAGAAATTCAAATATCTAGAAAATAATTTAAATAAAATAATTTAATTTTAATAATAACAATCTTTTCTTTAAATAAACTATTAAAATCTATAAAAAATAAAAATAAGAATACTTAATAAAAAACAAATTTTAAATTTAGAAATAGAATTATTAATTACTTTTTAGACTTTTTTCTAAACTTATAGATTATTCATAGTTTATAAGATTTAAGGAAAATATCTATTTTTATTAGCAATAGTATATATCTTAATAAAATAATCACTTCAAAGTCTAATAAAAAGATTAGATTTATAGTTATAATATATTTATTTTATTTATTTATAATATTAATTAAATAAGAAAGTTATAATACATTAAGTATATTTAAAATCTTTATAGAATAATTCATAAAATCTAATTATTAAATTATTAAAATAAATTATATTATTAATTATAAAAACAAAAGAATTATAATATATTAAATATACTTAAAGTTTATATAGATTGATTCATATTAATCCTATTAATCAAATTATTAAAATAAAATTAAATTCTTAATCAAAATAATATTTGAATTCAAAATTAAATATTAAAAAAATAAATTTTTAGAGTATTAATTAATAAAATATAATATTATAGTTTACAAAAATATTTTGATATTTTCAAAACTATTGAATCATAAGATTGTTAGTATCTAATTCGATTAAAATGATTAATTAATATTATAAGAAATAAATAATGGGCTTTTCATAATTATTTCTAAATTTAAAAAGTATTAATAATAAATTCTTTAAAAGAATTAAGTTTTAAAATTTTTTACAAAAAATGAAAATAATTTTTAGAATTTTGATTAATATATTATTTCTTAAGAAATCTATTTTAATTATATATTTATAAACTTCTTATTAATAGATTTCTTATAAACAATTGATTTTGATTGGAAAAACAATTTCTAATAAAAAGATTTATATACAAAATTATTATTAATATAAATCAAAATAAAAAGCTTCGGAAAATAAAGAAATTAAAGAAAAGCAATAGTATATTATATATATAGAGTCTTTAATTGAAAATAGAATTTATATATATATATATATATTAATATATAAAATCTTTTTTTAATAAAATAAATGTTTTTAAAAAAAACTTCTTATTAAATAAACTATTATTTGATTCATTTCAATTTTTAAATATAATTATATTATATTTAAAATAAAAAAGCAGTTTAAAGATTATTATTTAATTTTTTAATTAATATTCGATTTCTAAAACTTATTATAAAAATTATATATATAAATTCATCTTTTTTAAATTTTCATTCATAATTAAAAAATTCTATTTGAAAATTAAATTTAATCAATGAAAATTATTTTTAAATAATTTTCCTTTTCTTTTTAATAACAATTATATATCAATATTCTTAATTTGATTTTATATAACAAATATAATATTTATTAAAAAACTTCAATTAATAATATTGATATTTATTAAATACTAAATAATTAGAAACTTTATTTACTTTAATATAATCAAAATGAATAATAAAAGATTTTAATACTTTAAAAAAAAATCATTTATAAAAAGATATAATAATAATAATTTTTAATAAATCAATATTTTCATTTAATCGATTCAAATTAATATTTTCATTAAATCAATTTAAATGAAGATTTTCATTAAATCAATTTAAATGAAGATTTATTTATATAAAAATAATTTCTAATAAATTAATATTTTTATCAAATCAATTTCAATTAATATTTATTTATATAAGAATAATTTTCAACAAATTAATATTTTTATTAAATCAATTGAAATTTATTTTTGAATTATATAAATTTAAATTCAAAAATATTAATATATATTTGAAAATAATTTTAAAAAAAATTGAATATTTATATAATAAATAATTAAATAAATTAAAAGATTCTCCTATTTTTATTGAAATTATATATATTATTATTGAATTAGAAAGGATATCAAATTATATATAATAACTTAGTAATTTAAAGTAATATTTTTTATTTATCAATAAAATATTAATTAAATAATATTCTATTAATTTTGATTAATAAGCTTTATTAAAGATAAATAAAAAGTTTATATTATAATATATAAATTCTATAATAGAATATAATTTATTTAATACTTATAATTTTATTAAGAATAAAATATATATTTAGATTATTAAATAAATTTTAATCAATATAATATAATTTTTTCAATTAATCAATAATATAGATTTTTATTAAGAAGATCATTATTAATTATAATAATATAATAATAATATAATAATAATAATATAATAATAATATAATAATAATATAATAATAATATAATAATAATATAATAATATAATAATAATAATATAATAATAATATAATAATAATATAATAATAATATAATAATAATATAATAATAATATAATAATAATATAATAATAATATAATAATAATATAATAATAATATAATAATAATATAATAATAATATAATAATAATATAATAGTAATATTATTATAGGTTATAAGCTAATATAAAGGAATTTAGTTTAAATAAATTATAAAAGAAAATAGATTAATATTACTCTTTTATAAGAAACTGATTTAGGTTAATAATTAAAAAGCAATAAAAATATCTAACATTTTTAAATCTATATTTCTATATTTTCTTTTTCTTTTTATATCAAAAATAAAAGCTTTTATTTTATATTTTTTTATTTTAATTAAACTTTCTGCTTTCATTAATTTCTTATAAATCTCTGTCTAATTTAATTATATTTTCGAAATAAAGTTTCTTTTTATATTCTTTATTAATAATCCTTTTCAAATTATAATTCTAATCGTTTTATAAAATTATTTTTCAAAGTTTATAAATAATAATTATATAATTTGATTATATAATTCAATATTAATATTAAACTTTATTATATATATATTCAAAAATATATATTATTATATTATTTTTAAAAAAAACAATAAATATAATAATAATATAATAATAACATAATAATAATATAAAAAGAAATACAAATATAATAAAATTTATAATATTATAATCAAATTAAAAATATATATAATATAAATATAATCTTGAATTAAAAATTATTAAATTGAATTTCTATATTCTATTTATTTTCTTTAATATATTAATAAATATATTTATTAAAAAACTTAAGTCTTTAAACTCTATTATAAAAATATCTTTTTTTTAATTTATTTATATATTTTCAATAATCGATTATATATATAATATAAATATAATTTCAAATTAAAAATTATTCAATTAAATGTAGATATTTTTTTTAATATATTAATAAATATATTTATTAAAAAGTTGAAATTTTCAAACTCTATTATTTAAGTATTTTTTTTTAATTTATTAATATATTTTTAATAATTGTTTATATATTTGATTTAAAAATATAAAATTTCAAAGTTTTGAAAAAAAACTATTTTTTAATTTCTATAATATGTTTTATCTAATTCCTTTAATTTATTAATAAATAAATTCATTAAGAAAATTCAAATTTTCAAACTTTATTATATAAATATTTTTTTTTCAATTTATTAATATATTTTTAATAATTATTTATATATTTAATTTGAAAAAATAAAAATTTTAAAGTTTTAAAAGGAATTGTTTCATAATTTCTATAATTTTGAAAATATTATTCAAGAAATTTTAAATCGAATAATATTATTTTTAATATTTTATTATATAAGTTAATATTAATATTAATTATTTTTAAAAGAAATAAAATTATTTAATAGAAAATTTCTTACTCCTTTATTTTATTAATAATTATAATAAATTATAATAGTAATATTCTTTTAATACTATAAATAATTATTGATTTCAATAATTTGATTTATATTATTATTATTGATTTAATTAATTTTTATTAATAATACTTTTACGATTAGTATTTAATAATATTTAATATATATAATTATTATATAGATATAAATAGATAGAAATTAGTTAATATAGAGTAATTAAAGACAATTCTCGATAAATATATATTTTATATTTTCTAATATAAATATATTTTAATAACTAATTATTATTAAAATTTAAAATTTATATAAATTTTTTTTTTAAATTAAAATTATTTAATAATATAAAAATTATTTTTATATTTATTAATTTATATCAATAATTTATAAATAAAATAATTAAATAAAGAATAATCTATATTATGCTAGATTTTATAATATTTTTATTTTTTTTTATATCAAAGTTTTCTATTTTGCATAATGAGCTTTTAGTAATATTCTAATATTTTTTAAAATCTCTTTTTTATATCTATTTTTATATTATATATACCTTTATTAATATAAATTTCTTTAGATATTTTTTTTTAAAAAAATGAATACAATCTTTAATTAAATAAAAAAATTTATTAAATTCAATTAATCATTTTTTAAATTTAATTTCAAATAATAATTAAAACAAATCATTATAATCTAATTCAGATATATTTAATAATTTTGTAGTAATAATTTTATAAATAAATCTTTATTTAATTGTTATTAAATATTTTCCTTTTTGAATTTATATATTTAATTAATTATATTTTTTTTTTCTATAATTATAATTGAATAAAATAATTATAATTTGAAAAGTTTTTTTTGAAGTTATATTAATAAAATATAAAAATGATTTTTATAAAATATATAAAAATTAAAGTTATTTAAAGTTAATTCAAAATTATAATTTTATTTATTATTCTATCTTTTGATTTATTTAAAAAAATTATATATATTTAATAAATATTATTAAATAAAAATTACAATTAATAAATTAAGTTTTATAAGAAATTCTGAATATAAGTAATATCGATGCTATATTATTTTCTTATATATTAAAATTTATATTTTCTATAAATAAAATATCAAAAATTATATAAAAACAAATTATATTGAATATTAAAATAAAAAACTTTAAGAATAATAAGTTTGAGATAGATAATGTGAAAATATTAGAAGAGGATAGTAGAATAGAAATTAAAAATAAAAAGAAAAAGAAAAAGAAGGAGGTAGAAAAGATTCAAAGAAGATCAAGATTATGTAAATATAGAATATATAAAAAAAAAGAATCAAAAAAAAGCAATTAAAGGGGTATAATATATAAATTGAATTTAAAAAAAATTGAAAAATAGGCAAATAAAAGGAAATAAAGAAATTAAATAAAAATGAATAATTAAATAATAAAGAAATTTAAAAGTATAAAATTAAAAAAGATTAAATAATAATATTTATAATAATATTAAGAAGGTTTTTATTAATTTATTAATTATTATCAAAAACTAAATTGAATAAAATTAGCTAAATTATTTAAAAATCTTTATATATAAAAAATATAAAAAAAACCTATATATATAAATCCAATATTAATAAATAAATAATATATTATTATATACAAGCATATCAATAAAATAGTAAAGTAGCTTTTTTTAAGTTTATAATATTTAACTTTTATTTTATAATTATATATAAGATAAGATATATGGATTTCTAGATATAAATAGACTGCTTTATTTAAAGATATAAATATAAATTAAGAATATTATTAAAAAATATAAATTAAAAATATTAATAAAACTAATTATAAAATTTCTTTTTTATAATTTTTTATATTAATAATAACTAATATTTAATAAAAATATATATTAATAATAATATAGATTAATAATAAGATTGAAGATATAATTTATAAATAAAGAGTTTTCTATTTCTTTAAAAAGTTTTTAATTTTTTAATCTTTGAGAATATTTAATATTATATAACAGAAATCTTAAATATAGAATATTCTTATCCTTTAAAAATGTATTTTTGTTATTATAAGTTTTATTTTTATATTTTTTTTTGTTTTTTGTTATTTTAAATATTTTTATAGAATTTTATAGTTATTTATTTATATTTATAAATATTTAAATTATAAATTAAATTAATATTCTCTAGCTATTTATAATAATCTTATTATAGAAATTATAAAAATAATATTAGAATTATATCAAAATAAAATATTAGAAGAAAACAGTATTCTATAGAATCTTTATAATTAATTATTAATATATAAGGAATTTAATAATATTATAATAGAAGAGTTTTGTTATTGAAAAGATATTTATTATAAAAGAAAGAAAAAGATTTTGTGAAAAAAAAAAGAAATTATAAATATATAATATACGATTATTGAATTATTACTTATTATATCCAAAAAACCTTTATTTTATACTCAAAAAGATTATATTATAATAGAATCATTAAATAATATAAATAAGAAAAATAATAAATTCTTTAATAAATATAAGACATAATCTAATATAACAAAAAAAAATATAAATATAAAAAGATAGAATTAAAGAAGAACAGAAAAATAGATTAAAAAAAATAAAAAGATTTAAAAAAAATCATTTTATATAAAATATAAAAAAAGGAAATCAGAAAATAAAGCTGCAAAAAACTTTGATATAAATATAAATAGTAAAATAAAAAAAAGAAATACGAAAATAAATAATAGAAAAGTTTTAATTAAAAATAAATAGATTATAAGCGAAAAAGGGGGAATTTTATTGAAAAAAAAGATTAGAATATTTTGAATAATAATTTAAATAATAATAATAAAGAATTGTTTATTTAATAAACGGATAGATTTTATAATAGAAAATAAAATTAAGAAATTATATTTTAATTATTATCTAAAAAACAAAATACTTAAAAAATAGTTTATATATAAAATCAATATCAAAAGAAAAGATTATAGTATAAAGTATTATTTATAGATCTAAAGCAAAATTGAATCTTATGATAATAGTTTGAAGCAGATTTAAATCTAATAATAATAAAAATATATTTAAAGATAATAGATTATTTAATTATAAGGAAAAATCTTTTATTCCAAGATATAATATTATTAATTTGTTAATTCAAATAATAATAAAAATATTACTAAATAAAAATAATAGTTAAAAATAATATATATTACTTAATATATAATCTATTTAATTAAAATATACAATTTAATTAATAAATATGAATTGAATGTTATCATTTTATATAATAAAATGATTTGTTTTGAATATAATATTTATATAATAATAATAATATTGGAATAATGAAAGTATAATATTAAAATAATGAAAATATATATAAAAGATATAAAAATAATAAAAATATATATAAAGGATATTAGAATAATAAAAATATTGAGTAATAATAGAATTTCAGAAATAATAAAAGTATTATAAAACAATAATCGAAATTGAATATAATAAAAAAAAAAATATAATAATTAAAAAATGAATAATAAAAATATCAATAAAGGAATACTGAAACTAAATAAATAGTATTTTGATAATACTAATATCAGATAAATAGTATTTTGATAATACTAATATCAGAATTATAGTATTTCTATTATTAAATAAAACTTATATTATATTTCTATAATAAAAGTATTATTTATACTCCTTATTTGGACTATTAAGGTATTTAAATATTTTTTCTTTTCGAAATGAATTATTATAACCAAAAGAATATTTTAAATATGTTTAATATTTTTGAAAGTCATTAAATTTAATAATAAAAATAATGTTAAAAATGATATATTCTTTAAATTTAGAAAAATATAATTCAAAAAAACCTTTTATAATTTTATATCAAAAGAAGTTTTATTTTGAATTATATCTATTGAATTTAAAGAATGTTTATCTAATATAAATTCTTTATTTTATTTAATTAAATTCTTATTTTTATTTTTGAAAAATAATTTATAAACATTATTAAAGATTTCTTTTTGATCAACACTCCAATAATTTTATTTATAATTATAAATTAAATTATTATTCTTATATTGAATAATATCTATAATCTATTTTTTCACGAATATAATTTATAAAAAATATTATTAGAATCAACACAAGGTAACGACTAGTATAGAATATACCTTAACGGAACAAGCTAGGAGATAATACGGTGGAAGTACGGTACTAGTACTAATAGAGTGGTATTTCCACTGTACTAGTAGTATTTCTACGGTTCCCGAACCCTGAACGGTACTCGAACCTCTGAACAGTACTCGAACGGTGCTAGTACCGTATTCGAACCCCTGTACGGTACTAGTACCGTACCCAATCAGAGATTTAGTGAAAAAAAGCTTTTAATTAAATTATATTAATTATATTAAAATTGATATTAAATTAATTATATAATATAATAATAATATTAAAACTCTAATATAATAATAATATAATGAATTTTATAATATTAATAGAAAAAATAAAAAATTCGTATTTTATTTGAAACTAGTTTTATATCCCTGAAATTCGATATCTAGTATTATTTCAGGGATTAATATATATAATTTAAATTATTAAAATTTAGTAAATTATATGTTTATAAGATTATATTTATATAATGATTTCGAATTTATAAAATTTATTATAATCAAATTATAGCTTTAATATAATAATTAGTTATATAATATAAAAGTTGATTAGTAATCAAGCTATATTATATTTTTTAAATATGAATTTTTTTTTTTTGAAATAATAGCTTTTTTTAGTCTAGACCCACTTCGGATTACTAAGCATTCAATACTAAAGCTCTAGTAGAATTTTTTTTAGGCCTATATTATAAGCCCTAAAGCAAGCTACAGGGGCTAGCTATAGTGGTTTAGGCCTATAGCTTCAAGGCCTACAGGGGTTAGCTACAGGGGTTTGAGCCTATAGTTTCAGGGCCTACAGGGACTAGCTATAGAAGTTTGAGCCTATAATTTCAGGGCCTACAAGGGTTAGCTATAGGGGTTAGTGAGTAGTACTTTAACGGTGCGCAAACCGTACTTCCACCATACCAGGGTAGAGTACGGTACCCAATCAGGAGTACAGCTCAGACACCGTATCCGTGGGGGTACGGTGGGGGTACCGTTCCGTATCCGTGGGGGTACGGTGGGGGTACCGTTCCGTATTCCCACTTGGGCCATTAAGGTAGGTGAAGAATTAGAATAAGACTTTTCATTAATTTTTTTGAAATCCCTTTTTTGAAGTTATATATATATAAAAACTCTTTATTTGCTTTCAAACTAATAATTGATCTGATATTGATTTCATATTATATCAATATTTGTAATAGAGCTTTTCTTTTTAGACTTTTGTTTTCAAAAGCTTTAAAGTTATTCAATAGTCAATCATTATTAGATTAATTTCTTTTTATAATCTTATCAATTTTTATAGTAATAAGCTAATATTGTAATCTTTATATTTTTATTTTTTAAGGTTTAGTTTTTTTATAGTTTTAAAAGAGTTATATTATAGTATAAGTGTATCAAAAACTAATCAAATCTATAGAATCCAATCTATAAAATCCAATTTATAAAATCCAATTTATAAAATCCAATCTATAGAATCTCATTTATATTTGAATTTTAAAAATCTTGAAAATTTCAAAAAATTTGAAAAAAGAAGTCGATTTACTTTCGATAAAATAATAATTCGTATTCAACAATAAAATAATAATTTATATTCAATAGAGTTTTGCTTTTCCCTTTTTCAACTCTCATCCTCGAAAGTATGTAAAATTGAAGTTCAATAACAATTTGTTAGCAAATAGTATTCCAAATTCTGAAAATCCTGAAAAATAATAGAATTTTATAAGCTAGCTAAACTAATACCCTCAAAATCTGAAAATTCTGAAACTCTTGAAAATACCAAAATCAGTGGAATTTCACTAGCTTCTTGTTAATTCCTTGAAAATATAGAGGAATCTCGAAAATCCTGAAAATAATAGAATTCCATAAGCCAGCCAGGCTAATACTCTTGAAATTCTAAAAATGATAGAATTCCATAAACTAGTTGGGTCAATACTCTTAAAATCCTAAAAATAATAGAATTCCATAAACTAACCAGACTGATACCCTTAAAATCTGAGAATCCTGAAATTCTTGAAAATCCCAAAATCAACAGAGTTTTATTAACTTTTTATTAATTCCTCAAAATCTAAAAGGAATTCTAAAAATAATAAAAATCCGAAATATTCAAAAAAAACCTAAAATCCCGAAAGGTTTGGAAAAGATCTAATAGTTTCCAAAAATCCTAAAAGAAATCTAAAAGTTCCCGAAAATCCTGAAAGAAATCTGAAATCCCGAAAATGATCTATTTATATTTATTTATTAAGATAAAATAATTTTCATAAATACTATTTTATTTTTAATTGAATATAAATTATTCAATATATCTTTAATTAAATACAAACTACTCAATATATTTTTGATTAAATATAAATTACTTAATATATCTTTAACTAAATACAAGCTATTTAACATAATATTAACCATTTACAACCAACTTTAATCAATAATTTCAACTAATTATAAAATAACTAGCTAGATTTTTTCCTTTATATAACACTATATAAAAACTCTATTTTCTTAACAAAAATCTTAAAAATAATTAAAAATACAAAAAATACCTAAAAAGCTTAAAATATTCAATATTATTACTATCTTCAACAATATAAAATAAATTTATCACTAGTATCTCACAAACATTACCTAAAATAGGATTTGTAATCACTTTACAATCCCTAATATACATATTTTAAAACACGGTTTATAACTGGAAGCTTATTGGTCGAAAAAAAAATACTGATGCCCCATACAGCGAATATCAAAAATTAGGAAATAGATTGGAATAGATTAAATAGATATTATTAATAGATATAATAGTTATTAATAATATATAAAATAAAATCGAAAGAGATTTCAGAATTCTATAAATTAAAAGCTTTTTAATAATATAATTTTTATATTTATAAGTTATAATTGATAAAAGAAATCTTTGATTAGAAAATGGATTGAATAAATTAAAGATCTTGAAAAATTGAATAAATGTTTCTGATTAATTTGGAGATTCGGGATTTGTAATAAGAGATAAGGAATTAGAAAGAGAAGGGGAAGGGAAAGGGGATTAGAAAGGGGAGGGGATTAGAAAGAGGAGGAGGGAGAGGAGGAGGGAGAGGAGGAAGAGGAGGGAGAGGGGGATTAGATTTATTAGATTTATTAGATTTAGGCTTAAAGGCGCCTTCGGCGCCTTTATACAAGCTAGAAGCGAGAGGCTAGCGAAATCTATTTATTATTATTATTATTATTATTATTATTAAAAAAAAGCTGCGCAGCACGAGTGTAGGCGTTAGTCCTGAGTAGTGTTAAAAATAACTATAAAGAGTATTAACAAAGTTGTTGTTCTTTTTAGCTACAAAGGGCCGATAAAAAGCTTGTTATTTTATAAAAAAGATTCTTTCTTTCTTTTATTGAATTATTTTATTTGATTTCAAAAGAATATCAATAATTTTTTTTTTAAAGTACTTTCAATATTTTAAAAAATTTATCTTAAAGTTTTTTTTTTAATTTTCAATTTAATTTTTATAAATAAAATAAGGATATTTTGATTTGAATAATATTAATTATGTATTACTGATATATTATAAATATATTATAGATAAATTGAAATAAGATTTTTAAAAGGATTATTTTTTAAAACTTTTAAAATTATCCTCAAAAACTAATTGACAATTTACTTTCAAAAATTAATTAAAAAGAATTATTAAAATCAATATAAAGTAATAATTAATATAAAATATAGATAAAAAATTAAAATAAGATTTTTTATTAATTTCTTTGAAATCTCTTTTTTGAAATTATATATATATAAAAACTCTTCACTCACTTTTAAACTAATAGTTGGCCCGATGTTGATTTCATATCGTATCAATGCCCGTAACAAATATTTTAAATACTAAATATTATATTTTTCATCTTCCTAAAAATCTAATATAATTATATAAATATAAAAATCCCTGTTTTCTTTATAAATCTGAACAATAAAATAATTGTAATAAATACGATTTTAATTTTTAATAGAATCTTCATATAAATAAACAGCATTTAACTATTATCAAATTTTTTAATTATAAACCTAAAAAATATTCTAATGAAGTTATTTGAATTATTTTATATATTAAAATCATTGAAATTATTTATTTTTGGATTCTTTTTAATATTAATAATCTTTTTCGATTTATCAGAAAACAATTATAATCTAATATAATCTAAATTATTGAGGATATTACTACATTATTCAATATGTTTAATTCTTTTTTACATTGATTATTATTATTTATCAAAACTTGAATATAACAAATATTCCATTATTTTTTCATATAAGAATAGTATAAAAATATATTTTATTAAAAACAAATTCAAAGTTATTTCAAAAAAGGTGTAATATAAAATAATCAATACATTTATTGAAATTTCCAAAATAAAAATATTGAATATTTTTATAATTATAAAGCTTTTTAATAAATATAAATGTAATAATATCATTATTTAATATAAATGAACTAAAAAAAAATTGGTTATCAATATAATTAATCTCAACTTGAGATTAATTATAAACTTTTATAATCTTGATTTAGATATTTTTCTTTTTAAGATGGAAGTTTTAAATTATAATTGAAGTTTAATAGAAAAAATAATAAAAACATTCTTTGTTATAAAAAAAGTCTTAATAAACTTAACATATTCGATTTTGAAAAAATGATTTATTAATATTAATATAATAATATAAACTCTATAATAAAACTTATGTTGAATTAATTTAATAAATTGATATTAATAAAAATACTTTTATATATATAATAATTGACATAATTTTCAATATTTAATGAATGAATATTATTTATATTCAAAGATTTCAGATAATTATTAATATACAAATACAAAATCATTTAAACGATAATTTTTATATTTCAATAAATTCCCAGAATCTTATAAATCCTAAAGAATTAAATTATTCTTAAATTATAATATATATATATAAACACTAATCTATATATAATAAAATCTTTTTTAAATTAATGAAAGTAAAAATACTATATTTAATTTATATTATTGATTAGATAATAACAAAATAATAGATTATATTTTCTATTTATTCTATCATTTCAATATTTAATAAAAAACAATATTAATATTCAATATTGTATATTTAAATCAAAAACATTATTTAGATATAAGAATTAGGATTTAATATATTAATATAATAATAATAATAATATAGAATTTATTAATATTTCTAATAAGTTTCTATACAAAACCCATTATGTTATTAATCTTATTTTCTTGAATATCCTTATTATTAACATTATTATTAAAGAAAATATTTATAATAATCCAGATTATGAAATACAAATTATTATTAATTCAGAATAAAATTGAACTCTATTAAAATAATATTTTTATAAAATCCTAAAAACAAAATCAAACCAATTCTCTGATTTAGTATATATTATATGATTTATTTCCCTAATCTCCTTTTCTCATAAATAAAATAATAATCGAAATATCTATAATTCATTTTATTATAATAATAAATTTCATTATTTCTATAATTCATAAATTTAATAAAGAAAATAATAAAACCATATTATGATAGATCTGTAAAGATAAGAAGATATACTAAAATTATCTCTATAAATATAATATTTTAGATGAAAATATTTCTTTAATAATTTAAACCTTTTATAATACAATTTAATAATTAAAATATAATTTTACAAAAATACTATAAATAAAATTTAAAATAATAAAAAGCTTCATAGAATTATTCATTGATAGAAACTAAAATTCAATTTGAAATTATTTCTATTATATATTAATAGAAATCTTACTAGCTTAATGATCTAAGTAGGAATATGAAATGATACTCTTATTATATCCCCATAGGATATAATATCTGAATTGCATTCTGATTGAATATTATATACCTACCACTCTAATATAGTAAAAGTACTATTCGTATGGTTTATATATTATCAAAGTATTACTCGCTAATCTTTATAGTTAGTTTCTATAGGCTCTGAAACTATAAGCTCAATTCTTTACCTCTTGTAATTAATTCCTGTAGACCTTAAAGCTAGCTTTTATAAAGCTTATAATATAGGTCTAAAAAAAAATTCTATTAGATTTCTAATATTAAATGCTTAGTAATCTGAAATAGGTTCAGGCCAAAAAAGCTAATATTTCAAAAAAAAAATATATATATTTAAAAAAATATAATATAGCTTGACCACTCATTAACTTTTATATTATATAATTAATTATTATATTAAAGCTTTGATTTGATTATAATAAAATTTAAAATTTTTAAATCGTTATATGAATATAGTCTTATCAACATATAATTTATTAAATTTAAATAATTTAATCTATATATTTTAATCTCTAAAATAATATTATAAATCGGAATTCAGAAATGTGAAACTAGTATTAATTAAAATATAATTTTTTATACTTTTTCTATTAATGTTATAAAATTTCTTTTATTATTATTTGATAAAAGTTTTGATAATATATTTATATTACATAATTAATTTGATATTAAATTTATTCATATTTTATCGAAAGCTTTCTTTCTTTAAGTCCTTAATTGAGTACTATACAAGGATTCGAATATAATACTAGCACTGTTCGGGTACTGCTCAGGGGTTCGAGTACTATATAGGGTTTCGAGTACTACTCCATTAGTACTAGCACCGCGAGTATCGTTTAGGGGTTCGGAAATCATAGAAGTATTACTAATATAATAGAAATATCACTCTATTAGTACTAGCACTATACTTCCATTATATTATCTTCTGGCTTGTTCTGTTAAGGTAAAGAGAGTACAAAAAATATTAAGATTTCATATAAAAAGGTTTTTAATTATTTCAATATTTTAATAATTTTGAATACAATCTTTTTGAAAACTTCATTAAATTAGATATTTTAGAATTGTTTTAATTTATTTTAATAGAAAAGATTGAATGTAATATTATTAAAATTTCTCATATTTTATTCAATATAGATTATATTAATTTATTTAAATATAATTAAAGAATTTCATTACATCTAATTATAAAATTCAATATAGAATATTTTAAAACTTTTTTTCCCTTAGATTATATATATTACATCTAATTAAATTTTCTTTATTAAATACAAAATTATATTTGAAATATATTAATAATTTTTATTCATATCCGATTTTCTATTTCCTAAATTTTAATATTTTTATTTCAAGAAATGATATAGAGAAAGTCCTTAAATAAAATAAAAATAATAAAATTACTTTTATCCCTAAAAAACTTCAAATAATTTATTTTATTAAAAATAGAAAAGATTATATTTCTTTTTATATTATTAACAAAACGCTTCTTATTATATTAATTATTATAATTAAAAATAAAATATAATCTATTTTAAAATAACTTAGAATTAAATATAATAAAGTACTTATTTCCAAAAAATATATTAGTATAAGAATTATCAAAACTCAAATAATTATAATATAATATTTATAATTTTATAAAAATGATTAATAATTCTTTAATCTTAGTTTTATATAAAATTATTCTTATTTATATTATTCTCTTTTTATATATCAAATCAAAATATAATTAAATATTAAGATAAAATTATTTTGTATCTAGTATATCATTTCTAACTTTATTATTTCTTTTAAATCAATCAAAATATCAATCTATTTAAATGAATACTTATTCTAATATTCAAAAATATATTTCTTATTTAAAAAGTTATTCTAATAATTTTTTTTTCAAAAAAATATAAATACTTTATTTAATAATATTATATTAAGTGAAACTCTACTTTTTTTTATAATATATTTCCAATTAATAAACTCATTTTATCCTATAATTTATTAAATTATATCTCCATTATTATTAAAAATAGAAATACTAATTAATAATAAAAATCTAAAACCAAAAGCTAATATTTAAAAATGAATCTTTTCAGTATTATATATCCTTTATTATAGGTTTTATACTTCTTTTTAAAATATTTAGTAAATCTAATAAAGAATATTAATAAAGAAATTCTAGCTATTAGATTTAAAAATTAATAATCTCATTTTCCTTTGAATAAGATCTTAATCTTTTTAAATAATTTTAAATGAATTATTCAAAAAAAGAACCTCATTGAAAATAAGTATATAATATATAATATATCAAAACGAAAAGTAAATAATTATTCGTATAAGTTTGATTGGTAATATATTAATGATCTAATATTGATATAATACTATATCTAATTTCTTTTACCAGATTTTGCATATTTGTTAAAATATTACATAAATTTTTGATATTAGGATTTACTAATTCTTTAAATATGTGAATATTAAAAGAAATAAGATTATTAATAAATTTATTAATCTTAAAACCTCTAAATCTATTTCAATATTTATTATTACCCAATAGAGTGAAAATTGTTGTTAAAAAACTCTATAATTGAATGAAACGATTTTAATAATTTTTTTTAAATATATATAACAGATAAAACCTTATTTATAAAATACAATTTCCTTCAGAATTAGATTTACTAAGAAAAATATTATATTATATTCTAATTATATATATAGAATATAGAGATTTAATATAATATTATAAAAAGTTCTAGTATTAAAATATTAATTTAGAATATTTCCACAACTATTAAAAGATTTTTAAATATCTAATACGAGCTTATATAGCTTTTTTATAAAAATCAAAATTAAAATAATGATATCAGGCTTTTTCTCGGTTCTTTATAGCTAAAAATAACAACAGCCTTGTTAGCACTCTCTATAATTATTTTCAATATCATTCAGAATCTATGTCTATGCTTGGCATGCGCCAGCAAGGGTGGCCCTGCTCCCTCCTACAACTAGTCCAAGCCTTTCTGAGTAACCGCTTAATGAGAGTTCAGCTAGAAAATGTAATTACAGAATATAACTGTATTAAATACAGTACTCTGTAGGATTCTCTATTTTTATTTATATTATATATTTTATATTTTATTAAGCTTTTGAATCAAAATATTAAACTGTATTTCGAGTATGTTAATAATATTTGTATTTATTGTATATTTAAGAATATTTGTAAAAATATTAATTTTCTCAAATATAATCTTTATTAGATTTTCTAATAAAATAAACAAAACTATATAGTATTTATATTAGAAAAGTTAGAGATGATATATCTTTTTTGAAGGAAAAAGGTGTATATTTTGTATTTGGAGGTAAATAATGAGATAACGATTTATTTAATCAATAAAATGAATAATGAAATTGTTTAATTAGTTTTATATTGGCTAAAAGTTTGGTTTAATTGGAAATTTTCTTTTAAAAGATATATAGCAAAATGAAAAGCAAAAGTCTACAAGATTGCGAGATATATCAAAGGGTTTGTACAGATATATTATAGCTTGTTAACTGTGATATTACACAAGGTAGTGATTATTTGCATCCTCCTTATTGTTTTCTATAGATTTGAGGTATAATATATAGACTGAACAAAACTAAACTGGGCAGAGGGGGCTATCTATAATATAATGGTAAATATAAAGTTGGGTAATTATATTATTAAAATCGATTAAGCGATTGTTCTAGTAATAAGAGAAATTCTATTTATTTGATATACGATTTTGATTATTGCAATTCTAAAAAACTCTGAATTACTATTCGGCAAGCTAATATTTAAACAGGTATGAATAAGATTTATATTCCGATTTTGCAAGGTGAACAAAAACTATTTACTAATGATTTGTTTAGTATAAGTATCTCAATACAAAATAAATAATATCAATCTTTATAGATTAACTAGATTGATTCCGAAAGTATCGAGACTAATACTTTCCCCATTGTATTTCTCTATAGGGAGCTACAATAATCTTATAAAAGATATAAAGAAAGAAATAATTATAATTAAATTTATATAATAGTGGAATTATTTGTTTAATAACTATATTACAATCTTTTCAGATAATATTAAACAGTATTATCGAGGGTAAAAGATAGTCGGTTATAGCTATATAATTTATTGGGAACAATTTTTAGTAATATTCGGTTATAAAATAATCAATCTATTTTCGTATATCTTTAATGCTGAGGTAATAAATGTTTTAAAAAATTTAGAATATATTGTTTGACTGAAGCTGGCTAGGCAGATTACAATATATATCAATAATACCTTAATTATCTGATATATCAGAAGTAATGCTTCTGATTTATCTCAATAAGTATTTTTGTATTATTATAAGATTATAAGGAATAGGCAAATAGCAATCTAATAATTGTTTGGATATACTAAAATTCTTGAAAACGAGAAGGTTGATTGGTTTATTGATTTAAGCGTTTACAGTAATTATATTGAAAATAATAATTTATTATTTTTTATTATTAATAAAATAAACTTAATAATCAGAACCTTTAAATAAAAGGTAGAATAGAGATAATAAAAACAAAATGAAATTATCCTTGCTGATTGATATTATTGTTAATATCTCAGCTATTAAATCAAGGAATCTGAAAAACTTGCCCTCCCCTACTCTATCCTTTAGTAATTAATAATATTTAGAATTGAATATAAAAACTTTGTATTTTACCATTAATATTTTCAATATAACAACAATATTACCTTAAAATACTTTTGTAGATATAGCAAAAAGTTTGAGTATTTAATACTTTATTAATACTTTTATATTTAATTTGATTATTGGTCAAATAAATCTAATTTAATTTTATAAAATATAAAGAATACAATTAATTATTTCTTCTTTTTTTTGAAAATTCTAATAGACTTTATAATCTTTCTAACAATTACTAATCATTTTGAACAATTATATTCAATCTTTTCGAAAATTCTTTGATTTTTTATTTTTATATTACTAATCAGAATTATATCTTCCTCTAAAATTGTTTTTTTTTCTTTTATTGCTGTATATAAATTATACTAAACAAAAACTAATAATATAGGATTTTCTAGCTAGCTGTAAACTTGAATTATCTAATATAAAATAGATTGAATAATATCAATATTACAAATGAGAGATAAACAGCAGAAGTGTGTACAGCATTCCTAATTACTTCTCTCTTAGCCTGCATCATAACTATAGAAGAATAGAATATGTAGCTATGCCGGCACCCCTGCCAGCATAGTCTATCCCTAATACCCCCTGGGAGGTTGTGGTGAGCCCCTGTAGCTTGCCTTCTGGATGTAAATTAAAATAAATAAATAAATAAATATGTCTATGCTTGTACTGCGCAGCATTTTAATAATAATAATAATAACAATAATAATAATAATAATAATAATAATAATAATAATAATAATAATAATAATAATAATAATAATAATAATAATAATAATAATAATAATAATAATAATAATAATAATAATAATAATAATAATAATAATAATAATAATAATAATAATAATAATAATAATAATAATAATAATAATAATAATAATAATAATAATAATAATAATAATAATAATAATAGATTTCGATAGCCTCTTGCTTCTAGCTTGTATAAGGGTACCGAAGGCGTCTTTAAGCCTAAATCTAATAAATCTAATCCCTTTTCCTCTCCTCCTCCCCCTCCCTCTTTCTAATCCCCTTTTCTTTCTGATCTCCTTTTTTTTCTAATCCCCTTCTCCTCCTCTTTTCCTTTCTAATCCCTTATCTCTCTTATTACAAATCCCAAATCTTTAAATTAATTGAAAATATTTATTCAATTCTTTAAAATCTTTAATCTTTTTAATCCATTTTCTAATCAATTATTTCTTTTATTAACTATAACTTATTAATATAAAAATTATATTATTAAAAAACTCTCAATTTACAAAATTCTAAAATCCCTCTCCATTTTATTTTATAAATTCTCTACTCTTGATTTATTGATTAATTAATAAATTCTAACATTTTGATATTCATACACAAAACATCCATACTTTTTCTCAACCAATCAGCTTCCAGTTATGAATCGTATTTTAAATCCTATATGTTAGGGATAATAATACTAACAATAATACTAATAATAATACTAATAATAATGCTAATAATAATACTAATAATAATACTAATAATAATACTAATAATAATACTAATAATAATACTAATAATAATACTAATAATAATACTAATAATAATACTAATCATAATACTAATAATAATTTTACTCATAATTTTACTCATAATTTTACTCTTATATAATATAATATATATAGGGGCTAGTACTCAAGCCCTTGATAACTCGCTATACTCGAGTTAAAATTTATATATTAAGTCTATAAATTAAGTCTATAAATTAAATTTATCTTAGATTTTTTAGATTTTTTAGATTTTTTAGATTTCTTAGATTTCTTAGATTTTTTAGATTTTTTAGATTTCTTAGATTTCTTAGATTTCTTAGATTTCTTAGATTTCTTAGATTTCTTAGATTTTTCTTAAATTCTTAGATTTTTCTTAAATTCTTCTTAAATTTTTCTTAAATTCTTCTTAAATTTTTCTTAAATTCTTCTTAAATTTTTCTTAAATTTTTCTTAAATTTTTCTTAAATTTTTCTTAAATTTCTAAACTTTAATTTTTTAATAAATAATAAATCAACAAATAAAAGTCTCTATTATTTAATTATCTAAACTCTTATTTCATTTCTTAAAAACCTTCAACTATCTAAATGATCTTCAAAAGCTATATAATATAATTTTAATTAAACTAAAAATAAGCTTTTTGTTATATATAGATACATATGTTAGTATTTAATTAAACATTCCTATTTTCATATTTACTGATTTATTAGTAAGTACTTTTAACTCTATATCTCAATGGTCTCAATTATAGTAATTTTCTAGAGATAATAATCAAAATTCTTAAAATAGATTTATTAATAAATATTCCATTCAATATTAGTAATTTATTTTATTAATTATACTATTAATACTTATTTCATCAAGATTGATTCATGATAATAGTTATTTGTGAAAGTTCATTAATGTATATAATAGAAACAAAATAATAGAAATCGTTCTATTAGAGATAATATTTATAAAGATTTTTAACACTTTAATGATTACTAATATAATAGCATTATGTATAATTACAAAAACCGTTCACACAATAGCAAAAACGATTGATTCAAAAAGTATAGATAAAGATCCTTTATAGATAGAAGTTTACATTTATTGATTGAACTCAAAGTAGACGATTGAATTGATTGATAGAGTGTTCCTTCCCTTGGTATCTAGCTGCGAGAGCCTCTTATGGATACTTTGCTAATTACTTCGAGAGTCTTATCAGACACCTTTCTTTGATTTGTCGTTATACCAATTGTTCATCTTTCTTTTAAGATTTCTCAACTGGAGGTTTGAGCATCTTTAGATTTGATTTTTACCTTGGCCGTAGCAGCATATGTCTTGTGAAAAACTTTAATGCTAGACCTGTATCATCGACGCGGGGATAGTTGATGAGCTACCCGGAACCAGTAATTTAATTGAGCTTTGTTGAACGGATTCCTGCATTAGGTTTGTGGGTACAGTACTGAGGCCGATTTGAATCATTTGGCCAAAACCCCAAAAATAGATTTTCGCTTAAGCTAAAAACGTATTTAGAATTTAGTAGTGTGTTTTTATATAGAGAAAAAGTATTCAATTCAGTATACAATCTTAAAGGAATTAATAAAATGAAAAGAAAAGAAGTATAATTATTAATTAGAATTTAAGGAATCAATCAATATATTTTTCTCTGAATCATCTCAAAAACTGAAATTTATATTCAATATAATACTATTTGGAGAATAAAAAATTAGATTCTGAAAGTTGATTATTATTCAAATTTATTAGAATATTTTTAAATTGAATATAAAATTCAATTTTCGAAATAATTTAGAAAAAAATATATCAATCGATTTCTTGAATTCTAATTAATAGTTATATTTCTTTTCTTTTTATTTTATTAATTCTTTTAAGGTTGTGTTTTAAATTAAAGAAATTTTATATTATTAGAGAGATTAATTGAGGTTTGATTAATTATAATACTTAATATTTGAGATATTAATATAAAGTAGATATAATTGAAGTAATTAAAATTATAGTATATTAGATATCAATTTCAAATCTTGAAATAATTCAAAAATAATTATATTAATCAATTCCTTAAATTCCAATTAATAATTATATTATTTTCCTTTTTATTTTATAAGCTTTCTTAAAGTTATATATTAAATTGAAATTCTTTTTTCAATATTATAGAATCTAGTTAGAGCTATATTAGTTATACAATTTAAGTGAGATAAATTTGATAAGAAATTCTTATTAAGCTTGAAATAAAGAATTTATCACGGAGGTAATAGCTATATCTAATGGTCACTTTGATCTGGGAATAAATATATAGAGTGATAATAAACTAAATTGATTTGAGATATAATTTTAATAATTATATCTACTTTATATATTCTGATTGAACGAGGTATTTATTTAATTAGATATATAAAATATATAAATAAAATGAATAAAATAATATTAACATTAATTATAGGAATAAGTATTCTGAAGAAGTATCGGGATTAGTACTTGTGAGATTATATTATATAGTGAATTCTGTAATATACTTTCTAGATTGTTAGATGTTTTGATAATTATATTGAATAATCTGTATAATAAATAAATTTTTTTTTTGGATAATAAATAATTTAAGTATTAATAAAAGTTTTATACAAATAATTATTATAAATTTTATTTATTAGATAGATTTATTTATTAAATAAAGAAGTATGAAATATATAAATATATAGAGTTTTTCTAAAAAGAAAAGAATAAGTTGTATTATTAATCTGAACAATTTATAAAAAAATAATAATATTGGAGTAAAGGAATTAATTCTTTGGATTGATATATATTAGAAGGTTTAAGTTATATTAATTGTTATTAATTGAATATTTATATCAATTAATTTGATTAATATATATATATGATACTTTTGTAGTGGTAATGGAATTAAGTAGAAATCGATGGATTTTGGGGGAATATAGTAAATCGAGATATTATAAGAAGGAGATAGTTTCTTTTTCTTAATCTTTATATTCGATAATTCGATATATTCTTTAAATATATCTTTTTTTATTAGAGAATCCTTTGATTTTATTAATATTTTTGATTGATATATAATTGTTTTTTTATATAATATATTGAAAGATAATATTTGATTTAGTAGATTTAGTATTTAGTGTGTTTTTGTTTAATTATTATTTTTAGTTAAGATTTAATTGTTTTTTAATAAAAAGTTTTTATAAATAAGATTTTTTTTTAATAAAAAGTTTTTATAAATAAGATTTTTTTTTAATAAATTTTAACAAAATCCTAATAATAATTTTTTGAAAAAGATTAAAGTTGTTTATAATTGTTGGGTTGAAGTAAACAAATATTGTATAATGATTACTTTTATAGATTATAGTAATTCTTTTATTGATAATAAGAATAAATATTATTTTTTTGATCTTTTTTTTAATAATAAAAATTCTTTATTGAAAACATTTTCTTTTTTAAATAAATTCATTTTTATATTTAAATTAAATAAGTTTTAGGTATTTATTTATAAAGTTTATAATAAGTTTAAATAAAAAGATTTTAAGTATAATTTTAGGAATAAGGGTATACAAAACTTTATTCCTTGTATAGAATATATTCGTTTTTTTTTTCTAATTATTATAAAGAGTATAGTAAGTATTTCAAATAGAAAAATACTTCTTTTTTTTGATATTAGAAATATATTATATATATTTATATACTTTTCTTAATATATTTGAGATCTTTGATTATCCGATTATTGGAATTTTGCGATTCTGAGTTTATAGTATTTTCTGGAAAGGTATATTCTAATCTTTTTATATTATTGTAATTTGTTGATATACTTTTTAAAGGATTATTTTGAATCAAAAATCGGTTTGTATTGTAATAATGATTATATTGATAATAGTTAAAGAGAATAGTGAATTTATTGATTTTGATTTTCTTTTATTATTAATATAAGTTGTATTTCCTTTTTTTATTTGATTATTATAATTATTTATTTATTCTTTTTTTTATTGAAATTATTATTTCTTTTTTCAATTAAAAAACAAAGATCTTTTTTTATCCTCAAATCTTTTACAATTAAATATACAAAAGTTGAAATATAAATCTTTATAATAAATTCAAAGATTCGATTATAATTTGTTTGTTTTGTTTCAAAAAATAAAGATAAAATAATATTTGATATTAATAATAATAATAATTTTGATAATAAATATAATACTATTAATAAGAATAATATAATTAATTCTAATAATAAGCTAATTCAAATATACTAAAAGGAAATATAAATTGAAGAGAAAAATTTCTATTTGATTTTGTTGATCTTTATATTTATATTTTATAAGTTTAGGAGGAATATAAAGTGGTTGAATTTTTATTGTAATAAGTTTTTAATTAATTTATTTATTATTATTTTTATTATAGACAAATATATAAGATAAAAACTTTTCTTTAAATATTTCTGATATAGCTATATATTCTGTATATTAATATATTTTAGTTTAGTAATGATTTTTTTGTTTTTTTTATTATTAATCTAATTATTTATTAATTATTATAAAAAATTGTAATTAATTATTTGATTACAAAATCGATTTCTTTAAGGAATTGTAATGTAATTAATATTTTCTTTAATATATATTTAATTTTTAATAATTCAGTTTTGATAGTAGATATAATAATTATATTTTATTTTAAAGTTTTTTATATTATTAATTTATTGAATAATAAAATTTCAAAATCTTAAAATGATTTTTATAATTTTTTATTGTTAATAAATGAGGTATCTGAGAAGGATAAAAGTTATAAAATTTGTTTTCAATTATATTCAATTAAATAATATTTTGTATTTTAGAGATATTATATATAATAATTAATTATTTTTATATAATCCAGAAATAGATTAATTAAAAAGTAATTGAATTGTAAAGCTGTAAATATAATATCTATTTTAATTATAATTATAGTATATAATATTGATTCTATCTTTTTTTAATAGATTTGTATAAATATAATAATTGTATTTTTATTATATTTTATAAATTCTATTATTAATAAAGGTATGTATATATTATTATTATTAAAATTAATTTTTTTTGTAATCTTTTTAATATAGATATTATATACTAATTAAAGTTTCCCTATTTTCTGATTGTAAATAATCCGAATATTTAAAAACTATTTTGTATTATTTAGATTTTTCAATTTATAAGTAGTTTTAGTATTAAAGATAATATTATTAATTGTTAATATATTTTTATAATGATATATAATCTATATATCATTTATAAAGAATAGTATTAAATAATTTGATTTGAGTTTATAAAAAGATAGGGTTCCTTTTTGTATTAATTTAAATCTAGATTTTTAAATATTTTACTAAAATCTTTGAATTATAATGTAAAGGAATTTCAGAGATTATATAATATGTAATTAAGAATTATATATTTATTTGATTTTTTGAATTTATTTGATAAATAGCAAATTATAGGTATACCTAATGGATTTTTATAAGTATTAATAAATATATTAATAATATCAAATTGCTTTATTTTTAGATTATATTTTGCTATTAATATTATTACAATTCTGAATAATCTTTTAGTAAATGTTATAATGTAAATTGATTCAATTGTATTCTTTGTTTGAAGATTATTACAAATAATTAATTTAGTTTGATATTATATTAAAAATCCCTATTTATTATATTTATATATAAATATCTATTACAATAATATAAAAATAATTGGTATATTTTGTATATTGATTTTATATTATATTTTATAATCTTTTAGATTATTAATCTTAATCTTATATTTATATTTAAATAATTTTTTCAAAAAATGATTTTTGAATTGATAGTAATACTAAAATAGTTTAAATAATCCTAATAAATATAAATTGAATAGTTTTTTTAAGACTTCTTTTTTAGATATATTAAAAAGATTTGGTTTTGTTTATATAATAAAAGCGATTATATTATATATAATAATAAATAAATAGATTTTTCCTTATATATCTATATTTAAATAACTAAGCCAAAATATTGAATGAAAATCTTTGATATAGGAATTATCTTTTAATAATAAATTTGTAATAAAAGTGTTTATAAATGTATAATCATTTGTAAAGGAATTGTTTTGTAATTTTTTTTGTTATTAAATTTAATAATAATAATTTATAGATATATTGATATCAGAAATTGTATTATTAAAAATAAAGGATTGATATTTAGATAGATTAAGAATTGAATAAAGGATTTCGATTTTTATAATTCTTTATTTTTTGGATTTTTGATTAAAAAGAAATAAAATTTTATTTTTCTTGAATTGATTGATTATATATATTGAAGAAGGTAATCTTTTTGATAATATTATTTTTTTTATAATATAGAT
Organism: Botrytis squamosa; assembly: GCA_014898485.2. Taxonomy (NCBI): domain Eukaryota; kingdom Fungi; phylum Ascomycota; class Leotiomycetes; order Helotiales; family Sclerotiniaceae; genus Botrytis; species Botrytis squamosa. The sequence goes on from RCTC02000004.1 coordinate 644,680, forward strand.
ATTTATAATATTAATAGGATAAATATTTGAATTATTTTTATACTTTTTATATATAATTTGAATAGCACTACCAATATATTTATATTCTATACTTTCAGATTAATTATTATAATTGCTTGATATCGAAGTAGAATTTATAGACTTTTGTGATTGATTAATAGTAGTTTATTCTTGAATTTGATTTTTTGTTTTTAGGATTTTTTTAAAGTGTAGAATTTATATATATTATTATTTTTGGTATTTCTATATAAACTTCCATTTTCTAGAAATACTCCCAAATTCTATTTATATTGAAATATATCTGAAATATATATAATAATATTAATAGAATTAATAATAGTATATAAAAAAGTTATTATATTATTCTTTTAATTGATAATAGTACTATCAATATTAATTATTTATTGAATATCAAGAGTTAATATAAATTACTATAATTCTTGATTAATATATATATTAATGATTTTATTTAATTAATTTATTTTGTATATTCTTTTTTCAAAGAAAATAACATTTCGAATAATAATAATCTGTTTGAGTTTGGATATCCAGATATAATAGATTAGGGAATTTGGTATATATTCAATAAGATATTTAATATTTGTTTTAGAATTAGTTTTATAAATTCTTTTGTTTATATCTAATTCTTTTTTTTTTTAGAAAATATGTTTTGTATTTATATTGATATATTTTATTCCAGTTTAAATAAAGATTAATAATTAAGTGATTTATAATAATTGGAATAAATGATTATAAGTATTCCTGGAATTAAATATTCAATATCTCATTTAAAGATTTAAAAAATCGAGTTTTAAAAGAACTAATATTGTATAGATAGATAATAGCTTGTATTACTTCAATTTGTAAAGATTTGTATTTTGATTTATTTGATAATTATCTCTTATTTTGCTTATTCCGATTTACTATTTAATTTGTATATATTTAATAGAAATAATTTAAGTTTTATATTTTCAATTTTAATCTAATTTTCAAATACAATATTTCCTATAATATCAATAACTAAAATATCATTATTCTATTTGATATAAATTACTAAGAAATTATATTTTCTGAATATCTAAATAAAGAAGTTCTGAATTGTATTGAATATTTTATAATAAGTTTTTTGATATAATAAAAAGCTAAAGATTTTTTTATTAAATATATTTTTGATAATTAAAAACCAGAATGTTTTAATATATATATATAAAAAGTCGAATAAATTCTATTAGATTTTATAAAAAGGATATAGTGATTAGGATTTATTAAAAACTTATAGTATTATTTGCTTTATATATATATAAAAGCAATTAATATATTTAATTCCAAAAAATCTTTTGATTTTTATATTTCTTATTAAAAAAATAAAATATTCAAAAGCTTTTTTATCCAAATATTCTAATTATTTATATTAAAGTTTTATAGAATTCTTTCGAAATCTAAATAGATTTCTCAATCTATAAAATAATCTTTTGATATTAAAATTGAGTATAGGATATATTAAAAGGTTTAGATTTATAAATATTGAGTTTAAATTAATTAAATAAAAAAAAAAGTAATTTATATTTTAAAAATAAAAGATTATCTTTACAAATATAATAAACAATAATATAATTATTCTCAAAATTGCTTTTTTATAATATAAAATCTATTTCTAAAAATTATATTTTAATATTTAAAAGTTTTATTTTCAAAATAATATTGATATGAAATCTAGGGATATATACAATATTAGAGAAAACTAAATTACTTTTTGAATCTTAAAATCTTTATAGAATATTCTTGATTATATAAATATTTTATTCAACAATCTGTATTTTTAATATTCCTATTTTAATATAATTTGATATTGATAAAAGTATATATTTATATCTATCAAGAAAATTGATATTATTAATAAAATGTATTGTACTATTACTATCAAATATAATATTATCAAAAAATTGATAAAGTAAATCAAAAATAGTAATATAAATTCTATAACCAATAAAATCTTAAATAAAATAAATAATTATTCTTAATTCAGAATCTTATAAATCATAGAATTGAATAATATTACTTTTTAAATTAATCTATCCTTTTTATTCCTATATTTTATATATATTCAATTATCGATTATCCTTAATCCTTTTTTATATATTATTATATTATTTTTCTATTAATAAAATCGGATTTTAGAAATTATATTTCCTAATGAATATAAATTCTATCAATTAAAATATCTTGAAATAATAATTCCTATCTACTTTTTTATTTTTTCAATCAAATTCTGATTTGTAAGGATATTTATATCAACTACTTGCTTTTTTGAAATCTCTTTTTTGAATATTACTTTGTTTTTCTTACAAATTATTAGGAATTTGCTTGAATTCAAAATTGATAATCAAAAATATATCCTTGTTTTTGGAAACTAAAAAATTCTAATAAACTAAACCATTAAAAATATTTCCAAATTATTTCAAAAAATAATTAGGAATTTCAAATTGATTATTAGTTTTGATTTGAATAAATATAATATTTATTTAAATAAAAAATATATATACTTCTATAATTTATAAGAAATTGATAATTATTAAATCATCTGTTATTTTGATATAATATAATTTTGTAATTATATAAACTTTAATTTATTTATTATATTACTTAATTGGATTGGTTTAATCTACAATTACTTGCTAAAAAATATTTTGATATTTTTAAACAATAATAGATTTTGTAATTGTTATAATAAATACAAGTTTATTTTATAGCTTTTAAATAATTGTTTTAAATGATAAGATTTTAGTATCATTATTTTCAAAAGTGAATTCTATAAAATAAGATATATCTACTATTTCTATAATCCATTTGTAGATATTTTGATACAATTTATATATAATATTATATTTATCTTTCTAATATCGATATTCTCTTTGAAGTATAAAGTGTTCGATTAAGATATCTTGGAAAGTGATAGTTTTAAGCTTTACAAACTTAAGTATTAATTCTTTAAAAAATAATAATAGAATTTTTTTAATATCTCTTTTTAAATTCTTTTATTGAGATTATTTATAAATATCAAAATTAGAAAAATACTTTACTTAATTATTTAAATCATATTTTCTTATAAAATCAATAATTATAATAAATTCAAATAAATCTCCAATAAATTAGTCTTTATTATGAATAGGAATTAATTAATAAAGAATTTTTTTATCTTTTAAGAATTTTTTAAAACTAATTAAAATAATCAAAATAGTTTTGAAATCAAATAATTTAATATTCTTTTAGATATTTTTTGATATATAAAGATATTATAAATTTAAAAACCATTTTGATCAATATTTACAAATAACAAATCGAATAATTTCTGAGGAATTAGATTTTAATATAACGAAGTTCTAAAAAAGAATAAAAAAGAATATATATAAATCAAAGTAATCAAAAAATATATATATATCACGCTAAAAGTGATATCACCAAGAGCATTAAGCTAATTAGGTTTATATAAATATATTCTCTCATAATATACCCCCAAGATTACTGACTAGCTGATTATAAGTAGTAATCTCTATACTAGCCTCAATTGAGTTATATATACATAAATCTTTTCCTATATCTCTATATTACCAAATCTAAGGTCTCATTGAATTCAATTAAACTAGGTTCTCTATAAATTCATCTAATAGATTGAACTATATAGATATAATAAAACAACAAAACAGGGTTCTCATATTAACTCTAATAGACCAAGATTAAATAACTAATATAAATCTATTGAAATACTCTCTTATAAATAAACCTATACCAAAGAGTACAATCAAATGAAGAATTATACCACTACATTATAAACACATACCAGACTCATAACTATTATACTAAAAGTAATATCACTAAAAGCATTAAGCTAATTGAGTTTATATAGATATATTCTCTCGTGACAATATATATAATGAAAATACAATATGAATATCAATCAAGCTTATAATTATTACAAAAATAATAGCTATATCTAATAATCACTTTGATCTAAAAATAGATATATAAAATAATAATAAACTAAATTGATTTGAAATATAATTCTAATAATTATATTTATTTTATATATTCTAATTAAGTAAAGTATTTATTTAATTAAGTATATAGAGTACACAAATGAAATAAATGAAATAGTATTAGTATTAATTATGAGAATAAGTATTCCAAAGGAGTATCAGGATTAGTACTTGTGAGATTACATTATACGGTGAATTCCGTGACAGAATTCTTATTAAATTTATTTATTTATTTTAAAGTAGTTTATATATTATAAGGAAAACTATTTGAAAATAGATTTTAAATATTAATATATTTTTTAAAGAGAATTTTGAAATGAATTCTAAAAACAAATAAATAAAGATAATCCTAAAGACTATTTAATAGTATAATTTTTTTTATAAAAAATCTTCAGTAAGGTTGAATTCTATTTCTCTATATAAGATTTCTATAAACACACCATACAGATTCTAAAATTTCTTTTTTCATTAGGCGAAAATCTATTTTTGGGGTTTTGGCCAAATGATTCAAATCGGCCTCAGTATACAGTTCCTGTCAATCTGCAAGGTTGATGAATTGCGCGCTGTTTGACATCTATTATCACGTATTCATGGAATTCATAGCTGTCATCATTATGATGACAAATTAACGAAGAGCTCACAAATTGCTCCGAGGCAAGCTAAGTATTCAAAGAAAAAATGGATGGGTATAGTTTTAGAGAGTTTCATTAAGAATGTATACTTTTCAATTTGCTAAGGAATGTGTTGCTATCAATATATTATAGATATAGCTTCAAGATTGTTATAACACGCTTTCGAAAACCAAAAAAATGTATTTGAGATAGGTCGAGCAAATCAGAAAGTTCTCGTAATAGTTCAAATGTTCAAAATTCTGTTGTCAGTGAGCAGCTTGAGAGCTCCATTTCTGCTCCAGCTCAAGCAATGACTTCACCGAGCCAATAATGGATTCTTCCAAATTTTTGAAGTTCCAATCTTGGCCTTTGACCTGTCGAATTATCTCTAAACTCCTGGCGTTGTTCAATTGGGTGGGGCGCAGGCCTTTTGGGAAAACTTCCTTTTCATCACCGCCTTTCGGTAACCTTCCTTCTAGTTCCGGGAAATTCTTCCGAATAACATTCACAACCAACTGGGGCGAGAGAGGACCCGAGGAGATAATGTGACGTTTATTAGCCATACGAGGGGAGGTGAGTGCGATGACATGTAAAAGAGCCACATCGCGAACATCAACCTTTGCATTTATTAGTTTGATGAACAGCAAGAGGAAGCAGTATGTATAGCCGAGGAAGAAAGAACTTACAAAATCCCAAAAGCCAAACATGGCATCACCAACGGTCTCATGGGTGCCATTAATGAAAGCATAGCAAGCGAACTCGTTCGTTTCGTTGACATTTTTCGGACTGGGGACAGGCTGGAGTATGGGGCCGAGGACTACATCAGGATTGATCACAACAAGTTCAAAAGCCGGTTTCTTTTCTTTCATGAAGCACCACTGCCATAAAACGTGTTAGCAACGTTAAAGAAGGATCACCGAGTCAATGTGAAAATGTGTGTTCTAGCCTGGCGGTGGAAAGGGGGCTTGCTTACAGCCGCTAGTTCGGCATTTTTTTTGCCAACATTGTATCCGATGAGAGGGCTTTGAGACGATACTGCATCATTCTCAGTCGCCTGAAAGTAATATTAGCCACGATGCTATATTGTGAGAGCAAGAAATCTGACAGGGTTCCAATCATCTTCGGTATAAGGTCTCCCTTCAGGAGCATTCAAATCTTCGAATGAATCAAGAACGGACACAGCACTACCAAGTAAAACAAAACGCTTCACCTGATTGCCTCCTAGTTCGTGAGCAGCTTTGAGAATTTCGGTAGTGCTTTCGTGAATGTTAGAGATTGACCATAAGAGTGTGCAGGCTTGTTTAATTACCCGTGAACAGCCGGGTCGATCAGGTCTTTCTTCACGTCCTTCACAGCAAATGTTACTGGAGACGCGGTATGAATGATGTAATCAAAGCCGCCTTTTTTAGCTTGATCTTTGAGAACATGGTCAAAAGCTCCAGGTGTTGTGATTTCAGGCACAAATACAAACTTGACCTTTCCCACCCATTCTGGATGAAGTTCGAGAATTTGATTGGCTTTCGTAGGGGACCGGATACTGGCAACAGGTTTGTACCCATTCTGTGAACTCCGTTAGATACCCTTCGAATTACATAATAACAAATGGAAGCATACCTCAATCAGAAGGGAAAGGATATGAGAAGCTATGAAGCCACTGCCTCCAGTCAAGAAGACGGATTTTCCTTCAGTAGACATGATGTATATTGTAGTTCGATTTGATGTTTAGAAGTTTGAGAACTGAAACGGAGGGATGAGGACAAGATATACTTTAATCATGCAGAGCTGATAGCCTTTACCTTTCTTAAGTTCAATGTTGCTTTGTCACAAAATTGAGCATTGGGATGTTTACTAATCGCGTTTTGCAGAAATGTCCATCTCCAGGAATGTCGATGTAAGCTTTGCACATAGGGAGGCTTTGTCACCTATCCAATGATCGATACTACTACCCCAGCTTGGTAGTATCGACCACCTGAAAACGACAGATAAATGCTGGAACCGGAAATGATAGCAAATCAAATCGCCGAAAAAGTCAATCATAACGATTGAGGCGTCATAATAATACATGGATGATAATGCATCAAGATACCAAGGACACGAATGACAAGGAGCTATGGATCACTCATCATTTCGCCGATAAGAATTTTGAAAATTTCACCATGTCTCGAGAATTGATCGCTTATCATTGAAGCCGAATATATGTACACCTCACAACTTGTGAAATAGCTCCTCATGTTGATGATTTATTCACGAGGTAGTTGACGGAAAAACATCATGTAGTTGCCTTGCATTCCAGCTTGCATCAGCAGTCATCTGGTCGATTGGTTCTGCAAAGTATAGATTGTAGAATTTGAATGACCTTCAGACATTGGAATCCCTTCTGATGTTGAAATATGTTTAGACATTGAAATGTATTCCAATATCAGATAAGTTTCAATATGATTCTATTGAAATAATGGCTTTGTAAATCTACAATAAAATCATAAGCATTTTGATGGAAACCGAAGTTTGATACCGATAGCCATGTCAAATGAACTCTTGCATCTTCTCTCCCTTCTACAGAAGGAATATTTTGCATTGTGAGGCGAAAGAGAGCTGTATGTTATTTCAACTCCTTCTTTCATTCTCTCTTATGTCTTGACTGAACTACAAGGTCATCCCTTGAATCTTCATCACATCTTGGCACGAACACTTGTTTGAAGGGCTCGCCGTCGTCGCTTTACTTGACTTCCTGGCCATTTGCAAATCAATAAACGATGAGATGAGTCAGGTCTATATCATTTTCACGACGGCATTCATGGGTTTCACTAGAAACAACACAAGAGTCTGACATGATGAAACACCTTGGAGAAATGAGAAATCAGTTCGCATTTGCGATATTGACTTCTCCCACGTCGCAAGAAGATGAAGATCTGGATTCGAAGATGTGGTTCTATGCATTGAACCACTCCATAGAAATAAATAACACTAAAACAGAAAAGGCAAAGTAACCAGCAATCTGTACGTACTCAGGGACTGGAACCATGGCAACGATGGATCTTACGGAGCTTTCTAGATTGAATCCACATCATCGTCTGCACGAAATAATATATCTTCATTGAGATCCTCTCGAGATCCTTTAATCCTTCGATGTGATTGCCTAAGTTTCACACTGCCGCGACTTTGAATCCTTGACCGCCGTTCTCACCTCGCACGGAAACTTCCAACACTCAACCCCCGCTTTCCCTTTGCCCCACCAATTCCACCCAACACCCAAACATCCGACTCCATCTATTCGATTCATGCCACGAGTTTCATAGAAAGGGTTCCTCTTAAAGCTCTCACATATCTGTTCTTCTCCTGAAAGCTCTCATTCACAATTTCTCATTATCAATCTTTCTCAATTTCTGAACATCTTCGATTTGCATCTCTATACTCGTCTTCTCCAATCAATCAAATCACATAAACTCATTCAAAAATGGCAACCGTTAAGACAATTCCCCCTGGACAAACCTTCATCGATACTCTCGATAAATCATTCGTCGATGTCCCCGTCAACAAGGAGAAGGACAATGCGATTGCAACCACAGAGTTTCTTCAAGCTGCCGAATCCCTCACCACTCTTTTCGGTATGGGCCCCTTCCTGTCTCTCCTTGAGAAGTAACGAGTTAATGAATTGTAGATGTTATGGGATCTGTAGCATTCAACCCAGTCAAGAATGATATGGCTGGTAACATCAAGGTACGATTGGCTCCTGCCGATTGAATACAAATATGCTAACAATTTGGCAGAAAATCCGCGAGAGACAACTTGCTGCACCAGCAGAGTCAGAGACTCTTCAAGAATTGGTCGTCAATGAGCTCAAGACAAAGAAGCACACCGCTACTGAAGGTTTAGTTTGGTTGGTTCGGTATGTCATTTTCATACAATTCTATAAACTATTCTTGCCATCATTATCTGCCGACGTGATGGCATACATTGGCACAATGCTCCCAACCCCTCTATCCATTCTTGCAAACTTAGAAATTCGAAGCTAACAGCCCGCCCCCCACAGTGGTCTAGACTTCACCTGCATTGCTCTCTCACAAAACCTTGCCGCCCCCGCGGACGAACTCTCCGTATCCTTCCGTGCTGCCTACGGCGAGACACTAAAACCCCACCACTCCTTCATGGTGAAGCCCATATTCAGCGCCGCCATGTCCGCCTGCCCATACAGAAAAGATTTCTACGTTAAGCTTGGAGATGACAACTCCAAGGTTGAGGCTGCTTTGAGAGTGTGGTTGAGTGCATTGGAGAACCTGATCGCCATCTTGAAGGGATTTTTGGACAGAAAGGAGGCTAAGTGGTAGATTTGGGGGGAGACACTAGAGATGGGAAGGCCATCAATTCTGGCATGAGTGAGCGAGCAAGCGATTAATTTTGAACGACTTGATATGATGAAGCGTTATGTTTTGGGAGAATAGCAAATCAACAGGAGCAGAATATGAACTACGTATGCATGATGATAAAAAAGTAAAATGTAACTCAGCAAGCTTTTATTTCCTAGGTGAATGCTAATCGGCATTGACTTTACTAATCCCTAATTCTGTCAACACATGTCATTTCCCGATTATTGCCTATAAGCCTGCCACATCTTCAAATGACCTGTAAGTCCTATCGACCCTTTACCTGTCCTATTTGCAAACTTCGAAGTTTCGTCGCCATTCCACACTTCCAAGGTGATGACTAATTATTTTGAACACTGGTCCAGTATCCTGCCACCATGTTGATGGTTCTTATGATCAAACAACATTTGAGAAATATCGCGGTGCAAGACACTTGGTCGGCCGAAAAACCACCAAGCATTGTACGCTCGTTACTTTCCATCATAAGATCGAGGTATTTTGCTGAAGCAAAAGCTTGACCATTGAGCTTGATCCACCAACCCTCCCTATCTCCCTCTTCCGAGTATTCTTCTGCGTGCAGCTCTCAGTAATTGTATAGCTCCTACATAGGAGTAAACGAAGTCTTGTTTCAGACCCACGTAGAACCTATCTCTCTTAACTTTGCACATCGTTAATTCCGGCCTCCTATTATCCTCCCCTTGTTCTTCTTGAATGTCTTCCTCATCATCGTCCACCTCAGTGACGGTAACGCTCGCCGCTAGGTTTGTTGTCGAACTCGCTCCAGTATTACTGTCAATGCCGAAATCCTTTTCAAAATATACGCCAATCTCATCACTTCCTTCCACGTCATCTAAACCTACAGTAACTAGCTCCGTCGCATGTCCTGGCCTTAAACTCGCCCTTAATCTTCTTCTGGCACTATTTCTACTGTCAACCGCAATACTCAAATTCTCTAAATCTGGGAATAATTCTCGAATCCTATGTTGTGGTGTGGGTAGGTCGCTCGCAACCACTGCCACAAATCGCATGTGTAAACTATCCAATGCTACATTCTTCCATTTTTTCATCGGCGCTATTGATTTTGGTGTTTCGTCAAGCAAAAACCACCTCACATCGAGAAATATTGATGCCACACAATTGAGGAATAGGGTATCAATGGCAGGGTTGAAGTAAAACGGTGTGATCCCAGCAACAGCCTCGCGGGGCTCCGTCACCGGCGGTGGATCGTATGCCATTAGACAGTAATGTTTTAAAGCCACTTCTCTTGATTCATGACTTGCATGCAAAAGTGTAGGAATTCGTCGCCTGTTTGATCGAAGTTTGGTTTTGAAGTTATAAGGTGAGCTGGTCGGACAGCTGGGGTATAATTCGTGAACGAGAGGATCGGGTAATGCATATTCCCAAACAATTAGTCGTAGTTCAGTGGGTAGGTCAGGGAAGTGGGTGAATCGTTGAGTGAATTTTGCTGTAATAACGCTAGATAATTGACTTAACGCCCTCTTTTTCATTTTGGGAGGCGAGATGAAAGAGATTGAGGGGTGGTTGGGCGATGTATTGTCGCCATCGTCTGCTCTTGCTGAATGCGAAATGCTATTCTTGAATCTCGTGGTTATCGTGGTTGTCATGATTGTGGATTCAGGCCTGGTCTAGAAGCGTAGATCCAATATGAGCAGACGTTTGTAATACAGTCAAGAGTAGACTACAGATATCGAGGAATGATGTAATTTTAAGGCTGAAATCAATGCCTCGGACGTCACCGTTTTAAGTGGTAATGTGATGGCGACTTTTCCAAGTATAAAGAACCGACCGATGAATGGGTGGGTGTAGTGAATCAGAAGGAAGGTGATAGATGAATGAATATCAATCAATACTACAACAACATCGATTGGTATTCGGGAGAATCAAGTAACAGAAAAACATCGCAAGACTAATAAAAAGACAACAAACATGAGATTGAATTAAAACGAGTACTGCGCACAGAAGTGAAAGAAATGCTTTTTCCAGAAATTTGCTATCATCGATAATGATTTGGGTGGTTTGGAGAAGAGAGAAGGAAGCGGGGGAAAGGGAAAATAAGTGCACGCACGCTACGAGTAAGGTAAGGTTACATACACAAATACAGTACGTACTAGTCTACTAGTCTACTAAATCACTACTGACTAATAATCCCAACGCTCAGCCTTGTCGTGTTTTTGAAATGTTTCAAATTAATAAAAATCACAAGTTTCTTTGGCAACTACTTCATTTATGCTGATGGTCCATTTCGTCTGTAAAATCTATTGAGTAGAACTGCCAATTCAACCCTCTTCAACCCTCTTCAACCCATTTCAATTCACAAATGAAGAAACAATTGATCATATCCATATGTTTGTGCCCTGCTTGCCGAATCGAGCCCTCGCAAGATCAACGTTTATAAAATCCTTCTATCTAGATTGAGTCATTTTGTATCTGGCCTTGTATCTTTTGTATCTCGTCACAGTTATCGTGTAGCTCCCCGGATCGGCAAAAAGCGACCGGGAGGTCCAATACGCTGACATCACATGTCTTGTAACTTTCTTTTTATCATGCCACAGAAGCTTTCAAATAAAACACTGTCATGACCTTTCAACCATCGAATAACAACTTTCGTTCCGGGAGATTCTTCTTCGTGGTCCCCAAATGATATTTTAAACCCAAAAGCCATATCTTCAGGCAAACCTTTCGAGGTAATACTTGACTTCTCATCATTAGTTTCACTTAGATGCCGGCGTGACGCTCGAGACCAAACGGCTTTGTCGCAGAAGCCTGTACCAATGAATGTCGCTGACTCCCAGTTCCATAGCGTAATGATTTTTGATAGCATATCGTGTAGCCGTGTAGCGATGACAGCTTTGTCGGGTATGCTAACCTAGGGACCACTTAATACTCAAAATACTGTAGTGCATGAATATTGACCAACTAGACCTACCCTAAATGTCTGCTCTGCTGGGAATGGCAGTAGACTCTTCTGTAAACTTTTACAACCACGAGATACTGCAATACTCGGTCTTCTGTCATTGAAGCTCCATGCTACTGCCCACCTTCTGGTCCTACTGCCCTGTATGAATTCTGTCACGGCATAGTTGTCGATTTTGTGCATTTTCAGCTGCTCAATGACTTTCGATACACTTGAGAACTTTCCCAACATCGAAGTATACCATTGAACCCCATTTCGTAATTGCAAGGATTCAACTATCATCCGTGAGACAAAAGATACTTCACCGCCTTCACAGACCATTTCCGTTGCGGAACCGGTGCAAGCTGTAAATGGAGGTCGTTGTTTAAGAGATGCGGAAGAAATTAGGTCTTCTGTTGAAGTATAGAACGGTGGATTGCAAAGTGTAAAGTCTAAGCTTGGAGTCATCAACAAAACCTCTTTTTGGTCTATGGGAATAACAATAAGTACCTGTGACAACCTATCTCATCAAGAGGAACCAAAGGACCTCTTGATTTGGTCTGGATGAGCTGAATGCGGGTTTGCAGTTCATTACTTTGGACATTAGTTCTAGCAAAAGCAATACTCCTTTCATCGATATCTAAATATAATCAATGATTGTCCTTGATCGAGAAACGCAGGGGACAGACCTGTTCCAGTAAATCTCCATGAAGCCCGTTGAGCACAACCCAAAAGCGGATATATACAACTTGCTCCAGTACCAATATCAAGCCCATGAACTTGTCGATTAGAGTTGTAAGAGTCGGTATAGACATCACTTGATGTATCAATAAGTTCTTGCAACCAAAGGATGTAGTTCAACCTATTAGGTACCTTGATCCATTCAGCTTAAAGCAACAAATATCACATATAATTGAATACAGTTGGAGATTAGACTAGACTTACTGGTGGGCAGAGTCGGTCGTCTGGAAGTGTCAAATTCAGACCAAAGTCCCGTTTCAATAGCGATTTTGTGAGCTGCTGGACCGATTTTGGATCGCTAAAATCCAATTGGCCATTTGACTTTAAACTGGGACATGTTCAGCAAGTGCAGAAGAAGTATAGAACAAATCGCAGGCACGATAGTAAACTGAATAAATGATCTCTCATCGGTGAAGTCAAGAACGTGGAAAGCATTCCCCTGGTTAAGAACCTACAGTTTACCAAAATCTGGGTCTTCATTTCCTAGAGCCACAAAGTCGATCTCCTCCTTGTAGATATTTGCAGCTGCCGACATCTTCGAAATTGATCAATGAAATTCGACGAATCAGAAACCTAGGTAATGACTATAGAGAAATCATCGAGGTCGTGTTTGTAATTTGATACCAGGGGTTTTCAGATGGCCAAATCTGGAGATCTAACGAAGAGAGAGACGAATACTTGTGTTGATTAATAAGCACAAAAAGGCGGGGCACAAGAGAGAGTTCAAGGAGGGGTAGTAGCTTTTGGGAATAACTTCGCGTGGTTTAGGTAACATTTAAATTCTGACATGATGAGCTATGATATTTCATAAATCTAGCTAAGCAGTGTCGAAAACCATTACTCCAGAAGTATCATTAATCGTAATTTCTCATAAATCATCACAAGTTCTTATCATCGCTAGACTTCTGCTTCTTTGCAGCAGGTCCTTCATCCTCGATTGGCTCCTTAGTTGGAACTTCTGGAAGCTCAACCTTGCTCGCTTCTGAACCATCCTTGGCTGAACCAGTACCCTTTGCTAACACAGCTCCGTTCTCAGCAGATTCAACTTCGTCGACTTCCTCCCAATCATCGTCGGCGTTAGATTCGGTCGTCGGAAAGATACGTCTGTAAATCTAATGTTAACCCCAATCAATAATCAAAAAACTGAAGGAACTTACGGAATCCATTCGTTGTAAGCAGCAACATCCTTGGGAACGAAGGTGCAAAAAATAATCTTCTCCATCTTCGAACCCTTTTTACTTTCAAGGAATCTTCTAACAGTCATAAGTGCGACGGGGGCAGCTTCATCGCTGGGATAACCATAAACTCCGGTGCTCAAGGCGCTGAACGCGATAGTCTTGCATCCATTCTCGACCGCTAAATCCAGACTTGTACTGTAGCATCCTTCGAGATTTTGTTCAGAGACTTCAGGCTTATAGCTATTGTAGACCGGCCCGACAGCGTGGATGACTTTCTTACAAGGAAGTTCATAGGCATCGGTGATCTTTGCTGACCCAGTCCTACAACCGTTCAGAGTTCGACATTCTCTCAACAAATCGGGTCCAGCAGCGCGATGAATAGCTCCGTCAACACCTCCTCCACCCAGCAAAGAGTTGTTGGCGGCATTAACAATTGCGTCGACTTCGAGATGGGTGATATCACCACGAATCAAGCCGATGCGATCATTGAAGAATTGATTTGGAGTTGGAGGGACTTCGTCTGCATCAGTTTCTTTGTAGGGGGTCAACTTCTTCAAGTGATAGAGAAGTGATACAGTCGGTATCTCGGTAGCTGATATAATAGACATGATTGTTTTGCTCCTAATCATCTACAAGGTGTTGTAGATGTAAGATTTGGTTTGGAGAAAAAAAGTCCGTTGAAAAGGAAAGGAAGAAAGAGAGTAATGCGGTTAATGAAGTCAAGGCTACCAAACAATTAAATATTACATTGTACGATAGATATACCTACTACCTATGGATATACTAGGTAGGTCTAGCAGATACTACGTAACACAAGGCTACAGCTATTAGGTAGCTATTAAACTTTTGAGTGTGCACGGACTCCCGTATTGCGCTCCAGCCACTGGCAGGGCAGCTAAGTAGCTGAGCCACTAAGCCACTAAGCCACTCTCGTCTTGCTGTTCGTATCCCTGTAAAGATATCGGGATGTCGGTGCTTTCAGCCCTCTGCTTCAAAACGATTTTGACTCATGGTTGAACCCCTCCATATCAGCTTAACCAACAAAACAATCAGTGCAAAATCTTAACCACCTCTGAAGCTCCTGGACCTCGAGAAATTCTCAAAGAACCGAGAGCATTCAACTATACCAGAATCTAAACGGTTTGATCTTATCGTTCAATATGGCGGACGCAATTACCGAAGGAACGGCCAAGCTCCAGCTTGATGAGGAGACTGGTGAGATGGTCTCGAAGGCCGAACTTAAGAAAAGATTGGCAAAACGCGCGAAGAAAGCAGCACAAGCAAAAGCAAAATCAGCAGCACCACCCAAGGAAGCTTCTGAAAGTAAACCTAAGAAGCCAGAAGAGACCAAAGCAGCAGAGCCATCAAATGTATTCGCCCAAGGATTTCTCTCAGAAGTGTACAAGGAACGTCCTGTCAAACCAGTCTTTACTCGATTTCCACCTGAACCTAATGGATACTTGCATATCGGTCATGCCAAAGCTATTGCTGTCAATTTCGGATTCGCTAAGTATCATGGTGGCCAGTGTTATCTGAGATTTGATGACACCAATCCCGAAGCAGAGGAAGAGAAATATTTCACAGCGATAAAGGAAATGGTTTCGTGGTTGGGTTTCACACCTTACAAGATTACACATTCCAGCGATAATTTCGATAAACTTTACGAGAAAGCAGAGGAACTTGTCAACTTAGGGGGGGCTTATGTTTGCCATTGCGGTGGTAAGAACTACCTTGCGTATACTTTTGGCACTGGCAAATACTAATGGATTTGATTTAGACGCTGAAATCAAAGCTCAGAGAGGAGGTGAGGCACGGGGTCCGAGATTTAGATGCGAGCATGCGAACCAATCGATTGAAGAAAATTTGAGAAAGTTTAGAGCCATGCGAGATGGCGAATACAAACCTAGAGAGGCATTCTTGCGCATGAAGCAGAACATTGAAGATGGAAACCCTCAAATGTGGGACTTGGCAGCATATCGAGTCTTGGATGCCAAACATCATCTAACAGGAGATGAATGGAAGATTTACCCAACGTACGACTTCACCCATTGTCTTTGCGATAGTTTTGAGAACATCACACACTCGCTTTGCACGACCGAGTTCATTCTATCAAGAGTATCGTACGAATGGTTGAATAGTACACTGAAAGTATACGAACCCATGCAGAGAGAATATGGTCGCTTAAGCATCACGGGCACTGTGCTTTCCAAGCGAAAGCTCAAGAAACTTGTGGACGATAACTATGTTAGAGGATGGGATGATCCAAGACTATATACATTGATTGGAATCAAAAGACGCGGTGTCCCTCCTGGAGCCATCCTTGAGTTCATTAACGAACTAGGAGTAACCACTGCTCCTACCAATATTCAACTCGCTCGTTTCGATCAGACTGTTCGTAAATACTTGGAGCTCACAGTCCCCAGACTTATGTTGGTTTTGGATCCTGTACCTGTCATCATCGAGGATGCTGAAGAGCTGGAACTCGACATCCCATTTTCACCCAAAGTACCTGCAATGGGCAGCCACAAGGTCACGTTGACTAAAACTGTTTACATTGAGAGAAGTGATTTCAGAGAAGTTGACAGCAAAGATTACTTCCGTCTCGCCCCTGGAAAATCCGTCGGTCTATTACATATTCCATACCCAGTCAAGGCAGTCTCATTCTCTAAAGATGGAGACAAGGTCACAGAGATTCGAGCCGTCTACGATAAAGAGGGCAAGAAGCCAAAGACTTATATTCATTGGGTTGCAGAAGGTTCAAAGAATGTCGAAGTTAGAATCTTCAATAGTCTCTTTAAGAGCGAAAAGCCAGATGATGCTGAAGGTGGCTTCTTGAATGACATCAACCCTGATAGCGAAGAAGTTTGGCCTAATGCTGTTATTGAGTCTGGATTTGATGAGGTACGAAAACGAGCTCCATGGCCAGAAGCTGCTGGAGAATCGGAGCTCGGAAAGGGAGGTCCCGAATCTGTCAGGTTCCAGGCCATGCGTGTAGCATACATGGTGAGTCATTTCCTGGATCTTTATACTTTTAAACTGTTCTAATTATCTCTAGGCAATGGATTCGGATTCAACGGATGATAAGATTATATTGAATCGTATTGTCAGTTTGAAGGAGGATGCTGGAAAGTAGGGAATCAGGGGCCATCACGCGAGGATACAAAAGAGCTTATCAATTGAGAGGTGCATGGGATACCATAAGAGAAAGATTTGTTACAGAGAAAGTTACTTGTCATTAAGAATATACTAGCATTGAGAGACGGGCAACAATTGAAGGAATTATCGAGTGAAAAGAGAATCATGAAGAATCCAAGAGATTCACTTCAATATCCCTTCATCTCAGAAGTGATCAGTTCTCTCTAGCCAAAAAGTTTTGTTGCACATTTGGAAAACAGAATGATCGAGAGACAATTGGTTGATTGATTGATTTTTGTCAATTCAGAGGACTTGCAACGTTTGCCACAGTACACTTCACAATCGCTACCAGAAGATGAGAGAATACTTCGATCACTTAATTTTTCTTTTAAAATATGGTATATAATAAGTATATACTGTACAATGTGAAAAGCTATGTGCGATGTGGCTTGGAAATAGCAAGAAATTCAAAAGTACTTGCCCAGAAAACATCCATAGATCCCGTCACTTCTTTCCCACCAACATGGTGCTACCCCACATCAAAGTATAAACATTTTATAAATGTTCTATCCTTATAGATTCATATTCTCCTTACACACCATCCTCTGTGGTTCGGGGTGCCTCTCTCGCAAAAGTTGCCTCCTTCATAAAAGGGCTTCTCTTTCTAATCTCCTCCCCCTTGACCAACAACAACACCGGAGCTAGACTTAACACTAATGCTACGAATCCTAGTAAAGAGCTTCCCCATTGGAACCCTAAGTTTGTGTAAAGTGCTGGACTTGCTAGTGGTAAGAAAGCCCCGAACGTATTTCTCCCCAATGACGCTGCCGAGAGCGCGGATGCGTTGTATTTTTCGTAGGAATCGGTCAGATAATTTACTACAGCTAGGTATATGGAATATATTCCAAAGCCGACACAACCAATACCGAGTGTAGGGACAATCCATGGAAGAGAAGGATAGGAGGACCAACCGTACCAGAAGAGACCTGCTGTAAATAAAAGAGAACCGGGAATGGAGGAATAGAGACGGGCTTCTGGGATGGGTGTTCCTGTCTTGGAACGTTTTGCGGATTGCACATATAGGTGGTCTTGAATCGGATTTACGAAAGTGGCAATAATGGCACCAATGCTAAGAGAGAGTTGAATGAGGGAGGTCTGAAAGGTGTTATAGTTGTAATTTGTGGAGAAGGTTTGAGTGACGGAGGATTGAAAGAGGAATAGTAGACCTCACGCAAATGACACCCAAAGAGTTTGCGAAAATACAACCCATTCAGTACAAAGCATCTTGATGGGACGCTTGAAGGAGACCTTAAGCCGAGTAGCTACAGATGGCATATCAATCTCAGCTTCCGCATAACGTGGCTCTTCGTCTGGATTGTTTTTGCGCCATTTCTTAGCTTCTCTGGCTAGAATTATATCCCCTCGAGTTTCCACCAAGAGGAACCAGAAAACAGGTAGAAGTCCGCCGGTAATAATGAGCAGAACCCAGTATATCCATCGAAAAGAGAGATATGTGGAAGTGATAGCACCGCCAACAAAGGGACCGAGCGCAATTCCGATGACGCTCGTCGTTCCAAATAAGGACAGTGGCAAGCTTCGTTGTTGGGGACCTTTCCAGACGTCTGAAATAGTACCACCGACAATATTGATGGCCACTGAAGAAGCTCCTCCTCCAAAAAATCGACACACTACCATAGTTTCGAAATTTTGTGCTACTCCACATGGTATCAAGAAGATTAGGAACACGATGTATGCACCAAAGTATCCAGGCATACGACCTGAAGTTTCCGTCAACGGCACAAATAATAAGGGAACTATTGCAGCCCCAATATTCCAGGAAGTTGTAGCGAAGAATAAGTAGGGAAAGCCGGAGTTGCTGACGTTGAATAGAGCACTCATCTCATCGTTTCCCGCACCGTATGCACCCGCTGGGAGGCCGAAAAGAATGGACCTGCACAGAGCCCGTTAGAGGAGGCATCAATTATCAATGGTTACTCACACAATAAGGACAGCTACAGTTAGCCTCCATTTGAGTAATTTAGACCAATTGAATCTGTCCTATTTAGTATCTTTCTTTGCGGTGCATTTGCAGGGTGGCCCATTTACGGATTTCTTGGATCATTCTCGCCGTCCCAGTCATAAAGCAAAGTCCCATCTGTATTTCGTTCCTCCTGACGACTTTTTTCTATAGTTAATCTAGTGCTGTCATCTATATCTTGTTGTCAACATAAGAAGTAGCAAGGGTCTCTGAGAGACCCACTGCTTCTCCCATCCTCATAAGGTGTACTTGCGTGGCCGTAGGTACCAGTTTGAGTATCAGCCATTGCGTTCGTAGGAGTTAGAATTTTAGCGGATTTTCATTCAGTTTCTTCTTGGTAGTTATAGGAAGTGCTTGATGTTCTCAAAACATCAATCAATATGTCATTCAATACATAAGTCATTGCGAACCGATGGGTATGGGAAATTTCTTATATTTATCACATCGGAGATCTGAAGCTTCGAATGCCAGCATTGTGGCTATCTTTGCCAATGTCTTAATTACACTTTCTTACGTGCTACACGTAGGATTATGGCCAATCTGGTTCTCCATGGTGATCAACGGCAGGTAAAGTTTTATACGATGACAGCTACCCCGCTTTGCACAGCTCTTCTACTAAGCTGTGATGTCATTTTAGAGTTTGACGAAATTACGAGTCGGGTTAAGATCGGAATCGCCCTTTCCTTTTCCAGCAGAGTATCTTGATCGAACACGGATGTAGTTACAAATATTCCAGATTGACATCAAAGTTTGTTCCCGCACTGGGATAATCCTAGATTCGTCATTTGATCGTATAACGGGAGAGCTGAGCTCATCCGAATTTCCCCTGAATCTATTCCCATTCACTTTTAGTAAGCGAAAATGTTGAAGGAACCCAGAGATATCGGTGAACACTCGAGTACGTTATTTCAATAAAGGTATCTAAAAACTGCCGGAGCTCCCTTTCAATCAAGCTAGTTCTTATTTCCTTGGTTCATATGACTACTACTACTATATGACAATGAGTGCGGTCCCTTCAAGTAAAGTCAACGGTGTACAAGAAGCTGGAAGGGAAAGGGCCACTGATCCGGCAGAAGTGGTATAATCGCTCGAATTTACCGTCATTCGCTGTCTGACACCAATAAAGACACAGGGAAACGGAGTTTCGAATTAGAAGAACAACTATATAATGACATTTTTAGTTTTTCCGGATGCCTGGCCCAGAATATCTATGGTAAGATGCCGTTCCGAATTTACAAGAGCCAAATACAGATTTAAGTCCAAAAAAAGGAAGCAGATGCTGAAACGGGTATATTGTCAAGATAAATCATTGAGGGGGAGCATGCATGACAATATCCATTTGTCTGATAACTAGGCGATGGGCTACAGCAATGAAAAGAAGAGATCACTCGAGTTTGAAAGATGCCGAGGAACATGAATCAAAACAATGCCAAATTAAACTAGATTGTATACAAACGAAATTGAGGCTTGAATAATGTTGATGTTTGAATTGTTAAGTCATCACGTGAGCACACAGAATCGTTTCCTACGGATTTGCTACTTCTAGAAGCAGGACATAAGCTGATCTATGAATAGCGGGATGTATTTCAGCTTTTCTAACTCCGAAACATAATTTTGTCTTGTATTATAATAGGCTGCAGAAAATGTGACACCAAATACTTACCTGTAAGTTATTATTGGCTCCCACCAAACGCCACGCTAAAATCGATGCCAAACATGACATACCGCTCTCGGAGACGAAGTCACTAAGTGCTATCTCAATTTCGACTGCCAATGAAATTAATACCTAGAGCATCGCGAACTCGAAGTTAGAATTATCACAAACTACTCATCATGACGCTGTATACACCTCTGGACTCAGATCTGTGCCAGATTCGGCGTCTGATCCTTCAACCAGCTGCCAACTTGGATGATCCTCTCTACAGTCATCTCGATATCGTTTCTCTGGAGTCGAACCCAGATTTTGAAGCTCTTTCATATGTTTGGGGCGCAACCACACCAGCCAAAACCATCAACCTCGGTGACCGCCTGGTTGCCATTGGCCCAAATCTCGACAATGCTTTGCGAAACCTCCGTCTTCTTGCCGCACCTCGTATTCTCTGGGTTGACGCTTTATGTATAAATCAGGATGATCTCGATGAATGTGCATCACAGGTTGCACTTATGAGACGAGTCTATTCCAACGCAACCACTGTGTTGATATGGCTCGGACCGGAGGCAGAGGGCAGCGAACAAGCAATGCGGAGTGTTGAAAGATTTGACAAAGCATATTGGCAAACTTATGATTTTCAAGCCCAATTTATGGAGATCTTGTTTCGACCCTGTTTTACACGGATTTGGATGGTGCAGGAGTTCGTCATGGCAAAGCATAGCGTCGTGGATGGAAGAATGAAAAATCCTCTATTTGGATGCGGAAATGTTTGGGTTGAGTGAGTCAATGGCAATTCATTATTCCCAAAACATCAAATGAGAGTCTGAATGTTTATGAACATTTGTAATGTGGAGCACTTGCTTGACACATTTGCCACAGACTTGTAGATCTCTGAGAAAGTCATGAGTACTAGCTGAGCGACTGCTGATATATTTATTCTAAATGGTTGCCATTCATAACAGCATGGGCACATTTCTCAGACGACAGGAATATCATTGAAGATAAATACAAGAGAGTGTATCGCGATGCGGTGGTAGAGACTTTTCGACTTTAATGGATTCGGACTGCTAACACAAGACCAGTGGGCACAGAACAGACTTCTCTAGAAGGTGTAATCGCAGGGCTGAGGAGTGCTTTTGGCGAAAAATTTCTGCAGGATTTACCGTAATTTACTGTACTAGAGATAGCCGAAGATATCAATCTCGATCCAGTAGTATGGAGAGCCAGATACACGGTCATGAGACATTTTCAATACGATTCTGTCGAAGCGAAAGCATTTTGGAGAAGAATGGAGCTCATGAAACGCGTTCCAATTACCTATCACGGATTTCTCAGCATTCTCGTGGCTCTATCCACATACGAAAAGAATCTCTCAGCCTTGAAACTGTCTTGAAAGGTACAATGAACTTGCGCTCTACCGATCCGCGCGACAAGATATATGGTATCCTCGGCTTGCTCAGCGAGGAGGCCAGAGCCGCAATTCCCATTGACTACCACAAGCAGCCAGAATGGACATTTGTACCGACGATGACTTACATCATACAGCACGAGCCAAAGGGACTAGCATTGCTTGGTCTTCTTTGGCGAACACGCCATTTCAAAACTTCTCTTCCCTCATGGGTCCCAGACTACACCCTCTCGGCTGATTTTGACGACGAACACAATCCAGTTTTTTTGCGTGGGAGTTGTGCAAATCACGATTGGGAATGGCCCGAAGATGTCAGAGCTACTGTTTCCTCGGATAGAACTACGCTTTGCGCCTACATGGCCAGTTTTGGTTGCGTCACTCATATTGTTTCTTTCATTGATGGAGACCGTGATTACTATGTCTCACGATTCAAGGAGATTGAGACCCTTCTAACTGTCCAAGCACCTAGAAGTGAGCCTCTTTGGCGCACACTTATTGGTATTCGCAATACCGATCATGAATTAATAGTAACGTACCCCAGAACCTTTGAAGTATTGATGGGGCGTACTCCGGAGCAGGATGGTGAGGCACAGAAGATGTTTCAAGATGCAATTCTGCCTATTGTTCGGAGGCGCAAGTTTTTTGTCACAGATAAAGGTTTTGCAGGTTTAGCTACACCGATGATTCAGGAAGGCGATACGATTACCATTGTAGCGGGAATGGGTAGGGCGGCAGTACTCAGAGACACTGATTTTAAGGAATTAGAAACTGAGAGGAGGTTAGACGAAGGGAAGGAATCTAAGCGGATCACGGGTTTTGCATATGTGGGATGCCATGACAGAGATGGATTTGAGTCTCTAGCTAAGGAGAGAATGGGAGATCTGGGAAGACATAGTTGCATTGCGAGTGATCTAGAGCAGTGTCACATTATCTAAAGTCGAGTCCGAGTCGAGCTCCTGATTAAAGAATGGGTATTGAAGCAACAATGCTTAGAACAGATAGAGATATTCAAGTATCAGTATCCGGTTCAAATATAGACAATTATGTGATATCATGCCGAAAGACTTCAAGAGATCTCGTCTTTTGTTTACTTCCAGGTGATATATTGAATGATCGATCCTCCCACACGGCTGGCTCGGCCAGGTCTTTGCGCTGGCCACGATATTCAGTACATCAGCGAGCCTTTTGATGAAGAAGTCTCGTGATGAGATATTGTTTGCATGAGAAGTAGTATTCGCCACGTTGAATAGTACCTTGAATGTGATTTCAGAGCTAAAGTCATATATATACACATATCCTAATTGTGTAATGTTCTTAATGGGGGAACGCGATCGGACGATGAACATATTAAAAAACATAGAGATAAATTATGTTTTGAGATCAAAATATGAATATCCACAATCGTACTCATTGACCTAAGACCAGTCTAATAATTTTAGCTATTGACGTTTTATGGTTGGGATTCAACAAGCGCAAGCATTGTGTGCAAGAGCTGCGTGACATGATTTTTTTATATAAAGCTAACCTTACCCCACTAAAAAATTGTTCGCTTCATTCACTTTAGAGTGTCGTGCGCCCTTGAAAGCTGGTGTACAGCACAAAGAATAATAGTAAATTTATAACACAGCTACCGGTCTAGTAGAGTAATCTAGAATCAACCACTTCTTCAAATCTACCGATTCTCCATCGAAACCAGAATTCTAACATTTCATTCGAATCCTCAATTCTGATCTCAAGCCGAACAAAAGGTTAAGATATACACGCTCTTCTCACAGCAGAAATTATCTGACTTCAATAAAAAGATTTTAGGAGCTTTTGAAGATCACGGACTCTTTATTTCGTCATGGGTTTACCAACAGAAGAAGATAGAGCGCTATGGCGTAAAGCAATCAAAAACCCCGAGGCGATCACAGATGAGGAAAGACGCATAATTCTTGGTCTTGTTGATTCCGCCACACAGCTCTCGAACTGCCTGAGAATCAGTGGAATGACGCCAGAGGATCTAGAAAGAAAGGCCCTCGCAGAGCCTGCGTTATTGACACAGGATGAATGCCGTTTGATCCAATATGGATATCACGATTGGGACCCGTCAGAATATCTCGATAACAGAAAATTGAGCAATGACTGGAATCCGGAAGATAAAAAAGCCCAAACATCTGCCCGTGTTGTCCTCAAAACCCGCAATGACAAAGCTATTTTGTTGGCATCAGTTCGTAGACTTGCTGAATTTGCAGACCAGGAGAGCAAAGACTTTAAAAACACGATGAAAGAAGTCGCAGAAGAGACTGGAAAGCCATGCGCATGGGTAGAGACGCTGATGAACTCTGAGTCAACTACTACTGATGTTAGTTTGCATTCAACATGGGGATTTGTGATTCTCCGAGATTATAGAACTGAATGCAGCGATGAAGATTGGGAGACATTCCTACGAAACTTTGAGGAGCATGTGAACTGGAGTCTATTCTTGTTGAATGGAGGCGATGTCATTAATAAAACAAGAACATTGATCTGGGGTGATGGGCTTGTTGATGGTTGTGACCGCGAAAATCTTTACAGGTACATATTCTATTCTTGTAGTCACCCTCATAGTATTTGACTAACAATCTATAGAGCATTTAAAAAGAATTTGCCTACAGAGAACGAAGTCAACAGAAACGTTTTACGAAACACATTCCTACTCGTAACTCCAGAAGTTCTAGCCTCATTCACAAGCAGTTCACCCACGTCATGGATCTGGGCATACGATGCCACTTTTGATCTCACGACTACTCTAGGAACCCATTCAAATGCGGGGTATGATGGTACAATGAGAGTGAAGTTCACTTCACTCTTCACTTGGTTTTATGCTGCACGGAGGGAAGGAATTTACAATATGGAACTGTTCTGGGAGAAGGCACAGAACCAGCCTAGCAAAGCTTGGGATGTCAATACAATCTATGGAAGATATCATGGCCCATTCATTCTTTTGAAGAAAGGTATCTTACGCCCTATCAATAGCTATGAGCTCAAAACCTAGCTTGGCGTAGACAGTGCAATATGTTTCACAGACTATTCTGCATTGTTAACGTCACAACGTTGAGTATTGGGTTTTGTTGCAGCGTAGACTTCAATGGTATTCAGGCTAAATAATAGAAAAGCCTAACACGAGTGGTCTGAATTGAAGAAGGTTACAAGAGAGATTATTCATGGTGAAAAAAAATTGATGACATCAAAAAGCAAAGCCATAGCCTAGTTTTAGGAAGAAAACCTTTGCATGAATGAATGTATTTCGGGTGTTATCCTAGTGACTGAACCAAATTTCTAGACCTACTGCAAATTATCCCCCACAAAAATGCCGCGAATTTGCAAAAGCCTCCATTCTGCACGATAGCGTACTGGTTGACAGCCAAGCACTTGACGTATCCCTAAGATGGATTCATCAAAACATTAGAATCTGAAGTCATCGCACCGTCTGAATTCTCTGAGCTTGTGGGAGTTAGGCTAGTAGATAAAGTCGCCGTAGTCGCAGCATTTGTAGCTTCCGGATCAACAACATCGGGTTCCACGTCTAATACCACGTTCCAGTCCCATGTAGGAGAAACACAATATGTAATATCTGCCATGACCCCAGAGCTACAATTATTGGTTGGCAGAGAGGGGTTAATCTGCATCAAGAGTTTTGTGGTAATGCCAAAAGAGATACTAAGGATTGGGCAGTCATCACCGGCGGCTGCGGTGTACCACCTTCCGCAGTCTAGAGTGGTTCCATTTGCAACCGTAGAGTTTTTCGGAGGACTGTGAAGAAGCTCGGAGTAGGGATTATTATTAAAAGGATTGGTGCTGTATCCGCCAGTGACGTTCGAGGTATCATAATTACCGCCTTGGGGAGAAAGACACAAAGTGGTGCCGTAGACTGTAGAACTTTGTTGGAGTCCCTCACAGTTGAAGGAGATCCAGGGATTAAAGCCTCGGAGACCAAATGGTCCAAGATTATAGCTTGCTTCAAGCGATACGCATGTATCACTGGGTTGGAGAGTGTAGGTATATTGACAGGAGAGCGGGAGGCATAGCTTTACTCCGGGTGTAATATTAGCACAGTTTGTAATTTCTGTGCTACTGATAAATAAAGAGGCGGACGAGATGTTTTGTGACAAAGATATTGTATCGCATGTGTCTCCAGTCTTTGTGGTGTAGTAATTTTCAGATACACAAATAGGGGCCAAAGGTGGCGCAGAGATAATTAGTGGTGGTAACACATCTGTTGCATATCCTAGACTGCAAGCATTCGCAACATAGGTGAAGATAGACGAGTAGACTCTGTCGTATCCAGAATATTGCGACGACTGCATCAATTTGAGTCTTTGCGTGTAACAAAATGAACACATTTCGTCTCTTGGCATGTCAGAGACGTCAGCAACAAGAGTAAAGTCCAAGATAACATCTATGGGGTTGGATTAATGCCAATACATAATATAAGAGGGGATGTTGAAGATATTTACCATTACAATATCGTCCAGTCGCAGGATCTTTCAAACAAGTTTCATTGTAGCCTTGCCAAACAAATCCACCTAGCATTGTTGGAGGAGCCCCTGTAACATCGTGGCCTTCGCACGCAAATTCGACTGTGTTGAAATAAGAAGCGAGAGATGAACCACAGCCTGCATTACAAACAGAATCAGTGAGGATGCCATTATCCAGAGAGCCTGCCCATCGAGGCGTTGTGTAGTTTGCCAGTAGATCATCGCAGTGGATGTTGGCCGTTAACGCCGTGACACAAGTCGTAGGAAGACCAAGGTCAGACACAAAGTCTTGATTGTACAATTGAAAGCCCGAGAAATTTCGAGCCCCAGTAGTCTTATTTAAACCTTCAAGCCAGGCTAGCAAAGAAGCTATGGCGCCATTTTGATTAGGCGATGATAGCGTTGCAGCTCCATTAACTGGGCTGATCATTTCCTTTGATCCTTTCGTGACTAAATTGTAGATCCAAATCTCCGAGCTTTGTTCCACGCCAAAAACTCGGTCTTGGCAGCTTTCGGTAGCAAGGCAAGTCTGGTCATATTTCTGAAACCAGCTATATAAACCAGCACCTAATACATACACGTTAACAGATTCGATTATCCTGATGGCCCAAGAGACTGCGCAGCTTATTGAGTCTGTCTCACAATCATCAAAAGTGGGATCGTTTGAGAAGAGCCCTAGACTTGAAGTAAACGGAGATGGCGCAGCAGGGGCAACTTGAAAGTAGGGTGATTCTGTTTGGATTACACCCATTAGTATATCCCTAGCCCCAGAGACCTGATACTGATAGAGAATATTGTGTTCAACTGAAGTTCCATACAGCCAGGTTGGCCCTTGGCTTTCAATTAGAAGCCCTCGGCCCGAATAGATATCGATCGAATCCTGAGTGATGATATCCATATCGTGATCTGCAACCCACATCCATGAATTCTCGAGATATCCAGATGATTTTGGTGTCATATGAAACAGAAGTGAGGCTGCCATACATTTGGGGTTGATTTCTCCTGGAAGCTTAGGACAATTTGCTAGCTGTAAATCGCTTCCAATAGCGCCACCAACACGAATATGAGTATCTAAGGAAGTTAGCCTAGAGAATATATGCTGTTGGACTTACGTACCCCACATGCCCACCGCCCCCTGTACGATCTCATGTACATTCCATTCGACCAATATTGCGCCAGCAGTCGGACCCGAAACCGTGAACATCATGTTTTGAATTTCTATAACACCAACGTCCCCAGATTTTCCCACTTGTATTGCAACTCTAGGATTATTGATGTCTTGAAATCTATCGCCAGTTGCCATAATTTGACTCCAAGCTTGCCCGATGATTCTTGATCCGACTGGTAGATGTACTGTGTCGTAGATTTTGTAAACGCCGAACGGGATGAAAACTATAGAAGACATGTTGGCAGCCACGGCGAAGATAGAATTTAGTGCCGCCTAAAGAGAAATTGTTAGTAATATAAACAATTATGTTTCTTCAGAATGATCAGGAGTAGATAAAAGTATGTCATGATGGAAAGACATGTATCACTTGGAAACATACAGCGTTATCTGTTTTTCCATCTCCAACTGCACCATAGGTGGTTACATCAATGATCTGACTAAAACCTATGTTATTATAAGTTGGTCTGCGTCGTGTGAAAACTTTTGGTCGTGGCATGATTTGATTGTCGCTTTGGTCAACCAATGATGTAGATAGAGATATTGGTGGTATGCTTTGAGCACTGGCTAAGATTCCAACTCCAGAAGAATTCGTCATCTGGCCGAATCCCCATGAGTCGATCGTGGTGATGCCTGTGCTACCACCTAGCAACGTGTTGGTATTCTGCTTGTTGGTAACAATCCTTAAAACGTTCTTCAGATAAGCATTCTCGATCAATAATGCGGTCGAATTTATTGCAAAGAGGGATGTTTCGATTCCAATTGGCGTGTCCTCAATAGTAAGATCGAGTAAGGTTAAGGATCCAACACCTTGACTGGTACCTAAGGAACTTCCTGCCTATAAACATGCTCAGTAAAAATTGTGAATAGTAATTGGGTGACCCTACTTCTCCAACTATGACAATTCCGGTTCCACAATCTTTTATAGCTGTAATGGTCTGAAGTTAGCATTTTTTCTGGAAAATGCAATGAGCTGAATATCATCGACTGTGGGGGCAGATAAGCGAGCTTGTTTAGGGGTCGAAGTGCTTACTGATTCCTTGCATAGTCCAGGCCCAGTCCCATGAGATTTGTAAAGCAGTCTTGCAACCGTGAAAAATGAGATTTCTCGACGTGAATTGTTGATTCCCAAAGTATGCCCTGGATCTATCAGTCAATTGCAGTTCAAGTTGAATGAACCACTTACCCAAACATGCCACCAACAAACGTTAGATCAGACAGCCAGCCTCCGGATCCATTTTCCATGTAAATCTGTGAGAGTTTATGAGCTTGTGATAATTTCATGGAACGTCGGGATCTTACTCCTTGTTGAGTCGAGCCCTCCTCTGATGACATGATGAAGTGTATGTTCTCCAGTGACGTGCCCTGGGCAACCTGCCAATGGATACCACAAACCTGAGCATTTAGTTGAGTACGAGTTATGTCCATGTTAAAATTTCTTATGCTTCTGAGGAAGTTACTGGTGTCCAAGTACCTGGGCGGTCGATCAGTAGGATCTTTGATTCAGAACAAATGGAGACTTACCAGCCTTCCGTGATTCCAATGTATACGTCCGACGTGATGACACCAAGTCCAACGAAACTTGATGCAGCAACAATAGTTGGCAAATTAGTCGGCTATTTGTGATTAGATATTTGGAATTCTGATACGTGAAACATCAACTTACATCACCAAGTATCTCTGTGTTGTAATACTGAACAATCGGGGAGCTGACGAGATAGGTGCCAGGTGGAAAATAAACAGTGGCGGGGTATATTGTGCTCGACCCGCAACTTACTCCACATCTTCCACCATCCGATATAGCTGCGTTGATTGCGTGAGTGTCGTCCGTTAAACCGTCACCTGTGAAATATATCAGCGACACAATACCATTTATGATTGAGCGTTGTCATGTAAATACCTGCGGCTCCATAGTCCATTACATTTCTCCACACCTTGTACCCGACTGGAGCAAAAGGGCTTTGTCCATTCTGCTTGATGTCTCTCATCCAAAAGTTTGAGCTCGCTCGTTTATTCTTGGTGCCGTTTGTGTTACTTTGTGTATCACAAAGGGCAGGAACTACGTTAGGAGTCCAACCGTGTAGGCCATCGTGATTAGTTGAAGCCTGACACATGACATTAGTGTCACTACCTTTAGACAGCAGCATTGAGCTGAGTGTGTGGTCCGACGTAATGCTTGCTGGCGGATCCCACTCGGCAATGACTCGTGCTGCTGCTGAAAGTTCTGCGGGAATCTTATATGCATAGCTTCGGCGGCTCTGAATTCCATCAAAAGAGGTCGATGAATTATGATTCTCTGATAGACTCTTGTTGGTTGTTTGATTGGTGGCGCCGGTGATTCTATCCTTTCCATACGATAAAAGCGGTGCTGCCTGCATGCTGCTGAGAATATCGGATGAGTTTCTGAATTTGTACCTATTTTTATCAGGATTTTGTAGTCTTAATTCATTTGCGACGATCAAAGCCTCCATGCCTTCAGAGAGGATAGATCTCGCCTTAGCCACAATTGCCGCATCACTGGCATCGATTTTGCGACTAGTATGGTGAGAATGATGTCGCTCATAATGAGAATGAGAGAGCGATTGGCCCTCAAACAAAGCTGATACCAAAGGGAGCAGTGCAGCAATTATAATAAAGGTGATCAAATTGATGTAAAGGAAGCTTCGCAACGTCAACCTTGTAGTGACAATTCTTGCCATTGTAAATGTGTCTCTAGAATGTTTTTGCAATGCAACTAAGTTCTTGGATTAGAAGATGGCCAAGAATAACAAATGATAAGTAGAAATCTTCGTCTCAAAATTCTAGTGTATTCATTCAAAAAATGAAGAATGAGTCAATGCACCTTGACAGACAAAATCACAAATTACAGAATTAGAAATTGTGCGCTTGCTAAATCCTATTCATGATTTCATTTATTAATCTAAGATCACTTATTAGATATATGCTTAAGCAATAGGGTATTATTTTCGCAAAAGCACTATACTTCTCTCGGAACGAAAATAATCTCCTTATAGATATAAAGAGACAATCATGATTTAGTTTATAATTCCAATCTATTACTTGAAGAACTATTATAATTTGCTTTTAATCATTAAAGTTTCATTAAAAATATATAGAAGACTGCTTCTCAAATGATTAGAACCAAATTTGAATAAAACATAACAATTCTAGCCTTTATAAGCGAGCTAAAACCTGTTATCGCTTACTACATTTGGAAAATAAGTTTATTTTTTTCTACTAATGTAAATAAAAGATGTAATACATAGTTATAGGATTCGACATTGAATACTTTAGGGATTTTAAATACATTAAGTGCCCTTATGAGTATCTGATATATTTCAAAGAGATGTAGTAAATCATTCGGAACAAAAGTTATTTGTATTAGAGTTCTTGATCTTCGACTCATGTTAAATTTGAGATGAGTTAAATTAGACATGAAAAAAAGACTAGTGAATGACCATGAAAATAGAACGTTTCATAAACCTTGATAGAAATGAGAAAATGAACGGCCAACCTAATGAGGTTAAACCCCTCGTTCATTTAAGAGCCTCATAAAAATTCCAACACTTTGTATAGAACATCGGCTATACCCACACTCATTCCTATACATAGGTAATCTTTTCTTTACAAATTTTTTAGAAAGGATTAAAAAGTTAATTCTATCAATTCCCCATTACGTTTCTTCCGCCATTTGGAGAATCTTTCGAGTTTATCCCTTTAGTATCTGTTTTGAACTTAAAGCTGGGGATATCTTACTGGCTCGAGATCTGATATTCGAAATGGCTTTATCCCTGAGTCAGATCTATCAAGAAAAATGGAAACTAATGATTCTTGCGCTTTTAGCATTTCTGATTTCTTCTACAATCGCACAAGAATGCAGTGCCACAAAGCTATGTGCAACTGGATGTTGTAGTCAATTTGGCTTTTGTGGTACTGGTGATGACCACTGTGGAAAGAATTGTTTATCTACATGCGACTATAAGCTTGGCTGTGATGTTAACAATCCTTGCCCATCTGGGAAAGGATGTTGTTCGAAGTTTGGGTTTTGTGGTCTCGGTCCTGATTGTAAGTCATCACTTCTTGGTCATTTATTTATTTTTCTAACATTGACAGATTGTGCTCCTAAGATCTGCGTGGCCAATTGTGATAGGAAATCATATTGCGATCCGGGTTATGGTGCTCCTGGATACTCTGAAGTCAAGTCTTGTCCTTTGAATGTATGCTGTAGCAAGTAAGCATACCTACTCTCTCGTATCTGTGCAAAGCTCTAATATATTGCAGATGGGGATTTTGTGGGCTTACAGAGGAATTTTGCGGTAAAAAGACTATCAAACGTCCATCATGTAGTTCTTCCGGTTTGACTAAACGTGTTGTTGGCTAGTATGTTTTTGAATCCTTTCCACTACTTTATCTCTCTTAAATCTGAGGATTTAATTTCTGACCAATTCGCAGTTATGAAGGATGGGCCAATCGAAGAGTTTGTCAACGATTTACGCCTGCTATGATCCCACTAGGCGTTTACACCCATATCAATTTTGCATTTGCCTCTATTGACCCTCACACATTTAGGATTGTTCCTGGAAGCCCTGGTGACATTGAGCTTTACCGCGAAGTTACTCTAATGAAGAAGTTGCAGCCAGATTTAAAAGTATTCATAGCCATTAGAGGATGGACTTTCAACGATCCTGGAGTAACAGCTACCACGTTCAGTGAGCTGGCAGCTTCCACTGACAACCAAAGAAAGTTCTTTACTTCTCTGTCATCTTTCATGTCGACTTACAACTTTGACGGAGTAGATATTGATTGGGAGTACCCTTCAGCAGATGATAGAAATGGGAAAGTAGAGGACTTTGCCAACTTTCCATCCTTCATAGAAAATTTAAGAAGCCACCTCACGTCGACCGGCGGTAGAGGCGGCCTCTCAATTACATTGCCAGCAGCGTACTGGTATCTACAACATTTTGATATCGTGAAGCTACAGAGGAGCGTTGAATTTTTCAATATCATGAGTACGTGCTAGTGATTGGATCTTAATTTGGTCAAGAAGTACTGACTTTAACCTTCTAGCTTACGACTTACATGGGTTATGGGACAAGAAGAATAAGTGGCTTGGAAATTTCCTCAATGGTTTGTCACCACATCCTTTTTCAAGACCTTTTAGCTCACATAAAAAATTAGCACACACAAATTTGACAGAAATCACCACCTATCTTGATTTGCTCTGGAGAAATAACATCAATCCAAGCAAGGTTAATTTGGGTCTGGCTTTCTATGCCAGGAGCTTCGCAATGGGAGATTCAACTTGCACTACTCCTGGCTGCTCTTTCTCGTCCGCCGGCGATGCGGGAGTATGCACAAACTCGGTAGGTACACTTTCTAATGCCGAGATTGAAGATCATATCAAAGAAAACAACTTGACTCCAACACACTACATCGATGCTGCGGTCAAAGTTATCACTTTGGGGGATCAGTGGGTAGCATATGACGATGCAGATACCTACCAACAAAAGGCCAAATTCGCCCGAAGCCAGTGCCTCGGTGGCGTCATGATTTGGGCTCTAAGTCAAGATTCCTCGGACCTCAAATCTTCTAAGGCTCTTGTCAAAGCGACAGGCAGTAATTCATATGCTACTTATAAGAAAACCGTGGTAGACGATGTTGATTCGGATACAGTAATTACTAGGACATACAGAAACCGCCAGTGTAGATGGTCGGACTGTGGCGCCAGTTGTGCAACATTCGGCGACGGGTTTTTCCCCGTGCTTCGCTCGTCTGGATTAGGCGATGACGAAGCTGGGAATGTTCCTCTCGGGGAACTCATACAAGACTCATCCTACTGCGGCTCAAAGTCTATTCTTCGCCAATTCTGTTGCCCGCCGGAAAACAAAGCTCCAGCATGTGCACACTTTTACTTTAACAATGGAAAATGCAATGCAGATAGTAACTCCACAAACACCTGCACAAGCGCCGGATACGTCGAGATAGGTAGCGTCAATCAATATTGTAACACCGCCGAGACAGGCGGCCATGAGCAGATATGCTGCACGACTGATACGCCTTCCATGACACTGTATAACCAGTGCATGTGGAACGGGAAGCCTGGGAAATGCGACATCAAGCAGTCGACTGCAGGAGATAACGGCTGTCCTAATACAAAGTTCAATAGTCTAATCGCAAATTCCTCTAGTGGAAGTGGTGGAATCTATTGTGGACAGCGCACCTGGGAGAAAGATAACGGTAATTTACTACAACAACGGGATTACTGTTGTGCAAATGACCAGGAAAATCAACGATGGAGTAATTGCGATCTGGGATCAAATGTTGGCCTGGTCCCACCCGGAAAAGATCCAAAAAGATGGTGTCGCTCAGGTTGTCCAGCTTCAAAAGTCAGAGTTGCAAGTAAGTCATGTCAAATCCATCTCTACTTTATTTGGGCTGCATCTAGCCATAATTTTAATGCTAATTTAAATCTGTAGTGGATAATGCTTTCCAGTGTTACGAAGGTGGTGGAGCTCAAGTATGGTGCTGTGATGATAACTTTACATACACTAATATGACCATTGACCCCCAACTAGTCGCATACAAGAAAGCAATTGCAGATTTTACATCTAATACTACCGATGTGTGTGAGGCCTATCTGAATTCTAAACAAGACCCTTTGAGTATGGGGTGGGACTTCCACCCTTGGGGACAATGGAATATCGGAGAAATGGGTGATTCAGACGGGCCTTCATCATCCAAACTCAAGTCGCGAGATCTGGGAGACCCCGGAACTTCGAATCAGTTGGCGAATCTTCTGTTCGCAATCCTCACAGGCCCTATCGATGGAGATGACATGCTTAAAGCTCAACGGAACATCTGTAATTATATTTCCACAATCACTGAAAACTGAAGAATCTGATATTTTCTAACAAATATTCAGGGGATGATTTTGCATTTTCATTGAAGTTTGGATTTCTATCAACGCGCCTACTCAAAAGATATGTCGAGAATACAGATCTCACAATGACACCATTTACTATCGCCTATGACATACCATGTAAAGCTGACGAATGGAATGCCGCGGTCGAACAGAGTATTTTCAGGCAGCGCAATACGACATCGACACCCAAGTGTCCTCTATGGGTCATCCCCAATCTTGATTCGACCTTCTTCGATGAAGATCAAGACTACCAAGATTCTCAGCAATCGACTGTTACAACAAGAAGATTGGTCTCTGATCTCACGATTTACCATCCCTTAGAAGGCGAAGAAAGTGAACATACACTTGAGAAGCGAAAGGGAGCGTCAAGGAGATTTAAAGTAACTCTCACAAAGAAGCCCGATGGTAGTCCCGGTATCACAATCGTCGTTGTCTCCGACGAGTATCCCAATGGAAAGAATGGCCAAGCGTTTGTAGACGCTACTGGGCAAAAGAAGAGATATGCCATGGGTCGTGGGGGCAACTGTGCAGAGGCATCTTATATTCAGACTGAAGATGCATCACTCGCTCCAGCATGGGTTGGTAAGTTATAGAGTCTCTAACTTCATTCTTTTTGTCTATCAAAAGGTGTGTAGACTAACATAGTCCCAGTTGAACATATATTTGAGCTTCAAACAGTACCCAGAGTCCTAGAATTCCTTGTATCTGGCCGCTTCCCTGATGTTATACGTGGTGGCATTCGAATTCCTGAATTCATAAGCAGGAATGACAGAATGGATCCAAGCATCTTGACTAATTTCTTCAA
This sequence comes from Botrytis squamosa, assembly GCA_014898485.2. NCBI lineage: Eukaryota > Fungi > Ascomycota > Leotiomycetes > Helotiales > Sclerotiniaceae > Botrytis > Botrytis squamosa. Next base: position 680,142 of record RCTC02000004.1, read on the forward strand.
CAGGCCAAATCAGGAATGGGAAGCAGGTGCTTTTGGTGTGACGACTAGTCCCAGTCAAAGATTAATGAGTGCACTTGGTGGTATTGGTAACACAAAACATTTGGTGCTGATGGATGCCGTTGGCAACCAATACAAAACAAATGTAAGTTTTGCTTCTTGATGAATATTTCTCACCTAAGTCTAGCTGCTCACCATGTCATTTTAGTTGTGGAACATAAACAATCCAGTGTCTAAAAAACGATGGGGCAGGTTAGGATTTAATAGTCCAACAAGAGCGAATGGTGAAGCGGCTTTTGCGACTCTTGTAGACGTATGTTATCAATTCCATCTTAGACTACAGAAGACTGATTTAGAAAAAAAAAGATTCTAGGGGTACTAAGTTATCTCAATCAACCAGAGGTTTCGGGTCACTTAAATTCTGTGGTGCAAGCTTTATATGACAGTCTTCTTTCATTTCAGAACAGTTACAATGCAAATCGAGGACAAAACCCATTTCTTCAGGTAATGCCTATCTGGCGCGAAGGAGTCATTGTGTGGGCTCAGCGCATGGATAGTTTTACTCGTCAGTGGCTCGTTGCTAGAATACAGGAACTGAGAGCTGTATGGCAGGATGTTGCAGACGATATCGATAACGATGATGCCGACCTGCAAGACTTTGCCACTCAGCTTCTTATCGATTTGTTAGCTTTGCAAAGAAGAGCGGAATCGGAGCATGTACCCATTCAAAGTTTCTCACCAGACTTGGATGGATGATTAGCGCACTGGTAGAATCTCAAATCAAATCCACTGCCATTGTTTTCACAAGAAAGTGACGCAGGATTTGATCCAATCAAAGGTCTATCCAAACATATATAGAACTTCTATGCATACATTGGTGACAAGTGCGCATGATTCCAATCCGGGGGAAAAAAGTAAGATGTGCCGAGTTATCTCAAATTGCCAGTCTATGGTGTAATATAGACCAGAATCTCTCTAACAAGACGATAATATTAATCTGTAAAATGCCACACTTAAGCATCAGTGTTCCAATACTGACTAAAACCAAGCGGCCGTGATAGAAATTCCTACTGCGGTATAACTCGACTATCACGACCGTAAACCTGAATGCATTGCCTTACATATGATTCTAATCAACTAAGATATACATTTGATACATCAAAACTATATTGAATGCGAATTCTCAACTGTAATATTGACATCACAAAGATCTAGCTGATGGATATGAGTTGGCCGTGAAATTGTGACCCCATCGTCTAAGCTGGTGTCGATACTGATTCTTCTACTTGAGATATTATCCGACCAAAAATCGACCGTTTTTATGAATGAAGAGCAAGGCTGCTCCACAGTCGTATTGTCGAGAAAGAATATGTTTCGAAGCAAGGTTGAAAAAGTAGCAGATACAGTGGAATTAGTACAAACGAACGAACTCGCGATCAGAAACTCGCTATTATTTCAAGAATTCAGGTGTGCCAGAAGAACAGTAGAAACCTACAAAAGGACGCGAACAAAAAAACTAATTAGAGAAACCTGAGCAGGATCTTCATGGTGAATAAGACTTCATCGATCTAGAGAAGAATCTGGACTCAAATCATGCATCAGCCTGTAAGGGATGATGGAATCTCAAAAAATCACGACGTCTAAAATAAATTTATCAGCCCGGAGAAGACTTTTCTCCGAACATTACATATCTACGAAGAGATATATATCATCGAATAATACGCTGCGTTTTTTGGACGAGATCAAACGAATTTTAGAAATCATACCACTAAGCCGCATAAACAACTGTTGCCTAGATTATCTAATAATCCGTCGTGCAGCAACTAGCACTGCAATGAACGCCACGCATGACTCACTCTAGGCAGCCCCGGAAGGGTGGTCCATTCTAAATGGTGCAGGTGCATTACAAGACCTTTTGTACCACCACCAAATGCGTGCCGAGCCATGATCTGTTGGTAACCGTACAGTGTGCGCTTATTGATAGGCCTTCAAAAACCTCGCTTAACCGAGCAGTTTCAAGCGCCTTGCAATTCCAGATCACCACGAGACGTATAGGCAAAGATGTGTAAGCGGGCCACTGGCGACCAAGAGTGTTCAAATGTGAGTTGGAAATCGACTACTCAGTGTTCGAGATGTTCAGAAGTGAATTGAAAGTGAAAAGTAAATGCCCACAGCCGAAATAGACATTAAAAGAATTTTGAGCATGACTGTGAAGTTGAAGAATAGTGGTATTTGCCAAATAAAACTGATTCGGAAACGAGGAATAAAAGAGATTCAAGCAGGAACTTCAACGATCTTCGCGTTTAAATATGGACAAATCAGCCATTAAATGAATCATTACCTTATGAAAGTCTACCGATACAGATTATGATGCTCCAAGCCATCAGGCATCTAAGAAATATCTTCAATAGATCGAGCATGCCAGTCATCCAAGTCAACAAATCCTTCTCATCTTCTAACTCCTCTGTTTAAAACATAACGGGTACCGCCAAGATATTTTGTCTTGAATTCTGAGTACTAAACAGATGATCAGTCAGTAAAAATTTCCATTCTCCCAAAGACTACAAGTAGCGTGACTCACCTCCAGTTTCCAATCCCAGCGAAACCAATTTCTTTTTCCATCCTCCTCCCGACCATTTGCGGGATCATCAGGCTGGTAAAATTCCTTGAACAAGTGCAGACCATCTTGTTTTGGTTGCCAATCCTGCTTGCTAGCCCAGTACATGTACCCGTTCCCATTGAAAGGCTGGGATTCGGCGAAAGTACATCCAGTTTGTTTCCTCTGATATTCGAGTCTCCACGCGTGGAGTTTCCCTTCTTGTATCTTGATCTTCTCACTCGTATGTTGGATAACTTGTACCAAGTCTATGCCCGCTTCGTCACAGAGGCGGATTACCTCGCACGGCCATCCGATCTCGTAACCTAGCTCTTCCCATTCTTTCAAAAATCTGAAGATAAGCAGCAAGATGACGGGGATATTCTTCACCGTAGAATTCGCAGCGAAAAGATTGTGCTCGGAAAGCATTTCGAGAGATGTTAGAAGCATAGTCCCAAACTCGTTAACTATAGCTTCGATACGAGAGCTGTCGTCGCACACTGACGATTTATTAGTTATACCAAGGCGCAAAGGATAGCTGGGGATAGAGATTAAAGCATACTAGCCCAATTAATCAACTCTCCAAAAGTCAAGAAGGACGCAAGCCCTTCAATATATGCCCATTTGTTGTATGGACTAACGGTTTTCTGGAAAATATCCCGATCAAAATCCCTCATCTACAAGAAAGGCTAACATCAGATTTTGCTTAATGAACTATTGCGGAAGGGCTGATGGGAGTTCTCATATACCATATTCAGCATAATTTCAGAAATGCCGCTTCCAGACCAGTCATCATCATCAACTTGTTCTCGTTTTTGTTGTTCTTTGAGCAGGTGCTCTGCGAGTTTAATTCCATTCTTAGAAACAAGGAATCCAGAAGTGGAAACCATGCCACCACTTGTGGAGGCTAGTTGTGCTCTTTGATTTCCAGTGCTAGGTTCAGAGTCGAGTCGAAATTTGGTTGTCCGGCCTTGGCTCCAACTAAGGGTATGATAATTCGGTTTCTTGGATAACTGGAAAGGGTACTTTTTGTTAGTCACAAACTTCCACCGAATGAGAAGAAACTTACCGTTCCAGGATTTGAGTACTTGAAGTCTCTCATCTGAAGATTGCTGAATGGCTTTGAAGCTGGTAGTTCCGTGAGAGACAACTTGTTGTCTGCATTTCTGGAACTGCCAGTTGTGACATCGGTATCTGAGTCACTGGATATGTCGATCACGATCTTATCTTTGGGAGGCATCTGAATTTTTAGTGTTGTAGTTTTGAAGTGGAAGTTCTTGATCATCCAGAGAAAAACAAGCTTATCTACATCTCTGACACTAGCAACCAGTGTTGCCTGGTAAAAAGAAAGGCCACTTCTCACCCATATTAAGTGTAGTATTTTGAACACTGCCAGCCAATGGCCAACCAAACTATTTGAATATGCAAGGGTATCGTAGAATTCTAATTGCCTGCGAAGAAGGTAAGTTGAAGAAAGACCCCATTCGCTCGCGGCTTTGGCCGTATGCAGGCCATCAAGCATTGCCTAGGCTATTTCCTGACGAGGTTCTCATCGATGCGTTATTTCCTGAAAATCCGTTCGACTTAGAAACCCCTCAACATCCATGGATGTTTTCTTTTTCAACTAGCCGGCGACATGCCCAATCCTGACCGATTTGTAATCCATGCCGATACGCATGATGAATTGGATTCAATTGTAGACAATTACCTATGTGAGAGATCACGGGAAAGATGGAAACTGTGTCCACAGCTTGGCTTGTAGTATGAAATATAGGCGCCATATCGATCTTAGATGGTGAAAATCTTGAAATTACTTGCCCAAACGTCCATAACTACCCTCTCTTTGACTACGAGTCGGTGGCTAATCATTTAATCTCTTATATTTGAACATTTGAGTGTGCTCTTGGTAGTTCACGATAGGGGCCTCACAGAGAGCTGTGAATAGCTCTCCATCCCTTACATCGTCTTCAACTATCATGACACTGATCTAATTTTACTTTGCCGCCTTCCGTCACTTTTCTCCTCACCAAGATCCTCACCATGATCTCCGCCTCAATTTTTCTTTTTCATCTCTTCTGTTAATCTTTTCAATCTTCAAGACATGAGACTAATTCTTTGGCCCAATATAGTCTGAAATCTTGGATACACTAATCGCATTTGTGACTCGTAAAATACTAAGCAAGAGGATGAAACTTAGGGTTATGGAATGTTAGTTGAGACTTGGGCACCTTCGACAAATCGTATTTGTTCCCGCCTTTGAGATTGGCTTTTGCGAATTGATACTGTAACATTGGATCAGCATCGATGATGACGAGTAAGGGAAGGAGTAAACATTGCAATTACCTCTGTTTTCCAATCCCATCTATACCAATTTTTCGTGGGGAAAATCCAGCTTGAGTCAGGATCTTTTTCTTTCATATCATCCTCAGGACGCCAATCACTCTTTTCGGCCCAAAACTTATACCCGTCTCCATCTTCTGCCCCTTCGAAATTTTCTTTCTTTTCCTTGTATTCCTCTCTCCAAGCCGTTAACTTTTCCTCATCTATATCTACTTGTTTTCTGATAGACTTGCTGAGATCTATCCCTGCTTCGTCGCATAATCGAACGACCTCACATTGCCAACTTGAGCCATCGAAAAGATCCGTGGTATATGAATCGAGGAATTCGAGAATGATGAGGCAAATGATAGGAATGTTCTTGATCTCTGAATCCGCACTGAAAAGTTTGTGCTCTGAGAGCATTTCAAATGAAGTGAGTACCATAATTCCGATCATACCGACTTCTTCTCTTAGTCCATCAGGATTATCCTGCACTAAAAATATTGTCAGTTTGTTAATAAAGAGGACATAATACTGCGTACTCATCCATTCTGCAGGGTCTCCAGCTTTGAAGAAAACTGCTAGTGCTTCAATATAAGCCCATTTCTTGTATGGACTGATAGTCTTCTTGTAGATATCACGATTGAAATCTTTAAGCTATATAGACACCGGGGTCAGCGTTGAGCTACTATCAGTTCTTGACACCAACGCGGAGACTCACAAAATTTTGTATGGCCTCAGAACTTCCATAGCCATTGAAGTCGTTGTAAATATGTGTATCATAATGATCTTGGTTTCTCTTGTCACGTTCTTTGTCTAGTTTCTGGGCAAGCTCTACACCATCTTGGGATAGCGGGAATCCCATATCAGATACCCTACTACACCATTCTTCGCCAAGCGTCTCTCCTGGGTTTGGGAGATCCAAATCTTTACCCCTCCCCTTGTCGTTTTGATCCTTCTTGCCATTTCCATCATTCTTGGCAGCATCTTCATCTTCATCTTCGTCTTCATCTTCGTCTTCATCTTTATCGTCCTCTTCATCTTTATCATCATCTTCATCTTCATCGTCCTCTTCATCTTCATCGTCGTAATCTGTGGACTTCCAATCAAGAACGATGTAAGAGGGTTTTTTACAGCTAGAAGGATAATTCATGTCAGATTGGGTTCAGGGTCTTGGTTTTTAGTGCCGCGTTGCAAGAGATTATCTGCTAAGAAATCATAGGGAGTCTCACAGTATTTGCGTTCGAAAACTTTATATCTCCACCCGCGATATCCGTACTTGAGGTAGGGGTGGCGTTGGCAGCTGCTTTGGCAACCTTCGAGGAACTGTTGCTGCTAGCTGCTTTCCTCTTTGGTGGCATGCTGGATGATCGAGTTTATGGTTGACACTGGGAGAGATTTGGATTCTTAAACAAGGTGAAACGACTAGGTATGTCTCTCAGTGATCGAGAATTGTTAACGATCTTTTCTCACAGTACCTCGAATATCAACGCGTTTGATATCGCGTGCTCAGCTGATTCTTTAGTTGCAAGATAAAGCCGATGGAGGCGGGATTATATGAGGAGGTGTCCGAGAACTACTAAATGCGTGAAGCCGAGGTAGTAAAGGACTGCAGAACAAACGCGGCGCAAGGGATGAGGTCGTGTTTGTTTGTATCACGTGATTCCGCAATCAATAATCCTTGTTAGTTTCTTCCGCTTGCCCCTCATCTGACGCGTTCACGTCACGTCGCGTAAACCTTATCATGACAAAGTCTCAACAGAACAAACTCACAAGACTTGGACTGCGATTGGGACTCATACTCAATTTAATTCTTTCTCAATTATACTCCTCATCAAACTAAGAATTGAACTCATCTTCACTCACTCCTAGATTTTATTGCTTACGGATCGGTTTCCACGTTGGTATGAAAGGTTAAGCGCAATCTCGCATCGATTGATCCATCCTCATCGACCTAACCCCAGCTACCCCCGCAACGTAAGACAAGACATTGTCAAAAGTTCATTGAACCACACTACCCCGCCATCAAAAACTTCTCACAATGGAGGAGCATGGGCTCGCGTTACATCGCGCGTTCCATGAAAAAGCTTTGGCAGTGGCACCTAAAGCTGGCAGAGAACCGGGCGAATTTTGGGCAGCTGGTATGTGACTACTGATATCGCTGTTTGTTGAATGTCTAAGTTGCTGATTGATCCCTTTGTACTCAGTACTTGAGCCTGATAAGAATGTCTCACATTTGGATTCGGAAAATTTGCATTGGTTCAAGGTTAAAGGCAAACACACTGTTGCGAAAGTCCAAAAAGCATTTCACAAGAAATGCGGGCTTATGGTTTTACTTCATCAAGGTCATCACATCGTGTCGTTGACAAGTCAGATGCAACAAATCAACCATTTTAATGATGATATTATCATTTTTTGGAGTACAAAAGCTGCCTCGGGAGACAATGTCTCTGACACCAGACGAACGCCATTACAATCAATCGATGATGCAACACAAAATCGCATGCACTCTGCATCTGAAACACCGACAAAGTTCAAGCCCGACCCTGAACCGACGCTGGCTACGGTGAAGACAGAATCAGCTGTCTCAAGTATCTCTCCAAGCCCCTTCAACACGCCTGTCATCTCCCGCTCGATGCCTGAAGTTGGACAGTTTCCAACCCCTAGACCTTTAGGATCAGGATCAACTCAACTAAGTATTCCTACGCCAGAACTTATCTCTGGTTATAAATTATTCGCTGACGCTCATCGTAAAAACTACTGGGAATCTAAAGGTACACCTGGTAGGTTATAGTCTGATAAAATCTGTATATTTCTAAGCTAATCGAGAACAGCTTCAATCGAGGCTGCTCTGAAGAAGTCATGGGTTGTTCTACCGCCCGCGTCGCGCCAATTCTGGGAATCGAAAGTTCCGAAAAATGCCAGCAGTACACCCTCACCGGGTAGTTCTTCTGCGTCGAATCATCTCCTAGGTTTCGAGTCCTTTGCTGAAATACATCGTGGGAACTACACAAGCTCAAGCGCAACACCTGGTAACTTCTGCTCTGAATTTAAATGTCCCATACCAGCTTATACTAACTACAAAGTAGCTGAAATCGACTCCTCCTTGCGCAGGACCTGGGATAAAATGCCAACTCAAACCCGTGAGTACTATTCAACAAAAGATGCCCAAAAGTCGAATCTTCCCATATCAAATCATGGCCCTCCCTCGCCTGAACATGCCGTTGATACCAAACCCCTTCCAAAAAGTCCCAGTCTCTCAGCCAATGGCCCTCGAGCCTCCATAACCGAAGATCAAACCTTGATGGACCCCGCAGACTATGACTTGGCGGCCGAAGGTGAAAATGGAAGCCCAGAGCCAGAACCACAAACTGTCGAACTCGCCAAGCTTAGACTTCAGAAGCTCATGGATGATAGTTCACCAGAAGTTTTGGAAGAAGAGGTGAAGAAAACAAACGATTTCCTCAATGGTTTAAAGAAGCACCTTCAAGTACCGGAAGCTCAGGGAAACCAAGACACTAGCCATTGGCTGCAACAAATCGGTAAGTGGTGCCAGTATATAGCTTTCTTCCATCCTAATCATGTTCGCAGAAACTTTACAAGCTCAAGTTGTTGATACACCAACAATTATCGGCGTCGTTGGAAACACGGGTGCAGGCAAGAGTAGTATAATCAATGCTATGCTTGATGAAGAACGCCTAGTGCCTACCAATTGGTATGTTTCCTGTTCTGTTGAGGAACTGAGATGCTTATAAATCTCTAGTATGCGCGCTTGTACCGCCGTTGTTACAGAAATGTCATGGAACTCTATTGATGACCCGAACAAAAAATATCGAGCAGAGATTGAGTTCATCCAAGAATCTGACTGGGAGAAAGACCTTGAACTTTCTCTGAATGAGTTGATTGATGTTTCTGGCAATGTAAGGAATGGATTGAATGTAACTAAATGATATCCCTAACTTCTTCTCAGGTTTCACGAGATTGTTCGAATGCAGAAACCGAAGCTGGAATTGCATATGCTAAGATCAAGGCGGGTAAGTAAAAATAACCCATCCTATATAATTTGCTTTCTAAACCTGTACATTAGTCTACCCGAACAAAACCCATGAAATGCTAGCAAAATCCACCGTTGAAGAGCTTCTAGCCGAATTCGATGTTCGCAAAGTTCTCGGAACTACCAAGACCATTGAGAAGTCGTCTCCAGAATTCTTCTACAAGGAACTTCAACGTTACGTTGATAGCAAAGAAAAGTCTACCAAAGAGAAAGGCAAAACTAGCGAGAAGAAGAAAGAGAAGACGACTATGGAATTTTGGCCCTTGATCAAAGTTGTGAGAATCTTTGTAAAAGCCGATGCTCTCTCTACGTGAGTACCTGAACCTTGATTGTGCGTTCTTTCAGAAAGCTTATTGATTATTAGCGGAGCTGTTATTGTCGACTTGCCTGGTGTTCACGACTCAAACGCAGCTCGCGCCGCTGTGGCGGCTGGCTACATGAAACAATGTACCGGTATTACTACAATTTCTTTGCTTCCTTTGTAACTATTGTCTAATAAGATAACAGGTTTATGGGTTTGTGCGCCTATTAATCGTGCAGTTGACGATAAAGCTGCGAAGTCTCTCTTAGGAGAATCATTTAAACGCCAACTCAAGTATGATGGGGTAAGCGAATATGACAGACATGCCTGACTCGCAGTTGCTAATCAACAAGTAGCAATTCTCGAGGATTACGTTTATATGCTCCAAGACTGATGATATCTCTGTTCTTGAAGCGTCAGATTCTTTGGGTCTTGAAGACGTTATGACAGAAGATTACGCAAAGATTGACCAAATTGACAAGGAAGTTGATAAACTTAACGCAAAAATTGCAGAATTAAAAGAGAGCATGGCCGTGTATAATGACATCTATCACGATGCAGACGAGAGCTTAGATATTTGGGATGATCTGAGACGAGATTTAGATGCGGGTAAGACCGTTTACGCTCCCAAAGCCAAGCTTGAAAAATCTCCCAAGCGAAAGCGATCTTCTTCACCAAAGAAGTCGCGTAAGAAGTCGAAAAAATCCGAATCCGAAGATGATGACGATGATTTCATTGATGATGATGATGAGGATGACGACCGGGAAGTACAAGATGAAGTTTCTGATGATGAGACCGAGGTTGAGGAAGAAGACCCCGACAGAGGCGAACCTTTAACAGTCGAAGATATTGAACAAAAGATTGACGAGCTCAAGGACACCAAAAAGAAAGCCCGTAAAGAAAAGGTTGCGATTGAACTTGCAATCAAAGATGTCAAAAATCAATCGAAAGGGTTCGATGCGGAAAGAAAAGAAATTGACACCAGAATGAGAGCCATCTGTATTGATGGTCGCAACAATTATTCAAAGACCGCTATTCAGCAAGACTTTGCGACTGGTATCAAGGAACTCGACATGGAAAATGCTGAAGAGGAAGATGCCGAAAATTTCAACCCGGATGAGGACATCAGAGATTATGACGCCGTGGCTCGCAGTCTTCCAGTATTTTGCGTTAGTAGCAGAGCCTATCAACAGTTGAATGGAAGATTGAAAAAGGACGCCAGAATACCGGGCTTTCGTAATGTCCAGGAAACCGAGGTATTTTGACTTGGTAACCCTCAATTCCATGAACAGCTGATAATTGATTCTTTTAGATCCCACAACTTCAAGCGCACTGCAAGAAACTCACCGAAGCTGGTCGAAGTGCTGCTTGCCGTAGATTTCTGAATTCTCTTCTTCAGCTCGTGTTGTCCTTGTCTTTATGGTCCAACAATGATGGAACCAATATTAACCTCTCAGATTCGCAAAAGGCCACCGAGGCGCGCTGGCTTCAAAAAAACGTTAAGGATTTAGAGGAAAGCCTCGATAAGGCCGTGGGAAAGTGTATTTTGGAAATGAAAGACGCCCTGACCGAGAATATTTTCGAAAAGTTCAGCGAAGTAATACCTTTGGCTGCGGACCAAGCCCCTGGAATTGTTGCGAAATGGGGCTCCCCTGTCAACAAAATAGATCGTGCAGCTGGCGGTTTGCATTTCCAGACATACAAGGGTAATTTCTCTTCAGACGAATACTATTACCACGCTAACGATACTAGCTGTTACTCGTAGAGATGGTGTTTATGGAAACAAGAGTGGTAAGACCCTATCTTATGGTTTTCAAAATAATGCAAAACTAACGGCCCAAGGTACATATGATTTTAATAGCGACTTGACAGAGCCAATCATGAAATATCTGGCAAGCCATTGGGAGAAGAATTTTTCCCGTCGACTTCCCTCTGTATTGCGTAGTTTCACTACAAACGCCAATCTGATCCTGAAGAAGTTTCATCAGGCAGTTGAGAGTAGAAGCCGCAGAAATGGTTCTGGAATTGCTGGCTTGTCCATGCTGTCTCAACAACTCCGAACTTACGAAGCAACTTTCTCGATCTTAACCACGGAAATGGTCGAAGCTATTAACAATCTTCAACGTGATGCCAATCGAGAATTTGTGCCTGTAATTGCTAGGAACTTGGCACCTTCTTATCAATACTGTGCTAGTGAAAGAGGTATGTTAAAATCTTGCTTTCCCATTAATTTTGGTCCTAATGTCATTTCAAGGAGCTGGCATGTATATGCGCATGAAAGACCATATGCGCGATTCTATTGATCAAAAACGCAACTCTATGTTCAAAGAAAGTTGCGATGAAGTCAAAAGGAGTCTCGATAAGATGTGTAGACGAGTTGAGGAGAGTATGAACAACAAGACCGACGAAGTTTATTTGCTTATGCGCAGAGATTACTTGCAGGTCCTCAATGGTGCTCAAGTTGGTGGTGAAGTAATGCCAAAATGGGAACGTCATATGAGATTGCAAGTTGCTCGTGCATTGGAGACCTACGAAAAAGATGAAGCGGAGAAAGTTCTCAGCAGCGTTAAGGATGAAGAGTCTGAAGAGACTGGATCTCTGAAAGAAGATGAGGTCATGAAGGATGTCAAAGCTGAAGAATTGAGTGGTGAAAAGGACGATGGACTTACCGAAGGCAGTGCAGCTCAGGATGACGAACTCAACGTTGGTGCCGAAAGAGATGATGCTGCAGAGGAAGTTGCTGTCAAGAATGAGCGTCCCGCGGATACAGAGACTAGCAATGACGAGGAGTCTGGAACGCATCAAGAAGCTCCTGAGATGGAATCTTCTAAAATGGATGTTGATGCTCCAGCTGCCGAAATTTCTTCTGCTATTCTTCCTCCTGCCGAAGTTACCCCAACAGAAGCTGTCTTTGCCGAAGCTACTTCGACCGAAACTTCTGTGCTTCCTTCCGCTTAGACACCTATATGTTTAGCCTTGCTGCTCATCAAGCCACTATCTACATTGTATTTTTGTAAGATTTTCGTTTCATTCTCTTTCTGCTAGGGTGGCGTTTACGGATATGACAAAATTTTCATAATAATGGTGTTCCACGACGCGCGGACGGTCTTTGATTTTTGCTTCTTGCTATGGCTTTGTTTAGGAGTATCTGGGCAAAAAAACTAGCGAATGATAGGATGCGATGACTGGGATTTAGCCCAACTAAGATGGGTTTAAAAACAAATGTTGGGGATTGTTACTTCAAAGGGTCGTTATGATGGGTATTTGCCTAAAATTATCTAGGTATGATGATGTCTGCTGGTTATAAGCTAGTGTATGAGGTAAAAATCAATATTTGCAAGTTCTGATAGCTGTGATGTGTTTCAGTGATTCATTATGAAGACCAAAAAGGAACAGTCCATCGTATATGCTTACACTGAGCTCAAGTCGCCTTGGGGATTTGACAGCAAGGTGAGCGTACGGGTGCCTCTATTACTCCGCATTCGCATATTTGGATTGATGGCAACCGTACAAGTTCTGTAATCATATAACAGATCTTTCATGATGTTCTTATACTGACATCACACTCTAGGAATCGTTTGTTGAGAAGATCTCTGGATTACGAAGGAGCGAAGGTATGATTTCTTCCAGGTTTTCATCACTACTTGAGCGACAACTAGGGTAAGAACGAACGGCGAAAAGAGGTAGATTTCTCATGTTGATACTGCAAAGCACAAACCTGTTCATTATCAATGTCATTCACATAATCATTACGCTCGTTCAATATCCACGAGCATTTGTTTACTTTGCATACCTAGAAAGCTACTTTATTATCACTGTCGTTATCAAAAAACATTATAGCAAAGATTAGAATATTCATTCAATATGGTTTTTCGACCCGACCCAGCCCTATCAACCGTTCGTGCTTTATTGGCGGAACCCAAATTATCAGAGATCATTATCCATCTTACATTCGCCTCTTCGTCCATTTCGAGAGAAATTCATGCTCTAAGGAAGACAATAAGCCATAACAAGCTCTCTAATGTCAAAATTCAGCAATCTATATCCAACAATCTTAAGATAGTGCTAAGAAAACACAAACTTCATCCTTGGAAATTCATCAATATTGAGCTAAATTTTGAAGGGGCAGAATATATACCATTAATTGACGAAACACTGAAGGATATTTTGAGAGATTTTACCTGTAGTTTGGGGCATTTCGAAGGTTGTCCTGTTTCGGTGGGTACGTCTCGGTTCCTACCAGATAGTGGCTCTTATGTTCGTGGATTGGTGAATGTAAGTGTTTTTTTGGTCCAGATTTTGTCTCAGCTGAAGTCAAATTTGATGAAATGATCCATTACTTAGCTTAGGATACTCACTGACACCGTATCGATAGCACGATGAACTACTCCACTACATTCCTCGCCCTCGGATATTCAATGGATATTCGACTCGACAATTACAACGTAGGGAAACTTCAAATGCCAATCCAACTCCCTGTAGCAAAGCTGATGCAAAAATTGCGCAATACACTTCAATCGGACTTCGACTAAGTGGTATTAAGCTACGTGGAGATTGTCATGAACCCTCAACATCTGCGCAAGAATCCAGTTCGGATTCGACATCAAAGGATGGCTCTGGGGAAGAGCCTCATGTGAAAACAGCCCTCTCCGAACTATCCGAAGAGCTCAATAAGCAATCTCAACAACAAACGCAGAAACCACTAATACCTCAAAGCATCGGAGCTACTACTAAAGGACAGCCAACAACTGATGTTCAAACGATGCAGTATCACCAAATGAAGAAGATGCAGATGCTGGCCAATGCTAAGCATTTCAACTACCAAATACCTACACACATGACAACCACTATGAAAGATAAGCCTATAGAAGCCACTAACTCCTCTAATGATTCAGATGAAGGGGGAGTTTCTATATATATAAAAACAACCCCGAATTGCTTTGAGGTGGTGAAAGACTGGGTAGAACAAGTTGAAATGGAACGACAAGATACCAAGAAAAAGTCGTGTTTCCACCCTTTGCAAAATGAAAACTCTGGTACAATTCTTGAATGGCCATGGGTTCAAACCGAGCTACATGGAGCTTTGCAACAGCTTGCTGTGGCGGAAACCCCTACCCTAGAAGTTGACTCTGGGCCGGACAGTGAAGAAGCAACTTCTTTCATTTCAGAAAGCATTCCATCCCAAGTAACCTCAGAACAATTAGCTTCAACCGGCTTTGGAAGCGTAACAAGTTTCGAGACTCCTTGTAGTACTCCACTCGCAGCAGATGTCAAAGAATCAACTTCACCTATTTCAGAATGCCTTCCTCATCTTCGTGGAGGAGATGCTTCAAACAGAAAGAACTTTAAACAGTACTTCAAGCGGATCACCGAGAGAATTTCCTATCACAACTTTCAGCATGATATAGATCTTGGTTATGGTGGTTCTAACTTTGCTGCGGAACCATTTCCTGAGTATGATCCAACAATAGACTTGAGGTACCTGAGTGGCATCTGTCGGATTGATACAAGACGCGGCATTCGAGGTAATTATTCTGTTGAATCTATCGCCAAGCTCAATCCTGAAATTTTCACTGAAGGCAATCAGCCTGATAGCTCAAGCGCTGAATCTAAATCAAAATGCCATTACGACTTCACGGAGAATCTCAACAGCAGCAGTGATTCTACACATTCGTACACTGGCCTTGAAGTGAATGATATGCGACTTAGGGGAGGGATCAGAAATACAACTGAGAGTCTTTCTATTGATAGTCCATCAAAATCGTCAAAGGCTACCCACAAACGCGATAAATTACGTGCTATGGTTACAATTCCTCTGAAATCTATCAAAGACAAGTTCTTTTGCGAGAGATACAAGAAACAACCCCGGAAGAAAAAGGTTGAAGATACTGATGAGTACGAAGGCAGCGAAGGAATTAGCGATGAATCCAAGAGGCGGTTAGAAACTACGGAAGGCGATGAAGAAAGGGAATCTTCGGAAGACAAATTTGAACAATATGAGCGGTACCCTGCACTTGCCAGAGCGAGCGAAGGTTCACACTTGAGCAATGTATACCGGTATCCACGGCTGGAAATCAACACCGAAGTCGAACTTGCGACAAATGTAAGAGGGTTGGAAACGGATTCACCGGAGCATCACTCCAACAGTCGTGTCAAAGAACCGGAACCGACAGATATCCATGGGTTGGGATTTAAAGATAAAATTCAAAAGAAAGAGAACAGACTCGGTGTAAAGAAAAACTATCGGCTGATAACTAA
Source organism: Botrytis squamosa (assembly GCA_014898485.2). Lineage (NCBI taxonomy): Eukaryota > Fungi > Ascomycota > Leotiomycetes > Helotiales > Sclerotiniaceae > Botrytis > Botrytis squamosa. The sequence continues at coordinate 695,667 of RCTC02000004.1, forward strand.
TTTTATTCTGGGAGCTTGTACAAAGCTTGCCAAGGGAATAACTAAAAGGAGGAGGAATCTGGCAAGAACTGCTCAAAGCAAGTTATTTCGTGATTCATCGCTTAACCCCACGCCCTACGGCCCTACAATGATGTACTTGACGAATAAAACTCAGCTACGAGGAGGGAGTGGGAATGAGAATGAGACCAGATTTTTTACAAGAAACAGGTTGAGGTTTGCGCGATTGTTAAGAAACCGTTCAGAAAGTGAAGGGGCAATAATAGGACCTGATCTACCAGCGACGGAAAATGACATGCCTGGCACAGAAGATAGACTGCAAAGACATCATCGAGATGACAGTGGTGTTTCGGGGATGGGGGATGGGCAAAATCGAGATAAAGATGAATCTGTAGAAAATGAAACTCCTCGACAAGTTGTCAACCTTTCAGAACAGGGAGCTGAAACTGTTGAAACGGTTAGAGAGGTTGATTCGGATACTTCGGAGGAAAGAGAAAATGCAGCACAGGTTGAGCATGTTGAGCATGTTGAAGATACTGAGTCTCCGAAGCCTTCAGAGCCTGACCGGGCTTCAAGACAACGACCCGAAAGCCAACAAGAAGAAAATGAGACGGAAAATGAGACACAGCGGCGTTTTAGAAACGAGCTTTTAGATATCTTATGGAAGTTTCTTTCTCTCAAGGAGGAAATCTGGTTCAAGCGCAATGCTATCATACATGGCGCCCCTGGTTCTAAGCACAACTTCGAAACACAGCTTACCGACGATGAGGTAGATGATATCCGCCAATATGTACAGAACAGTTGCGAAATGGTAGATCTGAGCAATGAACCGCGGGATGCCGTTACCTTTCCCAACTTAGTTACACGCGCAAAAAATCACTTATTAAGGGCACGTCGCGTGCGGGAAATCTTTGACAATTGGTATACAAGAGATGGCCAACAACACAGACAAGATGGTTCTTCCTCTAACGCGCGCGAAGCATCTTCAGACATTGGTAAGGCCGGTCCGGTTACGGCAAAGGGTGCGGGAGTCTTGGATGATTGGCCTTGTGCAGCAGCTCCAAGTGAGAATTTTAGGCGTGATAGAAATGCTAGCGAGGCGGGTGCAGATATCTCAAGAAATTCTTCTGATACTCAATTATTTCGTAGACGGTCTTCACTAATCTTAGCTCCGCTTCCGGATCTGTTCCCAGCGGCTGACCCCGGTCAAGCATTTCGGGGTGAAACGCGTGGGGAATCTTCGAGGAGCGGCGCTGGTGGAAAGGGGGGTAGTATCTCTGAGAAGATAGACGTGTTGAGGGTCAAAAACAACATTGCTTCCAAAGGTTCTCAACACGAATCCAGTATCAGCACCACTGGTGGTAACGAAGCTACGCAAGGCGGCATGCCCAACTGTCGAGAGCAAAACGAGGATCATGTATACCAGGAGCCCATTCCTGCAGAAATGATGCAGAGACTTGGAGATTTGGGAGCGTCGCGTGTTGAAGCTGTTAATCTTCTCAACGCTACTGCTGGGAATGTTGATCGTGCGGCTGAAGTGCTGCAAGATGAAAATCCTCTCGAACAGGAAGATATGAGGAATATGCTTGTGGATCCGGAGAATGATCTGCATCAGGTGGTGGTGGTAACGGGTGTTCCGCCCCGGAGAGCCTTTTTAGCTTTGCTTGTTAGTGAGAGTGATGTTGGTGGGGCGATTGATCTTTTAACGGGTGAGGCGATTGGTGCGACGATAAATGATGAGACGCCAATTGATGAGGCTATTAGCGAAGAGGATAGTGGGAATGGATCGAGTGGTAATGAGATGAAGAAATATGGAGAAGGAGAGGAGCTTGAGAAGAGTAGTAGTGAGGAGTCGGATGTGGAGGTTGCGGAAACAAGCGAGGGATGCGAGCCTCTTGCTAGCGAGACAGAAGATAATGAGGGGGGAGTTGAGTTTAGGGAGGGCAATAGTGAAGGAACGAATGTTGATGCTGCTGAATCGGATGAGGAATATCAGCCCCTTATTGGCAAGACGGATGAAAATGATGAGGATAATGTACATGAAGAACATAATATGGATAATGATGGTCATGCTGACACAAATGACAATGAAAATAACAGGGCAGGCGAGGCTTCCACTATTGAGCTGGAGATGGTATTTACTTCTCGTAAAGGAAAAGAAAGAGCAGAGGGGTACGATCTCTAAAACGGGCAGATTTTCCCAGGGGCTGGGCTGGGCTTGGCGAATAACTGTATGTCTTTATTTCTTGTTCTTTGAGAAAAGATCAGCGGGTTGTATATAACTAGCGGGGGTTTGAGGATAATTGGAACAGTTCAAGCGTATAATAGATATTTTTTTAACGGTCGATTGTGGGCATGAAAGATGATTGATTATGTTCCAATTTTATGAAGAAATGGCAGGATCGCCAAGTTCACAGGTGGAAGCGCTAGCTTTTTATTCCTCCTCGATTGGTAAATTTGAGATTTAGGAAAGCGAGCTTCACTTTTGAAACAAGCAATATATCACAACTGCAGAAAAGCAGTCAAAATGAATACGGGGCCAGCCTACTATATGACCGACAGCACTTTATCACAAAACCTCTTCACTCTCCCTCAGCTCTCTTTCTCACTTCCGCAAAATCACTCAACACCTTATTCAATCCCTCTCTGCGCATGCAGTTCTCGAATTTCCAACTTCCCGCCAAAGCATCCAATTCGTTTTCATCCAGCCCTCTAAAAAGCTCCGCAAACTCATCCGAAAAACTTTTCACAGCGTAAGTTTGTACCACTCCTCTCAAAATCTGTCTTTGAATGCCCCATGTTGTCGGATATTCTTCTTTGGCCTTTGGAGCATTTTCTTCGATCCACTTTACGAGCGGATCTAATGCTTTATCTAACGATTCGGAAGCAGGGGGTCCCCATAGATCGAGCTGGAGAGCGCGTTTCTTTTCAACGAAGGAGGATATGAGGGAGTTATATGGGGAGGAGGGAGATGTGGTTACCATGCCTTGGAGTCCGAGATCTTTGTAGAGCCAGATACTCCAAGGGATTTGGTATTTATCGTAGATTTGTAGTTGGGCGCCCAGGAGAGAGTAGCGCTGGGCGTTTATTTCCGAGGCGTTGGGCTCGAGAGATGGGTCGGCGTAGACGGGACCGAATTCGCCGTTCCAGCTGGGAACGGAATGGGTATGCATGAATTTGCATTTACGTAGGAAACTCGATTCGAGTTGCTCGATTTGGGCGGGGGAATTGGTGAAGGGGGTGCCGGTCGGGAAACCCATGGATGAATAGTCGTGTAGTGAGTAGGCGCAGTTGGGAAGGATGGTGGTGAAGTGTTTCCATTCCATGGCGAAGGTATTTCCGTCTAGCCAGAGAATGTGGTTGGGGTCTATTTGGCGAATTTCGGATTCGAAACGGGTGTAGAATTCTGGGAGACGATGATGTTGGGGATCGCAGGGCTCGTTGATGGGGTTATAACCTGCTACCCATGGGTTATCGCGGTAGCGGGCGGCGATTTGCGACCACAACCATATTGTACGATCTTGATGGTCTTTGTGATCCCAGAAAGAGGCATAGTTTGAGGGATTATCGGAATGCCATTCTGGGTTTTGCGAACCAGGGACAGTATGCATGTCGAGGATTGTATAGATTTTATGTTTGGCGCACTATTTGTGTTAATATATGTAGACATAGAGGTTCGAGATATACTTACAAGATCAACAACACGATCCAGATGTTTGAACCCACTTTCTTTCAAAACTCTAGGATTCATGTCATCTTCGAAATGACGATAATTGAATGGCAAACGTAGACAATTCAAACCCAGGCTAGCAAAAAATTTGGCATCTTCTTCCATGAAGAAATACTCTAGGAATTTATCAAAGAAGAACTCGTATTTCTCCTTGCCCAGGACTTTTAACATGGCAGCTCGATGCTGATGTTCTTGGGCTGGAAAACCGGTGATGAAGTTCTCCATGTTCATCCATCCTCCTAGACCCGCCCCACGAAGGATGACTGATTTACCAGAGTTATCGACGATTTGGTCGCCTTTGACGCGAAGGATGCCGTTAGACATGTTGTAAATGGGAGAGAAGCAGCTTGGTAACTTGTACGACTATAGTAAGAGTGCCAACAAAAAGTTCTCTACTGCAAGAACTTTCAGTCATAAGAATAAAGAGAAAGTTCGCACGTCTCGAAGCTCAAATTTATATGGTTATACGTTTTATGTAATTGAAGACAAGATCTTTGCATTTAGGCTGATATTCAAAGTTGTAGATATTGCTATTCCTGTATAACCCCACCTATGTTCCCCCACGTTTCTTCCATTTTATCCGAACCAAGAGTAGAATTGGATCAACGACACAACGTTTCAAGCGTGCCAACCAGACCACTAGATCTTGAAATTGAAGCACTTGCTCAAAGTAAAGAATTGTTGCTGGGTCAAGTGGTGAGGTGGGATCTATATTTCGGGTGAGTGGTTGTAGGCTCGGGTATACATGGAATTCGGAAGGACTTCGGGACGCAATAGATGCTTGCCGAGAGTTTGAGCACCTAAGTATTGTAATCTAGAAGAAACCTGAACTTTCGTGATGATACCATGTCATCCACCTTGGAGATTTGGTCTGATTATAGAGAAAGCAAGCTCATTCCCAACTATGGGAAGTATGTGACTCTGTAGAAGACAGAGGATGTGATGAGTTTGTAAGTTAGAAGGCCAAGCCTCTTGACCTAGCCACTCTCAATGAATGAATGCTTTTCGAGTAGCAAAACATCATTAACCTGCACACAAAGATGAAACTATGCTCTGAATCCAGGTTTAACACAACGCACCTGTGCGTATAATATCAGAACGCATATGTAATCATGTTGAAAATAGTCTGCCTCCACGGCAGTGGCCCCCGGAGGGCCAGCGGAGCGTCATCTCAATCGATTGATGATGACGACAAGCTCTCAAACTCTCAAGCTCTCAAAGTCTCATAGCTCTCTACTCCGTATATCCAAAGACATTGCCTCCTTGTACATATTCTCTTGCGATTCTCCGAAAATAACCCAACATCTTTCAAATGCCGACCTCGGTCCACTTTCCACACGTGACACATCAAAATCATGCGGCCTTTCCTATCTAGGTTTAGTTTCAACGATCGGGAACCAGCCGGAAACCTTGGTCAACACAAACAACAGCTTGTATGAAATAACCTATTACCGGCACACGAAAAGATTCCTCTCCACCGAAAGTCTTTTTTGTCCCTCATCAAATATTTAATCCACACCAACATTCTTTCTTCCTTTCCCCCTTCCCACCCCCTCATCAAATAATAATATATTTCACATCATGTTCGCCGCAAGAAGAGCATTGACTGGAGCAGTCCAAACCAGAGCTTTCTCTGCTTCTGCTAGAGATGTAAGATCATGTTTTCTCGTCTGATGTTTTTGATTGAACTCATTGGTTTGACCTCGTCATTTTGTGAATCCCAACTAATTTTATATACAATACAGCTCTCCAAGGTTACCGTCCTCGGTGCTGCTGGAGGAATTGGACAACCATTGTCCCTTCTCCTCAAGTTGAACCCCCGCGTCACTGATTTGGCTTTGTACGATATCCGTGGAGGTCCAGGTTCGTCGAAATTTCTTGAATATATATTGTCAAGGAGATAAAGTCAAGAAGAAGGGAATTTGGATGTACGGTTACGCTAACAGGATGTTCAATTGGATAAATAGGTGTCGCAGCTGATATTTCCCACATCAACACCAAGTCCAAGGTTACCGGATATGAGCCAACACCATCTGGTCTCGCCTCTGCTCTCAAAGATGCCGAAATCGTCTTGATCCCAGCTGGTGTTCCACGTAAACCTGGTATGACTCGTGATGATCTCTTCAACACCAACGCATCCATTGTTCGCGATCTCGCAAAGGCTGCTGCTGAGTCTGCACCAAACGCCAACATCCTCGTTATCTCCAACCCAGTTAACTCTACTGTCCCAATTGTTGCCGAGATCTTCAAGGCCAAGGGAGTTTACAACCCAAAGAGACTTTTCGGTGTTACCACTTTGGATGTTGTTAGAGCTAGCAGATTCGTTAGTGAGATCAAGAAGTCCGACCCAGCCGATGAGAACATTGTCGTTGTTGGTGGACACTCTGGTGTTACCATTGTTCCTCTTTTCTCTCAATCTTCCCACCCAGATCTCGTCGGTAACGAGAACCTTCTCAAGCGTGTTCAATTCGGTGGTGATGAAGTTGTTCAAGCTAAGGACGGTGCTGGATCCGCTACCCTCTCCATGGCTATGGCTGGTGCCCGTATGGCCGAATCTTTGTTGAAGGCTTCCCAAGGAGAGACTGGTGTTGTTGAGCCAACTTTCGTTGACAGCCCATTGTACAAGGATCAAGGTGTTGATTTCTTCGCCAGCAAGGTTGAGTTGGGACCAGATGGTGTTCAAAAGATCTTGGAAGTCGGAAAGGTTGACGCTGCTGAGGAGAAGTTGTTGGAGGCATGCTTGGCCGATTTGAAGAAGGTTCGTTTTCCTATGATATTGAGGTTTATCTCTATTCAATTTAGATTTAATACTAACACATCTTTCTCACAGAACATCGCAAAGGGTGTTGAATTTGTCGCCAAGAACCCAGGAAACTAAACTCAAAAAATCTCTCTCAAAATCCCTATGATCAAATAGTCCGAAAATACCCACCTTTCAACAGACCTCAATTCCTGAAATGAATTTTACAATGAATCTTTGAGATCCTCAATTCCAATGCAATACTAGCGCTTTATTTTCGCATGTATGTATACATCTGATGAAATGAAGGAATATAGATAAGATTTCAATTTTTTTGATGAATTCGATGGAGATATGTTTGGTCATGATTCTAGCTATTTGATTTCAGGCAATGTATTATGCAAGCGATGTAAAATTATAATGAAATGACTCCTCTATTATTGATATTTTTGTTGGTTTTTATACGTATTTGGATGTGAGTTTCTGATCAAAAGAGAGTATGCTATTATTATGTTCTCTACGATCTCGATCCATTCCATCCCATCCCGTCCATCCACCCGTTCCGAATCCCGCCTTAACCGACTTCTTCTCTTCCACTGCTTCCCTCCCCTCCATCCACTCATTCTCCATTCTCCATTCTCCACTGTCCATCCATACCATACCTTTTAGCATCATGGTGGGTGGGTAGGTGGGGTCAAAAGGGGGGGAAGACCACGGGAAAGAGGGGGCGAGGGAAATTGATTGTGGATGTTTTTGGTGGGGTTGGTTACTGAGCTGAGCTGAGCTGAGTCTAGATGAGGGAGTGAGTGAGTGAGTGAGTGAGGTGGAGGGAGGGATGGAGGGGAGCGAATGAAGATTGAAGATTGAAAATTGAAGAAGGAAGGAAGCACAATGGCTGCGACTGATGAACGATATGGATTTTAAGATAAGATTTAGAAATTGGGAATTCGAATTGGAATAGGAGTGGTGGGTGGGTATTGGAGTGGGAATTGGAATGAAATGAGTTTTCTAGATCGAGGAGGATGATAAATTGAAAAGATAGATAGATAGATATATATGATTAGTTATTCAGATGGTTTATATTTTTATATTTTTATATTTTTATATTTTTATATTTTTATATTTTTATATTTTTATATTTTTATATTTTTATATTTTTATATTTTTATATTTTTATATTTTTATATTTTTATATTTTTATATTTTTATATTTTTATATTTTTATATTTTTATATTTTTATATTTTTATATTTTTATATTTTTATATTTTTATATTTTTATATTTTTATATTTTTATATTTTTATATTTTTATATAAGTTTATTTACTTCATACTTTATATATAGTTAGATAGAATTAGTTAGTTATCTCTACCTAGGTATACAAGCGAAAAAAAACAGACGAAAATTGATCTTTTTAAACCTATCGTCAAATGATACAAATTAGTCTCGGTAAATATCGAAGTCTAGAAAAGGATGTATGGGTTATTCGGAGAACAATGCTACTTGACAATCACTAGAAGATATTTTATACCTTCGAAATACGATCAACGCATGTTAGAAGGAAAGATCTAAAAAAACCAAGCCTACAAAGACGAAAATTACAAGTGCATAGCTTATTCGGAAAAACCAGAGGAGCGGCGAGGTTACTAGAGGATTGGATGAAGATACTGATATAGGAAAGTAATGCGATTTGACCTTCGTGTTTTGCATAGAAGCTCGGCCTAAAGAAGAGGGGATATACTCTCACGAAATCAATGTATAAACGTCCTCCATGGTGTATGCGAAGAACAAATAATATTAAATATTTGACGATATATTAGTTTGTTGTGCTTACCTTCCGACACCGCATTCCCGCTAGCACATACTTGTATTTAGATTCCCAGATCCTTATAATCCTCTTGCATCTTTGCGAATAACTTATTAAATATAAGTTCTATTACCGCAGTATTGTAGTTCCCTGGCATTAAGCCACATTATTGTATTCCCAATATCCTAATTTCAGAATTCTACCATCATCAAAGCTTTCAAGATCTCGCTATAACATATCATATCATAGCCTTACACTTTAAAGACTTCGACCCGCCTGTCCAGATAGGTCGTTCTGAATTGGCCTTCCGCATACGTCTCCTCACTTCCTCAAAGGAAAGGGGTGAGATATCAGCAATTTCGCCCAGGTTCTCGACTTCCGCACAATCAGGCATCTTGAATCTAAGCGCTTGTGACTTCCTGGTCTTTTCTGCAGCAAACTCCTTACACACCTTGGACCATTCCTCAAAACAATGTTTTGATTGTGGAAGAGCGCCTAAAATGATCATAAACTCATGTGGCATATTCTCATATTCAATCCATTGCACATCAACTCCACATCGTGCTGCCTGACTAGCTACAACTCTGTTACCATCGATACCTCGCTCACAAGAACCCAGTGCAAACCACATTGGTGGAGCTCCAGTCCAGTCGCGCACCGCAGCAGGAGATACGAGTTCGTGATCTAGCATTGCAGCAGAGCAGTAAAGATGTTCTCGTGGTGGATTTGAAGGCCAAATCTTATCGGTAGGATGACCTTGTAAAAGTGCAGGTTGCAGAATACCGAGTATATCGTCGGCGTTCGGGTCTCGCCATGAAGGCATGACATCGCATGGATCAGCCCATCCACTGCACATTGCTAAGCCGGCGGGCAGTGGTAAAGCTATTTCGCGTCCATGAAATAATAGTGTTTTCTTCCAAGGATTATTTCCGTACTCGAGAAGGAATTTGGTTAATGCCAGACAAAGATTTGCACCGGCACTGTTGCCAGCGAGAACGATACGATTTGCTGGAACAGCAGAATGTGTTGATCCTGGTGGTGGATACAAAAGGCTTACATATCCAGTCAAGATGTCAAGAAGAGGACCAGGAAATGTGCTCTGGGGGGTAAGTCGGTAGGCAAAGGATGCGACTCGCGCTTTGGTTAATCGAGCAAGACGACTGGTGGCAGAACGATATTCGGCAGGGCAGCTGAAGCTGTTGAAGAGAACATGTGAGTATATAAACTGTATTGAATTTCGAATTACTAACTATAGACCCCCTCCATGTACAAACAGAATCGTAAAATCATTCTCGCATTCATTCTCCAGCGCCTTCAATTTGTCCACTTCGGGTATATCAGGCTCTGTAGCTTTGGCATCCGCACCAGCACGATTTCCAACAAATTCAAGGCGAACATCAAGTAGAGGAGTTTCGATGGCAGGAGTGATATTGTGATAAGGCTCCTTAAGATGTTCGCAGATATGATATAGGGCATCGCGCAAGTCGTTTTCGGGAGGAGAGGGGAAGACGGCTCGACTGATCCAAACCGCTCCCCTTGCTGGAGGATCGCGTGAACTTGCCTTCTGCATCTGAGACAATGGGATCCATGGCAAAGAGCGGTATTTCTTACAGGTAGCATCGACAATCTTGCATTGTTCTTCGATGGTTGTCATGATGTGATGTTGACTTGGTGGGGTGACGTGGAATGTTTTGTGATTTGATTCTGAATTTAAAGAGTGGTAGAGGAAAACGACTGATAGAGCAAACGAGTACGGTATGGATAGTACAGTATGGATACAGAACCTTTTGGTAAGACTTACCTACATACGGTTATTCATATTCACTGCATGTGCCGAGATGACCAAAGACAACTGGAAGCTTGTGCAAACAGTTGCATACCGAGGTTGTAGATAGGTGCCTGCACCTATAACCTGTAACCTTGTGGCACAACAGCCAAGGATGATATTGTAGTGGTGTTACATTAATAACGAGAACTCAATTCGAAGATATAAAATATATCTACGAGTATCATCTTGTGCCTGACGAGGTAGCGGGGGTTTTACACTACTTTAAAAAGCGGGGTTCACCGTGCAACCACTCTAGCCACTTTTAAGCCACGCCCTTTTAGCCACACACACCAATTCCGTGGACCTCGCATCTTATTATCACCTGACGCCAACGAACGCCATTGTTCATTCTTCTCTTTTACATGAAAATACTCTACCACCAGATACAGATACTCCAAGTCAATCTTGATTTCGCCTTCCTCTCGCCGCCTCCTTCTTTTCCTGTGCCTCCCTCTACATGTAAGCTTCGGAAATCTCTATCAATATTTGAATACCACGGATCATTACGTGACAGGCCGCCCTTTTCATCGATCTTTTCTCTTTAAAATTCTCCTTTGGAGAATCTTCAGCACTATCTGACAGAAGGGCACATCTTCCTGCCTCGGCGATCTTCAAAAGTTTTTCAGCTGCGTCCATACCTGCTCTACACCCGTCTTCATGAAAACCATGACCCATCCACGCCCCAGCGAAACTAACTGTCGAAACACCATTGATCAGATGCATACCCTTCAAAGCAAGCACACTGTTCGATGTGAATAGTGGGTGATAGTAAACGAATGATGCTCTTACACCTCGAGGTGTGTGAATTGGGTTCATGCTCACCAAAGCCCGCCCTGGACTACCAGATTCACCAGGCATGGGGATTCCTTGCAACCTGTTCATATCGAACGTGATTGAAATTTTTTCGATTCTTTCATCTCTGATCTTCTTTACCATCGAGAGTTCTTTTGAAAAAAGTCTCATTTTTTCAGTTACTCTTTTCAACGGTTTATAAGATGAGCTTTTCATAAGAACATTCCAGGATGCGTATGCAGTTTCTCGACGAGGCATTAACTAGACTTTGAATCAAATAATGTTCATTTCAGAAGTATCTGGATCTTACTGTCTCATCAGAATGAAGATAACAAATGTTTCTGGTGGTCTTGAAATGCCTCAGAATTTCCTTCTCGTTTGGAGTCGCGCCGTCGCCAAGGATCTGCAGTGCCTGATTTGCATGAACAGCCAGAACGACCTGGTCGAAAATCTTAGTAGACCCGTCCTTTGTAAGCAGAGTGACTTTATCATTCATATCGCGCTTTATGCTTGTAACTGGCATTTCCAAGTGAATATGTTGATTAGGCTTCAAAGTTTTTAAAAATGCGTCAATATAGGTTTTGGAACCATTCTTAAAAGCACGCCAGCGACATGTTTTGGAAATGGTATCGAGAAGTTCATGCTCGTCCCTATAAAATTTCAGTGTTTGAATAGAGCATTTCTCTTGGAATCGCTTACATGAAGCGAATGAATGTGGTCGCTGGGAAGTCCCTCTCAAATTCGCTTGGGTCAATACATCTTGGGGCAGCGCCCATCGGTATCAAGTAGTACTTTTTGAATTGTTCAGAGTACGATTTGCGATCAAGATATTGGCCGATGGACTCGAGGTTTTGGCTGTGTGTGCATTTTGCGTCGTGCTTTTGACGCAGGCAAGTTACTTTCATACATTGTTGGGCAACTGATTGTTCGTGAAATATATCCGTCGCACAGTAGTGGAATCGAATTATGTCGAATATAAGTCGCCAAAACCAAAGACTGAAGATATTATAAAAACTACCGAGGAAGCCCATGAATGAGACACTTGTCCATTCGAATGAACCCCCATCGGCAGATACTCCGAACGACATGTCAGTTGGCACTGTTTCAACATTCAGCGCCTTCAAGAAAGCATTAAACTTTGCTGGGAAATTGTTAGCCTCACACAACATGAATATATGCAGCACCTCATGATCAACTCACGATAGAATCCCTCATGCATCACAACAAATCCAGTATCTACTGACGCCGAATACCCATTTCCTTCGAATTTGGATGAATTGGCATGCCCTCCTAGTCTGGAATCGGCATCATATAGATGAACGTCCCAATCTGTATCTCTCAATTTCCACATGCAGGACATGCCAGAGATGCCACCGCCAACTATAGCTATTCTCTTCTTCCCAGAGTGCTCCGTCATTGTACCAGAAATTCAGATTTAAGCTCAAGTTCAAAAAAGGCTTTGCCACTCAAAGGCAACGTGAAGACAGCGTGTGGCATTTGTTCACTTCATTAATTTGAAAGAAGAGAAAAAATATGAACGAGAGATTTCTTCACAGAAGAACAAACGAATTCATGATGGAAGAGAGAGAAAGTTAAAATTATAATCACCGAACCAACATTCACCGATTTGCTCCTTGGACATCGCCCAGCAATAGAGACTCTTCACTATTGTGGCACATATATATTGGCAGAATCCTATTCGATTAAATAAGAATTATGATTGGATCAGATCATTTATGAAGTACAAAACCTATCATTCTGAATATCGATTTGTTTCTTGAATACTATTAACTAATATGCATTCTTCATTAATATAATATATAACAAATTCTTATATTGACAAATACCCTATTCAGTCAGATACGAATGATCATCCTCGGACATCACCAAGAAATATTCTTCACTACTGCAGCATATAACCGATTCTTACTTCGGTGTATCTGAATGTAAGCTGACTCTACAATAATTGAGTATGCACGTTGAAGTTTCTATCACTTTTCTTATCCAAATCCCTACCATAGGCCAATTTACTGCTTACAGTGTACAACATGGATTCTTACTACATCAATGTCCGGTAGTGTCACCTACCTTGTATCATCATCCCCATTAACGTCCGGCAGTGAGATCCACCTTGTGCCATCAGATATGCCACATCTACGAGATTCAACCCTACTCTCCGACCTTACAACCCATACAATCCCCCGCTTCCTTCGGAACACCAATACCTTTCACAACGGGCTGACATGTATGATGGGTGTAGTATTCAGCAAGGAAACCACCCCTTTCTATTAATGCATGAACTAACAATATGTCGTCAGCTCAGGGCTTGAGAAATACAATGTCGCTCAGCTGTTATCCCAGCCTGCCCGCAAACAAGCCCATTTTACAACGCCTCTCTCAGCCCTGTCATATTCTTTCTCTTTTTTTCTCTAGTCTTTGGGCTGACTTGACTTCGCAATCTGACGAGATATCTCTTTTCCAACTACCGTCCCTACTAAAATTTAACCTCACAATGTCGGAACTCGAATTCGACCCCAGCATCCCCAACGAGAGCCGCAGTGGTGAATTGTATGCGGTGATTATCGTCGTCACGATACTCTTGATCATAACGACGACGGCGAGAGTAATCACGAAATGGAAGCATGGATTGAAGTATACTTGGGATGGCTATTTGATTGTTCTTGGGACAGTAAATTACCCCGACCCAAACCCACTTCCTCACACCACCAAAATGATATTGATGTACAATAAATTGTCCTCCATTACTTTCATTGTTCATCCCAACACCAAACAATATAGATATGAAACAGTATGGATGTACAAGCAACTAACATTTCAATCCTCACAGCTCCTCAATCTCGTAGGCAACGCCTTCGACCTTGTAGCCATAAAGTCTGGTTTCGGTCGTCACGAACAATATCTTCACCCCCTCGCCCTCATTACCTGCGCAAAATACTCTCAACTCGCCGTTTGTATCGCCGGTCTGGCTATCTGCGCTATCAAATGCAGTGTTTGTTTCTTTCTACTCAATATCATCAAAGGCACACATCGTCGATTTACAATAAGTATCTATATCTTACTAGCCTTTACAGTGGTATCTAGTTTTATAAGTCTGTTGCTTTGGGGACTTCAAGCTACTCCGATCGAAAAGCTTTGGGATCCGAGAGTCAAGGGAACGAAGGTTTCAGGGAAGAGGTTTTTGGCTGTGGTTTACATTTTCTATGGTATGCTTCCTTCCTACCTTGACAATGAGGAAGTAACTAACTAACTGATGGGAATAGCGTTCGATGTGTTTACGGATGTTGTCTATTCGTTATCACCCATCTATTTCCTCTGGAACATCAAGATCGATCTCCAAAGAAAACTCACCATCCTCGCTCTTACAGGCTCGGGTCTCCTGTAACTTTCCCCCTCTTCTCATCCCCCCCACTTTCATCACCTTCTCTCCATTTCTCCTCAGTAAATGCTGACAAACCAAAGTCTAACAATGGTAGCTTTTCTTAATATTCACTACGCGCCCGCTTTCCTCGCTCCAGACGCTACATGGGCTCTCGTTAATGAATTCATCTGTGATATCATTGAACGCAATATGTCAGGTGTTATTGTTAATTTACCAGCGCTGTGGCATTTGGTGCATAGGAATAAACCGGTGGTATCGAGTTTTGAGGGGTCGGTGGGGTATTATGGGAGGAGTGGTGGGTTGGGTAATAGTGGGATTGGTAGCGGAATAGGTATGGGAATTGGGGGGAAGAGGGAAAGGGAAATGCTTGGGAGTATGGATGAGGAGAGAGAGATAATTTGGAAGAATGCGGATGGTGAGAGGGTGGTGGTGAAGGAGGATAGGAGGTTTGGGAATGGGAATGGGAATGGGAATGGGGACGGGGATAGTGGGAATAGTGTTCCTCTTAGAACGAGGACCGATATACACATTAGGGAGGGGGTGTAAGGATGGGATAGGATTTGTTTGGGTTTGGGTTTGGGTTCGAGGGTAAGTGGATTGTTTGCTCGGCGGGATATGGATTACGTATTGGGAATAGGAAGTAAGGAAGCTTAAATAGTAGGCCTGGAACGGAAAATTTGGTTTATTGGTGTACTATGGGATAGGAATACGGTTTTCGTAGGACCGCAAAGGAATCTGGAAATTGATGTAAAGTAAAAGTATCTGCGCAAAATAGCTTCTTTGGATTGTGGTTTGGTGGAGAAATAATCTCTCGCCCCATCTTTAGCCATTTATATGTTTTTGTTGCATATCTTCACATGGGCAGCTTTGATTTTTACAATGTATATGTGACAATGATGGTTGTTGTATTTGGGAGGGGATGGAAATAGTGAGGTCTGGGCATTAGAAAGCTGCAAGAATGTAATTTAATCCGCAAAGAAATTAGAAGATCATACAGTACATGTTTCTTCTATCTAACCCCATAAGCTCCAAGCCCCCATCCCCCACCCCCTCCCACAACAAAAACCCCTATCACAAGTAAACCGACAAATTTTAATAATCCCTCGTCACCATCCGCAAATATCTTCGCAAGCAGAAACGTTAATTCAGCTTTTCTATATTCCTTCTGCTCTCTTTCTGAGAGATGGGAGGATACAAATTCGGATAAGAAACTCTCTCCTTCCCATTCTTCTTTTTTCTCTTCCCTTTCCTCATCTTTCCCTATCGATGTATGAGGAGTAGATATTCCCGAAGTTTGAGAAATGGGATAGTTCGGATTGGGATACCATCCTTTTCCTTTATCTACTTTTTTTCTCAAGTGTTTGTTAACACCCTCTAGGCTCCACCATTTTTCCTTTCTGTTCCTCTCACCCTTTTCACCACACGCAAATTTATTCAAAACCCCATAAACCCTCTTCGCATCTTTCGACTTTATCAATCGATTCTCTTCTCGTTCTGGAAATAGACTTTCTTTGAGAGCGAGTTGGAGAGATGGGTAAAATAGGAGGGTGGAATAAAAGGAGGGCGTTAGGATATGAAGATCTAGGGTTTGAGGAGGAGTGGATGGAGAAGAGGTGGGGAATTGGGAAGGGGGAGGGCAATGGATGGGGAGGATGTGTGTGGAGAGTTGAGTGGTGAGGGATGTGTAGTGGAGTGTGAGAGAGGGGAAAGATGGGGAGGGGTTAGTGTTGTGGGGTGAAAGGTTGGGAGGGGAGATGATGTGGAGGAGGTAATGGTGGAAGGTTTTGGCGAAGATACTGGGATGTGGTTAGTGGGGAGAGGAAAAGGGGGAAGGGGGAATTGATGGGGACAAACATTTCCGAAGAAGTAGCATGACGAGCAACATTTGAAGAGTGTGGCTCGGGTCGGTACCAAATACTTAGATTTTTTCGATAGACTAGTTTTATTGCTTGGTGCAGAATACGTGGATCTACATATTCAAATTATTGTTCGAATCCCGAGTATGCGGGTAGGAAGGGAAGTGGGAGGGAGTGAATAATGGAGAGAGAGGATGGGCGGATAGCGGGAAGAAAGATGAAACACAAAAAGAAGATAAACATACAAGTACACCAACCCACCCACCACCATCTACACATAAACCCCCAAAAGGAGAAGAAGGATTGTTTTGAAGGATCGAGGGGTATTCCAGTTGAGTGAAGATGAGCAAAGAGCTTTGGATGGTTAGAGGAGGAAGACAGCGTTACTTTTATGTCGATTGAGTGTGGATTAAGTGACGCGTTTTTGAAGATTTGGTTGGGTGTTTGAGAGGGGTGAAAAGAGGGAGAATGTGATTCTACGGTATAGGTACCGCGTCGAGATGAGAAGGGGGAGACGTGCATATCTTTTTTGAAGATGTGTTTGAGTACCTCGGTCTGTGGTTGAGGAGAATCGGCATTCGAGCCATGGGAGGAGGGGGTGGAGGAGGAATAGGATGTATGGGGAAGAAAATACATAATTCGCTCATCAAAAGTGTTATTCACTTCGGCAACCATAGCTTTCAACACCATTAACGAATCGTACAAGTACCAAAAAGAAGACGGATTGAACATATGGCCTAGAATTCTCGGTGTGGTAACCAAATACACAAACGGATAATCGTTTGGATTTTTGCCCTATCGTTACATATACATCAGACTTCATTTGCTCTCTCTCTCTCTCTCTCTCTCTCTCTCTCTCTCTCTTTCAAAAGCAAAAAATGGAAGTTTAGAGCGGAAGTACCTCGGATTCCAACCACAGATCGAATTTCCTTCTGAGACCAATATCGTTGTGTCCTCGCTGTAGATGATCTCGAGATTCTACGCTCAACCATCCTCTTTTGCGAATCCCGCAAATGTCGACGGATAATATCCACTGTGGTTGGGGTGTATATAGCATGGGTGTGCCGAGGAGAAGAAAACTGTAGCTGAAGGAGTGGTGGACGGGGGTAAGATTTAGATTCCAACAAAAATCTATAGAAAGCTCATGTGTATAATACTTTCTTCTTCTACAATGAATTTCTAATGCTACATCCACTTCTTAGCCTTGCTAGAGTGTATAAACATGTCCCTCAATCCCCAAAATGTATCTATATATCCATGTGAGATCTTGCTTCTTTCATCTTTTCCTCGCAATAGACGAAAACTCTTTCTCATCTAAATCCTATCACGTGCCGAAAACATAACGTCGTAAGTCTAATACTCGCTGACTGCATACATACATACATACTTGCATCAACTTCCTGTACGTCCCGAATTCCCCGCCTCTTCCTCGTAATTCGCAATCCCCCCTGCAAGAAGCCGCACCATGCATGGCCCGTAGCTGTGCCGCAAAAACCAGCTTGTTTAACAGAAAGAAGTACCACTACGGCGTTCTGATTATTTGTGAGACGCTACTTCGCCTGATAAAAGCCCAAGCCTACCAATAGGAAGAACTTTCAAGAAGGGTAACACGCTGTAACACCTCGCACCAAAGAACCCCCAAAGTGATTCTTCCTGTCTTACTGCATATATTTTGAAACACACCGTTTACGCAGCCGCCGGCTTTCGGGCGTAAGTTGGGGTAGAACTCATTAAGCCCACCAACTCAATCTGTCGGTGATGATGTTTTTCTTTCTGGTTCACTCGACGCCCCTAAAGCACCTAAAGCATGCATGTACTTTTGCCCCTTACAATGCCAAATTCCTACCAATAACTCTCATCCTGCGCCCATTCCAACCCAAAAATACCATTACCAATAAACCTAAAGCTAAAGCTCACCTAACCTATTAAATTTTGGGAGGACTGCGCCACAAATCTCTTTCCTTATTTGACCTACTTGTAATTGAGTTTGCTTTCAGCTGGGCATCAACATTGAAACATAATCATTACACAATCTAGCAACGAGAAATAAAGATGGCATCTCAAAAGCTTTTCGATTCGTATCCTGCTTTTCCAAATCATGTTCCGATTGCAGACGTGGAGAAGATCTCTTTGGCCAAATTGACAGCTGGAGACCCAACGGAGGTCTCGCGTATGTTTAACGCATGCACGGAACTGGGATTCTTATTGCTCGATTTGAAGAACGATGAGGTAGGAATGAGTTTGCAGAAAGATGTTGATGTCATGTTGGGTCTTGCGAAGGAGGTTTTTGATCTGCCTTACGAGGAGAAAACTGTGTACAATCAAGTTCCTCCTCAAAAGCTTGTTGGGTGCGTTCCTCATTTCTTCCAGCTCTTTTCTTGAAGCCTCCTAGATGAATAGATTACGAGGTGAATATGGGGTAGATTCGATGTGCATATGTGCTAAAGTGTGGAAATAGTTACAAGGCAGCAGGTGTGATGAAGACGGAAACGGGACAACCTGATCAATGCGAATTCTTTAGTATCAGTCGAGATGGTGCGTATACCTACAGTGCAAGCTTTCATACCTCGAATATAGAGTAGATGCTAACAGTGCATCTTGTAATACAGGAATGCTAGGCACCGAGCCCATGGGCGAAAACCCACGAGTCATCCACGAAAACCGCACCCACATAATCTCGTATCTCAACCACATAAACAGCATCGCACAGCTTCTACTTGCGTCTATCGACTCGCAGCTCGGTCTACCTGATGGCACATTGTCATCCCTGCAGAAAATCAATATGCCATCCGGTACAGTAATTCGTATGATTCGATATGCTTCACAAGATCCCTCCGCTCGTCGCACCGCTCTACTTCCCCACACAGACTACGGTTCCATCACTCTACTCACCAGCATTCTGGGGGGTCTCCAAATCCTCCCTCGCGACAGTGACGAACACGACTGGCGCTACATCAAGCCGGAACCCGGCTGTCTAATCGTAAACTTGGGCGACGCAATGGTCGAATGGACGGGCGGAGTCTTACGCTCGAATCTTCATCGCGTAACGTATGCACCTGGCGCCCAAGCAGAATGTACAAGACATAGTATAGCGTATTTAGTTAGACCCGAGCGTGATGTATCGATGAAGAGAATTGTGGGCGGAAGAATTCCTGAGGTAAGACATGATGAAGAGGAATTGGATATTACGGCTATGGAGTGGGAAATGAAAAAGGCAATGGCGTTAAAGGCTGGGGCTGATATTGCTAAGACTCGGGGCGGAAGGCCTATGAAACCTTTGCCTGTGTAATGCAAAACGGTCGCTAGTTAGGCGTGTAAGACTCGAGGAAAATAATCTCTTCTTAGCAAGTCAGCATAGTTACATGAATATATTCTAAACAACAGGTCTTTTTTCATGTGCTTGTATTTGCATCAGGCAAACAATAAAAGAAATGATAATGTAAAGATATTTTAATTCAAATGGGCGATCTCGACCAAAAATGCTACTTAACCTTATGTTGATCTTCGGTTAATCGTTGCAGCTACAATACCAGGCTCCTTCGGTTGATGCAAGTCACCAGCGCATGAGTGAGGCACATAATGTTCTTATGAACAAGATGCATGCATAATATTACACAACAAGGAGCTCGTGTCAGCAGGTACCATGAATGGAAGCCTGATTTTACCTTTGCGATATAGATTTTGAGCCTCATAAATGAGCTGATTCGATCATCGTTCGTTTTTGGACGATATCACCTTGGTGGAACTCAAATGGGCAATAGAATGTATGATAAGGCGTATAAAGATACTATGGAGGATTCAACAGGACAAGACAGTGGGAATGGATTACAGCACCGCCGTTCATATGCAGATATGATGTCTTGGCTGGGTTGTTAAATAGGGCGCCTTGCCAGCGTTGGTGAAGCGACGATGGTGTAGGTATCCACAAAGGGGCGTAGTATGTGTATATATTCCATTTGCTTTCCCGTGACCAGCATACTGGCATCTTTTTGAAGTATCGTACTTCGACATCTACATACAAACGAAACTTTAAACTTCCTTATAATGTCGCAGGGTGAGCAAATCAAAGACTCAGACCATGTCGCTGTCCCTACCAGCGAAAAACAAGCCTCATCCGACTCCCAGGAATCTTCAGATGTAGAGAAGAAAGCTTCCTTCACAACTCCAGATGGCATCGTTGAAGATACGTCTTTTGTATACATGACAGGATGGAGACTCCACTTGATGCGACTATGGTAAGTCAACTTATACAATGGGAGTTTGAGAACGATGAATGCTAATGTGGGCGACCCGACTGTAGTTGTGCAATCTCCATGTTTCTCGTTAATATGGAAGTCTCCATCATTGGAACATCCCTAATATCTATCACCAATGATCTGCGAGGTTTCAGCCAAATGGGCTGGGTTGTAACGGGCTATCTTATTACCTATACCGGTATTTTCATCTTCCTTCCTTTCTTTCCATGATCCCACTTGCAAATTCCTCGTTTTCAATATCGACAAGACGCAGTGATCCAAACGCAAACGTACTAACGGTGCAAACAAAAAAGGCTTACTCATAATCTGGGCCAAGATTAGCGACATCTACGGGCGCAAGCCCGCGATGATGATCTCCATGCTTATATTTACCGTCTTCTCCGGGGGATGTGGCGCTGCTCACACCATGATGCAATTGTAAGCTAGCCGCCGGCCACCTTTCCATGCCAGGTCTGACAAAGTATAGGATTGTATGCCGAGTATTCCAGGGTGTGGGAGCCGCTGGTACGGTATCGTTAGCGCTAGTAGCCGCGTATGAAATGGTTCCGAAAGATAAATATCCGTTGCAAGCGGCTCTTATAGGGTCTGCAATTGCATTGGGGAGTCTAGCGGGGCCGTTGATTGGGGGAGGCGTCAGTGAACATTCGACTTGGAGATGGGTGTTTTTGATCAAGTGGGTACCTTTCTTTCCCAAATGCATCCTACAACACAGAAAATTAACTGACAAATCCATTAGTGTTCCTGTCGGTGTGGTATGCGCGACTCTACTTTATATCTCTGTTCCTTCCAATTTTCCCTACCATGGTCGTCCTGTCCTTCCTCATCCTATCACAAATTCTCTCTCTCGTCTCGATATTTCGGGGGCATCTCTTCTCCTGGGCGCCACCGTCTTACTCGTAACAGTCCTTCTTGAAGCCGGTATAGAATTTGCCTGGAAATCCGGTACTGCGATTGCATTAATAATCTTATCTGGAATAATGTTCGTCGCATTTATGCTGAACGAGAAGGTAATGAGTAAGGAAAAAAGAACTCAGGAACCTGTATTTCCTTTCAGATTTTTATCGAATCGGCCTTGGATGGGGACCTTGCTGTACGTTATTTCCGTCTCTCTACCTCACCCTTCAGTAATCCAGAGACCCAAAAGTAGAAAGAAAGACGCTAACGAAAGCCACAGAATGTCATTCCTCTCCGGAGTCCCCTACAACATAATCGTAATCGACATACCCCAACGCTTCCAAGCCATCGATTCCATCTCGCCCTTCACATCCGGACTCCGACTCATCCCCTTCAATTTCTCCATCTCCCTCTCCTCCATTCTCGTCAACATCATTGCCAAACAACGTGTACCGCCCATCATCCTTCTCTTCATTGGTTCCATCATTCAACTTGTCGGCATGTCGCTCTTCTCCACCCTTCCCGAGAACGGTACGCTACCGAACACCATTTATGGGTGGGAAGTGCTGACCGGTTTTGGTATGGGTTGGGTCATGGGCATTTGTTTGTTGTTGCCACCAGCGGTGGTCGAAGGTAGAGATCTGGGTACGTCATTACATCTTCCTCCCTTTCTCCCTTCACTCTTCTTCCATAACCTAATATGTGAAAATTAGCTATAAGCGGCGGATCCCTTCTCCAATTTCGCGTTCTAGGCGGCGTCCTCGGTCTCGCCATCTCCACGGCCATAATGAATAACCATCTCACCTCTCATCTCACCCCCTTACTCGGCGCCGAGCAACTCTCTTTACTACTACAATCTACACGCGAAATTGAAAACTTGTCGGAAGAGTTGAGGATAGAGACAGTGAAAGCGTTTGCATATGGATATAATATGCAGATGAAAGTTAACGTTGCGTTTTCGGTGGTGCAGGTTTTGATTGTGGGGGTGATATGGACGAGAAATGGAAAAGGTTGGAGAGGGCAGATTGAGGTGGTTGAGAAACAGATCCTGAAGGAATAATGTTGTTCTAACTCCTATATACCTGATATTAACGATTTATCTGATATCAACTCTAAATTAGGGTTTTCAGGGGTTTAATTGTAATCAATTATATTTTTAGAATCTATAAAAAGTTTCCAACAAATAGCGTTTTTACTTTTGTAACGGAAATGATATTATATACTACTATGTAATGATTAGAGATATTAAGATATAAAATATCTAGCTCCGGATCGGATTAATAAGAATAGAATCGATTATAGGATTAATCTTTGCTTTTATAATCGAAACCCGAAGATTACTTAGTATATAATTCTATCTCTTTTCTATAAGAAAAGAGGAGTTTTATATACAATTTTATATATATCTCTATTATATTATCATAATTTAATTATTTAATCGTAATAAGCTATCTTTCTATAAAATAACTTTTTTACTAGTATACTTTCTTATAAAGTTTTATTTTTAGAAATCTATCTAATATTAATCAATATCTCGCTTAATATCAATACTAGTTTATTAAAAATAATTTCTTAAGGAGTTTAAAGAAAATAAGATTAATTAGTATATATTTTATCTAAATCGAACTTGATTTGTATTTGATATAAAAAAATTCGATTTTCTTGAGATTGTAAAACTAATCTTATATTGAAATTAAGACTATACTACTTAAAGATATTGATTATCTCCTAGAGTATTAGTTAAGCTCCGAAAGTAGTCTATATAATATATCTTAAATAATAAAGTCTTATTAAATAGAATTAATATTTTAATAGTTTTTTTTAATTATATTATTTATAATATAGAATCTTGATTTCAAATTTCGATTTTTTATAATTAAAAAAAAAGAATAAAGATTGAAAATTAATATATATATATATATAATAATATTCGAAATTTTAATATAGAAATAATATTAATTGAATTTTATATTAAAGAATAAATATAATATTGAATCAAATTCAAGAAATCCTAATAGTTTAATTGATTAATAAGATCTCTATTAAGCAACGAAGCCCATCTCTAACACTCTAGGAGATATAGGTTATATAAGCTATGCTACTAGTATGTAGTCTGTACGCTATAACTGAGGAATATATATATATATTTACCCCACCATCCACCTATCTATCCACCTATCTATCCACTACCCTACCCTATACAAAATACGAGGGCGTATCTTTAATGATTGCCGGGCCCATGTACAACCCAAAACCGTGCGGTATTAAGAACACGTTTTTAGCTTTTAGATCTTTTAAATTCAATTCAAATTCAATTATTCTATATAAATCATTAAATTATATTTTATAAAGATTGATAAAATAAAGAAATACATTTGTGAATATCTAAAACTAATCGAAAAAAGATATTTGATAAAGTTAAATAGATAATTATATATATAACTAGAATCACTATTATTTAAAAGAAAACAATATATTAGAATTATAAATATTCGAAAAGAATTATAAGATATATACAACAGTATATATAAGATTGAAACAAATTAAATAATATATGTAATAAAACTAAATACCCTTTATTAACTAATATATTGAATATTGAAAATACATATACTCAAGAATAACAATCTCTTTTAAAATTATACAAATAATAATTACTAGTTTCTATAATTAAAGCAATTTGAAATAATAGAATACTATCTACAAATCAATATACTTCGAATTGAAATAAAACATATAAGAAAAAGATTTATATTTCAACTTTTTAGAAAATTATATATATAAATCATCTTTTCTATATTATATCTATAAAAAAGCTATAATTGAATATAAAATATCGGAAAAAAAGGATTATAAAAGTTATAGATTTACAAGAAATATTAAGGAAAACCTCTAAAAGAATTATATTTATTGATACAACTACAATACAAAGTTTTAAGGAAAATATTTATCAAATATAATATATCTTAGAAAAATATGAATATAAAGATATCAAACAAACCTCTACTTTGAATCAACAATATAAATGTGAATAATTCTTTAGGGAAATATACTTAAAGGAATGTTTTAAACTATATACTATATATTCGATTAAATCCCTAGAAAAAAAAAGAGAAATTATTGAGAATTTAAAATATTTAAATAAAAAATATAATCGATTTTATAATTTAGTTTTTGAAAACTCTAAACAACATAAAGAGAGAGCTTATGATTTAAAGGATTCTAAAAAGCCTGGCCCTACTCCTAGCAAGAAGGTTTATAAATAAAGTATTGTATATAAAAAAGAGAACCGAGATAAAAGGGGAATAAACTAGTATTGCTTTTTTAAAGGTTTTTTAAAACCTCTACTTGAATTATAACTACAAGAGTTTAAAAAGGATAATTAATCTAATATCTATTTGATATTAGATAATATATTAATACATAAGGCTTTCTATATTAAAGAATTCCTAAAAAAAAAGAAATTAAATATATAAATTGATTACCCCAATCTTCTAATATGAATACTATAAAGTATATATAAAAGTATATAAAACAAAAGATTAGGGAAAAAAGGATTCTAAATATTTATTCATCAACTACAAAAAAAATATATATAGCTTAAAAAAAGAAGTAGTCTAGAATCCCTTAAAAGATTATTGATAATACTATTACTTATACTATAAAGATATATAATTTTATTATAAAAAACAATAAGAACAACAATTTTTACAATTAATTAATAATCTAGAAATAATATTATTATTTATATTATAAGATTTTAATAATAAATATACTTTAATAAATAATATATTGCTATATAAATTTATATAGAGAATTGTTATTAAATAAAGGTAGTATACAGGCCCGGCAATCATTAAAGACACGCCCTCGTACAAAATGTAAAATGCAAAATGCAAAACACAAATAAATTCATTTTCATTTTGCAATTAATTAATTAATTAATCAATCAATCAATCACTCTTTACTCCCCCCCTCCCTCTCTCCTTCCTTCCTCTCTCCTTCCTTCTTTCCTGTCTATCTATCTATCCCCCATCCCCCATCCCCCCAAAAAAACCAAAAAAAAGCACAAAAAACAAAAAGCACAAAAAACTGGAGATGCCCGGGATCGAACCGGGGACCTTTCACAAACACACACAACATAAGCCAACTCATAACACCTCACGGCAAGAAACCATGAGGACACGAGAAGAAAATGCGAAGCGAACATAATACCACTATACTACATCCCCTGATGTATATTATATTGTTGGAATGATGGAAGGAGTTTGGAGCCATATAAATCATGTGTGTGATGTGCGTGATGTAATATATTTGATGGGGTGAGGTGGGATTTGGTGGGACTTGGTGGAATTTGGATGGGGAGGTGGGTATGATGAATATGATGAATAAGTCGGGTACCCTACTTTCAGGCCACCCCCCTTTTAGGCCACTTTTTATATCCAAAATATACCAAAAATGGAATTTATAACTTTTTTATTTATAAATAGAATTTAATAAAAATTTGTATATATATAATTTAAATCAATTAAAGCTTAATCTGAAATTTTTAAATTTTTAGGATTTTTCTATATTAAGATATAAAACTTCAAAATATCGATTTTTAAATTTGTATGGGAATTATATATAAATTTGAGAATTTTATAAAATCTTTGATAACTTTTTGATAAAAATTGCTAAAAATAAACTATAAAATTTTATCATAAATTTATAATATACTTTATTTAAAAGATTCGGAAAAAATAGAAAATCTTTTATAAATAAATATTTATAGGGGTACCTTCAAAATGACAGGGATTATTTATATTACTTTAAACTCACTGTATATTATATCTCTATATCTGTTAATTTTTTCGAATTTTTTTTTGAATCTTTATATAAATTCAAGTTTAAAGATTTCAAAAATATATATAATTTTCTTTTAATAATTGTTATTAAAAAGTTATTAAAGATTTTATAAAATTTCTAAATTTGTATATAATTCCTATACAAATTAAAAAATTGATATTTTGAAGCTTTAGATCTCGATACAAAAAAATCCTAAAAATCTGAAAATTTCAGAATAGGTTTAAATCGATTTAAATTATATATATACAAATTTTCATTAAATCATATTGTATATTGATAAAGATATTAATAGGCCTAAAAAGTGATTTTTGGTGTAAAAGGGTAGCCCAAAACAGAGATGGCCCGAAAGTAGGGTACCCGACTTATGTTGGTAAGTACCTCCATATATGGATGGATAAGACTCAAAATATTCGTAGAAAAAAAGAAGATAAATATAAACGTTAAATGCATTGCGATTTGTAATTGGCTAAGCCATAGGACTGCTATGCTATGCTACGCTATGTATGTAAGTATGTGTGAAAAAAATCTCGCTCATGACACATTTCATCTCATCCCATCCCTTCATATCCCTCCTAACCTAAACTATCCAATATCCTCATCCCCATTTGATCATAAAATATGGAATGCTCGTTACCATGTGTAAGCTTCCACATGCATCATTTTCCTATACTCATCCCAAATCCCCTTCCGTACTCTCCATTGTTTCTCCACCCGCACACCTCAATTGTTGATAACCGGAAATCCCCTCCAAAAAAAAAATGAAATCAATCCATGAAAAGCACACCAGAGTAGGAACATTCTCAATACCCAAGATTATCAGCACCCCCAACATTTCCCAACCAACCCCTCACCCCATAATTAAAGTAAAAGAGACCATTGAAAATTTCCTTTTATTTATGCCCAAAGAAATCCCGTTGCCTTTCCCCAACCCTCTCTCCTCCTAACCATTGCCAGGAATAGAGATAGAAAAATTTAAAAGTATCCTCTCATAGCATCCTCAAATCCCGTTCCTCCTTTCAAGTCCCTATCGAAAGCATTCGAGACATCCAAGACGCGTTTGATATGTTCCATCGAAAGAGGCTCTTTATTATTGACAGCGAGAGCTTGAGCTGTACGGACTGTATTTTTGATCTAGAAAGTTGTTAGTTATATTCTCGACCCAAGTTTTGAAAAAGGTGATGGAAAGAAATGTAAAAAATGATAAACATACCTGTCGTCCATTCAAATTATTCCTTGCCAACGCATTATAATCTTCCTCCGTGAAAGGCATTGTATCAATACCTTCCAAGACCCTAACTCTTTCAATAAACATCTTGAAAACACTCTTCTTTGCTTTCGGACTCAAATCACCATATCTTAATGCGATGTGAATTCTCGATTGAAATGCATCATCAAATGTTTCAACACGATTTGTAGTCAAGAAAAGAATACCTTGGAAATATTCCAAAAGTCTCAAGAAGATAGAAACCAAAGCATTACGGTGAATATCTTGAATGGTTCTCTTTTCCAAGAAAACATCAGCTTCATCAAGAAGAAGAACTGCTCCCCATGCATGAGCAATGTCGAGAATTTTCTGAAGTTCTGCTTCCAAAGTACGTGGATCGGTACCGAGTTCTCCGGCTGAAACCATATAGAGAGGACATTTGAGGAGTTCCGAGATACCTTCTGCGGTGAGAGTTTTACCTGTGCCAGGTGGACCATGAAGAACGGCTACAAGTCCTTTACCTTTACCTTGAATCACATCGTCGATACTTTCGGCTGGGTGGTATTTGTGGGATTCGACCAAAGCTTTGACAATGGCTTTGGTGTTGTCTTCCAAGACAAGAGAATCATAAGCACCTTCGTTCCAAACAATATCTTTGATTCCTGAAACTGTGAATTCGAGCCAAAGCTTTTCAGCAAAGGCAAATCCGAGAACAACAGGAGAAGAAATTAAGTATTCCTCATCTGTAAAGACGGGAGGAGCTTTCTTGTCTTCTTCTACCTGTCCTTTTTCATCCTTGTTATCTTTGTTGTCTTTGTCGTCCTTGTCGACAACTGTACTTGGAACTTCATCCAGTTTTTCAACAACGACTTCATTGCCGTCCTCATCGACAGGAACCTGAACTAGACGAGGCCTCTCCTTTTCATCAAGAACAACCTTGAGCTTCGTTTTTGGTTCATCACTATCATCTCTCTTCTCTAGAGCATGATCTCCTTGATCATCATCAGAACTTTCATCATCACAGCAGCCACAGTCGTCGTCCTCACTATCTGAATCGCCGAGAAGATCCGGGTCATTAGGTTTGACGGTGCTGACGTTGTAATTGGGTAAAATTCGACGATGAATGGCGGGATCGACCATAACTCTACCATCAATATTTACTTTGATAATAGCCTTACGCTTTTTGTAATATGCCATTCCCTTGTGACTTTTATAATGAACACCTTGTAGTGCCACAAACTTCTTACCTCTCTCGATAAGTTCGGTACGAAGTTTGGCTTCATTCTTGTGATATTTCAAAGGATAGCAATTAAGACTTGTGATCTTTCTTGCACCCTTGAAAGCCGGAACATCACAATCCATGGTACCTATAATGATGTTAGTAGACTGATTTTGTGAAACATAAGATGTAACATACCCATTCCCCACGTCTTTCCATCATACTCCAAATATTTACCCTCAATATTATACCAAGTTCCCCTCATGAAACTGACAACCTTTTCGGCCAACTCGATTTTGAAAGCTCTTGGCTCATCTGCTGTTCCATAAGTTGTGGTGTAAGCCAAAGTATTTGGTTTATACAAGGCCCAGAGTAAATCAAATGTAATAATTCCATTCTCCAACATGGGATAAAGAGCCTTTTTAGTAGAAGCATAATCCTTGTCGAGATATTTCAAAAGAACTTTGAGATGTTTTCTCTTGGTCTCATTTCTCTTCTTAATCTTCTTTTTACCTTTCTTTTCAGTAACCTTCTTATGTTTCAATTTTTTGCAAGATTTGCGAAGGTCCTCAAGGTAGAGGAAGAGAAGATTAGGGTCGATGCATGGGGTCTCTTCGACAAAACTAACACCTTTAACACCATCCATAGCTTCAGTCAGAGCTTCTTTCAAAAGTTTGCTCTTGATATCAACGACAGTAGCCTTGAGAGTATTAGCAGACAATCTAACAATGAATCTCAAAGACATACCTTATACTTTCCCTCCCAATCAAATGTTCTGCGAACATTGAAAAGATATTGATCATATTCCGAACTCTCTTCGTCCTCGGCCGTGTCGGTAAGCTTGTAATTATGGATTGTGCTATCCCATAATTGATCCACTCTCTTGTATTCCAACTTACTTCCCCTCTTCTTCTTGCCCTTGTCCTTCTTACTCTTTACAGCTTCCTTCCTCCCATCCATCAAGAGCTTTCTACGCAAAGCTTGGCGTCTTGCATCAGGATGAAGAGGATTTGCTGGTGGGGGTGGAGGTGGTAAATTCCATATTGTGGCAGGTGGTAATTGTGTACCAGGGTGAGAGATCTGAGCTCTTTGGCTTGCTTGGATTTGCATCGCTTGAAGCTGCATCACTTGCGCTAGAATTTGAGCATTTGTAGCTTCGGCGACTTCTTCGGCATCATCATCGGCATCGGCATCACCAGAATCATTTTCGGCTTCTTCATCTTCATCCTCAGAATCCGAATCGGAAGTTGAATCGGAGTCAGAAGTATCCTAGAAAGTTGTTAGCATTTAGTGGATTCGAAAATAGATTAGACTGATACCCACATCTTTCTTCGCTCTCTTCTTCGCTTTAGCCTTACGCTTCGCCTTTAACTTTTGTTTAGCCTTGGATTTTGCCTTTCTCTTCTTCTTTTCCTTTTCAGACTCGGTCTCTGAATCGGAATCACTGGAAGAAGAGGAAGAGGAATCTGAATCGGAGGATTCATCGTCTTCGCTCTCCGACTCCGTCTCCACCAGTTCTTTCTTTTTCTTTCCCTTGGACTTGCAATTCTTATCTGCCTTATCTTTCTTGGATGTCTTGGCTTTACCGTGCTTATCCGTAGTTTGTCGCGGTTTAGCTTCAATTTGCGTAATTGATGAACCTTCTCCAACAACCACTGTTGTAGGCTCTTCCCTCTCCGTTGCTTGATCACTACCTTTGCTTGAACTTGGAGTATCCATCTTATTTAGCCAACGCTTGTGCTTTCCTGCCTTTAATAAGGTAGCCGTTGTGAAGGAAAGAATTTTGAAAGGGTTGGAATTATTGTGCAATTAGGAATAATGTGGTTGTGCGGTTGACTGCGTAATGTGAAATTGTAAGGTGGCAGGTCGTATGTGTGGAGATGGGCTGTCGAATGTTCGAATTCAATTAACCTTGGAATGACCTGAGCTGATCCCTCTCGAATTAGCTTGATTTTTCAAATGGACTCAGAATGGGCGCATGTTGCAAATTCACTAATTGTGGCAAAGGATCTTTTGACGTATATGATGACTATTACCAAAGTAGGTACTTTCAGACGGTGGTAGTAGCCGTATGTTGGAGAAATGAAGTGTAACTCTTGCCCGGCTACCAATCACCAGATGGATTGTTTGCTGACGGGTAGATTGATCATCAGACACTTACCTCGTGGATTATTACTTTGTTTCAGCTGCAGGTCGCCTTGATATCCGTGAATTGGTGATGGGAAGGTTGGAGGTCAAGTCAAATGATGAATTCTCAATCAATGGCAATAGCAAAGTGGTGACGGGAAGTGTAAAGGGAATACGTGAGTAAATGGAATGTAGAATTGGGATTTGAATGGATGGATTGGTGGATGTCGTGAGGGGAGGATTGATTGCAATCGATGCGAATCAGTATACGAGTACTTGCTCGAGTCGGGAATTCCTTTGCTTCAAATAGAAGACGAGTCCAGCTGGCATGGGGAAGTGAATCCTTTTCATAAATAGTCTGTCGGTAGGTAGGTAGTCGTTAGGTAGCAGGTGTGACGGTCATGCATGTAATACTTCTGGGTAATAAGTGTACGAAATAGAAATCGTAAATTGGGTGGTCAAATGCAACGAGTGGCAGTTCAAGCGTTCAAATGGTGCATCCATCACCGACAGACCTGAGCAGAGGAGAGTTTTTTGCTTTATTTGCCATTTGAAGCTTGTCGTCGTTGTGACTAAGGGATGGCTAGTGCAATTGAGGTAATATTGGAATGTTACCTGTCTGCGTAGTATTATAATTGAGGGGGATGGATGGTTATTGAATTGATGTGATGTGTATCTCGAAATGTGATTTTATTGATTCTCATTGGGTGATGGTTGATGTTTGTGAATAAAGGAAGGCTGCTTCCCTGCATTTGAGGCTAATCGATAGTGAGAGTGAGGAGTGAGTGAAGCGATAAAGATCTTCCTATCAATGGCAGCAACAGCAATAGCAACAGCAATAGCAATAGCAATAGCAACAGCAATAGCAATAGCAACAGCAATAGCAATAGCAACAGCAATAAGCTTCAAAACGAGGCTGAGCGTCGGCAGACAATATAATATGGACGAGAATGACAGAGTCACCAGAAAGCTTCATGACATTTAGTCGTAAATGCAAAAGAAAGAAGAAAAAGAAGAAAACATCCATCTTTGATTGGTTCTCTTCATGTCCTCCTCTTATCTCTACATGATTTACTCCCTCTTCTCTTGTAATGTACAATATACAATATCTTAGCGCATGTCATATCGTGAAAACCATCAATTACTTCAATATTACTACTCCTACTACTCCTCCTATTATTCCTTTTACTACTCCTTCTACTACTCCTTCTACTACTCCTTCTACTACTCCTTTTATTACTCTTTTATTATTTCTTTTACTATTCCTTTTATTATTTCTTCTATTACTCTTTTTATTACTCTTTCTATTATTTCTTTTATTATTCCTTTTACTACTCTTCTTATTACTCCTCTTATTACTCTTCCTACTACTCCTTCTATTATTCCTTTTATTACTCCTTTTACTACTCCTTCTACTATTTCTTTTACTACTTTTTTTACTATTCCTTCTACTACTCCTTTTATTACTTTTTCTATTATTCCTTCTATTACTCCTTTTACTACTCCTTTTACTATTCCTCCTACTACTCCTTCTACTACTTCTCCTATTACTCCTCCTATTACTCCTTTTATTACTCCTCCTACTATTTTTCCTATTATTTCTCCTATTATTTCTTTTATTACTCCTTTTACTATTTCTTCTATTATTTTTTCTACTACTTCTTTTATTATTCCTTTTATTATTTCTTTTATTATTTCTTTTATTACTCCTTTTATTATTTCTTCTATTATTTCTTTTACTACTCTTTTTATTACTTCTTTTATTATTTTTTCTACTATTTCTTTTATTATTCCTCTTACTATTTCTTTTACTACTCCTTCTATTATTCCTTTTATTACTTTTTTTACTACTCTTTTTATTACTTCTTCTATTACTCCTTCTATTTAATACACTACTGACAGCTCTTGTAAAGGGAGTCAAATGATGACTGGGAATTGACTGCCAAGAATTCCAGCCATCAATACCATGCTGGTACTGATAATGGTACTGACATTGATACTGGATCCGATCAACCAACACTAAGAGCAAAAGAGGATTATCCTACGTAAATTCCATGTTGGTAAAACATTCAAAAGACTGAAATACATGCTAGCCTCGGTCAGCATCAAGAGGCAAGAGGCAATATAGTACAGTGCATTCAGCTCGGCAAGGGCATTCGAGAGTTTCTTCTCATTTGCCTCCAACAGATCCATTGTTTCCTTTCTTGACTCATTCCTACCAACGACTCGTATACGTACAGAGATTTTCCAACGGCGACAGGCAAACAATGACCAGCCTTTTCGACGAGGCGATGGTTACCTTGTAGGCAGAAGAGGGGATTCGAATCATTCTTGAGGCTGATGACATCAACCCGGATTGCTCCACGAAATGGATTGGCTGGTCAGGTGGCTTAGATTAATCAATTGTAATGACAACTCGGCGTGCTGATAAGAGATGATAATAATAATAATATAATTATTATTATGGACATGTATATAATATATATGTATATGATATATTTGTGTGTGTGTATAAATATAGTATTCAATATTTGACCTCGAATATACGATATATATAATATATAATTCCTACACTATACACCATACACTATTCATGAGTACACAATCCACTTCATAAGGTTACTAGCTGGGATCCGGGTATTGAGCCTCATATTATCTTTTTTTATTTTTCGGTCATCACCAACCATAATTATATATCATATATCTACACCCATACCTCCCACCTGCATCTACATACATAAATGACTAGCCAACTACAAGGTACTTGACACTCACTTGCATATCCAAAATTCCTATCTTTTGGTACTTGGTAACGAGCGATCATCAAGTACATACTCAAAAGCAACTCCACTCTTCACTCTCCACTTACTCTCCATGTACTTCAAATGCACGATGCACTCTAAATGCAAGAGAAGTGGCCATCTATCTAGTAGGTGGTGGTAGTATCTTCCTCCCTTCAAACCTCACTCGCTCACTACTGCTGCTTGCACGCACTATCAAAACACAACATCCAATTATTTGTTGATACAGTATCGTAAAAATTCGCATGCGACCTTTTCTTCATCAATCTTTTCTTGTCTAGAACTTCATTCTTTCATCATTCATCCAATCATCATATAAACAACCCTTGGTGCGCTGAGTACAGCATCCTCGATTTCCAAAAGTCGGAAGAAAGGAAAGAAATAATACACAGCACGCATTAGTTTGGCACTTCTGTAGTCTGACAACCACTACATCTCATACAGTTCCTACCATACATATATCTTCATATGCAGAATGAATCAATGAGTGGCTACCAGTCTTCATGCAAATGCAGCACCACGTACTATCCTTCCCACCATGTCACTTTGGTCACCATCCATCAATCTTCGATAATTCATTCCAAACTTTCTTTCTCTTTACCCAAACCATACAACACAACATCTCATATGCTTCATCCATCTCCTTTGGGTCATGATAGTTCATTTTCCCCACCACCAGCAGCAGAAATTGGAATCCCCGTCAACCCGGATCCCAAAAA
Organism: Botrytis squamosa; assembly: GCA_014898485.2. Taxonomy (NCBI): domain Eukaryota; kingdom Fungi; phylum Ascomycota; class Leotiomycetes; order Helotiales; family Sclerotiniaceae; genus Botrytis; species Botrytis squamosa. The sequence continues at coordinate 729,886 of RCTC02000004.1, forward strand.
TTCCAAGAGCTGCAAGACATCATGGATGCATTCCATAGATCAAGGGGATCGACTACTGTATTGCCTTTGAATCTTTCCCCTCGCCTAACATCATCGCATAATCTATCACATTTTGGACTCCTCCGAAAATCCTTTGGTCATTACATCTCGTATGATTTTATTTGCATCGAGAACCATTGATTGAATGTTTCTCAACACATCGGACATTCATGATTTTCTCAAGGAATTCTATCTCCGAAAATTACCCCGCCAAGCCATCTCTTTTCCCCTATCATATGACTCTTTGGACTTTTGTATGGTATATGAGAAATTACCGAGTTGCACTACATCGTGCCCCAGCTGTACTAGGATTGAGTTGTGTTTTGTTTGCGAAGTACAATACCTTTATTTGCCTCTCAATTGTTCTGATTTTTCATCATGGCACATATACATTATCATTCCGCATTCTTCTACGTATCTTCTTGCATATAATAATGTTCTGTTGAGTAATAGAATGCTGTACATCGTAGAGATTGTGCAGGTATCTTCAAGATCATCATAAGATAATTATATTGATAATTCTCGATCTCACAACATCAGAACAAACATTTTGATCTCTTTCACAATATCACAACATCAGAACAAACATTTTGATCTCTTTCACAATATCACAACATCCGAGTACATCATCAATATCTTCGATTTAGTGTCGTCAGATCAAACATTCATGATGCATGATCTAAATCTTTCATCTGTCTGATCACACCCTGATGATGTGTTTGATATTTCTCCTGTGATATCTCAAGAAATCTTGATAATATCGTCTCAATTCAACACAACATTTCATCTTTCATCGATCTTGGATACACATCACATTTGAGCACAATTTATGGAACCACGATTGCAATCAAGATCTCATCACAGTCACTATTACATCATTCTGATCTGCATTATCTCATCTCAATCATCAATCTCGATATTGTAGTAAGTTTCATCAACCTCAATATCGTAACGAGTCTGTTCCCACGTCCATTCCGATCATTTTCTTGAATTGGATGAAAGGAACCCATTTCTGCTGTTTCACTATTAATCTGTATTGTCTAAACACACATTCATTGGTCTATAGCAATAGCATCAAGAATCTAAGAGTTACATCTCTCCCTATCTTCCACCGAGATCTTCACTACACACCCATCTATCTATTTCTTGAATCGTCACCATATTCATTCTTCACACCGCATTGCCCCATGACTTCATCTCCATTATCTCCATACCACAAGATCTCATTCATCGATGAACACTCTATCTTATATCTCATCTCAAGGATAAATTGTATGGTTGTTAGGATGGACTAGTATACTCACTACATTATCTTTTTGTAACCGCGTGCGAATTGACGTGAGACCGAGATGTCGAAGCTTGTGATGTTAGGTTATGGATATTTGTCTTATTTTCGAATCGCAATTTAATCTCAAGATCTATTTTAGTTGGCTATTTAAGCAATTCCTCAAATAGTTTAAAATACTTGTATCTTACTGAAGATATCAAACAAATATATTAGATTTGCCGTTATAATCCTCAGTATATTCCAAAACCACCAAAGAAGAGTTTTTCTTACTTTATAAGAGAAACTAAAGATTTATTTTTTTTATTTTTTTCATTTAAATCATAAACTTCCTATTTCAAAACATAGAACTAGTATGCTTAGAATCATATCTCTTTCCTATAAATCTATTTTTTTTAGTAAGATCTTCGAATACCTAGGTACTTTATTTACAAAGTTAAGTGTAATTATAATTATAGCTACTAAGGTAGATACGTACTTATTTATCTCTCTTAATCTTATTCGATCGAACGCTTCTTATATATTTATATATTTATATACATATATGTATATCTTGAATTCAATAGATGAGTTAACGGGATAGTTTCTGAGTTCATTATAATCTATCTAGCTATTAGCTATTAGCTATTAGCTACTATCTATTATTCACTTATTAAATATTAACGACTTTCCTTCTTGTTTATATTGAATATACTATCTAATAACATATTATAAGAGGATTATAAAAGCATTGTTATATAGCCTCGAGATATAGTATAGTATAGATATACCGAGCAATCTGATATCTAATCATCTCCCGCCTCCTACCTTTCATTTTCCTTTTATCTTCCCTTTCCACCTTCTATATTCCTATTCATCTCAATAGAAATCCTCATCTCATTCTATTCATTCCCCTCCTTATATTATTCATCCTCGTATACTCAATCCTATCACTAGAGCTAGATTCGTATTTATATTCCCCAATTCAGCTTTCTTTCTATCTTTATAATAAATTAAGAGGAGTAGTAAGAATAAATAAATAATTATATACAGCTATTTATTGATTTCAAAAATCATATTAAAAATAAGTATTCTATCCTATTTATATAAATATAAATAAAATATTCAAAATTCTTAAAAATAATCAAGATTTCATATATAGCTTTGTTATATAATGAAATATTTAAAATTAATAATCCTTTTGATTTTAAAATATAAGATTTTTTTAGAGAAAGAAAGAAATAAATAAATAAATAAATAAATAAATAAATAAATAAATAAATAAATAAATAAATAAATAAATAAATAAATAAATAAATAAATAAATAAATAAATAAATAAATAAATAAATAAATAATCGAAATAGTAAGAAGTCTATAGTATTTTAATTTAAGGTTTATATATATATAAATATATAGGTATATAGATGTATATATATTTTATTTTATTTTTAATAAATTATTTTTATATTCTATAACTGAGAGGTGATTTATTCTTATAACTTTTAGATTCTATATATATATATTCTAATGTTATTTATTTATGAAGTTATTAAACTTATCTTTATTCTTATTTTCCTCTTCTATATCTTCTTTAATTCAAAAATTATCTGAAAGTTTAATTACTCTTTATTTATTTATTAAGTTATTAAACTTATCTTTATTTTTATTTCTCTTTCTTATATCTTCTTTAATTTGAAAATCATTCGAAAGTTTCATTATTCGAAAATTAAACTATCGTTTTTATTAAATATATATATATATCTTTTGAATATATATAGTATAGTTCTATATTTATATAATCTATTATAATTAGATCGATTTAATAGGAGTAAAATCAAATAAGGAATATAAAAAAGACCTTTTTTAAAGGAATAACTAAATTGGAAAGAGATTTATAAGAGGTTAGTAAGAGTAAAAAACTAAATTAATATAAAAGAAGTATAAAATAAGGTCGTTTTTTCTTAAATATAGAATAAGAAAGTAAATATAATATAGATATTTATTAAATATCATATATTAAATTGCTTATATAATTAATTTAGTTGTTAATTAGAGCCAGCTTCTCTAAATAGACTGAATATTAGTCTATTTCCTCTTATTTTTCAATATCTATATACTAGCTCATAATCTTTAATAATTTCTATATATATATATATTTTTTCTCTTTTGATATTCGAATTTTCAAGATGAAGTGAGAATATTAGATATGGTTTTCTTTTTTCGTAGTTCTATTTCTATAGTAATTAATCTATTTGAATATTTAAATATTTTCATTTTTTATTTTCTTTTTTGTTTGTAATTTTTGAATAGAGAGAGAGAGAGAGAGAGAGAGAGAGAGAGAGAGAATTATTCTTTTTATCTTATCTTATCTTATTTTGTTTTGTCTCTTAAGGAGTAGAAAATTTACCTTGTTACTTGAATAATTCATTTTTCGATTTCTTTATTTCATTTCATTTTATCTCTTTATATGTTATATATAGTAACAACTATTCTAAATTTTTCTTATAACTTTTAAATAAATAGAAATAAGACTATTCTTTTTATTTTATTTTATTTTTTAAGAAATAAGAGATTTTTTTATCTATATGAAATTTAAATGATTAGAACTTATAGAGTATTAGTAGATAATATATCATCTTGTATGTATATAGCTAGTAGAATATTTATATTATATATAGAAATAACTATTCTATATTTCCAGGAGATAAAATTCTTCCACGCGTTCCGACTTTCTAAACTAACAAGTGGTAGTAGATTTTAAAATATATCAATGCATCACATCATCTATATCCGAGTTGTATAAATCAAAATCTCTTTTTGACTTGCTTTGAATTTCCGTAAAGAATAGAGTTAAAACCCAAGACTATAAACTTGTAGACATAAATAGACTCTAGCAGGTCGTCTCTTTCGAATCTTCAATTCTCCGCTATATAATACATAACCACAAAACTCGCGGCATGCGAAAGCGTCGACCGCTGCGGTTTTGTATATACAGGTATATTTCTCAGATCGAAATCGGAATGTCTTTTAATCGGGAGAGAGGCATGTATGGTGTATATATACACCCTGGGAGATCGGGAGATGAAACATCTTCCATACAGTATTGAAGCGATTGTGCGTCTCGTCATCTGCTATTTCTTTGGTCGCTAGTTGTTCTCCTACTGGATCTTCTGGAAGCTGGATTTGTGTCTCGGCTGTTTTGGTTTCTGGATGTGTATGTAGGTATGGAAAGTGACTTCAAAGTCCTCAAGAACTTGGACTGAGATATAGACACTCTCTAAGATAGTAGAGAAATTCATCGGACCTCGTGGTCTAGTTGTAGAGAATGGAATATCACTAGATAAACTTTATTCATGAGGATCCCGACTGTACAGCTTGAGCAGTAAATTTGTTAACTTTCTGATTACAAAGGTAAATCAAGGATGGAATATCTGGTTTATCTAATAACTTGAGGTTCGGGTGAGCCATCAATCTACTTTCCTATTATCCCCCCTTAGAGTATTCAATAGTTTGAACTTTAGTTCAATAATATAAGGGTTTGAATATCTAAAAGCAATTAGAAGTTTGAAAATCGTTCAATATTCTAATCAAATATAATATCTCAAATAACTTGAATATTCTGATTGATTTAGAGATTTGTTAATCTTTTTCGTTGGACTACAGTCTGGATTACTGAACACTCTATCCCCCTCTTCGTTGTAAATGGAATCAAGACGGAAGGGAGATATTCGCCACTACTTGTTTATAACAAAAGATATCTCCATACCAAGAAAAAAATGTCTTGATTTGAATCATCTTCAAAGATAGATCAAATTCACATTCCCATCATACCCTCCCCATCCCTCATGCTCCCCCAAAAAGCAAAAAGATTGCAATCCTCTAATCCCAGCTTCAAACTAGGTATGGAAGAGAAGAATGTTCTATTTATGAGAACCTTCTAATAGGAATCGAACCAATATCTCCGGAATCAAAATCCGACGTGCTAACCATTACACCATAGAAGGATTGCGTGTTTGATGTAATGGAGTGGTTTATTTGCATCTATATTGTTGTGGTGGGCGACGCATTGAAGAGATTTTCTGCGGAGTGGGGCGGGGTGGAGGGCGAAAGGACCTTTCTTTGAGGGGCGCAAATGAATGGCTTGTACCCGCGACTAAGAACAAAACAGGGATGAGGGTCATTGCAGGAGTTGAATCGGAACATTCAGTCGTAATCGAATGTTCGACGTTGGCACTACCATGAAGAAAATGTTGTACATAATTTTTGCCCCCGTCACAATTGTAACGAAAAATGATCGATAAACCAAACTATGGTTTTGTAAGGTATGTCCGAAATACTCTTTAAGAAACGCATCATCATTTTTCAAACGAATCCTCTTCATAAAATTTTCGTCGAAAACTTCCAAAGTCTTCAAGAATATATACTACTCAGGTAGTCTGGGTAGGGATATTCAATGTACAGACTGACAGGCTCGATGGAACTTGAGTCTCAAAGTCTCAAAGAAACACCATATATATATATATTCATATATTGAACCCAGGATTCCAAAGCATTTGAAAACTTTTGGTTGAATACAGAAATTGAAAGCTTCCAATTGTCGGAGTTCACTGGAGACTATTGAAAGCTCTTGATTGTTGGATTGTGTGTTAAAATATCGAGAGCTTTCAATCATCGGGTTGCATGTCAAACTATTGATATGTACCTTCTGATTGCCGGACTATATCCTAAACTATTGGAAGCTTTTGATTGCTGAATTGTATTTCAAACTATTGAAATCCCTGTTGAGTATGGCCTTCCAGCACCACAATTATCTTCCTCGAAGCTATCTCGGTAGTCTATCAAGCGTCGAAAATCCGTACATCTCAAGCGCAGCAGGAAATGCTTGGATAGGGATACGTATAGAGGAAGTTGGAACCATCATATCCGGTAAATGATACTAGAAGAGCGATGGGAGAACCCATGAAGTGCGTGCGAGTGCGAGAGGCTCAAAGTACATGCTGTGATAGAATAATGCTGTACTTGTCATAGCGATCAAACAGAAAGAGCAATATTTCCCTTGAAAGCCATACATTGATGTAGGAAGTTTGGTTCCGCTGGCACAGTTACTGAAAGTGTGTCAACTTGCCCTGCGACTAACAGCGTGTAGTTGAGAGTTTCTGAATCGTATTTGACATTGATTGAAGGGGTTTCAATTATTGTAAAGATTCAAGCTCCCCGAAGGTTATTTATGACCAAGACAAACATGCCGTTGAAACGATTTTGCATCTGGAGAAGGTCAATGGACAGAGTAATAATGTTGCCAGTATGATGGATGTATCGTAGGGACAGATGTAGAGACAAACCGAGGAAATGACACAATCCCGCCTTATCACCGAAATGTGGGGTAAGCTTATAGCTATCAAACCCCCACCCCTCCACCTCCATTCATACTATTAATCATCCATCTCCCCTCTCTTTTGCCTTATCTCTGACTCGTTTCTAACTGTCCTTTTCTCAATTGATCTATAGATATATCTTCTGCAATTCTACTACGTATGCCAACTCTCCCAAGACTATACTTAGTCCTACCAACTCTTAAATCCTTCTTCAAACATCCATCTCGTTATCAATCTCCTCTTCCACAACTCTACAAACGAACCATGTCCTCCGCAATGTCCAAACGTCTCGAGGGTAAAACCATTGTTATAACTGGTGCCTCATCTGGAATTGGCAGAAGTACCGCTTTAGAATTTGCGAGAACTTCTCCTAAAGATTTGAGATTGATCTTGACAGCTAGAAGAATTGATGTTTTGGAAGAAGTAAAGAAGGATATCGAGAAGGAATGTGGTGAGGGGGTTAAAGTTTTAGCTGTGAAATTGGATGTTAGTAAACCTGAGGAGGTAAAAGGATTTGTTGGTGGATTACCGGAAGAATGGAGGGAGATCGATGTTTTGGTCAATAATGCGTAAGTGTTTCTTAACTTTGAGGGAAGGGAAACTAACTCTTTAATTCAGTGGTCTAGTCAAAGGTGTAGCACAAGCTCCATCTATCGCCGAAGAAGATATCAACATCATGTTCGCAACAAACGTAACTGGTCTTATCAACATGACTCAAGCTGTCCTCCCAATTTTCAAAGCGAGACCAGATGGTGGAAAGGGCGATATTATAAACATTGGCAGTATTGCAGGAAGAGAACCATACCAGGGAGGAAGTATCTATTGTGCCACTAAAGCAGCCATTAGAAGTTTTGGAGATTCGCTGAGAAGAGAATTGATCGCTACAAGGATAAGAGTCATTGAAATCGATCCTGGACAAGTCGAGACCGAATTCAGTGTCGTTCGATTTTACGGCGATAAAAAGAAGGCAGATGCTGTCTATGCCGGATGTGAACCATTGACTCCGGATGACATCGCTGAAGTTATTGTTTTTGCAGCCGGAAGAAGAGAGAATGTCGTTCTTGCCGATACTTTAATTTTCCCAAATCACCAGGTATGTTTGTAATTCTTTTGGTGCGAATACAGGAACTAATAGAGGTATTGGCAGGCTGCTGCCACAGTAATGCATAAGAAGTCATAAACTGACCATCCATAGGCTGGTGCTGGAGGTGCAATGTATAAGAAGAGCTAAGGCATTCTGTTTGTGCATAGAAAATGTATACCCTACGATAGAAGCGAGAATGAGTTTTACAATGCATAAAATAGATATCATATTCTTTTATTCCAAAATTCAAAAGCCTGTACTCCTGTTCTGGAAACCAAGTGAAGCTTGTGTCATCAAAGGTTTCTCCGTCGCCTTTTCATTTCATTTCATTACTTTCATTGTCTGGTCAAGTAAAGAGTTCTTATCTATCTATTCACTGCTCTATAAACATTTTACATTGTCTGCAAGTGCTATATTGAGCCTATAAATGCGGAATCAGAAAATTCTTAATCTTGGCCTTGATCTCGGATGGCTTCACATTAGGAAGTCTCGCTCAACTGTGGTATTTTCTTAAGTATTAAGTTTGGGTTTTCATCATAACTACAAACATAATCATTGGAGATAAATACCCTCTTGTAAAACCAGAAAATATTCATACATTCATTCAATCCAACCATGTACCCACTTCTCAACCCAGTCTCCCTCAATACCTTTCAACCTATGCAATTTCCCACTTGCCTGTACTGTTTTCTTATTCTCCAAGATACTCGTACCTCTTCCCTTTGCCAATCCTTCATAAAAGGACAATAGTTTGATAGCCGGGTTCTTTTCCAACATTTCTTCAAAATCAATCTTTGAATGTAAATCCTCGGCGTCTTTTCGAACACGCTCAATCCATTTCGCAAAAGGTACAGGAGTAATTTTGTTTTCTTGCCCTACTGTAGCGGTCTCAATAATCCTAGGTAATAATGACTTCCACGGAACGAGAACAGGATTGACGGGATGATAAACTTTGGCACCGTGGTTGTGGTCATTTCTCTGAGACAATACAAGTTCCACAAGTATATCAGCGATGAGATCAATAGGCACCCAGTCAACTTCGCTACGGTCGGTTGAATCAAGTGATTCGGGTATAATACTAAGATGTATAGAGCTAAGCACGAGACTTGGAAACCACTCATGTTTGTTCCAGATTCCGGTAGTGGAGACCGGACCTGCGATTTGTCCTACGCGAGCTATGCTAATGGATACATGGGAAAATTTATCTGCGGCATAGGCAAGGAGGTTTTCGGCGATGAATTTTGATTCCGAGTAGCCCATTGGAAGAGATGCTGATGTATCTGTGATTACGCTTTCGGGGACATCTCCTGAAAAATTACCGACGGAGCTAAGGGATGAGAAGAACATTAGAGAAGGTGTTTGAGATGCGGTAGCTGCAAATTCAAGCAAGTTGATGACGCCTTTGATGTTGGGATGGAAAGACGATAGTGGAATGTTGAAATTTACAGGCCATGCATTGTGGATTATATGTGTTGCGGAGGCTTTGACCTTTTCGAATATTTCGGGCTCGAGACCTAATCGTTCTTCTGAGAGATTGGCTTGGAGAAATGTGACGCGATTTGAAGGGAATTCGGTAGGAAGGCCGTGAGCTTTACTTCGTTTGATTTGTGATTGTTCCCCGGCAGTTCTATTGAGACACAAAACGTGCGAAACGGCGCTTGATGAGAGAAGAGTTTGTAATATGTATGATCCTAGTGTACCGGTGGAGCCTGTGAGGACGAAAATCTTTTCTTCTGATGAAGTGCCATCTGCGTCTTTTACACCGTTCAAGTGCGTCTGGTTATCTGGGGGAGCGATCTCATCTAAGATAGCCTTGTATTCAACCAAGATATCATGAATACCTTGCTCTCTAGACTTACTATCCGAAGACTTCTCCGCTTCGTGGAGCGAAGAAAGCTGGATTATCGCCTCGGCAAGAGATTTAACCGAAGGATTGGTATACAGTGTAGTAATTTCCAATTCCGGGATCGCAAAAGTGTTTTTCAATATTCTGGTCAATCGAAGGGTTTGTAAAGAATCCAACATTCCTCGAATGAATAAGTCGTCCTCATCCTGAAATGTGATGCTTCCTATAAGCTGGGAAATATTATCGTGGATGAATCGACTTATGGAGATACTGTCATTCATATCTATTTTAAGCTTTTCAATTTCGGGTGCTGAAAGGTTTAGTGAAGTTGAGCTCGACATTTTATCCGCGTCGGCATAAAGATTGTCGATTTCTTTCGAGTACAAATCAAGTGTTGGTTGTCTCTGAACCATCCCCTTCCCTGATCTTCCCATAGGTTTATCCGGACTAGTGAAGAAGACATGAGATTTAGCAACTTTGGCATGGCGAGGACATTCCTGATTTGCTTGCTGAATAGTCGGCCATATACGTTCGATTGCCTTTGCTCGTTCCACAGTAGAAAGTGCTTGGGGAGACATCAATTCAATCAACAACGCGGTTTGGAATCGGTGCGTACCAATGACAAGCGCAGCTCGTACTTCAGGATGATGTGATATTTGTTGTTCCATACTGACAGGATTCGTTTTTTCGCCAGTTAGAAGGACAATAATATCATCGCTTCGTCCGGAATATAACCACAGATCTGGAATTGAAGGATGTGGAGCATATAGATCGTGAGTTTCCCATTGATTCAGTGATGGAAACACGGAGAAAATAGGTTGTACTTTCTCAGGATCCGTATTGCGAATGAGAACCGCTTCATAACGGTTTTCGGAATGTGATCTTAATTCAATCCCAGCGTTGGGATGGAAATGGAAATATTTCCAATCTTCAGATGGCCATTTATCGCTTGGGAAGACGGCCGGGTACGCACCGCTTTCTGTAGATCCTATAATCATGGATAGTTTGAGTCGCTTGGAGATCTTGTCTCCTGTGGCTTGTGAGACGTCGCCACCGCCGTAGAGAAGTACGTCGATATTTTTGACGAGAAAGTCTAGCATTTCTGGGTTTTTACCAACTTCTTCGACGAATGGTGGAGCGAGAAGAACGCTACCTGCTTTCACGTGCTTGAGTGCTTCGAGTACGATTTGTGTCGAGAGGGGCACGCTGGATAGGGGGTAGATGAGAGGTGTCTGGTTGAATACTGCATTTAAGAGTGTCATGAATATTCCGCCTGCCTGTAATTGATAAATCAGCTCTCAAAATTGTTATAAACGCAAAAGAGCTGTTCATTTTATAGTCTATAATCTGCAGTCTGTACTCTTCCTCTTGATGAGGGCAAGCCCCCAAGCCCCCATGGCTCGCTGCCGCTCGAATACCCCCCAGCACATGTTTATCTTTGGTATCTATCTGTCTCATTGTATCGATCCCTTTCATTGCTAAGCAAACAATCAACGAAACAAGCAACTCACATGAAAAGGCGGTAATGTATTCAAAAGTCTCGTCCTGCAAAAACAACAATCAGATCACTCTCAACCACACAATAAAAGATACTTACGAAGTCCACAACGCAGTTTGATTCGTATAACCATCCGGAGGAGCAATCGCAAGCCAATCACTCCAACTAGCTACCCACTCATGGTTCCACACTATAGGCTTCGGAAACCCCGTGGTTCCAGAAGTATGTAGAACGACCAATGGTTCTTTTCGTGCTTGTTCGAATGTTTTGTTAAAGGGATAGTGAGGGTAAATGTTATCGAGCAATTCGTCCACATCTGGACACTCGATTGCTCGGGCGCCGGTGGCTTCGATGATTGAGTGTGTCATGGGGAGAACGGGGTTAACTGTGATGAGGACTTTACACTCCAGAATCTTGAAGAGATTCGCATGGGCTGGTATACTGTTTCGCGGGGAACTGAAGAACATCTATCCTCACTAATATTAGAGAAGTCCCATGACCAAAGCTGTAAGTTGTATATAACATGCCTTATACCCCGCTTTCACAGCAGCCAACATCAGCGCATTGTACCGGAAATCGTTCGGACCAATATAAGCTAAAGTAGGAAAGTTTTCCGCAGGACCAAGACTATCGTGCAGCCAATGAGCGAGACCATTGATTGCATTTGCAAAGTCAGCATAGCTGATCTTGCGGTATCCACACTCGTAGCTGGTGGCGGATCGTGGGACTTCGGCGTAGATGGTGCCGGGTCGAACTTTTGCTAAACCGTCGACAATGTTATTGAGGAGTTGCTTGCGACGGATGGGTTTTAAGCTGGTTTCTTCGAATAGAATGGATGCCATGTTCTTAGGTTTGTGGAGCCGAGGAACAAAATAAGACAGGGAAAGACTTGTGAATAGGAGTCGGTGATATTTAAAATGAGGAATCAGTGGACATGTAAGTAACAGTGTTTGAAGACTGATCAGTAGAAAGAGATGAAAGTTCCTCTCTGAAGAAACATGTAAGAATCAAGGAACAAGTATACACTAATAATACAGCAAAGTCATGTATACCCAGGAGAGCCTGACGCGAGATGTTTGTGCCGTCAAACCATGACCCATCTTGCTACATATGTATGTTATAAATTCGATGCTATAATGCTTGATTATACGGATATGATCTTCCATTTACAAGGAGATATGTATATATGTGTGTATGCACTTGAATTTCGGGGCGAGCCAGCTCGTCAGTGTTTCGGAGCGCCTAATACTTTCTATTATTTTATAATATTTTCATCGTTATTCTTATTATTCTTATTATTCTTATTATTCTTATTATTCTTATTATTCTTATTATTCTTATTATTCTTATTATTCTTATTATTCTTATTATTCTTATTATTCTTATTATTCTTATTATTCTTATTATTCTTATTATTCTTATTATTCTTATTATTCTTATTATTCTTATTATTCTTATTATTCTTATTATTCTTATTATTCTTATGATTTAATAAAAATAATAGAAATAATAGAAATAATAGAGATTCTCTTTTATTATTTTTTCTAGATTCTAATTTAGATTATTTAAATAACTTAGATAATTTAGATTATTCAAATAACTTAGATGATTTAGATGATTTAGATGATTTAGATGATTTAGATGATTTAGATGATTTAGATGATTTAGATGATTTAGATGATTTAGATGATTTAGATGATTTAGATGATTTAGATGATTTAGATGATTTAGATGATTTAGATGATTTAGATGATTTAGATAATTTAGATAATTTAGATAATTTAAATAATTTAAATAATTTAAATAATTTAGATTAATTAAATAATTTAAACTAATTAAGAGTTTAAGAACTAATCTCTATGTATTAAATATAATAATAATAATAATAATAATGATAATAATAATAAGCTTTTAGTAAGTTATTAATAAGTCTTTACTATTAAAGAATTAAAGATAAATTTTATTCTTTGTTTTTTAAATTCTTTATTTTTTAATTCTTTATATAATTAATTTCATAATAAAGAATATTATATAACTACTATATAATTATATACAATCTGAATTTCTAAGTATAAAAAATATAATCAATATACGCTATATAAAAATTCCATAAAATCCAACGCATAAGTTTCTTTTGCTATACTCCGAAATACACTTTTGACAATATTAACTTTTCAAATCTTACTGCGATAAAGAATCTGATATCCTCCAACAATAATCATTTTATGAGGATATACAGAGGTGGTTCTTCTTCTAGTCCAACAGTTGTACTCCGTGAATACGGGTGGTTAGTATATCTAGCAGACCTAAGATATCACTTCTGTAGTGATGAGGCACAAGATGGTTTATTAGTGTCAGTAACCCTATCCGCATAATGGGGCTATGCGGCACCAACAGTCGGATGTATAAGACCACGTCATGTGCGAGGAAAGAACTGTTGGTCGCGAAAATCAAGACTCTGTACCACGTATAGTAATACTCGATAGGTAATGCGAAATAAGTCGCATACTAACATCCGAAGATATAATCTTAACTTTTCAACATCGCAATGCCCTGTAGTAGCAAAGTTAATACCTATATACAAAAAAAATGTAATACTCGATAGGTAATGCGAAATAAGTCGCATACTAACATCCGAAGATATAATCTTAACTTTTCAACATCGCAATGCCCTGTAGTAGCAAAGTTAATACCTATATACAAAAAAAATGTTAGTATAAATCCCTATACTAATATTTAATATATACATTACAGAATTCAAACTTTTTTCATCCTTAACAAAATATATATTTTATTAACTACAAATCTTTCCTATTCAAAATGAGAATTGTTTATTATTGATATTTTTAAAAAATTAAAAGAAAATAAAGGCCCTTAGAAAAGATGGATGGAAGGAGAGCGAGTGTAAAAGCTAGGAGGAGAAGGGGAATGAGCGGGGGGGCTAGGAGGGGATGGGGAGCGAGTGTAGGAGCTAAAGAGTAAAAACCGGTATTAGCCGAAAGTCTAAAGGGAAGTCTGTTCATAAATCACTTACTTCACTTTCAATCTATTCTTTAATCAAAAGCTTTATTATTATACTATACAGTACAGAATGTATTGTTTAAATAGAAATATCATTTAACTTTAATATATATAGTTTTATATTTATCACGGAGGTAATAGCTATATCTAATGATCACTTTGATCTGGGAATAGATATATAGAATAATAATAAACTAGATTGACTTGAGGTATAATTTTAATAATTATATCTACTTTATATACTCTAATTAGGCGAGGTATTTATTTAATTAGATATATAGGGTATACAAATGAAATAAATGAAATAGTATTAGTAATTATAGGAGTAAATATTCTGAAGGAGTATTGAGATTAGTATTTATAAGGTTATACTATACAATAAATTCCGTGACATACCCTTCAAATCGCTAGGTGCTTTGATGGTTATATTGAATGATTTGTATAATAAATAAAGGAAAATTTTTAGGTAGTGAGTGGTATAAGTATTAGTAAATACTTTATTTGGATAGTTGCTACGAAATTATTTGTTAAGTAGGTTTATTTATTAAACAAATGAGTATGAGGTGTATAAATATATAGAGTTTTTTATAAAAAAAAAAAGTGAGTTATATTGTTAATCCGGGTAATCTATAAGAGAATGATGATATTGGAGTAAAGGAATTAATTTTTCAAATTGATGTATATTAAAAGTCCTAAATTATGTTGATCATTATTAACTGGGTGTTTATATCAATTAATTTGATTGATTTGTATATATAATACTTTTATAGTAGTAATAGAATTAAATAAAAATTAATAGATTTTTTGAAAAAATATAGTAAATTGAAATGATTATAAAAGAAAGATAGTTCCCCTTTTTTAATCTTTATATTTAATAATTCAATATATTCTTTAAATATATTTTCTTTTATCAAAAAATCCTTTAATTTTATTAATATTTCTAATCGATATATTATTGTCTCCCTGTATAATATATCGAAGGGTGATATTTGATTTGGTGAATCTAGTGTTCAACGTGCTTCTAATTAATTATTATCTTTAACTGAATTATTATTTCTAGTTAAGATTTTATTATCTTCCAATAAAAAATCTTTATAAATAAGATTTTCTTTTAATAAATTTCAATAAAATTCTGATAATAATTTTTTAAAAAAAATTAAAGCTATTTGCGATTACTAGGTTGAAGTAAACAAATATTGTATAATAATTATTTCTATAAATTATAGTAATCTCTTTATCGATAATAAAAATAAATATCATTTTTCTGATCTTTCTTCCAATAACAAGAGTTCTTTATTGAAAACATTTTTCTTTTTAAATAAATTTATTTCTATATCTAAATTAAGTAAGCTCCGGGTATCTATTTACAAAGCTTATAATAAGTATAAATGAAAAAGTCCTAAATATAATTTTAGAAATAAGAGTATATAAAATTCTATTTTCTATATAAAATATATTCATTCTTTTCTTTTTGATTATTATAAGAAGCATGGTAAATATTTTAAATAAAAAAATGCTTTTTCTTTTTGATATTGAAAGTATACTATATATACTTATATACCTTTTTTGATATATTTGAAATCTTTAATTATCCAGTTATTAAAACTTTGTAATCCTAAATTCATTGTATTTCCTGGAAAGATATATTCTAATCTTTTTATTTTATTATAATTTATTAATATATTCTTTAAAGAACTATTCCAAATCAAAAATCGGTTTGTATTGTAATAATAGTTATATTAATAATAATTAAAAAGAATAATGAGTTTATTAATCTTAATTCTCTTTTATTATTAATACAAGTTATATTTTCTTTTTCTATTTAATTATTATGATTATCTATCTATCTACTCCTTTTATCAAAATTATTATCTTTTTTTCCGATTAAGAAATAAAGACTCTTTCCTATTCCTAAATCCTTTATAACTAAATATACAAAAATCAAAGTATATATTTTTATAACAAATTTAAAGATTTAATTGTAATTTATTTGTTTTATTTTAAAAAATAAAGATAAGATAATATTTAATATCGATAATAATAATGATTTTGATAATGAATATAATACTGTTAATAAGAATGATATAATTAATTCTAATAATAATCTAATTAATAAAAGAAAATAGCTTGATTTAATACAATTTGATATTGAATATATTAAAAAGAAGTATAAATTGGAAGGAAAAACTCTTATTTAATTCTGTTAATTCTAATATTTATATCTTATAAATTCAAAAGGGATATAAAATAATTAAACTTTTATTATAATAAATTATTAATTAATCTATTTATTATTATCTTTATTATAGGCAAATATATAAAATGGAAACTTTTCTTTAAATATTCCTGATATAGCTATATATTCTGTATATCAATATGTCTTAGTTTAATAATAATTTTTTTGTTTTCTTTTATTATTAATCTAATTATTTGTTGGTTATTATAGAAAATCGTGATTAGTTGTTTAATTATAAGATTAATTTTTTTAAAGAATTATAGTATAATTAATATTTCTTTTAATATATACTCAATATTAAGTAATTTAGCTTTGATGGTAGATATAGTTACTATATTTTGCTTTAAAGCTTTTTATACTATTAATCTACCAAATAATAAGATTACAAAACTTTAAAATAATTTTTATAATTCCTTATCATTAACAAATAAAATGTCTAAAAAGAATAAAAATTATAGAATCTATTCTCAACTATATCCAATTGAATAATATCTTGTATTCCAGAAATACTATATATAATAATCAACTGCTTTTATATAATCCGGAAATGAGTTAGTTAGAAAGTAATTGAATTACAAAGTTGTAAATATAATATCTGTTCTAACTGTGATTATAGTATATAATACTGATTTTATTTTTTCTTAATAAATTTGTATAAATATAATAATTATATTTTTATTATATTTTATAAATTTTATTATTAATAAAAGAATATATATATTACCATTATTGAGATTAAACTTTTTTATAATCTTTTTAATATAAATATTATATACTAATCAAAGTTTTCCCATTTTCCGATTATAAATGATTTGGATACCCAAAAACTATTTTGTATTGCTTAGATCTCTTAGTTTATAGGTAATTTTGATATTAGAGATAATACTATCAATTATTGATATATTCTTATAATAATATATAATCTGTATATCATCCACAAAGAATAATATCAAAATAATTTAATCTAGATTTGTGAAAAGATAAAATTCCTCTTTATATTGATTTAGATTTAGATTTTTAAATATCTTACTAAAATCCTTAAATTATAATACAAAAGAATCTCGAAAACTATATAATACACAATCAAGAACTATATATTTATTTGATTCCTTAAATCCATCTAATAAATAGCAAATTACAAATATATCTAATAAATCCTTATAAATATTAATAAATGTATTAACGATATTAAATTGTTTTATTTCCAGATTATATTTTATTATTAATATTATTATAATTCTAAATAATTTTCTAGTAAGTATTATAATATAAATTGACTCGATTATATCTTTCACTTAAAGATTATTATAAATAACTAATTTCATTTAATATTATATTAAGAATTCCTATTTATTATATTTATATATAAATACTCATTACAATAATATAGAGGCAATTAATGTGTTTTGTATATTAATTTCATACCATATTTTATAATTTTTTAGATTATTAATCTCAATCTTATATTTATATTTAAATTATTTTTTCAAGAAGTAATCTTTGAGTTAGTAATAATATTAAAATAATTTAAATAAGCCTGATAGATACAAGTTGAATAGCTCTTCTAGAGCTCCTTTCTTAAGTATATTAGAAAGGTTTGGTTTTGTTTATACAATAAAGGCGATTATGTTATATATAATAATAAATGAATAGATATTCCCCTATATATCTATATTTGAATAACTAAACCAAAATATTAAATGGAAATCTTCAATACAGAAATTATTTTCTAATAATAAATTTATAATAAAAATATTTATAAATATATAATTACTTATAAAGAGATTGTTTTATAGTTTTTTTTGTTATCAGGTTTGATAATAATAATTTATAGATATATTAATATCAGAAATTATATTACTAAAATCAAAAAACTGATATTTAAATAAATTGAGAGTTAAGCAAGAAATTTCGATTTTTATAATCCTTTATTTTTTAAATTCTCAATCAGGAAAAAATAGAATTTTATTTTTCTTAAATTAATTGATTATGTATATCGGAAAAGATAATCTTTCTAGTAATATTATTTCCTTTATAATATAGATGTTTATAGTATTAATAGGATAAATATCTGAATTGCTTTTATACTTTCTGTGTATAATTTGAATAATACTATTAGTGTATTCATATTTCATATTTTCAGATTGATTATTATGGTTGTTCAATGTTGGAGTAGAATTTATAGACTCCTGTAATTGATTAGTGATAATTGTTTATTCTTGAAATCGGTTTTTTGTCTTTAAAATCTCTTTAGAGTGTAAAACCTTATATATACTACTACTTACAGTATTTCTATAGTATTTCTGTATAAGCTTTTACTCTTCAAAAACACCCCTGAATTCTATTTGTATTAAAATATATCTGAAATATACATAATAGTATTATCAAGGTACGGGTAAAGACTTATATTGTACCATAAGAATAAAAGAGCTATAGAAGAATAAAGCCCTACTTATAAAAAGTAGGACATGCTAGTATACTATACCTAAAACATAAAGACAATTACAAATTATATAATTGGCATTGTGATAATACCCCCTGCTTAAAATAATCGATTTATGATTACAATATTAATTAATTTTTTAGAAAACAAAATAATATTAAAATACTCTAATTTCTATTATTAAATTAAAATAAACTTTCTTAAAAGTAATAATTAATTATTAGAGCTTTTTAGGTTTATCTCAGTCTCAATTCGGGAATATACTTGATATAAATATTAGCAAGGGATTAGAAATAATAAATCTTTTAAAGCTTATTTAAATAAATAGTTCTAGCTTATCTGAATTTGTTAAATGAAAAGTGATGATTGTGTCTTCTTAACCGCAAAGATCTTCAGTGGGTTGCTAAGATGCTGGGTAATATTTCCATTTAACTTGGTAATAAAATCTATTTTTGTTATAATAGTCAAATAGTTTATTAAATTTCTATCATTCAATTTCCTTATTCGTTTCATTATCTCTTTCTAGAATACAATCTTAGTTTTAATAGAATTCAGTTTTGTTAATTGCTTTTTAATTGGTTAGTTTAGATGAATAGTGGAGTAATCGGAGTAATGAGTTATAGAATATTGAAAAAATCTTAAAACTAATGGAGAGCTAAAATAGACAGACTTATTTATAAACTTTTAGAATCTTATAAAAACCATTTTATTTATTATTATCTTTTTTTATTAAATAATTGATTTTTATATTTTTAGTATTAACCTATACTTTATTATCTTCTTTGTATAGAGGGATATCGATATAAATCTTATTAGCATAATCTTTATATTTTTGAATAAATTGAATAATTAAAACTTTTAATTTTATTAGAATAATATCAAATCAATCCACAATTTTATTAGTCTTTAGAAACTTATATTTATATTGATATAATAAATTTGAAAAAATAAATAAAAAAAGCTTAATATCAAAGTATGGATAAAAACTGTAGTTAATAAAGAATGGGGATATACTGATAGTTTCTGAAATAATATTATTAAGTGCAAATTCTGTAAATGGGAGCTAATTGTATCAGTCATCTTAATAAAAGTTTATAAAAGTTTGAAGATATTATTTTACTATAATATTAATCCTTTTTGTTTGTTCATCAAACTCGAGGTAAAATGAAAAGGATTATTTCAAAATGATCAATAAATATTTGGATAAATACTTCCAGAATTCTAATATAAATTATAAATTTCTATTGGATATTATATTATCAGATATACTATATAAGCAATAGACTTTTTCGATAAATCAATTAATAAGCTTTTTTGCAAATAGTCCTATAACTAAAATGAAATAATATATTTTCATTAGACGGCAGATAACTATAATAATATGTTAATGCTTTTTGTTATAGTGTTTGCTAATTGATAGCAATATAATATAGTTAATGAAGATATTGGATCAGGGGTGGAATAGTACTAGTAGGGGTTCTAGGAATCCGGGTGTAGCAAGATGGGAGACTTTGATTTGAAAACAGAGTTGATAGGTTTATATATAAATTTCGATTTCCTTTGATATATTAAACTATCAATATATACAGGAAACAAGATCAATAGTTTTAATTCAACTGGGATATCCTGTTGAATCAGTAAAGTATATTCAGTATATGATCTGGATGCGAAATTTAGCGAAGAGGGAAACAAAAAGATAATCGTAATAGAAAATTTTATTATTGATTAATCTATAATTTTAAAAAGCGATTTGAAGGTCTTTTCAGATTAATAGCAGCTAATAACAAGTAGTTGGATTCTAAAGTGTTTTACGTATAGTAATAATCAATTCGGATAATTCATATATTTTATTAATAAAATTATCGATTGACTTCTCAATATCAAAAATAATTATATTTATAAATATTACAATAAGATCAATATTGTTATTTATTTGTTAAATAAGGTTTTTGAATATAATAATATTGAATACTCTTTTCAAAAGGATTATTTATAAGCAATTTTTGATTTGGTTATTATTAGAATCGGTATATATAAAGCGATCTTCTACTTTCCTATTCAATATATCAAAGCGAACTGCTTTAAAACTCAGTCTATATATAATACGAAAGTTGAAATCAGCCAGGAATTCAGCCTATCTAATCTGTCTTTAATTTAATATCTTTATCGATATAAAGTACTCTAGATTTTTATAATTAATAATAATTTCGAATAGCTTTTAAGTTTTATATAATTCGGGTTTCTATTCTTTTAAGGATTTAATAATAATTAATAGTTTCTTATTATAGATTTTGTAGTTGTATTTAGTAATACTGTGTTTTAAAAAGAAATATGTAACTAAATATAGTCAGCCCTCATTGTTATATTGAAAGAATACTCTGTTTGTAGTTTAGTTAAAAGTATCTATTTTGATAATTGTGTGATGGTGATAATCAAATATTATAAGAACTGGAATAGAGATAAAGGTATATTTTAGATTTTCAAAGATATTCTTTTGATTAGTAGTTCAATTTTATATATTCTCTTTTTTCAGTAGATAATTTAAAGGTTTTGTAATTTTAGAAAAGTTGTAAATAAAGTATTGATAGAAATTAGTAAACCCTAAAAAACATTAAAGGTCTTTTAGCTTAATTAATAACTTTTATTCGAAAATAATTTTAATCTTATTAGAATTCATTTCAATATTATTAAAAATAATAATCAGGTTGAGATATTTTGTTTTTCTTATTTCAAATTTATATTTGTTAATATCAATTTGTAATTCAATATTAATAAGTTTTTATATGATTTTGTAAACTTATTTTTGATGATCTATAATATTTTTAAAATAGATTAAGATATTATTTAGGTATATTATATAATTCTTATTCAAAAAATCAAAAAGAATATAATTGATATAATTCTAAAATAAGACAGGAATATTGCAAAGATCGAAAAATATTATTAGAAATTTGAATAAGCTGAAATAAATTGTAAAAGCAATTTTCTATTTATAATCTTTTGTAATCTGTAATTTATTGAATGTGGTGATGATATTCAATTTGATATAAACTTTAGTATAATATAAAGTATTAAGAGTTTCTTTAATTAATAGTAATGGATAATAATTCTTAATAATAATATTGTTCAATTTATGGTAATTCTAGTAAATTTAAATACCCCCCTTGGGCTTTACAGTTAGAAAAAATAGGATAATTAATTGAAAACGGGATTTGCAAATAAATCCTTTATTTAGATTATCATTAAGCTATTTATAAATAATTTGGAATTTGACTGAAAATATTAGATAATCTTTATTATATAAAGACTTTTTGCTTAGTATAATTTCGATCTTATAATTCTAAAAACATTGTGACAGGAGTTTATTAATAAAGGAGAATAAGAATTCAGTAAACAGATTGTAAAGCTAGAGTGATAGCTTATTCTGAATCTTTGTTATAGATGATACGGGTTGATCGATCTTTTTTATAAATTTTTTGATATTGCTTTTTATGATATTATAATGTAATTGAATAGGATCATTTGTTATTATATAATATAACTTGTAAGTTCTATCTAATTCATTCCAGGTTATTTTTGTGATATAAATTTTCTAATCTTTATAGAATTGAATAAAGCTATTAGCTATAAGGAACTTTATATTGTTTATTTTCTGTCGGATATTTTGTAAAATATTAGTTAGTTTTTTAAAGAGTTTTTATAGTAATAGGAGGTTTAATAGGGGTAAAACGTTTTGGTTTTGTAATAGTCTTTTGTGTATCCTAGAGCCTGCAATGATCTATGCTAAGGCCGGTTTCAGGATCGGTTGGTTTGGTATTATCTTAACACAGATCTTTGTTTTTTTGTTGATTCGGTGAGTGTAATAGTGGTTTGAATTGGGTAGTATTGAATTAGTAGAATTTATATTATAGAGGTTTTTATTAGTATTCTTTTTTATAACTAGAATCGGAGAATCATATTCTAAAAATATTAATTAGTCTTGGAATAAAAAGGAGGGAGTTTGGAGACTTTTATTGATAACTTTTTTAGCAAAGGTATAATATAGGATTGAGGTAGATTTTTTCGAAATAAATTTCAAAATAGATTTTCTAATAGGTATATGTAATATTGGATTAAGCATTGTATCTATTGGGATCGGTATATTATTATAATTGGAAATAATAATTACAATAGAGTTAATTGAATAATAATATCTGGAGTAATATATGAATATAAATTTAAGAGTTATTATTATTTAATTAATAATAGGGTTATAGTGCTAAAATTATAAAAAACTAAGAATTATAAAATCCATATTGGAAAGATTGGTAATATAGAATAAGCTAATTTCTTTATAATTATTAATCTATAAATCTAATAGTATATATTGAAATAAAATATTAGAAGTTCTTCCATCTGCAAATAACAGGTTATAGATAATAGGGAGGGGATATATAGAAATACTAAGCTTGGATATAAGGATTCTATTTATAAATCTATATTTCACAATTCTATTATTTATTAAATTAATAAATAGAATGATTATATTAGATATAAGAAAAATTTCTATTGAAATTTTAAGAGATTTATTATTTATTATTTTAAAATATAAAGAATTCTTAAATATAATCAATCTCTTAATCTATAAAAATAAATTTTTTATAATAAACTTTGATTTGTAATTATAAATCAAAATTAATCTTTTAATATATTTAATTAGGGAATTAAATTTTTATTATTATTCAAATGTATAGAGTCTTTAATAAATCCGTTTAGATTTTTATTGTCAGTAAGGATTGGAGAAGTATATCGAAATAATGCCATAATAGTTGGAAAACAATTAGCAAACGGGAATATATTCTGGTAAATAGAACTATAAGTATTACAATAGGGTCCAAAATTGTGATAATAATCAATAATAAGAAAATAATAGATATTCAGAATATATTGATTTGTAATAGAGGGATAATTGGAGTATTATATAGTTTCTGAGTTGGTATTATATTTTATATTATTATATTACTTTTTTTTACAATTGAATTTGATATAATTAGACTTTTTATAATAAAGATAAAGGCTAAGATTTAAATATTATTCTTTATTATAATATAATAAAAGTTATTAGCCTTAACAAACAATATTTAGTTATATAGGATCTTTAGAGAAATCAGGTATAGATATTATAATAATAATAGTAGGCTTTTTTTCATTAGATTTTTTCTGATTATTAAAATTAATATCTTAATTTTTATATTAATTATTAAAATAAATTTTCTCCTTTAAATTATTATAAATGCCTTGCTATTAGATTATTTATATATCAATATTGGCAGCAAAAGGTTTATTAAGACAATTAATTAAAATATTAATTAGTTCTTATAAGACTTTGAGTTTAAGATTAGCGATTTATTATTCAACAATCTTCTTGTATTTAATAATAAGCTATTTGAATTCGATAATAAAATTATCAAATAGAATCTTTTTTATTTTATATTTATTATAATCTATAAAAGCTTTATATAAAAGATCTAGAATCTGGTATTATTTGTTTAATTCATATTAAATGCCTATTATAGTATACTATTCAGAAAACCAAAAATCGGAATTATACATATTATTTGTAATTATATCAAAATGTATCTAATTGTTTATATAAATAGAATCAGAAAGTAGATTAATAAGAAATATGATTTTCTAAAATTCTGATTTATTTTTGTAATCTATGATTAAATAGTGATTGATTATATTATGAAAAGTTGTGTACTGATCTTAGTGCTTTGTAATATCTTGTTTATTATTATTAAACTTTTTAGGGATAATGAAATATTTGTAATAAAATAAAGCTTATAAATTATTGCAAATAGTAATCTTTAATATCTCAATTGTATCTTTTAATTCGATAATCTCTAATTAAATATTAATAACTTGGATCTGAGTAGCAACAGTTTGAGCTTATAATAAGCCTGTAATCGATTCGATTGATTCAAATATAGCTTGAGTAATAGCAAAGTGTGTAGCGTTTAGATTATTGAATAGATTTGTAAAGGGAGAGATATTGGCTTTAGCGGAATTGAGAATATGGTTCAAGAAAAGGAATTACAGAGGTAAGCTAGATGTAGGTGCTTTTGATACAAGTGCTTGTTTATTTATCTTCAATACTTTTTGAGATTTAAAATATTGATAGCAAGGTATATAATGGATTAATAATAAGTGTGATCGGCGCGATCGGAATAAGATGTTGATGGGGCTTTGGAAATAAAATAAGAAATAAAACTATAATAGTTTATTTGAAGATGATATAAATTGTTAAGATATAGATAAAGATTTATATTATATTATAAAAATAAAAGAACTATAGAAAAGTGAAGCTCTACTTATAGGAAGTAGAATGCACTAGTATGCTATGCCTGAGGCACGAAGGCAACTACAGATCATGTAGTTGGCGCCGTGACAAGTATTAATAGAATTAGTAGTAATAAAAGTCAATATATTATCCTTTTAATTAATAATAATACCATCAATATCAATTATTTATTAAATATCGAAAACTAATATAAATTGCTATAACTCTTGATTTGTGTATATATTAATAGTTTTATTTAATTAATCTATTTTGTATATCCTTTTCTCAAAAAAAGTAATATTTCGAGTAATAATAATCTGTTTAAATTTAGATATCCAGATACAATAGATTAAGAAACCTAGTATATATCCAATAAAATATTTAATATTTACTTTAAAATTAGTTTTATAAATTCTCTTGTTTATACCTAATTTTTTTTTTTTATTTAGAGAGTATATTTTATACCTGTATCGATATATTCTATTCTAATTTGAGCAGAGATTAATAGTTAAATGATCCATAACTATTAAGGCAGATAATTATAAATATTTCTGGAATTAAGTATTCAGTATTTTATTTGGGGATTTGAAAAATCAAGCTTTAAAAAAACTAATATTATATAGATAGGTAGCAGCTTGTACTACTTCAATCTATAGAAGATTAGGTATATCTATAAAAATCTGTATTTTGATTTGTTTAATAATTATTTTTTATCCTACTTATTCTGATTTACTATTTAATTTGTATATATTTAATAGAAATAACTCAAGTTTTATATCTTCAGTTTTAATTCAATTTTCGAATACAATATTTCTTATAATATTAATAATTGAAATATTATTATTCTATTTAATACAGATTACTGAAAGATTGTATTTTTTGAATACCCAAACAAAAAAGTTCTAGATTATATCAAACACTTTATAATAAATCTTTTAGTATAATAAAAAGCTAAAAATCTTTTTATTAAATATATCTTTGATAATTAGAAATTAGAATGCTTTAATATATATATATAGGAAATTGAATAAATTCTATTAAATCTTGTAAAAAAGATATGGTAATCGGGATTTATTAAAAGCTTATAATATTATTTACTTTGTATATATACAAAAGCAATCAATATATTCAATTTTAAAAAATCCTTTAATTTTTATATTCCTTACTAAAAAAACAAAATATTCAAAAACTTTTTTACTCAAATATTCTAATTATTTATATTAAAGTTTTACAGAATCCTTTTAAGATTTAAATAGATTTTTCAATTAACGAAATAGTTTTTTGATATTGAAATTGAATATAGAATATATTAGAAGATTTGGATTTATAAATATTATATTTAGATTAATCAAATAGAAGGAAAATGGTTTATATTCTAGAAATAAGAGATTATCTTTACAAGTATATTAAATAATAATATAATTATTCTCAAGATTACCCTTTTATAATATAAAATCTATTCCTAAAAACTATATTCTAGTATCTAAAAGCTTTATTTCCAAAACAATATTAATATAAAATCCAGGAATATATATAATATTAAAAAGAATTAGATTACCTTTTGAACCCTAAAGTTTTTAAAGGATATTTTTAATTGTACAAGTATTTTATCTAACAATCTATATTTTTGATATTTCTACCTTAACAAAATCTGATATTAGTGAAGGTATATATTCGTATTTATTAAAAAGATTGATATTATTAATAAAATATATTGTGCCATTATTATCAAGTATGGTACTATCAGAAAATTAATAGAATAAATCAGAAATAGTAATATAAATCCTATAATTAATAGAACTTTAAATAAAATAAATAACTATTTTTAATCTAAAATTTTGCAAATCATAAAATTGATAATTATTACCTTTTGAATTGATTTATTTTTTCTTTTTTTATTCTTTATATATATTTAATCATTAATTATTTTTAATTTTTTTTATATATTATTATATTCCTTTTTTATTAATAAAATTGAATTCCAAAAATCGCATTTTTTGATAAATATGAATTCCACCGATCAATATATCTTAAAATAATAATTTCTATTTACTTTTTTATTCTTTTAATTAGATTTTGATCTGCAAGAATATTTATATTAACTATTTATCCTTTTAAGAACTCTTTTCCAAATATTACTTTATTTTCCTTATAAATTATCAGAGTTTTATTTGAGTTTAAAGTTGATAATCGAGAATATACCCTTACCTTTAGAAGCTAAAGAATTCTGATAAATTAAATTATTAAAGATATTTCCAAATTGCTTTAAAAAGTAATTAGAAATTCCGAATTGATTGTTAATCTCGATTTAAATAAATATAATACTTATTCAAATAGGAAGTATACATATTTCTATTGTTTATAGGAAATTGATAATTGCTAAATCATTTTCTATTTCGATATAATATGATTTTGCGGTTGTATAAGCTTTAGTCTATTTATTATATTATTTGATTGAATCGATTCAATTTATAATTACTTGCTAAAGAATATTTCGATATTTTTGAATAATAGTAGATTTTGTAATTGTTGTTATAGATACGAGTTTATTCTATAGCTTTTAAATAATTATTTTGAGTGGTAAGATTTTAGTATTATTATTTTTAAGAATAAGTTTTATAAAATGGAATGTATCCATTGTTTTTGTAATCCATTTATAGATATTCTAATATGATTTATACATAATATTATACTTATCTCTCTGATATTAGTATTCTCCTTGAAATACAAAATACTCAACTAAAATATCTTAGAAGATAATTGTTTTAGGTTTTATAGATTTAAGTATTAACTCCTTAAAGGATAATAATAGAATTATCTTAATATTTCTTTTTAAATTCTTCTATTGAAATTATTTATAGATATTAAAATTAAAGAGGTACTTTGCTTGATTATTCAAATTATATTTTCTTATAAAATTAATAATTATAATAAATTTAGGTGAATCCTTGATAAACCAATCTTTATCATAAATGTAAATCAATTGATAAAGAGTTTTTTTATCTTCCAAAGATTTTCCAAAACTAATTAAAATAATCAGAATAGATTTGAAATCAAATAATTTAATATTCTTCCAAATACCTTTCAATATACAAAAATATTATAGATTTAAAAACTATCTTAACCAATATTTACAAATAACAAATTAAATAATTTCTAAAGAATTAAATTTCGATATAACAAGGTTTTAAAAAGAAATAAAAGAAAGTATATATAAATCAAAATAATTAAAAGATGTATATATATAATAAGAATATAGTATAAATATTAACCAAACTTATAACTATCATAAAAATAATAGCTATATCTAATGATCACTTTGATCTAGGAATAGATATATAGAATAATAATAAACTAGATTGATTTGAAATATAATCCTAATAATTATACCTACTTTATATACCCTGATTAGATAAGGTACTCGCTTAATTAGATATATAGGGCATACAAATGAAATAGATAAAATAATATTAGTAATTATAGAAATGTGTTTCAAGTATAACTCTCTACAGGGAATAAGATGGGAAGCATAGGGTAGAAAGTGATAGCATTAGGAGGACTAGTGTACTAAGTCTATTCTACAACTTCCAAAAGGAAGAGCTCTATATAGGACAGAGCTCTCACTAGTATTAATTGGGGTTAGCTCCCCCTACTCTATGATTACATAAATCACACCTTTTAATACTCCCCCTTAAATCATTTGTAGTAATCTATTATTCCTAGCATTTTTACAAACTTCTTGAATACATTCTTGATTAATGGTTTTGTTAATCTATTTGTTATCATTTTGTTTATAGAAATATAGCTGATATTGATTTTTTCTTTCTACTTGAGATCCTGTATATGGTAATATGCAATATCAATATACTTTGATCTATCGATTAATTGTATATTCTTAACTAAAACTATAGCTTTTTGATTATCTCCCTTCATATCAACAATAAATCCATTTTCTATAACAAATTTCCTATATTCTATATCTCGAAGTATTTAAACTAGCCACTAGCCTTACTTTACTATAATCGATTAAACTATATATTCTGATTTAATTGTTGATATTGATACGGAGTTCTACTTTCGATTTATTTAGAATACTAGTTCTTCTTCCAAAAATGCAACTATTTCCAATGTACTTTTTCTATTAACCATATTGTTAGTGTAATTTGTATTGAAATAGATTATTAGGTTTTGAATTTCTTTTAATTCGAAATGTAGTTTATAACTAATCATTGTTTATAAATAATATATTACTCTTTGCAATTAATTTATATAGAATTCTACTGAATCTTTTATATACTAACTAAGCTTTTTTAAGTTAAAGGCTATATTGAATCTTGAATATACCATCATATACATCAACTTCCCAATCATACAGCTGTACTTAATAGGATCTGCTCATTTATCATCCTCTCGAGCCAGTCGAAGTGCTTTATAACCATTCATTGATGTTGAGATAGGTCTAGATGTTTCTTTTGTGAATCTATGTTTGCTTAATATCTTCTTGAGATATTGTTTTTGATTAATATATAGAATCCTGTTTTTCCTATCTTTAATAATTCTTATATCTAAAAGCTTTGAGTTCTCGATTTTCTCCAGGTTTTTGATATTAAAGATAGAAGTAAATTGTTTACTGAATTATAATATATTATTTAAATTCCGTATTGCAATGGGAAGATCATTGATATATAATAATACCATAATCCCTCTATTAGAGTAAGTGAACAAGTATGGGTTAATTAAGCTTTGTATAAAATTCTATTCAATAAGTCGCTTCTTTATAAGATTATTCTAATCACGAGCTGCCTGCTTTAGTCCATACAGACTATAAAGGACTTCAAGAATGTGTTCTTGTTTAATATTAACTTCTTGTAATACGAATAGGAATATCTTTTTTTTTAGTTTTGTTTTAATAAATACATTCTTTATATTGAAATAATATGCCTTAAGGTCTTGTAATACTATAATTAATAGAAATGAATGAATTGTTGCTGATTATACTATAAATACAAATATATCGAAAAAGTCTACTCCATATTTTTATATAAAGCCTTTTGCTATTAATCTAGTTTTGAATTATTTCAATAATTTATCCATATTTAATTTTATTATAAATATTTATTTTATATTGATTAAATTATTTATTCTATTATTATAGATTTGTTATTATATCTTATTCTTTTCCAATTTCTTGATTTCCTGATTAATAGCCACTTACTATTGTTTACTGTAAATTGGATTATTTATTATTTTTTTATATATTTTTGGGATTAATATATCTCTTATTATTATATTTATAATAATTATTTCTAAAATAAATATATAGTTTTTACTTTATTATTCTATAAAAAACTCTTAATTTGATTTTAAATCTATAATAATGATAAAAAATACATATAAACATTTGATATTTTAAAAATTAGTTTTATTATCTTGTTCTTTTAATCTTTTTCTTATTATTAATCTGATATTCTCTTCAATCTTTGTAGTCATATCTATTAGGTTGGTATTCAATGGTTGTACTATGTATGGAATAACAACTTATGGAATAGTTGTTAATCTTAGTATAAATACCTCAGCGAGATTTGGAATTTCATTTTCTGAATTATACTTAATTGATTTGGTAATTGCAGATTCTGTAGATATTATATCTACAATTTCAATTATAATCTTGCAAAGTCTTTTTATTGATTATTGTTTTAATAAAATATTCTATACTCCCTATCCTTTTAAGAATTCTCCCCCTAAAATAATAAAATACAGCTTCAGATCTATTTTACCTTCTAATGAATCTTTGAAGAATATATAATTACTTGTCTTTATCACTATATGCCTATCCGGGATATATATTCACAACTGTTTTATAGTATAATTATTATATCCAACAAATATGCCTATTCTTGCCTTATCCACTAATTTGTCTCAACAAACACTACTAGAATGAGATGTTGGATTAATATGAGAGTAGTATTTTGATCCCTATATTTTGATATATATTATTAATGGTACTATTCTGGTCTATACCTTGTATAGTGACACTTGCTTCTTCTTTATTTGTATAATCATATCCCGTTATTGGCTGGTAGGTATTTCTCTATATCTTTGTCTAACCTCAAATTCATTCACCTATGGTTTTATGCATATCCTGTTCCTAGTATATACATTTGCCTCCACTATATAATCCCAGAATTCAATTGATATCACTAAATCTTTAAGTATTACACGAATATTTGATTAAATAGTTTGAATTGCCTATTTGACTATACCATTTTGATTTGAAATATATATACACATCGATTATTATTATATACCTAGTTTATCTTGTTATTTCTACAATACTTTTTCGATTTTTAAAATATTATCGGTACATATTACTTTAATTAGGAATCTACTCTTTTACTTTATATCAACTCTCTACTTCTTCAATTCTTCAATAATATCATTTTTTTTTTCCAAATATATTACCCAAACCTTTCTTATTTAGCTATAGATTATTTTTATAAAATATTACTTCTTTCAGAATAATACTGAAAATGGTTCCGATATATTTAGTAATATAAAAGCTAGTAGTTGCTTTTTGTGCTTTGTAAGAATTATATTATAGTGCTTTTTTATCTTTATTACTACATATACTTTATAAAGTTTTAGGTTTATAAATAATTTGATATCTTTTTTCAAGATTGTAATTAGATATAGTTTATTCAAAACTCTATATTCTATATATCTAAAGCAATAATGCTATAGTTAATATTAATTCAGATAATTTTGTTATTAAATATTTATTTTATTTATTTTATCTTTATTATAAATAATATTCTTAATTTCTGGTGGAACTTCCTT
This sequence comes from Botrytis squamosa, assembly GCA_014898485.2. Taxonomy (NCBI): domain Eukaryota; kingdom Fungi; phylum Ascomycota; class Leotiomycetes; order Helotiales; family Sclerotiniaceae; genus Botrytis; species Botrytis squamosa. Next base: position 761,853 of record RCTC02000004.1, read on the forward strand.
ATTCTCCTTTATGGCTAGAAGTATAGTATTAAAATTACTAGTAATAGTGTTTACAATTATATAAATTCCATAAAAATTGTTTATAGATAATAGGATTTTCCTGTTTTTATAAAAGTATATCTTTTTATTATTGAAGGTTCTTTTGATATTAAATTTTTTGTAAAACAATCTTGTAGATAATAAGTTTACTTTTAATTCTGGAATATATAATATCTTTAATTTATATACCCTTTTATTTTATTTTATTTTTATTATTTTATATTTTTTTATAATCAATTCTTTTTTTTCAATTTTTATCTATTTTGGCCTGAAAAGCGGCTTTAAGCTAAATAGAAAGTAAGATTAGTCAGTTATATGTGATAAGCAGCCAATATCTGCAATCCATTTTCTAATATTGTTATAAAAGGATATGTATATGGATTCACTTAGATAATAATAAGGTTTTTCCTTATTTGAGATTTCAGTTATAATATAACCATAATCACATACAGGGTGAAAGATTAGATTACTAAGGGAAGACTTGTAGTTTTTCCAATTTGAGTTTGTTTGATATCTTAATAGGGATGATAACTTCTTGATCGGATTGTTTTTAATATAGACCTGGATACCTTCCTTGTGCGGACAGTCTTGTGCAATATGGTCCGGGTCGTTGTAATAGAAGCATTCTTTTCTTTTGCTTGAGCTGCGGGGTCTTCTTTCAAAACTTTGGCGACGGCCTCCATCGTATCGTCCACGATCTTGGCGGTTTTGTGCGATCATTGCCATACTTGTATCTCCGTCCTTATCCATTGTGAAAGTATTTCTGAGAGTAGCCGTTTTGTCTACAGCTCGGATCTTTTCAAACTTGATTATGAAATCAAGGTTTTGGGTATCGATTGTTTTGATAGTGATATTGAAATGCTTCAATAATCCTTGAATAAAGAATTTTAGAACGACATTCTCTATCAACAAATTCTTTTGTGCTGCCTCTACTTCAACTATCTCTTTTTAGATTGAATATATTTTATTCCAGCCTTTCTTAATTATAACACCCTCCTTTAGTTTTCATATTGTTAATTATATAAACTTGTTTTGTAATTCTTGAGGGATAATATATTTATACTTTGCCTTTAGTTTGGTTTACTTGTTGTTGAATTTGTTAACATTTTTGATAAATTCGTTATCTATATCACTAATATATTGAACAATAAAAAGCTTTATACCAGCTTGAACTTTCTTTATCCTATATACTACATCCATCAATTCAATAAAATCTGTATAAAATGCTCTGTATACAATTATATTATTTATAATGGTGTAACCTCATCCTTTCTTAATAAAATACAGTTTTGTTATCTTGAACTAATAACACCAATTCTTTTTGTCCAATATTGGAATCTTTAATTCTCTATTATCAAAATCATTTCCCATAATTATAGATATTATTATCAATCTTGATTTTGGTATATTACAAGATAAGGATATTAATTTGCTTTTTCCCTTAACATAATTTGAATTTTCACACAAAATGAATGTGTCTTTTCGGAGGTTTTCGATTTTGTATTGGTAAAAAGCCTCTACTATAACTCTTTATTAATAAAAAGCCTCTACTATAACTTTTTTTGATTTAATTTAGGCCTTTACCTTTCTTTTACACCTCTGCAATTTATTCTTTTTATTATATAAACCTTTACTTTTCTTTTGATTATATAGATCTCTGTCTTTTTTTTATACCTCTGCACATTTCTTCCTACTAATAATTTCTAATCCAGGTGTGAACCCGGGCTTATAATCTATTTCAAGTATAACTCTTTACAGGAAATAAGATAAAAAGTATAGAATAAAAAGTGATAGTATTAGGAGGATTAATGTACTAAGTCTGTTCTACAACTTCTGAGAGAAAGAGCTCTGTATAGGACAGAGCTCTTACTAGTACTAATTGGGGCTAGCTCCCCCTACTCCATGATCACGTGAACCACACCTTTCAACAAAATGAATACTTTAAAGAAGTACCGGGATTAGTGCCTGTAAGGTTACACTATACGGTGAATTCCGTGATAATATTGAATTCGATTAGTAATCGAATTCAATATAAATAAATTTTTTTACTTACAAATAGCCTTAAACTAAAACTTTCGAAAATTTCTCTAAATCCTTTTAAAATAAAATTTTCTAATCATATACATATATAAAATCAATTACATTAATATTATATAACCGATTTTGTTAATATAATATTAATTATTGAAATTTTTGATACAATTAACAAAATGATTTATTTGTTAACTACGGATTCTGCTACTACAGGGATGTAGGATTTACTAGATTTATTATTAATTACCCCTCAATTAATACATACTATTAATCTAAATTGAATACGCAACCCACAAACTCCCCATCTCCAGACCTCCAAAACGAAATTAATTTCGTTAACTTTGTATTCAAAATGAAGGGGGATGAACCTGAATATACGGGCACGGGCTATACGGAAATCCTCTTTATACAGGTATATTTTTCAATCTTAAAAAAATTTATATGGTGAAATTGACCTATACGGGCATATCTTTATATAAAAGCATATAATCCTAATTTTCCCAATGCCCTTATAAAATTGGTAATAATGATCCTAGCTTTAGTCTATTATATAATAAATTTAATGAAAATGGAGAGGCTGAAGGTATAAAACGAGGCTAAATGCTGAGGCTGAAACTGTACATATAGGAAACCCCTATATACGGGCATTTAGGCCTCGAAATTTTTAGGCCCTTATATCCAGGTTCATCTGTATAGGGGGGGCAATCTCACCCCATGACTCAGAAGCGAAAAATTGCCTGACTCGCATTCGCTTACCATAAGGTCACGCCCCACCACGAAAAAAAAACTCTTCAAAAATTCTACCCGCCCCACTCTGTCAGTAATATAGACGCAAAAATGCGTGGAAACCTCAACAATTCAAGCAATCCTTCTATGGTGTAATGGTTAGCACGTCGGATTTTGATTCCGGAGATATTGGTTCGATTCCTATTAGAAGGTTCTCAATGAACATTCTATCCTTCCATACCCAGTCGGAACCTGGGATCACAGGGTTGCATTAACTTTTTGCTTTCCCGAGATATACAGGAAATTCATCTTAGACACGTATAGCTTTGGTCTCACGGCGACAGCTCCCTTTTTTTTTCCTTGTCTAGATATTTTTGTTCCTGATATTGAATATTGCTTAAGACTTTCGATTTTCGATTTTTTCGTTTACTTGGTCATTGGCCTCATTGAGCAACCGTAGCAGTCCAACAATATCAGGGTTTGAATATCTAAAAGCAATTAGAAATTTGAAAATAGTTGTATATTATAATCAAATTCAATATCTCAAATAATCTGAATATTCTATATTATTTGGGGATTTGATAATCTTCATTGTTGGACTACAGTCCGAAATATTGAACGCCCTGATTTGCATATACATTTTCTTTACAAATCTTCTTCCTGGCCTTCATCATCGTCTAGTTTCTTGCCATCAACATCAATCTTTATAAAGATTGTAGACAAACCGGCCAGAAAATAACATATCTATCGTTATCTTTTATCAGTATATTCATTCTACAAGTTGTGTTTATTTGCAAATTTAAGAAGTAAAAGAGTACTCACAGCAGCAACAAAAAAAGGTAACGCATGCCAAAAAGATGGTAGGCGTAAGGTTGCCGCAAATATATGTTGCATGGAAGGATCATTGATAGCATGACCGAGATTTTCGAGCACGGCTATCGAGGCGTAGAGGGTAGCGAGGGAGGAGGCGGGAATAAAATGGGATATTAGGGAAAGGGTTGAGACTCGGGATCCGACTGAGAGGAGTTGTTAGAACTTATCTGTGGTTTTGGAGAGTAATTTGGATGCTGAAATTAGAGAAGTGGAAGAGAAGAGTACGTACAGCCTGTGGCGAAGATAGAAACACCTATTTCAAGTTAGACATTATAATTCATCTCCAAGGAAGGAGATATCATACCAACTGGAATCCACCCACTCGTCGGTGCTAACCCAATAGCAAGAGAACCCATCAAAAGAAAACATACACTAATCCTCATCAGTGCCAAATCAATTTTCTCAGATCTCACATGATATCTCGCTTTTATCCAAATAGTTATCCTCGGGATCAGGAAAAGGAATAGGAAGATATTGATAATAGCTGTTTCGGTGTAGAACATTGCTCCTTTAGATATCTTGGTGTTAAAACGGACTGACGAATATTGGATCAAGATATTGAGAGTTGTATATCTGAGGGTTCCGACTAGGAAGACTGGGATGCAGAGGAGAACGTTGGGTTGTATCATGGCGTGGCGGATGGTAGCGAGAATGGTAGTCTTGGGGATAGTTGTAAGATGTCTTGATTGTAGTCGTGTTGGGGATGAAGGTGAGGATATTGAAGGTGAGGATATTGAAGGTGAGGATGGTTCCGGTGGCGACGACGATTGACTAAATGGTACCAGCCACAGCAAAAGTAATCCTAGGGTCACAGATCCCATCGCCATACTACAGGCAATCCAAGGAGAAATGTCTATCGTGACAGAAGCTACATATGACCCAATGAGCTCTGCAATATAGAATGCCGAGAAGATATAGTAAAATGCATAGCTCCTATTACAAACAGCAGTTAGTCTGAAATATTCACCCAACTATACATACTATTCACCTTTTATCTTCCGGTATCAGGGAAGAAGCCATCGCCCACATAAATGCTGCACTTGAGTATAAACCTCCTCCACATAAAAGGAACAGTGAAGACAACCATACCCAACGCAAATCGAAGATCTTTGGGTATGCACCTTATGAGATGCAGAGATTAGCAACATTTGAAGGCAACAAAGCAAAGTAGCAGAATACATACAAACAACAAATATTTCCACCAAAGATAATTCAACTCCAATTAAAGATAGCGCCATGATCTTTCTCCTTCCATATCGATCTCCCAAGTTACCAATCGGAATCGCTACTAGTAAAACTATATACCTATCAGCATTTACCCTCTTTTAAAGAAACGAAAAATATACCAGGCACCGTATCTCCAAAACTTTTCCATCCCCTAATCGTCGCTAACGGACCCTGAATCTCGGGTATTTTACACATTTCTGAAATAATTTCCGGATTATTTAATCTTAAGCTTGGCTCTGGAAAATTGTAATAAGAGTGACAGAGGGAAGATTCGAAGAGGGAGATGAGGGGGGCTACGAGGACCATTTCGCAGAAGGCGATGAGGAAGTGGAGGGTCATGAAGTAGAGGATGAGGGTTGGGAGGGAGGGAGAGGTGGGGGAAGGAGGGGGGTCATGGGGATGATGGTGGGTGGAGATAAGGGGAGAAGTCTCATTAGGTGGAACAGTGAATGGGGGGGTTTGTTTTGGAGGGAGGTGGGAAAATGGCGGCATCGCTTGTATGATATGTTGTGTTATGTGAATTGTGATACGTGAGAAGACTGTAGGGAGATAGGAATGGTAATGTGTGGCTGATTAACTTCGTTTGCGCCACAATGTGGTTCTCGTTGTGGCGTTGAGTGTATCATACTGTAGGTAACCAGGTGCCACATTGTAGACGTCCGAAACTGGCTTCCGATACTCATAACTTGTGAGTAATCCAGTTGATTCTGCTAAGTTACGGGATAATCGTTCAGTATCCATGGAGTTTAAAAAGCACTTGAGTTCGCAAGGGAGATGTGGTATTATCCATGTATTCAAGGATAACCGATAGCTCACCGGGAAGTTAGCACAAATACTGGTTCACATCCATCCACCAACATTAGCCGACATCACCAACGTTGGCTAGAAAGACAGTCATTACAAATACTCTTCATAAAAGCAGAAAGATAAGAAGCGATGCCATTTGAATTGTACATATCATTACGTTGAAGCTCGCCCCGATCACTACGATTTTGAGAACGTCGAAAGAGTTGAAATCATATCGCAGATATATATCTGTACTATCTCGGCCATCATTGAACACAGGCTTTAGATTGTACAGTTCTCCTAACATTATCAGTCCATATCATCTCCAACTGTTTGATCACTACGTCCCACTATTCTGCATGAAAGTGTAAGCAAAACCTACCTACTTATATACTCCCTTGTAACTCTCCATGTATCTTTCCACCAAGTTCTTCCTCTCCAGAAGCCCAAACTACATTACTTCATTTCCTTTCCCACGCAACGTCCATCTAAGCATTAAAAAAGAAAATGGATACCTCAAAGATTTACGACTTCATTATCGTAGGAGGCGGTACATCAGGTCTCGTAGTCGCCACTAGACTATCCGAAAATCCTGAAATCCAAGTTCTCGTTGTCGAGGCTGGTGGAAATCATTTGAAAAATCCACAGATAAACATTCCAGCACTTTGGCCCTCTTTGCTCGGTACAGAACTCGATTGGGCATTTAAAACTATTCCCCAGGTAATTTCCACCACGTCTTCCTTGAATCATTCAATGCTGATTGTTTGTGATAAAGAGTGAACTTGGAAATCGCACTATAGGCCTTCCTGGTGGTCGTCTCCTCGGTGGATCAAGTGCCATCAATGCGCAAGCTTTTATCGCTGCATCTAAAGTTGGACTTGACGCCTGGAAAGAGCTTGGAAATGAAGGATGGGATTGGGATTCCATGGAACCCTACTACAAAAAGTGTCATACTGTAGAAATCCCAAGCGACAAGTTGAGAAAGGAGTTGGGCTTAAATCACCTCACATCTTCAAACAACCCGGGGTCTGACGGTCCTATTCAAACGTCGTATCCTCCAAAAATGGATGCTGTCAGAAAAGCATGGGTCGACACCTTCAATGCTTTGAAGTATGGAATGTCTGAAAATGCATTTTCAGGGTCTTCAATTGGTGGTTTTGTGAATAATTCGACAGTTAATGGCGTTACAAAGGAGCGAAGCTATTCAGCAAATGCTTACTTCAAACCCGCGCAAAGTCGATCCAATCTCCATCTCGTTACTGATGCTCTAGTTGAGAAAATCATTCTTGACAAAGAATCCGGGGAAAGCATTGCCAAAGGTGTGAAAGTCACTATCAAAGGCGTCGAACATATCTTTCAAGCCGGGAGGGAGGTCATAGTTGCAGCCGGCGCTTTGAATTCCCCAAAGATATTAGAACTCTCGGGAATTGGTGATTCTGAACTTCTTCGCTCGCTCGGAATCGATGTATATGTCGACAATTCTAACGTGGGAGAAAATTTCCAAGACCATACATCAAGCGGAATGAGTTTCGAGGTAGTTGATGAAATACAGACACTAGATCCTCTGAACCGCCAAGAACCAGAAGCCATAGCAGCTGCTATGTCCGCATATCAAACTGACAAAACTGGACCGTTTGCTGGTGCGGCAATATCGTCTTTTGCTTACATGCCCGTTCCAGACTTCCAGACACCCCAAGGCAAAGCCGAGTTGGATAATTTGCTGCTTACCTACAGACCCGAGAAAGAGAGTGTAACGTCTGAATTTGCACGATCTGTTCTTCCTAGCGCGGACAAGAGTTCCGCTTGCTACTTCGTGTATGCAGCCCATGGAAACTTTGGATCTGACGCAAGCTCTGCAAAGAACGTCACCATTAGCCACGAGACTTGCAACTTTCTTACAATTGCTTGTGAACTTGGATATCCGCTTTCACGAGGCAGTGTTCATATTCAATCTTCGTCGCCATCGGATAATCCTATCATTGATCCCAAATATTTCAGCAATCCTATTGATCTTGATATCCATGCTAGATTCATACGATACATCCATAACATTGCTGCGACTGAGCCGATGGCTTCAATTCTCAAACCCGGCGGACATATAAGTCCAAGCTTTGCCGCATTTGGTACAGACTTGGAAGATGCCAAAGAATATGTCAGAAAAACTATGATTTCCGCGTGGCATCCTTGTGGCACTTGTGCGATGTTACCTTTGGAAGATGGTGGTGTTGTGAACCAAAAGCTGGTGGTTTATGGCACCAAAAACATCAGGGTTGTCGATGCAAGTATGATACCTTTGATTCCAAGAGGAAATCTTCAATCTACTGTCTATGCTGTAGCTGAAAGAGCAGCTGATTTGATCAAGTTGGATCATAATATCTAGAAATGCTTTAGCTGTCTTGATTGTTCATTCAATAATATCCCGCGACTTGTTAACCTTGGAATGTTATACTTTAGACCTAATGGCTAGCCGTTTATCTTTTAAATCCGAGAACATCTTCGCACCGTGAATATAACATGTCGCTCCGGAACCTTTCGTACGGTGATAATGTGGTTCTATTCCAAGCAAGCCTACTTTAAATAGACCTTAGAAGAAGCCTTTGTAACTCTTAATGTAACCATGCTGGCAACATCACAACATTATCGAGTGAGACAACAAGAATTAATAGTAGGGTTAAGTCCATTCTTTCGTAATATCAAAAATCATTTTTCTTATATTGTAAGAAAAGTCCTCTTGATTTCCAAATTACATATAAGGAAGCTCCCACCCAATGACGTAGCTCGCGTAAGTGGGGTCTTTCTAATCGCGTCCCCCTCATCTCCTCACAATTCCACTCGACAACATCAAATACGCGTTCTCAGCCCGCGTATTCTAGCCTCCCGGGATAAAATCCAAAAATGTCTCTCCCTCGCGTATCCCTCTCTTCATTTCTATCCTCCGCCAAAACTGCCCTAAACGGCGCATTGAAAGGCGGGGGAAAAGTTAATTTTGTCGTGGGTAATGAATCGGCTGGTATGTACCATTTGATCCCTTCTTGTAATACTCCGGGGAAAGATGTTAGCGGAAGCAGCTCGATACAATTGGTGACTAGCATAGGATCGTCCACATAACTAACACACACAGTAACTAGATCTCGATTCCCTCTGTAGCGCCATACTCCTAGCCTATCTACGTACATACTCCCCTCTCAACCATAGCAAATCCCTCTACATCCCTCTGTCGAATCTGCCCCGTGCGGATTTAGGATTGAGGCCGGAATTACATCCAATTCTGAAGAAAGCAAGAGTCAATGTGGGAGAATTGATTAGTCTGGATGATTTGAGAGAACACGGCTCAAAGTCGTCGCAGTTGACAATATTGAAACCGGATGATACGAGATGGATATTGGTAGATCATAATGCGTTACAGGGGGAATTAGGTAGAATATATGAGGGGAGAGTCCGAGGGTGTATAGATCATCATGATGAAGAGGGGAAGGTTCCCACAAAGGAAATCTGTGAGAAGGAGGGGGAAATGAGGATTGTAGAGAAGAGTGGAAGTTGTGCGAGTTTGGTCGTTGCATGGGCGCGAGATGGCTGGGCAGAGATGAGGAGAGGAGATGGAGTAGGCGGAGAAAGAGATATCAGGTAAGTTTGCGCTCTACAATATCCAGTTCTATCTTGATAATCGACATATCTCATACCGTTCTCGCTCTCACCCACAATCTTACTTGATCAAACTAACCCCGATTTACAGTCAATGGGACGGTGAACTAGCATATCTAGCACTAGGCCCAATCCTAATAGACACAAACAATCTCCAATCCGCCGACAAAACCTGCGAAAGCGACCGAGCCGCTGTCCAATTCCTCGAAGACCTAATCGCAAAAGATCCCAATACATCACAATCACCCTGGAACCGAGACGAATATTTCTCCACAATTACTGCCGCGAAAGAAGACATCGGAGATATGGAATTACGAGATATATTACGAAAAGATTACAAAGAATGGCACGAAGGAGGACTGAACCTGGGTATAAGTGCCGTAGTTCAGGATTTCGACTTTCTCCTCGCGAAAGCGGGGAGTAGGGATAAGTTGCTTGAGGTACTTGGTGAGTGGGCAAAGGAAAGAACTTTGGATATTTGTGCGGTGATGACAACGAGCAATAAGGATGGAGTGTTTAGGAGGGAGCTTTTGGTATGGGGGTTGGGGAATAGAGGGGTAGAATGTTTGAGGAAGTTCAAGGGGGAAGGAGAGAAAAGATTTGGGTTAAAGATTTGGGGTCAAGGCATACTAAATGTCGATGAGGAGAAGGAGATTAGACATTGTTGGTGGCAAGAGAGGATTGAGCATAGTAGAAAGCAGGTTGCTCCTCTATTGAGACAATCGATGCTTTGATATCGAGCGGGTGACTTTATAGGTTCATGATTTGTTCTAGCCCGGGTAGACAAGGGGTGAGTTGAATTGCATAGATTTAGAAGCGAGCACCATTGCCTGCAGAATTTCAACCCTACGTTGCAGATATATAGATATTAACATAGATGGCCGGAAGCGTTCCCGAGGAAATAGTTTCCACCATAAAGCATTAACAGGAACAATTTTATACCAACCACTGTATCACATAAGACGGCAAGATTGAACGTTGAAAAGGTATCGAGACAATTAAACTAGGCGCTGGATGTCTATCTATCATTAAAAGCGTCTTTGAGAATCATAAAAGTCGGTTCAAAACAGCTTGAGCTCATCTCGGAGAAACACACGCCAGGAAAGAAGCAAAAGATAATCACCAATCGCTAGAAAAGAACGCTGCCCCCAAAGAATCTCTTTTACCTAAATCGCGCGACCCTTCCCCTTCCCATTTCCTGCAAACCCCAATCCTGGGAAGGCCTCAGCCTCAGCTTCTTGTTTACTACGTTCCTCCGCTAGACTGAGTTGCAAAGCAAACTCAAGATCGTCTGACAACCGAGCATTCTTATCCATAGAATGTAACCCTTCATAACTGAATCTATTCTTGGATACCTGACTGGTCGATGGCGAAGTGGACTCTGACCGTCTTGTCTTTTTCTGTTTGTAAGTGAAATTGACATCATAATCACCAACACTTGGCGAATACCCATTGTCACCAATTGCCTGACCTTCCATCAGAGAAAGACGTATAGCCTCCTCAAGATCATGGTCATAGTTAGGTTGAGGCTCTATAGCTGAAGTGGGTACTGTGGAATGACTTCTCGTGCTAGCTTCAGGCGTAATAGTTCCGAAACTATTCTCACCTTTGGTAGGAGAATTCTCGCCAGTGTCTGCAAAATATCCAGCTTCACTTATGCGGCGTTCTTCGTCATCTATAAGAGCTTGAGCAGACACCATTTCCGCATATTGTAAAGCTTCTTCTTCACTAAGGCCACCAAACCCAACACCAAATCGACCAGCGAGTCTCGCTGCCTCTTTAGCTTTTTCTTTCTTTTCTTGATCGAGTTCTTGTTGTTCTAATGCAATTTGACTCAACAAAGCTCCTCTACCAGTATTACTAAATCGATCAGTTGCTCCATTACTACCACGTTCGCCACGGCGAAGCCTTCGCTTTTTAGTTTGAAACTGATCTGCGGCAGAGGAGCTGTAGTGCCAATATCGAAGATGAGTACCAAGTGAAACCATACCACGCAGGATTGTTGGATCAGGATCGAGAACGACAGCACCAGCTGCGTAAAGATTGATGCCAACTCCATGAATTCTTGCCTCTGCTTGGATCAATCGACGTCGAGCACGCGAAGAAAAGCGAGAGTGGAGAGTGCGAACAGGTTGATTGGATGATGCAAGAGGATCCCACGCCTGTACGAGGCCATCATTACCACCATGAACAACAAACAATGCGGAAATTGCCAAACATGATATTTGAGGCGATTCTGTGACGATAGTACGGATTGGATGCAGCTCATTGACCACCTGAGGATTTGCAGATTGAGGACCTCGCATATTCCACAAAATGATTTGGCCTATCTTGGTACCAACAGCCAAATACCTTGCGCGATAACCGGGGATGCTAGTCGAGGAAGTCTCATCAGACGGTGTCTCTGGAAAGGTAGTAAAATTTGTTTTCCCATTTACAGTGTGTAATGGATCTTCGGCAATGGTGAGCAGGGCATATGTTGATAGGTCTATAGCAGAAGTGGTAATCTCAATGCCAGGATATGACTTCAAAGATAGCAAGGAACTCCGCCATTCTTCGTCCATGGGAGCCTCCGCATTCTCAGATGGTTGAGAAACATTTGTCATGGGTGATATTGGTGAATTTGGAGAAGTGAGCTCCTCTAATTTGATTTTTGATACATTTCCAAATATCGAGGGTATTTGGGTTGGCTCGGATGATACTGGTGGTGTTGCTGGAGCAGTTCTTGGCAATGTGAACCCGTCAAGTGACGATTGTTCGACTTTACATCTTGTGTATCGCTTTATTTCGGCTTGTTCTCCAGGATTGATCCCACAACCAATGACAAAAACACTCTCACCTGCTCCGTTACCATCATCACCACTAAAGTCAACTTCAAGTCTTCGACGCATATCCCAGCCATCACAAATAGTTCGAAAATGTGATGGACGATACCTCAGGAATTTTTCGATTTCACGAGTTTCTGCCTTGAGCTGTTGTTTAGAGAGATTCATAGAAGTGCAAGAAGATTTAGGAGAGTAGCTGCCGTGAATTTCAGCTTGTTGCCATGGATCATCGCGTGCTATACGGCGGGAAGCTTCCACCACCTGCCAGTATACTGTACGGCCAGCAATCCATGCTTCCCTACCCAGATCATCTTCATTTGAAGATGCATCAGATGGAGGATGTGTAGGTACTTCTGTTAAGTAAAATACTTCGCCTAAAGCGTTGAGTGCAACAGCCCAAGTTCGACGTGATGTTTTGCGTGAGATGCTATAAGAATCATCCACGCTTATTGCAACTATGGGTACACCAGGGGAGGGAATCCATCGTGCCACCACCTGACCAGCCTTAGCTTTAGGGTTTTCAGTACCGAGACCATAAGCAGTGATCACGCCAAGTGTCGATCCAGTCATGATTCCAATAACACCATTGGTAACTTTGGGTACAGATGAAGACTTAGCGATCCAAATAGATGATATTGCCTCGGTGAGGGGAGGTATGTTTGGGATACCAGATTCTGCATCGGCCAAACTTGGTGGTGAATGTTCTAAAAAGCGACCACGCATTTCATTTGGTGCTCTGTAGTAAGCCGAACCTCCAGGAAACCCTTCTCCATATACCATTCCAAAAGGTTGACTGACATCCATAACATTTGGAAGACCAGCAGGACCATCTCCAAGACCAAATGGAACATCGCCTGGAAAGAGATCTGCGAATTGAGGCATTGGTTGAGGATCAGTCAAACCCCAAGGATCAATTCTTCCAAGTTTAGGATCACTGCTACCAGCAGACCCAGTTTCATCAGTACCATGAATAAAACGTGGATATTTCTTTCCTTGTCCAAATGTGCCATGAATGTGATTGATGGATGTGAATAATTCCGAGGTATATGTAGTCACAGCACTTGTATTTCCCATACCATTTGCTCGACTTGAGTTACTTTGTTCAACTCCTTGAGCAGGTTTTCCTCTTCCAAGACTTCGTAAGAGCCGTGTTCGAAGCACATATTCGCTCCTCCAACTTGCCAAACCTGTCAGTCGCGTAAAAAATCGTTGTTCGCGGAATTGTTCTCTTTCATCGTCATCTCCAATATGATCTGATCTAATAGGTGACGTCTCTGTAACATCTTGGCCTGGGAAATATCTCGAAAATGCAACGCGCCATGCATGAGGTGTAGTGACTAAATTGTAAAATCGACGCGATACAAGTGAGACTGCAGATAAAGACGACGCAGGCAAATGCGATAAAATATGAGTCAGAACCTCTGTAAAAGAAATTGTATTAGAAAATCAATTTATTTCGGGGTCATGATTGAAAATACCATTTGGAAAATTCTCTAGTTGCGGACCTTCCTCGCCCGTACTACCTTTCTTCTTCACCACCTTAAATCCAGGCCCCTCGGGTCGTTTTTTGGGTGGACTAGGAGCAAGTGCGTTTTCATACTCGGCAATTCGTTGATAAGATGGTCTTGGGCGATTCTCGAGATTGGTGTCCAAGTTCAATCCACGCAGTGCCTCATCCACACCATTGAGTGGCGATCGCCATCCTGATCCTGCTCTTGACGAACTTGTTGAAGGGGTTGAGCTTGCCGTTGAGCCATCAAGTCCATTTCGAGGACTGACCAGCTCACTGGACTGGATTCGCGGAGAGTGAATGCCATGATTAGAGATATTGGGTAAATCTGACGGGTTTTCGAAGGTAAGAATGCTGTTAAAATTATCGGGAGGCGATGGCTGCATAAAATTGAACGTGAAGGGGTGGGGTATAAGGGTTTGACTGAGCCAGTATATCCGGTCAGTCTATTATTGAGTTGAGTAGTCGACGGTGTCGTGATGTTTCGAACGTTTGTGTGAATGTTGAAGTTTCTTTTGCTTTTGGATTTGAATCTTACTGAACGGGGGGTTATGTATGTTTCTCGTTTCGGTATCTATCACATAAAATCGGAGTCATGCAATTTCCATGTGCAAGGTGACGTCCCTCAGCATCTTTACTATATATGCCTGAGGTTTTGATAAACACACCCCACCACGTGCCCACATCATCGACAGCCGAGACAGCCCCTCAGCCCTTGATTTTACAACCACCTTGAATCTGAACAATATAAATTATTTGGATTACGATCATCTGCATGAAAAGCTGTAGAATTCGGCTTTCGGTCTCAATCATGCTCCAGCTCTAACTTCTACTGAACTGAACACTGGAAGAACGTATGAACACTATTTACGAATTGTTGTATGCGTTACATCCATCTGGTCTCAAATCTATACAAACCCTTCCAAATTTCGACGTATGAGCATAATAAAGATTCTTTAGGGTATTTTGAAAGATTAATTTGGTATCATCATTATTGTAATATCACTAAGAAGTCTTCGTAAATGACATAAGTACATTTCCAAGAAATGTATCTATCTACCCATCCCACCCAATTTTCCACCTGACTTTTTCATAACTCCTAAAACTCCATGTTGAAACATTATCTCATTTTTAAGTTAAGTCATCATCATAATGAGACCAAGAGTGATGCATCCGTATATTTCAAATGGAGCATTGATCCTCCCAGCGTCGCTCTCTTGATCTGTGGATGTCACCGCTCCAGATGTCGTCGTTGTAGAGGTAGACATGTGTGTTGAGTCTTCGCCTGTAGTTTTGAACTTTGATGCTTTACTTGTACTTGTATAGATACCCTGCATTGACGAAGATTCAGAGACACCTTTAAATGTGGTCTTTGGGAACTCAACGCCATTACTTCCTATTTTTATAGTTTGTTGATTGAAGGTATGACTAGTTGGTGTTGCTCCTGGTCCAAAAGTAAAGGTTGTATCGTCTATAACTGCTAGACTTGATCCAATTTGCGTGAATATGACATCTGAAATTGTGACAGGATGTGTCGCAAGAATGAGAGGGTATGTTAAAGTTGTACCAGCAAGTATCAGGCCGCTTTGATCTGCAGATATACTTTCTCCACTGATCACTGTCTTGGTAGGAGTAGCACCAGGTCCAACATTGAACATAATGCTAGATATAATTGCGATTGATGAACCTACTTCCGTCACCGAGAGGCCGCCAACTATTCCAATTTGATTTCCTGATCTTGAGTTACCTCCTAAAGTCGTTTGCGCAAAGACCACTCCACTAGGGTAGATAACTATTGTTTGTCCATTGAATACATCAGTTTGAATGGCCAATCCTGATCCGTAAGTAAACGTTGAAGACCCAATATATGCCAACGAATTTCCAACACTTATGGGCTCACCACCGATAATCACATAGTTCGTAGGTTCAACAAGTAAAGGCGCCAGAGTCGTGTGCGCAAATTGGATTCCAGCAACACCAATCGTGATTGTCTGGGTGTTTATAACGGTCACTACTTGAGGAGCTCCTGAACCTATTGAATAGCTCTTACCATTCACGACAGCAACAGATTCTCCTAGTTTTACCGAAATATTATCTACCAGAGTTGAAATTGCTGATATTTCGATACTGACTCCTCCTGAATTGGCAGTCAGGCCTAGTGATGTCCCTGAAAAGAGAGTTGGATCTGGTTGTGGTTGCATAGTCTTCGACCCTGGATCTCCTGAATTGGCAGTCAGGCCTGGTAATGTCCCTGAAGAATGAGTTGGATCTGGCTGTGGTTGCATACTCTTTGCCCCTGGATCTGCTGAATTGGTAGTCGGAGTTGGCGATTTCCCCAGACTACCTACCCTGGAAGCTGAAGTTGGATTTGATTGCGATTGCATACTCGTTGCCCCTGGATTGGTGGATTGGATAGTTCTATATGAACTTGGTAATGTCAATGTTGTTCCTGGGCCTATTACTTGAGATGGATTAACCGTAAATGTATGTCCCTTCTGCTTAATGGTTAAAGGTGAATTTTGTCTTTTAATCGTATGTCCATTTATAATAACATTGTTCGGTGTCAAGATAACTGGGACTCCAAGGACTACCACTGAAGTTTTAGAAGACGAAGGTGATCCAATATCATCGTTAGATTCTGCATCAGGATTCTCTACACTGTTTGATTCGGGGCTTACTGCTTTACCCGAATAGTCTGGTGTAGAAGTTGAGGTAAAAGTTGGTGTAGATGGCTTGCCAATTTTTGTTACTGGAATTCCCGGGAAATGTGGTGGAGTATAAGAGGCAAAAACAACCTGTGGATTCTTGCTTGTAACAACAACGGTTGTCGTCCTTATTTGTGAATAACTGGGAGACGCTAATGGCGACAGTGTTAGATATTCTCCTGTACTTGTTTCATTTGACTCTATCAGATTCGGGTCGGTATCATTGCCAAATGGAAATGATGGTAGCTCATATGCTGGTGATATCCCCGGTAGACAATAAGTTGGAGGTGTAAACTCTGGTATTGGGGTGTATGTTGCATTGCTAGCAAGTGTAATTGTTTTTGTGTTGGGTACCAGAATGAATTCATAATAGTCGTCGTCAGGGGAATCAAGAGCAATGCACGGATCCGTCTCGGGATCTAATTCAGGAGGTGTGACGGATGTGTTGAATATAGTATTGTTGAAAGTTCCCGTCTCACTGTGCCCGAAACTAGAAACCGTTTGGTGATGAAAAGATAATGTAGTCTTGTTTGGATTATTGATCAATTGTCTCGAGTTAGTGGGCGCAATGGGATAACCGAAGTTTGTGTTGAGTCCGAAAGTTGTTGAAGAAATGAGACTTTGAGACCGTAAAGTGGAATTAAGCGTTGATGTGAAGATAGAAGTCACGCTTATGACATTGCCTGGCCATTGAGATGTAGGATTGTTGACCGGAACTGTGTCGGATGTACCGCCACTGAGTATCCCAGACCATTGAGGCGTGTTAGTGACGGCAAGAGGATTGGTAGAGCTTTCATGTCTTGTAGTACCAATATTAGTCCAGGAAGTAGTAGGAGGGCTCAACGTCGGCGACGGATAATTAGTTGTCTCGACGTCACTATAAATCGATGAAGATTCTGTTGATGATTCAAATAGTACACTTTTTGGATTGTAAATTGAAGATTGGTTAACTTGTGTAGTGTAAGACGTAGAAGTTATGCTAGAATTTGGAAAGTGTTGGAATTTTGCTTGCTTATATTAGTGATGTAGTCCTTGGGCAGATGGATTCAAGCGTACCTTGAGCAAAAACTTCAGAGCATTTAGTAAGGATGAAAGTCCATATGAAGATTGATTCATGACAAAGCATTGCTCCAGATCAACCCAGAAAATAGCTGATCTTGTCGATGCCTAATGCAATAGACAACAGTCAAAGCTTGCCTGACTGTTCATGAGATTATAATAAAAGAAAAAGAGCGTTTTCAGATCCAGCCCACGTAAGTGATAAGAAGAAGAAAGGCACAGTAAAACATTTCCAAAAACCAATGTACAGGGAAGAATGTCAAATTGCTGAATGTTCGAGAAGCTGGAATGAAGAATCATTCTTATTTGAACGGCTTCACCATTTTGCCAACATAATGGTAAGGATAGAATAGGTAGTGCTTTGATCTTGACTCTAGTGCTGCTTGTACTAATGGATAGCAAGTGACTCGCCCACGGTATTTGAAGTATGAAAAAGGAGACGTGCCGGCCATGATGTTTTCAGGGTACAACTAGTAGCTTACAATGCTTTCATCAAACCCGCTACTATCTTTGAACAAGCTATGCTTGAACAAATCCTGATATAGCATGCTAAGCATATATCATATCTCGTTTATGGAATGCAGCATGTTACCAAAGAATGTTGGTAGCATCACGGCTTTTTACAAAACAAGTTCGTATGATCGCCTCCTTCAAAAGCTTTGTTACTCTCTTTACAAAGTAGAGTTGTCGGATGTCGGATGTCGGATACAGGGAGATCGTCGAAATGCTAAAGTAGGCTCATGTCGTAAATGTAAGTACCTTTTAGTGCGAGTCCAATCCAGATATAGCTAAGCGACAAACTTTCCGCGAAATAAACTTTTACGCTTTGAACTGAAATGACGGAAAAGATATGAATCCTGAATTGACAAAATATTGAGAGCAGACAATTGATTGGGTAATCTCTCATACCCAAAAGAATTACTGGATGGTATATACATCTAGCACTTGCTACATTCAAGGCTGTAGGGGGTATCTACAATGTCGGTTATACTTGTGCTTTTGAACTACCACAAAGATAGTTTCCGTGGTTTCTTCAAAAGCTGGTAGCACAGATGAAAAAAAATTTAATGGCTCCAAGATAGTCTAGCAACTTCGCGAAGCCATAATATCATTGTGGCAAAATGCTAATCAAAAGCAAAGCCTATTGTGATCAAGTTCAACGCTATGAAGTTCTTTTATCTCTCCTTTTAGACTTTAGCGGATGGCAGTGGAAAGTCTAGCCAGTAATTTCATTCACTGTCGGTAAATATATGAATAAATTCTCTGTTTAGGAACATTGCCTCGGAGAAGTACTGATATGGTATAATAATTCTGGTAAGGAAAAGCCAACAAGTCCTTCAAGAAATAGACATGTATATATCATATCCTTTCCCTAAAGTAAATTAGCCGATAGTTCTGCTTCAAGGCCCTGTTCCTGACCAACTGAACGTGCTGATCTGATCTAAATTTCGTCCATCACCCACTGACTTCTAAAATTGGGAAGAGACTCCACTATGTCTAACCTTCTTTCAACTTATCAGCCATGTCCCAATATTCCTCTTTCCCTTGCCCTCAACTCAATTGGTATTCTAAAAACCAGCAACCGTTCTACTGTTCCCAGATCGAGAGTTCTTCTTGGCAGCTCGAGAGTGCCGTGATGGCTTTCGGCAAGACCCGAACCTTTAAAATTCATAGTTGATTTATCTCATATCATCGACAGATGGAATAACTGATAAGGAAATGTATGATAGTGAACTTTTGTTTAATGTGAGTGCTTCTCTTTTTCAATCGTATGCTTTCGCTTAGTCGATGCTAAGTGGCCCCTTTCCCTTGCCTAATATAGTTATTTTCTCATTTTTCTAGTTTGATTCCCCCATACCAACTCTGAATTCTCTCTTTCCCTATAACAAAACAATTAGAGGCTAAATTAATCACAGCACCAATCCAATAATCATTGAATGCTTCACTCATTGATTAATTACTCTTTATATCTTTTTTTTCTTAACATCTAATTGGCTGTTTGTCTTTCATACCTGCTCTTCAGCCCGAGGCTCAGCCTAGTAACCTTGCGCGTTTGTCCCATCAGACCTTTGTTGCAGTTGCCGGTTTATCTTTGCCATATATATATTCAATTTCTCCATTGCTTCAATTTGCTTGGCCTAGTTCGTGGGCTGTATTTTGTGTCCTCGATACAAAATCAAGACTATGATCTCTGTTGTGGGAATTTGTGCTCTTTCACAATCACTTCTTCTCTTAATCCTAGTAAAATATGTTACTGGCGTGGATGCTGCTAAAGCTTTGAGTCTGACGCCTTCTACTGAATGGTATAGTAAACAATATCCCATTTGTTTAAGTAGATGCTGATATAGTTAAAGGTATGGAGACGATGGATCTTGGTCTGCTGTGTCGATCAGATTGGGAACTCCCAAACAATGGGTCAATCTCTTTCCAAATACACTCAGTGCTGAAACCTGGGCGATAGGGCCATATGGCTGTCAAGATGGTGGTATGTTATTTTTCTTATATCATACTTGTTCTTGGAACATAGAGTCTTGAATCGATGTCAACTGGTAGTTTCTGCTTCATTGTTTCTCGGGAAACTTGACACATTCTTCTTTTTAGTGGCCAGATGAAAATTTTCGAATCACTGCCTTTAATCAGACTACTTTAATTTTTACCCATTTCATACCGAATCATAGTTGATGGAATGTCATTTTTTAAATCACATAATGAAGCAAACTTTATCTATCCAATATCAAGTGCTAATTGATGGATCATACTTCCATATCAAATGATTTAGTCTTATCTTTCATACTATGAGAACAAGTTTAACATATTATCCCTTCCATTGTGTGCCTCAACGATTGAAGAGTTTTCATGAATGAAATATCACGGTCGCAGAATTGCTGTTCGTATTTTTATTTGATCAGACATCTTCTTGAGGTTAGATCATAGTCTTTGGTCCAAGATTGTTAATTACGCTATTTAAGCTATTTTTCTCTTATAAACCTAACTTTATTATCTAAAAATCAAGTTACAGTTAGCGATTAGGACCGTACATCAAGTGATAAGTCTCAGCAATTCATCATCGTGTCTCGATATTCTCAGTAGTCAGGGTTGTAATCTGAGGATATGGGACCTTTGATTGTGGATCAATGATTCCATATCGCGTATCTATAAAGTTTTGTCTGGTTTAGAAGTTCAAGCTGAAACGTTCTGTAACCCTTACATACTAATGATACCTTTAAAGATTCAATATGCTTGGACAGCCGAGGCTCAATCTTTAACGCAACCCAATCTTCCACATGGGAGCCTTTGTTGACACTAGAGTCTTCTCCTTATTGGCGTCTTGGTACGGGAAACTCGCTGCAATCGGCACCTTACGGAGAGTATGGACTCGACAATCTCGCATTTGGGCCAGACGGGCCAATCATTCCCAACGCGACAATCGCGATGATCAATGCTACAGAGCATTGGGTTGGGAGCTTTGGTTTGGGTGCTAGTACTGGAAATTTCAGTTATGTTACCCCAAATGTCACATATGCACAGCTAGAAACCCTGGGTGAGATATTAGGTGCGGGATATGGATACACTGCGGGGGCTATATATCGTAAGTATTTGATAGTTTTGAGGTTCCTTCAGTACAGTCAACTAACCCAGCTCAGAGCAAAAGGGGGAACCAATGTCTTTAACATTGGGCGGATATGACGAAAATCGATTCATACCTCACAACGTTTCGTTCACTCTTACCCAAGATCCACCTGTACCTCAAGTCTTCGTTGACAGTATTTCTGTAATATCCTCCAATGGATCAAATGCGCCTATACAACTTGCGTCATACGAGGAGAACATCAACGCATTGATTGATAGCTCGACTCCTTACCTATGGCTTCCGGAAACAGTTTGCAATCGTTTCGCGGAAGCTTTGGGACTAAGTTATAACGAGTCCTTGAATCTTTACACCTTTGATGAAAATCCCACTCAACATAACAACCTATCGGATTCATCTACATCGACAACTTTCACATTTAGATTCAAAGACAAACCCTCAGCCTCGGATTTTGTCGAGATACATTTACCATATGCAGCTTTTGATTTATCATTATCCTACCCATATATTCCCAATACCGAATATGGAACAGATGAAGCATCAAAATTCTACTTTCCATTGGCCAGATCAGCAAATAGTAGTCAATACACTATCGGTCGAGCATTTTTACAGGAGGCATACATCATCACCTCTTACGAGACCAATCAATTTTCACTTTACCAAGCCGTTCATGTATCCGATACGCTAAATAACAAGAGCATTGTTGCTATTCCAAGTGGAGATATTACTACTGGACAAGAAACTGGCACAGTCTCATCCGGTCAGAATGCTCGCTTAACCGAGGGGCAAATTGCTGGCATAGTTATTGGTGTAATTGGGACAATAGCAACTTTACTAGCTACCTTATACTTTTCCTATATTAAATACTATAAGCCAAAGAAACTTGCGCTTGCTCTTAAGAATTCTACTTCTGAATCCGAAGCTGGTATTAATCTTCAACAACTTGATAGTCCTCCGCCAACGGGGACCTATCCTTCAGAAGCTCCTGGTGATACCAGTCATCCAGTTGAGATAAACTCAGAAATTTCACAGCCAACAGAAGTTAGCGCCGAAGTCCCGCACCAACGTTTAGAACTTGTAGCTGTGATTCCAAAAGAACTCTCCGCAGAAACCGCAGTCGAGCTACCAGCAGAAGTCCCGGCAAATTTTTTCAGAGGGGGTATTACAGTCGACAATACTCCTACTGGTAGTCATACCGTCAGTCCTATATCTGCTTCACATTCTGGTTCACTACCATCAATGAATGCTCTCGCCATCAGTTCTTCAGAGCCATCTTTCGAGAAAGGATCCATTCTCGTAAGTCCTACTCGCTCTTCTATTGCAGCAGATCAAGCATCGCCCACATCCTCCGAGATACGACTGCGGCCCGAAGGATTTTCTCCTGTAGCCGAAATTCAGCACCGCATGAGTCCTCCTCCTACATACGCCCTTGCAAAACCTAACAACTACGATTTTGCTGGAGTTTTTCTTTCTGAGGATCAGCCACTAAGTCAATTCGCTTCTTCTACTAGCAGTGGTGCTCCAGGACCTAGTAATTATGTTTTTGCCGGAGCGATGCCTTCAGGTATTCAACCTCCAAATCCATTCGCTCCAACTACTATGAGCCGAGACGCACAAGTAAATGAGTGGCATCGCCGCGATGTGGAAAGACAAGAACACGAAGAAGAATTACATCGTCAAACATTAGCTCGCGAAGAAGAAATCCGCGAGAATCAATTCCAGGCACGTCGTCTGGCACATAGACAGGAACTTGAGAGAATGGAACGACTAGGAACCGATGTTTTTAAATATCGCAATGAAAACGTGGGGAGTGTTCAAACTCCTTTTAGAGATACCGCTCAACGTGATGAAAATGAAGCTCGCAATATACCTCCCACAATCCAGGACGAAGGTGCTATTCCCAGTGTATCAGCTCAAGGAGGTGCCCCAGAAGTTGCGCAAGTAACTCCTTTACGTCGATTCTCTTTTGAGAATGGAGATGATGACGATGTTGTTTGAATACGATTGATGTTCATTTCTTGACTACCCAGTTATCTTTGTTAATATGCTATTTCTCCTATTTGCGCCATTTTATTTGGAATTTTGGAATATGTGGTGGATCTTTTGTATATAAATGGAATTAGAATACCAGCGTGTTCAGAGGAAGGCAATTTATTTACTTGTGGGCTCAATATCGAACTTTGAGGAGGCATTTAATCAGTTTCTTACTGCACAAATTCCTCAAATTCGCATGTTGAGGCCTTTAAGGTGGTGTGTGGACCAAAAACGGTCATGTATAAACTATTGAGAATAAGACAAATGGACCGTCATAGAATGGGCCACAGGTGTATTTAAAGTGAACACTTGAGTGAACTTATGCCCAACTTCTCTTTGATGGACCATTGTGTTAACTCTTATTGCATTATGTAGAGATGTTTTCATGAGATGGCCACGACGACAGAGGTGAAGGAATAAGAGACCACGAACACCTGAAATTCATAGATATAGAGACTCTTCATCTGCAAATGATAAGATTCGGACCCAGAACTAGATCTATCTTCGATAATTCTTGGAAGAAATAGATGAATATGTTAACACCCTAATATGAATTTCTTTACAAACGCCTATGGATGATTGAAGAGAATCAACTTTGGTGATGTGAGCGTTTTGTGAAGTAAAGATGAAGGTACCAATCAAATGATAGTCTCAGGCCACTGTCTGAACAAGCTGGCTGTCTTCGATTTCTAGATATCGGTCAGAGTGTTTGGAAATAAGGATAAGCAACTCTCAGGTGGATTTGATGAGAGCTTTAGTTCAAAGTCGTCTGAAGAATATGGCGGAGAATGCATCATCTACCTTTGCTTTTGCAACTTTGAGCAATATAATAAATATTCAATGCTTCTTCGCTGATACCGATTTGGCTTCATTCTGAGTGTCTGTACTCTATCCGTATAACAGGAGGTACCAGCCAGCTCAGCATATGAATACAATACCCATGTAAATTTGTTTTCAATATAAAGAGTGAGGAAGTATCTTGACATTCAATGGAAGAAAGGTGTGATGATTCAGACAGATAGATGTGCTGGATTGGGGATTTGATTTTTATGAATATATAGAGAGCTCTGCGTGGATCTCTTAAAGCAATTACCAGAACAAACTGAAATCAAGCTAGACAAACTACAGTATCCAGGTTTTCAATGTAGTAGTCAGGAGAACAGTACTTTGATGAGCGCGGCAACAACCCATCTTGGTTGGATGATCCAGGAACTTTGTATGTAAATGACAAGATCGAAGTACTTCCATGATGAATTCCCAGATTTCAAACCTCAACAATAATAGACGAAAACTTCGAGTTTCACAACCCCCCTCAATCTTCATTGCATTCTGGGTACAAGCGACTTCATTTTTGTCTCGACATCCATACCTATTATGTTGTGACCTCCGATCAACAAACCCATCATTTACACAACCCACGCATCACACTCCACCAAAATAAGTCACAAGATTTGTCGATCCTTTACTTTCTTCCCACTTCATTGGTATTTCAATGACTGCTGCCAACCATATCACAGCCACTCTGTCCTTAGCACAACATTTCCCACTATACTAGGTGGCGAACGTTCATTCTTTCATGAGCCACAAACCCCCATCTCCCCACGGTCTGGGCGCAAAATACTATATGTCAAGAGACCAAGTGATCATGAGCTAAACAGCAATACGTTATTTATCTTCCTTGTAATATCTGAGCATAATAAACAACCAAGTCTATCCAAGATTTGCGTCCACAATCGCAAGACTTTTTTCTTTACACACCACAATCTTTTTGATCAATTCAGATAGAATTATACGTCATCAAATCCCCGCCCTCATATCCCTTCTCCGATTCGTCTAAGCGAGCTTGGGTTCTTCGAGTCCTTTGTCGTCCCCTCCAATGATTTCTCATTCCTCATGTTACACGAAGCCACTCTTGTCTCGCCAAGTGCATTGCCTTTACCATTTGTGTATGACAAGTACACATCACCCAATCAGATGGATTAATTCTTCTGAATTGTATTCCTCTCGATCCATCTCTCACATTATTAGCCCACTCTTTCCACAACGCAGAAATGAACATGCGGGGAATTCTCCATCTTGCACTCTCGTCTGGCAAGCTACAAAGAGAACAAAGAATCGTGGCATGACAAATTTTTGTAATTATGATAGAGTTTACCTCTTATTCCTGCCGTCTCAACGGAGATGTGCGTCGTAGTCCGTCATACCTGGGATCTTTAAATAACAGAGGAGCAGCCGTCCTTCCTCTTGGCTTGATCTTGGTCTTTGTGTTCATTTAATCAATCAATATCAATTGGGAATTCTTCAATTTCGAACAAACCAAACCTGTCGCAGTAATATATCTGCATTTTTACACTGAGAAACAAAAGTTCTGCATCAAATTACATGAAGCTGCAGAAACGATAACCCAAAACGTCGACAAGACAGATTATCATCACACAAGCGAAATATCCATCAGAATAAATATGGCCTCACCACAAACACAAAGTTCGTTCTCATCCAACCTTCAAGTTCCAAATGATTCAACTAATACCGTTCTCCCATTTCTTCAGCTCACCACAGCCCATCTCCCACCTCACCCACTTCTCCAACCTCTCCTATGGGTCTCTCTCACGATGATCCCTTCGCCGCCCAACGCAAAGACCCCATGAACAACAACCCATTCGCTTCCAAAACCCAAGGCACCAGTCCCATGAACATCCCCACGCCCAGCTCTCCAAACGCAACAAACACACATTCCGGATCACCAAATCAAGATCGAAGATTAAGTTCTGATGAATGGGGTTCGTTGGTTTTCCCTCTCAGTCGTCGTTCATCACATCCCTCCTCATCACCATTGTTATTACCATCCCTTCCTTCCTCATCACCATCTCCTTTTACATTACCCCATTCATCATACCTTCCAACCCAAGCTCCACTCTCTTCATCTCTTGTTTCCTCCCCCTTTAATTCCAATTCTCTTTCTCCTGTATCCTCCCGCCAAAATCGATAATAACACTAACACAACTCACCCAATCATCCAGACGCTTCAAAAACACCCCCTTCTCGTTTCCAAAAACGGAAAGGTTCAATCTACGCAACACCAAGTTCTCGCGATGGTCATGTGGATAAGCATATTGATCGTGATGCCGTTTTTCATGCAACACACGCGGAGAAAGGATACATGGGAATCTTCGGTCTTGGTGGGAGTCGCAACAAGGAGGGAGGATATCAGGGTGGAAGGAGAGCTAGCAAAAGCGAGTGATTGGATAGGAGAGGACGAGACTGTGAAGTTGGAAAGAGAACAAGGGAATTTCATCCAAGAAGAAAAGAGATTTGACATATGAATACCTAAGTAGTGTTGATGAATTATGTAAAAATGAATCCGAAGGGAAATTTGTATGAGAGATATGAGGAAAAGTTTGGAAAATACAATTTCCATCATTTAGCGAAGCAATCTTTAATATTTCCACCGCCTGTACCTATGATACCAATAACATACATATACATTTGCAGACAACAGTGTCTTGATCGTTTGTAAACCCGATTGAAAACGCCGTCCTATGCATTGAGAATCCTTGAGATCTCAAATTCCCACTATGTCCAAACTCCCTTTGATTGACGTTCCCGTATTTTCACCTCCCCCACCGATGAAACCCCATTCAAACTACTCCCTCAATCATCATCCATACCATCTAATTCGATAGCATCAGGATTTTCAGTAACAACTATTTCTGGTTGCTTGATATTTCCTCCTTGAGGACCTGTGCTTGCTGGTACGAATCCAACAGGAGCTCTTGCCTCGCGTTCTAATGCTGCCATTGCATCTGCAGCTTCTTCTCCATCCTCATCAGATTTCGCTTGACTTCGAGCAAGAGCTTGAGAAGCAATAAAATTGACATCAGTATTATATTGTGCTTGAACACTTCTCTTGATACGAAGCATCTCTTTGAACGTATCTTCGTTTCCGTGTTGAACCTCGAAAGATTCCCATTTTGACCAAAAGGTTGGACTTGTTCGAGGGTCGCAAAATTGAGATGCGTGTCCGTAAATTGCTCTTGCACGATCAATCTCACCCAATCGTTTCTCCATATCGGCGAATTTCAAACACATATCTCTGGCATCTTTATCTGGTAGTGCCGCAATAGCTCTTTCGTAAATTGGTCGTGTTGAAGGTAAACCGAAATTGGAGGCCGACTTGGTGATGTAAAAGTTGAACATATCTGCGCGATCCTCATCAGAGACAGCCCGAGTTGCTCTTTCGTAAATCCTCATGGCATGTCTCGCTAGACCCCGCTCCTCCTCGAGATTTCCATACATAAGATACAATACTTTGGCAAATCTAGGAGGACATCCTTCGACTGCCTGCTCGAATAAATCTCGAAGACGTTCGATACCAATTTTTCTATCAACTGCCTTGGTCAAGTATAAATTCCAGAGTTCGAATGCTACCGGATAGCTAAATAGATCCAATCCTCTCTCGTAAATTTTGAATGACTCTTCGAAATATTTGTTCTCCTCCAGTAAATTGGCGTAATTGACAACAGTTTGTGGTGTTGCAATTCGAAGTTCGAATATTCGTTCGTATATCTTCTTGGTTTCTTCCAATGTGCTAACACTCTCCACCAAGTCTACATAGAAACTCCACAACTTCCAGCTCTTGTGAACTCTTTGTTGAGGTGAGAGAGTCTCGTCGAAATAATCAACATTGGATCGTTTCGGTGCCTGAACTGCCTTTGCCATAATCTTTACAGCTTCATCGAAGTTTTCGTTTCTTAATTCCATCTCCGCCCATTCAATCCAAGTATCAGCAAGTTCCGCCACAGATTTGAAAGGTACTTTCACTGCCTTTTCGAAGATAACACGAGCATTACGTAAATCCCCACCCTCTTCGTAGAACTTGGCGTAATTTGACCATAATTCGTGGAACTGTCCAACGGCTTTCTTCGGCTGAATAGCAGCAATTGCATCTGTGTATGCTTTAACCACTTCAACTTTGTTGTCCCCCCACAGAGAAATACGTTTCATCCATTCGGGTACATTGCTTGGATTTTGCCGCAATAATACGTCGTTCAGTAAGAATGGTCGACGATCCATAAGTTGCTCGAATCTCATCATTCGAATATCCAAATCAAAGTCTGCATTTTCGTCCACAATACCCTTCTCAGATCGAACTGCAGCCGCTTCCATTAGAACCCCAGTAATCGATTCCTCGAATTCGGCATAAGAATCGAATATCAGTGTGAAATCCCGAACGGTCATAACTGTAGTAATTCCCTCTTCAAATACATCTCTTGCCCGTTCAAAACTACCCCGAGTGATCCAGTATGTTGCTAAACCGGACCATAATTTTCCTCTCTGATCCGCAAATCTATCAATGCCACTTCGAATAATTTTTTCGACATCAATTCCGATTTCATCTCCAGTTTCAACTTCCTTGGCATGCTCCACAAGAAGATCTACCATCTCACTCCATAATTGATAATGGCCCTTTCCATGTTTACTCCGGAATTTTGGGTTATTAAGTATATCCATATATTTCTTGACGGCCTCAGTATAAAGTTTCATCTCAATTAAGAGTTCAATAAAATCTTCGGCATCCTCCGGATGGATCTGCATGTAACGTCGCCATATCTTGACAGCTGTAGAACCTGAAGCGGAATTCGCAAAAGGACGGTAAAGGGCCCAAATTCTGTTATGTTGTGTAATGGGTAAAGCTCGAAGTGCTCGATCGAAAGTTCGGCGCGTGAGAGTAACGAGGGGTTGGAGTAGCAAAAATTGAAGGTACATCTCCCAGATTTTCGGCATCTTATTCAAAAGAATCAATGCTCTTTCGTAAAGCGCGTTAACTTTGGCATATTCGGGGGCAAAAGCTGCAGGATTCAACTTTCCCAAATGCTTCATTCGTAATGTAAGGTACTATTTTTCGTCAGCGAATATTAAAGCGGGGTTTGCGCGCATAGATGTATACCATTTTCCATAACTTGTAAGATCTGGGTAATTGTAAACAAGCTCGTTCCAAAACGAAAGCTTGCTCGAGTTTTGTGCCATGCTGAAATTTGAACTCGATGTATGCCAACCAAGGCTTCGTACTGCCTGGATCGCGAAGGATATCCTGCTCATAGATGGTATCTTCTTCAGACTGTCGATTGAATTAGTCAACGTGATCGTTTAATGAGATTGTAGGGTATCTGAGGGAATAGACGTACAATAAGATATAAATCTGGCTTTCCTCGAATCGATAAGGTTAAGGCGGATTTTATTTCGGGGACGCTGGGAGCAGCCATTATAGGGAGCAACTCTCCAGGCATTCTCTGCCTGGAAAACAGAGAATGCGATCAGTCCCAAGAGGAAGAAATATTTGGATGACCGTCTTAAAAGACGTCGAGGGTGTTGGGTTGGTCTGATCTGGTCGTTCGACCTCTTTTTTTTTCCGTACCAACAATCAACCGACTTTGCTACTCAATGCTACTCCAGGGTCATTAGCACTACGGGAGACTAAGCGACAGTATTGGGGGAAATGTAAACCTCTTCTACCCGAGGGAATAAGAATCAGTAAAGGAAGAGACAAAAGATGGAAAGAGTCTGGTGTCTAGTAAAAGTACTAAAGATGTCTGATATCCACTCGAGGAGTGAATAATGATAATCAATCTCTCTACCTATTCTTCCTAACCAAAGATACAATGTCCGAAGATTGAGATCTACTTGAATCACGTGAAAAGAATTGAGATATAACAGTAACCAGCCGAGCCAGCGTATTTTGTTTGAGAAGCGCTAAGTTCACACCCCCATGAGCTTGGACTTGGGCAGTTACAACCATGATGTGGGAGCGAGAGCTTAATCAACAACTTCTTATCAGCCTTCTCTTCCACTCTACAACAGCCCTCTCTTTATACTTGGAGAGTTCCCCTTTACGCTTGAATTGATAGAGAAGGAGTTGAGCTCACAGGAGTATTACATTGCCAATCATCTAATCAAATTGAAAAGCTACCAAAATGTCTGGAGCCGGGGTAAGACGAAGCAACCAATTCCAATGGATTCACATATCTTCTTAACTAACATAATATAGAATCGAGAAGCTGTTTTCCCAACACGACAGTCCTTGGGATTGATGAAGTCGAAGTTGAAGGGAGCGCAAACTGGTCATGATTTATTAAAGAGAAAGAGTGAAGCTTTAACTAAGTATGTTTACCCCCAACCCAACAAGCTCTTTGCCTTACTGACTCTGATTGCGCAGACGTTTCCGAGGTATTTACACTGCACTCATACCAGTATTCTCTCAAAGATTCCTAACTCTACTTCAGAAATCACCCGCAGAATCGATGAAGCCAAACGAAAGATGGGCCGAGTAATGCAGATAGCCGCCTTTTCTCTGGCAGAAGTAACCTATGCGGTAGGAGGAGATATTGGTTACCAAGTACAAGAATCCGCAAAATCGGCACGATTTCGTGTACGGACGAAGCAAGAGAATGTATCTGGTGTATTCTTGCCGGCTTTTGAAAGCTACACAACGGAAGGCAATAATGATTTTGGCTTGACGGGTTTGGGAAAGGGTGGTCAACAGGTACAAAGATGTAGGGAGACTTATGCGAGAGCTGTGGAGACATTGGTGGAATTAGCCAGTTTGCAGGTATGTTAAGAATAGGACCAGCCCGAACCAGGGGAGGGAAGATGTGTTGAATAGGGCTGATATGTTGTGATCAGACTGCTTTTGTTATTTTGGATGAGGTTATCAAGGTTGTGAACAGGAGAGGTAAGTTGAATTCTAGATCTAAAGCACATAACATATACTAATTTGATATAGTAAACGCAATGTTAGTCTTTCTACCATTACATCACACCCCCCATTAATTCATACTAACCAAATAACAGTGAACATGTGATTATCCCACGTACAGAAAACACCATCAAATACATCAACTCAGAGCTCGATGAATTGGACAGAGAAGAATTCTTCCGATTGAAGAAGGTTCAAAACAAGAAGCAGAGGGATACAGCTGCTCAAGATGCAGAGATGAAGGCGAAGAAAGAAGCGGCAGCAGAGAAGGAGAAGGCCGAAGGTAGTGAAAAGGAGAATTCTACCCATACTGGAGATATTCTAGGTGATGAGGAAGATGCGGATGTCATTTTCTGATGCCTCACGGATGCCATTTTACTTGTTTTAAGTTTCACCAATCGGGTCATCAACTCGAATGAATATCATGTAGCATTAGCGAATACTGTAATTAAGATTGAGCATTGTTTTCTCTATTTAGCTTTACTCATTCGTGAAGAGCAATCTATGAAGTATTTCATTCAATGTTGCAATGACCTTCCATACCAATGGGCACGCAATCTGAAATCCCCTCATGATGCCTTCATGTAGAAACACCCCCTTCACAACTTACTGTCTTTGATAAGTGACCTTGATAACCTTCTGCTCATCTCCCAAAGCCATACCCGCCGTATTTTCCTTTGCACCAATACTTCCTGTCTCAGTCTCATACTCCACAAATGCAATACCCTTTCTTCCCGGCACCAATCTTACTTCTCTAAAGCCCTCAAATCGTCCAAAGATGCTTGTCAACATATCAACATCATATTCTTCGGGTAGATTCTGCACAAAGAGAATCTTGTTAGGAGGTAAGTATTCATCCGGTACGACGGCCGCCGCAGCAGGATTGGAAGATTTGAGTCCAGCGCCACGAGTAGCTTTGATGGGTCGTGCAGCGAGATCTGCTGGGTTGGCAAGAGGAGGACCGGTCGTAGGACGGAGTGTGAGTTCGGCGGCCTTTTTTCTTTCTGTAGGGGCAAATAGTAGATTTCGTTAGCCATGCCATTATTTTGTAGATCATCCATATCCGCATGTATATTCAATCCCGCACAATCGCAAGGAGACCAAATAACCAAAGACAGAGAAAAAAAAAGAGAACTCACCCTTCTCTGCCAATCTCCTCCTCTTATGAACCTCCAATTCCTCATTCCCCCCTTCCCTCTTCACACTAGCATCACTCCTGGTTTTCGCATACGCAATTCGCATTTCCTTCCCAAAGAGCTCAAAGCCTTGAATATCCTCAATCGCCTTGGTCGCACTCTCTACATCTTCAAAGACAATGAATGCCTGTCCCTTGGCCTTCAAATTCGTCTTTGCGATGATTTCCAAAATGGTGCCGTATTCGGAGAAGAGTTCCGTGAGGGCTTCGATGAGCGCGGCTGGCTTGATCGATTCTTCGAGATTGTTGACGTAGAGTCTAGATTTGTTAGTTTGTGGGTTGTGGGTTGGGGGTTGGGGAAGGAAGGCTAGGACGTGTCGGGGTGCAATGACACGTACGTAGCGTTTGGTGGGGGTGAGCCACTGGGTGCGTTGGTAGTAGACATGGTGGTGATTTCTTGAGTTGTTTGCGATTAAGATGGTGAGATTGAGAGAAGCTTCATGTTGGAGCTTAGCTATATTATTACTTGGTGCCTTGCGACAGACGTTTGTGCCTAAGGCATGAGTTTCTGGTGAGTTTCTGGTGAGTTTCAAGCCGATGACCACAACTGTGATTATTAGGAAAGTATTTGGGCCATCTAGTGACTAAACTCTGATTCAAGAATTATCAATGGGTAGGTATACAAATAAACACTGTCAAGACAGATTTCTCTGTGCAAGATCAGCTCAATGTTTAACCCGAGCATTTGGGCATTCACCATCATGCCTCCTGATTCATGAAAGACAACAAGAGTACTCATGGATATTTTCATCGGCAACAACTTTATTTTCATGATGAGGAGCAATTGAATAATGAATTTTAGCATTGCTTTTATTGGTAAAATAATACCCTGTTAATAATACATGGATGTAGTGATTACCTTACAATCGACCCATACTACCAAACACCCTCGAGTTAAGCTATGTCCATAACATACTTATTATAAGGACTGGAATCCATCGCTGACCAGTAGTTGAGCCTACTTTTTCTGAGGAATATTTGAATCCGATCCCAAAGACGAGTCCATCGAAACGCGTACAACTCTCTTTGGAACACCATTAACACCACTAACACCTTCATCGTCGTCCGATTTCAAAGATGCTACCGAATCCTTTGACGCTTCCGATCCCACAGGTGATTCCGCTCTCAAAGAATCTTCTGATTTCAATGAGGAAGCTTTCTTCTTTGATTCGCCATTATTCTCATCTTCCCACTTTTGTGCAATAGCTTGAACCCATTCCCAGATAGTTTTCACATACACTTCATCAATGTCAGTGAAGTCACTCATGGTCGCAGAAACCTGTCTTGTTCTTAAAAGACCAAATGTTGCCTTTTCCATAGAGCCCTCCTTCTTCTGCTTTTCCATTTCTTTCCAAAAGCCAAGTAATGATCTTGCCGGGTGATTTTCTTTCAATCCCTCGGGACTTGGCGATCCAGCACGTTGCAGCCATTTTCCGAATTCCGCAGTCTTGCCTTCGTGACCAATCCACTTTAACAAGTGCTTCCATGTTATATTAGTTGAATTATTTACTAGATGAAAGACATTTGCTTCGTGTGGGGATGGTGGTGGTTGTAGAGGCTTCCAATAAGTCTTTTGACAAGCAATTTCAATCACAGCTGCAGCTGCAGTATTGACTGGAAGCCAGGAAAGTGGAATGTCGAGTTCTGGGAGAGAGTTTAGACATTCAGGGCCCCCAGTGCTTAGCATCAGTGGCCATGCTTCCTTTTCGTTCCAGCTTCCATTAAAAGTGTTTCCTGATAGTTGACCAATCCTCACAATACTAATATTTGCTCTTGTCGTATTACATGCTGAAGAGCAGATCGCTTCAGCAACCCACTTACTCTTCGAGTAACCCAACGGGCCAGCATCCAAAGGATTGCGATTTATAGTTTCTATAATTTTGAAGTCCTCCTCCTCATAGATTTTAGTGTTAGCCACGCTTGCAGTAGATGAACAGAAGACAAGATGCTTCGGTGCTTCCCCAGATAGGGAGAAATTGATCAAGTTGCGAAGTCCTTGAAACTGCTCGGTGAAATCTTTCAAGGGAATAGAGAAATTAACCTCCCAGGCTGCCTGTAATCTAGCATCAGTATGTATCAATCATGATTGTTGACTGGGGAAAATTACATGAATGATTGTGGTAGCATTTTGACGAAGATCTTCCAATACATCTCTTGAGAGGCCTAATTCAATTTGATCTAATTTCACAGCTCTGCATTCGATATTTGAGGCAGTGAATTCCAAGTTTTCGGGATAATGAGACTGTAACGCCCGTTCTACTCTCTCACGAGCTTGTTCGTCATTCTTGGCTCGAACGAAGCAAACGATCCGAAGTGCCTCATGACTTGTAGTCATATATTGCA
This sequence comes from Botrytis squamosa, assembly GCA_014898485.2. NCBI lineage: Eukaryota > Fungi > Ascomycota > Leotiomycetes > Helotiales > Sclerotiniaceae > Botrytis > Botrytis squamosa. The sequence goes on from RCTC02000004.1 coordinate 796,193, forward strand.
ACAATTCGACTATGTTCATACCGAGAGTACCAGTGACTCCAGTTACAATCTGTGTCATTCGTTAAAACATTCCTCTTAGAGGCATTGTGTATGCCATATACACCAATTGATTCAACACTTACTATGGTTTCTTTGTCAGGTGTGTTACATGATTCTGTTTCGTCCTTGAATGATTTACTATAGTGTTCAACAATGCTGTTCATCTGATGCGCTTCATTTTTCTCATTCTCGGGAATGGATCCGTTCTGAGAGGCTTTGATGTATTCGGTAAGCCTAGTTCACGTTGTCAGTCTCTTACTGCAGTAGATAAATTTTACCATCTCGGAGTCTTGAGTATACAATAAATGATATGTGAGAAGAACATTTGACAAAATCAATGCCTTGTATCATTAATGATCGAGTACTTACGCTGTGACACTACCACATTGGTAGACTAAGTTCCAAGGAAAGGGTTTAGATCCGCGAAGGAATGCCTGCAGATTCATCAGCGTGAAGATATTGACTTCAAGAATAAAATTTAGTTACCAAATTGAGATGTGATCGAATCCGCGTCGCCTGAACAGAATCGATTTGATGAGCCCGAAAGTCGGAGTCATATTTCAGGTCTATTGGAGCGCCAATGGCTGTTTTGACAACTTCCATTACACTTTCTAATGAAACTTTACTGCTGAGCGCTGACGCATCGCCATCATAAGCACTTTTGATATCGGAATCATAGTGCATGTTGGCGCTTTGCCTCTTTGTAGTTCCCTTGGCGGTCTTTTCCAAAAAATCGGTGTGTGGCTTCAAGACTAACATGTCTTTGTAGATTTTTGCATGGGGTGGAACCATTTCGTTCACGTCCTCGACATACGGCCAAATAATGTCCCTGAACTCATCATCGCTGAAATTACTTGTAGCGTTTTGAGACTTGATGATTATTACTCCAGGGTACATTTGACCATTTCCGAAGACAAACGCATCTTTTATATCTGGAAACCTCTTCAACGCTTCTTCGGTGTAAATAGGATCGAATTTCTTCCCAGTAGAAAGAGTGATTTGGGCATCACCTCTACCAACGTGCTTCCATGCATTCTTTATAGAAGGATGTGGCTCAAATAAATCACTTGTTGCGAAGCATCCATCCTCTCGATTTGCCTTTGGGAATTGTGGCCAGTCACTCATGACCACCAATTCAAATCTGTTAGAACCATCATTTAGTGGTTCAAACTTGAGGGAATTAACACCTTCCGGAGCTCTGAAATATTGCCACTCTTTGTCGGTTTTGTAATCTCGGTGAGTCGAGAGAAGAAATGAGCACTCTGCACTACCATAACGAGAAACAAGATTGATTCCTTCAGAGATGAGTAGTTTTCCGTCTTCTTCTGGCAAACTAGCGCCACCTACACCCACTATATCCATTGTACGAAGAAATTCAAGTCCTCTAGATGTCGTAGAAAGCATTTGTGCTATTGTCGGGACACAAGAGAAGTATATTGACTTTGGAAGTTGATTGGACAATCTACGCGTAAGCGATTTGGACCTGTGTCGTGTTCCGAATTCGTGCAATCTACGAATAGATGATTCATACTTCTCTTTTATTTGCGAGAAACAATTAATGATTGTCTCCGAAGTAAGTGGGTGCTGGCCATCAGGGGCAAGACAGATTGTTGATAAACTCGTCCAAGCACGCAAACAATCTGCAATACCGCCGGTGTATAGAGGTGTTGTGGTAAATGACAATGTTCCGCGACCATCCAAAATTGGCAGAACTCCGCATGCAACATGGTGAGTGTAGGGAACGGGCTTCGGAAGGCCAGAGGTGCCAGATGTATGATGATTGTAAGCTGGGGTTTTACCCGTGACCTTATACGATGGAATAAGTGATGGAAATCTCTCGACATGTGATGTTAATTCCATAGTAGATTTCCTTGAATACCCCCGCATCTGAAGTGGAGTGTTGCGTGAGATCTTCTCGAGTTTCTGGATTTCCACATACTGTTGTCGGAGATCAACGTCGTAAAATACAATATCGATATCGCATTGGTTGCAAAGATGCTGGACAGCTTCCGAGCTAAGTGATGGCCTATATTGTGTCAGTATGAACGGATGATATCAGTTCCAGAATTCAATTCATCATTTGATGGTTCAATTCTTCAACGAAATTTTGAATTTTGGACTGCTTTCAAATATTGACTTTCCATCCAGTCTACAGCAAAATGCCCCGCCAAAAAGAAGTGCTCAAGACTGGAGATATTTGCAACTTACACCATGACCATAACGGATACTCCTAATCGCATCAATGCTAGCCACCTGAATAGAAAAGCCAAATCACTTCTACCCATGAGACCGACACACTTGGTGCGTGTTGAATCTCTTGCAGTCGTATTGTCAAATGGAAGAAGCTCCTCGGAAGATGCTAATTTGTGGGACAATCTCAATGAACCATCTCGAAGTTCCTGGAAATTATAAAGATGGACCTTCCATTCTGTACGAGCCAATTCAGTACCAGCGCCATTAACTCCATTGCCATTCGAAACTTGTATTGAATTCCTTTCTGGTGAGATATGTCTTGTGCCTTTTCTTCCATCATTGGAAGACGGAGAACTGGAGAATGAAGATGCTCCTTGACCATTCAATACTCGTTTGGTACCATAATATGATCCATTGTTTGAGTTGTCTCCAGAATCCTTCCTATTGACGATTTCTTCAGGGATCGCTATAGCTAGTTGATCTCCATACTTCTCAGCATGGTGATCGAGGAGTTCATTGATTGTGTCATATTCATCGACTGGAGTTAATTTTCTACTACTGGCTTCACCCAAAGTACAAGTGAAGTAATTAAGATCGCCTGGAGCAATGGAAGCCATTGTAAGTAGAGGTGGGATACCCAAAAATGTTGACGAAGCAAAAAAGAGAGAGTTGATGTAACGATTGAGAGAGATTGGAAGAGGAATTACTCTCAGAAGCACTCATAAACAATACATTAGAAGAAGGAACCCACGGCACTGACCGAAGTATCTGGAGGGGAAACTGCATCTTAGAAAAGCCTAAAAAGATAGCAGCTCTGAGCGAAGTCTTGATTGGCAACTTCAAGACTTGATCTTTGACTTGTAAGCTCTTTACTTGTCATTATTTCCAGGGTTTAAAAGTTACTAGATGCGGAATCTAGTGATAGGTCGAAGATATTTGCTAAAACTGCCTTTGTTTACTTAGTCCAAAATGCCAGCGTCATGACTATTTACTAGTGGCAGCTTCATGGTAATGAACAACAGGTACTTATGTGCTTAGTGAGGGGAAGGTTGAACACTTGGGTTTGCCATCTTTCTTGATGGGAATGGTGTAGATATGCATCCATTAATAGATAATTGTTCATAGTCGATATGATTGTATAACTTAGAACCTCGAAATTTACGAGGGATGCATTCATTCATTGAGGATGAATTGAGTTGAGCTTAATGATCACATGACTATATTGATTTCTACGGTTAGCCATAAGAACGTTCACGTACTCACTCCTCGAACGCGAGAGAGCCATTTCTTTTTATTTGGTTCCCTCGATCCTGTATGAACTCAACTTGGGTACGAACTTCTTGACACCTTCAAATAATCCAAGTTTATTATATTTCTAAAAAGGTACGTGACATATTGTTCTTCATTGATGAATGGTTGAATTCCTCATGTAGAGTTTGATATGATACTCTTGATGTCCTTCCTGAGAAAGTCTGGGTAATCTATAAACTCTGGATATTGCAGAGCTCTTGTGTGTATATCACCACTGTTTAAAAGAAGCTCTCCATTTGATTCTATTTGAATCAACTTTACTTCAAAGAAGACCATATCACAATTGTGTTTGTTGAACTCTCCCCTTTTTCAATGTACACGTGATCACGTTTTGATATGTTATTCACATTGAGAGTATCATAACCTACAAGTGTTTGGTTTGCGTCTACTGCAGTGACATGGTATCAAACTCCATGGTACAAAGATACTTCACACATTCGTTCACATTCTGTATAGAATGTCAAGTTTGTTATTTCAAGAACTAAATCACTAAGTGTCCTACAGATAGATCTTCTCAGTAATCATTGTCAACCAAACCGTTTTTTAAGCCCAGCCGTTACTATGCCTTCCAATTATTCTTCAGTTCCTCCTCAAGAGGTAACAGGAACAACTCAATTACCTTGTAAGTTTTAGAACATCCCTAAAATTTCCTCTTGCCAACTAACATTCACCAGTATCACGTATCAAGAAGATAATTGGGACTGATCAAGACATAAACATGTGTTCCAACAATGCCGCATTCGTTATTACTCTAGCCACTGTATGTTTTTCATCTCTATCTGATTTTCTTCATACAAAAGCTAAGTGTGCATTTCAGGAAATGTTCATTCAATACATGGCCGAATCAGGCCATAATGTTGTCAAGTCTGAACGTAAACCTCGTCGTAACATTCAATATCGTGATCTTTGTAAGTCTCTCCTCTCTTCAACTGCTTCATCAAGATTATCCTTACACCACCAACTCAATGCCCATCACCAATCCCCCATACGTCCGACAAACCTTTCCCCTCCCCCTTCTCTCACCCCCACTAACACCCTCCAGCCTCCGCCGTCTCCCACATCGACAACCTCGAATTTCTCAGCGACATCGTCCCCAAGACCGTCCCCCTCAAACTCGTCAAAGCCAACGCCCACCTAGCCAACAACCTGGCAAAATCCAAATCCACCATCCCCCCCACCAACCCTCCCTTTCCCCAACCCGCCACCTCGTACGCCGGCCCCTCAGCCCCAACCGCAAACCCCAACTCCTTCCCTCAATCCCCCCTCCTCGACACAGCACCTCCCCGCGTCTCCGTCTCCGGCCTATTAGACGACTCCGCCGATGCATCCACATCCACACCAGCTCTCAACCAAATCCAACCCCAACCCCCATCTCAACCCCAAACTCAAAACAACTCCCCCACCCAAACTACCACCGCCACCACCCCCGCCCACCTCATCACCATCCCCAACGGTTTCACCCCCACCAACAAACCTCAAAAACAGCAAGAACAGCGAAGAGTCAGCACCGCCACCGAAGACGAAGATCCTAATGCGCAATTGCGGATGGAGAGTCAAGCTAATAGCGACGACCACAATGAGGAAGAAGATGATGATGTCGAGATGAGTTAGTCAGTATGACATGTCATGTCATGTCATGAGTTGTGCTTTTCGGGGATATTTTTGTTTTGGATTCTCACGTGCATTCCCTTTTCTTTTTTTTTTTTGAGTTTCTTGCACCGGAGATGTGGTTGAGTTGAGATGATAAGGAAGGAGGGAGAGGAGTTTGTATTGTAGACAGGAGGCGATGTAGTTGATTGAGTGCGCGGGTATGGGAGTACGTATTATAGATATCACAATGCATTGGTTTACAAAGTCAAAAACACAAACAAGGGAATTAGATAAACAATGTAAATAGAAATTGATTTGCAAAGCCGTGGAATTTCCTTCTGTGGAGAGTAGAATGCTATGCTATGCTATGCTATGCTATCCATTCATTGCATTCCATCACATATACACATCAGCAACATACATCAGCAACACCCTCTCACCCAAAACGCCCAGCAATATGCAACCAATATGAAGTACTTTTTCTCTCTCTCCTTTGGATATATCATGATTTAATATCATCCTATTCATATCCTCTCATATCCTTTCATCCCAACGGGACTGGACCTAAAGCGCTTTAACTAGGTAGGTAGGTACGCATTTATTATAACCCCTCCTTGATAGCACCGACATGCAATTTCGTTCCTCTCTTCTCCTCACTTTCTCCCACTCTATTCTTCCATTGGATCATCGCCTTGCGCAGCCGCCGGAACTCTTCCTTCATTCAACTCCTTCTCCAATTTAATAATCTCCTGCAAACTCTTTGCATTCTTGATTAATTCCTCGACCTTCTTTCGTTCGGAATCGGTAAGCTTGACGCGGTAAGACTTGGAACTTGACGATGTGGATGCGCCATTGGTGATGCTGGATGTGTCGAATGTGTGAGATTTAATGCCCATGATCTGTGAGAATGGACATGTTAGTATGGCAGTCTTAGGAGAAGACCAAGAAGAATGTAAGCTTACCTTTGATGCAAGAGCAGATGGTTCTGCAAATGTACCAAATAACTCTCGAGCTCTTTCCCGCTCTACAGCTTTGACTTTCTTGTAATCCAGAAATCGCACATTAGGACATCGAAAGAGAATCCATTCTCTGTAATGCTATTATTCGCACCCATCAATTAGCTTCATCCAACTCCCTTGTTCATTTTCCAACAACATCAAACCAATCCCCTCATTCTCCCCAACACAAAACAAAACAAAAAATAACGCACCTCCTTCCTAGTCACCGGATTCTCCATCAAAACCAAACTCGTCAACCTCGCACACCCAGCCAATCCATCCAAGTCCGCCAACTCAGCTACATTATTACTCGTCAAAACCAACGTGGTCAAATTTGGCAACGAATTCGCCAACGTAGGTGAGATACTCGAGACGCGATTGCGAGCTAGGAGAAGCGTTCTTAAACGAGGACTGAGTGGGAAGTTGCTGAGTAGTTGAATATCATTGTCTGTGAAATCGATTGCGTCGTGTGGCTAAGTTCCTGTTAGTATACTACTTTGCGGGTATGTGAAGCTTGTAAGTTAAAGCTAAAGGCAGAGCCAAAGGAAAAGAACTCGTCTTCCTCCCACCATCCTTCCAATTCCCCTCGACCTTACTCTTACCCTACCACTCCCCTCTCCCAACCCCAAACCAACAAACAACCAAACCCCAAGAAAACAACAGAAACAACAGAAACAAGAAAAGACAATAAAACTCACCCCCGCAACCCCCAAATTTTCCACCGCCGGAATCTTATGACCTGCAAACCACCAAACAAACCAGTATCAACTCAGCTCTTTTCAAAAGTGTAGTATAGGGAGCCTCCCCTCCGTTCTTAACAGGAAAATCAAAGATTTAAAACGCACCTCGAAGATCTAATTCGCGTTCCTTGAGCGGATTGAGATAGGAAAGGGAGGATTGGATTAAGTCGGCTGTGAGACGCATGATTGATTGGTATTTCCAAAGTTAGTCAATAAATTGTTCTGTTGGCGGGATACGAAGAGATGTGAGGAGGATATATGTGAAGGTCGTAGGGTCGTGAGGTGCGTGAATGGGTCGCAAGGCTGATATCATGATGCTCGCAATCTAGAAATTATTTTGGTAAGCTAAGCTTTGATTTCGCGCTAACCGGTTTTCAATTGTCAGCCTTTTGGAGGCATTCATTCCATTAGGAGGTAGTAGGTGCACCCAAGGATTCATTCCATCTGAAATATATGCGATTAATATCAATTCATCCAGGTAAATTATATTACAATCACTTATTACTAGTTATTGTCTAATAGATGCAAGAGCTTATTGCTCAATCTCTATAAGGTTATATCATACATCTCAAAAAATACAATAACCCGATTCCCCTCCTCATTCCCATAGTTGTGTTCACTACCGTTTCCATTCAAATAACTCCGATCCTTCATATATTCTCATAAATCATTCTGACTCACTGGAAGACAAAGATAACTCCTCCTCTATCGACACTAACCACCATTCCATAGGGACTCTCTAACAACGCCACATCCAAAATTGAATCCAAATGCGCCCTCAATAATTGATGTCCTTGTAATGAAATAATCGTACTCCTTGGCGCCTTTCCATTTCCTCTACTGCTTGCTTCAGATCTACCTCCATCATTACCTCTATCTCTTGTCCCAGCATTAGGAGCTGTTGGGGTTTGTCTAGGTACTCGCTCGTGGTTCAATGTAAGTATCGGAGTCGGATGTGAGGAAGTATATGATGGTTTGAGCTCATCAGTCTCTAACCCACTCACAACCATTGAACTTTCTACGCGTGATAAATCCCAGAATCGAATCTTACGGTCTGAACCACCAGTAATAACAAACCCATATTTACCATCACGATTATCATCATTAGCATCCGTACCAGCAATCATAGCACGAATTCCATAATTTGAGACACTGGCTGTTGGTTCGAGGGCCCCTGCAAAGCGACCAAGCATACCTTCTGGACGATCTTCATCAACAGGCCAAGGTTCATAATTCTTTGGCGCCTCTCGACTTGATCCAGATCGATACACTTCTCGACATTGTGTCTTTTCAACATCCCAGACGGTAATTTCTCCTTGTCCACTACCACCAGCAACACATACCCATCTACCTCGACCTCTAGTAGGATGGATTCGAATTCTGTAAATAGATGTGGATCCTGGAACACCCCAAGCCTTTAAACGGACCTTGAAACGTAAATCCCATAGATCCAAGATACCATGTGAAGTTCCTAGTAATAACCAATTACGTTTTTTATCGACACAGAAACATGTTGGAGTGCCGTGATGAACAGGATTCTCTAGAATATAAAGGATTGTCATGGCTCTTAGATCAATAGCTAGTACTCTTGAACGATTCGTAGCGATGAGTAAAATCGAATTCGTTTCTAATTTAAAGTGCTCTGCCCATATAGCAAATTCGTCTTTTGGTAGCTTGTATTCACGTAAGAGGCGAAGTTTACTATATCTTCCCACACCACCACTTTGGATGAAATCAACTTTGACTACGTTGATGCTTCCATCACTTCCACAGCTCATAAATGAATGTGTATGTTCCACAAAGCATAACGCAGTAACTTTGGCATCATCTGCATGTTTGTGCGTCTGTCTGGATCGATGAGCGATATTTCGTTCCAGTCTACCAGTATCCCACACTTTTACGCAACCATCATCTCCACCTGTGAGGAAGAATACATGATCTGGAGCAACAGCTATGTGATGTATTGGTCCAACATGCTCAGCAAAAGTAGCTACAAGACTACCTTCAGGTCTCCAGGGTTTATCCCCAGCTTGATTACTATTCTTATTAATAGCTCGGCGTCGACTCGAAGGAGCAATCATAGGTCCGAATTCGGCGATATCATTAGGGTAATTATCCACATACATGGCATCCAGCATTTTGAGTATGTTTGGATCATTGCCTGAATAAGTATGAGCCGCTCTGAATCGTATTTCATTGTTCGCAGAGGCATCTTGATCTTTTGCCAAATTAATCGACAAAGGTTGAAGAGGTTGTGAGAAAGGTCCTTCAACCTTGCCGAAAGCATTTGTTGAGGTAGTACTTGTCTCGGGAACACTTTTCCCTGGCTCCTTGCGATTCATCAAAGTCATAGCAGAAGACTTATGACGGATACCACGAATAGTATCCCCTGATTCAATAGACATAGCGCCCAGTAGTGACGCGGTTCCATCGTCGCTCATTTGAGCTGTTGTGTCTGAACTTCCAGGACGGACTAGAGATCCTTTTCGTGGTGTCATAGATGACCTTGGAGTTGAGGTATCCGTAGGAGATAAGAATGCAGGTGATAAGGTTGGAGAGTGTAGCTCTAATCCATTAGTAGTAATTGGTAAGCCAGCTTTCGATCTATGACTATTCAATGCAGAGCGTTTCCTTTTAGCGATTGAATCATCAATAGTCATGGAAGCATCAAGTAAAGCGTCGGCTATAGAGTGTTGCTCTCCATTGATCTCTGAACCGTTGTTGATTTTGCGAGGTGGTTCTTCTGTAATCTGTTCATCAAACATCACTGTTTGTGGTGTAATGTTGAAACTTCGGAGATTGATGACATTATTGAGATAGGTTGGATGTGTTGGGCCTTCTCTGATTTTGGAAGGTGCAAGGCGCCATATATACTCTCTTAAAGCGATCAGCTTTGCTTCATCTTCGTGACTCATTCCTATGTTTCGTAGTTTTGCCAGCCATTGTTCATCTTCTTCATTCTTTGGTATTCTGGATAAAGCATGATGGCCAGACTCTTTAGATGAGACAGTAGGTACAAAAGTGCTTGAACTGAAAGAGAATGTTCGTAACTGATTCACAGGTTTCCAAAATATTCCTCTATCCACTTTATTCGCCCAATTGATAGACATATCAAGGACTGCCCTCGATAGTGGTTTTTTCAAAGCATCAAGTAAAGTGATCTCCGCGTAATCGTTGACACCTGTCTTTAGATATGGACGGACAAGTGGTAAGATGATGCATAAAATATCTGCACTGGACAAAAAAATAGTTGCCGATGAAATAAAATTCACTGCTGCCTCTCTGATCCAAATGTTAGGATGCATTGTGAAGCGACTGACAACATCTACCATCTCCCAAATCTTTGATCGTTGGAACAAACCCAGCTGTGCCATATCAGCAAATGAGTGAAGGACACTTCTTACTACAAAATCTTCAGGATCTGTTAGAGCCTGAACCATCAACGGTAATATGAATTCTTCAAGGCTGATACCGCCTAAGAAAGTTGCAACCCCAACAATGGTCTCGAAGAAAGCACACTTCAACATCCAATTTCGATCATTCAAGTAAGTATTTAGATGACTCAAAATAATGTCATTCGAGTCTGCTGTGCCGAAAAACATACATAACTCCGGCACGGATCCTAGAAAAGCTCTTTTGACAGCAGAGTCACTATCTGTAATCAAAGCCTTAGTATGTCCTTCGAAGACTTCAATAAGCTCATCTCGAGCTGTGTCAAATAGCCCTTGAAATGGAGCATCCTTTCCATTAGCATCGTCGGCATCTGGATCCGTAGAAGGAAGTGAACCATCTGACCTCAAAGTTGCAACCATATCGAGAAACTTAGAGGCTGAACTGGCAAGGCTTCCTATACATGCTGCATAGGTCGCCCTTACTAAAGGTCCTGGTTCTGTAGGTGAACCGGGGAGGAAAATCTGCATTCGTGGCAAGATGTATTCTGGAAATACATGTGCATTTATAGGTGAAACCACTGTAACAAGAGCCAAAAGTTGAGTTATTGTTCGAATAGCTGTTACTTTCACAAGCTCCGATTTATCCGTGAGTAAAGTCATAATATATGGTAGAACCCGATCGAGTTTTGCTTCGTCAGTCAACCTTTCGGCAAAAGCTAGTAATATATCGCAAGCTCGAATCTTTGCAGTGGCTCTCGCAGTATTTCGCATTGATGATACGACTAATGTTAGAAAAATCAAAGTTCCATCATCTATAGGTCGTCTACCAAGAGCAGAAGCGAAATGCTCATTATTTGGTATGTTGAGATGTACAGGTATTGGTTGTAAGCCTGTTCCTGTAGATATACTCTTGAAAGCTGGTGTTGGTTTTTCATTCTCATAACCTAAGAAGTAAGAGATCTTATCAAAGTCGTAATAGATACGATCAATACGTTCATCGGCCTCACCAAGATTTGCCGATGACCCAGATATTGGAGCTCTTCCAGATGATGGATCGGTAATTAAACCCATGTATTGATGTAAAAAACTGTAAAAGTAATCTGGGAAGACTTTCTTCCTCCAAAATTGCAAATACTCTTCTGCTGAGTATCTAGACTCAGGACTCAATTGTATCATATGTGACACCATTTCTCGTACATCTTTATCTGTTATTCGATTGAGCAACGAGGTAACTGGATCGTACTCTCCTCTGCGATATTGATACAATTGACTCAATGTGAAAATTGGAGCTTCAGTGAAAAGTTCCGCTATCACACAACCAACACTAAAGACATCCATAGCCCAAGTTATTGGTGCTTTGGGATCTGGTGTTTCTCCTGTCGCCAAAAACCGTTCCGGAGCTAAATAGCATGTTCTGCGTCCGGCAGTATCGAAATAATAGGAGAAATCCGCAGGGTTATCTTCCGGTAAGTTTGTTGGCTTGAAAGAAGAAGAGAAATCAGACAGATATAACCAATTCCATGAGGTTACTAATGTATTCTCCGTCTTTATATCTCCATGGAACACATCTCTAGCATGACAGTCACGGACGGCGCATAAAAGTTGAAACGCAAGCCATTTCTTCTCGATATCTTCCAGAAAAGGTCTAGTACTCATGCGATCGTATAGGGAGCTATATAAATATTGTCGAACAAGATAACCATTCGTTTCTGTTTCCGCGATACGTTGATAGGGGAGCGCATTTGGGACATCAGCCAGGGCTTTTCGTTCTCCTATACAAATGAATTAGATCCCATCAAAAGAAATCCATATACACAACTCACGGACTATCTTCTTCCTGTACTTCTTGAGATCCATGGCATAAGGCTTGACGACAACCTTGACAAGTACAACTCCATCTTGGCTACGAGCACGAATACTTTTCATAAATCGAGCAGTTCCCATAGATTTTTCGTAGACTAAATCCGAGAGTTCTGGTACATCAATACCTGCAGAGCCCGCCGAGAGCGTCGTGAGGGAGAAACCTTGACCCATGGTTGTGATGAGCAGAAGTTCATCTGCCTGAAGTCATGGATATTGCTGTTCTTATTTATTGAAGCAATGAAGTAAAGCTTCCAGAAGCTGTAGTACGACAACTATATCAAGTATGGCAGTGAATCATATCCACTAAATAATTGTAGAATCGTTGTAGTTGGCGCAAAGCATTTGGAGTTGTCGATTTGAAGATGATGGTTTACGAATGGAGGTGATTACTAAGCGATAGGGCGGTCATTATCTGATATGTATCTATCTTGAGCTAGCCATCTACCTAAGTGAATACCTGGTACAATTGAACATTTCATGAAATCATCACCATAAATTCATCAACAGCAAGTGTTTCGTTCAATATTGCAAGAGAACATTTCTCCATTTTTTGAATAATTCATCACAATAGATCAGAGAATGGTTTCAATACGATCTGAAAATCTTCTATCACATCCTACTGTCACACTCTATTGCATAGGGTAAAAATCATCAGATGAAGTGATAAAAGGTCATTGATTATAATATCATGTCTCGTCGCCAATGATGGCATTTATAAAGTACAGTGAGTTTCCCAGCTCATTTCATAACTCCAACGATAGGGGTTTCAGACAACCCATCATCCCATGAATATACTGGTGGGTATAAATTCATTTACTTGCTTGTAACACATCCATTTGGTATGCATTCCATTTAAGCCTTTCCCTTTCTCTTCAACTCAGCCTCCTCTTCCTCTCTCAACTGTTGATCGATTGTAGCACCTCTGCTTGGCTCATTGCCGTGCATCTTGGCCTAGTAGCATAAATGTTAGTACAGTTTTGAACAGAGCGGACGTCTAGAGATGCAACCGAAATCCGACATAGGATGGAGTATGGAGTGAAGTATTATTGTGCAACAATGTGTATGTATGGATGGATAGGTAATGACTTACTGGGAGGGTAGCATCTTCCTTTGCGGCTCTGTCCTCCTTGCTCATCTCCTCAGGTTCGTTCTCACGTTGCTCCTCACGAGCCAACTTGTTTGCAATGGATCTCTCATCCTCTGTTTGATTGATTAGCTTGTGATTCTTCAAACTTCAAGAGTTCAATAAATCTTACTGGAGTCGAGTGCTTGATGGCTGTTCTCCTTTCCCTCGTGGAATCTCTCGTGGTTCTCGTGGAGTTGTTGATCGACGTTGGAGCTCATTTTGATTGATTGATTGATATGGGTTTGGTGTGAATTGAGAGAAAAGGTAGATAATGTGAGGTGTTTATTATATGGTTGATTGATTTGAACGTTGAAAAGTATGAAGAATTAAAAGTCGATGAGGGGTATCAAGTCGACTATAAAATAGGTAGGTAGAAGTTGGAGATTCGAGCAACACGTCATAATGAAAGCTTTTCCCAAGCACCAACTAGATTGCCTTGCCTTGCCTTGCCTTGCCTTGCTATCAAAACACCACCATACCACAGAACAGACGTCACTTAACATCAACATCTACCTAGTATGTAAGGTACCCGCTATTTTTCAAAGAAAGAATCAAGAAAGAGATCGTACCAACTCTAAGGAATCGCAAAACTGTGAAAAAGTATGGGAATTCCTCTCCACTTATCGTACTGTATTGAGATATCTGATTGATTGGCTTTTCATCTACCCCTCTATTGACGATCAATCGTAGGGCAGGAAGCTTCGAGAACGCATTGTGTATATTCTTTTGAAGCTTCACCGAGAACGTTCCTTTTCGAAATTGTATCATAATGACGAAGGATAGGGGTTTGTTGATATTGCTCCTTTCTTTTCCTTCCAACGTTGGATGAACCTCAAAGGAAGCCCCATCGCCAGCCACATCGACCACCTCTACCAACTACATCGCTTTCTCGTCTACCCAGTTTCACAGACTTGAAGATGTAGGAAGTTGGAACTTCTAGGAAGGGAGAAGAGAACAATCTCACATACACACCAGCTGCGACCTGCATCAAAACCAATCCCAACTTTCCAAGAAGCCCAGCCCAGCCAGCTCAAGTTTACTCCGTAAGCTTACGAATTTATTTTCCGGACGATCAAACCAACCAGTATCTAAACTATCGGATCTCATTTCCGAAAACCTAGAGCAAAGCAACACAGCCATCAAGGATTATGAGACCGACAGATTTTACAACAATCATTTTGAAAACATCGGCGAAGATACAAGCAAGGGCGACGACTACTATTTTCGAAGCAATGTAGATCAATGCATTCAAGGTTGACTAATGATGTATGCATTCACTGAGAGTTTTGGATTAGAGGCGATGTCTTGCATGAGTGCCACATCACAATGTCAAAAGTCTCTGACATGACATGGCATGGCAACTATAATTTTGACGAACGACAAGTCAATAAATCGTTCAGTCCTAGATCTGGTTCCATAGATGAGATGGTGAGAAACATTTGATAGGGGGTTATCTTGTTTTACATGACCCTCGATTCCAACCCGCATACCAGTCTTTCATCTCCATGTGGACTTCAAGCAGCGAAATGAATCTCCCAGAAGAAAGGTTTTTGTGGCACTCAATCGCATATATTATATAATTACCTCCAAGTACTCTTGTACCATGAGAGAGAAAAGAACGACGACATTACGATGCTTCAACATTTGATGATGCAATTAAATGATTGGACAAGAAGAAAACATTAACCACCTCAATAAGTACTAGGTAATGAATAATCAGACCTCGTACTCTTCAGCGTAACCGCCATTTTATTATGGAAAGTTGCATCTTTCTCATTTCCCAGCCTCTTTACCTAAATCCAATGGAGTCTTATTAGCCATACATTTCGCCTTTGAGGAGTCTGCATTGAAAAGCGGCATGTTTACAGACTTACCAGACTTAACAGACTTATTAACAGAACAAGCATTTCTTTCACCATTGAAACGAACTAGGACAAGATGAACATGGCAAGAACGTTTGGATAATTTCTATTCTCGATGTCTGTTCGCAATGCGTTGTAGTTGTAGTCCGCCAGTCGAGCCAGTGAGCCAGTGAGCCAGTGAGCCAGTGTGAGAGAGATGTACCAGTTAATAGCTAGTGATGATATAGTGTAACATTAGAACGTGGCTATCAAACGGAGATGATCGTAATCATAATCATCAATCATCAATCATCAATCATCAATCATCAATCATCAATCATCAATCATCAATCATCAATCATCAATCATCAATCATCAATCATCAATCATCAATCATCAATCATCAATCATCAATCATCAATCATCAATCATCAATCATCAATCATCAATCATCAATCATCAATCATCAATCATCAATCATCAATCATCAATCATCAATCATCAATCACCACCTGGGCAATCTACCTATAGCTAGCCCGAGATACTTGATAAGTGGCTGAGGGTAGCTCGGGTGGAGGTGAGTAGGTCGAACGGGTACCGGTATTGTGTTGGCCATGTCCCCATGGTATTTAGCGGGGGAACGACGGGACGAAAGGGAACAAGCGTACTCCGTATGAAGGCGTGTGGTTGTTTATCCGATGAACTTCACCGATATATGCTTTCTTTTTCTGACGGACTAACCTTTATCGACCAGTGAATATCAACAGAATTACCTCCCTGGTAGATTTACTATGAAATCTCTCCTGAGTCCTGAGTTCTATATTTCTTCATTATGACAACTCAGAAAGTTCTAGCCTTCCCATACTGGTCATAGGTAAGAGATACGCAAGCTTTTCCCCCAAGAGACATCCAGACTTGCAGGTGCATGGCATGGCATGGCATGGCATCTTTCTATCATTATCATATTGGTATTGGTATTGGTATTGGTATTGGTATTGGTATTGGTATTGATATTGGTATTGATTGGTATTATATTGTACAAATCCAGACAAACCTTCAAATTTTACAAGATACCTACCAAAACCAATTCTTCGGAATCTTTCATCCAATGAATCCTTCCTCTTATCGACCACGCTGTAAAAAGGTCTATTTGGCCATTTCCCTCACAATTCCCTCACACGATACTTTTTTGCTTCACCCTCATTTTAAATTCCGTCTCCCGCGAAGACTCCCTGTCGACTACAAGGGGTACGGTGCGCAGAGTGGTAGGCACAGAGCAGTGCATCTTATCTATTTTTCCCACTTTGGCTTTTGAGCGCAGACCTTTCGAACCTTTTTTAGACATTCTTCCGGCCAACACGCCAAACAGCCAAAACCTTCCTTTCATTCATTCATTCATTCACCTACCTAGTATGTGCTTGAGTTTCAGGCCCTTTCCGCTCTTTTCCCTCTGGTCCTTTTCTTTCCTCAGGTACCGGTAGAGAATATCCAAAACCTAAATATTCCTTCCTACACAAAGCCCTCTCTCTCTCTCTCTCTCTCTCTCTCCAAACAAGAGGCGGTCACTAAAGGAAAGAAGAGGTTGATCAAAGTTCAACCATCTTTTGATCCTTGGGTCCTTGGGTCCTGCTTCTTCCTCTTCCTCTTCCTCTTCCTCTTCTTCTTCTGCCTCTATTGCAGTGAATATTGTTCATTTCGTTCAACTCATTTTGTTCATACCTCACTCAACTTCGATCGCTACAAAATTACCAGAATCATTCTCTTGAATTTTCAATTCGTTTTTGGAAGAACTTCTTTTTTCTTTTCTTTTCTACAAAATCTGTTAATTCAACAATCGCCTCTTTGGATATTGGGTGGTACTTTTTGTTTTTATTGAGCTGAGGTGATCGAAAGAGTCGATTCGAGGAAGACGGAAAAGGATATAGCAAAAGGGTTCGAATGCTTGTACATGAGCAAGGACGACTACAGAAAGAAATTATGATCCAGCAAAATTTGGGAAACGATTCCGATTACTCCTTCACCACAACTTACTTTTCGATATCCAACAATGAGAATTATCATTGCGGCAAT
Organism: Botrytis squamosa; assembly: GCA_014898485.2. Lineage (NCBI taxonomy): Eukaryota > Fungi > Ascomycota > Leotiomycetes > Helotiales > Sclerotiniaceae > Botrytis > Botrytis squamosa. The sequence continues at coordinate 813,356 of RCTC02000004.1, forward strand.
AGCATATCATACGAACCGTTGAAACTATCCCCATCTCAAACAATGGCGAAAGTAATATCGAAAGATGGGAAAGGACTCAACAACAGGAGCAAACGAAAACAAAGGTGGACTGGATCTTTTACCAAGGCAGCCATAATATCAATTCTCGCAAGTGTACCTCTTGCAATTGCAGATTGTATTTCTCTTTCAGATTCTACTCAATGTCCTGCATTTACTTCCGCTTCAATTGATACAAACTTGACCGGACTTTTGTATGTTTTGACCTCGCCCTACCAACAAGCGTTTATCGATCAACACTGACTATATGCTATTTAGCCCATTTTTATCATATGTTTCCGATCGCGCTACTTTCGACACTCAATTAAGTGCATACGTTCAAACAAGCTATGTGCAGTCAAAGTATGCATCCCTATCATTATTTACATATGCAGATGCTTGTCTAACACGATCATGCAGGTACCAGCAACTTCTCGGATGCGGAAATATAAATCTTACAAATACATCAAACCTTTACGCTCGATATACAACCACAGTTATATGTAATTCTATAATACAGAATTCCAAATCATCATGTAGTTTGTCGGATACCCAAGCACCACCAGTTTGTGCAGATTCTTGCGTGAGTTTTCATCATGTTCAATTTTGGTATGACTAGAAGTTGACAGATACAAAATAGGCACAATTCGCGGAGAGCGAATCGATAGTAATTGCTGATAGTCAACTTTGTCCAAGTCCCGGAAGCAATGCTATTTCTCAAATCCGTGCCGACTTTACAAATTGCGCATTACCATCAGATTCATTGACTGGATCTTGTGTAGAAGGTTCCACTAATGAACCAGATAATTGTGGATATGGTAACAGCACATTCGGACTATGTCAGTACTGTGGTACTGGTGGACAAAACAGTACAGATACTTGCTGTTATAATTCAGGAGCAGAATCACGTTGCGCTGGTGTAGTATTACCCACGATTACAGGATTCATCACCTTCTCGACAAGTACTGCCTCCTCAAGTTCAGGAACATCGACTCCAACATCATCTTCCACCGGTGCCGCCGCCGCCTCCTCAACATCGAATAAGGGACTATCCAGTGGTGCTATCGCAGGTATCGTTATTGGATCACTACTTGGTTTGGCTGCACTTGTTGGCTTGATCTTTTTCATGTGCTTGCGTAGACGACGTGGAAGTCAGCATGGGAGTATCTTAAACCAACCGACACCTGCCAGAAATAATGGAATGGCATATAATCCCGTAAATTCTAATACTACCCCTGAAGGATACGAAGTACTTCCTGGAGGACGAATCGCCCGAATGTCGGCACTCGAAGGACATTCTCATTCTGGACATTCTTCTTCCCCACGCGATAGAGATGGAGCAATTGGTGGCGCTGTATTGGGAGGTGCGGCTGGCTATGCTGCCGGACGAAGACATGATCATGAATCTTCTTCGAGTGATTTTGGGGATAGTCCTAGATCAGGTATGCAAGGTGGAATTCTACGACCACCTCCAAATAGGCGAACCGGTTCTCTTTCCAGTGGCTCAGTTCTTGGACTTGACGATCCTCAAACTCCTGGTACTGGTAGTATGTCATCACCCCGCGGCGTGGCTAGTAATCAATCCGAACAATTACCATTCTTCAAGGATTACTATTCCCAAGATGAAATTCACCCTGGCGACAAAGTTGCAACTTTATGGGCGTATCAACCACGTGCCGGAGATGAATTTTCATTGGAACGTGGTGATATGCTCAAGGTTGTTGGTATTTGGGATGATGGATGGGCTACCGGAGTCATGATAAATGAGCGCGCCGATGAATGGGACGAAAAGTATAAAGTACAACGCGATAGTGGGGTTTCGAATACCTCTGGACGAAGAAATGATTCTCCAAATGTTAGTGGCGAGATTAAAGCTTTCCCATTAGTTTGTGTTTGTCTTCCAGATCATTGGAGGAGGACAATTGATGGTGATGGTTCGACGGATTCTGGTGGTCCACCAGGCCTATAACGACGGCATTTTTCATATTTCTTTCTTAATCAATAATTTCACGGCTTCACGATCATCGTATTTCATTCAGTACAGGCGTTAAGGACTATAAGATTCTCTTCACACACGCACATCAACCAATCCTACATTCACACGCATTCCAATACTTCATTTACATTCGAATTAAATTTCACGCCCCGTTACGTCTTAGATTTTACTGACGGTATCACATCACAAATTACCGGTCTTGAGCTTATGTGCTCATGGATTGGCATTAATTTTTTAATGATGGCATCATTTTTTTGCTGCTTGATTATGGAAGAACGTTGTTAGATTATTGATACTACTACCATTTTCTTTCTTATTACATATACCCAAATTCGTTTATACTGCTATTCGGATGGAGACAAAATTGGGAGGATGGAGGCATTTTTGATTTGCATAATAGTGACTATTGAAGAAGATTCATTCATTATTGGGGATGAAGCAGGCTTTTCAATAGGAGACTAAAGGGAGTATGATAGAATGATTATCTATATGGGCTGTTAGGTTCGTTTCATAGGTAATCAAAATAAAAGAAGTTTGAAAGGAAAAAGGTCTAAATAATAGGTACTCATGGATGAGATCCCCAATGAATTGAATGTTGTGAATTGCGTGCCCATCCATGGACCGTTTTATCTCCTGAGAAACGAGAGAATCAACCGAATGATGCCCCGCTACTAGCGTCCTTATTTCCCCAAATTTTATAATTCTGCCAAAGCGGTCGACTGTTAGACTTCGACTTTGATTTTAAAGACTTTCACAAGTTCAAATTTTACATTGAGAAGACGTCACATAAACATTTCTCCATATACACGATATCACAATGGTTAAGAAGAGAGTTCGCGATCCGGAAGAACTTCCTGATGCGCCGGTTCATAGTGCAGGAGAGGATGGTGAGAATGATAGTGGAAGTGATGTGAGTTTTGGATTTCTTTTGGGCTTTCTTTGGGGAGGATGATTTGGGGGGATGGTTTGGATGGATGGACAGATGGGGTTATAAATTTGGAGTTTATTTTTTGAATCGCTCTATGCGGATTCTCTACCGCTGCACTCTTTCTACTCTGTATAACCAACAATACATAGATAAGTATACTGACGGCGCGAACCACCACAGGGCGAAGATATCCTCAACGTTGATTTCGAATGGTTTAATTTCCGAGAGATTGATTTCCACGGGGTCAAGAGCTTGATTCGACAATTGTTCGACGTGGATAGTCAGCTGTTGGATCTGAGCGGGCTGGCCGACGAGGTGGTCGCGCAGGATACGATTGGCAGTACGGTGAAGGTGGATGGGGAGGGCACGGATGCGTACGCCTTTATGACGGTGTTGAATGCGCATTGGGGGAATCGGGAGGGAGGGGGACTGAGCCCGGCGGTGAGCGGGTTGAAGGGGTATTTGGAGAGTCAGGTGAAGGAGGGGGGGAGGCTGCAACGGGTTTTGAGGGGGAGTGAACATGTGGGGCTGCTGTTGGCGGAGAGGTTGATTAATGTGCCGGCGGAGGTGGCGCCGCCTATGTATGGCATGTTGGTGGATGAGGTGGAGGCGGCGGTGGAGGATCAGGAACCGTATGCTTTTGAGTATTATTTGGTTGTGTCGAGGGGGTATCGCGAGGTGGAGTCGAGGTTGGATCGGGAGGAGCAGGGTCCGAAGAGTAAGAAGAGTAAGGGGAAGGGCAAGCCGAGTGGAGAGGTGTTTTATTTTCATCCCGAGGATGAGGTGTTGAAGAGATTTAGCTGTGCCTATGAGGAGTTTGAGTATAAGAAGGATGAGGGGGAGGGCATGGCGGATAGCAAGAGGGCCTTTCAGGAAATGGGGATTAGAGCGGTGGGAGAATTGATCTTGATTGAGAAGGCAAAGTGGGAAGAATGTGTTAAAGCTTTGGGGGAATACTTGGGTGCTCCTAATTAAGAGATGTTCAAAGAGAGGACAGAAATGTATGAAAGAATGAAAGAAATAAATAAAATTCAATATTAATATCATGTATGACTTGGGAACCTTTTGGTTGTTTCCTTTGATTTTTGATTTTTGATTTTCTATTTTCTATTTTCTATTTGCTTTCTCCTTTTTTTGATATTCGCTTGGGTATACATTTTTTAAGAACATTCTCTGCCACAATTGGTATTCTCTCATGCCTGGCCTTTTCTCTCCTACATCCATGGATCTGAATCATTCCACGGGAAGTGAAAGGCGAGAAACTCCCCAATGCTCTATTTGCGGACAAGAACATAATCGAAACGATCAGTATCTATACATCCTCCACATCCTCACATCTTCTATATAGTAGTACAATGTCCCTCTCAACATCTACTCCTTCTTCTCCAATCTCTGCATCAAATACTCCACCTCCACCACCTTCGTCAACGGAATCACAAAATCCCTATACAAGCCCTCTACCGCCTCTACATTAATCTTCCCCTGCGGCTCCTCTCCATTCGCCTTGCCATTACTCAAGCTGGGATCCGTGCCGTACGTTCGCGCCTTCAATCTCAATCTCTCGAGCACCTGCAACTCCACCTTCTCATTCGTGATGGCGCGGCCCAAGCCCTCGCGATCGCCCGCTCGGATCATCTTCGTAAAGGCTTCTTCCTCGGCGCGAAACTTGGACTCGGCGACGAATTTGCCAAAGTGGATGCGGCGCGACAGTGCTTGCAGACAGTTGATATCGCATGTGGCGGCGGAGCCGTAGTTTTCTTCGCGCTCGCCGCGGTCGGAGCGCCCGGTTTGGAGACAGGCTTTGGGCAGGAAGGTGTTGATGTAGTGGTCTTTTATCTGGGCGTTGACGTTGACGGTGTTGGGGTGGAGGATGGTGGGGTAGTGGAGGGGTTGGAGGATGGGGGGTTTGAGGGCGTCGGGGAAGAAGGGGTATTCGTCGGGGGATTGGAAGCGGCGGATGAGGGAGTCGAGGGTTTCTCGCGAGTGGAGGAGCCAGTCCAGGAAGCTGAGGGTGGTGTTGGGGAGGGGGAGCGCGGACGGGATGTAGATGGTGGGGTTGAGGGGGAATTGGACGCGTTCGATTAGGTGGAAGGTTATGGTGTCTTCGAGACGGCTGGGAGGTGGGAGGGAGGTTAGTTTGGGGGTTTGGAGGAGAGGGGGTGGAGGGAGAAGGGGGAGGGGATGAGAGAGAGAGAAAGTACATACATAAGTTGAAAACGAATATTAGCCAAATCAAGAGCTTTAGAAGCATCTGAAAGATCGATTGCTGCATCCATGATGAAATTCGTAACTATCATATACCAATTGCAAAATTTAGGATCTGAATTGGGTTGAGAGAGTAAAGTAAAGTTGAGTTTTTGAAGTCTGTATGTAGAAAGTCTGGATGTGGAAATCAAAGAATCTTGAAGAAAAGATTCGAACAGTGCAGTGCAGTGCAGTGCAGTTTGGTTTGGTTTAGCTGATGTTCGCTCTTTAAGTTTATGTACGGAGAAGAAGGGAAGGGGAGGGAAGGGGAGGGAAGGGAAAGAAAAGTAAGAGAGATGGAAATAGAGTTTGGTGTCTTTGCTTGTATAAGGTTTGGGGATTTCTCCTCGGATCCGGAGATGTAGAGGGAGTGAATGAGGAGTGAGGAGTGAGAGGAAGTAATTGGATTGGTGAGGATGAGGGTGAGGGTGAGAATGAGATTATAGTTTGTTATGTATGTGGTATATCTGAATCTCTGATGGATACCTAGTCTGATCGATTATGAAGCTTTTATTTTATATTGTATATTGTACAGAAATACAGAAATACAGTCATAATCCACTTACCACTTGCCATCTACTCACCATCCACACCATCCACACTATCCGCCATCCACCATCCACCATCCACCATCCACCATCCACCATCCACCATCCATAATAATGAGTAGGTATATAACATAAAAATGAATGGTGGGGGTAAAGAATATTCCGGAGAAAATCCCAAGCAAGGGGATCGATCTTCTGTTGTGCTCTCTTGGTGTGATACACTGTACTCTGCTCTATTGCTCGTGTGCTTTTATATATACATTGGGAAATTCTGGTGCTACGATGAATGGATATATCATGGTATTGGTATTGTATGTAATCTTACTATGTAGGTATCTATGGTCTACAGCTGTACGTACACCTGGGCATAGGTAGCTCTTGGATTGTCAAAAGGACCCGAGCTTGAATACCTAGATAGGTAGTACCTAGGTAAAGGTACTAACTAAGGTTTGTACAAATATTATGCATAAAATTACCCTTCATCCCGCGATACTGAGGCCGATTTGAATCATTTAGTATAAACTCCAAAAATAGATTTTTGCTTTAACTAAAAATGTATTTAGAATTTAGTGATATACTTTTATATTGAAATATTTAACTCAATATATAACTTTAAAAGAATTAATAAAATAAAAAGAAAAGAGGAAATCTCATTAATTAGAATTCAAAAAATCAATTGATATATTTCTTTTTGAATTATCTCAAAAATTAAAATTTTTATTCAATTTAAAAGTATTCTAATAAATTTGAATAATAATCAATTTTCAATATTAAATCTTTTATTTTTCAAACATTATTATATTAAATAAAAATTTCAATTTTTGAGATAATTCAAAAAGAAATATATTAATCAATTCCTTGAATTCTAATTAATAAGTTTTTCTCTTTTTATTTTATTTTATAAGTTTCTTTAAGATTGTATACTGAATTGAATAGTTTTTTTTTATTGATGATATCATTCAAGGCTTAATTAGTCATCAACCTAATCGATGCCTGATTAATTATCAATTCTGTTGAAAGGTGTGGTTCACGTGATCATGGAGTAGGGGGAGCTAGCCCCAATTAGTACTAGTGAGAGCTCTGTCCTATACAGAGCTCTTCCTCTCGGAAGTTGTAGAATAGACTTAGTACACCAGTCCTCCTAATGCCATCACTTTCTACCCTATGCTTCCCATCTTATTCCCTGTAGAGAGTCATACTTAAAACAGGTTATGAGCCCGGGTTCGCACCTGGGTTAGAAACTATTGGCAGGAAGGAACGCGCAGAGGCGCAAGAGAAAAGGCAGAGGCCTATACAACCAAGAGAAAGGCAGAGGCCCACACAACAAAGAGAATAAGTCGCAGAGGCGCAAGAGAAAGGCAGAGGCCTAAATCAAATCGAAAAGAGTTGTAGCAGAGGCTCCTCATCGACAAAGAGTTGTAGCAGAGGCTCCTCACCAATACGAAATCGAAAACCCCCGAAAAGACGCATTCACTCTGCGTGAAAACTCAAACCACGCTAAGGGAGAAAGAAAATTAATATCCCCACCTCGTGGTACACCAAAACCAAGACCGACAACAACACCTGCAATCATGGGAAACGATTCTGATAGTAGAGAGCCAAAAATCCCAATATTGGACAGAAAGAACTGGCGTTATTGGTTCAAGACGACAAAGCTGTATCTCGTCAAGAAAGGATGGGGTTACGCCATCACAAACAATATGGCTGCGTGCAGAGCACTCCATGCAGATTCCACCGAATTGATGGACGCAGTATACAGGATGGAGAAAGCCCAAGCTGGTGCAGAGCTTTTCGTTGTTCAGCATATCAGTGATGTGGATAACGAACTTATCGAAGACGCTAGCGAGTTCAGCGACAAGTGGACCAAACTGGAGGCAAAGTACAAACGCGTCACCCCTCAAGAATTGCGAAACAAGTTCACGCGATTGACAACATGGAAGCTAAAGGAGGGTGCTACAGTCGAGGAAGGCTGGAGCGAAATATACTCAATCCGAAAAGAGATAGTCGAAGCAGAGGCAGCACAGAAGGATTTGTTGACGGAGGACGTCGTTCTAGGATTCTTCATTCAAGGATTGCCGGAGCGTTTCAATATCACCATCGAAGCAATCGACGCCCAAAACCTTGACTTCACAACCAAGTTTGAAAAGATCCGAGCTGTAGACGAAACGGCTGCCCTCAGGAATACTTTCACAACGGATAAGGACGGAGATACAAGCATGGCAATGATCGCACAAAACCGCCAAGATCGTGGACGATACGATGGAGGCCGTCGCCGAAGTTTTGAGAGAAGACCCCGCAGCTCAAGCAAAGGAAAAGAATGCTTCTATTGCAACGACCCGGACCACATTGCACGAGACTGTCCGCACAAGGAAGGTATCCAGGCCTACATCAAGAACAATCCGATCAAGAAGTCATCATCCCCACCGAGACACCAAGCAAGCTCAAATTGGAGAAGCCGCGAGTCTTCCCCCTAGCAATCTAACCTTCCGCCCCGCGCGCGATCGCGGTTACATTGCAGCTGAAACCTCGGACGAGGAAGAACCTTACCACCATCCAAGTGAGTCCGCACACATATCCTTCCACGGCAATACCAGAGAATGGATTGCAGATACCGGCTGCTCGTCGCACATGACTGACCAATCCCACCTTCTATCTAGCTTAAAGCCGCTTTCCAGGCCAAGACAGATAAAGGTTGGAGGGGGAGAATTGGTTGCGAGAGAGTGTGGAATGGTAAAGATAAAGTGGAATGGAAGGGCATATAAGTTGAAGGCGTTACATGTTCCAGGACTAGGAGCAAGCTTGTTGTCTGCAAGGTCGTTTTGCAGGGAATTCAGTGCCAAGGGAGCCTTCAATGACAAGAAGATGTACTTTCATAGAAACGGGAAAGTCCTACTATCTGCGAACAATTTTCATGGAATTTATGTGATTGCGAACACTGTTACTAGTGATTTTGATACTGCACTTCCAGCCGTAGAGGAGGATGAGGAAGTTCCACCAGAAGTTGAGGACATTGTTTACAGTGAAGACAAGACAGACAAGGCAGATACCCAACGACGAAACCGCCTGAACCGGTACTGGCTATGGCATCGTCGCTTTGGACACATGGGATATGGAGTCTTGAGTAAACTACATCTGGTCACAACCTTGGAGAAAGATATCAAGCTACCTGCAGACCTAGAACCCTGTGAAGTATGTGCAGCGACAAAGATGAAAAAGCACTACAGCACAGTTCTCACAGAGCACAAGAAGCGACCACTAGCTCTCATATCACTGGATGTATCGGGACCATTTCCAGCATCATTCCGAAAGAAGCGATACTTTGCAGAAATAATCTGTAGCTGGACAAGAAAGGTTTGGGTAATATGTCTGGAAAAGAAAAGTGATATCATTGAAGAACTGGAGAAGTGGAGAGTTGGTGTAGAGCGAGAGAGTGGATTCCTGATTGGAGCAACACGTACCGACAATGCTCCAGAGATCGAGAAAGTATTGCAGGAGTGGCAAGACAAGCTAGGCACACAACGACAATCGACGTGCACATACACCTCAAATCAAAATGGTACAGCCGAACGGGCAATTCAAACTACCCAATCGAATGTTCGTGCAATGCTCAAAGACTCAGCGATGCCAGTTGAATTCTGGGATTATGCAGCGGAGGCAGATGCATATACTAGGAACAGGACGTGCATAGGACCATGGGTGGATGAATTTGAGGTTAGACAAAGACGTGGAGAAATACCTGCCAGCCAACAACGGGATATGACTGCACAAGCAAAGAAGAAGCAAGTGTCACCACACGAGGCATGGACCGGGATAGTACCATCGATAGCACACATCAAGATGTGGGGATCAAAGTGCTACTCTCATGTTGATCCAGCATCTCACCCCAGTGGCGCTCGCCGAGACAAGCTAGTGGATAGGGCAAGAATAGGCGTGTTTGTTGGATACAATGATCATACCACAAAGCAGTTGTGGATATATGCCCCGGATAGGCATGCAGTGATAAAGACAAGCAATTGTACGTTCTTCGAAGGTTCACCAGGAGGTAAGATAGACCTGAAGCTGCGCTCTGTCACTTCAGGGGAGAATTCTTAGAAGGACAGGGGAGCACAGAACATCTTACCGGAACGACGACCAGTAGGAAGACCTCGCAAGACCACAATTGAAACTGTAGACGCAGCATCTACAGAACCTGCAACTACCGAGCCAGTTGAGCACAATTCAGAGGATGAAGTCCCAAATCTCGCTGAGGTACCCACGCCAAGATCAGCAACTATTCCACAAGTCGTTATTCCACGCATGGTACAACCATTGGATGCCGACCTAATGGATGTGACTACGGAGATCGAAGAGGATATCGGATCAGTAACAAGAAAGAGATCAAGAGAACAAGACAATGAAGCTGACTTTCAAAACACCAAGCGCTTACGTGCATTCCTCACCATTATCACAGACCTGAAACCAGATCAAGAGTTCTTCACAGAACAACAAAGCAAAGACTACGCATTCATCTCAGAGGTAATCATTACGAATGCAATGGCAAGGGATATACCGATCCCGAAAACATATAGGAGGCAATAAGCGATCCAACCTACGGCGAACAATGGCAAGCGGCTATCGACCAGGAGATCAAGGAATTGGAAAAGAATAAGACGTGGCGACAAATCTACAACGATGGGACAAACAACTTAGTCAGCACAAAATGGGTATTCACAACGAAACTGAATGTGGATGGATCATTGGAACGATTCAAGGCTAGACTAGTAGTAGCAAGAGGCTTTACACAAAAGTACGGAGTAGACTTTTTCGATACATTCGCACCCACAGTACAATCAGCAACAGTTCGTTCATTTCTATCAATCGTAGCATCACAAGACCTTGAGGCATATTATTTCGATATAAAGAACGCGTTCACTGAGGCAGAGCTAAAAGAAAAGATATTCCTATCCGCACCACAAGGAGTTAACGTTAAACAAGGACACGTTCTTGAAGTCCTTCGTAGCCTGTACGGACTAAAGCAGGCAGCTCGTGATTGGAATGACCTTATAAAGAAGCGACTTATCGAATGGAATTTTGTGCAAAGCTTAGCTGACCCATGCTTGTTCACTCACTCTGACAGAGGGATTATGGTATTATTATATGTCGATGATCTTCCCGTTGCAGCACGGAATTTAGATGATATACTGTGGTTCAGCAAACAACTTACTTCTGTCTTCAATGCCAAGAACCTGGGGGAGATCGAGAACTCAAAGCTTCTAGGCATGAGAATTACTAGAGACAGGAAGAACAGGACTCTGTATATTGACCAAGAACAGTATCTCGAGAAGGTATTAAGCAGGCACGGATTCACAAAGGGAACGTCTAGACCTATCTCAACACCAATGGATGGTTACGAAGCACTTCGACCGGCTCGAGAGAACGACAAACGAGCAGATCCCACCAAGTACAGCTGTATGATCGGGGGAGTTGATGTATACGATGGTATACTCAAGACCCGATATAGCCTTTGGCTTAGGAAAGCTCAGTCAGTATATGAAAGATCCAGCAGAGTTCCATATGAATCAATTGCGAAGAGTGATGCGCTATCTACGAACAACGATCAGTTATAAGCTGCGTTTCGGACCAGGGGGAGTTCAAAACCTAGTGATCTATTCCGATGCAGACTACGCTAGCAACGTGGTTGACAGAAAAAGTACATCGGGGAGTAGTCGCACTTTTGGGAGGAGGACCAGTATTCTGGATGAGTCGAAAGCAGAACTCCGTATCAACGTCAACAACTGAATCAGAATATATAGCTCAATCGATTGCAGCAAAGCAAGGCCAGTGGCTAGCCCAAATACTTCGAGATATGGGATACAGGAAATTTGTTGCAGAAAATGGATCCACTGTCGATATGAAGGGAGACAATCAAGGGGCTATAGCCCTAGTCAAGAACGCACAACTAACCGACAGATCAAAGCACATCGATATTGCATATCACCATATACGGGATCTCAAGCAGAAAGGAAAGGTCGACATCAGCTACATTCCCACAGACAAAATGGTAGCAGATGGATTGACGAAACCACTGACCAAGGATGCATTCAAGAAGTTCGTAGAAATGCTGGGAATGACAGATCACCACAAATGACCCAAGGGGGAGTGTTGAAAGGTGTGGTTCACGTGATCATGGAGTAGGGGGAGCTAGCCCCAATTAGTACTAGTGAGAGCTCTGTCCTATACAGAGCTCTTCCTCTCGGAAGTTGTAGAATAGACTTAGTACACCAGTCCTCCTAATGCCATCACTTTCTACCCTATGCTTCCCATCTTATTCCCTGTAGAGAGTCATACTTAAAACAAATTCTAATATTTGAGGTATTTATGAATAATGGATTTATTGATTGGAATTAAATTATATTGAATATAAATTTTAATTTTTGAAATAATTCAGAAAAAAATATATCTATCGATTCCTTGAATTTGAATTTATAACTTATCACGCTAAAAGTGATATCACCGATAGCATTAAGCTAATTGGGTTTATATAGGCTTAAATTCTATCGTGACATAACTATATTTCTTTGCTTTTTATTTCATCTATTTCTTTAAAGTTATATATTGAATTGAATTTCTTTTTCTTAATATTATAAAAACTAAATGAAATAATATTAGTTATATAATTTAAATAAAATAAGCTTAAACTTGAATTTGAGATAAGGAATTCTTATTAAGTTTATCTCGTTTGTTTCGCTTATTCTAAAATAATCTATATATTATAAGAAAAACTATTTGAAAATAGATTTTAAATATTAGTATATTTCTTTTAGAAAATTTTGAAATGAATTCTAAAAACAAATAAATAAAGCTAACCCTAAAAGTTGTCACGCTATATATGTGATCGCGTTCGATCGGGCTAGTATGGCACTAAGTTTCGAGCCGATTGTATATATAGTTTTATAGTATATTCTTTTTAGCTTTGTAGTTTTTAATTTTAAGGTTGATCTTTAAATGTTTGTTAGGTTTATTATATTATTAAAAGCTTTTCCAAATAAGAAATAGAATAATATTAGTATATATTTATGAATAAAGCTTTTATATATATTTTGCTTGCTTTTTGTTTAGATATATTATTCCAGTTCTTTTGTCTGTATACAGATCTTTTTAATACTATTCGAAGGTGTTGTTTTTTTTTTTTTTTAAAATTCTTAAACTATAGAGGTCGATATGATTTTATATATAATTGAGAAGCTTTACAATAAAGTGATTCGATAATATAATAAAATCTTTTTTCTATTATCGTAGGTCATGAGCAGGTATATGGGTATAGAGTATATATAGAATATAAGAGGGATTAGACTAATATTAGTCTATTATAGGAAGCTGGCTCAGTTTAACAACTAAAAAGCAATAAAAACACATGATATTTAGGAATCTATATTCTAGTATTGAATTTCTTTTCCTATATTAAGAGGGAAAAAGCCTATATTATATACCTTTTCCATTCTAACCTAGCTTTCCGCTTTCGTTTATCTCTCGTAGATCTCTTCCTAATCCGGCCATTCCTTCGAAATAAAGCTCCTTTTCTTATTCTTTATTAATGGTCGTTTTCGGAATCTAATATAGTTGTTTTCGGAAACTAATAATGATCGTTTTCGGAAGCTAAATACGGTCGTTTTCGTATGGTCGCTTTCGGAAGCTTATAATCGACGATCACGTGATTGGTCATGTGATCCTGTGAATCGCTCTTAGTATAGTATATGAATATAGAACTGTATATATATATATATATATATAAAAAGATGTATTATTATTTTTATATAAAAACAATAGTCCCCTTTAATATATACCGTCTTTATATAATATATATATATATATATATAAATATTAATCTCATTAAAAACCTTTTTATAGGAAAAGAGTACCAATATCTTATATGTATATTAGTCTCATTAAAAACCTACTTATAGGAAAAGAGTATTAATATTTTTATATAAATTATAATATTTTTAGTAATTATTATAATTTTGAATTATATCAATAAATCTTGATAATTTGATTCTTTCTAATGGTTTAGTTAAACCATCGGCTAATTGGTTTTCGGTCGAAATCCAAATTAGATCTAAATACCCTTTATTTATAAGATCTTTTATATAATAGTATTTAATATCAATATGTTTACTTCTGTTGTGATATATAGGATTTTCAGATATAGCTTTAGCTAATATATTATCTATATATAATAGGAATTTCTCTTGTTTATATTGATTTAGTTTCTGTAAAATATGCTTTAAATATATAACTTCTCTAACAACTAAATTTATAGAAATTAGCTCGGATTCTGCTATATTTTGTACTACAACAGATTGTAGTTTAGTTCTTTAGTTTATTGGTCTATTAGTGAATAAAAATATATATCTATTAATAGATTTAGTAGAGCTTTTATTTCTTGTATAATCCGTATTGCAATATCCTTTTATATAGTTTTTATAATCCCTTTTATATATTGTTTTTAAAGTTTTAGTTCTTTTTAAATATCTAAATATTCTTTTTATAGTCATTAAATGATCTTTATTAGGATTAGATGTATATCTTATTAATTTTAATACAGAATAAGCAATATCCCATCTAGTTCTTAGAGCTAAATAGAGTAGTTTCCCTATTGCTTTTTGAGCCCATTTTATTTTATCTAAATCGGCTTTATTTGGATTTATTTTAATATTATTTTTAGTGATTATAGGTGTGGCTATAGGGGTACAATCTTCCAGTTTTAGATCTTTTAGACATTTATCTATATATTCTTTTTGATATAATTCAATAGAATCTTTATTTAGATTTATTTGAATATCTAAATAGTCTTTTATTAGACCTAAATCTTTTAGATCTAAATAGTTTTTAAGAATTTTTATAAAATCTTTGATTAGAACCTTGCTAGAGCTTACAATAGCAATATCATCGACGAATATATTCAATATTAATTCCGAATATTTATTTATAAATATACATTCGTTTGATTTTATATTAATAAAATTTAATTTATTCAATATGCTTTTTAATATAATATACTATATTCTAGCAGACTGCTTTAATCCGTATAAAGCTTTATTCAGCTTTAATATTATATCTTTATTTTGATATATTTCAGGGGCTTTGATATATATATTTTTATCAATATCCTTCTGTACAAAAGCTAATATTATGTTTATTTTATATATAAACCACCCTTTATTCATTATTAGTGCAAATATCAATTTCCAGGTTATTTGCTTTATCACACTAGCAAAGGTATTTAAATAATCTAACCCATATAGTTATTCAAATCCTTTAGCTACATATCTAGCTTTAAATTCAATATTATTATTAGATAAATATTTAATTTTATATACCTATTTAGTTTTTAATACATTTAATTCTTTAATATTATTATTCTTTTTAATAATATCCTATGTATTATTCTTTTCCAGGGTTTTTATTTCATAATTCATAGCTTTTTCCCAATTTTCTTTTTGATCAGAATTTATAGCTTATAAATATATTTGAGAAGTTATTAAATTTTTATTATAAGGCCTTTTTATTATTACTTTTTCATCAGTTTTTATATTGAAACATAATAATATATTCTCTTTATATTGATTATCACCAATATTATTTAATTTAAATTTATAATCTTGATTTTCTAACTCTATATATTGCAAATAAACAAGATTATATATATCTAATTACAGTTCTACCCCTCGCGTACACTTGGATTATCTAACAGGGGTAGGCAAATTAGAATTAAATGGAATTTCAATTATTAATCTGCTTTTATTAATATTAGAACTATTTGAATTAAAATTTTTATTTAAATCTTTATATATATTATTATATATATTTACCTCTTTTTCTTGATTTTCAGTATTATTAGGGTTTTTATCAAACTCTTCTAATAAATCCTTCTTAATAAGATTATTTTTAATACTATTATTATAATATAACATATTTTCTTTTATAATTAAATCACTAGAACTCATTATCTTATTCCTATTAGATATATAAAATAATAAATTCTTCGATAATTCAAATCCTACTAAAATTCCTTTTTCTGATTTATAATCAAATTTATAATCTCTTTTTTCTTTATGTTTTAATATATATATAAAAGATTCTAGAATCTTAATATGATTTATATTAGGTTTTTTATTATATAATAATTTAAATGATAATGTTATGGATTGGTTATAACTCTACTTAGTAGGTTTGATATTGATCAAACTACTTATACCCTTTTGGGGTTACGTGGCCGAGTGGTAGAGTATTTGGTGTGCTGTGATAGTTAGTTTGATCCTATCCGAAGGCTTTTTTCGTGATTGAATCCGATTAGTTAGGGAAAAGTGGTCCTGTTTATTTTTAGGTACGTAATCAGTTTTCTACTATTAGAATCCTTAGTAATCTTATTCCGGGATAGGGGAGGAGATCCCGCTATGCCCATTCCGGGATTGAAGGAGGAAGTAGTGTTATGGATTGGTTATAACTCTATTTAGTAGGTTTGATATTGATCAAACTACTTATACCCTTTTGGGGTTACGTGGCCGAGTGGTAGAGTACTTGGCGCGCTGTGACAGATAAATTATTTATAGTTTTATTATAATATCTGTTTTTAATATAAACTATATCCTTTAATATATTAGACTATAAAAGTATTAATAGATTTTTATTCTTTATAAATACTAGTATTCTTTCTACTAAATATTTATTTAATTTTTCGGTTATTTTATTTTAGGAATAATAATAAGGACTTATATATTCTAGTATAATTTCTTTAGATTTAACGAATAAATTTCATTAATCAGAATAAATTTTTTGTATTATTTAATCATTAATCAGAATTAAATTCTTTTGTATTAAATTGATTATATATTAAATAAAATACTTCTTTTAATATATTAAAAGCATCTGATTTAAATTTTATAGAATATATCTATATACCTTGTGTAGTTTAATTAATGAAAGTAATAAAATATTTTTCTCTTCTTAATCCTAATATTTTAAATGATCCATAAATATCAATACTAATTTTATTGAATTTATCTAATTTCAAATTCGACAGGGATTTACTAATATTTTAAATCATTTTATCATATATATAGGCTTCACAATAACTTAAATCTATTTTAGAATCTTTTATATTTAGTATTTTTATAATATAATCTTTATTAATATAATTTAAACATTTATACCATAAGTCTAAATCTTTTAGATTCGTATTATTTGATTTTTTTTTAGATTTAGATTCTTTTTTAAATTCATTTATTTAATCTATTTTAGAACCTTTATTATTATTATTATAAATAATATTCTTATTTTGATTTAATAAATCAAAATTTATATTACATTCTAAATAAAACATATTATCAATTTATTTAGTATTTGCTTTTATATCAAAAGATTTATTTGAAAACTTATATATATTTCCAGGGGGTAATATTTCGCTTACCCATCCCTTTTTAGCGGCTTATTTAATACTTATTAATGTTGATTTTAGATCTGGTATATACTTAACCATTCAAATAAATATTGTTTTATTATTTATAATAATAGGAATATCCTTATACCCTAATACTAATATAGATTCTTTATTAACTATATTAGTGTGTTTTGGGACTTTATATTCTATATAATTTATAAACCAATTTTTATTTGGGCAATAATACTCTATAACTCCTGAATCTATAATAATATTGTTTTTAGATCAACTAGTATAATTGGCTAGCATAATCATAATATTCGATTCATATTCAGAACTAGATGTTATATTGTAGTCCACTGGAGAGACCTGATTTATTTCAATATCAGAACTTTCTGTATAGTTTTTATTCTTTTTATTAAAATTTTTATTATTTTTATTTTGATTTTGATTAATTTTTTTATTATTTTTATTAATCCTATTAGATTTTTTAAGTTTATTTAACTTTTTAATTATTTTATACAGTTTTTTATTTGATTTTTTACTGTTTTTAAACGAGTTTTTAGACTTTTTATAATCTTTATTATAGAGTTCTGGGTGCTTTTTAAAATACTTTTCCTCTAAATGCTTCTTTTTATTGCAAAAAGTATAATTTGGAATAGTATTTTGTGATTTTATTATTCTATTAGATTTTATAAAACCTTTTATTTTAGATTCCTCGAATATTAATTCAGATATTAGTTTATTTGAATCAATATTATTATTATTATTTAAGTCTTTCAAGAATTCTTCAGTTTTTCTTGATTTAAATGAATCAAATAAATCATTTAGATTATTAAATATAATCTATATTATATAAGCTTTTTGCAATTCAAATTTTAATTCTTTTAAGTATATATAGGATGAGAGTATATGGTTTGTATATTCATTCATATTATTAAAATCATTATAATTTAATTCTATTAGTTTATTAAAATATCTTCTTATTATATTAAAAGAAGTTTCATTATAAATTTTATTTATAGTATTTTAGAGTTTTACTGGACTAGTTTTATTCTTAAATTTGTTAACTAAATTTATTGATATTATTGATTTTAGTATAGTTAAAGCTCTTTTGAATTTATCTTCATATTCTTTTAATTTTTCGCTGTATTTAAAATAAATCTTTTTTGAAATAGATATATTATTATTTTTAAAATAATATTTTCTTTTGGGGTCTTTTTCTAAATCGTCTATATAGGGCATAAATTTATTAGTTTTTAGAAAAAGCTTAGATTTTTGATGTCATTCTATATAATTAGATCGACCATTTAGCTTAGGGTTAATATATTTGATTCCTTGATTCATATTTATTTTTATATATTTATTTTTAATATATATAAATATTTTATTATAGTATGGTAAGTATTATAGAATCAGAATTTTTATATAGTTCTTATAAAGCTTTAATTCGGGAAGTGATTTAATATTTAGCTGTTACCTCTTGATATAAACTTATATAAATTTTTATATATAAGTTTATTCAAGCTAGGGTATCTTTGTATGAGATATAATGCTATACGATCCGCTATGGATGATGTATACATACATGTATAGCTTCTAAGGATTTAGTTTTATTTTTCAATTAGGTTTAGTCTCAGGGATATAGGCAAAAGTAGGCTAAAGGAATTAATATATTTAATATCTCTTATTATATTAATATAATTATATTGTAATATACATTATATTACTGAATATAGGGATTCCTAGTAATCTTAATCGATTAGCCTTTCTTCTCGCTAATCTGAATATTAAATCGATATTTTGGTTTTCGACTTCGGTAAGAATTAGATTCGAATTCGAATTTAGGCCTTTTTCTATAGTTGTGTCTTGAATATAGGTTGGATTCCAGGATTTTTTAATAGTAAGATTAGGGTTCCTACTAATAGTTTCTTTATTATAGTTATATAGTATAGTTAAGCTATAGGTAGAATCTTCTGGATTTTCGATCTCTTTTTTTATTGGTTGATATGTAATCTTTATTGAATAAATGATGTGATTGTATAGGTTGCTATTATTTATATAGTATTCCCTTCTTGTTTTGTATTGGATGATATTGTATTCCGTATTATTTAGTTTTTTCGTATATCCTTTTATTGATTATTCAGGGTAGTTTCGTATTAATTCTATATATAAATAGGTATATATGATATATTTATTGAGTATTTATTATAGTATTTATATAGGAATAAGGGATTTGTAGGTTAATTAAGTTAACCTTTTTTTTTCGGGTTAAATTCGATATATAAGAGATATTTAGAATTTCGAAATTGATTAAATTGTAATTCGGATTGATATGATTGTATATTATAGTGTTCTGTATATAATATAAGATCCAAACAGTGTATTCTGTGGGTGGTGGATTTGAATATATAATATCTTTATAGTTATAATATACTGTAAAGCTATATATTAAATCTTTAATACCTAATTGGTTTATTTCGGCTTGAATTTCGTTTTTTTGTGTTATTGGATAGTATTGAACTATTATTTGAAATTGTAGTTTTGTAAGGAAATTGCTATTATTCCTAGTTTCTTTTTTGTTTTTGTATTAAATCACTTTGTATTTTTTATTGTCTTGTTTTTTTTGGAATTTTTTAGTTGTTTTTATAGGTGTATTTTTATTTTTAAGTTTTATATGGTATATATATATACGTATATATATATATAGTTCAATAGTATAAGTGAAGTGTATATCGATTGATAAGGGTTTGATGGTTCAACAAGGGTTCAATAATTCGACAAGGGTTTATATGTGTATATATATATATATATATGTATATAGATCGATAGTTATATAGTTTGATAAGAATTCAATGGTTCAATAAGGGTTCGATGATTCAACAAAGGTTTGTATATAAGTAACGATTAGTTTTATACCTCCGGTGAGGTATGATATTCAAATCCACTACATCCAGTGTAATAAAAGAATTATTATATTGTTAGTGATATGTAGTATTGATAGTATATAGCATTATTAAATGATATTCTTTTTGTGGGGTATAGCTCTGATATTAGTACTATATTAGTATATGTAGGCTAAGGATTCGAATATAGATTTAGAATTTATATATGTTTGTACTAGCATATATATACACTTAGATGATGTGTATAGCATCTTAATCAAATGAATACATATCAATTTAATGGATTTTGGATGCGATTTTGTCGAATACTCGGATTTCAATTGCTTTTTCAATTAGTTTTCAGTTTATACAACTCTTCCTTGTTTTTTTCGAATTGAATATTGATGTGTATAAACTTATATTTAGTTGTAGATATGAGATATCGGGTTTATAATTTATTGTAGGTTATGAGCAGGTATATGGGTATAGAGTATATAGAATATAAGAGGGATTAGACTAATATTAATCTATTATGGGAAGCTGGTTCAGTTTAACAACTAAAAAGCAATAAAAACACGTGATATTTAGGAATCTATATTTTAGTATTGAATTTCTTTTTTTATATTAAGAGGAAAAAAGCCCATATTATATACCTTTTCTATTTTAATCTAGCTTTCCACTTTCGTTTATCTCTCATAAATCTTTTTCTAATCCGGTTATTCCTTTGAAATAAAGCTCCTTTTCTTATTCTTTATTAATAGTTATTTTCGGAATTTAATATAATTATTTTCGGAAACTAATAATGATCGTTTTCGAAAGCTAAATATGGTCGTTTTTGTATGGTCGCTTTTGGAAGCTTATAATCGACGATCACGTGATTGGTCATGTGATCCTGTGAATTGCTCTTAGTATAGTATATGAATATAGAACTGTATATATATATATATATATATATATATATATATATATAAAGATGTATTATTATTTTTATATAAAAATAATATCTATATTCTCTAATTCTCGATTATATTTTTATATTATATATACCTTTTTATCTGAAACCCTTTTTTTCTGATTCTGAAAAGTTTAGTGATAGTTCTTAGAAATTTGATATATGGTTATTTTCGATTTAGGCGAAACTATAGGTAGACAGTGTTATAATCGGTGATTTTATAGTTTAATTTTATTATATTTATTTCAATTTCGAATCTTATATATAAGTTATAATCTTATTTCAGCTTTTTTCTTTTAATCAAAATGTTCTATTAGATTATATAACGATTCTAGATCAATTTATATGTATTTACAATAATTTGAATAAAATTCAAGAAACTGAAAATAGATTGTTTAATTTCAAGTAAGGAATCAATTCTCTATATATCTATATTACAAAATTTGAAAGGATTCTTTACAAAGCTAAAGAATAGAATTGGTTTGATTCGAATAAGATCTCAATTTTCTGTAATGAACTCAATACGATTTTTAGAAATTGTTTTTTCCAATAGTTTTCTCTGTTCTACTCTTATTCCAACTTTATTTAGGTTATACAACAATTAATTGTATATATAGCAAATGGATTCCCTATATTATTCTATTTTAGTGAATCTAGAGCTCTATATATATTACAGAATCCATTTTACTTTTATAATTATAATTTAATGAATATTAGTAATCTTAATATCATTAATGCCTTTGGTTTTCTTGATATTTAAGTCAATCTTATTCCAATTCCACTTCGTTCTTATATATTCGAGTTTTTTTTTGCTAAAAGAACTCTCTTATGTAAGCAAAACAAATATATTTGATATAGAAATGCTTTTTATTGAATACAATCTTGTTCATTTGATCTATATCAAGATATTCGAAACCGAAAAAAATCTGTTTCAGTTGTTACAATCACTCCTATTGATTTCGAATACAATAACAATGAAGATAAAAATCTAGAAGAAATCATTAATAACTAATATTTTAAAGATTATTTGAAAAAAGCAAATAATTTTTAGAATGCTTTTTAATTGGTTATGATATATTTAATATATCAAGGATTTTTATTAAAAAATAATAAAGAAAATAGTAATATTGATAATGAAGAAGAAGATTATTGATTATGTTTTGTATTTAAGTTATTTATTTAAAGTGAATTCAAGGTGAACTCTTTAGAAGGGGGGGGTAGTGTTATGCTATATACATGATTGCGTTTGATTGGGCTAGTATGGTATTAAGTTTTGAGCTGATTGTATATATAGTTTTGTAGCATACTTTCTTTAGCTTTGTAGTTTTTAATTTTAAGGTTGATTTTTAAATGTTTGTTGAGTTTGTTATAAAAGTTATTCAATAATATAATTTATTCTATAAATAATCTGTAATAAAATTGAATTCAATTATTCTTTATAAGATTTCTATAAACACATTATACAGATTCTAAAATTTCTTTTTTCATTAAGCAAAAATCTATTTTTGGAGTTTATACCAAATGATTCAAATCGGCCTCAGTACGCGAGCCCGCCCAGTCTGGAATTTTATGATATCCATTTTCCTTTTATGCATATCTTTCCCACCTATCAATTCCATTCCATCAGTCTCACTACCTACCTACTACTACCCTACCACCTCCCCCAGTCAATTACCAAACTATCTCAAAATCCATTCATCATACCCGTCTCAAGCCGGTATCCATCCTATCCTATCGTATCCTATCGTCCCCTCCCGTATCGTATCGTATCTTCCAAAAAGATCTTGACAGAATGAACAAATTAAAAAACTTCTAAAATTCTTTCCCAAAATCAAAAACTTAATTGTGCCAACACACACTTTCCACGGGAACCAACCAAATACCGCTCTTCAATTGTCCTGCATTGAATATTATCAATCTTGAGCAGAAAACTTGTCATCGGTACTGTGGAAAAAGTCAATTGTATGGCTGGCTCCAGTAGCCGCAATGCCTCTTCATACGGGGCAGAAGAGGATGAAGATGGAGCTTTGATATCGGTATGTTTGTGCTGTAATTTTCTCTTAGCTCGACTCCAGAGCTTCCTTATCTGCATATCCTATTCATTTCTTCTATTTTTATTCATGTTCCCATTAATTTGTGCTTGCTAATGGGTATCTATCTCGATCAGACCCGAGGGTTAGAAGCTTTTGGTCGAAAGGTTACCACGACCGCTGGCCATCTCATAGGTCCTATCGATCCCACTTCCAGCACCCATTATCAAAATGCCATGAGCGATTTACATAAACAACTTCGCAGACCCAATCTTCAACGCAGCGTCTTCTCCTTTGCGAAAACTACCCCGACCGATTTGGTGCGCTCAAAGTTGTCGACGTCGGAAATTCAATATCGGGCCTTGACTTTCTTGCCAGATGAACTGTTGAGGAATATTCCCGACAATGATAATACTTATTCCTTATTTCAAGGGTTTCAAGCAACGCTGCCGGAAACGAGTGAGGAGAAGGGAAAAAAGCACAAGAGGCGAATCTCGAGGGGTAGGAAACTTCTTGATAATGCTAGTGAGGGGGGGTCGGAGGGGGATGGTCCCCCCAGTCTCGCGAGGTTGAAAAAAGAAAAAGCGGCTCTGAATCATCGATTGGAGATGATGGGTATTCGGAAGAATATGGCGAGTAGTGAGATTCATGGGATTGATAATAAAATTGCAAATCTTAATTCTATGAGGAGAATTGTTTTGGATAGGTTGGCCGGATTGGAACAGGAAGAGTCAATGTTGGAACATGAGAGTGAGTATATTTTTGCGAATATCGAAAGTGCGGGGTATAACTAACTTTGGGGAATAGTTCTAGATGTGGAGAATCGATTGGAGGATGCTCAAGAACAAATTGATGATGCGGAAGCTTTGGGAAAATCTATTACTGGGACCGATGAAGGAGAAGATGCTGAGAATGCAGGAATGGATTCATCATTTATGTCTGAATCGATTTACGAAAAACTTCCCTCGAGGGCGAGTACACCTTCATCGAAAGGATCAAAAAGACACAGGACGATTCGAAGAAAATCCATGCCAATTTTACATGAACATTTCGAACCTGGGTCTTCAATTCGAGAAATTCAAGCTCATGATGATATGATTACTGCTCTCGATTTCGATGTACCATTTGGTACCATGGTTTCTTCGGCTTTGGATGATTCGGTTCGAGTATGGGATATGAATGCTGGTAGATGCATAGGACTTCTCGAAGGACATACTGCATCTGTACGAACTCTTCAAGTAGAAGATAATATCGTTGCGACTGGATCTATGGATGCTACAATTCGATTATGGGATCTAAGTAAAGCTCGTTATGAACTTCAAGATAAAATCAAGGAAGAAGCAGAAGAGGAAGAGGAAGAAGATCATCTTGCATTTGGTGAAGGTTTGGAACAGGAAAAACAACCAATTCATATTCCACAAGGAATGATGGTGGATTGTCCATTATTCACATTAGAAGCTCATGTGGATGAAGTCACAGCTCTTCATTTCCGTGGCGATACTCTTATATCTGGTTCGGCTGATAAAACATTAAGACAATGGGATTTAGAAAAAGGAAGATGTGTACAAACATTAGATGTGATGTGGGCAGCAGCACAAGCTTCGGCAACAATGGGATCTACTGAAGGTACATGGCGACAAACTGGACGTTTACCAGATGCAACAGCGGATTTCGTAGGTGCGGTACAAGTTTTTGATGCGGCACTTGCTTGTGGTACTGCTGATGGAATGGTTCGTTTATGGGATTTGAGAAGTGGTCAGGTGCATCGGAGTTTAGTGGGACATACAGGTCCTGTTACTTGTTTGCAATTTGATGATGTTCATTTGGTTACTGGTAGTTTGGATAGGAGTATTAGGGTATGTTATCCGAGTTTTTTTTTGCTTTTTCATATTTTGGAGAATGTTATGGGTATCATCAACTAACAATTAAATAGATCTGGGATCTCCGAACAGGGGCAATCTATGATGCATATGCTTATGATTCACCTATTACAAGTATGATGTTTGATACAAGACGTATTGTAGCGGCTGCTGGAGAAGATGTCGTCAAGGTGTATGATAAAACGGATGGTAGACATTGGGATTGTGGTATCGGTGCAGAGAGAGAGGGAGATATGACGGAAGCTGATGAGAAGAATATCGTAGAGAAATGTAGGGTTAAGGATGGGTATATGGTTGAGGGAAGGAGGAGTGGTGTAGTGGGGATTTGGAGTTGTTAAATCTTGGGTGGAGGGGGTTTGATAGATGATATGATGCATGGTTTATTAGAGATTGGGATTCATTCCTTTTCTTGATATTGGCATTAGATTCTGGTAAAGAGGAACGGTGGTTCAAATTGGGGTTGTTTATGTATGCATGATGAATGGATGAATGGATGCATGAATGGATAGGTGTGCATGGTATAGTAATGTGCATGGTGTGTATGGATTCATAGACCATACACTATATACATATATACATACATACATACATACATACATACATACATACATACATACATACATACATACATACATACATACATACATACATACATACATACATACATATATACATACGAATAAATGAATGAATGAACGAATCAATATATTTAGAGTCTTGTTGTGTGTCTATGTTTATGTTTATATAAGGTTTTGGGGGGCATTTTTTGTATGTTTATTTTTGGATTTGATTCTTGATTTTTAATTCTTGATTCTTAATTCTTGGATCTTGGTTCTTGTTTCGGGGGGTTTATGTAGATTGTTTGTTTATGTGGATGGATGAATGAATAAATAGATAGATGGATAAATGGATAAATAAATAGATAAATAAATAGATAAATAAATAGATAAATAAATAGATAAATAAATAGATAAATAAATAGATAAATAAATAGATAAATAAATAGATAAATAAATAGATAAATAAATAGATAAATAAATAGATAAATAAATAGATAAATAAATAGATAAATAGATAAATGAATAAATAAATAAATAAATAGATAAATAGATAAATGGATGGATGGATGGATGGATAGATGGATAAATAAATAAATGAGTGGATGAATGAATGAATGGATGGATGGATGGATAAGTATTTATATGATATATGATATATGATTTAAAGAGAATATAAAAAGGGGAAAGAGAAAAGGGGGAGAATGTAAAGGGGGAAGGGGAAAGAAGAGAGGGAAAGAGGAAGGGAAAAGAGGAAGGGAAAAGAGGAAGGAAAGAGGAAGGAAAGAGGAAGGAAAGAGGAAGGAAAGAGGAAGGAAAGAGGAAGGAAAGAGGAAAGGAAAAGGTGAAGGCAAAGAAAAAGGCAAAGGTGAAGGTGAAGGCAAAGGCGAGGGAAAGATGAAGATGAATGGGAAGATGAAGATGAATAGAGATGCGAATATGAGCTTGAGAGCTTGAGGGTAGGCGGATAGGCGGGTGTTTGAGAGAGAATGAGAGGAGAAGGGGGAGGAGGGGGAGGAGGGGGAGGGGAAGGGGAAGGGGAAGGAGGAGGGAGAGGGGAGGAGGGAGAGGGAGGGAGAGGGAGGGAGAGAAAAGAAGGGAAAGGGATGGGAAGGGAAGGAGAAGTGGAAGGAGCAGGGGGGAGGGGGAGGGGGAGGGGGAGAGGGAGGAGGAGGGATGGGTGGGATGGGATGGGATGGAATGGGATGGGATGGGATGAGATGGGATGGGATGGGATTGTATGAAATAGAATGGGATAGAATAGAATAATTATCTACAAAAAGCTAAAGATAGTCTATAGTGTTGATATCGAGGGAGAAGGGGGAGAGCTTGGATTTGTGGTGGAGGATGTGGTGGTGAGGTGGAGAGTGTTATGTGGAGTAGAGGATAGGTAGATAGATATTTATATATATATATATATATATATGTATGTATGTATGTATGTATGTATGTATGTATGTATGTATATATGTATGTATGTATATATGTATGTATATATGTATGTATATATTAATGTTTTTTGTTGGGGAGAGAAGGGGAGAGATTTAAGGGAAGGGAAGGGAAGGGAAGGGAAGGGAAATGTATGGAGGGTTGTAGGGTTATGAATGAGAGGTATGAATGAGAGGTATGAATGAGAGATATAAATAAAAGATATAAATAAAAGATATAAATGAGAAGTATAAATGAAAAATATGAATGAGAGGTATGAATGAGAGGTATGAATGAGAGGTATGAATGAGAGGTATGAATGAGAGGTATGAATGAGAGGTATGAATGAGAGGTATGAATCAAAAGTTTAACACAAAATACAATCTATTATCAGGAGAAAAATTCCTGTAAAGATAGATGTATTATATTCATAACGACTTACCCTGTACTGATAAAGTTAATATCTAGATACAAAAAGAAATTAAATATAAATCATTATACAATATAAAGCATTATATTAATATTCTATTTATTATCAACAAAGTAAGCGCTTTGTTAATAAGTAACGAATATAATTAGTTCAAAATGAGAACTATTTATTATTAAATTTTAATAAATATAAAGAAAATACGAGTCTTGAAAGACCTTGGATTTTTTGAATATCAGAGTTATAGGAATAGTGGATGAAAGGATATATATATAGGAACTTGAAAAAAATCAAAGAGATAAATAAAAGCTAAGAGGATAAGAGGAGCGAGCGAAGGAGTGAATATAAAAGCTAGAGAATAGATAGAGTGAGCAAAAGACATTAGCCGAAAATCTAAGGGGGAAAAGGTTTCTACTTCTTATCATTCGCTTTCGATTTATTCTTCAATCGGAAATTTTACCATTGTATTATACGATACTATTATATAAACAGAAAAGCAATCTGATTCTAATATAAATAAACCTTTTACTTAAAAGTGATTATCTTATATTCGAATTTTCGAAAATTAAGAAATTTCGAAAATTCTCTAAATCCTTTTAGAATAAAATCCTTTTGTTATATATAAATAAAGATAAAATTAATCCAATTAATATATTAAAAACAATTTTTATAATGTAATATTAATTATTGAAATTTTAATTATACTTAACGAAGCGATCGCTTTGTCAACCACGAATCCTGCCACCACAGGGTTGGGAATCTTGTTCGGATGCTGAATGTTGGATGCTGGATATTGGATTTTATGAGAATTGGGATGGGGAAGGGTGTGTGTGTGTGTGCGTGTGGATTGCGGGGATAGGGAATAGGGGATAGAGGAGGTTGTGTTTTTCTTGAAATGATTGTATGGGTCTGGATGGGTCTGGATGGGTCTGGATGGGTTTGGATGAGGATGGGAATGGGGATGGTGGTATGGTAGTATGTATACTAAGTGCAGGAGTGGGAAAACCATGGTATTATCGTCAAGATGCAAGATGCGAGATGCGAGATATAAGTTGTATGGCTGAGGTAGGTTGAGTTGGGATGGGATAGTTACAGTCATCGACCACTTATACTTGACGAACCCCACTTTTATACCAAAACTCACCTATTTCAATCAACTATAATTGATTCAAATAATAATAAAATACTCTGAATCTCTTCTTTTCATTTTATTTAGAATCCAAAAATAAATAAAAATTTGAAATTTATTTTTAACATTTTTTGATTTTGAAATATTAAGCTTGAAAATTGATCAATAGTATTTTAGCTTCATTTTACTAGTAAAATCACAAAAAAACTAAAAACTAAAATCAATTTTATATTATTCAATCAAGAATTTTTATTTGAGATTTAATATCTGATTTATATATTCTTTTGATAAAAATCTTCAATATTTTAAATGAAATTTATTATAAATCTTATGTATTCCTATTAATATATTAAAGTAAAATGTATGTATTTTGGTATAAAAGTGGGGTCCGTCAAGTATGAGTGGCCTAGTACTGTAGGCATGTAATTAAGAAGTGAGGAATCCATTTAACCGATGCTGATGTTTCGAGGAGTGCAGGAATAGAGTGAATGATTGAACGGGAAAGATTTGGGATTTTGCGATGGTTTTTACTTCGTGTGGGATACATGGCTGGTTCTTAGAGACCTAGGATGAGGAGACATTTATGTTTGTATGTTTGTGTTTACTTTAGAGAATGTGATTGTAGGGAAAGAATTTGAGAAGAGAGTACCAGGTTGTTCGAAAAGGATGCACATACATAATTGCGGCTAGGCTTTACAATACAAGTAAGATTTGTATACTTTTGATGTTCCAAGTCAAGATGAAGAAGAGACGTGGATTGTCTGAATGAGGAGTGAGAGTCTATCGGGAGGGCTCGGGTGAATGATTTTGTGAATTTTGAATTTGGGATCTTGAATTTGGGATCTTGAATTTGGGAACTGGTTTGGTTACTTCAAATTATATAGATTACTGGGACGAGGGGATGTGTTGGAATGGGTTGAGTGATTGAAATGGTTTGAATGCTTGAGGTGGATTGAATGCTTGAGGTGGATTGAATGCTTGAGATGGGTTGAATGCTTGAAGTTCATTAAGTGACTAAAACAGGTTGACTGATTTTAGTGTATTTCATGATTGAAATGGATTGAGGGATTGAAATTAGTTAAGTGATTGAGATGGGTTGAATGTTCGAAGTAAAATGAATGTTTAAAATGTATCGAATCTCTCAATAACAACTTACCATTAGAAACTGCACCATCAGTTCTGTTAATCTATCTCAGAAGGCGCTTCCCACTTGAAGCATGTTTAATGGTAGGAAGCGGTTCACTGCCCATAACTCCGAATACCTAGGTACCTTCAGGTGCTGCGAGAGTGGCACTATTATACTTCTGGAACAAAGAAGTGAAGCTTAAAAGGTCAAGTTAGGAAGAAGTGGAGGTTTGTGAGATCTTATCATTGACTTTGATACATATTGAGTACAAATTGGTTTAGTACTTATGTCTTTGACATGATCTCAAAACGAGAAAATAAATACATGAAAAATGAAAGGGTCTATAGACCTACCATGATGATGATGATTCTATAGAATCTGTGGATACATTGCAGCCTATGGGCATGTATTTGATGAAGGAAACAAAAACAAATGACTCTATGGAATCTGCAAATATACTACAGCCTATGGGCTTATATTTGACAAAAGAAATAACAGGACTCTATAGAGTTGAACCTATACTTATAAGTTAGGTGGTGGCTTATAAGCCTAAAGATAATGGCCTATGGGCCGGAATAAAATGAACATGGAAAAGAAAAACATATGATGCTCAAACCTATAGGTATCATATAGAGCAATGGGTGAGACCCCATCAGACCATCTCATCTCTTCACAAAGATTGTGCCCTTGTGGGTAGCTCTATGGTGGGAGAGCCTTCATCCTCATCATCCTCTTCTTCTTCGTCTTCTGCGTGCGATGATGAAGAGTCTGAAGCTCGAGATTCGAGAATTGCTGACTTCTTTCTGGACAATATGGAGTCTCTGTCCATTGAAATGATTTCATTTCGGGATTCGAAGGCCTTTCTTCTAACATTGTAGACCTTGCGATATTCTTTGGTCGAAGACAACAAGAGATCGATCTTGATATCATCTTGTTCTTCAACATATTGATTCCATGCATCGGCAATGGCTTCGAGATCCCGGTTGGAAACTCCCAATTGTATTGTTTTTGGCTTGGCAAATCTGCCAACACAATCTTTGATGTTCCCAACAAATGAACAATGGTCTGAAAATTCATCTGGAATTCTTTCATTGATCATTGTCCGAATTTCCGTGAATAATTCAGCGTCCAATGAACCCTCGAGCTCCCCCAAAAGCCTGGATTTGCCCGAATCGCTTGTAAAATATCCCGGGTCTTGGCGATGTTGTTGACCCAGTCTGTGCCATGTGGCCAGTCGGATGGCATGGTGAAGAAGTGGAATATTCCCATGAAAGATTGGACATATGACCAAAGAAGTCAACTCGGTGATGAAGGAATCGCTCCAGTTGGTATTTGGAATTTTCGAATCATCGCTACCATTTATCTCATGATTGGTAGAGATGTCAACGTATTCACCATGTGGTATCAATTCGTATGGTGTAATGCTGTGTATCTCCAAGCATCTTTTCCAAAGAACTTCTTCTGCCTTGCTGGTTCTTTGAAGAAGTACTTCATCATCTGCAGACCATGATGATGATGAACGAATTGATTGAATGGACCCATTGTCATTATCTGAGTCATCCGAATCGATTTGAGATTGAGCATTTGCTCGTTTTGATGCAGATGCGCCATCGAAAGACGTGCTGGATGCCCTTCGACGTTTTCGATTTGGAGCTGGAGTTGGCGGCATCTTATATCACCAGATTGATGATTTGGACAGAATTGTATGATGGATGAGAGGGAGAGGCGTATGAAATTTCCCGTTTGAGATTTGGGAGAATTGTTGGTGATGGTGGTGGTGATGATGGTGATGGTGATGATTATCGTGGGAGAAATATCGAGAGCTACAAATATTATCAAATTTCTATATTCAAAATTTGACGAAAGTGCGAGTTTTTTAAGCTAGCCGAATTAAGAATATCTGAGTTTAATCACTGATTGGGACATTCTAGGGCTACCTAGGTATCCATATATTATGATTAATGTGAAGAGAAAATGCTCGAAAACGGCAATTGCTATCTCGCTCTTTCCTGTTTGGGCGTTTACAACTAACTGATGTAGATTTCAAAACTTACTCATCCTTCGATAGAGTATTATGTTTGAATACGCCAATCAAAAGGCCATTCTACTGAGGATAATAATATTCAATGACCTCCAGCTTCTCGTATTCTCCAAAACCTCTAGGTAGAATGAGATATTTTGAAACAATTCAGTTTATGACTTTACGATGGCAGGTCACTTTGATAAGGCTCTCAAATGCTTGCGACGATGACACTTAGATGTATCATATCTACTCGATATTTAACTGCGCAGCTCGTATCTTGGTCCCTATCGTCATATCAAGATGACAAATTGTATCATATAATGAAGAGCCCATAAGTAGTACGAGATGTCTGAACACAATATGTTGTTTGATTACCTGAGAGAGACTCAAACAATAGAGGTTATCATAAGTATCCAGGCTTGACTGGCTATTCAATGATCAAGTCTAGATCCAATAATGAAGAGCCTCACAAACGCAACTCTCAAATCTGCTAAGATGTTTGATTTTTCAAGTCTAGACTCTAAAGCAGAGATAAACAGTAGGAAGTGATATAATGCTATTGAGCCTAACAATACTTTTCATTGTCGAATTCACATTTAAGCAATCAAAAGTGTCATGAGGCTATGAAAATCGAGAACCTGACTGTCTGTATCTGGAGCCTGATAATGGCGAGTATTGGATTCAATATCTTAGACCATGGCAGTCATTCTATATGCTCTCAATGTACATCGAAGCTTCTCTGTGACTACCCATCTATTACACTTAATAGTCAACAAAGAGACATGGATACTATCCCGGTTAAGAGAAGACACATGCATCACCGGATACCAACGGATGCTACAAAGCTACCCGATATATGTATCCGAATAATCACTCGACCAATTCTGATATAGCCGGATGGATATGTCTTTACTAACGTTGTCTGGAAGTGAGTTCATAATATAGGTTGCGCAACCACACTTGCATTGCATGGCTTCTCCTGGGCCGATGCCAACTGCTGTGTTGGTGTGTGCGGTGGGGCCACATTGTCAGAGTAGCCACCACAAGAAGTTCTAGAATGTCATCAGTATAATTATGGTATGTCGTCTGCATGAACCAATCGGTGCTGCCGCTGTGCGACGACTTGGAATAGGCTCAGAAGTCTATGCAATGTCCTTGCAAGTGGATATTTTCCGGTCAGCTTGAAAATCATCAGATGGTAAGAAAGGCTTTAATCATGCGAGAATGGCTTACGGGTGATTATGGATGATAGCCACAATCCTATGGCGTAGTTAAAAATCCATTCAGCAGTTAGCCAAGGAGAGGCAAACAAATTAGGAGGATCTTTCATTGTTCACCGATGAAACTTGGCTCGTATGCACTTGATTTTAGCCCAAAAAGCATTTTGTAATGGTGCATACGTTAGTGTTGCATTGGGTTGGTAACCAAATATGTTCTGCCGTGAGCACTTGGCACTTGGCAGATTACATACAAAATATATCCTAGTCATCCGATTGTTCATCAACGAAAAGTCAGCTTACTCATACATAAATCTTCGGGAATCGTGTTACCCAAGCTCTAACGTGGCAAACAGAATGACACCCTTCCTTTTGAAAAATCCTAGCTACAAAGTTGCAACGAATGCCAAGATCTTTTTGTCCTACCCCGCCTTCCCTCGGTACTTGAGAAATCATCCCTTGAATTCGTAAGCGATAAATAAGCTTCTAGATCTATGTATATAAGATTTCCTTCAACGCTAATGCTACTATGTTAAGACATGCATTTACGATGGGGTGTGGGATATATTTATATGTTGGAACTAGCTCTCCTCAGAAATCCTTCAAAATCATGGTGGAAGCAATGTGAGACAACTAGCTCATCAGGAGAGGCAAGACATACTGATGCTAAGCATTTAAGGCAGCAAAAGGGGGAAGGGGGTGTCATTCTTTTCCTAGGCAGTTTTAGATGCACGGTTTAATTGCTAAGGAGAATGGACCCTTCTCGGAGGCGAACCGAGTTTGTATAACACAGGAAACAATCAATGACATACACGTCTAGAAAATTAACAGCCAACCATCAAGATGCTAGTGATACAGAACAAACGTTGTATAGGTTGATATTGTCAATCTTTTGAGGTATTATGAAGTATCAACCTATGTTATATTCCAAGTTAAATCAATGCTACTTTGTTTCCCA
Source organism: Botrytis squamosa (assembly GCA_014898485.2). NCBI lineage: Eukaryota > Fungi > Ascomycota > Leotiomycetes > Helotiales > Sclerotiniaceae > Botrytis > Botrytis squamosa. The sequence continues at coordinate 847,139 of RCTC02000004.1, forward strand.
TACAAAACTAAAACGTAGAAGTCATATCTACAACTCAAATGACCAGCTAATCTTCTCGAAACCAAATTGATGAAGCCACTGAGATCATAAAAATCAAAATCTAGATGTCAACCGTTCCAGAAATCACATGTTAGATAGAACAATAATTTTTAAAGTAGATAGGTATAAATTCCAAGCAAGCTAATAATATACATAAACCCCCAAATCTAAAATGAAAATCTTTAAAACCACATCTCTAAACTCCCCAAAACAATCTGCGCGAGCAGTAAGATATAAGCCATCTAGAAAGAAAGCAAAGCAAGAAGGTATAATAAAACAACTGCAAAACCGCCTCTCCCCAACAAAATGAGAACGAAAACAAACAAACACCCCTTAAAGAATCAACGAAAATTCTTCCCCTTAAATATTGCCCAGTAAGAATACATCCTCCACCACCAATTAAACCTCATATCGATATGAACACTCCAACTTAGTAAGAGAAAGGTCCAACAAGATTCCCATGCGACTTTCCCCGACTCGTCAAAATCGCACTAACATTCTTCATCGCACTCTCATGAAACTCCTGGAAATCAAAATCCACACTGAAACAAGCATAGATATTCCACAACCAACTGCTAGAACTCGATCCAATAGCATGCACATCCATGATATCCCAAGTTCCTCCGAGAATCCCCGGCGCGCCGGTAGTCAAGTTGAAATAGAAAGGCGCGTCGGCCATTTGGAATTTCTGGAAAAATCCAGCATTGTTAGGATAGGTTTTCCACTGAGTGAGTTCTTCGGTGATGGGATAGACGCCTGCGCCGGGAATACCGCCTAAGAGGTTGCGCTTTGCGCCGGGAGTGAACCCGGTACCAGTGACGGATTCGGGAGCAGTTCCGAACCAGGAGGTCACGAGGAAGTCACCAATGATGGATTTGAGATCGGAAACCGAGGCGGGAATGATGGCAATGGACGTGGAGACTTGATAGTAGGTGCCTGCTGGGCAGGAGCAGGGCTGAGGAGTCGGTCCGCAAGTGGGAAGCTTGGGTGGGGAAGGGGTGGGTCGAGACTTGGATAAGGAGTCTACGGTGGTTGCAGCTGGTAAAGCTAGGACCGAAGCAATGAGAGGAGCGATTGCGAGGATAGAGAAACGCATTTTGATTGTTTTTTGATTGCTACTTTAGTGAAGATTGGATCGTATGAAAAGGCTTGTAGAAGACTTTTGAAGTGTTGATTGATTGTAGTGAATTCTGTAGGTAATCTGAAGATGGTTCTAGAGGATGATATTGCTAGAATTGCTATGCTGCTGTGCTGCTGATGCTTGAGATAATGATGATGTTGTTGATGATGATGGAAAGGAATTTGACATCTGGAAATGAAGATCTTCTTATACATTTTCGAACACAACAATCCCATAGCCACAAGCTCTATCAGCCTTCCAAAACCTCACGACTTCACAGTATTCACTGGCGGCTCCGAAAAGTCTTGTCTCAAGCTCAAAGCTCAAAGCTCAAACGGCAGAGAATCCTACAATTAGATTTTCGAGAACTGTGCCCCACGTGGATGACAGCGATGTAAGTTGTGGAGTGCATCAAAATAGATCCTACATTTCCAAATCCTTGGTTCAGTATCCCACTTTAGGTCATTGCTGATAGCAAAGCCACTCTGATAGCAGCTTAACAGGGGCTGAGATCTCGGTTTTCACGTGGATGACTACATTTCTGATCGTACCTTACAGATGTCAACCCATTCATTCGGTGCTGAATCTGAAATTCAAGAGCCAAGAGCTCAACGACCCTGCAAGCCATGTGCTGGATAGACTTGTACGTCGTATCTTACTCTATTAGGCATGGTAGCAAGGCTGAAAACGTGGTTGAGATGCATGGTGAGAATGATCGGACGCTGCATGCAGCATGACTCGGAGATCTATCCGAGACGCAGGTGCTTGGAAAATTGAAAGGATTGAGCCTCAAAGCTAATGGATCCAATATTACGAGTGACTTTCGTTTAGTTGTGAGTCTTGCCAGGGGCTGACATCGCTAGTGCTTCTTCATCTGACAAGTAAGCGAAGGGGCGACACAATTTTTGTCGGATCCGGTGACCGGATATCTATCGACCGACCGGATATGTGGATTCTTATCTTACTATGTAGCTTATTATAATCATATTGACTCCATTTCAAGGTGATAAGCACTGGATTCCGGTCTGCTTGCTCCGGTGTCGTCGGATTAGATATATCCATATTCTCTTGGTACTGAGAATATCATGACAGATGGCATATAAGTTTGGTCCTTCCTGGTATTCTTATCATCACTATCGATCATTCAGCAGATAAAATGTTTCCAAATACTCTTATTGCAGGGCAATTTGTCATCGCAGTTGTCTTATGCGGCTGTTTTATTTTCAGAAAGCCTTTGACGGCGACCTGTAATAATATTCTTTCAAGGGTTCTTAACGTAAGTTACTGCGCCCCAATAACATCAGATGTTCTTTATTTGTCATGTATATGAGACTGATTGAAAAATAGTTATACTTGTCATATCGATATCCTGTCAAGCATGTCGAATTTGGACATAGACTTCCAGGTTGCGATTATGAGTTCCCCAATGGTCAAGGAGACGGTGCAAAATTCCTTTATGGAAAAGAAAACAGCGAATTATGGGGATCAAAATATGGTTCTATCTACCAAATCTGGTCAGGCCATAAACCAGAAATGTGAGTGTACCATTTGGATTTTTATCCGGACCCAAAATAAAAAGAGGGCTAAGTTCTAATGTGAATCATAGTGTGCTCACTCAAGCTGCCGATATTCAAGCCGTCTTCAGTGACTCAGATAAACATTTCAAAGCTGTGAACAACAATTCCGGATATTTGTTAGGTCAAATACTTGGTCAATGTGTTGGATTGATCAGTGGCCAGCAATGGAAGCGTGTTCGCTCTATTGTTGAGAAACCATTCCATCGTAGTATCACTCCAAGATATGTTCCAATGATTGAACAACGAACTACTTCATTCTTTCAAGAACTTTGGGACTCTAAAGATTTATCACGTGGACTTATCGACCCAGCAGATGATCTGAAACTTCTCCCATTCTTGATTGTGGCAGAAGTCGTTTACGGGAAGCTAGCTCCAGATGTCGAGTCCGAGCTCCGTGCCCTCGCTCCGATCCGAGAATCCTTCTTCAAGCACGTTATCTCGGGTGGGCTAACTCGTTTTGAATGGTCAGCTTACCTTCCTACGCAAGCAAATAAAGACCTTGCAGCATTTAAAGAACGATGGATTGCATTCAACGAATTTGCTTATCAAAGAGCGAAGGAACAAGGGCTCAATGCCCCCATCGTGGACTTATTCGCCGCAAAAGAAATGGGAGAACTAACCGAGGATGAAATGTTGCATACTCTTGACGAGATGCTATATGCAAACCTTGATGTCACAATTGGCGGTGTAAGCTGGAATCTTGTATTCCTTGCATCTGACGTATCCGTTCAGGATCAATTACGAGCGGAATATCAAGCTGCCCAAAAAGAAGCCGACGAAAACGGTTTGACGCTAGAGAAGTACCTGTCGAGTAGTACAACCTTCCTCGCTGCTTGTGTGTCTGAAGCTTCTCGTCTACGCCCTCTCGCCGCATTTTCTGTCCCGCAAAGTATTCCCACACCAAGAGTTGTCGGAGGTTACGAATTTCCGGCTGGAACAAATTTTGTAATTGATTCATATGCTTTAAATATCCGTAACTCATTCTGGGGGGAAGATAAAGCCACATACCGTCCAAGTCGTTTTATGGAAAGAACCGCAACTCAAGCACGATATAACTTTTGGAGATTTGGATTTGGTCCAAGACAATGCATGGGGAAATTTGTGGCAGATACATTAATACGAAATATCTTGGTACATTTGGTAAGAGAGTATGATTTATCATTGTTGAAAACCGAAGAGTGGCAGAGAAATCCTGAGATTTGGATTAATCATCCGGATATGAAGTTGAGGTGTGTGAAAAGAGAAGGATGAGCTTTGATATCGGCGCTTTGATGATTGGGCAACTAAGCTGCATTTTCTGGTGGCGTATCTTGTGTCCCTGAAAGTCATTTTGAACGTATAGAGTTCGATATGACATTGAAAAAGATAGCTTGGCGGGTATCTTTCAAGCCACATTGAATAAAAAATCATCTTTCAATCAGAATTCCTTTGACCTCGTCGTATTTGATCTGTGCTTGAGATAGTATCTGTACGAAAAATAGAGAATGGTGCATGTATTGAGATCAGTGGTGAAGATGTGCACATGCCCAGAAAGCGAAGTATTGTAAACAAGGAATATCTCCCATCCTATTCTAATATGATTTGAATACTTTTATTGCCAAAACTCGTTGTAACTCCAATCATTGTCCACATTAAATATACCGGCATCTGAAAAATCAAAGATGTCACCCTGAAACTAAATTGAAAACATTTGAATTAGCATTGATGTTATATAGATCACACGAAAATCCATTGAATAAGATAACTAGAAAATATTTACCTGATTCGCGTCAGCCGCAAAAGTGGCTAACTGATCTACATATCCTGGCTGGGAGGTATAAATGGCTTGGTCTACAGTAGACATTGGGATATCCACTGCAGGTGTTGCTCTGATATTATTTTTACTATCCTGTAAAAGAATTAGTCTGATTTTCCCGCTTGCACAATCAAGAAGAAAATGCCTACCTCTTTCAGTTCTGGATTGTTGGATGGAAGTTTCATTTCTTCATCAGGAAAGGATTGTAGCAGCGTCTGCCTGCATGCTAACAATGCTTTCTTGGAACCTTCGTGCATCAAATTCTCTTTTAGATTCGATGTACCATTCGCTCGTACGGATTGCATCGCCACAGAAAGAATGAGAACATCTTTGAGATCACTACCAAATTCCCCCACTCTCTTAGTGAAGCCTTCTAGTGTACCTTCTACTATCCTAGTAAGCCTGGCTTTTGAAAAATGTGTATTTGTTGCTGGAGGGCTAGGTAAGGTTGTTGGGAATTGATTGGGTGTAAATCCTGGACTGGGCTCATTGCTTTGAGACCCTGATGCAGATGCTTTGATATATTGACAGATGCTCAAGACAGCGGCTAAAACGTCGTTCTTGCAACAAATTTGAAACATTGTCCAATGCAAGTTTGTACTCAACAAATCCAAATCTGCCACTGAGGGATCAAAATAATCTTGATAAGAAACAATGGCAACTGACGATTCCAAACAAATTTGTTGCATCTCTCGGAATAATGGATCATCTTGTCGCTCTTCCCATAAAAGCAATCGGTAAAGATTGAGAAAAGGTCTCCTCAGATATATATCCAATAAGACACAATCTAATAGATGAGAAGGAGAGCGTTGAAGTGTTCCATCTAATTTGAGTGGTACTGGAACACGTCGTAAAAGTTCCTCCAATTTCCTTCCTTCTCGAACAACTTCTGTAAGATCCATATTAGGACTAATATCTCTGATAAGTGAAACAACCTTGAGTTGTTGCGCCAACGACATGGCTAATGTGACCTGGGCGAGAGAGTCGGTCCATTCATATAAAGGCCTTGAAGGAGGAAGTTCAGTTGTAGATTCATCAAAATCCGCATCATTCAAATTTGCTGGAGCCAATTGAGTAAAGTCTATGTCAGGAACAATACTGGGCATGCTCGCAGCCATGGATGCTTGTAGGTCCATTTGAACAATTGTTGCCCAAAGTCTTCGTCTTAACTCAGCATGAAACGGTGAAATCTTCTTAAAGTCCGCTGGTCTCAAGTGAAGTCCCATCACCATGGCAGAACGAACCAAAGCCCCCGTAGCACACCAGAGCTTATCTGAAGAGATAAGTTGTAGTTGTCGAGCAAGTAAAAGCAGCGTTTCGGTTTGCAAAGTTGATATATCAATTGCCTGCTTTCGACTTAGAGTATCGGTCCAAGCCGCCACAAGCTCGAGTGATGCCATTTCCAAATACGTCTTCTGGTCATCGTCAAATCCCGAATCACTATCGAGGAACTTATAACAGATCGCTAGTATGGCCGTCAATTGAGGTAAAAATGGTGAAGATTGAAATATTTTATCGTCGGGAGAAGTCCAAAAGTGCGAGTAAAGCCGAAGGAAGGAGGGCACATGAAGGATCCTTGAACTCTTTTCGAAATTTTCAGTATAGATCTTCAATAACCTATCACAAACAGGTTTTCCAGGAAGAAACTCTCGAAGTTTTGAAAGAACTGCAGCACTTTCTTGGCTCAATGTCTCTTTTCGCATCCTGAAATGACTTTGAGATTTTTGCTGCAGATATTGAACATCTTTAGCAAGATTGATGATGGAAGTATTACTTGTTGCACTCTTGTTTATGAAGTCTTTTGCCTCAGGAAACTTTGAATGGTGTTAGTATAGCAATACATCTGGTAGAACAAGTAGGAATAGATCCAGGTGGAACACATGCCTGATTTAACAAGGTGATTCGATCATTTTGACCATGATATCTACTCCTCGACCCTTTCACAATCAAGGTGCAGAGCCCCGGTATCAATCTTGAAGGAGCATTTGTACGTTTCGAAACTTTATGAGTTGGTGATGGCTGTGATGGTAACTTTTGAATATTCGATAACTTTCCCGTAACTTGAAGTAATTCTTCAAGCCTTGCGACACGGGATTGAAGCTCCTCAACAACACCGACCCCACCATTGCCCTGGGAAGGAATCAGTATTTGCCATTGTTGAAGTTACTTGCAGTAATCAAGTTGTGTAAAAAACTCACCTGAACAATGTTCGAATTGTTTCCTATGGTTGGTGCGAATTTAAGATCAGGAGTACGATCTCCTGGTGAATGTGTTGAAGGTCTGGATTTTGAAATGGATTTTGAAGGGTCGTGATTGTAAGTACATTCAGCTGGGCCACTAGGTATCTTGGTACAATTTTGACATGGTAAGAGTCGATCGCATTTCAATTTCTTTTCACGACATCGCAAACAAGAAACAACTGGTCGTGGCCGTTTGCGAGAAGAATCAAATCGAGTATCCTCCATTTTGTAAAGCTTTGTGCTCGGTGCTTGCGAATATAAAAAAGGCAGATGGAGATACGGAGTACAACACAATGCAATGCTGCCAATCCTCGTGGAAGTCGTGATACCTCAATTTGGAAAGGATCTGACAGAGAGAGGGGAAACCGGAGGATTAAGTTGTTTGTATTCACTGCTTTTGGATGGGATGAGATTAGTAGGCACGAACCCTTGAAGCCAAAAAAAAAACAGTAACCTTAGTCAGATTCTCGTGACGGCTAAGCAAAAACCCCACGACTGATATTTACAAATGCTGGATGGAATAAAATATAAGATATGTACAGTACAGTAAGCTTTGCGTAATAGCCTGTCGTATGATCGACCGGGGAACTGTGCTCACTCTTGTTTTGGAAGGAGGTGAAAGGTTGTTTGAGTCTAGCACTCTATAGTTGTATAATATATTGCTTACCCGCGACGAGCACGAGAGTGGTGGTTGCAGTGGCTACGAGGCTAGAAACTTTGCAGCAGTCTGGAAAGAGCGGTTTTCACCAGGATGGTGAGCCTACTCACGTAAATGCAGCTTCCTTCGCCTCTTACTTCCCGAGATACCCAGTTCCTCTAGCTGACTTTGAACAATGGTTGATATTCTGTCTCGGCCTGTGTCGTTGTGTAAAGGCACTAAAGCTCGGGTGTGGAGGAAATGAAGGGGCTGAAAAGCGAGACTACCTATTAAATTCTTCGTTATACGGAATAGATTCGCAAACCATGTCAGTATCCATTAAAAATATACGATTGACCAATAAACAGAGATATATTTATATACCTCTAACATATTTTGCGGGTAAATATGGGTAAATATCGATGATTAATTCATGTGGGCCTGGACGGAGACATGGAGCTGATATATTTGCATACTGTACCCGTATAATCATCAATCAATCCACAAGATTTGAAGAATAATCACAAATCAAAACGCATGATGAGAGATGAGAGGTACACGATGAATAATGTATTGTACAACGACTCAACAGTCAGAGCTTGGAGTCATCCCATCTGTACTACCGTCAGCCTACTGATTCCACCATTTTAGATCCATAGACCTGAAGAAAAGATAAGCTCGGCATCTGGGAAAAATGCTAATTACGCCGTTCCATCCTTCAAGCAAATAACGCAACATCCGTCCACTCGATAACTCTAATTCGCCAATACCGGAGTTTGCGAATCCCACGTTTTTTGCTCTGCTGCATTAATAAGCCAGACGGCTACGCTTTCTCGTGTGATACTAGCCATCATGGCGACTCCCATACCTTTATTGCCATACACTTTAACGGGCTTTGCTTCACCCTCCTCCAGTCTGGCTGGTCTGGCGAGAACATAATTAATATCACTAGCCTTGATCTCTTTATCCACCAAGTTGTGATCATCGTATTGCAGATACATGTTTGACTTCTTCATCAACATTCGAAGTAAGAAGTGCATGTGCGGCCAACTATCCCCCACTCCAAAAGCCTGCATCACAACAATCTTGCGAACATCAAATTCCTTCATAACAGCAATTATATTGGCATTTGAGTCTGCCATAAGCCTTGGTGGAGAAATAGATGCAGCGAAAGGGCTATCGGATGTACGAGGAGCGCTCAAAGTAACAATAACAACGGATGGGATGCCGGTACTTGCTTCGAATGCAGCTTTGATATCAGCCTTATTGAGAGGGGTGCCTGTATTGATGAGAGTTAGTCAAGGTACTTCTTGATATCTAGCTTGGATGCAGTGACTAGTTTCGGCATTTGGGGATAAGATCGTACTTCTTACCTTTGAAAAGCTTCAAACCATCCTTGGCTTCCATGGAAGAGGGGTCTCGAACTAAGGCTGTCACATCATGACCTAAATATCGTCATATCAGCTATCGGATGTCAGAAGCATAAGAAATGGCGACATCGCTGATCTCTTGGTATGCTACTGCATTCTTACTATATACGCATATACGTACCTCGAAGTAATGCTTCTTCGATTACCATCTTACCCGTTCTTCCACTACCGCCAATCACAAAAAGCTGCATACTTATGGAACGTTAACCCTCAGCTGACTTTTGTCTTCTTGATTTCTTATCCAAAGTTCGATTAAGGATAGAAATGTTGTGTAATATGTGGTGGGTGATAATGAGGTGGAGGGGGAGAGCTGGCAATGCAATCAACAGACGATATCTCTGTTTCCTTATATGAAATCATGGTTATTCTTGAGCTCCTTCAAACAATGCTTTCAGCTATATATTTTGCTCTGTTCCTGAAGATAATGCTTATGAAATCCGGAGCCGATCGGACCCGGCTCTTTCACGAATCATCCAATGAACAGCGCTGTCTTACATTAATCTCGGTTCACCTTGAGCTGTATACTCCAGACAGGAAATCGGCTACAAGATGACTGTGCTACGTGGGTGTTGGATAACAGTAGAATTGTTGACGTCTAAATCACCAAGTGGTCACATTACCGGGTTTTAATAGTCCTTTTTGCTCTCAACATTTGGGAACAACTCCAATTCTGAGACAGACTCTGTTTTCCAATCCGGTTGAATGTTATGATTAGATTCAGAATTTGAAAGCTTCTGAATGTCGGACTGTGGTACGGCCTGTTGGAAATCCTGCAATACTATGAAGTCGTCATAAACACTAATTTCTGAACCAGGGTACAGATGAAGCTAACTCATCTTTCAATTCCCTGATTGAAGAGTCTTGGAGACTGGTATTCGCCAAGCATTGATATTGATATTGATATTAATCCGGGACAGTCAACATAACGAGACCTAGACTTTTATCTATTCTCATAAACTCCAATCAGAACTCCGAGAAACAAGAAAAACGTTCAAACGCTTACAACCTCAATATTGACAGCCTCCCTTTCCAATACTTTTGACTCAGCTTCCTTTTTCTGTTGCTTCTTTTGCTCCGCGAAACTTTCAACCATTGCATGTCCGCCTCTTTCATTGAAGAAGAGGTTTAGATACATCCAAGTTTCCTTTGCATAACCCTCTGCACGATCAAACATGGCCAATTCATACTTTCTTACAGCTTCGGACAGACCGGCAGCATCCTCGAATCTCTCCTTTCCTGCCCAATTTGGCTTACGAGCAATTATAGCTCTTGCAAGTTCCATTCCATCCTCCATTGCAACATTTACTCCTACGCCTGCAAATGGAGTCATGAGGTGAGCTGCATCACCTAGTAGGGTTGCACTAAATAGATGGTCAGCTAATTGGTTTGGATTCTGGACGCGGGGAAATGAGGAAGGCAGTCAAAGGCTGAGTGAAAGAGATGGATTTTAAAAAGGTATCTTACCCTGCTCTGTGAAGCCATTTATGTCCTATTGGAAGCATATACATTGGTCTTGGAATTGCTTCTTCATCACTCTTGATAATCAAATCTTTCGCGTCTTGGTCCCAATCTTCGTAATATTTATCTACGAATTTTTGTCCCACACCAGACGCGGACCAATCAATACCGCATGTTTCTTGCCAATTTTCAGGTCTGCGGAAGAATCCATACGTTTGAACAGATCCATCACCGTTACGCTGTGATAGTACAGTTTGATGGTTGCCGAGGGTGAGGCACATACCCAAGCCAACTCGTTTTGCAAGAGCTGGATCTTTCTGATCGATGTTCAACACTTTGGCTTCCACTCCAGTGATTCCAGCAAATTGCGGTCGCGTGTTGGAAATTATATGTCGTACTTTACTCCATGCCCCATCTGCTCCAACAACCAAATCAAAGCCTCTCTCGACAGAATCTTGAAAGTGCAAATCATACGTGAGAGATGTTGCATCAGCAGATGTTTCGACACGTTGTAGCTTATGTCCCCACTTGATGCTCCCAGGCTCAAGAGAATCTAAAAGCATATTGCGAAGCTGGACTCTATCCACTTCAGGACGACCTTTAAAAGAATCTGGTCTGCTTTCACCGACATCTTTGCTCTCATCAAGGATGAGATTTCCAGAGGGGTCGTAAATTTTGAGGACTTCCCCCTCGGGTCGTGCAACGGCCAAGAATTTTTCATATAATCCAGCTTCCCGGAGCGCAACTTGTGCTGATCCTTCGTGAATATCGAGTGAGCCTCCTCGGCTTCGTGCATTTCTATCACTATCCAATTCAAATATGGTACATGGAATGCCATTATATTGAATGAGACGAGCAAAGGTCAACCCAGCAGGGCCAGCTATGATTTATTAGTCGAGAACTTCTTTTGAAAACAATAGTTCATAATAGTGACTTACCACCTATGACAGCAATTTTTGGAAAAGACATATCGATCAAAAAATGACAATTTTAACTCTAAAAAATCTGTGTATCGACAGAGAATGGTGTCAGAAGTTTAAATCTCAACAGAATGATGATTTGAAATGCTACAATTGACGGTAAATGAGCTGGATTAATACATAATCCAGCGCGCAATATGAAGCCACTTCAAACTGTGAAAGCGTGCTCATAGCGTGCTGACATAATTTTTTTCGGATCCGGTACTACTGTAATGTTGAGATGGCGGACCCGTGAAACCCACATGCATATTTGCCGAGAATACAACGTTTCTTATTTCTCACCATATGCGAAAGCGAGGAAAGGATTGATGCACAGACTAAATCCTACACACTCTAGAAATTCACTGGAAGCTGAAAAATAAACATGACTAAGTCTCAAACAAAATTATCATATCAGCCTGCGAGTAAGAATGTGGAGACATAATAACGAAACCGTTTAGGTTACTCTCGGATATCCGTGTATCCATCGGAGATGCTCGGGATCAAGCGAATTTATCCCCTTTCACTAGATTCATATTGCTTGGCATTACCTTAATCAGACCTAAACTTACAAGTAGAGCAGAGAATGGATCTTCGAATACAAGCTAAAGTATCATACGAGTCCAATATCTAATGTTTACTAGCTTCATGGCCCTAGGAGGCTGATATTGACGTCCGAAACTTTTCCTTTGACCCATAGTTATTCATGAATAGTAAACGTGCCTGATTGTAAATCCAAAGATTAGATGCAAACATGGAAGTGCACCACCATGTGTCTTACAAAGTAAGAGTGTATGTGGGTGCATATCACGCAATTTCATGTATCCAAGTGCTCACAATTGCCATGGGTTGCAACTGAAAGCTCAGTTCTAGCTGGTGTGTAGGATGTGAACTAAAGATCTCTTGACAACCTACCATTCGGACTTCGCTAGCCGTGAAATGTAAGATTAGTGCTTGTAGTATGTGTTGATGAGAATAGCGGAGGAGAAATCTTAGTCGAGATATCGTCAACTTCTCGGAGCCGGATGAGGAACTTTATGTTTCATCTAGATATTTTCTTTAGATAATCTATCAACATGATTTCTTTATGTATGACCAGTTCCTCCTCCTTCATCTGTACTTTCAATTCACAGATCAGCATCGACAGCATAGATCAATATCTACAATGTCTCCATTCATTGATATCATTGGTAACAATAGTTACACGAAACGAAACATGGTCGAAAGGACTTCCAGTATGACACCGTCAAAGAAAGAAGCCCTTATTCTCAGTCATCTATGTTCAATACTTGAGCTTCCCTCATCAAAAGTTGATCTGAACTCCAATTTTGTTGGTCTCGGTGGTCATTCATTAATGGCTATCAAGTTCTCCAAAGCTTGCAAGAGAGATGGTCTCGTCTTATCAATACCTTCCATTCTTTTAAGTACAACTCTCACACAACTCATCGACTCGGCTACTGAAGCAAGATCTACTCCTTCAACAAACATCCTGAAGAATACTCGTGATCTGAATACACTGATCAGCCCGACACGATTGAGTCACGAACGCCGCATGTCACTCTCTAAGCCAGTTCAATCCAATGGATATACAACATCCGCTTCCAATCTTTCATTAACAGAGATGCAACACTCATTTATGCACAGCTACCAAAGACAACCTGGTAGCAACATTATCAGTTTCTATGAAACTTATAGTTCTGCCAATATTCCAACAATGAAACTGGCTTGGAAGACAGTTATAGATTCGGAACCAGTATTCCGGACAATTTTCGATCATGATAGAGTCACAGCGACTTATTCGAAACAACCATTACCATTCATTTGGGATGAAATTTTTGTTGAAGATACAGATAACTATATATCAGAATTGGAAAAGGAAATTGTACCAGAGAAGATGGAGGTTACTTTTACAGTTCTTACGCCAAGGACTCAAAGGTCCGGAAATGTTGGCGTTAGCACAATAATATGGAGAGTTCATCATGCATTTATCGATGGATACTCTGCAAATCTATTGTACGAGAAGGTTCGAAAGATTGTGATGGGTCAGAATATTGTTCCAGGCACACCATTCTCGAATGTTATTCACGAAGTACAAAAACATCAACAGATGAACCGAGATGTAAGCCGAGCTTTTTGGAGAAAACAAATGGAGTTGCATCCATCACCAGTTGGTGACTTGGCTCTTCCGGTGCCATCGTCGCCCTCCAAATTATCTCGAAATGCCGATGTTTCATTTACGATACCCTCTGAAGAAATTGCCGAAGCTGCCAGATCGGCTGGTATTTCATTGGCATCGTGGTTTCAAGCAGCTTGGGGTCTGGTACTATCCATGTACGCTGATTCTGATACCGTAGTCTTTGGTACTGTTCTTTCCGGTCGCAATTTATCGATAGCTGGGATGGATGACACAATTGGACCTTTGATAAACACATTACCATTTCATGTCTCGCTGAACCGCGAGCAAACGACTTTGGAATATGTTCAATCTATCTTCAGACACTCGGTTGACTTAAGCTCATTTCAACATTCTCTTCCAGAAGATGGATACAGTAGACAATTTGCATCAGCATTGGCTATGGAGTTTGATATGCAACCTACCGATGATCATAAGATTCGTCCTATTGGTCAATCATGGTTCAAAGTCGTGCCCGACATTCCACTTAGTATCTTCATGTCCACAACTGGAACCATCCGAATGTCATACCAAACACAGAAATACACTGATTCTGATATCGAACTATTATCCGAGAACTTTCAAACTGCTATCTTGTCTCTTCTGTCGCCAACAAAGTCCATCGGCGAATGCTTATCCAATTTACTCTCTTCTAAATCTCATGAATCTTTGATGAAGATGGGAAATTGCTTGACAGATGAAACATCACCGGCATCAATTAAAGATGACTTGGTCACTTTATTCGAGCGCGCCGCTGCAGAGAATCCATCCATCTTGGCTGTCGAAAAAGCCGGAGATAGTCTGACCTATCAAGAATTTGATAAAATGGCAACCAAATTATCAGCTCAACTCTCAAGATACGTTCAACCTGGGGATATTGTTTGTGTTCATGCAGATCGAAGTATCAACTGGCTTGTTGCTATCTACGGTATCCTAAAAGCCGGCGCGGTATATTCTGCACAAGATGCTGCCTTGCCAGGTCACATTCGAGAAGCCAATTTCCAAACTGCTGGTGGAAAGCTATTCTTAACGCCGGCATCATCTCAGCGAACTATCGCGCCGGAATCATGCAAATTGTGTCTTTCGGTTGAAGATTTGGTCCAATTGCCTTTGCCAAGCTCGGTAACGGTCGCTCCGAGACAAACACCCAGACCTGCGGATAATGCATATCTTTGCTTTACATCTGGGTCTACTGGTAAACCCAAGGGTGTGATGTGTAGCCATGAAGGCCTGGTAGCATTTCAAAAAGATCTTGCTGTTCGACTTTTCGCACTTCCAGGTCAGAGAATCTCTCAATTGATGTCACCAGCATTTGATGGAAGTATCCACGAGATATTTTCTGCTCTAAGCTACGGTGCTACTATTGTTCTAGCTGATGGCATACATCCATTTTCTCACCTGGAGAAATCCACCGCTGCCATCTTAACACCATCTATTGCCAATATATTGGACCCGGAAGATTTCCCCCTGCTGCGAAATGTATATCTTGTCGGCGAGCCAGTTCCACAGCATGTCAATGATGTATGGTCTAGTGTTAAGAATCTGTACAACATGTATGGTCCTACTGAAGCCACTTGTGGAGCTACCATCAAGCGTTTACTTCCTGGAAAGCCAGTTAACATTGGAGCACCAAACCCCACTACTCGTGTCTACATCCTCGATCGAAACCAACAACTTCTCCCGCCGGGTGTGATCGGAGAAATTTATCTTGCCGGTGTACAAGTTGCACGAGGATATATCGGTATGCCACAAATGTCTGCTGAACGATTTCTTCCCGATACCATCTGCAATCGTCAAGGAGAAATGATGTACCGAACTGGTGATCGAGGATATTTCAACCGAGCTGGTGAAGTCGAATGCTTGGGTCGCAATGATCGACAGATCAAATTACGTGGTTTCCGTCTTGATCTTAATGACTTGGAAATTCGTGTAGCGGAAGCTATCCCAGAATGTTCTGGTATTGCTATTTGTCAAAAGGGCGATTACCTCGTCGCTATGGTTCAACCCGAGACACTCGATATTTCAAAAGTTAGAGCAAAGGTTACTCAAGTACTACCTGTCCATGCTGTCCCTAGAGTATTTCTGGCCGTGGAGAAATTCCCAATGACACCTGCTGGAAAGCTGGATTATAAGGCTATTACCAATATGACTTTGGTAGAAAAGGAGTCCACCCCGAAGAAGATCGAAAGCTCTACCGAAGCCAGGATTGCTGAAGCATGGAAGGAATTGTTAGGACTCGAATCTAACGTAGAGATTACTAGAGACTCTGAATTTGTTTCACTTGGAGGTCATTCCGTTATGCAACTTCGTCTTGCGAGCAAACTTTCTGAAATCTTCCATGTGAGGATGACGGTTTCTCACATCATGCAATCGGCTAATTTACTCGAAATGGCAAAGATCATCGAGAATCTTCGTGCTCAATCTCAACCTACGGACGTCGATGATGCATTGGTTCCACTAGGAAAATACAGAATATCACCTATTGAGCGTGAATGGTGGGAAAAGTATAGACTGAATGTCGGAACATCTTCATTCAATGTTACATACGCCTGCGCAATCGACACCAATATTGTTGACACCGATAAATTAATCTCAGCATGGAATACAGTACTATCACGACATCGTATTCTTCGCTGCAGATATATAAGAAGCGGGCCAAAGGGTGTTGTACAAAGAGGCTACGACCGATTCCCACCTCAGATCAAGACAGTCAAGAAACTTGGTCTTTGGAGAGAATGTAATCGACCTTTTGATTTGGAACGTCAGCATCCCATCCGAGTGTTCCTCTCAAGGAACACGATGCTTGCATCCATGAGCCACATCATCGCAGACTTGACTTCTCTTGAAGTTCTTCTCAAGGAGGTTACCACGCTTTACAGCGGTAACTCACTACCACCCGTCGAGCATACATATATGGACACCACACAATGGAGCACCACAGCTACACCAGCTGAGCAAAAATGGTGGAAAGAATATCTTCACGGTACATCGAGAGCTTATACCCTCCCCAATATCGTAGAACGTACCACATACACCGGACGTACTCGCCTTACCACGCTTCCACAAGATCTCACCCGACAAATTCTCAGATTTACGGATGAGCAAAAAGTTACACTTCACCAAATGGCACTGGGTGCTGTAGCTCTTTCCCTTCAACACGATCAAAACGATGTCGACATCGTATTGGGAGGTCCTTACTTCAACCGCGGAGCCAAAGATCTCGAAACAGTTGGATTATTCCTCGAGCCTCTTCCCATTCGTATCCGTCAATCTTCAGCCTCCCAAATAACATCCACATCCTTCCTCCGCGCTGTGCAAACCTCCAGCCAAGAAGCAATTGCACATGCTATGCCATGGGATCAAATTCTCAGCGCCACTTCCACAAAAGCGCGCTTTCCAAATCATCCACTGCTCGATGTTATGGTAACTTTCCACGACAATCGTACTCCCAAGACTATGATCGAAGGTGTGGATCCTCTGGTTACCTATACCGAAGGAAGTAAATTTGCACTCTTGGTGGAATTCTCGGTGCTTTCTGATGATACGATTGCGTTGAGGTTAGAGTATGATACGAATTGTGTGTCGAAAACAGAGATTGTGGCATTTGAGGCGGTGGTCTTTGAGGCAGTGAGGGGATTGATTGGAGAAATGAGCTTGGGAGAAGTGAAGAAGAGTTTGGGGAATAAGAAGAGGGAGATAGAAAGGGAGAATGATGGAATGGTAGTAGCACCTACCAATTATTTTGGAAAGAGGGTTGATAGTCTCGGTGGTTTTTAAAGATTCAGAAGCTTACAAACATTGTACGGACGGCGAAAATTGGTTGGATAGATTTTCAGATATTCAGATATTCTTAGAAAGTTTGGGGGTCTTGGGAGTTTAGGTGCATATGGTTCATGAATTTAAATATATTTCATACTTTACCGGAGTGCTCTTGTCATTATTGTGAAGTGAACTGGCAGAAGCATCCTATTGGCTATATTAGAAATAATTCACTTTGTTCCCAATCAAGCCGCCAAACATGATTTTTTTCAAACAGATTAAGATATCGAATACTTAAACTTAAACAACAATCTCTCAATCGCATCCATCACATTTGCCACGGCGATGGCTTCATATATCCAGACTCAGACCCAAGGTCACAATAATCATCATCAACCGGATCCTCACAATGCGACGGTTCGAGGTCAATAATATGGAAGACAGCCAAGATCCAATGTCACCCCCTCTATTCGAACATTGGTAGTCCTCAACAGCGAGGGGTTAAACAACACTTTTCAAGTGGCAGACGACGAATTCCACATCCACGACTTAAATTTATACACAGAAGGAAAATGGGGCATACAATTCATCAGTGCAATGAAGTACTGGATCCAATGGATTATATTTCAGGAAGTCCATTATGAAATTTCTGGCATTGGATTGCCCCGAAGGATATAAGATTATGCCTGTTGATGAACTCAAGTTCTTTGTATGGTTCTGTGGCAGTGATTCTCCTTTCGATCTTTGGTCGATATCTATTCTGTTCCATTCCAAGTTTCTTCGCAGGAGCATTTTACACTCCTTCTACAGTCCGCTCTGTTTAAGCCTTGTGATATTACGAGATCCATTTCTACGGGGTTGATCTAGGAGGTGACACTGTGGTACTTGGTGATTCTTTTTGGATAATCCAAATTACGATTCGGGGTCTATTGGTAGCCTGTGCCACTCAACCTGGTATTTTTCTTCCAGCTTCTTGACAAGATCTTATTACTTCCAACAGCCGGGTATGAGTTAAGTGCAGAGAGTGCACATATTTCTGTTCCCAAGTTTATTGTTTCTAGCCAAAAAATCATAACGACGAGAACAAATTGAAGCGTATAGAGCATGACATGTAGAGTGAAACTTGACAACTTGAATATTCTCATTGTGCTGGTTGTTGTGATCATTCAGAGCTCCTCGACCGCAACACAGGTTTCACTTGCCCAAACTATATCCCCCAGTCATCAATACGAGAGGGAGCATCCTTCGAAAGTACTCGCAGTGTTGTCATCAAGTGCTTTGCAGATGGAGCCACTCTTGAACACTACTGATGGCTGAGAAGTGATGATTAAGCATTTACCATGCATGCAGATATACTCTCCACTATGTGTATGACCTCGTCGCTGTAAGAAAGCTATTCCTGTGGTTATGAGATAATCGCGGTGCATTATTAGGAGTGTGGTCATACACAGATGATGAATAAGGGTAAGCTGCATAGGGTTGAGGAAAAGCGTAGGCTCAGCTGAGGTGGTGAAGAAGTTAATTAGTTTGAGAACTTTGATTTTATATGTATGATGGAAGAGGAGAGTGTTGAGTAGGTGGTAGAGATAGATGACTTGAGATTGCTGGGAGGGTACCCTTATTAGATGAGAAGGTTGTGATCAGCAGAAGGCCATTCACAAGTAGGTACTAGGAGTGATTTGTTGAGTGATTTGCCAAGTGAAGTCTGAGCAGACAAAGTGTGAGTGGTATGATAGGCGGCGAGTCTTGAAATGAGTGAAGTCGACAGTAGTTTATCTATTCCCGAGCTTGAAAACCTCACGGGATAAAGAATACCGAGGATGACCGAATCGGGCCATGAAAGTGAATTTGAAGTGATATCAGACGAAGAATTTGCGAGGAAGTAAACGACCCAACGTCAAAACCGTCAAAAACGAAAACCAACAACACCATCCCCAATTCTTGTCAGAATTGAACGTCGATAGTTTTCCTGAAATGGCGCAATTGAGAGCCGTGTAAATCTGCAAAAAAATTGCAAAATTTCCAAAAAGCCCCATTTTTGGATATGGCCATAGACGTGCAACAAAACCTTTTGTCGGTCAAAAATCATCACGTGGAAGGCTTCCCATTGGTCCAAAAAAGCTCCAAAAACATTCATTTGGGGATTGTGAGAGTTCTACGCGGTGGAAGTTTTTTAACTTTAATAGTACCTCGAGAAGATACCTCTTAGTATCATGGCATAGTTTTATCAAGTTCTGAGATCAGAGTTTGGAGTTATTAAGATTGCCGTTTCGTTGGGCTACTGTGCGACAAACATTTTGACGACTTTCAACATCAGCGAAAATGGAATTTACGATTACAACACCAACAATGATCCTGGGATCCTGAAATTTGGAAGATAGACTCAGTTTCACTACAGATATATGCGCCAGGGTTTTAAATATACCTTTTCCAAGAAATTTGGGTTGCAGCGATGTCGGCGTCGATTCTGGTGATTTGGATCCTATCCGCAGGCGACCTCCAAAGTTACTGGCGAGCACAAGAAGAAATGAGAATATGAACTAGATTATGAATATGTCAACTGCGATCAATAATACTCCAAGGTGTTGTTGCGCCATGAAAAAAGAGAGTCTCGCGACCGAGAGGTTGTCACCAGCTCGACATGCAGAGGCACAAAACAACCGATTTCCCTGCGACCTTTCTACTTATTTCTCGCACATACGAATATTTGAAATTGATCACCACAGCAAGCCGACTTGTATGAAAAAAGTACTGCGGCGGAGACTACACTCTTTTTTTTAGTATGCGCCGCCAAAAGGGCTACCCGTACTCCCATCTACAATACATGAGCGAGGAATGGTTGAGGGAGTGAATATAGTCGAAAATTCTTGGGCCAGGAAGAAATACTTTTGGATTCGCTACAAGGAAATCAAGGCATTTGCTGTGGTCAATACCACTGCACAACCTTCTTAGGCAGATTGCGAGATCAAGGCGAAGATACATCATTTCTGATGCATAGAAGATCCGGCGACAATTCTCTACAGGTTCTTCACTACTGTCTTTGTTGCAGACACTTTAGAGTCTCACTACCACTATCCTCAATCTATTACCCAGATATAGGCAAGATGGATCTTTGCGGGATAATCGTATTTTTGATGCAAGGTTTGATATACATTTCATTTGTGCGATAAGTTCCATTCTTGCTGTCCACTTGATCCTAACATTGTTGTTTAGTATACTATTGAAAAATCGAAACCCCGACCAACAAGCCACCTCTGAAGCAGTCATGAAACTGAGAAACGAATTTTACATTGGTAGTGATTGGATTGGAGGAGGTATTGGATTCTTGCGCCCTATCCTCTCTAAAGAATCCAAATTTGCGATCAAATTACCATACAACACAACGACTTGAAACCCGACAGATTTCATAATACACAAGATGCTAGGTACTGCATATCTAAGACTACAATGCCTACTACAATATACGAGCTTCGATTCCATCGTTGGTTCTATACCCTCTACACTTCAAACAAGCTCGTAGAGTCAATAACACATTTCGATTCAAACACTATACGTGCGTAAAACGCCGATTCCGATTGGAGGTCGCATGCGTTTTTCTTAAAGAAAGCTCCGAATCAAGCAAATGTGCAAGGAAGTAATGGGAACGACTTGGAGGATTATGACATCGTATATCGAAACCACTTGTGTCTATCACTTGCCATGGGTGTACACTACTCATACAATTCTTGGGGTTTGAAAACGAAAATATTACGTGCAAACATCAAGAGAGTTAGATTTGAAGATGCGATTTAATACATTAAGGTAGGTAAGATTTGCTATATGCGCCATCAACAATTTCGAAATCCCGTAACACATTTCCACGAACGCCGGATCAGCAGTTTTCCAATCCTATCAAAAATCATCAAAATACGGAAACAGAGGCGAGATTGAATATAAAATTAATGATGGCGAGGCAGATCAAGTGATACTACGAAGGGCTTATAATTTGGACGCATTCCCTTTGCAGTGTTCATCATGATCGCCGCATTTACCATAAGAGTTTGTTTTCCAGATTGGATTGGCCACTCATTTGTATATGGATACTCATTAACTTGTTCTGTCTCCATCGGTGTAGCTGATGATGGATCCTTTACACTACCATCTGGTTTCCAGGTTACAAGATTCGCGCCATTTCCTTCGTGGATGTGTCCGAAGCAATGCATAAGTGGTCGAACACGGCTTACGGCACGAAGAAGATTACGACATCCTTTATAAGAGCCATCAACTTGGTCCAGAATTGTATGTGGAGGACCGTGAGTCATGACGATATCAACACCTTCAGGAATAGGATTGGTGGCAATTGAAACTTGACCTGGAGCGACTTGAGTTGAGTCGTTGAAACGGTCTTCATTTATCTGGTACTGGAAGCCCATAGATCCACAAGTGTAGGGTGAAGCGTATACTGTGAATTTAGCACCATTCTTAAGTGAGAATGTATGAGTACCTTCCTTGAGATAGACAACACCGGCATCTTTCGCCAATTGACCTGTCGTTATTTCGAGGGCGGAATGATGATATTCGGAATACTCATCGTCAGACATGTTCTCTACCCGGTTTTGCGCATCAAGAGATATGTCGTGATTCCCGGCAATAACCAATTTCAACTCGGCCTCGATAGTACCCATCATCTTGACGGACTCTTTCAAGGCCTCCAATTCACCAAAATTAGTTAGATCGCCAGTATGGAGGAGGATATCAACCTCGGGCATGCTCGCTCCATTGAGGCTATGTTCGTGAGTGTCAGAGATTATCATCACTCGTGTAGAAATTCTGGACATGATGAGTAGTTTATTCGAGGTTGGTATGTGAGGTATAGTCGAGAAGTTTGAGTGAGGTAAATGGTGATGTGAAGTTTCGTATGTGGTTGGGAATTTTTCTTTTGGTCGTTCGGTTTCAAGGTATGAAGTACTGCTTCTTATGTATAGTTTTATAATATTTGTCGTTTTTGTGTGGGTTTAGATTCTTCTTAGTGCTGGGACTACTTGCGTAGTGGCAACTTAAATTATATGCCGCACGTGATTCTTCTATGGACAGATTTTTGAGGGCAAAAGATTCAACACCTATACGCGGTGCCCTCTACGAACCTTTAATTCTTTTACAGAATTTGAAAAACTAAGATTGAATTCATTGATATTTATCTATTCAAAGTCAAGTATACAGTTATATTTATATTATTTTTGAAAAATTTATCTTTATAAACTATTCTTATTAATATTTTAATATCCTGTTATATTAAGGTATATACCCCTTTCAGATATATAAGGTATATTTACAAAATGAAGAGGAGTAGTGTTGGAAAGAAGGATTGATTAGAAAAAAAGGTTTTTTCGAATTTTCGAAATTTATTTGTATATATAAACATTTAGAGTATAATAAATAAAGCTTATTTAAAAAGATTCGGATTACCTGGAATCATTATATACAATTATTAATATAAACCACCTCAACTAGCAAAAAAGGAATATTTTCAATAGCCGAATTGTATAGAAAGCAGAGCAATTCATATAGTCATACAATATAAAGGCTTGAAAATTACTATTTAGGTTTATAAAAGTATTACAATACTATAGAATCAGGAACTCAGATTTATTTATAAGGTTTTCCTTTGAACAAAGTGCTTTCATTTTATAAATAGGATTTTATTGTAATTCCTAGTATAACACATCTTATATATCCTTCAGGAGATTCTTCCTCTAGACGTTAAACAAATATTATACCATATCATATTATATCATATCATATCATATGGATAGATTTCTTGTAAACTGTCCAGGTGCTACGGTTTTGTTGTATCACTTGGTGAGCTTGGCCTTAGATTACTACCTGCAATGATTACTAAAAGCCTTAATGTGTTTTGAATGTGCTAGGCTGTTTAGTAGTGATGCGCACTTGAATCAAGGCATTGTCTATGGCATATTGAGACAATTAGGAACCATGCAAGAGTTGAAGAATTGCTAGTGAACGAAGTTGAGATTCTTATACCACATTATTACAATTTTCCTCATGATTCCAATCAAAGCAATAGCCTGTCGAGTTAAGAATCCATCAAATCAATGAGCCAGTGAAACCGCCGCTTCCACAATAAATTCCATCGTCTCTCTCGGTCTACTCAACATCGGCGAATGACTACTCACAACCTCTTTGACCGTGAGATTGGCCCCTGCATCCTTTGCCATTTTCACAAACATTCCTTGCACCTCAACCGGAAACGTCCTATCATCCATCGTAGTCAAATACCAAACTGGCAAATCCATCCAACCCGCATACGCCCACTCCCCACCCTCTTTCAAAACCTTCTGCGACTGTTTCTTCAACCTGCCAACCCAATATTCACCTTCCTCTTCAGGAAGATCATGATAAAATGATTCCCGAGCAGGAAGTTCCAACACCGCAAAACCACTATCGTCAAATCTCCACAAGGGTGGAGGTGTTCCCCCAATCGCATCGATAAAACTTAACCCCGTTTGCGCAAATCCACAAGCCATCATAACGAGACCTATAACATGACCAGTGGGTTTCTCATCCGTAGATGCGAGATCATCGGGATAGCGACGGGTGAGTCCTTTGACTGCACTTTGACCGACTGCGCCGCCGTACGAATGCACAACTAGTATCACATCGCGACCTTGTCTGGTTTCTGATAATATGGTATTTCGTACTGCTGTGATGTCGTCGCCGAAACCTATCGTGGCATCGCCGGCTGTTGAGGGGAGTTCTACGGGGATACAATTGTAGTGTTGTTCTTTTAGGAGTGAAGTTACTTTCTCCCAGATTTCGGCACGGTGCCATGCTCCGGGAAGAAAGACTAGTGTAGGTTTGTCGGACATTTCGATTGGTTGTGGGTTGAGAAGGTAAGGGGTAATTGTGTACAGGCGAATGTGACTAAAAGTGAACGACGGAAGATATCGAGATGATCAACCAAATATCAAGAAATAGTCTCTCTATTTGAAACAAATCAGTCGAGACGATTTTCGAAATTTCTACAAGCCATCTGACTACATCTCATGGTGAAGTAGTCAGCAGTGTAACTTTCTCCCGGGACCTTTTCGCATTCCTCGTGCGATACCGGGTGAAATGCGGTGCAATTAGGAAGCGACATCTTCGAACTTCATGAGACAGAAAAGTCTATAATGTTTAAAACAGATGATTCCTGAAAGATTTGAATCATCCTATCAAATTGAGTCTTTCAGTGAGTAGAAGTTCCGGGGTGTCTAGAATGAATCATGAAGCGATCAATTGGTAAAAGCAAGCTGAACTATCGTAAATCGTGTAGTCTCTTGCTTTTCCCCTATTTTACGAAATTGGAGTCTATCCTACCCGATGCGCTTCTCTCTATCATTCTTTGTACGTGCTTTGGGCTGCTCGATGAAGGGTTGAGATAATCTCATCTCATTCCTGGACGGACGATTTGGCGTTGTGAAGATCAGATATAATGGAAAGAAAGGTATGTTCATCTTATATACTCTTGAGGATATCATTATTTTTCATAGCTTGTGCTTGTTCACTTCCGTCTAATCTGTGAATAGTATCTTGATCTTCTGTATGCGCAATTTGGTATTGTTGCTTTAGAATCTCGTGTGATGAATTTAGATGTGTAAGCTAGACTTGAAGAAACTTTCAATATAATTCTGATCGTGAATACAGTTTCATGAGTCAATGTCAGATAGGAAGCTTATCGATGGCCTGTCTCATTACTGATACTCACCTAGAGAGATGATGGTAGCTGATATTGTCCTCCAACTCTTCGTTTTGTCAAAGTACCAACTTCGTAAAAAAAAATCTTTCACCCTCACATCTGATCTAGTAGCTATATTTGCATGATAACTAACTGCATCGAAATAGTTCTTCGTCCGAGATCTTATGGGGGTTACATGATTCTTGGTTCGTTGGTCATAACGCTTGAAAATTATAGATGGACTGGTGTTTATAAGGAATTGGTGTTCCAAGTATCAAATGTAGCAAAGATAATCAAGAATCTCTCATTATCAACAGGATGTCTGGACGATTGGAAACGCCCGCATGCCAATGTGGCTTAATTTTCTATTTATGTACAAGAAAAAAAATTATATGAAATGACCCAGTAGATTCAAATTTACTATTCTGGTACATGATAGAGAATAAATTGTAAGCAAACAAACCGGTGTTAATAATATACTCTTAAGTGCGTAAAACAAATAGACCGGTGGATTTGCGCGCAAATAAAATGCCGCTCGGATATAAGACACCGGGATTAGATTCACGGAATTAACCAACCAACAAGCCGAGAAGCTCACTGTCGCACAACCAGTCCGGTTCGGATCCGAAAGCCCAAAATCTCACACGATAATGCAGGAACCAGCAAGAATACAGGATGGAATTCTTACACGAGGTTTTAATCTGTCGGTGCATAATTGGGTGAATGAACATCATACCATTGAATGGTCATCATATGAGCCGATGGATCACCAACAGATTGGAAGAAGATATATATCGAGTGAATATCCTTCATTCCAAAGGTATAATATTGTCCACACAGCTTTCATTTAGAATTCAACAACATCAAACACTTCAAGCACCACGTATCGAATTTAAACAACTTTACCAACATCCTTTACATCCTGTCAAACAAAATGTCTACACCATCCTCTAAAGAGGTCGCCATCATCGGATCAGGATTATCTGGTCTAACTCTCGCTCTTGCCCTTCAACAAAACAATATAAAATGTCGAGTTTACGAAAGTCGTCCTGCACCTTTGAATATCGGAGGTGCTGTCATGCTTTCTCCTAACGCTCTCAAAATCTTGAAAGCTCTCAACGTCTATGATAGACTTCGTCATAAGGGTTACAATTTTGACAACCTTGAGTATCGTACCGCTGGAGATGGAAAATTAGTTGAGATTCAGGAATTTGGTTCGGAAGAGAAATATGGCTTCCCAGCTCTTCGAATCTACAGACACATCCTTATCACCGAGTTACTTGAAATGTTCAAGGAACAAGATATCCCCATTACTTTTGGCAAGAAATTCTCACACATCACTTCGGAAACCGACAAACAAGTTGAATGGGAATTCGCTGATGGTACAACTGGTACTGCACCTCTTCTCATTGGAGCTGATGGTATTCATTCTACTGTTCGTCGTTATCTCTACCCTGATTTGGAGACCAAGTTCACTGGAATGGTTGGAATCACAGCAGCTGTACCAACATCTCAATTACAACTTCCGGAAGGATATCATATCCCTGTCACTATAATGTCTCCAAAAGGTGCATTTGTGATTGCTCCTCAGCAAGAAGATGGATCTGAAGTATTGATTGGAAAACAATTACGCATCGAGGAGAAAGATAGAGCTGGATGGAATGATCTCTCGAACAACAAGGAAGAAAGTGTTGAATTCTTGCAAAGCAACAATGATCTATTTCCGGAGATCGTTCACAATGCCGTTTCCAAGATTTCTCATGACAAGATTAATGCTTGGCCCTTCTACATCGTTCCCAAACTAGACAACTGGGTATCGGAGAATCGACGTGTGGTAATTCTTGGTGATGCAGCTCATGCAATTCCTCCTTCTGCAGGCCAAGGTATCAACCAAGCATTTGAAGATGTTTATATCTTTGCATTGCTACTTGCAAAGTCGGACAAGGGAGATACCCAGAAAGCACTTTCTTTCTGGCAAGAATATCGTCAAAAGAGAGTTGGAAAGGTTTTGGAATTGAATCAACAGATTGATTTGAGACGTTTACCGGGAAACTCGGCAGATCAGAAGAGAGAACCATTTGAGTTGAGCTGGTTGTACAATGCAGACTTTGAAGCAGATGTTCAAGAGTGGGTTGATCAACAAGAACGCCATTGAATTGAGTAGCGGTTTTCGGTAAATGTCGGGAAGGAGAGAGAAGGGTTTACTTGGGGACGGATAGAATGAAATCTGACTCAATATGGTAGCATGGGATTCTTGAGGCGTTTCTTTAGTCTGTGAATTATTTATTGGTAGACGGAATGATAAAATGCGAGTCTTTTTTACTTCACCAAACCCTCAAAACATGACCTAGCTTTTTCAATCCCTTCCCGTCAGCAATAGAGGATGAAGAAGGAGATTTATGTTGTTCATGAACTGGATTGGATGTAACCGAGTTTGGATTTCGAGTGTTCCATATTACTTGAGATTCTGTATCCTCTTCTAGATATGAGGATATATTCAAATGGCAATCGGGATCATCATGAATAAAGAAATAATGACACACAATCAATCTGGGATCCTTGCGGACGAATGGGCAAGTCTTTTCTATACGTAGCTCAAAGTGGTCACCAGGGTCCATGCGAAGCGATACTACTGCCCCATGTACTTATCTAGTCGGTGCCGAGAATTGATGCGGGGATTCTTTACAGGCAACATGCATTTTCGAATTCTTTGCGCATAGATCACCAGATATACCCCAAATACCCCAGAAGGCTTACGTCGTTGGTACCTGTGTTTTTAATTAATGCTGTATCTGTATCACCTACCGTCTCTAGGAGAACAATTGAATACCACCTACCTTCTTTATAAATCAATTATCCTATCGCGACGATAAAATATCCGATAGGTAACCTCACAACTCAAGTGAGGCAAGTCAAAGTCAATACCTCAATCATACAATCAATCATACACCACCACACCCACCTATTTCAATCATCATGGAATCTCCAAAGCAATCAACAACAACAGTCACTACCACTCCTACTTCCGCACCCACACCGAGAAAATATACTGGGATGGATTGCAGATTCTGTCAAAAGAGTTTCTCTAAAGGCGAACATTTAAGGGTTAGCAATACAATATCATCAAGATGTATATCTCACACTCACTAATCATCAATTACAGAGACACGAAAGAAGTCGTAAGAAGCGATCCCTCTGGAATTTGATTTCCTCCTCATAACAAGAATCGCAAACTAATATAAATGATGCAAAAAGATACTGGATCTCGACCTTTTGTATGCAAAGAATGCAGAAGACCATTTGCAAGACAAGATTCTCTTGCTCGTCATGAAAGGTTACATACTCGAAGAGAAAGCAATTATCCCAATTATCCTTCACCACCTTCGAGTTTAATTTCGCAATCTAGCATACCGACGAACATGTTACCTGCGATGGATACAAACTTACAGGTGGAAACACCAAGAACACAACAAGGAAATATGGAGGATAGAGGTACTGGTCATTCTATCATTGGAAATACACCATCTTCTACAGAAGATCTCGATTTTGAATTAATATGGCCAGATGCGGAAGATTTATTCGAAACTTTGATGTCTTCCGATCCAGCGAATTCTTGGCAAATGCCAATTGGAATGTTACCAGTACCTATTACAACTCGGTCACATATAAATAATGGAAGTTTTGGTATACCAGGTCCATTTCAGGAGAAGGGTTCAATTGGGTCAATTCCGGTGGGAGAAAGTCATCAAGCGGTACATAATGTTAGTGAGATGGTTACTAGTTTGGTAAGTTTTCGTGACTCTTCAAGTAAATCCCCTACTCATTAAAATATATAGTCATCAACTGTTACGGCTGCTGTTGAAGCTACATCTCTCACATCGGTTTTTCTGGATGAATGTTTACATATGTTCTTTGTAAGATTCATACCTACATTTCCAGTATTACATCGATCAACATTCGTCTTTCGAGAATGTACTCAACCTTTACTTCTCAATGCCATGGCTATCGGTTCTTTATATCTTGGACCCAAAGATTCAGTTGCAAAAGGTGAAGCTTTATGGAGGCTTGCACATGTAGCAGTTGCGACATCTTGGGAAACATTAATCACTCACCAAGGTCCTTACGATAGTTGTCAAGGAGTACAGTTAGTTGTGACTGCTCTACTTGCTCAAATTTATGGCGCTCTTTCAAGAAATCGAGTTATTCGAACCACAAGTCAAGCATTTCATGCTCTTGGATTCTTTTGGGCAAGACAATGCGCAATATCTGATAGTGAACCATACTCAAGGAGTAACCTACCAAACCAAAATTCTACTGACGAAGAAAAGAATAGAGCTTGGAAAGTTTGGGCAGCCAAAGAAATTCAACAACGTGCTTTATTGGGTCATTATGTATTGGATGGTTTAATATCCCGAATGTCTGGGGAAACACCATCAGTTCGACATGCTGCCAATCAATTGGGTTTACCAAGTAGCGAAACAGCATTCGAGGCTACAACTGCCAATGAATGGCTAAATCACATGAGATCTCAAGAACCTTTACAATATTCTTTCCGAAGTATTATTAGATCATTATTTGCCCCGGCTAGTCAACCTTTTACTAGTTTTCATGTATTCTCGGCATTCTCACTTCGAGTCATTTTAGAAGGCCTTCAATCCTTGGTTTCGGATTGCGATTCCGATGATCTTTCGACAGTTGGTATACCTACAAAGCTTGAATTACGAAAAGCTTTGGGTCACTCTTTTGAAGCTATATCAATGAGCCCAAATCTTTCACATTCCGAACGACTTGAACTTCTACTAAGGTGGCATACCATTTGCCTAGACGCCTGTAAAGATTCATCATTACTTTGCAGATCTATCTGTTCTCGTTATGGTATCGTTCAACATGTTTGTGGCGGAAAGAATGTCATGAAACCAGAACAAGATTTGATAAGTTGGGCCAGCACGGAAGAAGCACGAAAAGCTCTCTTACACGCCATTGCAATCCAAGAGATTGTAGAACAATTACCAAGAGGTAGAGCACATGTCATACATATCCCAAGTTCTTTATTTGCTTCAGCAACAGTCTATTGTGTATTTTCACTAGCTGGTCAGGGTGCAGTCAATGTACCAAATATTGTGGATTGGCAAGCTGTTTTAGCGACCAATGAAGCTTTAAATTCTTCAATCCAACCAGGATGTACAAGTCAATCAGAAACAGAATTATATCTTCGAGGGGAAAACTCATTTTTCAGAGCAATGGGGACAACGAAGAATCTTCTTTATGAACTCAATTCTATGCAGAAGCTATTTAAATGCTTATGTTCACAATGGGGCATTGCATTTGATATGGAGGATATTTTGGATCAATGGAATACACTTTGTCATTGAGTTTAGGATATGAGTTTGGGTATTTATGACTTATGATTTATGGATATGTGTGGAGCAGGGCGTAATGGTATCCATTGGACCTGCGATTAATGTAAAATGGATTTAGATGGGAGGTCAGTTCTCAACAAAGTGTTGGTGTAAATTACCATTTCGAGTTTCAGTCAGCGTAATAAATTATATATGCAGAGTAGTATTCATGATTGTCGATCTCAGAAAACAAACCATACAGTTGCTTTAATATCGAGCATAAACCTCGTCACAGCCATCATGAACACCATTCGCTGTTCAACATCTACCTATCTACCTTCTTCAAAAGTTGGAAGATCAAACACTTTCATTTTGAATGGTGATCCCCACACTTGAATAATGAAGAATTGTCATGGCGCGCAAGGGTAACCACACGGCAATTATCTACGTAAGTCTAAAGTGTATTAGTTCTCCACTCGCTTATTTAGTGCCCCTCAATGAAGAATACGATCTCGAGACGACTTGATAATAGAAGTACAGTAAAACCCCTTCATAAGGATACCGGTTTTTATAGACTTTTTTAAGAATATATAGAGGTATCCGACTAATCCTAATATAGTAGTAATCAGCTTTCGATTAGTCCCGATCGGGTTATATTCTGTAACGTTCCCGTGACAATTTCGGAATTTTTTCTACTTTTATAAAAAATGATCAAACTTTCAATATATCGATTATATAATAATTAATCCTGATGATTCTATTAGTTCATCAAGGATAAATGTGATTCTGAGATCGGAAATTATAAGGATATTCTTATAAAGGGGTTTTAAGGATATAGGTCATTTTTAGTTCTGAAAATTTTTAGGACCGAAAAATATATCCTTATAGAGAGGTTATTCTTATAGGGGGGATCCTTATGGAGAGGTTTTGCTGTAGAGTAATAATGAGATCTTAGCAAAAATTTCTGATCCCGTAATATTATTACCCCTCTCGCGGGTAATACAAAAAGTAGTATATACAATATAATTAGAATATAAACTTCATCTAATTCATTTTTTTAAAAAAATTAAAAATAAACTGAGTTAATTATAAAATAATTCCAAGCTTAAATATCGAAATATTATTTTAAAAATATTAGAATCTTGATATCATTTGAAATAATTTATTAATATGAATATGAAAATATAGAATTTATTAATAATATTAGATTTTAACGAAGATTTCTTATTAAAATTCTTTTAAATCATTAGTTTTTTAATGTATATTAATATCAGAAAGCGAGTATCTGATAGGGTTTATATAGTAGATCTATTATTTCAAATGTATTTTGAATATTATATACTTTTATAGGTTAGTAGTAAAGTAGTTAATCCTAATATTATATTTCGAATATAAAAGTGCCTTATTCTGAATCTCTTATTTGTTAAGTAAATTTGAGTAAAAAGAATTATATTTTAAATTCAATCTTGATAATTAGTTTAGTTATAATTATTATATTTCTAATTATTTTTATATTTATAGGGACTTATATTTATAGGGAGCTAGCTTCTTTTTGATTGACGTATATTAGGTGAGTCTATACGAAATAAGGGTAAGTATTTGTTACGGGCATTGATACGATATGGAATCGACATCGGGCCGACTATTAGTCCGGAAGCGAGCGAAGAGTTTTTACATATATATATAGCTTCAAAAGAGAGGTTTCGAAGGAATTAATGAAAAGTCTTATTCTAGTTCTATACCTATATTTTATACTAGTCGTCACCTTGTATTGATTCTAACAGTATTAGAGAGTGAGTATCTGATAGGGTTTATATAATAGATCTATTATTCTGAATATATTTGAAATATTCTATATTTTTATAAATTAGTAGTAAAGTCGTTATTAACTCTAATAATTAATTATTTAATTAAAGATCGTAATAAATATATTTCATATTTATTATAAATTACTTCTTAAATTTTTAAATATAGTTTTTTAAGTATTTTAAATTAAAAAAAATTGAGTATAATTAATTAAAATTTTTATATATTGAAAATTTTAAATACAAATTATACTTAAATTCGAAAAGAGTTTAATATTTGATGAATTATAATTTTTATTATAACAATTTCAAGATAATAAAAGTTATATTATTAAAAAGCTTATATTTAAAATACTTTATTATTTTTATTTTGAAATCTTATATTGATATATATAATAATATTTAAATAGTGAAATAAATAAGTAATATAAGAAAATATATATTATTATTTAAAATTATAATTAAACAAAAATTATCATAATATTAGAATTTTGATTTATAAAAAGATATATAAGATAAAACCTTTCAATAATTAATAATCTAATTAATAAAAGATTTAATAATATAAAGATTATAGAGGATTATATTACAGGCATTGATTGTCACGCTATATACGTGATCACATTCGATCAGACTAGTACAGTACTAAGCTTCAAGCCAATTGTATATATAATTTTATAGTATACTTTCTTTAATTTTATAGCTTTTAATTCTAAGATTGATTTTTAAATATTTATTGAGTTTATTATATTATTAAAAGTTTTTTTTAAATAAGAAATAAAATAATATTAATATATATTTATAATTAAAGTTTGTATATATATTCTATTTACTTTTGTTTAGATATATTATTTCAGCTTTTTTATTTATATATAGATTTTTTGGATATTATATAAACTTTTTTTTTTTTTAAATTATAAAGATCGATATGATTTTAAATGTGATTGAGGAGTTTTGTAATAAAATGATTTGATAATATAATGAAATCTTTTTTCTGTATTTTCTAATCTTTGATTGCTTTTTTGTATTGTATATATCTTTCCGATCGAAATCTTTTTTTTTTAATCCTGAAAAGTTCAATAATAGTTTTTAGAAATTTGATATATGATTATCTTTGATTTGAACAAAACTATAAATAGATAGTATTATAATTAAAGATTCTATAATATAATTTTATTATATTTATTTCAATTTCGAATTTTATATACAAATTATAAAATTATTTCAGCTTTTTTTTTATTAAAATATTCTATTAGATTATATAACAATTTTGGATTAATTTATGTATATTTATTTATTTATTTATTTATTTATTTTAATTTACATCCAGGGGGCAAGCTGCAGGGGCTCGCCACGACCTCCCAGGGGGTACTAGGGATGGATTATGCTGGTAGGGGTACTGATATAGCCATACGTTCTGTTCTTCTACAGTTGTAATATAGGCTGGGGGAGAAGTAATTAGAAATACTATATATGTTCCTGTTGTTTGTTTTTTATTTATAATATTAGTATTATTTAATTTATTTTATATTGGGTAGTTTAGGTTTGTAATTGGCTAGAGGGTTTTATATTGTTAGTTTTTGTTTGATATAGTTTATATACAATAATAGAGGGGAGGAAAGCGGTTTTAGAAAAAAGTATAGCTCCGATTAGTAATATGAAAATAAAAGATTAAAGGATTTCTGGAAAGATTGAGTGTGGTTGTTTAAAATGATTAGTAATTATTAAAAAAATTACGAAATTTATTAGGGTCTTTAGAAAAAAAGAGAAATAATTAATTGTATTCTTTGTATTTCATAGGATTAAGCTGAATTTGTTCAGCTAGTAATCGAATTGGGTACAAAAGTATTAGCAGAGTATTAGATACTTAAGCTCTTTACTATATCCATAAAAACATTTTGAGATAACATTATTATACTGAAAGTATTAATAATAGAATACAAAGTCCTTATATTCGATTCTGAATACTACTAATTGTTGAAGGATAGAATAAAGGAAAACAAATTTCTTAAATTTTTTAACTTGATAGTTAAAGTGCTAATAATAATATTAATTAGTGAGGATAATCTCATTTCGCTTCTATTATCTCTATTCTATCTTTCATTTGAAAATTCTAATTATTGAATTTATCCTATTAATAATAGAAAGCAATAAATTATCGTTTTCAATATAATCACTACAAGTACTCAGATTAATAAGCCAATTAATCTTCTCATTTTTAAGGATTCCAGTATATTCAAATAATTATCGAATTGTTATTTGCTTGTTTTTTATAATCTTATAATAATATAAAAACATTTATTGAAATAAATTGAAAATATTACTTTTGATATACTAAATAATTAAAGTACTATTGATACATATTGTAATCTATTTAGCTAGCTTTAGTCGGATAGTATACTCTAAACCTTTTAGAGTACCCATTACTTTGGTATCGAAGATGTACAAGAACAGATTAATCGCTCTATAGCCGGATACTACTGGAAATTGTTTCCAATAGATTATATAACTATAATTGATTATTTTTTATTTTCGATAATATTATTTAATACTATCCGAAAAGACTATAATATAATTATTAGACAAACGGTTTTATTATTATATAAATTCAATTATAATTGTTTCTTTTTTCATACCTCTTATAAAATCGTTATAACTTTTTATAAAGAAATATAATAAAAAGAGTATTAATCTTAATACTTTCAGAATCAATCCGGCTAATTTATGGAGATTAATATTGTTTATCTTGTATTGAAATACTCATACTAAATAAATCACTAATAAATAGTTTTTGTTTACCTTATAAAATCAGAATACAAATCTTATTTGTGTTTATTCAAATATTAGTTCGCTAAATAATAGTTTAAAATCTTTTAGGATTATAATAATTAAAATTATATATCAAACAAATAAAACTTTTCTTATTATTAGAATAATTGTTTGATTGATTTTGATAATGTGATTGCCTAATCTTATATTTATCATTATGCTATGAATAACCCCTTTCATCTGATTTAGCTTTATTCGGCCTATATATTATATCTCGAATTTATAAAAGGCAATAAAAAGGATATAGATAATTATTGCCTTATATAATACTACAACTAGCAGGCTATAATATATTTGTACAAGCTCTTTGATATGCCTTACAGTTTTATAGACTTTTGCTTCTTGTTTTATTATATATCTTTTAAAAGAAAGCTTTTAATCAAATCAGATTCCTAGTTAATATAAGATTAATTAAATAGTTTTATTACTTATTTTATTGATTAAACAAATCATTATTTCATTATTCATTTCCAAATATAGGGTATACATCTTTCTCCTTTAGAAGAAATATATCATCTTTAACTTTTTCAGTACAAATATTATACAGTTTTATTTACTTTACTAGAAAATCTGATAAAAATTGTATTTAAAAAAATCAACATTCTTACGAATATTCTTAAATATATAATAAATACAAATATTATCAGTATATCCAAAACACAGTTTGATATTTTGATTTAAAAGCTTAGCAAGGTATAGAATATATAATATAGATAAGAGTGGGGAGCCCTACAGGATGCCGTATTTAACATAGCTGTATTCTGTGATTGTATTTTCCAACTGAATTCTCATTAAGCGATTGCTTAGAAAAGCTTGGACTAATTATAAAAAAAAGCAAAGTTACCTTTACTAGTGTATACATTCTAATAGTCTATTCAACAAAAATATATCAAATGTATTTTATATATTCAGTATAATTATTATGACTTTTTGTTTGTAAACAAAAATCTCTTCGATATTATATGTAAATAAAATAACTAAATCTATTATTGCTTACTTAAGAAATGCTTTACTATACTAGGAGCTGAGTATATCTACTATTATTATAGTTTATGAAATATATTAAGTGATTATATATTCTAGTTTTTTCAAGATATATAAGAGTAGGACTATTAGTTGCTAGGATTATACTAATGATTCGTTTTTTTTTTCAATCTTAAAAATTATTATTATTTTTGCTTGTTTTTATTTGTTTGGGAAATAGCTAAGTTGTAGGTATTTATTAAAGATTTCAATAATTACTAATCTAATAAAATTCCAATAAACTTTTAGAAGGCAAATAGTGATCTGATTAGATCTTGGTGAGATACTTGAAACTCTTATAATATTCTTTTTTATTTTTTTGAAGAATATTTCTATACTTTATAAAAGTTTATTAGGTATACAGTTTGATTAGAGTAGATTTGTTATGAGATTGTTATTATTATTGAAATACTCGAAAATCTCTTTTTATAAAATCTAGGTTTTTTCTATAGTATCTTTAATCACCATATTATTAATAACTAAAGATAGCGTTTTGAGGTTAATAGTAAGCTTATACTAGTCAATTACTTTATATAGATTTCTATTATAACTGATTTTATTAATAATTTTATACTAGTATTAGTATTTTGCTTTTTTGATTGTAATTATTAATCCCTATTACTATTGTTTTGTTTAATTAATATTTTTAATTCTAGTTATTCTATATTTTTGATATATTATTTTATATTCACTTATTTATTAGGGGGTAGAATATTCGGAAATACTTTTCTCCTTTTTTATTAAATAAATTATTGATTTAAATAAAGAATTCAGTATTTTTATTAATTTATTAATCTATTTAACAAATATATTTATTAAACTTGGAAAGTAGGGAACTTTATTCTTTATAATTTTTTGAAAGATTAAAAAGCCTTTTTTATTAATTATATAATTAAAGGATTTAGTAATAGATAAAGTAAGGTTCGGGATTATAATTATTTATATTTTGTAATTAGAATTGTTTTTTAGATTAATATCAATAATAGTATTAGTAAAAGGGATATTAGAGAAGATTAGATTAATTATATAATCTGCTTCATAAATAAGGACTCCTAGAATCTTGATAAAGTCTATTCTATTTGAGATAAATCATTCTACAAGGAGAACTCTTTAATTGATTGAAGCTATATCAAGCTTGAATAGATCATACTTAGTATTAAAGTTGTCATCTATTATTATACAATTAGAGAATACTATAGAGATTACTAGATTCATTATTTCTTTAATACCTGATTGTCAATATACATTAATAATCTATATATTATTTATTTTTATCTAGAAAAAATCTCGGCATGATTAAATGTATCTTTGTTGAATATATAATCGTTTGCTTTTGTATATATATATTATCATTCTTGATCTTTTTCTTTCTTTTTCGGAGTTGTTTAGGTTATCCCAGTTATTTATTGATATAAAAAGATTGTACTCCAAATGATTCTAAATTCGAGTTTTAAGGTATATAAAGGGTTCCTATATATATAAAACCTTCAAATCTTATTCATATACCATTTATAATATTGTAATATATACTTCTATCTTTTTCTATACATTTGCCCAGCCGATCTGTATAAATCGGACTACAATTATCTAATAATTAATATCATAATACTAAAAGGAATAGCTATTTATTCAAATTGATATTGATATTTATATTATTATATTGCAATAATATAATATTAAAAAGTATCTTTTTATTTAGATTATTCTTATTTGAATATTTCCTTTTAAAACAATAAAAATTCTTGAGCAAATTGCTAGTTAAAGAGATATTCTAAAAGATATATTCAAAGCTGCTCAGGTTTTTATATATAATGATATATTCTTTACAAATCGAGAAGAATATTTTTATTATAATATTTTAGAAAGTTATTACAATCAAAGCAAATATTTTGTTGATTAGTATTTCAATAATCAAATAAGTTTTTCAACTATATTTCTTAATCTCATAGATTTCGGATTTCATAAGGTATACAATTTTTCTATTAACTCAACATAACATTGCGGGATAGTTGTTATATCTAATTTGAAATAATTCTATATAGTTTACACATTCAATCTTAGCTTTACATTCAAATCCAAACAAATTATTATAATTCGTTTATAGAATGCCGCAATTATTGCATCTTAAAACACTCTTATATATCGTTGAATTACAGAAACTCTAACATTTTGAATTATAATAAATAATATACTACTTTGATTTAATATACCAAGCTCATTTAAAATTATCAAAGAATCTAAAGAGAAAGATTTTTCTTGATAAACTAACAATCTAAATCTACTTATAGAAATCGGCTGTATAAATAGTAATTCAATAATCAATCAAAGGAATGCCTGTTTATATTAATATTTCTTTAATTACTATTTCTTTAATAATAAGTATTCTATTTCTATTTAGATTATAAAGAAAAGTTGGGATCCCTTCTAATATATAGCAATACCAGATTATAAATTATTTTAGGCTATTACAATTTAAAATCTTTTTGATCTTTTTCATATTCTCAACTTCGAGAAGTTTATTATATATAACACCACTAGCAATATATACTACTCAACCAATAGCTATAGAAATAATAATTACTATATCGATATCTTTCAAATTAGAAATAGCTTTATCAATTGTTTTTTTTAGTATATAGATATTCAGGCAGCTTATTATTAATATAGTAATTCCTGCTGTTAATAAATAAATATTCATTCTGATTTTTCGAGATTTAATCAATTTTCATTTATTAGCCTACCCTTGTATGTATAAATTTGCATTTATAAATATACTCAAGTTTTTTAAAGTCTTTGTAATATCTGTATAAATACAATTTGAATTATTAATATTCTTATTTCTAGCTATAGATTATATTATATTTTATAATAATCTAGTTTTAATATTATTTATTATTATATTATATATTTCTTTATTAAAAACTACTTTTTTTGATATACTATCAGTTTTGAATTGGTAAAGTATTATTTCAAATGTTTTATAAATTTTATATTTGAGTTGTATTTATTTATTAAGAGTATTAAGTTGTATTGTAATAAAGAATTCTTTTATTATCTGTAGGCTTGATGTAGTA
This sequence comes from Botrytis squamosa, assembly GCA_014898485.2. Lineage (NCBI taxonomy): Eukaryota > Fungi > Ascomycota > Leotiomycetes > Helotiales > Sclerotiniaceae > Botrytis > Botrytis squamosa. The sequence goes on from RCTC02000004.1 coordinate 886,110, forward strand.
GTTTTTATAATTTCTGTACTATAAGCACTTATATTATTGTAATTGAATAATAAGAGTGAAGATAATAATCGATTATGAGTAAATTGGGGATTAGTTGTAATCGGTGTTCTTGTAGGGGTAATCGTTATAATATTTACACTGTTGGCAACGATTGTAGTTATATTTAATACTAGAGCTTATATAGTCGGAAGGTGCGGCTTAGTATGATCTAAGCTCGCTGATGTGAACGTGTTGTTGAAGAGTTTTGTTATATATATTTATAACAATTCGAATAAAGTTTAGGAAGTTGAAAATAAATTATTCAATCTTAAATAAAGAACCGATTTTCTATATTTTTATATTACAAAGTTTAAAAGGATTTTTTATAAAACTAAAGAATAAAATTAATTCAATTCGAATAAGATCTTAACCTTTTATAATAAACTTAATATAATTCTTAGAAATCATTTTTCTCAATAACTTTTTTTGTTTTACTTTTATTCCGATTTTGTTCAAATTATATAATAATTAATTATATATATAACGAATGGATTTTTTGTATTATTTTATTTTAATTAATTTAGAGTTTTATATATATTATAGAATTCATTTTACTCTTACAATTACAATTTAATAAATATTAATAATCTTAATATTATTAGCGTTTTTGGTTTTTTTGATATCTAAGCCGATTTTACCCCGATTTTATTCTGTTTATATATATTCGAGTTTTCCTCAGCTAAAAGAATTCTTTTATATAAACAAAACAAGTATATTCAATATAGAAATACTTTTTATTAGATATAATTTTATCTACTTGATTTATATTAACATATTCGAAATTGAAAAGAATTTGTTCTAATTGTTATAATTATTTCTATTAATCTCGAATATAATAATAACAAAGATGAGAATCTAGAAGAGATTATTAATAACTAATACTTTAAAGATTATTTAGAAGAAATAGAAGTCTCTTGTAACACTTTTCAATTAACTACTATACATTCAGTGTTTTGAAATATTTTATATAAAAACAATAAAGAAAATGATAATATTAATAATGAGAAGAGAGATTATTGATTATATTTTATATTTAAGTTATTGTTGAAAGGTGTAATTCACGTAATTATGGAGTAGGGGGAGCTAGTCCTAATTAGTACTAGCAGAAGTATTGTCTTATATAGAGCTCTTTTTTTCAAAAATTGTAGAATGGATTTAGTATATTAATTTTTCTAATATTATTATTTTCCATTTTATACTTTTTATTTCATTTTTTATAGAAAGTTATATTTAAAATAGATTATAAGCTTAGGTTTATATTTAGGTTAAAAATTATTGATAGAAAAAAATATATAAAGGTATAAAAGAAAAGGCAGAGGTTTATATAGTTAAGAGAAGAATAAAGATTTATATAATAAAAAGAAAAGTTATAGAGATGTAAGAGAAAGATAAAGATTTAAATCAAATTGAAAAAATAATAGTAGAGGTTTTTTATTAATAAAGAGTTTTAATAAAGGTTTTTTATTACATAAAATCAAAAATTTCTTAAAAGATATATTTATTTTATATAAAAACTCAAATTATATTAGAGGAGGAAAAAAAATATTCTTATTTTATAGTATATCGAAAACAAAATTAATAATAATATCTACAATTATAATAAATAATTTTGATAGTAGATTACTAAAAATCTCAATATTAAATAGAAAGAATTAGTATTATTAATTTAAGATAATAAAACTATATTTTGTATAGAAAGGATAAGGTTATACTATTATAAATAATATAGTTGTATATAGAATATTCTATATAGATTTTATTAAATTAATAAATATGGTATATAAAATTAAAAAAAGCTTAAGCTAATATAGAGCTTTTTTTTATTCAGTATATTAGTAATATGGATAATAAATTTATTGAAGATATTAATAAATTCAGTAATAAATAAATCAAATCAAAAATAAAATACAAATGTATTATTTCTCAAAAATTATAAAATAAGTTTATATAATTAATAATGTAAAAACTAAAAAAGAGTACTACAATTGAAAAGGGCTGGGATGAAATATATTTTATTTGAAAAGAAATAGTTGAAATAAAGATAGTATAAAAGAAATTATTAATTAAAAATATTATTTTAGAATTCTTTATTCAAGAATTATTGGAATTTTTTAATATTATTATCAAAACAATTAATATTTAAAATCTTGATTTTATAATTAAGTTTGAAAAAATTCAAGTTATAAATAAAATAACTATTCTCAAAAATATTATTATAATAAATAAGAATAGAGATATAAATATAACAATAATTATATAAAACTATTAAGATTATAAATAATATAATAAAAGTTATTATTAAAGTTTTAAGAGAAAACCTTATAATTCAAGTAAAAAAAAAGAATACTTTTATTATAATAAATCAAATTATATTATACAAAACTATCTATATAAGAAAAATATTTAAATTTATATTAAGAATAATTTAATCAAAAAGTTATTATCCTTATTAAGATATTAAGCAAACTCAAATTAAAAAAGCTATAAATCTTCCTCTAATAATTTAATCTTCTATTTTGTATATAATTATTGTTACGTAAGCGCACACAAATAGGAGTTGTAAGCTTTACTACTACGCCACGCACGCAATCTGTCCAAAAGGCACAGTATCAGGGTTCGAGTCCTGATAGCTTACTACTGTATATATACCCTGTAACAATTATAATTACATTACAACTAAAACTTTATACAAAAAAAAACTTATCATTATCTAAATAAATCCGTATACATATCCTTTTACAGCAATACTAAAAAATAAATTTCAGATATTGATTATTTATTATATATAATTAATCAATTCTATCTTCCATTTAATTTAAAATCACTTTTTAAATTAAAACAAATATAAATTAAAGAAAAAAATTAATTACAAAAAAAATAAAACAATAAAAATAAAATAAAATAAAAAGATATATAAATTAAAAACATTATATATTTCAGAATTCAAAACAAATTTGTTATTTACAAAATCATTTTGTAAAGAATTTAATATTAAAAAAGCCTTCAATAATAAAAAGATATACTTTTATAAAAACAGAAAAATTCTATTATCTATAAATTTTTTTTATAGAATTTATATAATTACTAATATTATTATTAATAATTCTGATACTATATTTTCAGTTATAAAAAAGAATAAAAAAGTTTTATTAGAAATTGAGAATATTATTTATAGTAAAAACAAAATAAATAAGATAAATATCTAATAATAAAATTATTTAAATTAATACTAATTATAATATCATTATTTTAAATATACAAAATATAGAATCTTAAATAAGCTATATTTTATTATAATTCTAAAAAAGGATATTAAGTTATTTATAGATCTAGAATTTTATAAAATATATATAATAATAAAAATAAAAAAGTATTACAATACAGTTTTTTCAAAATACAATAAATAATTATTAATTCTTATATTACTAGATATATTAGAACTATTTTCAATATTATTTCGAAAAAAGTAATAATTTGTAGAGATAATTTGTAATTGAATAAATAAGATTTGAATAATATATTTAGAAAAGAAAAATAATATTATTAAAAAACTCGAAAAATAAAGAGTTAACATAAATTAAAAATTAAATTCTTAATTAAAATAATATATATTAATAATACTTTAGAAATCGAGAAGGTATTATAGAAATAATAAGATAAGCTAGGTATACAATAATAATTAATATATATATATATCTCAAATCAAAATGATATAGTCGAATAAGTAATTCAAATTATTTAATTAAATATTTATATAATACTTAAAGATTTAGTGATACTAATTGAATTCTGGGATTATATAATGAAAGCAAATATATATACTAAGAATAGAATATAAACAAGATTATAAATAAATAAATTCAAGGTTAAATAAAGATATAAAGAAATACCTATTAATTAATAATGAAATATAATTATATAAGCAAAGAAAAAACAAATATCATTATATAAAGTATAAATCAGAATAATATTATCAATAATGTATATTAAGATATAGAAATTAAAGTACTACTCTTATATCAATTTAGTATTTTATTCTAATAGTATTTGCTGAAATAAACTAATAGATAGAATAAGAATAAATATATTTATTAGATATAATAATCATATAATAAAGTAATTATAAATATATACTTTAAATAAATATATAATAATAAAAATAAGTAATTATATATTCTTTAAGGATTTATTAGAAAATAAGATAAATTTAAAATTATACTTTATTATTTTAGAAAAAGAATTTATAAAAAGATAGGGAATACAGAATATCTTATTGAAATAATAATCAATAAAAAGGTTTTACAAGATTATAATTGAAATAACAAATACAATATCTATAAAATCTATATTTATCAAATTAATTAAGTATAATTCAAAAAATGAAATCTTAAATCTTATTAAAATACTTATATTAAGATTAATAATTATTCTGTAAATTGTTATAACATATATAATATAATTATTAAATACTGATTTAATAAATATAATTATAAAGATTGAAAAGGATATCAAATTAATAAAAAAAAAAAAATATAATAAAGTTGATTTCCAAAACACTAAATACTTATATATATTTTTTATTATTATCATAAACTTGAAATTAAATCAAGAGTTCTTCATAAAATAATAAAGTAAAAATTATGCATTTATTTTAGAAATAATTATTATAAATATAATAACAAAAGATATATTAATTCTGAAAATATATAAAAAGATAATAAGTAATTCAATTTATAATAAATAATAATAAATAATTATTAATTAGAAAATTGAGAAATTAAAAAAGAATAAGATATAATAATAAATTTATAATAATAAAATAAACAACTTAATTAATAAAAAATAATTTTTTATAATAAAATTAAATGTAAAAAGATTATTAGAATAATTTAAGATTCAATTAATAATAAAAGGTTTTATATAAAAATATAAAATAAACTTTTTTGATATATTTGTATTTTTAATATAATTAGTAATAATTTATTTATTTCTATTAACTATAATATTATAAAATCTTAAGATATATTATTTTAATATAAAGAATATATTTATTAAAATAAAGTTAAAAGAAAAGATTTTTCTATTTATATTATAAGAAGTTAATATTAAATAAGAATATATTTTTAAAAAAATTTATAATTTGTATAAATTAAAGTAGGTAGTTTATAATTGGAATAATCTTATAAAGAAATAATTTATTGAATAGAATTTTACATAAAATTTAATTAATTTATATTTATTTATTTACTTTAATAAAGGAATTATAGTATTATTATATATTAATAATTTTTGTATTATAATATAGAATTTAAATAATATATTATAATTTAATAAACAATTTATTTTTATCTTTAATATTAAAAATCTAAAAAAAATTGAAAATTCAAAACTTCTAGATATAAGAATTATTAGAAATAAAAAGAATAGAATTCTATATATTAATTAAAAATAATATTTTGAGAAAGTATCAAGTAAATACGAATTTATAAAGAATATATCTAGATTTATTTTAATATTAATAGATAATTATAAAGTATTTTAATTAATTTTAGAGAATAATATATAAATAGATTTTATTAAATATAATTGTATAATTAGGGAATTAATGTATATAATAATATATTCAAAATCTGATAAAGTTTTTAATTTAAAAAAGTTTAATTAATATATAAAAGATTTAATTGAATTCTGTAAAAATTAATTGTAAAGAGTAATATATTATTTATAAATAATAATCAATTATAAACTATATTTTGGATTAAAGAAAGTCTAAAATTTAATAATCTATTTCGATATAGATTATATTAGTAATATAATTAATAGAAAAAGTATATTGGAAGTAATTATATTTTGAATAAATCGAAAACAGAATTTAATATTAATATCAATAATCAAATCAAAATATATAATTTAATTAATCATAATAAAATAAGATCAATAGTTAGCCTAAATATTTCGAAATATAGAATACAAAAAGTTTGCTATAGAGAATAAATCTATTATTGATATAAAAAGAGATAATTAAAGGATTATAGCCCCAATCAAAAATATATAACTAACCAATAAATCAAAGTATATTAATATTATATATTATTTTATATAAAATCTTAAATAAAAAAAAGATTGATATTAATTATATTTCTATAAATAAAATAATGACAAATAGATTAATAAAATTATTAATCAAAAATATATTCAAGAAGTTTATAAAAATATTAAGAATAACAAATTATTATAATTGATTCAAAAAAGAATATTAAAAGGTATAATTTATATAATTATAGAGTAAAGGAAACTAGTCCTAATTAATACTAATAAGAGTACTATCTTATACAAAGCTCTTCCTTTCGGAAATTATAGAACAGACTTAGTACACTAGTCCTTCTAATGCTATTACTTTCTACCCTATGCTTCCTATCTTATTCCCTATAGAGAGTCATACTTAAAACAGTTATTCGTTTAAAACAAATTCGAAACGAATTTTTCAAAAGGAGGGGATAGTATTATACTATATATATAATCATATTCGATCGGATTAGTAGAATATTAAGCTTCGAGCTAATTATATATATAGTTTTATAGTATACTCTTTTTAGTTCTATAGCTTTTAATTCTAAGGTTAATCTCTAAACGCTTGTTAGGTTCGTTATATTGATACGATATAGAATCAATATCGGGCCGATTATTAGTCCGGAAGCGAAGAGTTTTCATATATATATAGCTTCAAAAGAGAGGTTTTGAAGGAATTAATAAAAAGTCTTATTATTAGGCCTATACTAGTCGTTACCTTGTATTGATTCTAACAGATTAAAGGATTTGATATAATAGATTTATAACTCTAATTTTAAGAAATATCTTTTACTTTTAAACTTTAATTAGAAAATTAGGAATATTATTATTTTTAAGTTTATTTATAATTAAATTCAAAAGTTGTTAGAATAGATAATAGTAATAAATCAATTAGGTATAATGTAGTATAAAGACTTTTTATTAATTTCTTTAAATTATAAAAATTCTATAATTTATAATTATATATGGGTTGGTGTTGGCCTGAAATAGCCCTGTAGGGGTTACTCATGTACTTTTATCAATTTTTATATAGATTGATTGTAATAAAGCTTTTTATATTGTATATTGTATTTTAAGATATATATATTTATTTTTCAAATTCGATTAATATAATATAAAAAAATGGAATATTGAATAATTATATTCGAATTATATTTCAAAAAAAATAAGAATGTTATAAAGCTATAAACAATTAATAAACAATATTCTAATATATTTATTACTTTTGTTAACAAATTATTAAAGGTTTTATAAATTTTTTTAATTTTTTGAGTTTTTTTTTAATAGATTATTCTTTATTATTCTTTTATTTATTTTTATCTTATTATAATTATTTCTCAATCTATTAATTTTTAGGTAATTATAATTCGGTTTGTAATAAATCTTACTGAATTGATTATCCTTATATATCTTTATTACTTTAAATATATTATATTCTTTACCTTCAAAAATTTCTATTATTATAATAAAAATCTTTACACTAAATATAACTATTATTATATCCAAAAAAAGATTTACCAATTAATACCTTTCTAATATATTTCTAATATTAATTTACTATATTAAACCTAAGCTTTTTAATAAACTATTCTTATTAATAATTGAAAAAAAGAGAACATTAAAATTATAATAATATATTAAAATAAGTATTATATTAAAAATATAAAAATCTTTTTATAGAAAAAAAATAAATAAAATAATATTAAAAAGCTAAAATTATTTAAAGTATTATCTTTATTTGTTATAAAAAAATTGAATTAAATAAATGATTTTATAAAGTATTTTATAGATTTTTATTCAACTATTATTAATTATTCTTTATTTTCTTATAATAATATTTAACTAATTTTTTAGATTTTAAAATAATTTGTTTATATTGAATATTACTATTCTGGGTTTTATTATAAGATTAATAGTTGTAGTAGATTCGAATAATAAGAATGATTTTATAGTTTTAATCATTTATTTTTATACTATTAATATCTTTACCCTATTTTTTACTTTTCTAGGAAATAAGGTTTTAAATATTGTGAATATATTAATTAATTTAAAGGGTTATAGATTTTCTTATATCAATATTCAATTATTATTTTATTTCTATTTTTATATTTGTTTTTTTATATTCAAAAAGAATCATTTTAAATATTCTAATAAATTCTTTTTTGATTTTAATAATAATAAAAAGAATAATTCTTTTTTTTATCAAATTATCAATATTTTTTAATATTCTGATATTCCCTGTATTTTTAAAAATGATATTAATATTACTATCCCTTAAATAAAGAAATGTATTACTAGAGATTCAATAACTTCTGCTTATTAATCTATTATCAAAAACTTGATTATTCAAACTATCCTTTCTTTTTATAAAGCTTTTTATATAATTTCAAAATAAAAAACAATATTAATTATTATTGATTTTCTTTTTAATTTTTAATATTAAGATATTAGTATTTTACCAAAAGCTAAAACTCCTTATATAAATCGTTTTGTTTATACTAAAAAGTCTAATATTATTACAAGTTTTCCTAAAAGTATTTAATTTTATAAATATTTATAAATTGCTAATAATTAATTAATAAAGATTTGAAAATCCAGTAAAGCTTTTATAAAAATAGAAAAAAAGGAAAATGTAAATAAAGATAAAATAAATATATTTTTAATAAATAAGGGTAAGCAAAGCAATAATAATATAAATAATACTATTTTTGAGATTCTTCTTTTTATATTAAATCTTTTTGATATATAAAATAAAAGGATTAATTCTTATTATAAAATCCTTTTAATATACTAATATAATAATATCCTTGTATTAATTAAAAATATATTCTTACTAAAAATAAGGTTTTATAAAAAGAATAATAATAATCTTATCAGCCAAATATCAATAAAGATTCAGATAATATTGATTTTGATATTTATGAATTGAAATTTAAAGTATTTTAAAAATATCAAAATAAATTGATATATTTGATAATAATATATAATATATTAATAAATAAAGGATTATATTCTTGTTTTTATTAAAATAAAAAGGAATAAAGGAAGGAATATTATAAGTGGTTTTGTATTATTAATAGTTTGCTTATAAATATACAACAGAATTTTATTATCTTATAGCTTTTTTCCTTTTTTTTTTTGAACTATATATTAATAATTCTCTTTTTTTATTATATTTTTCTAATATTTCTTTTATATTATTAAGATTATAGGGGGCTTTCTATATATCTTCTACTAATTAATAGTTTTTTTATTAAATTAGGTATTGAATACCTCTACTTCTTTTTCTATATACTATAATCTTCTCCATTTCGTATTCCAAATAATCATCTATCTCCTCTAATAGTAATAAATTAGTAGTAACCTATTGTTTATATTATGATTTTAGTAAGAAAATATAAAAGATATTATAAATCTTATAGATAAATAATAGCTTGAATTTATATACTTGAATACTGGTTTTTATATTTATTATTTGAAAAGAACTTATAAATTTATCCGAAAACTTTTTTTTGAATTGAAATTGTTTAATATTTTGAATATTTAATATTATTTTATCTCTAATATTGTATTGCTAGGTTATTATACTATTTATATTTTTTAATTTTTAATTTATAGTTATTTATTATAGTTTTTTCAATTTTTCTCTTTTTTTATTAAGAGAAACAATTTGTTTATATATTACTGATATTCTTTTTGTAATATTAGTATCCTTGCCGATATAGTGGAATATTGGTAGGAATCTGTATATTATTTGGAATGAATTTGTATTTATTGTATTATATTATATAGTATTATAAATAAATTTTGTAAATAATAGTAATAAAGATTAATTATTCTATTAATAATTAGAATAATAATTGATATAATAAATCAGATTTTAGTTTTATTATTCCATTTACTTATTGATTTGAGAATAAAATATAATAAATAATTTGTATTATATTCGTAAATAAAAAAAAAGCTATTTCAAAATTTATTTGTAAATTGTAATTTCCTATCTGAAACAATACCTTCCAGTACCCTGAAATCCTTAAATATATTTTATATTAATATTTGAATGAGTTCTAATAAAGTAATTGTGTATGGACAAGGGAATTTATTCAAGGGAATTTACTTCAAAGGATTCACTTCAATATAAAGGCAACTGTATTAAGATTATTAGGCGAAAGCAAAGGAGATTAGTTTTTTCAATAGTATCTATATAAGGCTTACTATTTCTTTTATTTAGCTAGTTTCTTAGATTAAATACAAATAGACATTTAGGGGTTTATATATAATAGAAACTATATCTTTTATATCTCTTTCAAATCAATATTAATTAGTGATATTACAAATTATTTAATTTATTTATTCGAAATATCTTTTTATTTTTATTTCTTTTATTTTTTATTATTAGTATTATAATATTCTGGATAAGTACTAGCGTTAGTTTTAAGTAAACCAGCAAAAAATCCAATATTAATAAGAAACCTGATACTAGCAAAAAACCGATTCCATTCGATTAATCTATTAATATAAAAAAGTATATCAATATAACGATTGATAATATTAATCCTCTATAAATAGATTTCAATACTTCTCTTTATAAAGATTTAAATACGATCAGTATTTTTCCTTATTCTCAGCCTATTACCCCTTTTGATCTTTATATTTCTTTTAATAAAATAATTAAAGAAAAAAAAGTTCAGAAAATTATAAAGAAATTAGAATTCAAAGAAGAATTTCAGGATTATTTTTTTTCAAGAGATTTCAATAAAGCCAAATAGTTCTATAAAGAATATATATTTAGACTAGAAACAAAATATTAAGCTAACAGATACTTTCTTTTTCGAAAAGTTATATATTCAAATATACAGATTACTGATATACCTTTTCAGGATATAGTTATATTCGATTTCAAATATATTTGTAAAAGTATATTAAGGAATATTAATAAACTGATATTATATAACTTTTGTACAATCTTATAATATTATAGAGTTTATATTGATATCAATACAAATATTAAAGATATTTTTATAAAAGTATTTGATTATAACAAGTATTATAATTAAACTATAAATCAATTTTTGGAATATTAGTTTAATAAAATATAATTATTTATATTAACAAAATAGGTTTATCTTTTTATTGAACTTAATTTGAGATTATAAACCAAATTTCTTGAATCTCAGAATAATAATATAGCTAGTCAATTAATTTTATCAAAACCTAGCAAAATTACAGATAATATAATAAAAGGATTAATTTTATCCTAATCTCTATTTCAATTTAGAAATATATAGAATATACCTTTACCAGGTTTTAGAGTTTTATCAATTAATATTCCTACAGGATCATTTGATAATAATAACGATTCAAATAATGATAGTAATAGTAATAGGGATAATAATCGAAATGGAAATAGCAATAGAGATGATAAAGATAATAATAGAGGTGGTGATAGAGATAATAATAGAAGTAATGGAAATAGGGGTTATTTTGATTATTCCAACTACTAGGAAGATAATCAATACAATCAGAATCGTTACTTTATTAATCTCTCTAAGATTTATAGAGATAATAATAGGTATACAGATATCAACGATTCTTTTTAATTAAAGATCTCTATATTTATGAAATATTGTTGTAAGGTATTTGTATCAATCAAGATGATTTTGATGGTCTTTTTGATTATACTTTTAAATATAATTAAAAACTTTTATCAAACTAATCTCAATATTCTTTCTAAAATATATAAGAGTATATATAAAATAATAGTTAACAATTTCGAAGGATTTGAATATCAGCGAAATATACTTTTCAAATGAAACAAAATCATTTTCAAGGATTATATCAAAAAGAATTCGATTAAAAAACCTTAAAAAATGTTTAATACAATAATTACGGATTTATGCTTTATTCAATATATTATTTCTAAGAATATATATAATTCCTAATTATATTATATTAGAATCTTATCTGTATACAACAATGTTTCGGAATATTATTCTATAATATATAACCCTTATCTGATTGTTTTAAAACTTATTAATTAGATTAAGCAAGTTATCGATTTTTATTGAAAAGCATTTTTGAAATAAAATATATTATCTAAAATATTCTTTACAGATTAATATTTCTATAATAATAGATTTTTGGGCTTTTTTTTTTGGAAACCTTATAATAAATATAATGGATGATAATCTTTCTTTATATCAATTAATAAGGATAAGAATAATTATTACTTTTTTAGTTATAAAAAGAAGGGCTGTAAATATTATAAGTATATATAAAAAAAAAAAAATTAATTTAAAATAGATTATTGTATTAAGTATAATAATCTCAATAATAAAAGTTTTACAAAACAATATGAGTAGTTTGTTATTGATATTGGATAAGAAAATAATTAAGATGATGATAGTAATAATGATAATAATTATTTTATTAATCAATATCTTATTAATATAAATAATTTTAAAAGGGTTTTCAGGATATTTTTTATTTCTATAGGTACTTATAATAGTTTTTTAGTGGCAATTAATCTTAATAATGCTATAAGCGTTTATAAATTGATAGTTGAGATATTTATTATAAATAATAAATAATATGGTGCTGATATATTCTTTGGTATTATAATCGATATAGATGTAATTAAAAGATTATTTATTAAATATAATTAGTATTTGGTATAAAAAAAGATTGAGAATGTTGAATACGATATAGCTATTGCTAGATAGATAATAATTTAGTATAGTATTAGAGTAATGATTTTTATTAATTTGTTTTATATTAAATTTCTATTTAGGGAAGTAGAATAAAATATAATAAAAACCAATCTTTTATTTTTATTCTTTTTGGTTGATATGGATAGACTTAGATTCAAGTATAACAATCTTGATGATATTGCTATTATATTTAAGGGTATTTATCTTGTATATCGATAATTTGGCTATACATTTTTATTATAAAATATTAATATCAAAAGATTGATTAATCATTTTGTTAATAATAAAAATTGCTATTTTATTGAAGTTAAGTTATAACAAATTTATCATCAATTCAATTATTTATTTATATATAAGTTTTATAAAATACTTAAACACTCCAAATATAATAAGGACTTTAAAACAATCAAATAGCTTACTAAGTTTTACTATTATTATCAAATCTATAATAAATCATCTAATAGATTCAAATTCTTTTTATCCAATAAGGATTTTAAATTCAATTATATTATATTTATCGATATACTTTATATTAATAATAATCCGATTCTGTATATTATTGATGAAACTATATGTTTTCAAACTATTCAATAACTAAGCAATATATCTATAAAGTATACATAAAATAAATTTCATAAATACTAAATCGATATATATATTAATCCATTAGAATATATTACTTATAATATTAATATCAATTTTGTTAAAAAGAAATTTCAATAATATGTTATGTTAATGTCTATTTAAATAAAAACAATCCCTGTAGAGATATATTATTCAATCGGTATAATTAAAAGATTTCATACACTATTGTACAAATCTTACAAAATTATTTATAAAAAAATTTATAAATTCGGTATTCGCAAAACAGCTATATTCTAAATAGCTATAAAAACAATTAACAATACTACTGGACCTAATGGTTTAATATCTATTTTACTTATTTTTGGAATATTTCTTTGTATGGTCGATATTAGTTTTCCAACACCTATTATTTAGTAGTGTACTATCGCAATTTCTAAAATTATGATAGAGGTTTATAGATTATATAATTCTATGTAAGTATGGGAGGTCTTGAATATATACAATAAACCCTTTACAACTGTACTTTATGATTTATTACCAAACAGTAAGGTTTTGGTTTGAAAGAAAGGTAATGGAACAGTTATTAGTGAGTAAAAAGGATCTTTTTTATTTATTAGTATAAAAAGAAAAACATATACTCTTAATCTATCTTATGAATCTATAAGGTTTAAGTCTACATCGGTAAAGCTGTATTATAAGTAATTAAAAGCTGGATGTATTAAGAAGGTTAAGAAAATTAATTATAATATTGATTTCAAAATAACTTTACCAAAATCTGGCAAAATTATATCACCTTCTTTAGAAGTAGCGATTATGTATATAATGAATCTAGAGGAACCCCTTTTAGATTTATTTAAGAATAATTAGATTTCTATTCCGATATTTTTTTTATAAATAATTATATCTCAAATTCGAGCTTATATATAAGATTATTACTTTGAATATTTTACTATTAATTTCAAGGATCTTATTTTGTATAAAGAATCTAGGAAGAAAGAGATTGATAAATTAACAGCTAAAAGTATATTCGAAATTGTATCATTTTTGGATATTCCTTTTGGTATATAAATTTTCAAATTGTAGTTTATCGATAAAATCAAAAATAAAGGAATGGATATTAAATTCTGTAAATCAAAACTAATCATTCAAGTATATAATGATGCTGATAAGATGTTTGTATTAATATAATTCTTGATAATCTAATGATTGTGTTAATATATTTTAATTTTATTAGCTATAAGTATTCGAAAAACAGATATAAAAATATATATTCGAAATATTATTTAGGTGTATATTTAATCCACTTCGAATTTGTATTATACTTTTTATATCTATACTCTGGAAAAGATGGACTTACTAATTGGTATAGTTTTACTAATTGTTAAATCATTGTATGGTGTTTTTGAGGTAAGAAATTATTGATTTCGGATATATTATATTTATTATTGTGAAAAATTTAAAATACAGTAATTCATATATGATTTTTGTTTTTTGCATATTAATAATAAGGGAACTGAATTTAGCATTATAAAACTTCAAATAGATAATACATTTATTATTAGGAATAGTACATTTATATAAGTTGAAGATAGGCAACTTAAATAGGTTGGCTTTATAATTAAAGATTATAAGGAATTTACTCACAATTATTCATTAAAATTTAACAATATTATTTTTACACTTAAAAACAATAACATTCATTTTGATTAGAAAAAGCAATACAACAATTTACAGTTTGTATCTACTAAATCCATGGATATACATAATACACATAACAAGATTCGAAAATATACTTCTATATATAAACAATATATTATACAATAAGCCCGCAGAGTATACATTACAACTATATATCAACCCAAAGTATTTTTCAATCTATTTATAGTAATATAAACAATCCAACCCGGCAAGAATGATATTGTAGTGTTAAACAAGTATATTAAGTCACAAAAAGAAAACTTTACTAAAGGATTTAAATATATATTACTTGATCTAAATTCATTTAAGATTGTTGTCTTTACTAATATCTCTTTTATAAATAATAAGAATTATTTGTTTCAGATAGGCTATGTGATTGTAATAATGGATAAACACAATAATACTAATATTATTTATTAATTATCTATTAAATATAAGAGAGTTATATATAATATTTTAATATTTGAATTATATAGATTAATTCAGAGATTCGATATTAATGTGGCAATTATTTTTACAGTTAGTATTATTCTCAGCAAAAAGATTTTATTAGTTCTATATATTAATTTCAAGTTACTATACAACCTACTCACAAAACTAAAAACAACTAATAAAAAAAGACTAATAATCAACATCATAATATTACATCAATCCTATAAGCGGAAAAAGATTGTTAAAATAATCTAAATTAATAGTTCAATTAATTCAGTTAATATAATAACAAAAGAAAAGCTGTATCAAGTTTTTACTGATTTGATTAATATAAATAAAATCGATATCAAGATAATAAAATAGATAGAATAGGATTAAGGAAAGGGATTGGTTCTATTAATAAGAAGTTAGGGACTTTAACCAATAGATAAAGGATATTTATAATTTTATAAATTTTTTTTCTGCCATTATATTTAAAATTATAAAAAAAAGTTTTGAATATATAAACAAAAGAATTTATTTAAAGAAATTCACTTCAAAGGATTCACTTCAATACAAAAGCAATTATATTAAGGTTATTAGATGAAAGTGAAGAAGATTAGTTTTTTTAATAGTGCCTATATAAGGCTTACTATTTTCTTTATTTAATTAGTTCCTTAGATTAAATATAAATAGATATTTAGGGGTCTATATATAGTGGGAACCACGTCTTCCGTATCTCTCTCAAACTAATAAATTGTTTTATTAATAAATGTATATTGGATAAACTTTATAAACCTATTGATAACCACTAAAATTGTATTATATATATATTTATTTAATTTCGATGAGAATAGATTTATAATGAAATTTATAATTATTTCTTTTCAAGATTTATAGGGAATAGAAAGAGATTGTAACTTGTTATAGGGTTTATATCTTTTAATAGTAATTTGTTAGTATATTATATATATTTTAATATATATTTTTATATCTTTTTTTATTAAAAGTTAGAAATATTTAGATCTTAAGATTTCTAGAGTTTTAAAGGTACCCCAATATTTATTTATAGGATTATTATAATAAGTTTTTAAAATCTTTACTTTTAAAATAAAGTTTAGTAATATATAGATATTTTTATTATATCTGAAAAGCCTATTGGTATCTATTTACTAAAATGAAATAATTTTAATAAAGTATAATTTTTGATTTAAGTACTTTTTATTCTTTATAAAATTGTTATTTATTTGAAATTGTAATAAAGTATTTCTTATTATTTTTAATATTAGCTTAAATATTATTTTATCTTTTATTAATAAGTAAACTATTTGATATAGTATTGATTATTTATAATCAATTTCAATTAGTGAATTCAAGTGTTTATAAGATGATAGGCTATACTTTTCCCTTTATAAGAGGCTTATAACATTATATAAAAGCTTTATTTTCTTGATAAGAAAACTTTGAAACAGATTTATAATTATTAATTTATTTTTCAATTTGTTCTGAAGGTGTCACGAGAGAATAAGCCTATATAAACCCAATTAGCTTAATGCTATCGGTGATATCACTTTTAGCGTGATAGTTATAAGCCCGGTATGCGTTTATAGCACAATGGTATAATTCTTCACTTGATCATACTCTCTGGCATAAACCTACTTATAAGAGAGTATTTCAACAAACCCACATTAGTCATCTGATCTTAGTTTATTAGAGCTAATATAAGAACCCTGCTTTATTGCTTTACTATATCTATACAGCTTAACCTATTAAATAAATCTATAAAGAACCTAAATCTAAATAAATCCAATCAGAGAATCTAGATTTGGTAGTACAAAAATATAGAAAGAGATTTGTGTATATATAACTTAATTGAGACTAATATAAAGATTACTACCTATAACCAGCTAGTCAGCAATCTCAAGGGTATATTACGAGAGAATAAGCCTATATAAACCCAATTAGCTTAATGCTATCAGTGATATCACTTTTAGCGTGATAGAAGGGTTAGTAGTATATCATTTATATTGTTTATATCGATAGTGTAATCAAAGTGGTATAATAGTTTATTTGTGGGATTCAATTTTTCTATTCTGTATACTATTTTGAAATTGTATATAATCAAAATCTCTATCTATTTTATTTATTAATTATTTAAGCTTTTCTTTATTATAAAATACTAAAAACTATTATAATTCAATTTAATTATAATAATATATTAACTCCCTATTATATAATAATATTATTATATAAAAACAATATATATTATTAATAATTTTTAATTATAAATAAAATATTATTATTCTATTAAATTTAGTTTTTTCAAATAAAATACAATAGAGTACCACTATTGGATTAGTATATCTTTAATTCTTTTCAAAAAAAGTTATAATAATATATAATTTAATATAAAGATCGAAATATCAATTTTGATTATTATATAAAATAAAAAATTAAAATATTAAAGAATAAATATCAATATAAAGATTTTTTTAATATTTTAAATACCTTTTATATTTTATTAATCTATTTGAATTCGATCACTATCTTTCTCTTTTACATTCCTTTTATTAATATGATTATACTGTAAGCCACTGCTAAATAAATTCTAATAAATTGTTAATAAAAGTTTGTAAAACTAAGGAATATTTATATATCTCTTAGACTACTAGATGTTAGTTATTCTATAATAATTTGAATATACCTAGATTCTATTGTAATTCTTTTAACTAAAACAATAAATCCCAGAAATTCGATTTTATTAATATAGAAAATATATTTCTTTAATTTTATAAAAAGTTTGTATTTAATGAGGTGTGTAAGTATTTATTAAATATCCGCTATATATATAGCTTTATCCTTAAAATAAATTAAAATATTATCTAGGTATATTATACATATATTATTCGCTAACCTTGTTAGTACTTAATTAATATATATCTGAAATATTATAAAAGTATTAGTAAAACCAAAAGGCATTACCTTATATTTATATTAATTATACTATATTCAAAATACTATTTTCCACTTATTGTTTATTTTTATATAAATATAATGATATATATTTCTAAAATTTAATTTAATAAATATAATATTTTATCAAAATCAATTTAGAGATTTATTAATAAATAATAAAAAGGTTTGATTTTTTTTTATAATTTTATTAAGCTTTTAATAATCAATATATAACTAATAACCTCCTCCTTTTTTTGAAATAAATATAATAAAAGCTTTTATTAAACTAATAGATTTTTTTATTTACCCTTTCTTTTAATATTTATTTAAATATTTCTATAATATTATTAATTTTTTTTTAATAAAAAATAAATTGAATTTTAAAAAAAAATTAAATCGGATTCGAGATCAATATAATATTCTATCAAATAATATTTAAATAAAAGACTACTTTCTTTTTCAAAAAAAGCTTTCTTATATTTTTAGAATTTTTTTAGTATTTTTTATAAGGTTAATATAAGTATCAGATAGTTTCCCTTTATTTTTAATTATAAAACTAATTTATTTAAAAAGATTACAAAAATTGATTTGCTTTCTTTTATTTCTCAATAAAATTCTTTTACAGAAATAATCTCGAGATTATTCAAAATAAAATAATATCAAAGTGATATTGATTTCCAATCAATATTGAAATTAACTATTTATAATTACAAAAAATCTAAGATAATATCTATTCTTGATAAATCTAATATTATTAATATAAAATTATAAATATAAATTCTTATTAAGGTACGGGTAAAGACTTATATTATACTATAAGGGTGAAAGAGCTATAAAAGAATAAGGCCCTCTTATAGGAAGTAGGGCACACTAATAATATATACTTGAGACATAAAAGCAACATAATTAGCACCGTGATAATACCCCCCCCTTAGGACTTATTTATCCCAAACAAACTAAAATACAATCCAATTAATTTTACCAATTTTTGGTAAAATTGTAAATTAATTTATAAAACTAGTTTATCATTATATTTAAATTAAATGAATAATTAATTTGATTAAATAAGAATTTAGTTTTTTTTAAAAAAAGTCTAAAATCTTTTGGAATAATATTAGAAAATTCTGATTTTTATTATAAAATTGAAATGAATTTTATTAAAGCCTATAATTAGCAGGTAACCCTTTTTTGGTTTGTTCTGCCCTCATTTTAGAATTATATTTGATATAGAATTATCTGAAATAATAGGCTTTTTGAATTCTATCCATATAGAAGGATTTGGTTTATCTGGATTTGTTAGATAAAATATAATAATCATTTTCTTCTAATTTTTGAAATCTTTAGTTAATTATTATAATAACAGATAATATTTCTATTTAATTTGATAATAAAATTTATTTTTATTATGATAATCAAGTAATTTATTAAATTCTTATTGTTTGATTTTTTTATCTGTATTATTATCTTTTTTTAGGATTTGATTTTAATTATAATGGGATTCTGTTTTATTAATTATAACTTAATCAACTAATCCAACTAAGCTATAGAGCGATTTGAGTAATAAATTGTGAAATACTAAAAAGATTTTGAAAATAGTAGATAATTGAAATAAATAGATATATTTATAAACTCTTAAAGTTTTATAAAACCTGATTTATTTATTATTATCCTTTTTTATAGATTAATTAGTTTTTATATTCTTAATATTAATTTATATTATATTCTTTTTTTTATATAGAAGGGTATCAATATATATCTTATTTATATAATTTTTATATTTTTAAATAACTTAAATAATTAAAGCTTTTAGTTTTATCAAAATAATATTAAACCAATTTATAATCTTATTGGTTTTTAGGAATTCATACTTCTATTAATATAAAAGGTTTGATGGAATAAATAAAAAGAATTCGATTTCAAATTACAAATAGAAATTATAATTAGTAAAAAACGGAGATATACTAATAATTTCTAAAATAGTATTATTGAGTGCAAACTCTACTAATAGTAAGTAGTTATATCAATTATCCTAATGGAAGTTTATAAAAACTTATAAATATTATTCTATTATAATATTAAATCTTTCTATTTGATTATTCAATTTAAGGTGAAACAAGAAAGATTATTTTAAAGTGATTGATAAATATTTAAAAAAATATATTTAAAATATTAATATAAATTATAAACCTTTATCAAATATAATATTATTGAATGTATTATATAAACAATATATTTTCTTAATAAAATAATCAGTGAGTTTCTTTATAAATAGTTTGATTATTAATATGAAATAATGTATTTTTGTTAGGCAACAGATAATAGTAATTATATAATTATACTTATAGTTGTAATATTTGTAAATAGATAATAATGTAATATAGTTAATAGAAATATTAAATCAGAATCGAAATAAAACTAATAAAGATTTAAGGAATCCGGGGGTTGTAAGATAAAAAGATTTTGTATAAAAATATAATTAATAGATTTATATATAAGTTTCAATTTCTTTTATTATATTAAATTATTAATATATATAAAAAACGAGATTAATAGTTTTGATATAATCTAAATATTTAACAAATCTGATCGAATATATTTAATAAATAATTTATATATAGAGCTTGATAAATAGAGGGATAAATAATCAATCCCGGTAGAATATCCATCTATTAATCAGTCTATAGTTTTGAAAAGCTATTCAAAAATCTTTTCTAATTATTAGTAACCAATAATGAATAATGGGATTCTAAAACGTTTTGTATATATTAATAACTAATACAAATAAATCATATATTTTATCAATAAAATCATTAATTGGCTTTTTAATATCAAGGATAATAATATTTATAAAAGCTATAATAAAGTCTATAGTATTATTTGCTTATTTAATAAAATCTCTATATATAATTATATCGAATATTCGTTTTAGAAGTATTATTTGTAAGCGATTCTTAATTTGATTATTGTTAGGATTGATATATACAAAATGGTTTTTTGCTTTTTAATTAAAAGTATTAGAGCGAATTGCTTTATAATTTGATTAATATATAATACAAAAATTGAATCTTAAAAAAAATTCTATTTATTTTGTTTGCTTCTAGTTTAATATTTTTATTGATATAAAGTATTCCAAGTTTTTATAGTTAATAATAATCTCGAATAGTTTTTGAATTTTATATAATTTGGATTTCTATTCTTTTAAAGATTTAATAATTATTAGTAACTTTTTATTATAGATTTTATAATTATATTTAATTATATTATATTTTAACAAAAAATAAGTAATTGATTGTAATCAGCTTTTATTGTTATATTAAGAGATAACTTTTTCTACAATCCAATTGAAAATATTTATTTCAATAATTATATAATAATAATAATTGAATATAACAAGAATTGGAGTAGAAGCAAATATCTATTTTAGATTGTTAAAAATAATTTTATAATCAATAATTTATTACTATATAAACTCCTTTTTCAATAAATAATTAAGTGATTTTGTAATTTTAGAAAAATTATAAATAAAGTATTAATAAAAGTTAGCAAATTCAAAAAAACATTAAAGGTCTTTTAATTTTATCAATAACTTTGAATTAAAAATTGTTTTAATTTTATTTAAGTTTATTTCGATTTTATTAAATATAATAATTAATTTGAGGTATTTAATTTATATAATTTCGAATTTGTATTTTTCAATATCAATTTATAAATTAATATTAATTAATCTTTATATAACTTTATAAATTTGTTTTTAATAATCTATAATATTAATAAAATAAATCAAAATATTATTTAGGTATATAGTATAATTTTTATTCAAAAAATCGAAAAGAATATAATTAATATAATTTTGAAACAAAATAGAAGCATTATAAAGATCAAAAGGTATTATTAAAAATTCGAAAAGGCTAAAGTGAATTATAAAAATTATCTTCCACTTATATTTTTTTAAAATTTTTAATTTATTAAATATAATAATAATATTTAATTTGATATAGATTTTTATATAATATAAAGTATTAAAAATCTTTTTAATTAACAACAAAGAATATTGGTTCTTAATAATAATATTATTCAATTTATAATAATTTTGATAAATTTAAATATTTTTTTTAGATTTTATAATTAATAAAAATAGAATAATTAATTTGAAATAGAATTTGTAAATAAATCTTTTATTCAAATTATTATCAAGTTATTTATATATAATCTAGAATTTAACTAAGGATATTAGATATTCTTTATTATATAACAATTCTTTACTTAATATAAATTCAATCTTATAATTCTAAAAGTATTTAGAGAAAAGCTTATTAATAATATTTATTTATTTATTTTAATTTATATTCAGGGGGTAAGCTGTAGAAGCTTGCTATGACCTCCTAGGGGGTACTAGGAATAGACTATACTAATGGGAATACCGGTATAACTATATATTCTATTTTTCTATGGTTGTAATACAGACTAAAAAAGAAGTGGCCAGAAACGCTGTATGTGTTTCTATTACTTATTTTCTATTTACAATATCAATACTATTCAATCTATTTCATACTGGATAGCTTAGGTTTATAGTTAGCCAAAAAGTTTTATATTATTAGTTTTTGTTTGGTGTAGTTTGTATGCGGTGATGGAGAGAGGGAAAGCAGCTCTAGAGGGGGATATAATCTTGATTGGTAATATAAAAATAAAAAATAAAAGAATTTCTGAAAAGATTAAATATAATTATTCAAAGTGATTAATAATTGCTAGAAAGATTATAAAGTTTATTAGGGTTTTTAGAAGAAGGAAAAGATAATCAATTATACTCTTTATATTTTATAAAATTAAACTGGATTTGTTCAACTAATAATCGAATTGGATATAAGAATATCAATAGAGCATCAAATACTCAGGCTTTTTGTTATATTTATAAAAATATTTTGAAATAATATTATTATATTGAAAGCATCAATAATAAAATATAAAGTTCCTATATTCAATTCTAAATACTATCAATCACTAAAGGATAGGGTGGGGGAGAATAAGTTCTTTAGATTCCTTAACTTAATAATTGAAATATCAATAACAATATCAACTAGCAAAAGTAATCTTATTTTATTTTTATTATCTCTATTCTATTCTTTATTTAAGGATTCTAACTATTAAGCTTATTCTATTAATAATAAAAAGCAATAAGTTATTGTTTTCAATATAATTACTATAAGTATTCAAATCAATAAGCCGATTGGCCTTTTTATTTTCAAGGATTCTAATATATCCAAACAATTATCAAATTGTTATTTGTTTATTCTTTATAATCTTATAATAATATAAAAATATTTATTAGAATAAATCAGAAATATTATTCTTGATATATTAGATAACTGAGGTATTATTAATATATATTGTAATCTATTCAGTTAGCTTTAGTCAAATAGTATATTCTAAATTTTTTAAAGCATTTACTATTTCAATATCAAAGATATATAAAAACAAATTGATTACTTTATAATTAAATATTATTAGAAATTATTCTTAATAAATTGTATAGCTATAATTAATTATTTTTTACTTTTAATAGTATTATTTAATATTATCTGAAAAGATTATAATATAGCTATCAGACAAATAATTCTATTATTATATAAATTTAATTGCAATTGTTTTTTTCTTTATACTTTTTATAAGATTATTATAATTCTTTATGGAGAAGTGTGACAAAGAAAATATTGATTTTAATACTTTTGGGATTAATTCGGTTAGTTTATAAAAATTGGTATTATTTATTTTATATTAAAGTATTTGTATTAAACGAATTGCTAATAAATAATTTTCATTTATTTTGCAAAATCAGAACACAAATCTTATTCATACCTATTCAAATATTAGTTTGCTGGGTAGTAATCCAAAGTCTTTCAGAATTGCAATAATCGAAGTTATATATCAAGTAAATAAAACTCTTTTTGCTACTAGAACAATCATTCAATTAATTTTGATAATATAATTATCTAACCTTATACTTATTATTATACTATAAGCAACCCCCTCTACCTAATTTGGCTTTATTCAGTCTGTATACTATATCTTGGATCTATAGAGGATAATAAGGAGAACACAAGTAATTATTGCTTTATATAATACTACAACTAGCAAACCATAATATATTTATACAAATCCTTTAATATACCTTACAGCCTTACAAGCTTTTGCTTCTTATTCTGCTATATATTTTTTGAAAAAAAGTTTTTGATCAAATCAGACTTTTAGTTAATATAGAACTAATTGAATAATTTTATTATTTATCTTACTAATTAAATAAATCGTTATTTTATTATTCATTTCCAGATATAGAATATATACCTTTCTTCTTTAGAAAAAGTATATTATTTTTAGCTTTTTCAATACAAATATTATATAGTTTCGTTCACTTTATTAAAAAATCTAGTGAAAATTATATTTGAAAAGATTAATATTTTTGTAAATGTTTTTGAATATATAGTAGATGTAGATATTGTTAATATATCTGAAATGCAATTTGGTATTTTGATTTAAAAGCTTAATAAGATATAGAATATATAGTATGGATAAAAGTGAAAAGCTCTATAAAATATTACACTTAATATAGCTGTATTTTGTAATTATATTTTCCAATCAAACTCTTATTAAATAGTTGTTCAAAAAAGCTTGAACTAATTATAAAAGGAAATAGGGCTATTCTTGTTAATATATATATTCCAATAGTTTATTCGATAGAAGTATATCAAATATATCTTGTATATCCAGTATAATTATTATAACTTTTTATTTATAGGCAAAGGCTTTTTTGATATTATATACAAATAAAATAATTAGATTTATTACTATTCATTTGGAAAACACTTTATCATACTAAGGGCTGAGTATATCTATTATCATCATAATTTATAAAATATATTAAACAATTATATATTCTAATTCCTTCAAGATATATAAGAATAGAACTATTAGTTATTAGAATTATACTAACGATTTGTCTTTCTTTTCAATTTTAGAGATTATTATTACCTCTATTTGTTTTTATTTATTTAAAAAATAATTAAATTGCAGATATTTATTAAAGATCCTAGTAATTACTAATCCAATAAAGCCCTAATAAGCTTTTAGAAAGTGAATAATAATCTAATTAGATTTTAATAAAGTATTTAAAACTTTTATAATACTTTTTTTTACTTTTTCGAGGGATATTTCTATGTTCTATAGGAGTTTATTAGGTATATAGTCTAGCTGGAGTGGGTCTGTTGTGAGATTATTATTGCTATTGAAGTGTTCGAGGACTTTCTTTTGTAAAACCTAAGCTTTTTTTGCAATATCTTTGATTATTATGTTATTGATAATTAGGGATAGTGTTTTGAGATTAATAACGAGTTTATATCGATTGATCACTTTGTATAGGTCTTTATTGCAATTAATCTTATCAATAATCTTATACTAATATTAATATTTTGCTTTTCTGATTATAATTATCAATCCCCACTATTGTTGTTTTGTTTGGTTAATATTCTTAGTTCTAACTATTCTATATTTTTGATATACTATTCTGTATTTGCTTATTTACCAAAGGACAAAATATTCGGAGATACTTTTCTCCTTTCCTATTAAACGAATCGTTAATTTAAATAAAGAATTTAGTATTCCTACTAATTTATTAATCTATCTAGCAAATATATTTACTAAATTTGGAAAATAGGAAATTTTATTTTTTATAATTTTTTAAAAAACTAAAAAGCCTTTTTCGTTGATTATGTAATTAAAGGGCTTAGCAATGAATGAAATAAAATTTGGGATTATAATTATTTATATTTCGTAATCAAAACCACTTTTCAGATTAATATTAATAATAATATTAATGAAAGGGATATTAAAGAAAATTAAATCAATTATATAACTTGCTTTGTAGATAGGAATTCCTAGGATTCTGATAAAATCTATTTTATTTGAAATAAATTATTCTGTAAGAAAAGTTTTTTAGCTGGTTGAAGTTATATTAGACTCAAATAGATTATACTTAATATTGAAATTACTATTTATTATTATATAATCAGGGAATATTATAAAAACTATTAGATTTATTATTTTCTTAGTACTTAATTATTAGTATATATTAATAATCTATATATTGTTTATTTCTATTTAAAGAAAATTCTAATATAATTAAATATATTTTTATTAAGTATATAATTATTTGCTTTTGTATATATATATTATCATTCTTAATCTCTTCCTTTCTTTTTTAAGACTATTCAGACTATTCTAGTTATCTATTAATACAAAGAGGTTATATCCCGAATGGTTCTGAGTTCGAGTTTCAGGGTATATAGAGGGTTTCTGTATATATAGAACCTCTAAATCTTATTTATATACTATTTATAATATCACAATATGTGCTCCTATCTTTTTCTATACATTTACCCAATCAATCTATATAAATCAAATTATAACTATTTAATAATTAATACTATAATATTAAAAAGAATAATTATTTATTTAAATCAATATTGATATTTATATTATTATATTATAATAATATAGTATTAAAGAGTATCTTTTTATTTAAATTATTTTTATTTGAATATTTCCTTTTAAAGCAGTAGAAGTCCTCGGGCAAGTTATTAATCAAGGAGATATTCTAAAAGGTATATTTAGAACTGTTTAGGTTTTTATATACAATAATATATTCTTTATAAATTAGAAAGGGTATTTTTATTGTAACATTTCAAAAGACTATTGTAATTGAAGCAGGTATTTTGTTGACTAATATTTCAACAATCAGATAAGTTTTTCGGTTATATTTCTTGATCTTATAGATTTCGGATTTTGTAAGATATACAACTTTTTTATTAACTCAATATAATATTATAGGGCAGTTATTATACCCAGCTTAAAACGGTTTTGTACAATTTGTATATTTAGTTTTGATTTTATATTTAGATTTAAATAAACTGTTATAGTTTGTTTGTAGGATGCTATAGTTGTTATATTTTGAAATACTTTTGTATATTGTTGGATTATAAAAACCTTAATATTTTGGATTATAGTAAATGATGTGCTGCTTTGATTTAATATATTAAGTTTGTTTGGAGTTATCAAAGAATTTAAAAAAAAGATTTTTTTCAATAGGCTGATAATTTAGGTTTGTTTATAGAAATTGGTTATACAAATGGTAGTTCGATAATTGATTAGAGAAGTGTTTATTTGTATTAATATTTTTTTGATTATTATTTCTTTAGTGATAAGTATTCTGTTTTTATTTAGATTATAAAAGGAAATTAGAATTCTTTTTAGTATATAATGGTATTAGGTTATAGATTGTTCTAGGTTATTATAGTTCAGGATTTTTTTGATTTTTTTTATATTCTCAGTTTCAAGAAGTTTATTATATATAATACTATTAGCAATGTGTACTATTTAATTAGTAATTATAAGGATAATAATTGTTATATTAGTATTTTTCAGATTAGAGATAGCTTTATTGATTGTTTTTCTTAATATATAAATATTTAGACAATTTACTGTTAATATAATAATTCCTATTATTAATAAACAGATATCCATTCTGATTTTCCAAAGTTTGATCGATCTCTACTTATTGACCTACTCTTATATATATTAGAATCAATGCAAGGTGACGACTAGTTTGGAATATAGGTGTAGAACTAGAATAAGACTTTTCATTAATTCCTTCGAAACCTCTTTCCTGAAGCTATATATATGTGAAAACTCTTTGCTCGTTTTCGGATTAATAGTTAGCCCGATATCGATTCTATATCGTATCAATGCCCGTAATAAAGCTCTTCTTTTTAGGCTTTCGTTTTCGAAAGCTTTAAAACTATTCGATAACCAATCGTTGCTATATCGAACCCTTTTTTTAAACCTTATTAACTTCTACAACAATAAGCTGGTATTGTAATGCCTACATTTTTATTTTATAAGATTCAGCTTCTCTATAGCTCTTGAAAGAAGCTATACCGTAGTATAAGAGTGCTAAGAACTAATCCAATCCATATTCGAACCTTGAAAACCTTGAAACCCTAAAAACCTTGAAACCCTAAAAACCTTGAAACCTTGAAAACCTTGAAAATTTCGAAAATTCGAAAGAAGAAGTCGATTCGCTCTCGGTAGGGTGGTGGTTCGTATTCGAAAGGGTTGTATTCGATATTCGTATTCGATAAGATTTTGCTTCCCCCTTTTTCGACTTTCGTCCTCGAAAGCATATAAAATTAGAATTCGACAACAATTCGTTAACAAATAGCACTCCAAATCCTGAAAAATGACAGAACTTTATAAGCTAGCTAGGCTAATACTTAATATAGGAGAACCTTTAAAAGCAATAGAGTTCCGCTAGCTTCCCGACGACTCCTCGAAAATATATAAAACCTATAAAATTAGAAATAAACAGTATTTTCGATACTATACAGCATTCAAAATCCTAAAAATGATAAGAATCCGGAACATCCGAAGGAGGCCTGGTATCTCGAAAGTCCTGGAAAGGTTTAAAAAGCTTGAAAATCCTGAAAACAGCAAAGCTTCACAAGCTTCCCGCTGATTTCTTGAAATCTAAAAGGAATCCCAAAGATTCAGAAAATCCTGAAAAGGCCCGAAATCCCGAAAATCCTGAAAAAACCTGAAAACCCCCAAAAATGATCTTTTTGTGCCTATCTATTAGAATAAAACAACTCCAGCAAAGTACTGTTTTGTTTTTGACCAATAAGCAAACTACTCGACATAATATCGACCGTTTGCAACCAACTTCAATCAGTGATCTTGACTGACCACAGAATAATTAATTAAGCTTTTCCCTAACACTACATAAAGACATTGTTCTCATTAAAACAGAAATCTAAATAACTAGCTAAGCTCTTCCCTTTGTAGAACACTACACCGAAACTCTGTCTTCTTGAAAACAGAAATCTTATAAAATAACAAAGCTTCATTAGTTTTTCGCTCAAATCCTCAGGATCTAAAGGAAATCAAAAAAATCCCGAAAATTCTAAAAATCCTAAACCTCCTGAAAAGTAATACCTAAAGCAATCATTACCTTCAATAATATAACAATATAAAATGAATACATTACTAACATCTTACAAACATAACATAAAATAAGGTTCACAATCACTTTGCAAAAGAGATTCTCTTCCTTTTATTCAATTATTCTATTTCCTTTTAAAAGAATATTAATAATATATCGTAAAGAATACCTCATAAGCATTTTGAAAAACTTACACTGAAGATTTTTTTTTTTAACTTTCAATTCAATCTTTTATAAACAAGATAGGAATTATCTTGATCTAAATAATATCGATTATATACTATTAATATATTATAAATATATCATAAGTATATTATAGCCTAATTGAAATAAGATCTTTGAAAGGATTATTTTCGAAGCTTTTAAAATTATTCTCAAAAAACTAATCGACAGCTTACTCTAAAAAAATTAAATAAAAAGAATTATTAAAATCAATGCAAGATAATAATTAGTTTGAAATATAGATATAGAATTAAAATAAGATTTTTCATTAATTCCTTCGAAACCTCTTTCCTAAAGCTATATATATATAAAAACTCTTCGCTCGCTTCCGGATTAATAGTCGGCCCGATGTCGATTCCATATCGTATCAATGCCTGTAACAATATATACATATTTGCATTTATAAACACACTCGAATTTTTCAAAGTCTTTATAATATCTATATAAATATAGTTTGGATTATTAATATTCTTGTTTCTAATTATAAATTGTATTATATTTTATAATAATTTAGTTTTGATATTGTTTATTGTTATATTATATATTTCTTTACTGAAAACTGTTTTTTCTGATATACTATTAGCTTCGAATTGATGAAATATTATTTTGAATGTTTTATAGATTTTATATTTGAGTTGTATTTGTTTATTGAGAATATTAAGTTGTATTATAATAAAGGATTCTTTTATTGTTTGTAGACTTGATATAATAACTTTTGTAATTTCTGTATTATAAATATTTATATTACTATAATTAAATAATAAAAGTAAGAATAATAATTAATTATAAGTGAATTAGAGATTAATTGTAATTACATAGAAATATAGTATACACTCTAGTATCAGACACAGCTACAGTCGTCGCCAACGGCGTGAGCGCCATGGCGACTACCCCTACGAGAGCGCCGATCGCGACCAATCCCCGATTCACTCGCGACCGATCACTACCCTTACCCTTACTATTCAACTACAATAGCACAAACGCTTATAGCACAGAAGTTATAAGAATCACTATATCAAGTTTGCAAGTAATAAAAGAATCCTTTATTACAATACAATTCAATATTCTTGACAAGCAAATATAATTCAGATACGAAGTCTATAAAGCATTCGAAACAATGCTTTACCAATTCGAAGCCGATAGCATATTAGAAAAAACAGTCTTCAATAAAGAAGTATACAATATAGCAATAAACAATATCAAAACTAGGTTATCACAAAGTACAATATAATCCATAGCTGGAAATAAGAATGTCAATATTCCAAACCGCATCTACACAGATATTACAAAAATCCCAAAAAACTTAAGTATATCTATAAACACAAATATATATATGCAAGAACAAATCAATAAATGGAGATCAATTAAATTTCAAAAAATTAAAGTGAATACTCATCTACTAACAGCAAGAATCGCTGCACCAACAGTAAGCCGTCTAAATGCCTATATACTAAGAAAAGCAATTGATAAAACTATTCCTAATCTAAAAGATATTAATATAACGATTATTACCCCCACAACTACTAATTGGGTAATACACACTACCAGCAATGCTATACACAATAAACTTCTTAAAACTAAAAATACAAAAAAGATTAAAAAGATTCTAAACTATAATAATCTAGAACAACCTATAACCTGGTATCGTTATATACTAAAGAGAATCCCAACTTCCCTTTGTAGCCTAAATAAAAACAGAATACTTATCATTAAGGAAATAGTAGCCAAGGAAATATTAATATAAACAGGCATTCCCCCAATCGACTATTAAACTACTATCCATACAGCCGACTTTTATAAGCAGATTTGGATTATCAGCCTACCGAGAAAAGTTTTTCCCTTTAGACTTTTTGATAGTTCCAAACAAACTCGGTATATTAAGCCAAAGCAATATATTACTTATTATAATCCAGGGTACTAGGGTTTTTATAATCTAACGATATACAAAAGCACCCTAAGATGTAATAATTACAGCGTCCTATGAACGAACTATAACGGCCCATCTAGGCCTAAGTATAAGGTCAAAACTGAATGCGCAAACTATACAGAACCGTTCCAAGCTGGATATAATGGCTGCCCCGCAATACCGTATTGAGTTAATAGGAAAGTCGTGTGCCTCACGAAATCCAAAATCCACGAAATCAAGAAACACAACCGAAAAACTCGTTTAACTGCTGAAGCACTAGCCAACAAAATACCTGCCTTGACTGTAACAGCTCCCCGAAGCATTGCAGTAAAGATACCCCCCCCAATCCGTAGAGAATATATTACTATATATAAAAACCTAAGCAGTTCTGAATATATCCTTTAGAATACCTCCCTGGCTAATAGCTTGCTTAAAGATCCCTACCATTCTAAAAGGAAACACCTAAATAAAAACAGCCTGAATAAAAAAACATTTTTTAACATCATATTATTATAGTATAATAATATAAATATCAATATTAATCTAAATAAGTAGCTACTTTTTTCAGCATTGTGGCACCAGCCGTCAGATAGCTGTAGTCCGATCTATACGAATCGGCTGGGCAAACGTATAGAAAAAAACAGGAGCGTATATCGCAATACTGCAAATAGCATATGAATAAGATTTGGAGGTTTTATGCGTACAGAAACCCTTCACATACCCTGGAACTCGGATCCAGAATCATCCGGGGTACGACCTCTTTGCGCCGACGGATAGCTGGGACAGCCTGGACAGCCCCGAAAGAGAGAGGGAAAGATTAAGAATGATAATGTACATACATAAAAGCAAGCGACTACACGCTCAACAAAGATGCGTTTAATTATACCAGGATCTTTTTTAAATAGAAGTAAATAGCATACAGATTATTAATATATACTGATAACTGGATACTAGGGAAATAATGGATTTAATAGTTTTTATAATATTTCCCAATTATATAATAATAGGTGGCGATTTTAATACTAAGTATAATCTATTTGAACTTGGTATAGCTTCAATTGGCCAAAAAGCTCTTTTTATAGAATAATCTATTTTGAATAAAATGGACTTTATCGGAACCCTAGGAGTCTCTACTTACAAAGTAGATTATATAATTAATCTAATTTTTTCTAATATTCCTTTTACTAATATTATTATTAATATTAATCTGAAAAATAACTCTAATCATAAAATATAGATAATTATAATTCCGAATTTCACTTTATTTATTGCCAAGCTCTTTGATTGTATAATTAGCAAAAAAGACCTTTTAGTTTTTCAAGAGATTATAAAGAATGGAGTTCCCTATTTTCCAAATTTAGCGAATATATTTATTAGGTAGATTAATAAACTAATAGGAATGCTGAATTCTTTATTTGAATTGGCAATTTGCTTAACAGGAAAAGAAAAAAGCGCTTCCGGACGTTCTGCTCTCTGGTAGATAAGCAAATACAAAACAGCATATCAAAAATATAGAATAGTTAGAGTTGAGGGTACCGACCAAGTGGAACAACAATAGCAGGGATTGATAATTACAATCAGAAAAGCGAAATGCTAATATTAATACAGAATTATTGATAGAGTTAGCTATAATAAAGATCTATATAAAGTGATTGGTTGGTATAAGCTTATTATCAACTTTAGAGTATTGTTCTTGGTTGTCGATAATATGACGATTGAAGATATTATGGAAAAAGTCTAAATTCTATAAAAGAAGATCCTTAAATGCTTTAATAATAATAATGATTTTATAATAGATTTATTTTGGTTAGGTTATATATTTAATGAATTTTTATAAAGTATAGAAGTGTTTTTTGAAAAAGTGGAAAAGAGTATTATAGGAGTTTCGAATATTTTATTAAGATTTAATTAAATTATTATTCGTTTTTTAAAAGCTTATTAGGATTTTATTGAATTAATGATTATTGGGATTTTCAATAAATACCTACAATTTAGCTATTTTCTAGATAGATGGAGACGGATAAAGATAATAATAATTTTTAAAATTAAAAAGAAAAACAAATCGTCAATATAATTCTGGCAACCAATAGCTTTACTCTTATATATCTTGAAGGGAGTGGAATGTATAATTGCTTGATGTATTTTATGAATTGTGATAATAATAGGTATATTCAGTTTTCAATATGGTGAAATACTTTTTAAGTAAATAGCAATGAATCTAATCACTTTGTTTGTATATAATATTAAAAAGGCCTTTGTTTACAAACAAAAAATCATAATAATTATACTAAATATACAAGGCACATTTGATGTACTCCTACCAAATAGACTATTGGAATGTATGTGTTAGCAAGAATAACTCTACTCCCTTTTATAATTAATTCAAGCTTTTTTAAATAATTGTTTAATAAAAGTTTAGCTGAAAAATATAATTATAGAATATAATTGTATCAAGTACGATATCCTATAGGACTTTTTATTTTTATTTATATTATATATTCTATACCTTGCTAAACTTTTGAATTAAGATATCAAACTATACTTTGAGTATATTAATAATATTTATATTTATTATATATTTAAAAATATTTATAAGAATATTAGTTTCTTTAAATACAATCTTTATCAGATTTTCTAGTAGAATAAACGAAATTACATAGTATTTGTACCAAAAAAGCTAAAAATAATATATCTTTTTTGGAGAAAAAAGATATATATCTTGTATTTGAAAATAAATAATAAAATAACAATTCACTTAATTAATAAAATAAATAACAAAACTACTCAATTAGCCTTATATTAACTAGAAATCTAATTTGATTAAAAACTTTTTTTTAAAAGATATATAGCAGAATAAAAAACAAAAGCCTGCAAAGTTGTGAGGCATATTAAAGGGCTCGTACAGACACGCTATGGCTTGCTAGTTGCGGCGCTGTGCAAGATGGTGATCACCTGTATCCTCCCTATTGCTCTTTATAAATCCGAGGTATAGTATACAGATCGAACAAAGCTAAACCGGGTGGAGGGGGCTGTTTATAGTACAATAATAAGTATAAGGTTGGGTAATCATATTATTAAGGTCAATCAAACAATTGTTTTAGTAATAAGAGGAGTTTTACCCACTTGGTGTATAACTCTGACTATTGTGATTCTAAGAGATTTTGGATTAT
Organism: Botrytis squamosa; assembly: GCA_014898485.2. Classification (NCBI taxonomy): domain Eukaryota; kingdom Fungi; phylum Ascomycota; class Leotiomycetes; order Helotiales; family Sclerotiniaceae; genus Botrytis; species Botrytis squamosa. The sequence goes on from RCTC02000004.1 coordinate 920,919, forward strand.
TACCTAATAAGCTAATACTCGAATAGATATAAATAAGATTTATGTTTCGATTTTACAAGGTAAACGAAAACCATCTACTAGTGATTCGTTTAGCGCGAATACTTTAATACAAAATAAACAACACCAACCTCTATAGATTAATCGAATTGATTCCGAAAGCATTAAAACTAATACTCTCCCCGCTACATTTTTCTATAAGAAGTTACAACAATTCTATAGAAGGTATAAAAAAAGAAACAGCTGCAATTGAATTCACATAATAATAGAATTATCTACCTAACAGCTATATCACAGTCTTCTCGAACGGTACTGAATAGTATCATTGAGAGCAAAAGATAGTTGGCTATAGCTATGCAATCTACCGGGAACAATTTCTAGTAGTATTCGGTTATGGGGCGATCAATCTGCTTTTGTACGTCTTCGATGCCAAAACAGTGGGCACCCTAAAAGGTTTGGAGTGTGCTGTCCGACTGGAGCCGGCTGGGCAGATCACGATGTGTATCGATAGTACCTTAGTTATCTAGTGTATCAGAGGCAATGTTTCCGATTCATTTTAATAGGTGTTTCTGTATTGTTATAAGATTATAAGGAACAGGTAAGTGGCGATCCGATGGTTGTCTGGTTATACTGGAATCCTTGGAAACGAGAAGGCCGATTAGCTCGCCGATCTGGGCGCTCGCAGCGGTCGTATCGAAAACGACAACTTATCGCTCCCCACTATCAGTGGGATAAGCTCAACAGCCAGAACCCTCAGACGAAGGGCAGAACAGAGATGGTGGAAGCGAAATGAGGTTACCCTTGCTGGCCGATACTGTTGCTGGCATCTCAACTATCAAGTCAAGGAACCTGAGGAACTTGTTTTTCCTCCCCCACCCTATCCTTCAGCGACTGGTAGCGCTCAGAACCGGACACGGGGACTTTGCGTCCTATTATTGATACTTTCAGCACAACAACATTACCTCAGAATACTCCTACAGATACAGCAAAAAGTCTGAGCATCTGGTACTTTGCCAACATTTTCATATTCAATTCGATTATTGGTTGAATAAATTTGGTTTAATTCTGTGAGATATAAAGAGTGTAATCGATTATTTTTTCTTTTTTTTAAAGATTTCAATAAATTTTATAATTTTTTTAGTAATCATTAATCATTTCAAGTAATTACATTTAATCTTTCCAAAGATTCTCTAATCTCCTACTTTTATATTGTTAACCGGGGCTGTACCCCCCTCTAAAACCGTTTTCCCCCCCCTCCACCGCCGCGTACAAACTGCACCAAACAAAAACTAATAATATAGAGCCCTCTAGCCAGCTGCAAACCTGAGTTATTTAGTATGAAGTAGATTGAACAGTACCGATATTGCAAGCGGGAGACAAGTGGCAGGAGCGCGTACAGCGCTTCTGGCCGCTTCTCCCCCAGCCTGTATCACAGCCGTAGAAAAACGGAACGCGTGGCTATGCTGGCACCCCCGCCAGCATAGTCTATCCCTAGTACCCCCTGGGAGGTCGTGGCGAGCCCCTGCAGCTTGCCCCCTGGATGTAAATTAAAATAAATAAATAAATAAATAAATAAATTAATTGTAATTGATGCTTTTGTAAAAGTAATCGCTATAACACTTACACTGTTAGCAACGATTATAGCTGTGTCTGATACTAGAGTTTATATAATCAGAAGGTGCGGCTTAGTACGATCTAAGCTCGCTGATATGAACGTAAGTATTAATGAAAGCTTATTAATAAGTAAAAATAGAAATTCTATATATAGATTATATAGCTAAAATAATAATCTACTTTGAATATTAGCTATAAATAATATTAAATAATTAATTTTCTCTATAAATTTCTTAATATTACTTTTTATAATATTATAATATAATTAAATAAAATTATCTAATAGCATTTAATATAATTTGCAAATAATATTTAGCTTATTTTAAATTAGTTTTATAATATATACATCCTAACCTTTATAAAACTGAGTAAAACCAATAATAATAAGATATTTAATATTATCCAATTTTTATCAAATATTATATTTTTTATTAAACTTTTCCAAAAGTATTAAAATCTATAGAACATTTTTGAAAATTAATTTGAATATTTCTGATTTGAATATTTCTAAGATTTCAATAATAATTTCAAAAACTACAGATTAATCTCGGGGTAATAATAAAATAGTTTTAAAATTTTTATTAATAATTCTTTTTATAGAAATTGATTTTAGAATAAGTTTTTATAAAAAAGATTTAGAGATATTGAATATAACTTTGCCACTTTTTAGCAAAATTATTTTTAAAATATTTTTTATATTAGAAATAGTAGTTACTATAGTATTAATAGAATAACAATATCTTAAATAATATATAAATATAAATTTAAATATTATTATTAATTAATTAATAATAAGATTATAATATTAAAGTTATAGAAAATCAAGAATTATAAAATCTATAGTTAATAAAATAATAATATAAAATAAACCTATCTCTTTATAATTATTAATATATATATTCAAAAATATATATTAAAAAAAAATATCAAAAAACTTACTATTAACTAAAAATAAATAATAAATATAGAGGAAAGGGTATATAAATATTCAAAATTTGAAAATAACTTTCCTATTAATAAAGTTATAATCTATAGCTCCATTATTTATAAGATTAATAAATAAAATAATTATATTAGATATAAAAAAAATTTCATTAAGAATTTAAGAGATTTGTTATTTATTGATTTAAGATATAAAGAATTTTTAGATATAATTAATCTTTTCATTTATAAAAATAAATTTTTTATAAAAAATCTTAATTTGTAATTATAAACTAAAATTAATCTTTTAATATATTTAATTAAAAAATCAAATTATTATTCTTTTTCAAATAAATAGAATTCTTAATATAATCTTTTAAATCAAATATTCGAGTAAAATCAAAAAGAATTGAAAAGGTATAGTGTAATAATATAGTTAAAAAATAATTGGTAGATAGAAATAAATTCTGATATAAAGGAGTAATAATATTATAATAAAATTTAGGGTTTTTGTATTAATTAATTATAAAGAAATAATTAATATAAGGAGTATATCTTATATTAATATTAATATTATATTTTATATTATTAATTTATCTTTTTTTACAATTACTTTTAATATAACCTAATTTCTTATAATAAAGATAAAAGCCAAGTTTGATATATTATTTCCAAATGTAATGAATTGGAAAGCACTAATCTGATTGAGTAGCATTTAATTATATAAAATCACTAAAGAAATCAGATATAGAAAAAGGTATGGTGATAATCAGATATAGAAAAAGTTCGATTGATTATAGTTGAAATTGATATCTTAATTCTTTTATTGATTATTAAAATGATTATAATTAAAATTAGTATTTTAGTTTTTTTGTTGATTATTAAGGTAAGCTTTTTCTTTTGAATTGTTATAAATATCTTATTACCAAATTATTCATATCTTAATATTAATAATAAAAGGTTTATTTAAGTAATTGATAAATATATTAATCAATTCTTGTAAGATTTTAAATTTAAGATCTATAATTTATTATTTAGTAATCTTTTTATATCTAATAGCAAATTATTTAAATTTGGTAATGAAATTACTGAATAGAGTTTTTTTTATTCTGTATTTATTATAGTCTATAGAAATTTTATAGAAAAGATTAAGAGTTTGATATTGTTTATTTAATTTATTTCAGATATTTGTAATAATGTATTATTTGGAAGATTAAAGATTGAAATTATGCGGGTTATTAGTGATTATATTGAAGTATATTTGATTGTTTATATAAATAGAATCAGAAAATAGATTAGCAAGGAATATGATTTTCTGAAATTTCAATTTATTCTTATAATCTGTAGTTAAATAATAATTAATAGTATTACGAAATATAGTATATTAATCTTAGCACTTCGCAATATCCTGTTTATTATCATTGAACTTCTCGGGAACAATAAGGTATTTGTAGTGATATAAAGCCTATAGATTATTTCGAATAGCGATTTTTAATATATTAATTGTATTATTTAATTTGTTGACTTTAGTTTGGGTATTAGTGACTTGGGTTTGGAATATGCTTATATATAACTCAATTAATTCAAATACAGTTTAAACAGCTGTAAAATATATAGTGCTTGGATTATTAAACAAATCTATAAATAGGGAAATATCAGTTTCAACAGAATTGAGAATATAGTTCAAGAACAAAAACTGAGGGGATAGATTAGGTATAGATATCTGATTGGTTATAATTACAATTAAGGTTTAGAATAATGATAATTAGGATATATAATAGAGCAATAGTAAATTCGATCAATTCAATTAAATTAAAACTTCAATAGGTTTGAAATAAAAATGAAATTAGAATAGCTTATAAAGAGATGGTACAAACTGTCAAGATACGGGTAAAGATTTATATTGTACTATAAGAATGGAAGAGCTATGGAAGGGTAAGGCCCTCTTATAGAAAGTAGGGCATACTAATGGTGTATGCCTGAGGCATGAAGGCAATGTAGTTGGCGCCGTGACAATTCTCTTTTCCCTTTTTTCATCTTTTATTTCAATAAAGAATTCGTAATTCCCATATAATATAATTATAATACTATTTGTTAATACAAAAAAAAATTTTTTTTAATAGAGATCTAATTCTATTTGATATATTTATTTTGCTATATAATATTAACTTATATTTCTAAATCAATAAGATATTGGAATATTATTGACTTACTATTATTATTAAAAATCGTTATAATTATAAAAATTATCCGTTCTTTTTTATATAAACCTAATATCAATAGAATATTCATTATAATTATTAAATTAAAATATTTTCTATATAAATAATCTCAAATAGATTACTTTAATACTCAGATTTTTTATATCTTTCCTTACAACATTTATATATAACAATATTTCAATAATATATAATGAAATACTTCTTTTTTTGGTATTTATAATATATAATATTCCAATAATATTTTATATATAATATATTAATAGAATATCTTAATATTTTAAAAGGTTTCTCTCAAAAAAGTTGATTAGATTTTTAAATCTTTGATTTAATAATTAGAATTGAATTGTTTTCTAGATATAAATATTTAAGAATATTTCAATGTTGAAAGAATAATAATTAATATTTATAAAGTCAATATAAATTCTTTATATCTTTTTTTTAGAATAATTTTTTTATACTTTTTAATTTACAAGTTTGTTTTATAAGCTCACTATATAATTCAGATTATTATAGGGATTCCGATATTTTTCTAATTATACTAAATAATAGATTTACTAAAAATCTTTTAATCTAAATATTTTTTATCTTTTATTTAATATTCTCTTCAAAACCTTTTAAATAGATTATAAATACATTTACAATATCTCCTTTTCTTTGCTTCACATATACAAGCTTTTGGATTACTTATTACTATTTAATTCCTTTATTTATAATAATATTATATATATATTCCCTAAAGTTTTCTTAATTTATTTTTTTATAATTTAATTTGCTTATAAATTAATATTAAATTACTAAAAATTATTTTTTGAAATATTAAATGATATATTCTATTTTCTTTATATTAATAAGAAAATAATATTTATTATTATTTTGAAATATAATTTCTATTTGGAAAAAGAAATTCTTAGTTTTTTTAATAATCTTTCCTTTATATTATTTCAATTTTTATAATTTTAATAGTTTTTTTGAATTAAAATTAACATTCTAATAAATTACATTTAATACAACTATAGATTGATTATACTTGACTGAAATAGTTATATATAAAATATAGTTTATAGCTATTCTATAAGCTTTTCTTATAACTACTATTTCTTTTTTTATTTTTAAAATTATTAATTCAATAATATATTCTTATTATTATTAAAAAAATACAATTAAACCAAATAGATATTTTTACCAATACTCTATAAAAATTGATCAACAATTTTATTAAATTAATCTTAAATTATATTACAAATATCCTACTTTCTTCTAAAAATAAATATTCTTTTTATTAAAACTATAATAATATTAATATCTACTCAACTAAAAAATAATTAACAGATTATTCTATATATAAAATAAAAAGAATTATTAAAATAAATAATAACAATAAATCAATTAAATATAATATAATACAAAGATTTTTCATTAATTCCTTTAAATTATAAAAATTCTACAATTTATAATTATATATAGATTAATATTAACCCGAAATAGCCCCACAGGGACTACTCATATACCCTCACCAGCCCTTACACAGATTGACCGTAACAAAAGTTATTGATTTTATTGAAATTTTTTATAATTTTTTATAAAATGTTAATAATAAATAGATTTAATTTTGAATTGATTATATTTATTGATAGTAAAAGTATATATTTTATTAATAACAATTTTTTAATATAATATTTTATATTATATAAAGATTGTATAGAGATTTATATTGAATTTTTTTTATCTAGATATTAATTTTGCTATTATAGGGCTTCGTTAAAACAACTGGTACCGAGCTCGTTAAACTCGGCGCCAAAGTCGCAATTCGCGTATAAACAGTCCTTCAAAGAGCAGAAGACTACCTCGGTCCTGGATCCGAAGCATCTTCATTCAATCATCCCTACACGGTCGGCGACGACGATGAAGAAGAAAGGAAACAAATATCTCTCTACATCAATCAACCGAATGATGTTTTCCAGGGTTTGAAGGGCGGTTATGAAGGCCTTCAGCGTGATTTATTGTTATCAAGGGATGCGATTATTGCGGTCCCTGAGGAGGCAATGGAAGATGGGAGTGCGAAGGGAGTGTTAAGGGCGGTGGGAAGCCATGCACCGGTTGTGGTTTTGAGATCGGCGATTGGGGTTGCGAAGGGGGCGGGACAAATATTGATGAGGGCGACGAATTCGTTGGATAAGGGGAATTTGGGGAGGGTGGATGATGTGAGTTCCCCTTTCTTGGCAGCGGCTCATAACAGAAGTAATGAAGATTTGTTAATGATATGCAGAAATATAAGAAAAATTGATGAATGAGTAATTGAATGAAAGATTTTCAGATAATCAAAAATCACATCGGTTGATTGTTTCAGGATATTTGGAATAATCGACAGGTCAAATTTTGCGTTTGGTTTTTTTATTTTTCCCCTTCTCGTGAGTCCCCTCCCCCCGTGTCCCCTATCATGATACCCACTTAGCACGGGGCATGCGGGTTTAACCGAGAAAACTGAAGTTCAAGATGGGTTCTACTACGAGTTGAGGTCCGAGTCCCTTCCCGATAAGTTCGGTTATTTGTAGGTTATGGTGTCTGAAAAGGCCTGAGCAGACACGAGGCGAGAAACGAGAGGAGAAAGTAGATTAAATTCCCATCGAATAGTTACTAGTAATGAGTCTTATACCTTTGTACCTACACCTTTGTTTAACTGCCAATCTGCTTTACCTCCGCCTACAAGCTTTATGCTCCACCCCATTCTCCTTCCACTTCCCCCTTGACACCCTAGACCCTAACCTGCGGCCTCTCCCAAAACATCGCCACGAGCAAAACCTGTAACCCTGAAAACGCAGCCATAATCTGAATTTGTAATTGATATCCATCCGCAAACGCATGTAAGACCTTTAGCTGCACTTCTGGGGGAAATGTGGTTATAGATGATATGGAGTGGAAGATTTGCGTTATTTCTTCAGATGTCAGGGTATGCGTAAGGTGCGAGGAGAGGTAGTTATTCATCGTCGCACTCGTAATACCCAAACCAATCGCAGCCCCAAGCGCGCGGAATTGCAGTAACGCACCAGATGAGATCGCCAAATCCCGTTTCTCCACCACATGTGGCGGTACAACGATAATCATCGCAATCACGATACCAATTCCAAGGCCAGCAATGACTTCATATCCATAAATAGCATGGTCGATATGGGTGTCCTTGGAAACTGTGGATAGTAAAGCTACGCCAATGACTTGCAGACAGGAACCGATGAACATGAGATAGATGGGGGGAACGTGCAGTTTTAGAAAGACGTTGGCGATGACGCTGCCGAAGGCAATGAGAGCGGTGAAGGGAATTAGGCGCACGGAGGCCGCCACCGGGGACATCCCGTTTACGACTTGCAGGCGTTGGGGGAGGTTGATGGTTATGGCGTTCCAGGGGATGCCAGAGAGGAGGGAGAGTCTGTGGGATGAGATTTTTTTGGTCAGAGACAAATGTCTGTTAAGTGTACAGAATATGAATCTCATCTTGCATAGTTTGAGGAATCAAAAAGATAGTTTCACACTCACAACAAAGCCCCCATCCACTTCCTATTCAAGACAAACCTCCACGGAAAACCCGGCTCGGGAATCCTCTTATCATTTGTAACGAACCATTCATTCACCGCGAACGCAATCCACAAGAACCCAGAAATAATAAATAACACGATAGTAGTAGCAGAGTTCCATGCGAAGTCGTTTCCAGCGCTAAGAAGCACAGTTACGAGTAAGAATGAAGCACCGAGGAAGAGGAAAACTCCTAGGACGTCAATTTTTGCGAGAGAGGAACGGCTGAATTTTGTAGCGAGAGAGCGAGATCGCGGATTGGGGTTGTTTTGGTGGGGGAAGCCGTTGGGGACGAAGATTATTAGGAGGAAGATTGCTAATGCACCAACTGGTACACTTTCCTGATGTTAGTTCAGCTTTCTCACAAATCAAGGTGAGGAAAAACGCACTTAAACAAAAACGCCCATCTCCACGTCGAGTTCTGCGCAAACCCACCACCGATCAACGGACCAGTAATATAGCCCAGAGTAGTCACGACAGCGAATATAGCTGTGTAGGTTGGGAATTTGGCTTTGGGGATCATTTCGAAGGAGATGGCGAAGACGAGGGCGAGGTCGCCGGCTGCGCCGATGCCTTGGAATACGCGGCATACTATTCTGTATAGTTTTGTTATGACTTGTTCTAGAGCTTTCAAAATAAAGATGTAGAGATGTGAAGGGAAGGGAGTAGATAACTTACAGTTGGGTTATGGTTTGCGCGGCTCCGCATCCTCCGGAAAATATGACGAAGATGAAGACGGAAGTTATGATGCAGGATTTGCGGCCGAAGACGTCGCTGAGTTTGGACCAGATGATGAATGTACCTGTAGATTACTAGGTTATCACTTCAAGATCTTGGTTGAACTGAATCTATAGATAATGACTTACTGGAATAGGTGACTAGATATCCAGTGACAATCCAGCCGGTTTTGTTGAAACCATGGAGGTCGTTTGTGATTGAGGTTAGTGATGTGCTTATTACTGTGAGTTCGATAGTGCCAATGAGCATGCATAGTGAGAGGCTGAATTGAAATATGAATTGTTAGTCTTGTCTTCGCTGGTATATTAAAACTCATGAATCTTACCTTAAAGTTAGAAGGTATAATTTTGTTCCTTCAACATAGCCATTGATATCGTCGTCTGAGGCCTCCTCGGATGGCTGTTCAGAACTCGGTAATTCAGCATGTTCAACGATTTTCTCAGTAGATCTAGGCTCCACGGCCGTGGGTTCAGTCATTGTTTCTGTCATCTGTGATTTGGTTTGTGTTGTGTTGAAGTATGCGACAAGTTTGCACAAGAAATTTATACAAGAATTATTTCGGTTGTCGCACCGTAAACGGAACGGATAATTCCCGATGCACCAGCCCTACAAGATTTGATAACGCGGGTATATCAGGTCTAAAGCGCATCTAATCCAAGTTTTAGCTTGTCACAGCAGCTGTTGAGTATAATAATTCCCACTGAAATCCGTCTTTTTGATTTGAAGGTATGTAATAGCTATGTTCCCAACAAAATACCGCAATCACACCACCTCACCACTAAATGGAAGCCAAGCATACAACGTGCACAGCATACCTTAGTGGAGTTATGTGTAACCGGTATATGGTGTATACACCGTGTAGAGATCGTGTAAGCTAGCTTGCGCAATATAAACCTTCCCACCATCTGTATACTGTGTATAATCCCTATACGGTGTATACACGGTGTAAACTTTTTTACGCGAAAATAAAATATAGTATGGCGCAGGCTGGGAATAGCTTCCAAATCAAAAAATGAATCTTTGATATTAGCTCGATTAGTAATCAAGATAACATTGTTAGGGGGGTTTTTTTTATTCGAAGTCATATATATTATTATTATATTATAGGGAATATTAATTTGAATAAAATGACTTAGTAATTTAGTAAAATGTATTTGATATCAATCAAAAATTCGATTAAATAATAATATATTAGATATTGATTAGTAATTAATCTATATAAGGAGCGTATAGAAAAGCTTACACCGTATAGGCGAACTATTATATTCTTTTAGAAAATTCGAACGGGGCGAATAATTCAAGTTTATCGTAGGTTAGAATTATAATATCTATTGAAGTTATCTAATTCGTTTCCTTATTAGATTATTCATCAAATATCTTGAAACTCTATTCAATACTTCTATTCTGAGGTGTTTTACCTCATTTAAAAGAAAGCTAATTGGCTCTAAAATTAAGCATATTTATTCGCCCCGTTCGAATTTTTCAAAAGAATACGGTATATCGTATAGAGAATCCTACACTGTATATACAGTATATACTCGTTACGTATAACTCCACTAAGACATGCATGTCTTGCATGCATGCCAAGATTAGACTCCGGCTGCTGTTTAAAGCCTCAGGTCAAGTAATCTTTGCCGAGTGCGGGGTATAAATTCGCAATATTCACTGTTTGCTCCTTGTCTAACTAGGTATCACGAGCCGGGGGTTCAAGTGGCTTCGCTGCAGTGCAACATTAGAGCTCGGAGCTAGATTACACCGTGTCGCACACTTCGAGAGAGCATGCAAATAAGTTGGTTTGTTGGAACATGGACTGTTTGTCGTTTTGGTCTTGAATTATCTCTACAATCATCATCTTGGGAAAACTTTTCTTCGTCAATATGGCATCGGATCAAGAGAGTCCCGCAGCAAAGAAACTTATCGAATGGACGCAGAAATTCAGAAAAGAGAAGAATCATCTCTTTTACACCCCGCTATCCTTCCAACAAGCTGTTACCACGGCGGATCGGCCAGCAAAAGGCTCGGTTTGGGCTAGTAGAACCGTTCTCCCAGCTCCTGAGGATGACTCAACTATCACTGCTATTACTGATGCAATTTATGATCTTGACAATACCGGCAGTAGAGAATATTTCGAAACTACACTGGCTGATGTGAAAGTGCAATGGAGTGGTTTCCGATCTGGAGTCGGGGAGAAAGAAGATGAGCCAGATATTTCTGAGGAAGATAAGTACAAAGGTCTCATGAAGGATACCAAATCCAGGATAACTATTCTATATGCTCATGGTGGAATGAACTAGTAAGCTCACCCATTTGATCTGTTCTGTTACCACAGAAAATTTACTTCGGTACTAACTTATGACTATCCAGCTTCGGAGGAGCAGCTTCTACACGTCAAGTCACCTCAACTTTAGCAAGGCTTACCAAGGGACGCTGTCTTGTCATCGAGCAACGACTCGCTCCACAGCATCCTTTCCCTGCACCCTTGATCGATCTTTTAGTATCATATTTATCACTTCTCTATCCACCCAAGGATGCTTTTCATGAAGCAGTTCCATCTGAAGATATTGTGGTCGCTGGAGAAAGCACTGGAGGAAATCTCGTTATTGCTTTCCTTCTTCTACTTCAAAACTTTCGAGACAAGAAAACACGCATCAACTTCCACGGCAAATCTGTCGCAGTTCCATTTCCCGCGGGTTTTGCAACTTATGCACCACAAGGTGAAATTACAGAGTCTTTGTAGGTATTCTATTTCTTATTTCAACTTCGATTGTGGTTCGGGACATACTAATTCAGTTCTCTGAACAGCCCAGCACATCAAGGAAATCAAAAATACGATATTTTAAACGAGATTCACACAACACTTAGCGACGATCTGAAACCAGATGATATCTGGCCCAGCAAACCCCCAAGAGCAAACATTTACGCGCCCACAACGAATATGATAATCCACCCATTAATTAGTCCTGTTTCCGCTAGAACTTGGCCTTCTATCAACCCACCACCACTATTCTTGGCGTATGGTCAAGAAAAAATGCTCGAAGAGGGACAGTTCATGGCAAAGCAAGCTTTCAGGGCCGGTGCCACAGTTCATTTACATCAGTACAATGCACTCCCACATATCTTTGCCTCCTTTGCCAAAATACCCCAGACTGACCACCTTTTTGCCCAATGGGCCAAATTCATTCGGGCGTGCGTTGAAGACCGGCAAACGATAAGTAAGAGCCAGTACATCATTTATGAACCCATTGACGAGGCTCCAGGTTTCAAGCCTATTCCACAGGAAATCGGTGATGGCTCGGGATTATCTAAGTTTGAGTATAATGAGGTTGTGAAGAGGATGGAGGCAAAAAAAAACAAGATGAAGCCTTGGACCGGACCCAATGCAAAACCCTCTTTGTAATTATGGATGTCTTCATCAATACAAAACTTCTTGTCAAGGCGCAGTCATGACTTGTATAAAGACTTGGTTCTAAAATCACTAAGTAATCGCTTCAATTGAGCCGCTACAATCACAGGAGAGGGGATGATAAAGCTAGTTCTCCTAGATAGGTACATGGGTGATGCCATTTACATGAGTAGGCCGGCTTTACGCCGCAGATAAATCTTATCAATTTACGACCTCAATACTAAGTTCCTACTCTTCTCCCTCAAGCCATTAAAGTTTTCCAGGATAATAAAGATAGTATTTATTCTTTTATAGCTAATTAAATATCCTACTTTCTCTATCATAATAACTATAATAATATCATTCATATAGTCTTACATAGTATATATAATATTCTGATATATTAAAAGCTTATAATAAAATAATAATATTTATATAAATATATATATATATATATATATATATCTTTTTAATTCTAATGAACTAAGCACTGATATATTCTATATATATTAATATTTGAATAGTCTAAATCTTATATTATATTATATTTGATATTACTTATATAAGATGTTATTATTCGAAATCCTTATATATTAGGTCTTAAATACTACTATAATATTATTACTGGAAATATACTAAAATTAGCTTTTGAAAGAATAGAGAATATTTATTAAAGTAAGGGAATTCGTATTAATATTTTTGAGAGTATACTTTATCTTATAATATTTTATTTAATATAAATAATAAGAAGATTGTAATTTGTTTATACTATATTTATTAATGAAAGTAGTTAGTTTCTATAGTATTGAAGCTATAATCTAAATGATACTAGCGTTAATTTGTAAGGTGATTATATATTATAGAGGGTATAATTATATTCTAGCTCTCTTTAGTTAAATAATAATATGATATAATCTTACTATACTTATATTTTTATATAATTCATTTCTCATTATAATCTGTTTTAATATTTATTATTGAGACAAATAGAATATTATATTTATATTTATTAAAAATTAAAAAAAGATTAATTAATTAAATAGTTATATTAGAATAAATAATATAATTATATTAAAAAGTTTAATATAAATTAATTGAATTTGCTTTTTATTATTATATATTTGATAACCTCTAAAATTACTTTTTCTAGATATTTATCTATGATTTCATATAGCTTAAATAAACTATTAAATTATAACTCTAAATTGAAATCATTTAAATCTACTTTTTTGATATCTTTAGATAGAATATTTATATTTAATAAAACATTGTTTTCCTATTACGATTTTATAAATAAAGAAATTTGATATAATCTGATAAAGATAACATTTTTGATAAGCATCTAACTAAACATCTATTCAGAATACTCACTAATCAATAACAAATCAAGCTTTCAAATGTTGCGGGATTGTAATAACGGATCTTTTATACCGCAGCTAAATTTCAACAAATTTACGACCTCACCATCAATTTCCCACTCTCCCTCAAGCTCTCGGAGTTTTCCAGGATATGAAGCCCCGAATCCCCCTTGGACGAAGTAAGCGGAACGGAACAGTCCGCGAATGAGACTTAGTATCACACAGCATTGACCTAATTGGAAATTGGCAGCCAATAAATCTCAAATTTTGTTTTCGATGATACTAGACGATAATCACGGTTCGTGTTTACTTTACTTAGTCTTTGACAAGTTAATCAATGTGAGCAAAGGTAAAGTAATATCAAAGAGGCTAAAATATAGGTACTATTATCAGATGATATCTTGACCTATGAATTTTAAGGATACTAGCCGTGAGTAGTTGTACAGTCAGAGGATAATACGAGAACACTATAGCTCAACTCGATATTTCGGTAGTTATGAATACTAATCATTAGTTATTATTTAGGTATAATAGTAGATTCTTTTAAACAGCCTTTTAGTTTCTAGTCGGAGAAAGTGATTATCTTTGGAAAGTAGTTATTCTTAAAAAAATATATAAAACAAATTCAATATTATTAAATTATTATTTCTATTAAATTTAATAATATAATTTAATATATTTAATTTTAATTTTATTTATTATAATAGATATAATAAATAAATAATGAAAATCAATATCTTATTAATAATCTTATAATTTATAAAGTTTATAATTAATATAATTCAATTATTATAATATTTTTGAAGTTTTTTGAGAACAACCGCTTTCCGGGGACAATTGTTTTCCCCCACTTGGAAGAGCTGATTATTAGGTGCTACCGTATAGTCCTCTGTATTCCAAGGTTCTCATCACTATTGTGACACAATCAATCAATCAACACCAATCAGAACGCCGTTGAGGTACTCGGTGTACCAGATTCTGCGTAGAGCAATGGATCTGGGCGCAGTAGTGATCCTATGGCAGTCGCTTGTTGTGTGCCACGAAATAGTCATGCTTCATCTTCCCCTTCTTGCTTTCCCTTCATAATCTGTCCACCAGCTTCAAACATAACTCTGAAACCCACGTTACGACGAAGCTGAGCTGTCACGATGATAAAGTTACTTGATACCATCCATACGTTCGGCCGTGATTACCATCCACTCCTCTTTCTTTTCCTCGCCACTACTATATACGTATGTTGTACCGTACTCCTTGTGTATTATATGGAGGAGGTTGACTAAGCTCCATAGCTCCTCGGTGAAGCCATCTACAATGCCTACTTTCATCCTTTGGCCGATGTACCCGGCCCATTCTGGTGCAAAGTATCAAGCTGGCCATCATACTTACATGCAAGAACTGGCTCTCGTCACATTTGGATTTGGCAAAATCACCAGATTTATGGTAAGTCAACTTGAAAATGCTGCTTTTCATGTATTGACATGTACTTATTCCTACATTAGGTGATAGGTTTCGCTACAAACCCAATGGCGTTTTAATAGCCTCACCTAAAGGCTATCGCGATATCTACAATGCCAAAGCAAACGTTAAAAAAGCTAAATGGTACGCGGTATGGCAGAGACGTCATGATGAGCTCAGCGCCTTGAGTGCTATCGACCCTCACAAGCATATGTTACTGCGACGACCCTTGAATAACGCATTCTCCGAAAAGTCCTTGCGTTCGTCAGAGCCCTACATTATAAAGCATATTGACAAATGGATTGAGCTTTTACTAGATGGCGAAAAGACTAAGGGCATTGCTGAATGGGCAACACCGAAGAACTTGGGTGGAGAATGGGTTGACTACCTTGTATTTGATATCTTATGTGACTTGTGTTTTGGAAAATCCTTCGAGACTATAGAGCCAGAAAGCCCGGTTCGTCAGATACCGCACATTATTGGTGAATACCTACATCTTATGAACACGGTATGTAGAAAACATGTCATCCGCAAACACTGCGTCGCTAATATTCACTATTTTAAGATTGCACATGCACCTTTCAGAGACTGTTGGGTTTGGCTGAAACCCCGTGGTCTTGATAAGGCACTCTCCTTACTTAGTCCCAAAAATGTTGTCAGTTTCTACCAATTCCTCGGGAAGTGTGTCGCAGAGCGCGAGGAGCAAGAGAAAACTCTGGAAAAAGAGGATGTGCACGACGGGCGCAAAGACATCTTTCACTATCTCTATCAGGCCAAAAAGGCAGATAACGCACTCCCCTCCGACACCAAGGGACTCTTTGCATCAGCCAATCTTTTAGTCACAGCCGGGTCTGACACAACTGCCACCGCATTATGCAGTGCCCTTTTCTACCTCACAAGAAACGAGCATGTATATAACAAACTTGCAAAAGAGATACGCGATACGTTTTTTTCCGTCGAGGATATTCACGGTGGTCATACTCTATCCAACTGCCAGTATCTGCATGCTGTTTGCCTCGAAGCTATGCGAATGGCACCCAGTGCACCTTCAGAGCTTGCACGCCAAGTCCTTCCAGGCGGACACACAATCAACGAGCAATACTATACCGAAGGCACAGAAATCGGCGCGTCCAACTACTCCGCAAACTACCACGAAGACACTTACGGAGATCCATTTGTTTTTCGCCCAGAGCGTTGGATCTCAAATGAAGAGGCAGGAATCACAGTCGAACAAGTAGCTGTGCTCAAAGAAGCTTTCAGCCCCTTCTCTATCGGACCAAGCCAGTGCCCTGGGAAGAATTTAGCGTTGCTGGAGATGTATATAGTGCTAGGGAGAATGATCCATGCTTGTGATATTCGGAGATCGGTGGATGATGTAGGTGATCGGGGAGCAGGCAGTCCGGAATTGATTTGGGGTAGGAGGAATACACATCAGTATCAGGTTCGTGATGCGTTCTTGGGGTTGAGGAATGGGCCGGTGGTGCAACTTTGTCGGAGAGTGAAGGTGTGAGGAAGGCTAAAAAGTTTGCCGAATTGGGATGGATCTGATTAACCGAGAATTGTGTATTTAGGTTATCAGATGTATGATTTTCAGTCTTGATTATTTACATGGCAGTTTTGCTCTTTCTGATTAAACCGATGAGGTCTTGAAATCTCTTTTGAGCAGTATTAGCAGTAGATTTCGCATTTAATATCACCGAATTCGAGTCGATTTATTTTCGGCTGTAAGCGCCTCTGACCATGCAAACCCAGTATTTAAGAGTCTGATTCGTAAGAAAAAAATGCACAATGCACAGAAAATTTCATTCTGGACATCATGAAAAAATATATATTTCAAGAAATCTTGGTAGCACTATACAAACCCACAGAGCATCTCTAACTTTTAAATATAATATCCATACAGTAGCCTATCCAGCCACGACACATCTTTAGTTAGCATCCATAACCTGTAAGTCCAAATCATCAACTATGCTCCTCCATGCCCAACTGAATGCTGAACCTCCCACTCCCTCACAACCTCCACATGCTCCCCCCATTCCTCATCCATATCTGACCTACTCCCAACTGGATTCTCCGCCCCACGAGTCGTCAACTGCGTCTTATCTAAATTAGACATCGGATACAAATGATCATACAACTTCTTAAAGTTCTTCCTGTCCAATTGATCATCATTCGGGGTTGCTTTCGAGAATCTCGAATGCGTGCTCGTGCTCTGATCGGAAATGTTGTTTGAGGTCGCACCAGCGGTTTTTCGTGTGCCGCGTGTGAAGCTGAAGGATGTGAGATGTGTGCGCAGATTCATGAAGAAGGAGAGGAATTCACGGAGTTCGCGGTAGACGATGGGGACGCAGGCGATGCTTAATCCGAGAAGGAGTTCGAGTCCGGTTGTTAGGCCGAGATATTGGAGGTCCCAGGTTACGTCGCCAGAGGTGTAACTTGCGATGACTGCAATGCGCCAGATACTGACTCCGCAAATACTATCGTCGATTTATAGTTAGCTAATTGAGTTGCAGTAATCACTTTCAAGTGCCTGGGAATCACTAGATGGTGAGCGTTCTTACCCAAATCCAATACCAAAAATAAATACCATTCCAATCTTCCTCTTCCTCGGCATCTGTAGCTTATATAAATTGGGCATTGGTAGAGTGAGGATCAAAAGATCCACAATTGGATTCAAGATTCCGGTTATCAGAAAGTTGCGCTTGTAATCAACGCAACGATTGATGCTAAGCAGGGTTGCGTGAAGAGGTGAACATCTTTGCGCTATTAGTCCAGTGGCGATGGCGCCCACTGCGATTACTATGAATGCTGATATACCTGCCGCCCATGCAAATCGCCTATCTACTCCGAAGAGTTGGAGATAGAGATGAAGAATGGAGAGTTTGATAAAGACGGTGCCAAATACCCAGAAAAATTCGGCCGCGATAGTCAACTGGAATGGATGAAATTTTTGTATTAGTTCCATACCCCAGGTACCAAAATACATTCCAACTCTTTAAAAAATAATTAACAAACTTACCTGACCTGACGTGATCAATCTGTTTGGTGCAAGCTTCAGTACCTCAAGCAGGTGGTGTTCCGCCACTCCTTGAGTGAGGGCTAGTATTGCGCATATACAATACGCAGTCGTCGTAATAAACCCAAGGAGCAAGAAGTAGTCATTGAGAAAGAACCGATGACTTCGAAACAATCTAATATAAAACCGAATCGACACAAGAATCAAAGCAATTCCCAGAAAGATGCCAAGGACAACCGTGCTTCCAATAACTGACGATGATGCATGTCCTGTGATTGACAAGGTCGGAACGGGGTTTATGTGTGGAAGTGGACCACTTGAAGGTACTAGCGGTGAAGCGCCCGACATAGTTGAACTGAACTGACGTTCTTAGATTGTAGTGGTCCAGGGCTGTTCGTGAACTTGAAGAAGGAAAGCCAATGGCGATGTTTTAGTCAGATGCTCTTTAATGACAGCTTGATAAGTAAACGGATTTATATTATCGATGCCAAGCTATCAAAATGCATATCATATAGGGATGGAAAGCTAGATGCCGGTGAGGCATCTTTCTGTGTGAAGAAAATGACACAAATTCAATCGCTTAGAACAAACGAGCAGTCTATACTACAGAATCTCAATATAGTATTCTAGCAACTTTTAAGTTCTGTAGCAGAATACTATATAAACTCAACAAACTGATAATCTATTTAATCGCATTTAACCTAGTATATTATCAATCTTCTTGATTGAACTTATTAAAATCTGACTTTTTTCTACTTTTTTCTTATATTTTTTTAGTATTTATATAATAATTTATATATAACAAGTATGTAAATTAATTGATATTAATTTTTTAAAATTAGAAATTGGAATTCTTTTTGATATAGATTTATTTTTATTATAAAATTATATTATTAAAGATTTATCCTTATTAATAATCCTGCTATACGCGAGGACTAAGACTATATATATAAGAGAATCTTACTTAGTAAAGCTTAATTTAAGCAATCTTATTAATTATAATAATTTTATAGTTTTTCAAATATTATAGTTATAATATAAACCCCTAAACTTTCTTAATAAAATCATTTTAATTAAGCTATTTAAATTAATATAAATTAAATAAAAAAGAAAAAAAGTAATAATTATATATAAAAAGCTAAAGGTTTTCAAATAATATAATTTTTATAATGCTAGCTTTAAAATTACGGTTTTTCTAAAGGATTGAAGTTTATATAGAATAAATTTTAATAAAGCTTATATAATTAATTAAAAGAGATAATAGGGTTTATATTAGATATAATGAGTATATTATTAATAAAAAGTATTTTAATATTATAACTTTTATAGTTTAATAATATAATTGATCATCTAATATAAAAGTGACCCACTTAAATCTAAATAACTTAAACAAAGTAATTTTATAAGATAAATCAACTCTTGTCTATAAGCTTCTAATAAAATCTCTTCTTTGAAATTTTTATAATTATAAATATAATTATATTATACTTTCTTAAAAAGCAAGGGTTTGAAGGCTCGCAGGCCTCTAATAACTCTTAAATCTAGAGTAACATAATGATTCTTGATTTAATAATAATTTCTTAAAATTATTCGAAATTATTTTGTTTATTTTAGTTTATAGGGTGAGACTTTCAGATTATACTTAATATAATTCATTGGATTATCATTTTATCGAGTTTATATAGTAAGTTAGATACGATTAATCAATGAGACTCATAACTAAATCGAATATTCTACTTTCTAAACACTTCTATTTTGAGTTATTCTTTTATAAAGAAAATTACTTTTTTAGTTTATTAATATTCTTATTAATATTCTTTTTAATATTCTTTTTAATATTCTTATTAATATTCTTATTAATATATAATATAATTTGATTAAAAATTTATATATATATAATTTAAGTCATTTTGAGCTTATTATAAAAGTTTTAGATTTTGAGGATTCTTTTGTATTAAAATCTAAAATTTCAAAATATCGATTTTTTAATTTATATAGAAATCATATACAAATTTAAAACTTTTATAAAATCTTTAATAATCTTTTAATAATAATTTTTAAAAAGAAACTATAAATATTTTTGAAAATTTTAAACTTGAATCTTTATAAAAATTCACAAAAAATTCAAAAAATAAATAGATATAGAGATATAATATATAATAAATTTAAAGTAATATAAATAATCTCTATTATTTCAAGAATACCCTTTTAAATATGTTTTTATAAGAACTTTTCTTTTTTTTAATTCTTCAAAATAGATATATTATAAACTTATAATAACGTTTTAAAATTTATTTTTAGTAATTTTTATTAAAAAGTTATTAAAATTTTTATAAATACTCTAAGTTTGTATATGATTTCTATATAAATTAAAAAATCAATATTTTGAAATTTTAGATTTTAATATAAAAGATGTCAAGGTACGGGTAAAGACTTATATTGTATTATAAGGGTAGAAGAACTATAGAAAAGTAAAGCCCTATTTATAAAAAATAGAGCGTGCTAGTATATTGTGTCTAAAGCACAAAGGCAATTACAAATCATATAGTTGGTGCTGTGATAATACCTTCTATTCAAGGTAATCAATCTATGATTGCAATATCAATTAATCTTTTAGAAAACAAAATAATATTAAAATATTCTAATTTCTATTATTAAATTAAAATAAACTTTTTTGGGAATAGTAATTAATTACTAAAGCTTTTTAGGTTTGCCTCGGTCTCGATTTAAAAATATGTTTAGTATAAATATTAATAAAAAATTAGGAGTAATAGATTTTTTGAAATCTATCCAAATAAGTAATTCTGGTTTATTTAGATTTATTAAATAAAAAGTAATGATTGTATCTTCTTGATTACAAAAATCTTCAATAAATTATTAAGATACTGGGTAATATTTCTATTTAATTTAATAATGAAATCCATCCTTGTTATGGCAATTAAGTAATTTATCGAATTCCTACCACTCGATTTCCTTGTTCGTTTTGTTATCTTTTTTTAAAATATAATCTTAATTTTGACAGAATTCAGCTTCATTAATCATTTCTTGATTAGCTAATTTAAATGAATAGTAGAATAGTTAGAATAATAAATTGTAAAATACTAAAAAGATTTTAAAATTAATAAAAAGCTGGAGTAGATAGGTTTATTTATAAACTTTTAGAATCTTATAAAGGCTATTCCATTTATCATTATTTTTCTTTATCAAACGATTGGTTTTCATATTCTTAGTATTAACCTATACTTTATTACTTTCTTTATATAGAGGGGCGTTGGTGCAAGTTTTGTTAATGTAATTTTTATATCTCTAAATAAATTAAACAGCTAAAACTTTCAATTTTGTTAGAATGATATTAAATCGATTTATAATCTTATTAACCTTTAGAAACTCACATTTACATTAATATAATAGATTTGGGGGAACAAATAAAAAGAACTCAACACCAAAACATAAATAAAAATTATAATTAGCAAAAAATAAGAATACGCCGATAATCTCTAAAATGATATTATTAAACACAAACTCCACAAGTGAAAGCCAATCGTACCAATCATCTTAATAGAAGTTTATAAAAACCTAAAGATATTGTTTTACTATAACATTAATCCTTTCTGTTTGTCCATTAAACTCAGAATAAAACAAAAAGAATTATTTCAAAATAATTGATAAACGCTCGAATAAATATTTTCAAAATTCTAATATAAATTATAAATCTTTATCGAATACTATATTATCAGATACATTATATAAACAATAGACTTTTTCAATAAATCGATTGGTAAGCTCCTCTACAAATAATTCTATAACCAGAATAAAATAATACATTTTCGTTAGGCAACAAATAATTATAATAATATATTAATACTTTTTGTTATAATATTTATTAATTGATAGCAATATAATATAATCAATGGAGATATCGGACTAGGGGCAGAATGGTATTAGCAGAAATTCTAGGAATCTGGGTACGGCAAGACGGGAGGCTTTGATTCGAAAGCAGAGTTAACAGGCTTATATATAAATTTCAATTTCCCTCAACATATTGGATTACCAATATATACAGAAAACAAGATCAATAATTTTAATTCAATTAAGATATCCTGCCAAATCAATAAAATACATTCAATATATAATCTAGATATAAAACTTAGCAAAAAAGGGAATAAAAAAATGGTTGTAATAAAAAATTTTATTATTAATTAATCTACAATTTTAAAAAACAATTCAAAAATCTTTTCGAATCAATAGTGATTAATAACAAATAATTAGATTTTAAAATATTTTACACATAATAATAATCAATTCGAATAATTTATATACTTTATTAATAAAATCATTAATTGGCTTTTTAATATTGGGAATAATTATATTTATAAGTATTATAGTAAAATTGATATTATTATTTGTTTATTAAATAAAATTCTTGAATATAACAATATCAAATACTTTTTTTGGAAAAACTATTTATAAGTAATTCTTAATTCAATTATTATTAAAATCGGCATATATAAAACAATCTTTTGCTTTCCTATTTAATATATTAAAACAAACTACTTTAAAACCCAATTTATATATAATACAAAAGTTGAAATTAGTTAGAAATTCAGCCCATTTAGCTTATCTTTAATTTAACATCTTTATTGATATAAAATACTCTAGATTTTTATAATTAATAATAATTTTGAATAATTTTTGAATTCCATATAATTCGAATTTCTATTCTTCTAAAAACTTAATAATAGTTAGTAGTTTCTTATTATAAATCTCATAATTATATTCGGCAGTGCTGTATTTTGAAAAGAAGTATGTAATCGGGCGTAGTCGGCCCTTATCGTCATACTGAGAGAGTATTCTGCCTACAGTTTAATCGGAAGTATTTATTTCAACAACTATGCGACAATAATAATTAAATATTATAAAAACTAGAACAAAGGCAAAGGTATGTTTCAGATTTTCAAAGGTATTCTCTTAATCAATAATCCAATTCTATATATTCTCTTTTTTTAGTAGGCAATTTAAAAATTCTATAATTTTAGAAAAATTATAAATAAAATATTAATAAAAGTTAACAAACTCTAAAAAGCATTGAAGGTTTTTTAGCTTAATTAACAACTTTTATTCGAGGATAATCTTAACCTTATTTATTTATTTATTTATTTATTTATTTATTTTAATTTACATCCAGGGGGCAAGCTGCAGGGGCTCGCCACGACCTCCCAGGGGGTACTAGGGATGGACTATGCTGGCGGGGGTGCCGGCATAGCCACGCGTTCCGTTCTTCTACGGCTGTGATGCAGGCTGGGGGAGAAGCGGCCAGGAGCGCTGTGCGCGCTCCTGCCGCTTGTCTCCCGCTTGCAATGTCGGTGCTGTTCAACCCACTTCATGCTGGGTAGCTCAGGTTTGCGGCTGGCCAGAGGGCCCTATATTGTCAGTTTTTGTTTGGTGCAGTTTGTACGCGGCGGTGGAGGGGGGGAAAGCGGCTCCAGAGGGGGTGCAGCCCCGGTTGGCAATGTGAAAGTGGGAGATCAGAGGATCTCCGGAAAGGCTGAGCGTGGTTGCTCGAAGTGATTGGTGATCGCTAGGAAGATTGCGAAGTCTGTTGGGGTCTTCAGAAGAAGGGAGAGGTAGTCGATTGCATTCTTTGTATCTCGCGGGATTAAGCCGGGTTTGTTCGGCCAGTGGTCGAATTGGGTGCGAGAGTGTTGGCAGAGTATCAGGTGCTTAGGCTCTTTACTGTATCCGCAGAAGCATTCTGAGGTAGCGTTGTTGTGCTGAAAGCGTCGGTGGTAGAACGCAAAGTCCCCGTGTCCGGTTCTGAGCGCCACCAGTTGCTGAAGGATAGGGCGGGGGAGGGCAAGTTCCTCAGGTTCCTTGACTTGATAGCTGAGGTGCCAGCGACGGTATCGGCCAGCGAGGGTGACCTCATTTCGCTTCCACCATCTCTGTTCTGCCCCTCGTCTGAGGGTTCTGGCTGTTGAGCTTATCCCACTGATAGTGGGGAGCGATGAGTTGTCGTTTTCGATGCGACCGCTGCGAGCGCCCAGATCGGCGAGCCGATCGGCCTTCTCGTTTCCAAGGATTCCAGTATGTCCAGGCGACCATCGGATCGCCACTTGCCTGTTCCTCATAATCTCATGACAGCGCAGAAACGCCCATTGGGATGAGTCGGAGGCGTTGCCCCTGATACACCAGATGACTGAGGTGCTAATCTTAACCTTATCGAAGTTCATCTTAATATTATTAGGAGTAATAATCAAATTAAAATACTTTATTTTTCTTATTTCGAACTTACATTTATTAATATCAATTTATAATCCAGTATTAATAAGTCTCTGCACGATTTTGCAAACTTGCTTTTAATAATTTATAATATTCTTAGAGTAGATTAAGATATTGTTTAGGTATACTGTACAATTCTTATTCAAAAGATCAAAAAAAATATAATTGATATAGTTCTGAAATGAGGTAAAAGCATTATAAAAGCCGAAAGATATTATCAAAGATTCAAATAAATCGAAATGAATTATAAAAGCAATTTTTTATTTATAATTTTTTATAATCTGTAATTTATTGAATACAATAATGATATCCAATTTGATATAAACTTTAGTATAATATAAGGTATCAAAGATTTTTTTGATTAGTAATAGTAAATAACAATTCTTAATAGTAATATTGTTTAGTTTACAATAATTCTGGTAAATTCGAATACCTTTTCCGGACTTTGCAGTTAGGAGGAATGGGGTGGTTGATTGGGAGCGGGATTTGTAGATAAATCCTTTATTTAGGTTATTATTAAACTATTTATAAACAATTTAAAGCTCGGCTAAGGATATTAAACGACTTTTATTGTATGGAAACTTTTTGCCTAGTATGATCTCAATCTTGTAATTCTAAGAGTGTTGTGGTAGAAGTTTGTTGGCAAAGGAGGGTAAAAACCTAGTGAACAGATCGCAAAGCCAGGGTAGTAGTTTGCTTTAAATCTCTATTGTAGATGGTATAGGTTGGTTAATCTTTTTTATAAACTTTTTGATATTGTTTTTTATGATATTGTGATGTAGTTGAATAGGATTGTTTATTATTATATAATATAATTTGTAAATTTTATTTAATTTATTTTAAATTATTTTTGTGATATAAACTTCCTAATCTTTATAGAATTGAATAAAACTATTAGTTGTGAGGAATTTTATATTATTTATTTTTTATTGGATATTTTGTAAGGCATCAATTGATTTTTTAGAAGGCTTTTGTAGTGATAGGGGGTTTAATGGGGGTAAAATGTTTTGGTTTTGTAATAATCTTTTATATATTCTAAAGCTTGTGATAATCCGCACTGAGGTTAATTTCAAAATCAGCTGGTTTAATATTATCTTAATACAAGTCTTTGTTTTTCTATTAATTCGATAAGTGTAGTGATGGTTTGAATTGGGTAGTATTGGATTAGTAGAATTTATGTTGTAAAGGTTTTTATTAATATTCTTCTTTATAATTGAAATCAAAGGATCATATTCCAAAAATATCGATTAGTTTTGGGGTAAGAAAAAGGGAGTTTGGAGATTTTTGTTGATAATTTTTTCAATAAAGGCATGATATGGGATTGAGGTAGATTTTTTTGAAATAGATTTCAAAATAGACTTTCTAACGGGTATACATAGTATTAGATTAAGCACTATGTTTACTAGGATTAGCATATTGTTACAATCAGAAATAATAATTATAGTAGAGTTAACTGGGTAGTAATATCTAAAGTAATATATGAACATGAACTTAAGAGTTATTATTACCCAATTAATAATAGGGTTATAACATTGAAGCTATAAAAGATTAAGGATTATAGAGTTTATATTAAAAAGATTGGTAATATAGAATAAACCAATTTCTTTATAATTATTAATTTATAGATCTAATAGTGTATATTAAGATAAGATATTAGAAATCCTTCTATCTACAAATAACAGGTTGTAGGTAATAGGGAGGGGATGTGTAAAGATATTAAATTTAGATATAAAGATTCTATTTATAAATTTATATTCTACGGTTTTATTATTTATTAAGTTAATAAATAGAATAATTATGTTAAATATAAAAAAAATTTCTATTAAGATTTTAAGAGATTTATTATTTATTATTTTAAGATATAAAAAATCTTTAGATATAATCAATCTCTTAATCTATAAAAACAAACTTTTTATAATAAATCTTAATTTGCAATTATAAATTGAGGTTAGTCTTTTAATATGCTTGATTAGGGAATTGAATTTCCACTATTATCTGAATATACAGAATTTTTAACAAATCTACTTAGATTTTTACTACTAATGAAAATTGGAAAGACATATCAAAATAATGCTATGATAATTGGAAAACAATTAATAGATAGAAATGTATTCTAATAAATAGAGCTATAAGCATTATAATAGAGTTTGGGATTATAATAGTAATTGGTAATAGGAAAACAATGAATATTTGGAGTATATTGGTTTATAATAGGAAAACAATTGGAGTATTATATAATTCTTAAATTAATATTATATTTTGCATTATTATATTACTTTTTTTTATAATTGAATTTAATATAATTAAACTTTTTGTAATAAAAATAAAAACTAAAATCTAAATATTGTTTTTTATTATAATATAATAAGAATTATTGGTTTTAACGAGTAGTATCCAGTTATATAGAATCTTTAAAAGAATTAGATATAGGTATTATAACAGCAATAATAGGTTTCTTTTTATTAGGTTTTTTCTAATCGTTGAAATTGATATCTTAATTCTTATATTAATTATTAAAATAAATCTTTTTCTTTAAATTATTATAAATACTTTATTATTAAATTATTTATATATCGATATTGGCAGTAAAAGGTTTATTGGAGTGATTAATTGAAGTATTGATTAATTTTTATAAGATTTTGAATTTAAAATTAGCAATTTATTATTTAATAATCTTTTTATATTTAATAACGAGTTGCTTGAATTTGATAATAAAGTTATTAAATAGGGTTTTTTTCATTTTATATTTATTATAATCTATAAAAGTTTTGTGTGAAAAATCTAAAGTTTAATATTATTTGTTTAATTTATACTAAATATTTATTATAGTGTACTATCTAGAGGGCCAAAAATCGAAATTATGTGTATTGTTTGTAATTGTATCAAAATGTATCTGATTGTTTGTATAAACAGGGTCAGAAAGTAAGTTAATAAGAAATATGATTTTTTGAAATTCTGATTCATTTTTATAATCCGTAGTCAAGCAGTGATTGATTGTATTACGAAAAGTTGTGTACTAATCTTAATGCTTTGCGATATCTTACTCATCATTATTGAACTTTTTAGGGATAATAAGATATTTGTGATAAAATGAAGTTTACGAATTATTGTAAATAGCAATCTTCAATATTTCAATTATATCTTTCAATTCAATAATTTCTAATTAAGTATTGATAGCTTGGGTTTGAGTAGTGGCAATTTGGGTTTGTAATAAGCCTGTAATTGATTTGATTGATTCAAATATAATTTGAGTGATAGCGAAGTGTGTAGTGTTTGAATCATTGAATAGATCTGTAAAGGAAGAAATATCGGTTTTAGCAAAGTTAAGAATGTAATTCAAGAAAAGGAATTGTGAAGGTAAACTAGATATAAACATTTCTGATGTAAATATTTATTCACCCATCTTTAATACTTTTTGAGGCTTAAAATATCAGTAGCAAAGTGTATAATAAATCAACAATAAATATGATCGATATGATCGGGATAAAACATTAATAGAGCTTTGGAAATAAAATAAGAAATAAAACTGTAATAGCTTATTTAAAAATGGTATAAACTGTCAAGATACAGGTAAAGACTTATATTGTACCATAAAAGTAGAAGAGCTATAAAAGAGTGAAGTTTTACTTATAGGAAGTAAAGCGTGCTAGTATACTATGCCTAAGGCACGAAGGCAACTACAGATCATATAGTTGGCGCCGTGACAAAAGAATTCTTAAAATCTAAATTTTTTATAATAAACTTAAAATGATTTAAATCATTAATATATATATAAATTTTTGATAAATTCTATTAATAAATAAGAGAATTAAAAATTCAATTTTTAATATAAAAAGTAATCGAAAAGTAGCCCAAAACAGAAGTAGCCAGCAAGTAGGATACTCGACTTAAGTCAACAAAAAAAATCGAAAATCGGAAAATCAAAAATCGAATTTCTAATTTCTGATTTTTGATTTCTGATTACAATTTTTAAATTTCAAATCTTAAAAAGAAATAGAAAATTATTAAAAAGAAAGTTTTGATTCTCTAATATCAATTAATGAAATTAAAAATATTTGAAAAATAATAAATGGAAATTTAAATTCTTTTTTTTTTGGAAAAAGAAAAGTTGAAAATTGAAGATTAAATAGAAAACAAAGAATAATTAAATATTTAGAAATAAAATAATCGAATTTAGAATTCAAAATCAAATTTCTTTCTTAATATTATCAAAATCAAAATTTAAAGTGGTTTTTTGTTTAAATAAGCTTTTTCTAATTTTAGTTTATAAAATCAGAAAGAAAAATTAATCTCAATAATATTTTTTAAAATTTAAAAATATTAATTCATGATAATAAAAGATAGAAAATAGAAATATTTTGAGAAAATTAGAAAAATATATAATAATTTTTTTTTAAATAATAGAATAGAAAGATTATAATAAAAATAAAATATGTTTTCAATTTTCATTTATTGATATTTGATATTTGCTTTTTCGAGTTTTCAATTATCGATTTTTGATTTTTTTCGTTTACTTGGCCATTGGCCTCATTGACCAACTGTACCAGGCGAAGCATCTTGTATATAGTTTCTAATTTTCTTCCAGCTGATAAGCACCGCTATAAGATATAAATTCCAAATGTGGACGAAGCTGTTAGTTTTCTTACTCTTCAATACTACCTAGTTAATATACAGCACGTTCAAAATACTTAAATATTAATGATTGCTAATGCATCTTGCGTGTTGGGCAGGGTTATAAAACTACTCGTTATAGAATGAATCTTAGGAGGAACGTTTTACGAAACGTTTGACAACTTTGGTTCAGGCGTTGTAGGATCTTTATTGTCCAACCACCCAGCATACAAGGATTTCGAATAACAATATCTTTATACGAGCAGCACCGAGTATAATATGACGTGAGATTCCGGCTATTCAAGTGATGATGTGCATACAGCATATTAGTACATCCACAGCAATAATACTCCGTACATTAGTATCCAAGAGCCATTATACAAGGATTTTGAACAACAATATCTTTATACAAGCATTACCGAGTACAATATGACGTGAGATTCCGGTTATTCAAGCGATGATGTGCATACAGTATATCACCCTTCAGTTTGTTAGAGCTAAAAAGGTACATGAATGTCTGTATCAATGTCACTACCTTATTGCAAGCTTACAGTATGTGGGAACATTGTATATATACTATGTAAGACTACATGGGTTGTGTCGCCATAGCCGTTGTGATAGAAAAAGTGAGATGTATGATTAGCTATGAAAGAATAAATGCCACGATAATGTAACATTAGATGACACTGTCGTTTGCGCTTGACACTTGGCATATCTTCGCTCTTTTGATCCAGTGGAGGATTCATATTGGCATCAGTTGATATATCTGAAAGCTCAGCTGATATTCTCGGCATTGTAGATGGCGCGTAGCTAATCGGCCAAATAATGATATGGGATGAACAGACATGAAGAGGATTTGCAAGTAAGCACAAACCTTTTTACGGAGTATATGCGACCGCACCGTGAAGCATGCATGTATCGTAAGGCTGCACTCTTGCCTAATAAGGATTTAAGTAAGGAGCTGGACCCTTGAAAACTGTAGCTATTCTGTATTCTGCTAATTGAAAACGCGTAGTATCATGACATTGGTTGACATCAGTCTGCCGGTTGGTATGGGTGCGTGCCCCGCCGCAAGGGTGCATAAGAATCGTGTGAGGTTGATGGGTAAGCAGGCTTCCACAGTAACTTTTGCCGAGTCCCTTGTACATCCGGGACAATCATACCCACTCCCACAACCCCTGTCTCTTCCGAAATGTACGCTGTATGCAACCAATACCCCGTTATCAGCACGCAGTCGGCATCACTCAAATGTTGGAATCGTTTATCACAACGGATACGAGCAAATATCTATTGTAGGCACTGCATCTTGTGTTTGAAAGGGAAAGGATGAACCTACTGGTACGTGGCAAGCGGGTTGATATTTTTAGCAACAATTTCAGAAGTATTTGTGGTAAGGTGGGAAGATTACGGATAATGCTGAGCAGACTTTGAACTCCAACAAATTCAGAAAGCTTGCAGATAGTGATATCCCAAGGAATTCAATTTCAAGAGTGTTCTATCTAACTGGCCGCTAGTACGCCTACTTCCGTAAGCGAAACTGTAAGTAAGGTCCATTATGACAACACGTAATATGATCCTTGAGTTGAAACTCCTTGACACGATTGAGCCCATCTTCCAACCCCTCAATACCTCCACCAATCATACCCAATTCTCCGTCAGCAGGCTTAAACTCCAGCGACCACAGTGTTCTTGCTATAACATCACTAACCTCTGTATACGCCATCGTTCGGCCCGCACACGCTCTTGAGCCAACCGAGAAAGG
The DNA here is from genome assembly GCA_014898485.2 of Botrytis squamosa. NCBI lineage: Eukaryota > Fungi > Ascomycota > Leotiomycetes > Helotiales > Sclerotiniaceae > Botrytis > Botrytis squamosa. The sequence continues at coordinate 951,838 of RCTC02000004.1, forward strand.
ACTAAACGCCGCGCGAGCCTTCTCAATTGCTTCCTTGCTGTTACCTGGTGACTCGAGCCAGCGTTCTGGCTTGAATATGTAAGAATCCAGGAAAACATCTTCGTTGTGATGAAACGCGTAGGGAGAAACTCCAAGTTCAACGCCTTGAGGAATATGCTCGCCATCAATCCAGACGCCTTCAGGTCCAGTGACCTCACGCCACAGTGTGCTACTAATAGGCGGAGACATTCTCATAGATTCATCAATACATGCTCTTAGATAATGGCACTGTGCGAGTTGTGGGCCGGTTTGAATCTCTGAGATCGAGGTGAAGTTTCTTTGGATCTCAGCTTGTAACTTTTCATAGCAAGCTTTGTTTCTGGAGAGATAGAAAAATACCGCTGTCAAAGCTGTTGATGATGTATCTGCGCCTATTTTCCATAAGTATATGATCATGATTCTCCAGGGAGATAGCACATGATAAAACTAACCTGCTATGAGGAGAAATCTACTTTCAGCCCATAACTCACTCTCAGAAAACCCCTTTCCCGTGTTCGGGTCTTTGGCATCAATAGCAAAAGCGAACAGATCATTATGGGAAGACTTCTCTTCAGCTAATCTGGTCTGTACCAGACTAGCCATGAGCTTCAAGTACTTTTCACGCATCAGAGCCGTCCGACGTGCAAAAATAGTCTCAAGCTTTAGCTTTCTCAGAGATGGGTACTGAACGTACACCCCCGCCTTTTTACCAGTTGCCTCGACTGCCTCGATAAGGAAGTGATTTCTTGAGCTCTTTTGAAGTTCGAAAGATTGCCCGAAGCCAAACTCACCCATAACATCATATCCAAAGTACCTACAGCGCTCGGTCATGTTGACGGGAGTTGACCAGCCCTCGTCATCAGGACCAGCTGCCGAGTCTTTGAGATTTTGCACAAATATGTCAATATGATTCAAGATAGTCGGTTCAAATGAACGTACGGTAGAGTCAGCAAATCCTTGACTGAGAACCTTTCGTTTGAACTTGTGGAGGTCCTTATCAATTGCAGTGAAAACGTTGTAGGCTCCTGGTGCAGGGAGCATAGTCTCGTAGCCAAATGACTTGTGGACATTTTTGGAAAAATACAAATCTAGCACATGATTAGCCAGATATCCTGCGATTGAGAAAAATACAGTGCAAGGTACCTTGCAGCCCATCCAGACTATTCACAATAAGTTTGTTAGGACCTTGTCTCAAAAATGTTCCTATACACTATTAGTACAGGAACAAGTCTTGACTAAGAGAACAACCAATACCATATCGTCTATGTCCCTTCTCTGACTCAATGTGTAGTTGGCCTCGAGCATTGTAATAAGCTCCATAAAAATCAGAGACTTTGGCCAAAAGGGGGCCCGGATACCTGGCCAGTGGATGAAAGAATAGTCTGTAAGTCCAAACAACAAGATTCTAGTCTCAAGTCAGTACGTTGGCATTATGTTCTCGGTGGGTAATATTTTCTTACTCTCAAGATGACAAACCCCAGAAGGACATAGAAAGCTTTCCATCCAAAGTCAGATATCTGCTGGATATCACCGCTGCGAAACTCAGTCAGTTTAAACCTTGACAAAGCCATGGTTTTTCGAGAGTCTGTTGCAAACTTGAGCACAAATGATGAAAAGTGACTTCAAGTGAAAGGAAATTTGTTCTTCTCCGTGAAATAATGATAACAAGTCCCAGTAGCACAGTCACTGGCACAGTTAGTTTCTAAATCGAGCCATGACCATTTTTGGCGTAAAAGTACTATCGTATATGACCGAGTAGTTCCCAAACCATCCATGTATCCTCAACCTGAATGTGAAAAACCTGCATGCATAATTTCGCCTATTCAAGAACCCCATGAAACCAATGCCAGATATTACATTCAAGGTAGCACAATCTGAATTTCATTCCTCACCTCGCAACTTTCATTGAACCATGCAATCAACCATGCCATTGCAATCCAAAATATCCTTCCTGCATTCCTTCCCTTCTGCTATTGTCAATGCAAGACCGCCCCGTTTACCCCACAAATTACCAGTAAGACCGGAGGAAAATTTTCAGCTCCAGTCAGCCCGATGTCGTATCCCGTGGGACCGTTCGCACAGTGCGTAACGTCGAGGAAGTCTTTCAAACATCCCAGCGTCACAGTGAGAGTACGATACGGAGTGAGTTGCGCAATTTGTATGGATGTGATACGCTCCACCCGTTGCTACCTGGTATTTTTGGGCTCTAGATTCAAACTGTTGTGAGCGCTTGCTCGGTCGAAAGTGTGGGAGGGGAAGTCTTGAGGTGGTAGCTTGAACTGGTGCTGATATTCGATATTCCTCCTAGAGAAAGTGCTGCATAATTACAGTCATCCTAGGCTGACATATGCAAGCAAGATTGTGGCGCTGCATACTAGTATTAACAGCCAAGATGGCAGCGTGACAGCTTGACAGCTCGACTGAGCTGTCATAAGCTTATCATGCATCCTCATGAAGCATTTTGGCATGCAATATCAAGCTAAGCTTGAAGATAAGAGAAAAGGGTACATGTTGACATCGCTCTTATCTTGAAGTGTCCAGAGTACAAAATTCAGGGTCTTGAAGTCTTGTTCGACATTATTTTAATCATCACGTTCTTCTCGTACCATCTTCTGAAGTGAAGTCTTCTGATCTTCTCAAGCAAGTTCAAATTCACCATGACGCTCGATTTCACCAGTCACCCGACGGAGCTCGTCAAAGGGGGGGTATACTTGACCTTCTCACGTTTCTGTGGAAAATAGTTGCTGACTACCATAACAGGAACTTCCAACCAATGCCAAAGTAACCATCAAAGACTTACGTGTTGCAATTCCCGACTACTGCTTCCAACCATCCTACCGTCTCTCATTCTGGTACCTTTTCAGAGACTTAGTCGTTGCTACATCGACGGCAGCAATAGCATACTTCTACATACCTCTGGTAGAGACTCCACTCCTTCGCTATGCTGCTTGGTCTATCTATGGTGCTATCCAAGGTCTAACATTCACTGGTCTTTGGGTAAGCACAACATGAACTTCAAGTTCAGAAGTCACCAAATGCATGTATCACTCCGCTAAACCCTCCATTACCCAGGTTCTCGGCCACGAATGCGGGCACTCTGCCTTCTCCCCCTCCAACGCTCTCAACGACACTCTTGGCTGGCTGCTCCACTCTTTTCTCCTAACCCCCTACTTCTCCTGGCAATCCTCCCACCGTCGGCACCACATCTATGCCAACCACCTCGTCAAAGACCACAACTATGTTCCTCTTCCAAAATACAAGTATGCTGCCGCATTGAGCGTCAATATCGACCGGTTAGAAGAAATGAGCGAGGATTCTCCCATCTACACTTTGTTGCGAATTTTTACGCAGCAGTTGTTTGGATTCCCGTGGTATTTGATGGCGAATATTACGGCTTCTCAGGGGGCGTTGAATGGGAATCAGTCGGGTGTGCCGTTTGGGAATAGCCATTTCTCCCCTTTTTCCAGCCTCTTCCGCCCCGAAGAAGCTCATCTGATTCTGCTTTCTGATATTGGGATCGGGCTCGTGCTATATGGACTCTGGCACGCGAGCCAAATTCTCGATAATTCTATGATCGCATTACTTTATTTCCAGCCCTATTTCTGGGTCAATCATTGGATTGTGGCTATTACGTATCTGCACCATACACACCCGGATATGCCAAAATACGAGCCTGAAGCTTGGACTTTCCTGAAAGGTGCATTGGCGACTGTGGATCGAGATTTAGGGTGGGCAGGGAAGCATATGTTGCATAATATTGCGGAATTTCATGTTATTCACCATTTATTTTCGTAAGTCCAATCACCATTCCCCATTCCCCCTTTTCCCTCTACTATCTCTCTACCAATGCGAATCCAACCACCGTAAGTAACATAGAACTAACATCCCACCCTCACTCCTAGCCGAATCCCACAATACCACGCCGAAGAAGCCACCAAAGCCATCATGCCCCTCCTAGGCGCCTCCTACCACGCAGACAAAAAACGCAATTTCTGGAAATGCATGTGGGAAGCATTTACGAAATGCCAATACGTGGTTCCTGATGATGAGGGAAGAAAACAGGAGGAGAGGACTATGATTTATAAGGGTGGTCCGTCTCCTGCCCCGGAGTTTTGGATGAGTCAGAAGGGTTGGAGTAAGCAGTAGAATGACCTGATGGAATGACGCATGTTCACTGTCGGAATAGAGGCTCGAAAACATGAGGCTGATATTTGTTTCACATGGGTAGAATACGAAGCCATAGCGTCAGGCCACTGGTTATGGCATGGATTTCGGTATTCCCACCTATATATTTGCTTTTGTTGACGGATTCTATTAGCTGGCTATAATCCTTATTTAGAAAAGTGAGAATCAAGAATCCAGTTGTAATTTCCTTGTTGTTTTATTGTTTGTTTTATTGTTAGTTATTTTTTAGAAAACCACGTTTTCCCAACATTCACAGTCATTGTCAAACCAACTGAGAGAACATCGATAGACATGTCAAGAGAAGTACTAGAGAGGACTTAGATGTTAGAACATTGTCAGGATTATCAAGAATCTCTTCTTTCAAGGCGAGGGTAGTATACACTTAGTGACTAAGAGGGAAACAGTGAAGTCAGCAAGGTATTCAATTAAGGCTTTTTGAGGATGTTATCCTAATCAATGGAGACGGTTTTTCCAAAATTGAGATTTCGAATATATGCAGTTGAAACATGCACCAAATCATTTTTTCCTTGTGATACGGCACACTCATGTGTATAACTAGTTTCCAAAACTCATTTTTTTTTAAAGTTTTAGTATTTTCTGATTCAAACGAGAATCTAAACTATAAATTAATTAAATTATTATTTATAATTTCATTATTATTATTCTTATTAAATCGATTCTTTATATTAAATAATAATAGAGATTAAAAGAACAAAATATAATATCGAAAAGAAGAATCCGCTTATTTCTTTTCTCAAAAAGCATATTAATACTTACAAAAAGATTCAAACAAAATAGTAAATAATATTATTAAAACTTAAAATTATCAAAAAACTATATTTAAAAATAAAAATTTATTATTACTTTTTTTTTCTCTTTTTATTCTATAATATCTATAGATTTTATTAACTTTATTATAAATATATTATATTATATCCCTTAATACTGGCCTATTTTATTATCTAAATCATTCAATTTTTTTCAATTAAATCCTTTTAATGATTTAAATATTAGATTTATATTTAATCGATATATTAATAATAAACTTTGAAATTGTATAGATCAAATAATTAATATCAATAATATTAAATAGTTAGATTATAATAATCTTAAATATGATTTATAAAAAGAAAGAAATAAACAAATTAATTCTAGGAATATATTCAAAAAGAATAAATTTTATTTAATAAAATAGATTGTATATGTAGGTTTAGTAATTAATCGATTATATTTTATTATTAAATTTTAATAATAATGAAAAGCAGTATTATATAATCTATATTTAAGAGAATATAATTGTAAAAAGTATTTTAATAATATGAAAATTAATATTTACTTTATTTATTTTAAAAAACAAAAAATAACTTTTTTTTCTATATTAAAGGATAGCTAATCTTTTTTTTTAAAAAAAAAAAAAGATTCGATGAATAAAACTTACAAGCTTTAAATTAGATGAGGATAAAAATAAAAATAAGGAAAAGGAAAATAAGGAGGAAGGGGTAGATAACAATATAAATGAAATAAGAAGTAGATATAATATTATTATCAAAAAAGTATTAAAGAAAATAAATAATAAATAAAAAAGTAATTCAAAAGTAAAGTAATTATATCAATAAATTGTTATATAATAGTATTATTTAAAGTGTAGATATTCTAATTATAGATATAGTATTAGTCAACTGCTATCAGCCGAAATTCAATTTCACATCAAAAATCGACATTTTGCTATATTTTTAAAACTAAAAATCTCTATAATCTATAAATCGAATTATTTGTCACGGGGCAGGCAGGCGGGATTAGGAATCTATATTCGATAGTGCTAGGAACAATAGGTACAAAGTATAAACTAAGATGTAGCTTAAAGAGCTATGATATAGAATCTTCTAATATAAAAATATACAAAGTTTTTATTTATAAATTAGTTTAATAGGATTTAGCTTATTATTTATTGGTTATGTGTATTCATATTGTAATATTATCTTTTTTTTTTAGGTTGAGCTTTGATGAGGTAGCAAGTTATAGTTTACAGTTTTATAGGTAGACGGTTTAATTCAGCAGGTTTAGGTTTATCGGGGTATTTATAGTAAAAGTTGTAGATCAGTTTCTATATACCTTTCAAGTAGCTAGCGGATTCCTTGGTTGGTTTATTGTAGTCGACCCAGTGGACGGTATACTTCAAATGAGGTTTTTTACAATCTTTTCTTTTCTAACAGAAATTTAGAATTTTAGCGGTTTCGAAATGCTTTAAGCTATTGATTTTTATAGGGGGTGGTAATAGGTTATATTATTTAGGAATAAAATCATTATGTGTAGGGTATAATAAATTGATATAAAAAATAAAATAAATTTTTATAAAGGTAGACAGTTTTAGTTTATAGGTATAGGGACTTATTGGGTTCAAAATCTTGAATAGTTTAAGATTTTTTTAATCGAATTTCTTTTATGGGTATAGGGTTTTAATGTTTCTAGTGTTTAGTTAGATTAGGTTATTGGGAATGTATTGGTGGGTAGGGGAATAATAGAAATCAATATTTTTTGAATATTGGGTTTGGTTGGTGATCAATTTTGTTTTTAAATATAAGAAAATTATTTCTATTTTAAAAACAAATTCCTTAGTATTTTTTATAATAAGGTGGTTGCTTTTGGATGGGGATAGTTTAAAGTTTAGGTAGAAATAAAATCTATAATTGAAGAAGAATAGAGTTATTTGGATACTTTCAGATTAAATATTATTAATAAAGAATTTGGTAAGTAGAAACTATTTTGTTTAGTCATTTTGTAGGTAAGTTATATATAATTTGAGATATTATTTTAGTATTGTATTGATTTTTTTGATTTATCTATTAATTTTAGAATAATAAATAATAAAAAGTTTAATAAATATTTTTAAGTATTTGTAAATATATTTCTAGAATTCGGATACAAATTGAATTTTATAATTAGAAATAATTATCAAAAGCAAGTTATAAAGCTTTTAGATATTCTTTTAGAATAGATAAATAATTTTTTTAGAATTATAGATATTATAATAGGGCAGGAAATATTTTATCTTGATTAAATAATTAACTATTATTATAATAGTATCGAAATTAGTACTTTCAGATAGGTGTATAATAAAATCTATCAAAATATTTTATCAGACTCTTTACGGGATTGGGAGCGGACGGAGAACTTTTTTCTAACCTCTATGATTTGGAGCAACACAATAGTAACTATAATAATTACGGACTTATTACATAATATAATCATAATAGCCAAACTAATAATAATCTTGGGATAATAGTTCGAAGATTCGAATATAATACAGATAACCAATAGCAGAGGACTTGTAATACAAACAAAGCAAATAAACTTTCAGGGAATTGTAATCGGAAACATATAGTTTCCCTTAATAATACAATAAACTATTGTTTTCGGAATACTTAATAAAAGTGATTTTTGAATATTTCGGGAATCCCTTTTATAGGGATTTCAGAATAGATTTGGGGATAGAGTTGATTTGGTAATTTTTTTGAAATAGAAATAATAAATTAACAAATAGATCTAAAAGGATTTTTTAATTCTTTAAAGATATTATAGAATCAGATTTTAGTATAACAGACAAAAGTTCAGATTCAGGTATAACAAAATTAAAAGGATTGATAGGATCAGAGTTTTTTTGATTTCATATAGTAATGGCGAATCGTATTTTCTTAGTAATCTTGGCTTCTTTCAAAGTATTAGTAATTGGAAATAAATCAGGGTCCAAGTTTTCTTTTTTTAAAATAATTCGGTTTTGATATAAAAAACATTTATCCCTTTTTTTAAAAAAATCTTTTAACCTTCTAATTAAGATATTAGATTTAATATTTAGCTTTTCAAAGTAATAAATAATTCAAAAATTAAATCAAAATAGAAATTCAGATTAATAGATTTAATAACGATTTAATAGTTTTATTATTATAAAATATTCCAGATTTTTATAATCTATAATTATCTGGATTAGAAACGATACGTTTTCTAGTTTGAAATATTATTTTTCGAAATAGTAAATAATAATTAGGAGTTCTTTATTATAGATTTTATAATTATATTTGATAATAAAATATTTTTTTGAAAAAAATATTATAGATCTAAAAATCCCTTTCTTATTATATTGAAAAAGGATTTTAATAGAAATATAATCTAATACATCCATTTTCAGAATTATCTCTTTTTTCTAATCAAAGAAGGCTAGAATAGGGGTTTTAGTAAATACTTTTTTTAATTGATTGAAGGTATTTTGGTAAATAATATTCTATAGGAATAGAATATTCTTTTTAATTAGATTTATTATCAGGTTAATTATTTTCAAAAAATCCTTAATAAATTATTAATAAAAATTTGTAAATCCAATAAATACTTGTATATCGGTTACAATATTAGGTGATTTCCAGTTTACAATAGTCCTTATCTTTTCTGAATTTATCCGGATATTATTTTTTTTTATAATTAAATTAAAAAAGATGATTTTAGATTTCAGGAATTTGTATTTTTCGAATTTTGCAAATAGATTAACTTCCCTTAATATTTACAGAACTTTTTGAATATAATAAATATATTTCTTTTGGATATAATTATATATTAATATATTGTTTAGGTATATAATATAAAATATATTCAGGTATTCATATAGGGAGTTATTAATAAATCTTTAGAATATAATGAATACCCTTATTAGCTCAAATAATATAATCAGGGATTTGAATAGATTGAATTGAGTATAGAATATAGTTAGATATTTTTATTCTTTTTTTATTTTAATATTATTAAAAATAGAGATAATATCGATTTTATTAAAATATTTTATTTCTTTTAAATTATTTAAAAACTCTTTAATTAACAATAATAAATACTAATTTTTGATAAATAAATTGTTTAGAGTTTTATAATCAATATAGAAACAAAGGCCTCTATTAGCTTTTTTAATAAATAATATAGAAAATATAATAAACAAAAAACTAGAATAGATAAATCCTTTTTTCAAATTTTCTTTTAGTTATTCTTTTAAAACTTCGAGTTTTATTTGGGATATAATATATAGAACTCTGAAGGATAGTATAATTTTCTTTTGGAATCGGATTTCATGATTGTATAATTGATATAATAATAATTTATTAATATTTTATAGGGAAAATATATTTTTCTAATTTTGGAATTTAAATAGGAGATTATTCAAATCGAATTTTTTTTTTTTTTTAGAATATTATTAATTTGTTTAATAAAGATTTAGAATATTTTATATTTCTAGTGGATATATATAGAATAGACTTTTAGGAAGATTATAATTATATCTTGATTTTTAAAGCCTTTAGGATGGTTGGGTAGGTATACAAATCGGGCTTTCGGGGGAACATCAGATAGGGCTTTTATTCGAAATGGGTGGGACGGAGTGTTATAGAATTTATAATAATATATGCTATCGAATTGAAAGGAATTTATTACAAAATCGATATAAGAGTTGTGCTTTTTAAGCTAGGTTACACCCAATACTATAGGATAATAGACTAATTCAATTATATATAAAGTGATTCTCTTTTTGATATAGTTATTAATCCTAAATCTAATATAAATATAGAATATAACCCAATTTCTAAATAAAATTTTGCTATCGAATTTAATGATTTCGAAAATAATAAATAATTTATATTCAGGAATCTTTTAGGATAATATTTAATTTTGATTAATAAAAACAATCCCTTTACAATTATTATCCATTATAACATAAATTGGGAGAATATCTCTTTTCAAAAACAAAATAACAAATAGGATTATTAGATCTGCATAATTATTCAATTTGTTTTTCAAAAACAATTCTTGAATAATAATAATAGATAAACAGAATTTATGTAGAGGATCGTTTTAATAGCGATTTAGATCAGACAAGTTTTGTTTCCTAATCCGGACAAGCTGGTTAGAAAGTAGGGTAGTAATTATAATAAGGAGTGAGATGGGGATTAGATAGATATTCTGCCTTTTAGTAGGCTTCTCAGGACAAGGTTGTATTTAGGGGGACTGGAAGTCCCAATTCTAAGCTGGATAGAATGGATATCAGGATGCGGGTAGTCATAAATCAAGTGGCTGGCAGAGCCACAGTGGTAGCATTCTCCTTGTTTTTTTTGGGATAAATTATTATTAATAGTATAATATTAGAAGCTAAGGTCTATAGAATCTCCTTCCTAAACAAACAAAAAAGCTGCTTTGCTGGTATACAAGGGTTGGATTACAGGATTACAAACAGATTCGGATAATAAAATGGAAATTCTTTTTTTAATGAAAATAAAAGTAATAAAACAGTTTTGAAAGATTTATTACTAATATTAACAAAACCGATTATTGAATTATTATTAATAAATAAAATATTTCTGGAAATTATAAAATAAAGATGGATTGTGAAATAGTATATTTTATAGTTTTCAGAAGATTTCTTAGAATAACAATAAAGTTAAGGTATTATCAGGTATCTCGCCTTCCAGAATTAATCTTTGAAATTTGGTGAAATAGATATTAAAATTGAAATATCTTTATTTGAATAAGTATAATTGATTTTAGGCATTTTATTTATAATCGGAATTCCTAAAAGTATTTTCTAAATATTCCAAAAGTAGATTATAATTAATGAATTATAAAATACTATGGATAATTTTAGAAAGAATTAGTTTATAAACTCTTTTAATAAATCTTTTAATAATATAAATTAAACAAATGGAAATAGTAAAGAAATGATTAGAATTCGAATTTATTTTTATATATATTTGTTAAACAAATCTTTATAGATTAAATCGAAAACTATCAAATTCTTTGGGATTGGGGATATGTTCATTTAAACGAATAATAACAAACAGAATAAATATAATAATATTAAAAAATTCGAGAATAGGTTTGACAGGTATTGTTTTAGAAAGTGTGATAGGAGCAGGTATGGATTTAGCAAAACAATTGAGTAAATAGATATTCTGTATAGTAATCTGTTTGTGTAGAGAGACTTTAATATATCTTTCAACAAACGCTTCTCGAACCTTGTATTCGAGAGATAGGTTGGTATCCTCTAATCTGGTAATATATACGATTACTGATTAGAGATATTGATATTAGGCTTGAGAATCCTTTGTTATAGTTATATTAAGTTTAGAAGCATTCTCCGAATAACTAAACGGATATAAAACTGGTATTATTATTGTGATAATATTGGTAGGAGCTATGTAATGTTATAGAGCAAGTAGATAGAATCAGAAATCTATATTCAATAATACTAAAAACAATAAATATAGAATATAAACTAAGATATAGCTTAAAGAGCTACGATATAGAATCTTCCAACATGAAGATATACAGAGTTTTCACTTGTAAGCTAGCCTAATAGGGCCTAGCTTATCGTTTATCGGTTATGTGTATCCACATCGTGACATTATTTCAAAATCTATTTTTGCAAAGTTTTTATAATAACAATTGATAATAATTGATATTTTTGATATTTTAATATTCTCAGAAATTTATATTATAGAAATTTAGAAAATTAAATTAAATCATCTAAGAAGTTATTTGATTTTCGCTTATTTTATTAGTAAATTTAAGAATTTTAAAAATACGTCAATTTTCAATCTATAAAATATCATTAAAAAATTCTAAAAAACAATTAATTTTAATTTTATTAAATTTTAATTGAAAATAAATGAATAAATAATAAAAAACATTATATTATATTAATAATAATAAGAAAATTTTAGGATTATAAATAATGAGTTTTGGTATGAAAATACGTTTTAACTGATAGCAGTTGACACTTATTGTAAGTATACTGAATTATTTCTAATACTAAATATTATTATATAATATCAATAAATAAATAATTAGAATAGGCCAGGTATATCTTTTAAAAAAAAAGAATATTGATTTAAATCAAATATTATTTATATGAATAATAGAATAGGCTACAGATAAGAGTTTTCAAGTTTTTAAAATATATAAGAATAAGAAAAAAGAAAAAGAAAAGCCTGCTTTTATTATTGTTTTAATATTAGTGTTTATATTAGAATCAATGTAAGGTGATGATTAGTATAGAATATAAATGTAGAATTAGAATAAAACTTTTTATTAATTCTTTTAAAATCTCTTTTCTGAAGTTATATATATATAAAAACTCTTTGTTTGTTTTTAGATTAATAATTAGCCCGATATCGATTCCATATTGTATCAATACTTGTAACAAAGCCCTTCTTTTTAGACTTTCATTTTTAAAAACTATTCAATAGTTAATTGTTATTAAATCAATCTCTTTTTATAGCTTTATTAATTTCTATAGTAATAAGCTGATATTACAATACCTATATTTTTATTTTATGAGGTTCAGCTTCTCTATAGTTTTTGAAAAAAACTATGCTATAGTACAAAAGTATTAAAAACTAATCCAATCTATATTCGAACTTTGAAAATCTTGAAAACCTTGAAAATCTTGAAAACCTTGAAAACCTTGAAAATTTCAAAAATTCAAAAAAGAAGTCGATTCGCTTTTGATAGGGTGATAATTTGTATTTGATAATGAGGTAATAGTTTGTATTCGATAGGGTTTTGCTTCCCCTTTTTTGATTTTTGTTTTCGAAAGTATATAAAATATATAAAATTAGAATTTAATAACAGTTTATTAGCAAATAGTATTCTATTTTCTAAAAATCCTAAAAATTCTGAAAAATAATAGAATTTTATAAGTTAATTAAACTAATATTTTTAAAATCTGAAAATCCTAAAACTCCTTCAAATCTGAAAGTTTTAAAATTTTTGAAAAATCTCAAAATTAGTAAAATTTTATTAGTTTCCTATTAATTTTTCAAATTCTAAAAAAAATTCCGAAAATAATGAAAATCTGGAATATCTAAAAAAGATCTAATATTCCAAAAATCCTAGAAAAACCTAAATATCCTGAAATCCTAAAAGAAATCTGAAAGTTTGGAAAAATCCGGAAAAAGTCTGAAAATCCTAAAAATAATAAAACTTTACAAATTTCCTATTAATTTTTTAGAATTTAAAAGAATTCTAAATTTATTAATTTTATTAATTTGTATTAAGTTTTCAAAAACCTAAAAAATTTAAAAATAATAAAGCTTTTCGAATTCTTGAAATCTGAAAAATATCGAAAATATTATCTTTATATTTATTTTTTTAAAATAAATAATTTTAGTAAAAGTTATTTTATATTGAGTTAGATATAAGTTATTCGATAGGGTTTTGATTATTTGTAATCAATTTTTATTTAATAAATTTAAGATTTATAAAACCTAAAATAGTTTATTTGTATTTATTATTAGATAAACGATTTTAGTAAAATATTGTTTTGTTTTTAATTAAAACACAAACTATTCGATATAATATCAATTATTTGTAACTAACTTTAATCAATAATCTTAATTAATTATAGAATAGCTAATTAAGTTTTTTTCTAATATTTATATAAAGACTCTATCTTCTTAATAAAAATCTAAATAGTTAACTAGACCCTTCCCTTTTGTAAAATACTATATTAAGGATTTGTTTTCTTAAAACAGGAATCTTATAAAATAATAAAGCTTTATTAGCTTTCCATCAAATCCTTTAAGATTGAAAAACATCTAAAATAATCATTATCATTTTTAATAATATAAAATGAATACACACTGATATTTTGTAAATATAAAATAAAGTTTATAATCACTTTACAAAAAAGATTCTTTTCTTCCTTTCTATATTCTTTTTTTTCTTTTATTCAATTATTCTTTTTTATTTTAAAAAAATATCAATAATATATTATAAAAATATATCGTAAAAGATATCTTATAGATATTAAAAATTCGAATTGAAACCATTTCTTTTTTTAGCTTTTTTTTAATCTTGAAATGAAATAGAGATAAAGATTATCTTAATAATCTAAATAATATTAATTATATACCAATAATATATTATAAACATATTACAGCTTAATTAAAATAAGATTTTCGAAAAGATTATTTTCAAAGCTTTTGAAGTTATTTCCAAAAAACTAGTTAATAATTTGTTTTAAAGAAATTGAATAAAAAGAATTATTAAAATTAATATAAAATAATGATTAATATAGAATATAAATATAAAATTAAAATAAGACTTTTCATTAATTTCTTTAAAACCTCTTTTCTGAAGCTATATATATGTGAAAACTCTTTGTTTGTTTTTGGATTAATAGTCGGCCCGATATCGATTCCATATTGTATCAATGTCTGTAATAGTTTATAATTAATATTATACTCATATAATCTTAATAATAAGTATTATCATTATAAGACTTTCCTTAATATCCTCCTTAATATTCTTTTCAATTTTATTAATAATTTTAGTAATAATAATAATTACCTACATACATACACATATATATCACCAGAATTTCAACCTATAAAATCTCAGCAAAGCATCTTCATCTCGAATAAATAATTTCATTCATTCATTCATTTATTCATTCCACCAAAATAAAAATAAAAATAAACATAAACATAAATACACAAAATCATTAATCATTTATTTCATCTCTCCATGGCCATTGCCACTCCCACTCACACTTTCATTCGCATCCGCAACCATGACCCCTCGTTCCCGATCCGCTACTCTTCCCGCCAAATCCGCAGGACGCGATGGTCTCCATCGCTTCCCCATCAATTGCACAATGAACGTGGGGATGATACTAACTCCGATAAGCAGACCCGCTGCCACAGCTGCGCTTTTCGAGAGACCAAGATTTGTGAACATAGATGGAAACCTATGATGCTATTAATTACGATGTTCCCTCAAAGAATCTCAAGAGAAAAAGAGAAAACATACCAAAAAGGACCAATAAATCCCCAAATCTGTCTCACAAATGTGATAAACACTCCAATACTCGCCGATTCCTCGAGATGCGAATCCACCGCATAAGTAATCAAAACCGTCGTGACGATTTGATTTCCTACGCCCGCAATGGCGATGCCGATCACTGGTGTGATATTCCAATGCATTTCCTTTGCCTGTTCTGTGCGGACGAGGAAGACCACGGCTCCAACAATGGTGAGAACAAATCCGGCGTAACTTAACCATAAACGATGTTCGGGAGCGGGCTGGATACCTGTTTTGCGAGCCTTGCGATTCATCCAGATATCTGAGAGATTGCCTCCTAGTTGTTCACCGATGACGGATCCGATGATGAGAGCGAGAAATTGGTAGCCGAGTTGTTGGGCGTTGAAACCGAATTTTGGGGCAAAAAGTTGGGGGAGTTCGACGGTGATAAGGACCGATCCGAAGAGGAAGGTCATGGCGTATGCAATTGCTGGGATGACAATGCATGGCTTTGTGAAGAGAGTTAGAGGGTGAACGAAATCGTAGACACGAAGTGGTGAAGGGTCGATTCGATGGAAAGTGAGATATTCTTCTCTGAAAGAAGATTTAGGATGTTGGACTCCATGACGAAGATATCTAGTTTCTGGACCCAAGAAAACATAGGCGATAAATTGGACTCCGTTCATGATTGCCAAGATCCAATAAATCCATCTCCATCCTACGTTTTTGGCGACGAATCCCATGATGAAGGGAGAAAATGGAACTCCAATTGTAACCATAAGTGTCCAGATTCCCATATAACGAGCTCGATCTTTCTTGAAGAATGATTCTGTGACGACGGCACTACCAATTGCACCAGCGGGACAAATGAAGAATGCAACAATGGCACGACAAAGTGCCATAGTGGCATAGGTGGGAGATTTAGCACATCCTATGTTTCCAACCAAGCTAATAAGAAGTGATATAAGAAATAGGGGTCTTCGTCCGAAAGTGTTGGATAGAGGTTTCCATAGAAGCGGAGCTCCTCCCAAAATAGCAATTTGAAGTGAGGTAAGATATGAAGCTTGTTGAAGTGATACGCCTAGTTCTTCTGCGATACTTTCGTAGGCTGGAATAATGGCTGCTGCTGTAAATGTTGACATACATGCATGGAGTGCAACGAGTACAAGATTTGTAACTTTCTATACTTCTTGTTAGCTAAGTTGAAAGGAATTGATTAAATGATTTCGATATATACCTTTGAGTTGGTCCAGTTATAGGGATCAGCCTCACTAGGTCCAGGTAAAGGATCTAAATCAAGAGTTCCATGTCGTGCAAGAAGATATTGTCTGTGTTCTTCAGATAACTCATTTGCTTCAATATATGTTGCATGAGTTGTTGGATGGTCGATGGTTTCAGAAAATTCACCACTGGGGTTTGAATCTTTACGCTCAATAGCGCCTGTTGTGACTGCCATTGTATTGCTTCGTTCAAGACAACTTGATATGGAAGTTTGATATCAAATGGTACACAAACCAAGGTTAAATCAACTTCAGTATTTTGAGAAATCAAAAAAAAGTCTGACACTCCAAAACCACTCATCCAAGACTTCGAGCTACTTAAATAAAGGAACTCGTAACGGAAGAAAGAAAAGAAGAAGTTTATGAGCACAAATAGTTCAACTCGAATCGAGGGTACATGTTTAAAATATAGGAGAAAATCTTCCCCATATTCAGCTAATCCACCCCATTCTCCACACTTTCTCTATTGAAGGGCGTTAGGGACCTTGTTCTAAAATCCCATGCCGCTTCCAAGATACCATCCCCCTGTTACTCATCCCGATAATGGTGCCGAACATCCATTCCATTGCAAAAATCATCCAGCATTGTGGAACTTGCCACCAGAATCAAAAAGATAAGCCAAACCCCCGAGATTTGTCAAAGCAGCACCAAATGATACCTAGGTAATGAAATAATGTAACAAAGTTAATAGCCAATGTCCTGTGTATGCCTTGCATACTAAGATGAAATGAGATAGGCAACACGAGAGATTCGTGGTCTATTCACGGTCTTGACTTCGGATGTGAACATTGTGGGGACTTGGACTCTCCACACTTGACCAACACGTAGAAAGTAGTTGGCTACGAATAAGTGGAAGGCGTTGGAACGAGTGGACAATTGCGCGGCCCCTTGTTTATTTGCAATCCGCGCGGGTCAGTTTGTCAATTTTCTCCAGGTGCTCCACGATATTTTAACTTTTTAGGTTATTGTTGTAGATATTCTGGTCGAAAGTTGGGGTTTGTGGAGATGAACAAATGTTGGGGTATGGGGGAATCGTTCTGGGGTTCTGTTTTGACTTGTATGACTACTTCATATATTCTCTTGAAAACATCGTGTTGCAGGTGATTTAATTGAGGATATAATATTGGTTGTGATCATGTCGTGGATATAGATGTTGGTATGGGTATCTGGAGGTGCATGGTGTGGTGTTGAGGTAGGTGCAAAATACTTTTTCCGAGGTATGTATTGAAGTGGATACAGTAGTGGACGGGAAACTACTTTGACACCGCTGTTGATTGATAGACATAGATCTCCAATACGGTAGTTACTAATCGCAAATGAAATCTAATCAATTAATTTATTTCTTAGAAAAGTCCATTAGAGTAAGTTAAGAGTAGGCGGACTTCCAAAAATGGTATATCTTCTCCATTCTGTCGCTCTAGTTCGTTTCATTATTCCTAGTTCTTTGTAATTCTTATAAATCGCTCACAATTCTCTAATGTCCCACCGTTTGTATGTAGGTATGTATGTGCATTAGTCATTTCTGTTCATCATGGTGTGCTATTCCAAGCAGTCTGCAGCATCTCCTATAAGCAGGTGAAGGAATCACAAACTTTCAAGAAGATAATGATGTTACATTCACAGAACTCATAATCTCATGGCCCAGTAAAGTAGTCGGACTGTCCCATCTGGGCATATTTCGCCTAAAACAGTGTGCATAAGCAGTGTGCATGAGCAATGCCACCCAGCCTACCCATCTTGGTATCTCAAACAAGACTTTGGGCGTTCCCACACGCTGTAACCTTCCTATCTACCGACATATGTGCTAACCTTGGCGTTCAATACGACGTCAATCCACCATCCTATATGATTTCTGTGCAAATCAGGTAGGTCAATCAAGGTAGGGAAAAAAGCTGTGGAGATCATTTGCGTTGTTGTATATCCTATGGCGAAGTGAAGGAGAACTTTGTATTTTTGATTGGCGATTGAATAAATGTATTGCGAGGATATCGCAAAGGTTTCACCTGCAATGCTACCTACCTCGCCATGTACGAAATAAATTGTATACCCACACTCTTATCCATATTTCAACAAACTCGAGTATGAGAGGCCATCGGATCGCCATACTCGCATTGAAACATTGAAGAGCGTCGCAAGATAAACGTCATGAAGTCTTTTCGTGAATCTCGCAGGTGTCTAGAACGTCCTCGTCGGTACCGAAAATCCTAACACCCACCTACCTACGTGCAGCCCTTATACCATTTTCAATAGCCCCTTTTCACTTGTGTATACAGCCATTGTCATAATCATTAATAACCAATATGCCACTGTCTGTATTGCTCTTAAGTCCTTCAATGATTTTGATGTTGATTCCCTGATGTGAACAGAGAAAATTTAGTATGAGTCCCATCAACTATCATTCTCACTTCTTAAGAATTGATGTACCTACCTAGGCATACCGAAATGAAGCACAGAATGAAGAAGACAAGAAGAATCAAAGTGAAATGTACAAATAATAATAACATTAATCTAAATTAATACCTAAAACTACAATCCTACATATACATATACATATACGCTATACACAAACCCACACATACATAGATATACATAACCCAACCCAAATAAATACATAACCATATATACATATGTATGAACATACATATACATACATATACCCATCAC
Source organism: Botrytis squamosa (assembly GCA_014898485.2). NCBI lineage: Eukaryota > Fungi > Ascomycota > Leotiomycetes > Helotiales > Sclerotiniaceae > Botrytis > Botrytis squamosa. Next base: position 970,812 of record RCTC02000004.1, read on the forward strand.
TCCAATTAAATATATATCAAAATTACAAATCGAAACCATTTCTACAATCATAAAAGAGCGTCTACTCATATCTAATGCATTTACTCGTAATCAAATAACAATAAAAAATCGACTTTTCCCTCCTTCCCCATATACAACGCCATGCCCATGATCTTGATCAAGAGAAGTGATTATACAAAATCAAATCTATGGGGCTAATACCAAAGCCAACAATGCCATGCGACAGTAAAGGCCATATCTCATCTGTAAAAACATTAGTAAAAATAATACAATTGGGGAAAATTGACAACGTACCTGTCTAAAGTATGCAGCTCTTTGATCGAAATCCACTTCCTCTCCAATCTCGGCATTTCTTGGTAATGGATGCATAACAATCATTGAACTCTTTGCATTTCTCAATGTCTTGTTATCAATGATGAAACTATCCTTCAATCTTTCATACTCTTCCAAATCGGCAAATCGTTCCTTTTGTACACGAGTACAGTAAAGAACATCGGATCTAGCAAGGATCTCGGGTGTCAGCTCAGTAGAGACTGAAAGTAATTGACCAGGCTTGGATTTGATAAGTGCCAAGATTTCTTGTGGAAGGGACAAAGCTTGTGGGGAGACAAGCTGGATGTGGACATCATAATGTTGAAGAAGCTTGACCAGAGAGTGAACGGTACGACCATATCTAAGATCACCAGTAAAGGTAATGGTGAGACCACCAACAGTACCCAATTCTTCTCTGATTGTGAACAAATCCAAGAATGCTTGAGTTGGGTGTTCTTTGCTTCCATTGCCTCCATTGATGATTGGAACTGGTGAGAACTTGGCAGCAGTTGCAGCACTGCTCTCTTCAGGATGACGAAGGACAATAGCATCTCCATAACAGCCAAGAGTACGGATGGTATCTGCAAGAGATTCACCCTTGACAGTGGAAGAATGAGATGTAGCAATTGCAACTGTTCGTCCTCCCAATCTTTGCATAGCAGCATCAAATGATGCAGATGTACGAGTAGATGGTTCGTAAAACATTGTGCAAAGAAGACGTCCCTTGAGAATGGAAAGAACACCTTCACGTTGAACACCCAATCTCATTTCTTGAGCAACAGAGAAAAGTAAATGAAGATCTTGTCGGGAGAATTGATTAACTGAAAGAACGTGTTGATTCTTGAATGGCGATTGACCAAGGAGGGTTTGTAGAGATGGCGAGATAGTTGGTTGAGGGTATAATGGAGCACCCAAATCTTCAGCTATTGAACCAAATTGTGGTGCTTGATTGGCAGCACCATCCAAGAACCTTGAACGAGTTGCAGGTCGCATAGCTGAAGATGATGCACCGGCAAATGAAGAGAACTTTCTCAATCCATGAGAGCTATCAGGTCTTGGTCCCATAGATGGGGATCCAAGATTAGCCTTGACAAGCGGTGATTGCGGTACTGTGGTGTGCAAATCAATAAGGTGAGATGACATATCTTTACCATCAATAGCATCTTGAGTTGGTAAACCGTCTAGACAAGCAGTCTTATCTTGGAAGATGACTCTCTGAACAGCTCCTCTTGTGACCTTTCCAACAAGTGGTGACCAAACTGCTCCTGGCTTAACAGTATGTGGTCTATCAATCTCGATCTCTACTGAAGCTCCGACTTGATCGTGAATTTCGAAGATCTCCTTTGGATTATCATGGAGACGAGCCTTAATATCATCAACTGTGAGTCTACCATCTGCAACAGCTGAGAACAATAGAGGCAAAGTGTCAGCAATACCAACAGCAGCATCTGCTTCTGCCTTTGCAATAGTTGCAAGCTGATATGGTAAGCTACCAATGGAAAAGACATCAATGATATTCATGTGTTCCCATAATGCTTCTTGGTCCTTTGCAGTTGGGAGGAAGGAAGCTTCAGGGTAATCACCTTGGCTGAAGAAAAGAGCGTAGACTGAAACATCACAAGTGACCTGAAGACCCTTTTGCTTAGCCAAATCAATCAATCCAATATCATCCTTGGTGGTGACGTTGGTGATGTGAATCTTTCTGCTATGGAGACTTGCGAGAAGAAGGATTGATGCAAGATCGGTCATCTTTGCATCAGTGATAATTGGCTTGAAAGATGGCCAAGATTCAAAATGAGCAGTAACAGCAGCTACCTTGCTGATATTATCGGACAAGTGATTAAATGGGATGAAGAGAGAACCGACTTCACCAGTGACTTGACTGATTTGATCAGCGTTGGAAGAAGTTGCGGCAACAGAGAAGTTGTAATCGCAAGATGAACCAATTTTACTGTTGAGTTGAGCTACCTTCAATGCTCTGGCATCGGTGACTGCTCCATCAAGACCAAGAGGCATAACACGAATCATACTGAAACCAGATGCAATCGATGCTTTGGTAACAGTTTGGAAATCACGGCTGCCAGGAGTGGTGATGCCAGGAACAAAAGATGCAATGTTGATAAGACCCGGAAGAACAACAGTTCGGTGACTGGTTTGAGCATCAAATCCGCTAACTTCCATATCATAATGTCTTGCGATGGCTTCGATAAGGATCTTGGCGTTCTTGACATTGGTGACCAAAGGTGTTTGATAATCGACAGCCATACGTCTAGTTTGGTAACCCTTACTCATGTAGTTGGCAGGTCTTCTATATCTGTTGCTGGAAGGAAGATTGATGTAAAGATCAATCATGTTGTTGGCAAGATGTTGAGTCAAAGAGTATTCGGATTTTTGGTCATCCTCACCCTTTCCGAGAATTTCGAGATATTGAACCGGAACATCATGTTCTTGCAAGAAATCTGCGGTACCAGCTGTAGCGAAAAGTTTGTAACCCATCTTTTGAAGCTTGACAACAGATGGAAGCATTTCCTTCTTATCCTTGTATGAACCAATAGAAAGAAGAATGTTTTGCTTTGGTAGCTTGAATCCAGTAGAGATCAATGCTTTAATGTAAGCCTCATACTTGTCGCTACCGAAACAAGCAACTTCTCCAGTAGAAGCCATCTCAACACCAAGAACTGGATCAGCACCAGAAAGTCGAGAGAAACTGAATTGAGGTACTTTAACACCAACACAACCAGCAGGTAATTCGGTAGGTGGGTATGGCATGAATGGTACACCCATGATAGCTTTAGTAGCCATTTCAATAAGATCAACACCCATGACCTTTGAGACGAATGGAGTTGATCTAGATGCACGAACGTTACATTCGATGACCTTGATATCATTGTCCTTGGCGATGAATTGAATGTTATAAGGACCAGTGATGTTAAGAGCTTTACCGATCAAGCGGGTAGCTTCTTCAATTCTCTTGATAGTGGTAGGGTCGAGATCTTGAGGTGGCAAGATCAAAGTAGCATCACCGGAATGTACACCGGCATTTTCAACATGCTCAGAGATAAAGTGACCAACCATGACACCATCCTTTGCAACAGCGTCCATCTCAATTTCCTTTGCATTTTCGATATACTTGGTGATAACGACTGGATGATCTCTTGAAACCTCAACAGCTTGAGCAAGATAAGCCTCAAGATCTGGTTCAGAGTAAACAGTGTTCATAGCTGCACCTGAAAGTACATATGAAGGTCTGACAAGCACTGGATAAGAGACCTTGTTACAGAATGTCTTAGCATCCTCGAAACTAGTCAACTCTTTCCATGTTGGTTGATCAACATGAATACCATCAAGCATACGAGAGAACTTAAAACGATTCTCGGCAGTATCAATCATTTCTGGTGATGTTCCAAGAATCTTAACGTTCTGTCGATGAAGTGGAAGAGCAATGTTGTTTGGTGTTTGACCTCCCATAGCAATGAGAACACCACTTGAAGACTCCAATTCATAGATATCGAGAATGGTTTCGAGATTGATGTTCTCAAAGTACAATCTATCGGCTTCATCATAATCAGTACTGACAGTCTCAGGGTTGTAGTTGACCATGACAGTCTTGAAACCAGATTCACGAAGAGTTCTAATGGCACGAACGGAACACCAATCGAATTCGACAGAAGAACCAATTCTGTAAACTCCTGAACCGAGAACCATAACACCGTGATCATTGAAAGAGATATCGCTCTCAGATCCATTGTAGGTCATGTAAAGATAATTGGTATGAGCCTCGAACTCTGCAGCAACGGTATCGATTTGCTTCACGACTGGAACAATACCAGCTTCAGTTCTCAACAATCTAACAGCAAGCTCCGTAGAATCCCAGAATTTAGCCAATTGTCTATCACAGAATCCAAGTTGCTTGGCTTGTCTGATTTGATCATATGAGATGGTGCTAGTGTTGAAGGTTGACATGTGTTTGCTGAAGTCATTCAATCCCTTGAGCTTGTTCAAGAACCATTTGTCAATCTTTGTCATTTCCCAAATCTTGTTAACAGAGTAACCAGATTGCATAGCATTAGCGATGGCAAAGAGACGTTGATCCGAGGGTGTTTGAAGTTCATCATCAATTGACATTAAAGCCTTTGTTGCACTGAAACCCAAGTTGTGGAAATCGATAGCACGAATGGCTTTTTGAATAGCTTCTTCGAAAGTTCTTCCGATACTCATGACTTCACCGACACTCTTCATCGATGAACCAAGTTGTGTGGAAACACGAGTGAATTTCTTCAAATCCCAACGTGGCATCTTAACAACGACATAATCCAAAGAAGGTTCGAAACAAGCACAGGTCTGTTGAGTGACTGAGTTCTTGATTTCATTGAGGGGAATATTGAGACCAAGTTTTGCAGCAATGAAAGCCAATGGATATCCAGTAGCCTTGGATGCGAGGGCTGAAGATCTGGACAATCTAGCGTTGACCTCGATAATGCAGTACTCCTTAGAGTCAGGGTTGAGTGCGTATTGAATGTTACATTCTCCAACAACTCCGAGATGGCGAATAACATTAACAGCTGTGGTTCTCAACATGTTGTAATCCTCATCGGATAATGTTTGGGAAGGAGCAACAACAATTGAGTCTCCAGTGTGAATACCCAAAGGATCAAAGTTCTCCATGTTACAAACTGTGATACAGTTGTCACGACAATCACGGACAACCTCGTATTCAATTTCCTTCCATCCCTTCATACTTCGCTCGATCAAAACTTGAGGACTGGCGGCGAAAGCTTTGTTGCAAAGTTCAAGTAATTCTTGCTCGTTGTCTGCAAAACCGCTTCCGAGACCTCCTAAAGCATACGCGGCACGAACGATGACTGGAAACCCAATATCTTTCACGACATGCATAGCTTCGTCAATGTTGTTCGCTGAAGCGGACTTGGCGCATTTCTCACCAATCGACTCCATACTACGAGCGAACAACTCACGATCTTCAGTAGTGATGACAGTGGAGATTGGGGTACCGAGCACGCGAACTCCAAGTTCTTCAAATTCATCCTTGAGCTGAATACCGACAGATAAAGCAGTTTGACCACCAAATGTAACGTAAATTGCATCAGGTTTCTCATGTTTGATGACTTTGCGAACAAAATCAGCTGTGACAGGAAGGAAATAAACCTTATCAGCCAATCCCTTGGAAGTTTGAATTGTAGCAATGTTAGGGTTGATCAAGATGGTATAGATTCCTTCCTCCTTAAGAGCCTTAATAGCTTGACTTCCAGAGTAATCGAATTCACCTGCTTGACCAATACTGAGACCACCACTACCCAAGACAAGGACTTTTTTGACATTGACCTTAGGTGTAAGCTTCTCATTCTCAACTTTCTCACCACCAGGGAAGACAACTGGTGCGGAGAGAAGTTTCTCATCGTCGAGGGTCTTTTGGATAGTGTTGATAAAGACATCAAAGAGGAACTCAGTATCCCTTGGTCCAGGAGTACTTTCTGGATGGAATTGAACACTGAAGTATGGTCTGTTGACATGTCTGATACCCTCGTTACTTCCATCGTTTGCATTGACGAAAAGTTCCTCCCATTCCGAAGGCAAGGAACTTGTTTGGACAGCGAAACCGTGATTTTGGGATGTAATATGACATTTTCCAGTCAACATGTTTGTACATGGAATGTTATGTCCACGGTTACCAAACTTCATCTTTTCGGTTTGAGCTCCAGCAGCTCTGGCGAGAAGTTGATGTCCAAGACAGATACCGAAAATTGGGGTTCGGTTCTCCTTCAAGGCAGATTGAATGTGCTTGACAGTTTTGTCCATCATGGCTGGATCACCAGGACCGTTGGAGATGAATAAACCATCATAATCCTTGCCGGCGAGAGCAGGGAAATCATAGTCCCATGGGCAAACGAGCACTTCCACACCACGCTTTACAAGACAACGCAATTGGTTATATTTCAAACCAACATCCAAACACAACACACGTATAGGTCTACCAGAAGGATGTTTCAAAGCATTCGAAGGATCAGGTTTGTATAATTTTGGCTCGCGAATTGATACTAAGGCATTATGTTAGCCCTTCATTCGGGCTATAGCAAAGTAGGAACTTACCATCTGCGACAAGGTTCTTGGCATTGGGATCCACCCAGTCAATTGCTTCGAATGATGATCTCCAATCCTTTGTAGATAAAGCAGAGATGTTGTCGTTTCCATTGGCAGGGATATTCTTTTGCAACAACATTCGTCCAAGCATACTACCTTCTTCTCGTATTCTCTTGGTTAAAGCTCTGGTATCAACACCATAGATTGCTGGAACACCTTGCTCTTTCAACCATGTTCCCAAAGAGGAGGTTGCGAGGAAATGAGAAAACTCTTCGCCTGCGTACGAAGCGCAAATCAAACCTGCAATGTGGATTTGAGATGCTTCGAAATGTGCTGGCAGATCCTTGAGGAGTTCATCCATGGTTTCTCGAGATGGTACACCATAGTTACCCACCAAAGGGAACGTAATGACCAAGATTTGTCCACGGTATGAAGGGTCAGTGATTGATTCTGGGTACCCCACCATACCTGTCTGGAAGACCAATTCTCCTGCGACACTCTTCTGCGCACCAAAACTATATCCTTGATAAATTGTGCCATCCTTCAATTCCAGACTGATGAGTCCTTCATCTGTGCCATTGAGGATTGGGGCGGCAACTGGAGGGAAAACTAATTCTGCCATTATGATGTAAGATATTGAAAAGAGGTTTTTTGAGATCTGCGCGCAAGGACTTCAAGAAATGCCCTTCAACAAGCTGCAAAGCAGATTGAGGAGTGCTTTAGTGATCCAAGTTCGCCAGTTTGTAGGTCAAGTATCAAAGAATAATTCCTGACCGTACGACTTTTTGAATATAAAAGATTGAAAGTGTTGAATAAGTTTTTGAGAGTTTAGGAATTTCTCTCCAGAAAATGGGACTCCTCAATTTTTTTTTCTGGTGCTGAACAACCGAGGGGAGCCGATTCGGTATTGGGCTTAGCTCACGGAGCTAGCAGGGATGTAAAGTCAAGGCTGTCACCAATTATCATCAGCCTTGCATCTACCCCTCGTGCCCCTCAAGAACTTTTCACCGGTATATTGCCAGAATAAGACCGATGATATTATGTCATAAAGGTGGACTGAAGACTCACCTGGGTAGCACGTGGATAGCACGTGGTTATCAAATATCAAGCACGTGGGTATCAAACATCCAGCACTTGTAATAATTAACTGTCAAAGTAATGTTCAAGATGGATCATACGTATAGATAGAGTTCACAGCATTTATGTAGAATGAGATTACTACGGTAGAGTACTTACGTAGGTAAGATGTTCTGTTCTGTGTTGTGTCATCGGAATATAAATCAGTCTACGGCAGCTGTTTGACGCTCAACATCTTTCCTACCTCTCCTACACCGAAAGTTTGCATTGAAGGTTGCCGTTTCTGTATTCTGATACTGGTACTGGTCAAGATACATGGACTGATACACAACAGCCGTATGGATATCAGTACCTACCTATCTACCTAGTACCGGTAGACTCCTCTATTTTCATGTGGAAGTTTCCATTGCAGAGACCGCCCACCGTTATTGCAAGATGGACAATTCTCTTGGTGGCTTGAAATATTGGTTACCTAGCAATAACTTTAAGCATTATGTTCCTTCCATCAATGTTTGTGCGGTGAGCATATTGATATTGATATTGATATTCGGAATCAATCTTCACTGCATCTCGCATACGAAAACAAGAAGATCTCGAACCAAGCCATGAAATGCATGCGAGTCAGACCTACAGGAAGAACTCATATATACCTTGGGGTAGAATAGCGGTCTGTTCGTTGATTGAATGATGTGAGCCTTGTGAATTCAAGCAAGTCCTCGGAAGTTTTTTTTCTCTCTCTCTCCCACCCCCACTCATAACCGATATAATAAATACAAGAATCCGTTATATGATTACCTCGATTACTTATATCACCCACACCAATTAACATTAACCACCTGCTCATTATCCAATAAAGGAAGTTGCAACATATAATATATAATCCATATACCTAGATCCCCAGCTAGGTAGGTAGTATGTCTCTGATGATGTACCAATTTTTCAGATCGCTCATGATCTCTCATGCGGATATGGATTGATGAGCTTGCTCATAGGTACTGGGTAGCGAGGTAGCTTCTAAGTTCTAACGATTCTCCTCCTTCCTATGTAAAGGAAATTAATTGGTTTGAGATTTGAGACACCATCGACGCTTAGTTCACACAGCACAAGAGGGGAAGAAGATCATTCAAGAAAATGTACCAATGTCGTCCTTGTTCTGGGAAAGCGACAAATTGGGCCAGAACATTTGGTAGATGGCGAAAGGATGGACTACCTTGACTACCTTGACTACCTTGACTACCTTGACTACCAATCTCATAATCCAATAAGACTCTCGTTTTGGCAGCTTCTTCTTTTCATCATGCAAATAAGGTAAGCTGACCTTTCCCATATTAAAAGTCCTCAAGCCACCAACTCCTCGAAATGACTTCTAATGCATGATAATGATATCTCGTTGTATTGAGATGAGAGATGAGGGATGAGGGATGAGGGATAAGGGATGAGAGAGTAGAACTAAACAACTTCAGATTATATACCTATCTATCTTCGTTCCATCACGAGGACATCTCATATGAACGGAAGCGTAGTTTTACATTTACCAAGTGAGACTTAGTGAGTACGTACCGACCTCCATCTTTATCTTTAGATAAACCCTCAATTCATGTTCTCGTGCTTGCGTCTTTGATTGGATGAGATAGGGATTTGATGGCCAGGATTTGATCGGCAGCATGCATATAAACGAGAAGCGTGCATAGCATCAAGGGTGTCTCGGTGTGCAATGACATGATTGATTGCCTTCCAAAAAAAGTTGAGATCATTGATTCTAGGTTTCCCCAATTCTCGACCGGTATGGGGTGAATATCGATTTCATATCCTATGTGATTTTGGGAGGGTTGTGAGATAAGCAAATGAAACAGGATTTGGGTTTGCCATCTTCTACTTTTCTTCTTTACAGGAAGAGATTTTATATCTTCATATTCTCTTTCTTGATATTGTTTTGATATATAATTTAATTAATTCGATAAATTGCTTGCTTGATCTTCGTCAAGGAATATCCATCCACTCTTCGAACGACCGAGCCTTGGTTCTGGGAGCTGGGACGAGAAATAATTAAAAAGGGCTCGAGAAACGCGATAACCTGGAAATTAAAGATTTATTTACTTATTTCGTTCTTTATTTACAAACACTACTAATGAACTAATATTTTACAACCCTTTGAAACTGTTCCTTCGCTCGATCAATTCTCGGATTGCGTTGCTTCATTTCTTCAACTCCCGTCGCTACAAGATGAAATAGATCAAGAAAGGCAGCCTTCTCAGCAACCAGCGTTCCTTCCTACCTTCCATTTCCGATCATACAGGATTAAGGATTAAATCGCTCAGCCGCGGATTTTGAGCTGAAAACATTCCAAACAAAAATGTTATCTTCATTACTGCGTCCAGCGAAAGCTCGACGACGCGCTCAAGAGATACATTCCCCTTTCTCGACACTGAATGTTGACCGATCTTCACCAGCTGCGGCTAGAACAGAACGTCTACCTCGACATGCATCCGCAGATTTTACGGAAACGGAAATAGAAGAAGATACAGAGGAAGAGATTGCGCAACAAAATGATGGGGAGGATGAAGATGAAGGAAGTAATGAAGATGAAGTAGAAGAAGAAGATGGTGATGAAGATCAACCTCTCTTGCCTATATTTTCTGCGGCACATCTTGGTATCCAGCATTTCTCTATCTCTCTCCAGAAACCCAATACTAACATTTGATTAGATGCGCTTCCAGTATATAATCTCACACATGCCATTCGACTCATCATACTCCCGCGGACGGAAACCACATTGACATGGGATCAATTACGGTCACCACAAGTCTCACAGTTCCTAGTGAAGCCTATGCAACAACAAATTCGAATTTCGCACTTTAATCGAGCTACCTTATATGCGTTGATGGCAAATTGTTTACAATTTAAAAAGGAGAGTCAAGCAAATCCAGGTAACGCAGGGAATAGCTTAACAAGAGCTTTAGTTTGCGAGCTTCTAGCTATCAAATTATTGAAGGAATACAATACTAGAGAGTTAATCGATGCTCTTTCCTATGACTTCTTTCCATTACAAGGAGTAGCAGAACCAAATCCACCCATAACGAATTGGAATCAAAGAAATCGTGCAAAACCAGTTGCTGCCAGGATCTCAACTTTGGAGGTAGCTATTAGGGCGTCTGCGAAACGATTTTTGGCACATCCACTTGTAGTCCAACAACTAGAGGCTATCTGGGCTGGAACAATTGTGTTCCATTCTGCGGCGGATAATCTTCACCGTACATCAATAAACCGGACTGGATTTAAGAAACCAAGTCCAAGCAATGGAACTGCGGTCCCATTACTTACCCGTGATCAAATTCAATATGGGACAACAATCAGTCGCCCAAAACTTCAAAATAAAGAACCAGAATCGGAACAAGCAATTCAGACCTTGACTAGGAGAACGGTCACATTATATGACCCACGAGATGCATCTCTATTCAAGCTTTCGAGATTGAGGGTACCAAGATATCGTCAATTTTTCTCCACTTGCTCACTCGCTATCCTTCTTGTTCTTTTCCTAGCTGTTCTCAGTCAAAGATCAACAGACATCACCGGTCTCGAAGTCATATTTTGGTTTTGGAGTGCAGGTTTCATGCTTGATGAGGTAGTTGGATTTAACGAACAAGGGTTCTCGTTATATATTATGAGTTTCTGGAATGCTTTCGACTTGGGTATTCTAGTTTTACTTACTGTTTACTATTGCATGCGGCTATATGGCATTTTCTTGGTGGACTATGGAAGAGAGGAGTGGAATAGTATGGCATATGATGTTCTTGCAACTAATGCAATCCTACTATTCCCTCGATTATTCAGTGTTCTGGACCATTACCGATACTTCTCACAACTATTAATCGCATTTAGATTGATGGCAATTGATCTTGTGGCGGTGTTTGTACTAATTTTAATAGCTTGTAGTGGTTTTTTCGTTGCATTCACTCTATCGTTTGGAAAAAGCGAATACGATGCAGCAGGAGTCGCCTACAAGATCTTTCAGATATTGATGGGATTTACACCTGCGGCATGGGAAGCATGGGAAACTTACAATTTCCTGGGAAAGGCATTACTTGTACTTTTCCTCTTCATTTGTCACTTCCTCGTTATCACCATTCTCATTACGGTTTTAACAAACTCCTTCATGTCAATCGTCTCAAACGCAAACGAAGAACATCAATTCGTCTTTGCTGTCAACACAATTTCTATGGTTAAGAATGATGCACTCTTCTCTTATGTAGCACCTACGAACATTCTTGCTTGGGTTCTTACACCATTCAGATTCTTTTTTCCTTTCAGGACATTCATCAAGATGAATCGTACTGTTATAAAAATGACTCATTTCCCCTTATTATTCAGTATATGCATCTACGAAAAGATTTTCTTGGCAAGATCTGTCTTTGAACCTACGGATTTGGTTGAAAAGGCTGGTCAACGATCGAAGCGAACAATATCATTCCAAGATCGTAGGCATGGACTCTTCAGTCCTAATTTACGGAGACATGAATCTTCAGTTGCTGGTTTTCAGAAAGACAGAGCTCTTGATGAAGTTTTTAGGCTAACGCCGAGAGATAATCTTGGTAGAAATCGTCCTAGTTTTGATCGTCGACAAACTCAAACTGTCATCAATAACTGGATGGAACGTCAAGAAGATGTTGCTAGTCCACCACAAGAACAAGATCGTTCTATATTGGAAAGATTAGAGATGCGAAGGCAATCTAGGCAAGCAAATGCCATGAGACATCGTGCACTCAGTCGTCAGCTTTCCGGAAATAGATCTGTGGCTAGTGATCCAGCAGAATTCATGTCTACAGGATTTCATGACATGACTCGAATTTCAGATGATGAATTACATCCAAATGAGTTTGGTGGGGGTCATACAGATGCAGATGGAGATGATGAATTATTGTCCAATGATGAAGACGAACATACCGAGGATAAACATACAGCGACGAATTTCAGCCAAAGTGGTGCTGAATCAGAAGAAGAGTATTTCCAAACTCCAACTGCAACGAGGTTTATTTCTCCCATTGCGCCTTTTAATCCACAACAAGATATCACACAACAAAACAATTCTCCCTCAAAGCAATCCAAGTCTACACCAAAGAAGAAGGCTCATGATAGGAATTTATCAACGACGACGATTCTCTTCAATCCTCTTATTCAAAATTCTTCCTTTTCGTCCAATTCTCCCCCTCGTTCACGACCATTAACAGCAAAAATGTATTCACAAGCCAATACCGGAACCAACACCCCAGCAGGCCAATCAGGATCTCGTACTCCAAGAACCGCCAACTTCACCAATGCAACTGTTCGACCACGTCCTATTTTACCCAATCGTACAAATTTTCAATCTGTTCCAATTATCACTAAACCAGATCCTGCACGCAATCGCGTTTTGCGTCATAAAGAATCTAGTTTGAATATCAGTTTATCGGAAATGGGTCTTGAGCAGGCACAACTTGGCGCAGTACCGAGTTCATTTCAAACTCAAATGGCTATCGCTACAAAGATGGCGATGAAACGTGATAAAAAAGAAGAAACTGCAGATGGTATGATGGGAAGATTGATGCTGGCAAGAATGAAGACTTTGGAGGAAGGGTTTGCTGAAGTTGTCAGAGAATTTAGAGGAATGCGTACAGCTGGAAATTCTTCGGTTGAGAATGAAACTTTGGTTGGAAAGCGGAAAGAAGGAAAGGGGGATAAGAAGAAGAAACGACCTGGCAGCGCCAATCTTTCACAAACAAAAAGTGAAGTCAATATGGAAAAATTCAGAATGACAAGCTCCAAGGGAAAAGAAAAGGGATACTTTGATAATGATCATGGTGGTCTTACTTCAACCAATGGACTTGATATTGGAGGGGTTACTAGTCGAGGAACGAGTGAGTATAGGACACCATATGAAACGCCAGAGGCTGGTATCATAGCACAGTATTTGACAAAGGGGAGTTCCTTGTAATAATTGTGAATTGGCGGGAGTTTGAGTGGACAGAATTTTGATGGCGGTGTTTTGCGTTTTAAATTTTTGGTCTGTATTATTTGAAGTACATGTATTGAATGATATCATGACGGGAGGTTGTGTTTATTGTGTATAAAAGAGGATATACCCAAATTGTTTTTAGGTCAATGGGTTAGTTATTATGATGGGCAGGCAAGCACACGAAATAGTAATGAAAGAATCATGATGGGATGGTATCATATATTTTTTCTTGTATTATTCATGTATCGTCCTTTGCCATGCTTGTGTCGAAATTCCCAGCATGTCTTGTTCGTCTGAATCAAACCTCAGCTAGCAAATTCCATCACACATCGCACATCCCGCAGCACATCAGTCCATTCCTATCTCAAGCAACCACACCCTCCTTCTTAACCCCCTTTGAAAAATTCATCATTGGCGCAATTGGAACGGGCCAAAACATGACTGCGGCAACGACGGGGACGTAACTATTTGGATTGGGTGTTAGTATTGGATGGGTGCGGTTTTGCATGTATAGCATATATGGCATATCATAGCATATCATAGATTATTCCTCTTTTTCCCTTTTTTCTCTCTCTTTTGGGAGCAGGCGGGGGGGAATAAACCAAGAGGAAGGAATGAATGAATGTATGAATAGAGGAATAAGGAGATGAGAAAATAAACATACAGCAACCCAGTCCCATACACATTCTTCCACGCTTTTCCCCAGTAGACGTTGGGACCAAAGTAGATGGGTTGTCGGGGAGTGAGCGATTTGGTCGAGGCGGAGGTGGAGGTGGAGGATTGTCGGATTGTGCGGGTGAGGAGGGAGAGGGTGGTGGTGGTGGTGGTGATGGTTGGGCGGGGCATTTTATTTAATTTATCTTTGGTTGAGGGGGGTGGGTTGGAGGGTGAGGGTTGGTGGATAGAGAGAGAGAGAGAGTTGTTTGGTGGATGGATGATATTTGGTGAAATGAGCTGATGAGCTGAGATGAGTGAGTGAAGAGGGCAATGAGCAATGAGTAATGAGGAGGGTATTGCGATAACTTTGGTTATAGAGGTGAGATGGAATAAGGTAAGAGAAATAGATACTTAAAATGTAAATGGATAGTTGAGAGGGAAAGAGAGAATGATAAGTGACAAATCTACATTCCGGAGGAAAGAGTGTGTTTATGTAGGTAGGTATCTTTGGTATGTCCTCGTGATTATTTTGGGAGGTACCTACCTAGGTATGGATGGGTAGATATGGTAGGGAGGGAGGGGGTAGGGAGGTATAGCCTGAATGATTATGATAGGATGGGATGGGATGGAGAATTATGTGTGTGTGAGAGTGTGAGTGAGGAAGAGAGGAAGAGAGTACAAATCCCGGTATTATGATTTGTGGTTTGAGAAGGGAGGGGATGGCATGGCATAGGATGGTGGTGATTGGAATTAGATCCCGGTTCAAAGCCCGATGGGTTTCAGAGCCCGGGGTTGGGATGTTGGGTTTGTGAGATATGGATGGTTTGTTTGTTTGTTTGTAATATCGTAAAGGGGTGTTGTATGAAGGGGATGGAAGTTAGAGAGGTACTTACTCAGTATCTACCACCTAGTATGTATACAACAATTCCTGATAGAAACTCGTGAAATATACCTAGTATTGAATTTATTGTGCGATAACTTGTGAATATGTTTCTCGAGATATCAATTCTAATCGTATCTCGTAAATTACTTGGTAGTACTGGAAGAGTATGTATAGTGAGTGATAATACATGTTGTTTTTGAGACAAGTAACAGCTCATGGTTGCATGAAGTGAGGAGGAGGTGGTATTTCGTATCTATTCTGGGGTAATGCGGGGTAGAAGGTGCAAGGGGTTGGATAGAAAGCGTATCGCTTATTTTGATACTGGACACACGGGCCAGGTGGGTTATCTAAGCTAAGCTAAGAAAGTGTGACATGGTTGGAAATTACTTTGGGAACATCTTCAATATATCACGTTACGCGGAATTTCGTGACCAGTTTGTTGGACCTATATGTTGGGGATCTTTTCTCTTCTTTTTAGATTGGAACTTGGAAACTCAGTATATTGAGGACATTTCGTTGTCGGATTTAGTTTATCCCACTTTTAAAGTACATTGTATGATCAATCACCATGTCTTCAGATTCGAAGAAGTCCTATCTCGATCTTGTGAAAGCTTGTGATAAGTAAGTTATACAATCTTTTTCCTAGTAAAACATAGCACTAATCACCCCTATCAGCTTTCCATACGATGCAAACATCGATGAACTCTACAAACTATACCTCCCAGACGATGACCGGGTTCATGGCTACATGCTTCCCGAGATCGTCTCCCAAATGCCCTGGTCCCCCGAATTCACCATCACCCAAGACCCACCCCTAAGCGTCCAGCTGCATCCCATGGACATCGCATCAAACGATTACTCCACCACATGCAACAACGCATTCGCAAAAGTAATCAACGAAGCAATCGACAAGGATATCTTCAGCACTCTCCACGGCGAACACAGCGAACCCTACGCCATCCCAGGGGCCAAACAACCCGTACACCTCGAACGCTACGCCGCCTCACTCTTCGGCATCATATCTCGGGGTGCACATCTCACCATCTACACCCGCAGCGCCGAAGGCGCAATGAAAATCTGGGTCGCAAAACGCAGCGCGCATCTTTTTACCTACCCGGGGAAATTCGACACCACGGTTGCAGGGGGCGTACGTGCAGATGAATCACCCTTCGAAACCATCGTTCACGAAGCTGATGAAGAGGCTTCGTTGTCTTCCGAGCTCATCCGTGCGCATGTCAAATCCACGGGTGTGATTACGTATATGAAGAGTAGTGGAGCGGGATCGGGAGGGATTAGGGGATTGGTGACGGCGGATATGATATATGTGTATGATTTGGAGGTTGGGGAAGCGACGATCCCGACGCCGAGGGATGATGAGGTGGAGGGGTTTTATTTGTGGAGTGTGGAGAAGGTGATGGAGGAGTTGGGGAAAGGGACGTTTAAGACGAATAGTGCGGTGGTGATGATTGATTTTTTTGTGAGGCATGGAATTTTGAGCCAGGAGAATGAGGAGGATTTTGCGGAGGTGGTTATGAGAATGCATAGGAAGTTGCCGTTTCCGACCGCGGGGGAGAGTTAGTGTGGGGTCTACTGTGGGGTTTGGGATGAGGGCGCTTTCCTTGAGATGGGATTAGATGGATGGATGGTTTTGCTACATATAGATTTTAAAGTGACGATATAGATGGTCAATTGCTAGATGGGAATGTTTGCTTTAATCTGTGAACACTTTATAGTGTGTGAGATACCCAGGACTTTATGAAAGTCCCGTACATTGAAAAGGGTCATATAGCACGGAATTTATGAGCCTTAATTAGCAGGAATTCTCTCATGACGCTTCAAATCATGATTGTGATGGTATTCTTTCTTTAATCCGTTCTTTGATCTTCCTACTGTCCTTCCTATCCGATAATCGCAATTTCCCTCTCTTTCTTTTAAAGCCCATAGATAAGCAAAACTAAACAAAGCACACAACATCTACAACAACTTCATCAATTCTCTCAATGCCCACTCCAACTCCTCATCCCCATCGCTTTGCGAATTCATACCTTCAGCCTCAATTCCAAACGGTATAAAATCAGACTCGCATACTGTACCATTTGACGGGAGAATACCATCTTGAAAATACGCAAGTCGATGTTTTGCTGTACATTTTGAAGGACAAGATGCCGATGTATGCTGGATAATTTGATGAGCTGTGAATTATCGGATGTTGTTATGGGAGGGACTTACACCATAGGAGTTCTGTACTAGAACAGAAGAACCGGGGAAGAAGTGTGAATTGTAGATTGCACTTCCTAGTGGTGTGATGTTGTCTGCTGAATTACCGATGAAGAGGATTGGATGACTGGTGTTTTGCTCAAATGGGCCTTTATATAAGTCTTATTAGCATGTCTGTTCAGGAGAAACGTGGCAGATAGGAGGAACACTCACCAACGAAATTCCATTTTGTTCTTGACTTCCAGCCCGCGCACGATAGGCGAATATTGAACATAACCGATGCGGATAATGGGCTTCTTCTTCGTAATTCTTCTTCGTATTTTATCATAACCTCCAAACTATCTTTATCCACGTCGGCATCACCTTCTCCGCATTTCACATATGTTGCTGCGTCGCCATTTCCAATCGCTTTTAGAGGCCATCCAGATTCCTCTTCGCAGTCGGGGGAATCACAACTACATGTAAAACTTGGTTGTATGTGTCCTTGAGCTATAGCCATTTTCAAAAAGGGAATACCGTCATCAGCTTCTAGCGCAGCTAAAGCTTTGGCCAAGTGAGGAAATAATGCTAAGGGTTGATAGAGTGAGTAGATTACTGCATTCTTCACGTCCGAGTAAGTGAGAACTTTTGGTCGAGTGATTCCTAATGACTGTAACTCCATTGTGTTGTTTGTGGTAGGGAAGACTTGCAATGGGTATTTTCGAAGCTTGATATAGATACCTTCGAGTCGTTCTTGGATTGCTATAGGCGTTGAGGCATAGAGCGCACATTTTTGGGGACCCGCCTTATGACACAAGTCAAAGAAAGCTAGCATTACTTTGTCCCTATCTTCAATATAATGGATTCCGGTTCCATTGTACCATTCTGAGTAATTGACGTTTCCTATTAGGAGTTTAGCAAGCCTTCATTGTCTAAAGTCGAAAATAATACTAACCGTCACTAACGAGACGCTCAACCTTATCGGGATACATGGCTGCAAAGGTACCTCCGATTACTGTGCCATAACTTAGACCCCAATATCTCAATTTTTCATATCCAAGCTTGTTTAGTATCTCTAACATATCTCTTGCTACAGAAGTCGTTCCCAGAAATCGTGATAGATCACCAAGATTAGCTTCACAATTCTTAGACTCGACACTTTGATGTGCATAAAGATCATAAATCATTCCTGGATGTGAATCGACAAGTCCGAGTTTTTGAATGCCCCAGATTCTTTCCTCTCGCGGTCCATTCCAACAATGAGCGGAAGGGGTGGTGGCGCCAACTTTGCATAAAGTTAATACACCATCTCACTATCTGTTTGATGCTACAAACTTACTTCCACGAGGGTCGAATCCAATAATATCCTATTTTTGTTTATTAGTTGTAGACTTCAAGTCATCAGGAACAGGACTCACGTGATTAGCTCCAACAGTAATATGAATAGCTTTCCAAAAGTCTTTCACGGTGCCTACACCGGATCCTCCAGGTCCTCCAGGATTTACGAATAGCGGACCCTTATAATCCACCTTTGATGTTGCATTTTTCCTCAAGACGGCCAAAACAACTTTTGATGAGTTGGTAGGCTCTAGCCAATCTAGTGGTACCTGTATTTAAAGAATATGATGAGCCTGCAGTGGAGAAGTTGACGGACATGGTAGTCATACCTCTAATCTTGCACAATCAAACTCATCAAAGCATTGATGCCAAACTAATTCGGAGTTTGGCTTGATCTAATGATATTATATTAGTTCCATCTAATTTCTCCAACCAGAGTTCTTACCGATTCCCAAGACCAAGTATCCTCACCAGATACAGTATCTTCATTGAATGTTTCTTTACCATATGGTACTAACATATAAACCCAGAATACCAATAGGCCAAGTAGTAGCCTATCTATCCATTTGTTTCGGAAGCCTTGTCCGGACCGTGTTATTCGTGGTTTCTCATGCTGAGATTCTAGTTGACATGTGTCATCCTTCTCACCTCCAAGTAAAGAATCGCGCACTATCCGCTCTTCTTCTTTAAACAAATCATCATATTTTCCCGGTTTCATATTGCTCCTTCAACCAGGTTGTATATCTCGTGGTGAGCTGACGAGACAACTTCTGAACTGAATGTCAAAGTCACGACGATCTTTCTCATTAAGCGAAGAAACATGAGGGGTATTAATCTAGTTTTCATGATTGGTTGAATCATCGTGAGGTAGGATGTGCCCCTGTTATTACCTACTCTTCGGATCCGCTTCTTCCCCCGGAACGGCTATCTGAAGCTATCGTTTGCTGTAGAGAACTTGTACTTTGGTGCTACTACTTTGACGACAGAGGTGACAATATAAATAGGGTTATATTTTCATTATATTGGTGTTAACCACTTCATTTGTAATAATTAGAAAGAAAAAAGGCAGAAAATATAAAAAAAACCCCCTTCATTGATGTCGAGAGATTGATTCATGCTGCACACAATCGGTTAGCTTCGGGTTGCTATCGTAAAGGATTTCTCCGATAAGCTTATTCTACTTATCAATTGCTTTTTTCCCTCTTCGCATTTTGATTGCACAGAGCGACTTCGGCCTCCACTCAAGAAACTTTACGACGTATTGCACGGAGATACAATTTTTGTTCACTCGGATCCTTGGTATCAGTCTTCAAGTCTCTTCTAAGCAATTGTTTGCTTCTCATATATTGATACCAAATTCAATTGATCCTACGTTTCCCAATCATTCGTTTTGTAGAGAGACATTGGTTGTTGGTTGATTGTTAATGACATTTTCTTCATGAAATCCGAAGACTCACACAAGATGGAGTCACCAAAAGCCCCAATGAAAATTGACAACCCAAAGACAGTGACTCGAAGTCCTGAACTCGCAGAACCTATAGCAGAACCTCGAGAATGGAATACAAAGAATCTGCCATATAGATTGGGTGTAGATTTTGTGTCTGGTGCCACTGCTGCAACTATGGTTGCGCCAATTATCACTATCATTGATAAGTAAGTTTCAACTCTCTGATTCTTGCGCCAATTGCTAATATTATAACAGAGGTATCATGCAAAATGCCTCGGGTCAAGCGACACTCAAAGACTCATTACGATTATCCCTCAAGAGCTTTATTCTCCGGCCCCACAGTCTTATCTTCTCGAAACCGTTCGCCCTGATATGTATGTTATATGGAGGCACATATTTAACAGCCAATACCCTCGATACTGTTACATCCACCATACACAATAAACCTGCATCCACAGTCACATCTGGAACCTCGAAATTCGTTGCAAGTTCGACTGCAAACATCGGATTGTGCCTTTTCAAAGATCAAACATTTGCCCGTATGTTTGGTCCCTCCGGTCCACCAAGACCTGTACCATTCCCTTCATATATACTCTTTACTGCTCGCGATTGTCTAACCATTTTCGCTTCATTCAATATACCACCAATGCTTGGTCCAATCATTAATAAGAACCTGTCCGAGGAATTACAAAAATCGATAAGTGGACAAACAATTTCCCAATTTTTGGCCCCGGCTTCCGTACAACTTTTGAGTACGCCTATGCATTTATTGGGTCTGGATCTATATAACAGAGGCCAAGGTGTTACGTGGGGAGATAGATGGAGTATCATAAAGAAGAATTGGGGCGTCAGTGCTGCGGCTAGAATATGTAGAATTGTGCCTGCATTTGGTGTTGGAGGGGTTGTCAATATGAAAGTTAGGAAAGGATTAATGAATCGTTTGGAATAATCGGTTCGACTTTATAAGTACGAAGCCCATTGGGTTGTCCATATAGATTGAGAGGGGCATAATGAGGAGTGTGACTCATTCAAAGCGCATATCGGAGACACATTATGGATGGATATACAAGCTGTCATGGAATCATGGGACCAGTACGATGCATTTGCAAGGCGTTATGGTATATAGATGGAACATACGTGTCAGACATACATGGCGGCGCGATTAGAGGATATACGGCATTGATTCTTGAACTCTTAACAGAGCTAGTAGACTTCAATATATAGTTTATGTGCTAATAAATTAAAGAGACATTCGACGTTATCTTCAAACCAATTCAACTCAACTCTACTCAGTTCATTATCATTTTCGCTTTCCATTACATGGCATTGGAAGATTCCCGCCAACCGGAGAATATAGGAATGCTGGCTGACATCCCCTCGGAGCTTTGTTATATCCGGCTCACTACGTTGGATGTTATGCTTTATAGCAACATGGTTCACAATGCAGCCTTGGATATCATCTATCCATTCTTATGCTTTCTAGTAGACATCCTACTAAAGCTATTCAAACTCTCCCTCCGCAATGCTAGTGCACAATATTGCCTTGGATGTATGGTAGTTTGCATGTTTTGGTTGATTTGACCATTGGAATTGTGTACTTCAAAGAGTTAGGTGCAATGGTTCTCTGTGAATTCGTTGTTTAGTAGTGCGCACTTGTGTTTGTGAACACTTTCCTGCGAGTTATGTGGAGATGCAGTACTTTTGAAATGTGTATAGTGGAGATTCATATATCGCTATCGAAGTAGATGGGATTGATGACCAGGTGACCTATTCACGTATATCTAATATCCGACTTTGATAATAATGTATAATCTAGACGAGGTTGTTCCCCTGTCTGCTTGTTTGCATTTCTTATCCTGATACAGTGTAGGCAATAGTATTTCCCGTAATCCGTATACGGGTTAGTATAGTGGTGCGTATCGATTTTTTTCGAAATATGTATGTACGTGGTATGGAATTCGATACTACTGAAGATATTCAATATATTCTAATATTGAATACCATTGATAAGATACGGGAATACGGATCTTTGATTGGCACGGAATAAGCCGAAATATGCGAATTTGAGGTTATCCCCAGATTTCAACATTAAATTATATATTTAATTGAATTATTATTAATTAATAATAAACTATTAATATTATTGAATATTTTAATCGTTTTGTTGATATTAGAATATTCTTTTCACAAATTCGATTATTTTGAAAAGTTTAGTAGGAATGATTAAATAGTACTTTTTCATTTTCTAAACTTTATTAGGATTAATTTTCATTTTTAAATTCTAGATTTCAGTTTTCCTATATATCTTCATAGATATTCGTTTTAATAAATATCTACAACAATGAGTTTTCAACTATCTAATACATACTATCTACCATATCAAAAGCTTTATACACACCACCATTTTACTATAGCATACTATTGCCTACACTGTCCTGATATGACATACAAATCAAGTTCGAGGGAGGAGAGCGTCTGAAGAGTTATTAGTGGTAGTATTCATACATATACCGCCGCGCCAAATCAAGATGATGTAGCGTACGAATCTAGGTCTCCCGAAGTGAATAAAACTCATGCATACAACATCGATGCTGGAGGGTCGGCAAGTGAATGCCCTCTTATCTTCAACGAGGAGTTTTGTTGCATATCTGAAAACCCAATTCAAGATTTCTATTGGCGGATGATGTTGGAATAGATTTCTGAATTTTTTTTGAGAGGGGGTGAATAGGGATGGAGTCTGTGCTGGGGGTTACCTAGTTTGAGTGAATGTGGAGGGCTGGAGGGTTTTGTTGCATATCTGTATTTCACTTTTGTGGTTGAAGGTTGAAGTGAAGGTTGGTTTTGGAATTGGAATTGGGTAGATGGATCAAGACCTGGTGGGATGAAGAGGATGGTTACCTAGGAAGGAATAGTAACAGTTCTCTTTTGCCGTTGGAGTCAGACGTGCAACAGACCTTTTCGATTGTAAATCTTAGCTTATCATAGTTATTTTATGTGTGAGATGAGAATCTCTAGTGGTGAATGATTTTGATTGAGAGGTTTTGTTGCATATCTGAAAAGTCTGGGTCTGTCAGTCGTTGGTCAAATATTGGCCAGAGATACGTGTTCGTAAGTATTCACAGTGACCAAGGTATGGCAGCTAACGGGTGGTAGAGTGGAGAAGGCATGCCAGTGACCAAGGTTGGACTTCAATCGATATATCATGACGGATGGTAACTGACATAATAATCGGCTTCCACGCGGCTAACGAGTTCTTAATACTGGGCGCATTTCGAGAGCCGAACAAGAGCCATACAAGAGCCGAACAAGAGCCAGATACAGATGTGCAACAAAACTTTTCGGTTGTAATTCTTAGCCTATCGGAGATATGTTACACGTGAGATAAGACTTCCTAGTAGTGAATGTTCTTATTTGCGAATTTATCTTTCATCTCTGAGAAGTATTTCGATCATTGACCAACTGATAGTGAGAGATAAATATTCGTAGGTATTGTGTCACAAGAATATGGCAGCCAAAAGGTGGTAGAGTAGAGAGAGCATGCCGCTGATCGAGGGCTGGCCTGCAGTCAATATATCCCAAGGTCACGTTAGAGATCCATGGATATTATTGATATGATAGTCGCTCCTCAAGCGGCCGACTAGTTCCCAATGCTAGCCTAGTCGTAATTTCGAGAGAGCCACATTGTCGAGAGAGCTACATTGTCGAGAGAGCCGCGTTTCTGAGAGAGCCGCGTTTCTGAGAGAGCCGCGTTTCTGAGAGAGCCGCATTTCTGAGAGAGCCGCATTTTTAGGAGAGCCGGACAAGAGCCGAACAAGAGCCGAATACAGATATGCAACAAAACTTTTGTTTCATGGGATTGAGCCGGTCACGACTAATTGATACCGGAGGTATTTCGATTCTCACTATTCGCATTTGTGAGAGAGCCGCGATTTTGAGAGCGCCGGACAAGAGCCGGGCAAGATCCGAACAAGAGCCGAATACAGACGTACAACAAAACATTTTTTTATGGGATTTAGGGCCCGTTCGGATCAAAAAAAAAATATTAGACCTAATTTCTAATCTCAAATATTAAACATAATTTGATAAATATTGTAATTTGATTTCAATTATATTCAATTCGTAATGAAATATATTAGATTAAATATATTCAATAAAATATTGAATTAAATATTTCAATTTCTATTATTTTGATTATAATCTGAATACAATATTGAATCAAATTTTGATTTATAATAATTTGTAATAATTGAATTGAAAATTCATTGAATATTTTTATTGAATCTAATCTTATGTTTAATAAATAATATTAATAGAAATGTAATATTTGATAATTCTAGATTATTAGATTAATAAAATAAAGAGAATATAGATACTAATAGAAATTCTATTTCCATATAGGGAAATAAAAATAGAATTCCTTTTTATATTTTATCTTCTAGTTTTCTTTAATCTTTTTATTGATAAAAACTATCTTTAATCATTTTTATCAATTTATTATTATAAATCAACTAAATTATTAAAGAATTAATTTTAAGAAATTAATCGAAATTATTAAATTATATAATAATATTTATAATATACAAAATGAATATAATCAATTATTATTAAATATTGCTATTATAATAATTACTATAATTATTTTCAATATAATATTAGGAAATGTGTTTTAAGTATGACTCTCTACAGGGAATAAGATGGAAAGCATAGGATAGAAAGTAATGACATTAGAAGAACTAGTATACTAAGTCTGTTCTACAACTTCCAAAAGGAAGAGCTCTGTATAAAACTGTTGGTATCACCATGGGGATGGTGAAGTAATATAGTACTAATGATTCACACTGTTGTAATATTGCTTGAGGTTCTAAAAGCTAAAGGCTACGAACGTATATGCTATAGTGTGGGGGTGCTAGTGCATGTGCTAGTGCGGTTAGTTATATGATCTCTATTCCAATATTGGCGACTCTCTAAAGTTATCATATCGTGTCTTTTCTAGCTAATATCCCTTTTCCAATATAACTATCTATATTATTAATCTTTTTCAATCTATTCTGTAACCTTAATCTTTATAATATTATTGTCGATTAAGTCCTTTAGAGCTTGATACGGTTTAGATTTAGTCATTGCATTCGCAGAGTTAGATTCTCCATCAATCCATTTAATCTCTACAATCTCTCATTTTTCGTATGTTTTTCGAATCGCTATTATATTAATCATTAATCTCTTTTCGGTAGTTGTATCAAGTTTCGTGAAATAGTTGTATAATGACCTTGAGTTGATATATATGATTAATGGTATCTTGCGATTTGGGAAGATCTTGTCAAGTGTATCTTTGATTGCTGTGCTAATATCAAAGCCTAAAACTATACTGTAGAGTTTTGATGTTAGTATATTTTTAATAACTTTTTTATATTTAATTGATGATTAATAAATGATATTAGTTTTATCGAATTTGTTTATTAGAATAATAATATATCTAATCTGGAAGAACAAATCTTTATTGTTAGTAAATGATATATTTATGAATATAATTAATTTGAAAGAATTCATATCAAGTGATACAAATTGTAATTCTTTTTCTAAATTGTTGATCTGTTATTGGATATGTTTATTGAGAGTATTAGCATTTTCTTTTTTGAATTGATTATTTGTATTGTATATAACAAGTTAAAGGCTGCTTTTGGTTGATATATAGTTATCATGTATACTTTTCGAGTGTATTGTGTAACATACTGGTCTTTTATTATCACTGATTTTCTGAGCTTGTTATATGTGCTTTGTATGTCAGATGGTTCTGATTTGACTAAACGAAGGTTTTCACATTGTTTTTTCTGATTGAGGTAGATTGTACTATTATTTTGCTGAGTGATCAGATTATTATTAAATTTGAATAGTATATCTGGTATAAGTATTTCATACTTTTTTGTTGTGAATTTAGTATTTTTGAGCTCAACTTGCTTACAATCTACAAATACTTTATTAGTTACAATAAGTATATTATCTGTTTGTAATTCGATAATGCTGAATACTGTGTTGTTTTTAGTTGTATACAATAAATATGGATTGTAAATCGACTGTATCATCTTAAGAGCATTGGTATAATGCTTGTGGTAGATGTTAAACCAGTAATTTCCTGCTTTCGGGACACTATATAATAATCGTACAACTTGCAGGATAAAGCCCTCTGGAATGTTTATTTCCAGTGGTGGTCGAGTATAAAACTTCCGAACTAAGTTTGATATTGACTGTGTATATACTTATGTAATATCACGAATACTTATGATTACCTTGTTTTTGGATAGTATAATTATCATTGCTAGTATAATATACTAGCTAACACATTATATTGTAAGCGATTGTATCAAAACAGTACCTTTTCTTTGATCTTTCCATATTTGTATAACCAATTAAGATTTAGAAAATGCTTTATCAATTCCTTCATTCTTAATCTCATTAATAAAACGAAAGTTAAAAATTCTTATACTTACAAGAATATCCATAATCTTTATAAATTGAAAAACACTGTTTTCTATAAATCCATCAACCTTCTTTCGTTTTGATTTCACAAAAATTGTCGATAGTAAAATATTGATAGTAAAATATTAGTAGATGCTATATAGTATTCAATATATTATATATCATTAAACTCATCTTTTTCTAATAAAAAAATCGATAAATTCAATAAGTGTTTTGTAGATTTAATATTTTCTTTTTTTATAAAAAGTATTGATTATATTGGAATTACTACTTGAAGAATTCATTGTTATTGAAATTGGGGATTCCTGGATATATTCAAAAGGGTTTTCTCTGGATTCTTATTTCTAATAGTTACTGATAAAGGAGTAAATATAACTTTACTAGATTCTGGTAAAGTTGTTGTACTTGTATTGGGTACAGCAAGTTACTCTTGTTACATTAATTCAGCTTATACAGATGATATTTATATTGATTTGGCAAATGATTGGGATTAATCCTGAGGCTGATCCTGTACATCCTCTGCATAAGGTTTAACCTGAATAGTGCGGAATTCCGTTGGTCCGCTTGGTAGTCGTATTGTACATATCTTATCTTTTATATTCAATAAATAATATAATCCTGTCTATCCTTTATATTCTCTTTATACTCAAACCTTCGAATTGATAGATAAATTATATAAAGCCATTATAAACAGTCCATTTCGCTGACTTAAAGTATCAAATACTTGTCGTATCGCTTATAATTTATAAATCTCATTCATTGCTTTTTTGATCGCTAATTACCATTATAGAATTATAAATACAAATAGATCAAATTCAAATATTCGCGGATATACTCCAAAAACTAAAAGTATTGAAACTAATCCGTCTGGTCCTATAATATCGTTTACTACTTTTACAGCTATTTATAGTATCATCTCTTTTGTAGTAAAGTTATCGAGTTTATCAGAGATGATAGTATATATTCTTTTGATAACTGTATAATAATATTCAACTATACTAATTAATCAATATACCTTAATTAGTATATTCTTTGTTTTTGTTGATATGATTACAATATATTGAACGAATTCCTTACTTATAAAGTTTTTCCCAACATCATATATAATAAAATCTAATAGACCAATATAGGTGTCCATCCAGCATTTTCGAAGCACATTGAAAGTATATTTCGCAATAATATTGTTTAGCTATTGTACAATTTGGAATTATATACCCTTATTAATAATATATAGAATAAAGTGAATATTAATATATATTATATCAATTATAATTGAATAATTAAAATCAATATTATCTTATAAATTGAACTTAAATCAACTCAGTGATTTTCTATACTTTTAATAATGTTAATAGAACTTGTTAAGCTTATCAATCTCGGTTTTTGAGATATTATTGTAACCAGCTCGTTGTAGTACTCATAAAAGCCTATATATTGATAAATAACTAAAGCAATAGTATAATTGTTGTAATTCTGTATTGATAAGATAATACTTACAACTTTTGATGGTTTATTATATGAACTGTTATATATTTATTTGCTATAGGAAAACAATATACTTATTGTGTTGAATGTAAGAGTAACTTTCTTTTATTTTTACAACAATAGTATCAATAATATTATTGTAATATATACCGAAACAATCTATATCATCAAGTGATAATAAGAATAGTATTTCTATATCTATAACATAAAATTTGATAATTCCTAAGGATAGATAGAGTTTAATTAATCTACAAGATTTAGCTTTTTCGATTCCGAATATTATGTTTACAATTCCTACCCTACTTGTATTTAAAACAATATCTTCAATAATTATCTTGTATATTATATATTAATCAAATTCTACTGTAGATTATTGTATTATAGTTATATTGATAATAATATTCTTAAATTTTTTCGAGTTATATTTATTTATGAATACAGATTGATCTCGAATTTTGTATATCAAAATATAAATAAGTATTTTATTAACTAATCTTATTATAATCTTTTTACCATTAATAAATCTATTTTGAGTAATAAAACTCAATTATAATTTTTATACTAATAAATCTTAAAATTTATACTAAACAAAATAAGCTTCAACTTTCTTATCAATATCGGGATTAGACTCCTTATTATAGTTTTGATTAAAATCTTTGTATTCAACAAGAAACTACTTAAAACCCTTATTAAAACTGTTACTAATTCCCTTAAATTGCTTTTTATATTTACATCGTAATTCATCACACTCCTCCTTACTATATCAGATTAACCAACAATTATCTTTTTTGCAAACAAAATATCTCTTTTTAATTTGTAATTTAAATAGTTATCAATCACCTTATCCAAAACCTTTATTCTGATTGTATCCTTCTCCACATTGATATTTCCAGTCAGTATAGAATATCGTATTCCCGTTTAAATAAACCAACTTCCATATTATAATAACTGAACAAAATTTTTCAAGAAGATTTGGTATATTATCAACTAAATAAAAACAAGTTAGGGAGTATATTAATATTGGTGTATATATATTAACAATCTTTTAATAAAATAAATTATCTATTCTAATTATAATATTAAATCCTTTGTACAAGTAACATAATCTTATCATTATTTATTATAAACAATGTATAATTGATTTCTTATTATTCTCAGATTATACTATTATACTTTTTAGTATAACAGCTTTCTATTATTGTATAATATTCCTTTTATATTTGAGGCCTTTAAATGTAGTTATAAACAAATTGCAAATCTTCTATATTAATATCAATATAGTTTTCAAATTTGTATAATAGAAATCAAGTACTATATCAATAAGCATAGTAGGAAATATTTTTGGAAATAGATTGTTAGGTATATCAATTCACTAATAATTATTGAGAAATATATTATATTTATAAATAAAATTATTGTTTTGCTTATTATATTTATTATTTTTATTATAAAATTTTGTAAGATTTCTAAAAAGTTGATTGATATTTATAACTCTTAATAGTAGATTTGGAAAGATTTCTAGAATATTATAATTATATCCTAAATCACCTTCTCCTCCTTCTCCTCCCATACCGCCTTTGCCTCTGCCATTGCTATTCCCACTATAACCACCCTATGGATTCCCACTATAACTACCTTGTGGATTCCTATTATAACCGCCTCGTAGGAAATTATTTCCTCTACCTTTATTACCTTCTTCTCCTTCTCTATTCGAATCACCATCACTACCGGATGAACTATCAGATGGTTGACCACCTCTCTCCTATAACAATAAATATAATTATAATAATAAAGGTTCAGATTATTAAAAAGATATTTTGGGTTAGAATTGAAATTATTTATATAGAACTGGCTGTAAAGGTAATAGTTTCTTTTGCTTGTAAAATAAATATACAGATAAGTTGGATTTACTTTCTTCTTATAGAAATTCAATACTAGATTAGGGAATAGATTTAGAGTAATAGAATACTAATAGTTTTGATAATACTTTTTATCCAATATTAATGCCTTTTCCTTTATTACCTAAAAAACTAAATCCTGAAATTGTTGCAATTTGAAATAGAATATTTGATATTTGCAATAGCCTATATTAATTAAAATCTAATAATCCAAACTAACCACTCACTTAAAATACCTCAGGTTCTTTTAATAATATATATACAAAAACTCGAATATCTTTTTCCTCTATTCTCTTTTATATACTCTTCAATCGAAATATAAATCCCTTCTCTACAAATACATCCACAATCTCTTTATCTAACCATTCTCTATACAATAATCGGATTGCATCAACTAAAACATTATAAACAGGTTGTGTCGTACAAATCTCGTACTTCACAACAAACACACCACACAAACACAATTCGTATCTCAGCTTGTATAACAGACATATGCCGACTGCTTGAAAATGTCCCGAATTGAAGTATTCGAATTCACAAAAATAGTCCAACCATAATTCATCATCATAATACTTCGATCATTAATATTCATAAAGTTTATACTTACAAAAATCCCTGATTTTTTTTATACCTACTTGCTCTATAAAATCGATCAGATTATCTTGCCATCTCTCAATCATTATATTAAAATTATTAATTATAATAACTAATAATACAATAAACTCTGCCACGCTTCCAATATCGTCCTCGCGTTTAGGTTTATACTCCGTAAAATCGTCTTTGTAAGATTCTGCCATGTTGACGGATAGCAGATAGATAATGAAGTAAAATAAAATATTTAAATATAACTTTGCCAAATCCAACAAAATTATATTTATTCATAGAAGATAATGCTTAGCTCGAGCTGGTAGCTACTAATTCGTATTCTTCAATATATATTGCTTTAAAGAATAAAATATAGATTAAGGTTAAATATAAGAATCATCACCACATTGCCAACTAAACTCGTTTATTAATATTAAACTATATTGAAATAATACTAAACACAAAAACTACCACCACATTACCAATAATCCTTATTCATATAAGAGCAAATATCAAACCATATTACTTTGATACAAGAACTTATATCTTTTTAAAGAAATACTAACCTTAATTACAAACCCATATTACATTTGAAATTAAAATACCAGGTTTCTAATCTATAATATCACTAATCAATATTAATATCACTATAGGGATAATAAAATAATATAATACTAATGATTCACACTATTATAATATTACTTGAGATTCTAAAAGCTAAAGACTACAAACGTATACTATAGTGCGGGGGCGCTAGCGTATGCGCTAGTGCGGTCAGTCACATGATCCCTATCCCAACAAAAACAGAGCTCTTATTAGTATTAATTAGGGCTAGCTCCTTTTATTCTATAATTATATGAATTATATCTTTCAATACTCTCTTTTGGATTATTTATAATAATCTATCATTTTCAGTATTTCTATAAACTTTTTAAATACATCTTTAGTTAATAATTTTATTAATCCATTTATTATCATTTTATCTATAGGAATATAATTGATATCAACCTTTCCTTTTTGTTTGAAATTCTATATATAATAATATACAATATCGATATACTTTGATTTGTCAATTAGTTGTACATTCTTGACTAAGGTTATAGTCTTTTGATTGTTTCCTTTCATATTAATAGTGGATTTATTTTCTATAATAAATTTCTTATATCTTATATCTCGAAATATTTGGATTAGTTATTAGCCTTACTTTACTATAATTAATTGAGTTATATATTCTGATTTAGTTATTGATATTAATATAGAATTTTGCTTTCAATTTATTCAAAATATTAATCCTTTTTTCAAAAGTGTAATTATTTTCGATATACTTGTTATGGATTGGTTATAACTCTACTTAGTAGGTTTGATATTGATCAAACTACTTATACCCTTTTGGGGTTACGTGGCCGAGTGGTAGAGTACTTGGTGCCGTGACAATACTTTTTTTATTAATTATATTATTAGTATAATCTATATCGGAATAGATTATTAAATTTTGAATTTTTTTTAATTCAAAATACAGCTTATAACTAATCGTTATTTATAAATAGTATATTATTTTTTATAATTAATTTATATAAAACTTTATTAAATCTTTTATATACTAACTGAGCTTTTCTAAGCTAAAGGCTATATCAGGTTTTGAATATATTATTATATATATTAATTCTCTGATTATATAGCTATACTTGATGGGATCTACTCGTTTATTATCCTCTCGAATTAATCGAAGTATTTTGTAATTATTTATTAATATTAAAATAGATCTAAATATTCCTTTTATAAATCTATATCTATTTAATATTTTTTTAAAATATTGTTTTTGATTAATATATAAAGTTCTATTTTTTCTATTTCTAGTAATTCTTATATCTAAAAGCTTTGAATTTTCAATCTTTCTTAGATTCTTGATATTAAAAATAAAAGTAAATTATTTACTAAATTACAATATATTATTTAAATTTTATATTATAATAAAAAGATTATTAATATATAATAATATTATAATTTTTTTATTAAAATGAGTGAATAAGTATAAGTTAATTAAATTTTATATAAAATTCTATTTGATAAGTTACTTTTTTATAAAATTATTTTAATTATAAGCTGCTTGTTTTAGTTTGTATAGGCTATAAAGGATTTTAAGAATGTATTTTTATTTAATATTAACTTTTTATAGTATAGATAGGAATATCTTTTCTTTTAGTTTTATTTTAATGAATATATTCTTTATATCGAAATAATATACCTCAAGATCTTATAATATTATAATTAATAGAAATAAACAAACTATTGCTGATTATACTATAAGTACGAATATATTGAAAAAGTTTATTCTGTACTTTTGTATAAAGCTTTTTGTTATTAATCTAATCTTGAATTGTTCTAATAATCTATTTATATTCAGTTTCGTTATAAATATTTATTTTATACTAATTAAGTTATTTATTCTATTATTATAGATTTATTACCATATCTTATTTTTTTCTAATTTCTTAATTTTCTAATCAATAGCCACTTATTATTATTTACTATAAATTAAATTATTTATTATTTTTCTATATATTTTTGGGATTGGTATATTCTTTACTATTATATTTATAATAATTATTTTTGAAATGAATATATAATTTTTGCTTTATTATTTTATAAAGAATTCTTAATCCAATTTTAGATTTATAATAATGGTAAGGAATATATATAAATACTTAGTATTTTGAAAATCAGCTTTATTATTTTATTCTTTTAATTTCTTTTTTATTATTAATCCAATATTCTTTTTGATCTTTATAATTATATCTATTAAATTAATATCCAATAATTGTATTATATGTAAAATAACAATTTATAAAATAATTACTAATTTTAATATAAATATTTCAATAAGATTTGGAATTTTATTCTTTGAATTATATTTAATTGGCTTGATAATTGTAGATTCTATAAATACTATATTTATAATTTCAATTATAATTTTATAAGATTTTTTTATTAATTATTATTCCAATAAGATATTTTATATTCCCTATCCTTTTAAGAATTCTCTTCCTAAAGTAATAAAATATAGCTTCAAATCTATCTTATTTTTTAATAAATCTTCGAAGAATATATAATTGTTTATTTTTATTATTATATATCTATTCAAAATATATATCTATAACTATTTTATAATATAATTATTATATTCAATAAATACATCTATTTTTATTTTATCCATTAATTTATTTTGGCAAACACTATTAAAATGAAATACTGAATTAATATAAGAATAGTATTTTGATCTTTATATCTTGATATATACTATTGATAATACTATTCTGATCCATATTTTGTATAATAATACTTATTTCTTCTTTGTTTATATAATTATATCCTATTATTAGCTAATAGATATTTCTCTATATCTTTATTTAATCTCAAATTCATTTATCTATAATTCTATATATATTCTATTTCTAATATATATATTTATTTTCATTATATAATCCCAGAATTCAATTAGTATTGCTAAATTTTTGAATATTATATAAATATTCGATTAAATAATTTGAATTATCTATTTGATTATATCATTTTGATTTAAGATATATATATATATTAATTATTATTATATATCTAATTTGTCTTACTATTTCTATAATATTTTTTTAATCTTTAAAATATTATCAATATATATTATTTTAATTAGGAATCTATTCTTTTGTTTTATATTAACTCTCCATTTCTCCAATTCTTTGATAATATTATTTTTCTTTTTTAAATATATTACCCAAACCTTTCTTATTCAGTTATAAATTATTTCTATAAAGTATTACTTCTTTTGGAATAATATTGGAAATGATTCTGATATATTCAGTAATATAAGAGCTAATAATTGCTTCTTATATTCTATAAGAATTATATTATAATGCTTTTTTATCTTTATTGCTATATATATTTTATAGAATTCTAGATTTATAAATAATTTGATATCTTTTTTTAAGATTATAATTAAATATAATTTACTTAAGATTTTATATTCCATATATTTAAAACGATAATACTATAACCAGTACTAATTTAAGCGATTTCATTATTAGATATTTACTTTGTCTATCTTGTTTTTATTATAAACAATATCCTTAATTTCTAATAGAACTTCCTTATTCTTCTTTATAACTAGAAATATAATATTAAAATTACTAATAATAATATTTATAATTATATAAATTCTATAAAAATTGTTTATAGATAATAAGATTTTTTTGTTTTTATAAAAGTATATCTTCTTATTATTAAAAACTCTCTTAATACTGAATTCTCTATAAAACAATCTTATAAACAATAAGCTTACTCCTAATTCTAAAATATATAATACCTTCAACTTATATACTCTTTCATTTCACTTTATTTTTACCATTCTACACTCTCTTATAACCAATTCTTTTCCTTTAATCTTTATCTATTTTAATCTAAAAAACAATTTTAAATTAAATAGAAAATAGAATTAATTAATTATATGTAATGAATAGCTAATATTTGTAATTCATTTTTTGATATTATTATAAAAAAATATATATATAAACTTATTTGAATAATAGTAAGGTTTTTTCTCGTTTAAGATTTCAATTATAATATAATTACAATTATATATAGAATAGAAGATTAGATTGTTAGAAAAAGATTTACAGTTTTTTCAATTTGAACTTGTTTAGTATCTTAATAAAAATAATGATTTTTTGATTAGATTGTTTTTAATATAGATTTGAATACTTTTTTTATATAAATAGTTTTATATAATATAATCCGAATTATTATAATAAAAGTATTCTTTTTCTTTACTTGAATTATAGAATCTTTTTTCAAAATTTTAATAATAGTCTTTATTATATTGTTTACAATCTTAATGGTTTTATATAATTATTATTATACTTGTATCTCTATTCTTATTCATTATAAAAGTATTTCTGAAAGTAGTTGTTTTATTTATAACTTGAATCTTTTCAAACTTGATTATAAAATTAAGGTTTTAAATATTAATTACTTTAATAATAATATTAAAATATTCCAACAATTCTTAAATAAAGAATTCTAAAATGATGTTTTTTGTTAACAAATCCTTTTATATTGTCTTTACTTCAATTATTTCTTTTTAAATTAAATATATTTTGTTTTAATCTTTTTTAATTATAATACCCTTCTTTAGTTTTTATATTATCAATTATATAAATTTGTTTTATAATTCTTAAAGAATAATGTATTTATATTTTATTTTTAATTTAATTTATTTATTATTGAATTTGTTAGTATTTTTAATAAATTTATTATTTATATTATTGATATATTGAATAATAAAAAGTTTTATATTAATTTAGACTTTCTTTATTTTGTATATTATATCTATTAATTTAATAGAATCTGTATAAAGTGCTTTGTATATAACTATATTGTTTATAATAATATAATCTCATTCTTTTTTAATAAGATATAGCTTTGTTATTTTAAATCAATAATATCAGTTCTTTTTATTTAATATTAGAATCTTTAACTTTCTATTATTAGAATTGTTTTCTATAATTACAAATATTATTATTAATTTTGATTTTGGTATACCACAAAATAGAAATATTAATTTGCTTTTTCCTTTAATATAATTTGAATTTTTATATAAAATAAATATATTTTTTTGGAGATTTTCGATTTTGTATTGATAAAAAGTTTTTATTATAATTTTTTATTGATAAGAAACTTTTATTATAATTCTTTTTGATTTGATTTAGATTTTTATTTTTCTTTTATATCTTTATAACTTATTTTCTTTATTATATAGGTCTTTACTTTTCTTTTAATTATATAAATCTTTATCTTTTTTTTTATATCTTTATATATTCTTTTCTATCAATAATTTCTAATTTAAATGTAAACCCAAATTTATAATCTGTTTTAAATATAATTTTTTATAAAAAATAAAATAAAAAGTATAGAATAAAAAATAATAGTATTAAGAGAACTAGTATACTAAATCTGTTCTATAATTTCTAAAAAAAAAAGCTTTATATAGAACAGAGCTTTTACTAATACTAATTAGGGCTAGCTCCTTTTATTCCATGATTACGTAAACTACACCTTTCAACAAAATACTATTATTAATCTTATCATTTTCGATATTCAATTTACTATTACTATAATAGCTGATTCCAGTTTTCAATTCTATTTTATTATTAATACTATTTATAGAAATGAAGTATTAAAATTATACTTTTAAGTATTACTATTAAAAGGTGTGATTTATGTAATCATGGAGTAGGGGGAGCTAGCCCTAATTAGTACTAGTAAGAGCTCTGTTCTATATAAAGCTCTTCCTTTTGGAAATTATAGAATAGACTTAGTATATTAATTCTTTTAATACTATCACTTTCTATCTTATACTTTCCATTTTATTCCCTATAGAAAATTATACTTAAAATAGATTATAAGCCTGGATTTGTATTTAGATTAGAAATTATTAATAAAAAGAAATATATAAAGATATAAAAAAAAAGATAAAAGTCTATATAATTAAAAGAAAAATAGAGATTTATATAATAAAAAGAATAAATTATAAAGATATAAGAAAAAAATAAAGATTTAAATTAAATCAAAAAAAGTTGTAATAAAGGCTTTTTATTAATAAAGAATTGTAATAAAAACTTCTTATTAATATAAAATCAAAAATCTCTAAAAAGATATATTTACTTTATATAAAAACTCAAATTATATTAAAAAAAAAAGCAAATTAATATTCCTATTTTATAATATACCAAAATCAAAATCGATAATAATATCTATAATTATAGAAAACAATTTTGATAATAAAAAGCTAAAGATTCTAATATTGAATAAAAAGAATTAATATTATTAGTTTAAAATAACAAAACTATATCTTATCAAAAAAGAATGAAATTATATTATTATAAATAATATAATTATATACAAAACACTTTATATAGATTTTATTGAATTAATAAATATAATATATAAAATAAAAAAAGCTCAAACTAATATAAAGCTTTTTATTATTTAATATATCAATAATATAAATAATAAATTTATTAAAGATATTAATAAATTTAATAATAAATAAATTAAACTAAAAGCAAAATATAAATATATTATTCTTCAAAAATTGTGAAATAAGTTTATATAATTGATAATATAAAAGCTAAAGGAGGATACTATAATTAAGAAAGGCTAAAGCAAAATATATTCAATTCAAAAAGAAATAATCAAAATAAAAGTAATATAAAAGAATTTGTTAACAAAAAACATTGTTTTAGAATTCTTTATTTAAAGATTATCAAAATATTTTAATATTATTATCAAAATAATCAATATCCAAAACCTTAACTTTATAATCAAATTTGAAAAGATCCGAGTTATAAATAAAATAACTACCCTCAGAAATACTTTTATAATAAATAAAAATAGAAATATAAATATAATAATAATTATATAAAACTATTAAGATTATAAACAATATAATAAAAACCATTATCGAAATTTTGAAAAAAGATTTTATAATTCAAGTAAAGAAAAAGAATGCTTTTATTATAATAATCTAAATTATATTATACAAAACTATTTATATAAGGAAAGTATTTAGATTTATATCAAAAACAATCCAATCAAAAAGTTATTATCCTTATCGAAATATTAAATAAGCTCAAATTAAAAAAACTATAAATCTTTTTCTAGTAATCTAACTTTTTATTCTATATATAATTATAATTATATTACAACTAAAACCTTAAACAAGGAAAAACCTTATTATTATTTAAGTAAATTTGTATATATATCCTTCCACAATAATATCAGAAAATGAATTACAGATATTAATTATTTATTATATATAATTAACCAATTTTACCTTCTATCTAGTTTAAAGCCATTTTTCAGATTAAAATAGATAAAGATTAGAGGGAAAGAATTAATTATAAAAGAATATAGAATAATAAAAATAAAGTGAAATGGAAAAATATATAAATTGAAGATATTATATATTTCAGAATTAAAAATAAGTTTATTATTTACAAAATCATTTTGTAAGGAATTTAATATTAAGAGAGTTTTTAATAATAAAAAAATATACTTTTATAAAAATAGAAAAGTTCTATTATCTATAAATAATTTTTATAGAATTTATATAATTATAAATATTATTACTAATAATTTTAATATTATACTTTCAATTATAAAAAAGAATAAAAAAGTTTTATTAGAAGTTGAGAATATTATTTATAATAAAAATAAAATAAATAAAATAAATATTCAATAACAAAATCATCTAAATCAATACTAATTATAATATTATTGTTTTGAATATATGGAATATAGAGTTTTGAGTAAACTATATTTGGTTATAATTTTGGAAAAAAATATCAAACTATTTACAAATCTAGAATCCTATAAAATATATATAGTAATAAAGATAAAAAAGTATTACAATACAGTTTTTATAAAGTATAAAAAGCGATTACTAGCTTTTATATTATTAGATATATTAAAATCATTTTTAATATTATTTCAAAAAAAATAATACTTTACAAAAATAATCTATAATTAAACAAAAAAGGTTTGGGTAATATATCTAAAAAAGAAAAGTAATATTATTAAAGAATTGAAGAAATAGAAAATTAATATAAAGTAAAAGAATGAATTCCTGATTAAAGTAATATATATCAATAATATTTCAGAAATTAAGAAAGTATTATAGGAATAGTAAGATAAATTAAGTATATAATAATAATTAATATATATATATATTTTAAATCAAAATGGTATAGTTAAATAAATAATTCAAATTATTTAATCGAATATTTGTATAATATTTAAAAACTTAGTAATACTAATTAAATTTTAGAATTATATAATAAAAACAAATATATATATTAAAAATAGAATATATATAAAATTATAAATAAATAAATTTGAGATTAAATAAAGATATAAAGAAATATCTATTAATTAATAATAGGATATAATTATATAAACAAAGAAGAAATAAATATTATTATATAAAATATAAATCGAAATAATATTATTAATAATATATATTAAAATATAAGGATTAAAGTATTATTCTTATATTAATCTAGTATTTTACTTTAATGATGTTTATTAAAATAAGCTAATAAATAGAACAAGAATAGGTATATTTATTAAATATAATGATTATATTATAAAGCAATTATGGATATATACTCTAAATAGATATATAATAATAAAAACAAGTAATTATATATTCTTCAAAGATTTATTAGAAGATAAGATAGATCTAAAATTATATTCTATTATTTCAGAAAAAGAATTTTTAAAAAAATAGGGAGTATAAAATATTTTATTAAAACAATAATTAATAGAAAGATCTTATAAAATTATAATTGAAATTATAAATATAATATTTATAAAATCTATAACTACTAAACCAATTGAATATAATTCAAAGAATAAAATCCTAAATCTTATTGAGATATTTATACCAAAATCAGTAATTATTCTATAAATTATTATTCCATATATAATACAATTATTGAATATTAATCTAATAAATATAATTATAAAGATTAAAAAAGATATTAAATTAATAATAAAAAAGAAATTAAGAGAATAAGATAATAAAACTAATTTTCAAAATATTAAATATTTATATATATTCTTTATTATTATTATAAATCTAAAATCAGATTAAGAATTCTTTATAGAATAATAAAGCAAAGATTATGTATTTATTTCAAAAATAATTATTATAAATATAATGATAAGGGATATATTAATCCCGAAAATATAAAAAAAAACAATAAGCAATCCAATCTATAATAAACAATAACAAGTAATTATCAACCAGGAAATTAAGGAATTGAAAAAGAATAAGACATAACAATAAATCTATAATAATAGAATAAATAATTTAGTTAATATAAAATGAATATTTATAATAAAATTGAATATAAATGGATTATTAGAATAATTTAAGATTAAATTAATAATAAAAAGTTTTATACAAAAGTATAGAATAGACTTTTTTGATATATTTGTATTTATAATATAATTAATAATAATTTATTTATTTCTATTAATTATAATATTACAAGATCTTAAGACATATTATTTTAATATAAAGAATATATTTATTAAAATAGAATTAAAAGAAAAGATATTTTTATTTATATTATAAAAAGTTAATATTAAATAAGGATATATTCTTGAAATCTTTTATAGTTTATATAAATTAAAGTAGGCAGTTTGTAATTGAAATAACCTTATAAAAAAGCAATTTATCGAATAGAATTTTGTATAAAGTTTAATTAACTTATATTTGTTTATTCATTTTGATAAAGGGATTATAGTATTATTATATATTGATAATCTTTTTGTTATAGTATGGAATTTAGATAATATATTGTGATTCAGTAAACAACTTATTTCTATTTTTAATATCAAAAACCTGGAAGAGATTGAAAACTCAAAGTTTTTAGGTATAAGAATTATTAAAGATAGGAAAAATAGAACTTTGTATATTAATTAAAAACAGTATTTTGAGAAAATATTAAATAGATATAGATTTATAAAAGAAATATTTAGATCTATTTCAATATTAATGAATAATTATAAAATACTTCGATTAGCTTGAGAAAATGATAAACAAATAGATCTCACCAAGTATAGCTATATAATCAGGAAATTGATATATATAATAATATACTTAAAATTCGATATAGTTTTTAATTTAAGAAAATTTAGTTAATATATAAAAGATCTAATAGAGTTTTATATAAATTAATTATAAAAAATAATATATTATCAATAAATAACAATTAGTTATAAACTGTATTTTGGATCAAAGAGAATTCAAAATCTAATAATCTATTTCAATATAGATTATATTAATAATATAATTAATAAAAAAAGTATATCAAAAGTAATCACACTTTTAAAAGAAGGAT
The DNA here is from genome assembly GCA_014898485.2 of Botrytis squamosa. Classification (NCBI taxonomy): domain Eukaryota; kingdom Fungi; phylum Ascomycota; class Leotiomycetes; order Helotiales; family Sclerotiniaceae; genus Botrytis; species Botrytis squamosa. The sequence goes on from RCTC02000004.1 coordinate 1,012,207, forward strand.
TAGTATTCTAAATAAATTGAAAATAAAATTTTGTATTAATATTAATAACTAAATCAAAATATATAGCTCAATCGATTATAGTAAAGCAAAGCTAATAGCTAATCTAAATACTTCGAGATATAGAATATAGGAAATTTATTATAGAAAATGGATTTATTGTCAATATAAAGAGAAATAATTAAAAAGCTATAACCCTAATTAAGAATATACAATTAATTAATAAATCAAAGTATATTAATATTATATATCATTATATATAGAATCTCAAATAAAAAGAAAAGGTCGATATTAGCTATATTTCTATAAACAAAATAATAATAAATAAATTAACAAAATTATTAATCAAGAATATATTCAAGAAATTTATAGAAATATTAGGAATAATAGATTATCATAAATAATTCAAGGGGGAATATTAAAAAGTATAGTTCACATAATTATAAAATAAGAAAAGCTAGTCCTAATTAGTATTAATGAGAGCTTTGTTCTATACAGAGCTCTTTTTTTCGGAAGTTGTAGAACAGATTTAGTATACTAGTCCTCCTAATACTATCACTTTCTACCCTATGCTTCCCATCTTATTCCCTGTAGAGAGTTATACTTAAAACAATTACAACTATATTCTCAAATATCAAATCTATTTTCTTATATATTAAATCAATTCTCTTAAATATTATAATCGGAATTTGATTTACAAATCTTTTAATATTTTTTTCTTTTATTATCTCAAATTCCTTTTTATTTTCAATATTTGTTTATATAATTTTAGTTTATTTAATTTGCTTAATCTATTCAATAAATTATTTTATAAATATCCTGCTTATCTTTTATTACTTTTTTTTGCTTAGCTATTTTGTCTTATTTAGTTATTCCTTTTTATTTAATTACCTTTATTTATTTATTTTTTACTATTATTTTTTTTCGAAAATGTTGGAGTTATATATTAAATATCTCAACTATTTTTATAACTCCTGTTGCTGATTCTGTAATTCTTATTATTACTTTTATTATTACTGTTTTTATAATTACTATTCAAAACTTGGTTTAAGCTTTCAATTTCGAAGTTATAAGTATAGTTCTATGATTTGAAATTATTATATATAATTAGGTAGGATTGAATTTCTTTAATCTTATAATTCAATATTCAAATTTGATATTTAAAACAATAAAAGATTCCGAAATAAATACTAAAAATCAGGTAAATAAAGTTAAATGGAATAAGTCTTTTTTTATAGCTTATATATATTACTGTGAATGGCAATGTTATAAAGGAAAACAAGCTGAAGTATTCTTAAAGGATGAAGTATGAATTATTATTATTAATATTATTTAACTATATTATTTTCAAAATATTCGAATTATAATTAAAAACTATAAAAATAAATAAGTTATTTAAAAATAATAATATTAAATTTATTTGAATATTAGAAAAATATTTAATATGAATTGAATAAATAATATATAATATTTCTAAGCTTTAAAGAATATTTAGGAAAAGCTTCTTACTAAATATAAGATTTAAGCACCATAAAAAAATAAATAGATTAAATATATCTCAAAAATATACTTTATGTTATAGAGCGGATATAATAATAGTTGTAAGCTTTATCATGTCATGGGGCAAGCAGGCGGGATTAGGAATCTATATTCGATAATACTAAGAATAATAGGTACAGAATATAAACTAAGATATAGCTTAAAGAGCTATAATATAGAATCTTTCAATATAAAGATATACAGAGTTTTCACTTATAAACTAGCCTAACAAAGCCTAGCTTATTGCTTATCAATCACATATATCCATATTATAACATTATCCCCCTTTTTCAGATCGAGTTTTGATAAAACAGTAAGTTATAGTTTATAGTTTTATAAGTAGATAATTCAGTTTAAACAGATTCAGACTTATTAGAATATTTATAATAAAAGTTACAAATCAATTCCTACATATCTTCTAAATAACTAACAGATTCCTCAATTGATTTATCATAATCAATCTAATAGATGGTATATTTTAAATAAGGTTCTTTATAATCTCTTTTTTTCTAATAGAAATTCAGGATCTCGATAACTTTAAAATACTCTAAACTATTGATTTCTATAAGGAATAATAATAAATTATATTATTTAGGAATAGAATTATTATATATAGAATATAATAAATTAATATAAAAAATAAAATGAATCCTTATAAAAACAAATAATTCCAGTTTATAAATATAAAAATCTATTAGATTTAGAATCTTAAATAATTTAAGATTCTTCCAATCAAGTTTTTTTTATAAATATAGAATTTTGATATTTCTAGTATTTAATTAAATCAGATTATTAGGAGTATATTGATAAGTAAGAAAACAATAAAAGTTAATATTCTTTATATATTGAATTTAGTGTTGAAAGGTGTGGTTCACGTGATCATGGAGTAGGGGGAGCTAGCCCCAATTAGTACTAGTGAGAGCTCTGTCCTATACAGAGCTCTTCCTCTCGGAAGTTGTAGAACAGACTTAGTACACTAGTCCTCCTAATGCCATCACTTTCTACCCTATGCTTCCCATCTTATTCCCTGTAGAGAGTCATACTTAAAACATTTAGCTAATAATCAATTCTATCTTCAAATATAAAAAGATTACTTTTATTTTGAAAACAAATTCCTTAATATTCTTTATAATAGAACGGTTATTTTCGAATAAAGATAACTTAAAGTTTAAACAGGAGTGAAATCTATAATTAAAAAAAAATGGAGTTATTCGAATATTCTTAAATCAAATATTATTAATAAAAAATTTGGTAAATAGAAGTCACTTTATTTAGTTATTTTATAGGTAAGTTATATATAATCTAAGATATTATTTCAATATTATATTGATTTTTTTGATTTATTTATTAATTTTAGAATAGTAAATAATAAAGAGTTTAATAGATATTTTCAAGTATTTATAAATATATTTCCAGAATTCGGATATGAATTGAATTTTATAATCAGAAATGATTGTTAGAGGTAAGTTATAAAATTTCTAAATATTTTTTTGGAATAAATAAATAATTTTTTTAAAATTATAGATATTATAATAAAATAGAAAATGCTTTATTTTAATTAAATAATTAATTATTATTATAATAATATTAAAATCAATATTTTTGGATAGGTATATAATAAAATCTATTAAAATATTTTACTAAACTTTTTGTGAAATTGGGAGTGAATAAAGGATTTCTTTTTGGTTTTTACAATTTGGAATAGTATAATAACAATTATAATAGTTATAAATTTATTATATAATATAATTATAATAATTAGATTAATAGTAATCTTGGAATAATAATTTGAAGGTTTAGATATAATGTAAATAATTAGTAATAAAGGACTTATAATATAAACAGAATAGATAAATTTTTAAAGAATTATAATTGGGAATATACAGTTTTTTTTGGTAATATAATAAGCTATTATTTTTAGAATATTCAATGAGAGTGATTTTCGGGTATTTCAGGGATTCTTTTTGTAGGGATTTCAGGATAGATTTAGGAATAAAATCAGTTTGGTAGCTTTTTTGGAATAGAAATAACAAATCAATAGATAGATTTAAAAAAGTTTTTTAATTCTTTTGAGATATTATAAAATCAGATTTTAGTATAATAAGCAAAAGTTTTGATTCAAATACAATAGAATTGGGAAGATTAATAAAATCGGAGTTTTTCTAACTTTGTATGATAATAGCGGGATACGATGACTCTCACCTGTACGTGGTGTATCCTACGAACCTTCGGTCGTGCGATCGGAGAGCTAAGTAGAGTCAGCTGGAGCCGGGTGGTGGTTGTACACTAATCGGAGGCCGTACTGGGAGCGAAGGTACGCGCAGCTAATCACTAAAGGGTAATTGCAAAGATACTCAGAACAAAGGACTATCAGCAAAACAAAGATAAAAATCATTCAACAATAGAAAGGAAATAAGAACGGGATTGATACAAAACCATACCTTTACAAATCTATATAAGGAGCAGAGCCAGAATATATCACGGCAAAGCATCTGTAAAGCGGAACTAGCCCTTAAAACAGTGAATAATGAAGCTTCTATAATATAACTGAATCTGACTGAAGCCTGTATTGGGAGCAGGGCCGATATCCTTAACTTGACGAACATAAATCGATAGAACACCTCTAGAATGCTAGCGTACAGAGTTTTCACAACCCAACAATACATACGATCTGCAGGTATACTGGATTGGATATTTACAAATAATAAGAGAAGTAATAGGAAGTATATAAAGACTAGAACAGTGTTTATTGGGATCAGCAGAAGTATATATAGAATAGGAAGAGGAATGTTTTTAATATCTTACTTTTGAGTACACGGGAGCGGCATGGCGGTGGAGGAGCTTCGGTATAGGAAGGATGCTTTTAGCAAGTTATACTTGATAATACTTGATTGGGATTACAGCGGCAGAGGATTTTAGGCAGAGGCTAATCCTACAATATATATATATAATATATTTTTAGTATTCTATTTTCAATTACAAATTATATATTAGGGAAATGGATTTTATAAGTAGAGTTTTGGTTAGTAGGTTGGAAATACTATGGAAAAGCTGTCTGGCTAGGGGTTTGAAATAATAAGTTTGTGAGATATAGTCGGTTTTGTTGTATAAAAGAGATTTGGTAAGGTAATGCGAAACGGCTATTAATTGCAAGGTATAGCATATAATGATAGTGATAATGATATTGTTTATATAGCTCGAAAGAATGGATGTGTGTATCGGTCTATAATCAGATATTATAGGGTAAAGGGTATAATAGAAATATTAGATAAACTTAAAGAACAAACAGGAATGGAAGTGTAAAGGAATGGTTTTGGTTTTGGCCGGAACTTTTGAAGGTAATTATATAATAAATAATTTAATGTAGTTAAAAGATTCTACAAAAGTCTAATACTAATAGCTTTATTATAAATAAACTGGGAAAGCGTTTGTAAATGTAGCGAACCTATTTTATATTATAAGATATTCTAGAAAGTAGTTATAATATAATTCATTTCTGTCCTACGAACGAACCACGACGGCCCATCTGGGCCTGAGTGTAAGGCCAAAACTGAATGCACAAACTGCACAGGACCGTTCCAAGCTGGGCACAACAGCTACCCCGCAATACCACGTCGAGTCAATGGGAAAGTCGTGCACCTCACGAAATCCGAAGTCCACGAGATCAAGAAACACAGCCGAAAAACTCGTCTGACCGCTGAAGCACTAGCCAACAAAACACCTGCCTCGACTGCGACGGCCCCCCAGAGCGTTGCAATAGAGATACCCCCCCCGATCCGCGGGGAACGCATCACTGCGTATGAAAACCTGAGCAGCTCCGAACATGCCCCTCAGAATGCCTTCTTGGCTAGCAGCTTGCCCGAGGACCCCTGCTGCTTTAAAAAAAAGTGCCCAAATAAAGGCAGCCTAAATAAGAGGACACTCTTCAATGCTGTGCTATTATAACATAATAGCATGGATATCGATATCGATCTGAATGAGTAGCCACTCCTCTTGGCACTGCGGCGCCAGCCGCCAGACAGCCGCAGCCCGATCCATACGGATCGGCTGGGCAAACGTACAGAAAAAGACAGGAGCGCATATCGCGATACTGCAAATGGCATACGAACAAGATTTGGAGGTCCTATGCGTACAGGAACCCTTTACATACCCTGGAACTCGGACCCAGAATCATCTGGGGTACGATCTCTTTGCGCCGATGGATAGCTGGGACAGCCTGGACGGCCCCGAAAGAGAGAGGGAGAGACCAAGAACGATGACGTACGTGCACAAAAGCAAGTGACTACACGCTTAACAAAGATGTATTCAATTATACCAGAATTTTTTCTGGATAGAAGTGAACAGTGTACAGATTATTAATATATACTAATAACTAGGTATCAAAGAAATAATGAATTTAGTAATTTTTATAGTATTCTCTGATCGCATAATAGTAGACGACAATTTTAATACTAAATATAATCTATTCAAGTTTGATATAGCTTTAGCTAACTAAGAAGTTTTTTTTGCAGAATAATCCATTTCAAATAAAATGGATTTTATTAAAATCTTAGAAGTTTTTATCTATAAAGTAAATTATATAATTAATCTGATCTTTTCTAATATCCTTTTTGCTAATATTATTATTAATATTAATCTAAAAAACAGCTTCAACTACAAAATATAGGTAATTACAATCCCAAATCTTATTTTATTTATTATTAAATTTTTTAATTATATAATCAGTAAAAAAGGCCTTTTAATCTTTCAAAAAATTATAAAAAATAAAATTCCCTATTTTTCAAGTTTAGTAAATATACCTATCAAACAAGTTAATAAATTAATAGGAATACTGAATTCTTTGTTTAAATCAGCAATTCACTTAACAAAAAAGAAGAAAAGTGTTTCCGAATGCTTTGCTTTTTAGTGAATAAGCGAATATAGAACGGTATATCAAAAATATAGAATAACTAAAGCTAAGGGTATTAATCAAGCGGAATAATAATAGCAGAGATTGATAACTATAATCAGAAAAATAAAACACTAATATTAGTATAGAATTATTGATAGAATTAATTATAATAAAGATTTATACAAAATGATTAGTTGGTATAAGCTCATTGTTAATTTTAAAACGCTGTTTCTAATTATTGATGGTGTAGTAATTAAAGATATTACAAAAAAAGCTTGAATTCTATAAAAGGAAATCCTCAAATATTTTGATAATAATAATAATTTTATAATAAATCCATTTTAGTTAGATTGTATATCTAATGAATTTCTATAAAGTATGGAAATATTCCTTAAAGAAATGAAAAAGAGTATTATAGGAGTTTCGAGTACTTTATTAAAATCTGATCAGATTATTATTCGCTTTTTGAAAGCTTATTAGGATTTTATTGGATTAGTAATTACTAGGATTTTCAATAAATGCCTATAACTTAGTTATTTTTTAAACAAATAGAGATAGGTAGAGATAATAATAATCCCTAAAATTGGAAAGAAAGATAAATCATTAATACAATCCTAATAACTGATAGTCCTATTTTTATATATCTTGAAAAGACTGGAATATATAATCATTTAATATATTTCATAAATTGCAATGATAGCAGGTATATTTAGCTTTTAATATAATAGAATGTTTTTTAAGCGAGTAGTAATAGATCTAGTTATTTTATTTGTATATAATATCGAGAAAGTCTTTATTCGCAAACAAAAAGTTATAATAATTATACTAAACATATAAAACATGTTTAATGTATTCCTGTCGAACAGGCTATTAGAATACATACACCAGCAAAAATGGTTCTGTTTTTTTTTATAATTAATTTAAGCTTTTTTAAATAATTGTTTAATAAAAGTTTGACTAGAAAATGTAACTACAAAATATAACTATATCAAATATAGTACCCTACAGAGCTTTTTATTTTTATTTATATTATATATTTTATATCTTGCTAAACTTTTAAATCAAAATATTAAACTATATTTTGAATATATTAACAATATCTACATTTATTGTATATTCAAAAATATTTATAAGAATATTAATCTTTTCAAATATAATCTTTACCAGATTTTTTAATAGAATAAACGAAACCATATAATATTTATATTAGAAAAGCTAGAAATAATATATTTTTCCTGAAGGAAAAAGATATATATCTTATACCTGAAAATAAACAATAAAATAACAATTCATTTAATTAATAAAATAAATAATAAAACTATTTAATCAATTCTATATTAACTAAAAATTTGATTTGATTGAAAGCTTTCCTTTAAAAGATATATAATAAAACGAAAAACAAAAGTCTATAAAATTGCAAAGTATATCAAAAAGCTTGTATAAATATATTACAGTCTACCAACTATAATATTGTATAAAATAGTAATTACCTATATCCTTTTTACTATTCTTTATAGATTCGAGATATGATATACAGGCCGAACAAAGCCAAACCAGGCGGGGGAGGCTGCTTGTAGCACAATAATAAGCACAAGGCTGGGCAGTTATATCACCAAGGTCGATCAAGCAATCATTCTAATAGCAAGAGGAATTCTACCCGCTTGGCGTACGATTCCGATTATTGTGATTCTGAAAGACTTTGGATTATCGCTCAATGAGCTAGCACTTGAACAAATACAAATAAGATTCACGTTTTGACTTTATAAGGTGAACAAAAACTACCTATTGACAATTTATCTAGTACAAGTATCTCAATACAAAATAAATAATATCAATCTTTATAGATTAACCAGATTGATCCTGAAAGTATTAAGATTAATATTCTCCTTACCGCATTTTTTTATAAAAAGCTGTAATAATTCTATAAGAGATATAAAGAAAGAAGTAGTTGTAATTGAATTCATACAATAATAGGACTGTTTGCCTAATAGTTATATTATAGTCTTCTTGGATGGTATTAAACAGTATTACTGAGAATAAAAGATAATCAGCTACAGCTATGCAATTTATTAGGGATAATTTCTAGTAGCATCTGGTTATAGAACAATTAATCTATTCTTGTACATTTTCGATATCAAGATAATAAATACTCTAAAAGATTTGGAGTATACTATTCAACTAAAGTCAGCTAAATAGATTACAATATATATCAATAATATCTCAATTATTTAATATATTAAAAGCAATACTTTCAATTTATCCCAATAAGTATTTCTATATTGTCATAAGATTATAAAAAACAAATAAATAGTAATCCAATAATTATTTGAATATACTAGAATCCTTGAAAATGAGAAGGCTGATTGGCTTGCCGATCTGAGCACTTGCAGCAATCGCATTGAAAACGATAATTTATTATTTTCTATTATTAGTAGGATAAGTTTAATAACCAGAATTCTCAGATGAGGAACAAAACAGAAATAATAGAAGTGAAATGAGGTTATCCTCACTAATCAATACCGTTATTGATATTTTAATTATTAAATCAAGGAATCTAAAAAACTTGCCTTCCCCCATCTTATCTTTTAATAATTAATAGTATTCAAAACCGGATACAGAAACTTTGTATCCTATTACTAATACTTTTAGTATAACAATATTATTTCAAAATGCTTTTGTAGATACAATAAAAAGTCTAAATACCTGATACTTTGCTAACACTCTCACATTCAATTTGATCATTGGTTGAATAAATCCGGTTTAATTCTGTAAAATATAAAGAATACAATTGATTATCTTTTTCTTCTTCTAAAAACCCTAACAGATTTCATAATCTTTCTAACAATTATTAATCATTTCGAATAACTATACTCAGTTTTTCCAGAGATTTTCTAATCTCTTACTTTCATATTACTAATTGGGGCTGTACCTCTTTCTGGAACTGCTTTCCCCCCTTCTATTGCTGTGTATAAACTGCACCAAACAAAAACTAACAATATAAAGCCCTCTGGCCAGCCGCAAACCTGAGCTACCCAATATAAAATGGATTGAACAATACCGATATTACAAGCGAAAGATAAACAATAGAAATATGTACAATATTTCTGGCCACTTCTCCCCCAGCCTGCATCACAATCGTAGAAGAACAGAACGTGTGGCTATGCTGGCACCCCCGCCAGCATAGTTCATCCCTAATACCCCCTGGGAGGTCGTGGCGAGCCCCTGCAGCTTGCCCCCTGGATGTAAATTAAAATAAATAAATAAATAAATAAATATGATAATAGCAAATCATACTTTCTTGATTTCTTTTAGAGTATCAATAATTGGAAATAGATCAGAATCCAAATTTTCTTTCTTTAAAATAACTTGATTTTAATATAAAAAATATTTTTTTTTTTTTTAGAAAAATTCTTTAATTTTTTAATTAAAATATTAGATTTAATATTAAGCTTTTTAAAATAATAAATAATTTAGAAATTAAATTAAAATAAAAATTCAGATTAATAGATTTAATAATAATTTAATAATTTTATTATTATAAAGTATTCTAGATTTTTATAATTTGTAATTATTTAAATCAAAAATAATATATCTTCCAATTCGAAATATTATTTTTCGAAATAATAAATAATAGCCAGGAGTTCTTTGTCATAGATCTTGTAATTATACTTAATAACTGAGTATTTTTTTGAAAAGAATATAATAGGTTTCAGGATCCCCTCCTTATTATATTAAGAAAAGATTTCTGTAGAAATATAATCTGATATATCGATTTCCAGAATCATCTCCTTTTTCTAATTAAAAAAGGTTAGAATAAAGACTTTAGTAAACACTTTCTTTAATTAATTAAAAGTATTTTGATAAATAATATTCCACAAAAATAGGATATTTTTTTTAATCAGATTTATTATTAAATTAATTATTTTCGAAAAATCCTTGATAAATTATTAATAAAAATTCGTGAATCTAATAAATATTTGTATATCAATTATAATATTAGATGATTTTTAGTTTATAATAATCTTTATTTTTTCTAAATCCATTCAGATATTATTCTTTTTTATAATTAAATTAAAAAAGATGATTTTAGATTTTAGGAATTTGTATTTTTCGAACTTTGTAAATAGACTAATTTTTCTCAATGCTTACAGAACTTTTTGAATATAATAGATATATTTTTTTTGAGTACGATTATATATTAATATATTGTTTAAATATATAGTATAGAATATATCCAGGTATTTATATAAAAAGTTGTTAATAAACCTCTGGAATATGGTAGGTGTTTTTGTCAGTTTAAATGGTATGATTAGGGATTTGAATAGATTGAATCGAGTATAGAATATAATTAGATACTTTTATTCTTTCTTGATTCTGATATTATTAAAGATAAAAATAATATTAATTTTATTAAAATATTTCATTTTTTTTAAATTATTTAAAGATTCTTTAATTAATAATAACAGATATTGATTTTTTATAGATAGATTATTTAGGATTTTATAATTAATATAAAAATAAAAATCTTTATTGGCTTTCTTGATAAACAATATAGAGAATATAGTAGGCGAGGAGTTGAAATAGATAAATCCTTTTTTCAGGTTTTTTTTTAATTATTCTTTTAGAATTTTAAGTTTGATTTAGGATATAATATATAAAACTTTAAAGAATAGTATAGTTTCTTTTTGGAGTTAGATTTTGTGATTGTATGATTAGTATAATAATAATTTGTTAATATTCTATAAAGAAAATATATTTTTCTAGTTTTAGAATTCAAATAGGAGATTATTTGAATTAAACTTTTTTTTTTTTTTAGAATATTATTAATTTGTTCAATAAAGATTTAGAATATTTTATATTTTTAATAAGTATATATGAAATAAGTTTTTAGAAAGATTATAGTTATATTTCGATTTTTAAGGTTTTTAGGGTAATCGGATAGATATATAAATCAGATTTTCAGAGAAATATTAGAAAAAGCTTTTATTCGGAATAATTGAGATAGAATATTATAGAATTTATAGTAATATAAATTATTAAATTGAAATAAGTTTGTTATAAAGTTAATATAGGGATTATACTTCTTAAATTAGACTATACTCAATATTATAAGATAATAGATTAGTTTAGTTATATACAAAGTAATTCTTTTTTTAATATAATTATTGATTCTAAATTCAATATAGATATAAAATGTAATCTAGTTTTTAAATAGAATTTTGCTATCAAATTTAATAATTTTAAAAATAATAAATAATTTGTATTTAAAGATTTTCTAAAATAATATTCAGTTTTAATTTATAAAAACAATTCTTTTATAATTATTATTCATTATAATATAAATTGAAAAAATATCTTTTTCTAAAAACAAAATAATAAATAAAATCATTAAATCTATACAATTATTTAATTCATTTTTCAAAAGTAATTCTTAGATGGTAATAATAGATAAACGGAATTTATATAAAGGATTGCTTTAATAACAATTTAAATTAGGTGAATTCTGTTTTTCAATCTGGATAAATTAGCTGGAGAATGGGGTAATAATCGAAGCAAAAAGTGAGATAGGAATTGAATGAATATTTTGCTTTTTGGTAGGCTTTTTGGAGTGGGATTGTATTTAGAGGGACTGAAAGTTCTGATTTTAAATTGGATAGGATAAATATTAGAATATAAGTAATTACAAATTAAGTAATTAATAGAATTATAGTGGTAATATTTTCCTTATTCTCTTTAGAACAAATTATTATTAATAATATAATGTTGGAAGTTGAGGTTTATAGAATCTTCTCTTTAAATAGGTGGAAGAGTAGTTTTGTTTGTATAGAAAGATTGAATTATAGAGTTATAGGCAGATTTGGATAGTAAAATAGAAATCCTTTTTCTAATAAAAATAAAAGTTATAAAACAATTCTAAAAAATTTATTATTGGTATTGATAAAATTGATTATTAAATTGTTATAGATAAATAAAATATTTTTAAAAATTATAAAATAAAAACAAATTGTAAAACAATATATCTTATAATTTTCAAATTTTTTTTTGAAATAATAATAAAATCAGAATATTATTAGATATCTCGTTTTTCAGAATTAGTTTCTAAAATTTGGTGAAGTAGATATTAAAATCGAGATATTTTTGTTTGAGTAGATATAATTGATTTTAGGTATTCTATTTATAATTAAAATTTTCAAAAGTATTTTCTAAATATTTTAAAAACAGATTATAATTGATAAATTATAGAATATTGTAAATAATTTTGAAAAGAATCAATTTATAAGTTTTTTCAATAAGTTTTTTAGTAATATAAATTAGATAAATAAAGATAATAGAGAAACAATTAAAATTCAAATTTATCTTTATATATATCTATTAAACGAATCTTTATAGGTCGGATTAGGAATTATTAAATTCTTTGGGATTGGGGATATGTTTATTTAAATAAGTAATAGTAAATAGGATGGGTATAGTAATATCAAATAATTCGAAAATAGATTTGATAAATATTATTTCAAAGAATATAGTAGAAATAGATATAGATTTAATAAGACAATTGAGTAAGTGGATATTCTATATAATAATCTGTTTGTATAAGAAGGTTTTAATATGTTTTTTAACAAATATTTCTCAAACCTTGTATTCAAAAAATAAATTGATTTTTTCCAATCTGGTAGTGTATATAGCTGCCGATTAAAGGTATTGATATCAAGTTTGAGGATTCTTTATTATAGTTATATTGAATCTAGAAATATCCTTTGAGTGATTGGGCGAATGTGGAGTTAGTATTATTATTATAATAATATTGGTAGAAGCTATATAATATTATAGGGTAGGTAGGTGGGATCAGGAATCTATATTCGATAGTACTAAGAATAGTAGGTATAGGGTGTAAACTAAGATATAGCTTAAAGAGTTATGATATAGAATCTTCTAATGTGAAGATATATAGAGTTTTCACTTGTAAGCTAGCCTAATAGGGCCTAGCTTATCGCTTATCGGTCACGTGTATCCACACCGTGACATATCACTATACTATGTACACAATCTGTCTAAAAGGTATAGTATCAGGAATCAAAGTTCTGATAGCTTATTACTATATATATACTTTATAATAAAGCCCTTCTCTTTAATCTTTTTGTTCCGAAAAGACTAGCTAAATAGGGATTATTACTAATAATATATAGTCAATTATATAATTTATAATAATACACCAAGTCTATTACCTAATATTCTTATCATTAGTAATTCCTATACTAATGAATTCAGAATATTCAATTATTAAACAAATACATTCTTATCTTTTATTGATCTACTATCTAATTAATTAATAACCCAATTCCAATTAAAATATAACCAATAAGGATTTTAGAATAATATTCACAAAATAAGATCTCTAATACTCTGTTATAAAGCAAATATAATAATAATTATAAGCTTTACCATTATACTATATACGCAATCTATTCAAAAAGCATAATATCAGGAATCGAAGTCCTAATAGCTTACTACTATATATATACCCTGTAACACTTTACTTTCAAAAATTGTTATATTATAAAAGTATAAGTTTTTGATATTCAAGATACTCTTTAGAATATAAAAATTAATTCTATTAATAAATACAAAAGTAATAAATACTTTCCTAGTTTAATTAAAGTTTATAATCTTTTAAAAAAACTTATTAAAGGTATATCTAATAATAATAATAATGATATTAATATTAATAATTCTTTATATAATATTAATTAACTTATTTCTAATATAATATAGAAATTACTACTTACTCAAAATCCTTATAATTATATTAAAGAATTATTCGGTATATTATAATATATATTTGTTATAAAAATAATTATTGTTTTAATATCTATTTCTATTATTTTGAAGTTTTTATTTAAATAATAATTTCCTAATAAAAAGAAATAAGAGATTTAATAAAAAGAACTAATTGTTATTTGTTTATAATACAAGTATATTAAAAAAATAGAATCTTTTATTAATATATCTATTAATATCTTTGAAAAAAGTAATCAAAAAGCTTATATATTATGTAAGAGTTATCGAACATACTCACCGCACACCGTAATGTTTTGTGACATAATCCCTACAAAATTCATGTTTTGTCATATAAACTAAAATATTATATAATTAATACAATTCTTGATATTAAACTAAAAAAAAGTTGCTAATAGATAATTTGACTCATTTTCTATATATAAAAATTTCTAATTTATTTTTAATTATTTTTGTTGAAAAATTATATAAGCTTTTAATTGAAAAAGTTCAGAATTTTTAACTTGTAACGCTTTTCCTATATAAAATAAGCGAATTTTTTGAATTTTTTCGAATTTTCAACTTTAACCCTTTAAAAACACTGTTATAAAAATATTTAAAAATAAATGATACATTTTTTTGAATAATTTCGATAATTTTAAATCCTTTTATAATATAAACTTTAATTTCATCTTTTATTATAGTAAATAAACTAGGGTATAAAAAGGTGAATAATCTTATATTTTAGCCGGAAAAGCGTTACATGTGCGGTGAGCAGGGGCTAGAACTCTTACTATTCAACTTTTATAAGTAAAGATGGAATATAATTGCTTTTAATTATTAGCTTTTCAAGTTATTAAACAAATATTCAAAAACTATTCTATATTTAAAAAAGAATTAAATCAATATTAATGAAAAGCTTTATTAAAGACTTTGAATATAGTTAATCCAAATATTAATAATAATATTACTCAAGTTTAAGAGTATTTGAATATAAGTAATATAATCAGAAATAAATTGATATCAGATTTTGTATTAATAGATAATTATAAATTCATTATTAATATAAATAAAGAAATTAATAAATATGAATTTGATTATAATTCTGAAATTTAATTGGAATATATTAAAAGGATTAAAGATTGAATTTTTTTTTTTTTGGTATTATAGTATTATAATTATTTTGGAATAATATTTAGAGAATAATTAGCATTTTTGGTATTTATGATATCCTAAATATTATACATTTTGTATCTTTTATAAAATATATATAGTAGTTATAATAACATTTATAATATTATATATTTTTATTATAAAATTATTTTGATATATATTGATATAATATTATTATTTCTTATCATTATTTTGTTTTTTTTTGATCAGTTTTTATAATAAAATATCTTACTAATTCTCTTGTATATTATATTCATATTGATTTAATTATATCATTACAAAACTTGGTTATAGTTTTTATATTTGGTATTTGATTTAAAAATAATAAAATAAAAGTTTTTAATATATTTTCTGGATTTTTCTTAATATTTTCATTTTATTTTATTTACATTTTTTCTTTTTTGAATAAATTATTTATTTCTTATTTGTATATAAAATTATAAAAAGTAGTATAAATAAAAATAATGTTTTTTTGAGTTTTTAATAATAAATAATAAAATAGTTTCTTAAAGATTTTAAATTGATATTTTAAAATCTTAAAAATTTGTTTAATTATATTGTAAGTATTAGAATGATAAAGATTGAATAACTTTTTTCTATTTTTGAATTGTAATTATAAAATATTCTGTTTTCGAAAATGATAATGAATTTTATAATAAGATATTAAAAAAGGCTAATGATTGATATACTTTATATTTATAAAATAAAATTTCCTAAATGATATAATAAATATTCCTTTAATTATAGTATTTTCTAATATTTGTATATTATAAATATTATTTTTCTATTCAAAAAAGATATAAGAGAATTAAAGATCGAATATATATATATTAAATATATTTTGAATAAAAATATCTTTTCAATTGTGGAATAATATAGTATTTTTAATATTTAAATAAATATAAATATAAATATTATTTAATATTTCTATATAATTTTCAAATTATAAAAAGTATTTCTTATTATTAATAATTTTATTGTAATTAGAAGGATAATTTGAATTTTTGAAAAGCTTGATTTTGTGAATATAAAAGGTAAATATAATATAAAGAATTTAATAAAAATAATTAGTAATAATAATTTTGGATTAATCAAAAAACTTTTATATATTTGTAAAACTAATTTCTTTAATAATAATAAATAAAAATATTATTAATTTCTTTTCGATTGTGATTTTTTGTAAGGATTTCAATTTGATATATTCGAAACAAAAATTATAAAATTTGAAAAACGTTTTTTGAAGTATTCGAAAATTATTAAATATATATTAATTATGATTTTATTCAAATATTTTATTTAAATACTTTTTTTATATATTTTAGTTTTTTTTTTGTATATTTATATATAAATTCTTTAAAATAATATTTCTGAATATATTTATTTTAAAAAATTAAAGATATTATTTTAGAATATATTTAATAAAAAGCAGTTTGATATAAATTATATTTATATTAAATATATTTTCTTTGATTTTTGAGTGATATAGGTGAATTTGAAATAAGTATTTTGATAATAATAGTGAGGTGTAGTGAGTTGATGGTGATAGTGAGATGTAGCGAATTGATGGTGATAGTAAGGTATAGTCGATGTTTTGTTAATAAAAATATTTGAAGTATTAATGTTTATTGATTATAAATAATATCAAAGCAGTAAAAAGGTAAATTAAAAAAATATACGAAAATGTTAAAAATATCGAGTTTTTTTAAAATATTAGTTTAATTAGATTTTAAAAGTTATTATTGATTATTATATAAAAGATTCGAAATATATTAGATCTAATATTTTATTTGATCTAATATTTTATTAGAATTAATTTAGTGTTTAGTAAATACAATATTTGATCAAATATATTGAATTTAATATTTCTAATTCCTAATATTTTATTGAGTCTAATCTAGTATTTAATAAATATTATATTTAATCAAATATATTAAGTTTAATATTTTCAATTCCTAATATTTTATTAAATCCAATCTTGCATTCAGTAAATATTATATTTGACTAATATATTGGTTTAATATCAAAAAAAAAATCGATCCGAACGAGCCCTTAGCTGGTCACAGGAACTCTATATATAGGAATGAGAATTTCTGATAGTGAATATCCTGAACCGAAAAGTCTTGTTGAAGTGTTCAAAAATTATAGACAAGTGTTAGTGAAGGATATATAGCCAGTAAAAGGAACTAAGAGGTATATGGCTAGGAGTAGTGTGTTATTAAATTCTTCTAGCTGGGCGCTGGAAGAGCTAGCAAATGATTAGCATTCTAGTCTGGGTTTCTCGAAATTAAGTAAAGACTGCCACATTGAGCTGATTGTAAAATACTAGCATACTATAACATTAGTATAGAGATATCCCTAGGCAGATACGCAACGATCGGTAGGATAGAAGATTGATAAGAAGTCTTTTCAGATTCATGGAGAGGATATGTTTAAATAAAGTTCCTTAGATTCAGGGCTAGCAGTATAGTTTCCTGTGTCCTGGAATCAGTGTGAATTTGAATTTTATATCGTATCCCTGGATAGATATGCAACAGAGAGCCATCAAAGAAAATATGGATATCATTTTACATAGGCCAGGAACTCACTCTTGATGTTCAACGTTTATGTACTATGACAGTTGGCTTAACTCAGACGTTCGAAATAAGAATCAATATGAATTGTCTTCTCTCTGAAATCATATGTTCAGAAGCGAAGATCAAAATAATAGGGTTTTTTGATAATCAATACAATTCAATACTCTATACAATGCAACTTGCCTTCACAACAGTACCCTAACAAACATTAATCCTGCCCTCCTCTTTAAAATCACAACTATACAATATCATGATGTTTTCCTAGACACGAAACACTTTGAATAAGTTCATCGAGCGCTCTAACCCCTTATTTCAAAATTTCCTCCTCCAAAAACTTGTCGAACACCCCCGCTGCAATTTTCAACAATGGGTTTTCGCCTCCAGTCCTCCCTTTAGATAGTATATCCAAAGTCATATACAAATACGCCGGTTCAATTCCACAGAGCAATTTCCGCTTTGGATTCTGTTTTCCAGTGGGATCGATTCCCAATCGAATTTTCTCCAATAGGCGATAACAAAGGATTGTCAACGAGATGTAATCGAATTGAAATTTTGGTATCTCATCGGGCAGAAAGTCTTCCAAAACACGAAGGAATTGTAATGAAGTGAGTTGTCGTTTTGCACGTCGATTTCTGTCTTTCCTCATTGCTGCCGCCGGAAGATCTTGGACTAGATTCTGGAGATTATTGGTGGCTTCATCGAAAGTGGCTTGGTGCTCCAGAAATGGACGGATAGCTAGACTGAGAGTATTTCTGGACAGTTTAGGCATGGTCATATTTGGTGAACGTCTTGTTCTGGTATATTCTCGATCTGAAACCTTGGAAAGGAAAAAGTGTTTGGAGAATATATTGTACGCCTCGTTTGCGGACTTTGGCACGATTCCATCAAAAACTTCCTTCCTGTGTAGCTTTATCATTGTTTCCAGTGCTGGCCATCTTTTTTTAATAAACTTGGTTCTTACACATTCCTCGTACAGATGTGCCGCGAAGGTCATGACAAGGTGATAATCAGAATGGGCAAGACCGGCCTCGTCGTAGCTCGTCGATAATCTGAGAGCAACCATCCCACAAAAAATAGGATTGTGTGTGTAAAAAAAGATTGGGTCGCTAGGAGGCTTTACCAATCGAATATCGAGCTGCCTGATACCTTCAATGAGTTGCTGATTGCGTGTCTCAGTGTTACCAGCTTTCGTAACTGCGCCAATGCGTACCAACCATTTTTCGCTCCAATCATAGGCTAACTTGCCATCCCAAAGGATACCCCACTCTGGAAACCGAGTATAGGTGTTGGTTAGCACTAGATCTTTTGAGAACTGTACTCCTGGTAGGTTTCCTTGTTCCGTGCAGTATGTGTTTTTGCTCGCTATTGGTTGGAGGACAGAAGCGCTACTTGATTCTTGATCCAAGCGATTAACCAAGCCTGTTGTAGAAATGGACTCGTTATCATAAACTTTGCCCCAATCTGGCCCTGAGCAGAACTTCAGGAAGCGCTGCTTAAATCTTATGAGCGCTGTGGAGTCGGTATACCTGAAATTGATTTCGACTATCTTCTTAATCGTATGTATATCGTTAGGACTCCACGTGTGACCACTAGCGGTATCCTTTGGAAGAAAGAGACAAGAATCTAGACTAGGTTGACCTTTAGAAACCAATCTCTTCCAATCTTTGCGTCCTTCTCGGACGTTATCGCCAAGTATCTCGTTCAAATCGAGGAATATTTGCGAGGCAAATACGACAGTGACGCTGATGTTTCCTTCGTCTTTTAATTTCAACAAGCCGGAAGTCAAAGCATCTGCGGCTGGAGGTGCATATTGTGCCGGAACTTGATGTTCCTCATTTTTCGTGTATTTGTTATGTTCGTCGAGTAAGTCAAGATCCATGATGAGTTGTGAGAGCAAGACATCCTCCTTTTCCTTCTTGTCCATGTAAGGAGTTCCCAGAATCTCCGGGCATGAGATGTAGGCTGACCGTAACGGAAGTGTAGGAATGGGATAAACCGGGCCTATCTTATAAAGCTTATCGTATTTCATCAAAATACGAGCAGTGGATAGATATATGAAGTCGTCAAATGGTGTAGGCCGTAACCATTCCTTCGACTCCATTTTCTGTGTGGGGTCTTTCCCTGTGTTGAGTCCGTTTGCGTAGAAGATGACAGCTGCAATGGTGTCATATGATCGTTTCTTTGAGAATAACTTTGGTGCATTGCTCAAGATTTCCTGTTCACTGCGACGAACTAACTCAAACGCTGCATTTGTTATCAAGGTAGCGCCGAGGAGATCCAGCGTCTTATCCTTGTATCTCTTCCATATTCCACGTAGAAAATTTTGAATCCGATGAAGATCCTCAAAGAAATAGAAGATCATCATGCTCATCTTCATCTCCAAGGATTCTTCTTCTAGTTCGCAAGTGTCCGGGGTGTCAGTATTGGGCTCTGGACTTTCTTCATCATTTTCGATCTCACTGTCTTCCTCCAAACAGTCTTCGACGTCAAGGTTTTGAAAGCTATTGGATATCTCATTCCAAGAAGCTTCTGTGTCTTGCGACTTTGTTGTGGTCTTGTTTGGTACATACGTGCTATTCGAATGACTCCTGTCATTTCGGCCCTGGTCTAGAGCACTGAGAATGTCTTGTAGAAGTCCAATGAAATGTTGATGACCTTTGTTCGAAGACTGGTTCTCAAAATTGGACGACTCGAACCAATTTGCATAGCGTTGTCGAGCCTGGACCGCTCTCTGAAGAACCTTGCGAACCGACTGTGGTAGCTCAATCTTTCCAGTGACAAAATTGGCTTGCTTCAAGATCTCTGTTGTTGTGATAGTGTACTTATTTGAGGGCGCTCTCAACACAGGTACACTTTCTTGAATCTTTTGTCTCTCCTTAGATTCTTTGGCGAGCTTTCTAGCCTTCCCTTTGAGCCTGGGCTGTGGTTTTAAGACTGGAACTGGTGTCAAGACATCTTGAATTGGAGATGCGACGATCGGTATCTTATAGCCACAAGCTATGGCCGATTTGAAAAGCCCTGTGTGAAAATTAGCTCAAACTTCTCACTTTGGAGTAATGACACCTACAATTTGTGAACAAAGACGTATCTGCCTTGTAGCTTGAGTAAGAACTAGCTAAATCGTCGGGCAACATGTTGTAAAGCTTCTCTGGTGGTCGAGCTAGGTAGTATAGTTACAAACTAGATACAATGGAACTTTGTTATGAAAAGCAAGGTGTACTATACATCGAAAATGATGTGGAATAAAGGACGAGAAAGATGATGAGACATGAAAGTATTTATGCTTGTTCGGCTGCTGTACCAATTTGTAAGGTGTAGATTATACAAGTTTGTAGCTAAATCTCTTGTAGTGAATCGTTTATATATATATGAATCAGTGCATGAGAGTACCCAGGCAAGTAGGTGTATAAGCCTATAGGGAGGCAGTGCTTCCATCATTATCATTATGAATCTTTCCCATCTCTAATGAGCTTCCAATAGCAAGCAATGAATGGTGCAACCTCGGACCTCGGACATGACTTCATGTTCGTTAATTTAAGTACTTTTATTCACTTTAACTCTTTTCCATAGATTGTTAACACATGTGAGCAGCTAGATAATTTCAAAGAGAATCCTCAAAGACCTCGGGACATCAAACTAAAGCAAGGCATCAATATGATAGCAATAGTCTTGAATAAGATTACCTTGGATTTCACCCACTTGTAAACGACCGCCTGAAAAACAATAGTAAATGGAGGAAATGAACCACTGTGAACTACAAATCATTATAAAGGATTAGTAAATTTAGTTTTGAATGAAATAAGTAATGAATCGAATGAGGGTTAAAAGCTAGGTTGTCTTGAAGTTGGACTTTCTGCTTCAAGATAACTATTCTTCATCTACCTACTTAGGCATCTCGAATGAACGTAACACATTGGGATTTCCACGTCGAAAGTGAGAATGTGAGGGCTCGTTCGGATCGATCTGTTTTTCAACATTAGACTAATATATTAGCCCAATATGGTATTTACCGAATGCAATATTGAACTTAATATATATTAGATTATATTAGATTTAATGTGTAACTAAAATATTTCGAAATATTTTAAAACGAATATAATATTTGAGTTAATAAAATATTGAGTCTAATAATATTAAAATAACAAATATAACAAGGTTTTTTAACTTTTTTTATACAGTAATTAACAACAGCTTTTGAGATTTAATTGAATTAATATATTTAAGAAAAAGCGTTATCTTCTTTATTTTTAATTTATTTTCAATTCAACCTTATATATCCCAATATTACTTCAAATATATTAGCTTTATTCAAATATCAATATTTCTAATCCCTTGCTATTTTATTATTATTAGAGATTTCATCAATAAAATAAAAAATCGATCCGAACGAACCCTGAGTGTGTCTAGCAGACACAGAAACAAGAAAAAGACTCTGCTTTATACAGAACTTCGTAACAATATACACAAGTAGTAAAACCAAAAACCAAAAACCAATCAAACCTCATGAAAACAAGACCCAAACAAAAAAATATATCATACACCGTCATTACCCCAAACAGAAAACAATCCCATTCATTGGCTGAATTCAGCCTTGTGTATACCCCGCATTTCATCATCTAATCATGCCTTAATGCCGATTTTAGTCTTCTCCACATCCCAGCCAAATCAGCTAACATGCTAATAATAATGAGTATTATCCGAGACTAAATATTCGAACTTATGTATAGGCAGCGATGATTTGTATTGTGTTCAGAAAATCCGCTGATAAAGCAAGGCGAGCATGATGCTTTGCAACATTCCACTTAGCGTACATGCATAAAATCCGATATTAGTCTATCAATGAGGGGTGCTCTCCTGTGTATAATCAACTCACAAAGAAATATACAAAGACACAAGAAAACTCCATTCCATCTCAATTCATTTAATCCAACTCAAACCATATTTTCAGCTCATCATTCTTCAATCACAATACTTATTTGCGTCCTCTATTTCACCCAACAAATCCTCCCAAAATGTCATCCACCAACAAAACCGCAATCGTTCTCGTCGATCCTTACAATGATTTCCTCCACCCCAAAGGCAAAGTCAATCACCTTCTCGCCGAATCTATCGCCGCTACAAACACCATTTCTCATCTCCAGAATCTCGTGACTATTGCTCGTGCTCAGAAAATACCTATCTATTATGGTTTGCATCAACAGGTAAAAGCAGGGTTTATAGCAGGTTGGGAACATACAACTGTGACGCAGCAGGGTCAAAGAGATAGCAAGACTTTTGAGGAGGGGTCATGGGGGGTTGAGATTTATGAAGGATTGGAGCCAGATGTGGAGGGAAATGGAGACGTGGTTGTTAGTTAACATTGGTGCAGTAGGTATGTATCATGTCGTGTATTTTGAAGATATGATTGAGAAAGCGAGGATAACTAATTTAAGATAAATAGTTCATTTGCAAACACTGATTTGGATTATCAGTTGAAGCAAAGAGATATCACACACCTAGTATTTGCCGGATTGACGGCAAATACTTGTTTGGAGTCCACGGCAAGATATGCTTATGAATTGTAAGTTAACTTTCGATTTGCGTGTCTTGGACAGGGGCTGATGACAAAACTAGGGGATATCATATAACCATGCTTAAAGATGCAACGGCAGGCTTTAATACCGTGGTAAAGGATGCTGCAACTGATCTCATATGGCCATTATTTGCCAATGAGGTGTTGACCGTGGAAGAGTGGAAGAAGAGTTTGTAGAATAAAGTGACTGCAGACAGTTGTTGGCCTAGTTGGTGATGGATGATTCGAGAAGGAGTAATTTTAGAATTTCAAACTTTATGGCAGTTTGGCAAACCGAAATCTGGAATATGATTATTTCGTCACATATGCGATGGTCGTTGGATGCCATAAAACTCTACGAAAAGACCATAGTGCCAATCAGGATGCCAAGGACCATAACAGACTCCTAGCCAGTTTTTAATCATACCTCTCATTCCTAGATTGGCCATACCTCCTCTCATGGTTAACATTTGGTTGATACCTGAGAGATGCATTTCGTATTCTTCTCCATCTCCACCACCGACCTATGATTTATTGTCAGCTCGACACTTAAATATCAAGGTGAAGACTTGCGTTGAAATAAAGCAAGATTAAAACTACTAGAAGCATTTGATCCGTAGCAGCTTCGTGAGGTACATTCATTGTTTCATTTGCTAAACGCATTGTCTCAATCTTGTACCAGACCAGACTGCGTTTGTCTATAGGTCTTTTGCGGTCTAGATGAACGGCCGCGCCTAATAACGTAGCATAAAATAATGGGGGATGTTGCAAAGCAAATGGTAGCCAAGAGAATGCTGGGCGACCCACAACTTTAGCATCATCATATGTACCAAGCCACGGACCTAATTGCTTAATAACTTTCTGTTATCAGTAAAACTTCTCCCGAGATGTGAAATCAATTGCTTACAGTATTCTATGAGAATTGATTTGGGAAGTGGATCTCCACTTGTATCTGGCAATATCGAAAATGGATCGAACCCGTCCAGAATCCCACTCGTTAGATTGGGCCAGAAGGAAGCCTGTAGTTTTATATCATGGGTAGAAGTACGATTAGAGAACAAGGTCTGCATCAAATCTGTAGGTGCACGAGTGGATGCATAAGAAGATCCAACGCTTCTTAGATCGTCTACCGATTCAAGGCTAAGTAGAACTTCTTTCCCAGCAAGTATCCTTCGATCACGAGCAGCTTTTGTGGTTTGATAATCAAGTTTTGAATCTCTCTGTCTTCTTCGTTTCTCCAAATCAATAAAAGTTCTTGGTATTATATCAATGGAAACTTACAAAGGTATCACAAAATGACACTTATGTGGAACACGTCGCTCCAGACAATCATTACAGGGATGATTTCGATTGCATTTTTGTTTTCTCCTATGGCATTCTGTACATGAGAGTAATGTACGATTGCGACTTCGTTTGGAAGATCTACTTTGCATTTGTGGAACTTTAGTCGTGTTGGATGCCATGATGTTTGTAGCCGTAAAAGAACTGAAAATGATTGAAACTTATTGAACGAGACCCGTCTTTGCAGTGGATATTCTATTGAAGCTAGACGAAAGGATTTATATGGATTTATGATTGACTTCAAATTCTGTTGGTAAAGTATCGAGAAATTCCTGCTTATGAAGAATTTCAAATGTAGAGGAAAGTCGATAGACACGAAGAGGAACTTGTTGAATTAGTAAATCACTCAAAGTGATGACAAAGATGGGTTATATTCGAAGACCGTTGAGTTCCGGAGCTGGGGTTACAGTGGGGATGAAAGTTAAATGCAGCCAACGACACTAAAATCGGCGTTTATGCAGACTCGAGGTAAGTTTGAATGGTAGATCCGTGTAGAATGAGCTGATAACACTTTGAAAATGATGCATTCGCAATTTGCTGTTTGATATTTGGCGGCAATAGAGATCGAACTTCCATATACTTACGGATGTCCAACTTCTCACCAGCCACTAGTCTCTTGCATCTCTAAGACAATATGGGATGAGAAACTTGTATTGAGAGATCAACAGAAACAGAACTTTGTGATACTCAGTGCTAGACAATAGGGAAAGAAAGTATAGAAAGGTTGAACATATACACCAATGGGAACGGCAACTTGAACATCTGGTGATCTACGAAGTGAATATTCTCACTACGTACTCAAGGGTCCAGCGTTGGACTAAGGGTTCACCGTTGGTTGCTAAACATGCAGGTGGAGGTGTGAAGTGGAAGCAGTGGTGGTGGCTCACCGGTGTCTTTGAAGATTTTGGTTAGTAATCACGGAATGATGCGGCCGCGTAAAACAGCTACCCCTGTGTTTCACGCCTTCCTATCAGCTGATAGCATGGGAGAACCGTGTCTGAGCGTGTTGATGATCCATGTTTGTTGGTACCTTATTATGTACCTGGCCTGGGTACCGGTAGCTATGGCATTTCTCTGAAAGCTTCACTTCGAGATAAACATCAACATCCACGACAACTTACCAATGATCTGAACTCATTCACCATAAAAATAGCAAGCTTTGGATGTTCTAATAATCCATGAGCAGACACAACCATCTCATTTACAATTCACAATTCACCATCATGTTGTCTATCACAGATAACTTATCAGACCGCTGCCAAAAGCTTCAAGATGTGAGCTACATCAATCTCGCAGTATCTATGTAAGAAGCTTCTCCAGACTTTGAAGTTTGTTTATAATAGTAACTTGCTAACTCATATACCTTCACCAGCTTTATTCTTATTGGAATCCTCGTTTCTTACTTACCTCAACATTATCGAATCATCAGTCGCAAAACCTCAGAGGGAATATCCCCCTTCTTTATTCTTCTCGGTACAACATCTGGAACATGCGCTTTTGCAAACATAATAGTCCTGCCAGCATCTCGCGCGGATGTGGCATGTTGCAAAACTGTTAGCACCTTTGAATGTGCCGCAGGATTACTTGGTATTGCCCAAGTTGGGGTTCAATGGTTTTGCTTCAGTGTAATGTACGCAACGCGATCATCCACAATGAAGATATCAAATGCTAATAGCAATTTCATATAGATTAGTCCTTTTCATGGTATTCTTCCCGCGAACTCCGACCCTTCCTACACTCGATGATAATAAACAACAACATACATGGCGCACGGCTGTCACGGTAGCTTTGGTTTGTCTCTTCCATGGATTCGTTACTATCGTTGTCAGTGCATCATTGGCACTCGCTCATCCTAATGCACTTGGAGTATGGGCCAATACATTGGGTATTATAGCTACAATTCTTGCAGGTATCCAATATATACCTCAAATCTGGTTGACATACAATCTTGGTCATATTGGAAGCTTAAGTATACCAATGATGTGTATTCAAACTCCTGGCAGCTTTGTTTGGTCCATGAGTCTCTTTGCTAGATTAGGAGCTGGTGGTTGGAGTACATGGGGTGTGTTCTTGATCACAGGGTGTTTACAAGGATGCTTGTTGGTTATGGGGATATCTTTCGAGCTAAAAGCTAGAAGGGAGAGACAGAGTAATGAGAGTGGAGCTGTAAGTGAAATCATTTATCCGTTGGTTCAAAAACACTCACTAACGTTAAGCAGTCCAATGGAAGATGTATCGTTGGGTATATTGCAGGCTCGCGAGAACATGATACGGATGACGAAGGTGGAACTACTGTTGAGAGTACACCGTTATTGTCCGAGTCAGGGTCCTCAAGAAAAACACCTCGCCCTTCAGCTCGAACTTCTACATCTAATTAGATGAGGGCCCAGGAATATTGTCGTTCGTAATAAGTTGCTCCATATCCTAGATTCTTTCCATTCTGAGAGTTTCTGATGTTATCCATAAATGATTTGCTTGAGATCTTTGGTACCTGGTTCCCCCGCTGTATTCTATTTTACATGCTCTTTTAGACATTTAACCCAAGTCTTTTTTAATAGGTTATGGTTCTCTACTAGATCTTATTGTATTATGTGTCCTACATCTTCGGAAACCTGTATCGAGCTCATGAGACTTTGCATGTATTGTCCTTTGCGTGGAATATTGCTTCCGATGCCCCTGAGTATCATGCGCTTGTTCATATCAAAATTTGCCGCGCATCATTAGTCAATGCCTGAACCTGGTCTGCAGATACCAATATGGCAGCTTCCCCACACATAAAACATCCACTATTTCAAGCCCTACACGGCTACAACATACTCCGTACTAGGTACATTAACCCCACTATCAGATACCGTCGTGCTATCCTCTTGTTCCTTCTGCCACTCTTTCAGATCAGATTTCACTCTCCCTCCCAGGACCTTTAGGGATTTCGAACACTTCAAATATCAACCGCAATTTAGTTCTGTCAATCGAAGCAACATGTCTTGGCAAGAGATTGCAAAAGATAAGAAAGATCGAATCGACGCCAGTATTCCTCCGGAATGGCGTTTGAAATCCCAGCCTACCGAGGATAATGTGATGGAGTATACTAATATTGGTGATGTGATGTCCACTGACGAGATTTCCATCACAAACTCATCAGCTACTGATCTTGTAGCCAAGATGGCAAAGGGTGAATTGACTTCCGTTGAAGTAACAACGGCATTTTGTAAAAGAGCTGCTCTAGCCCATCAACTTGTGAGTAGTTTACGGATACAATATGAGCCATGTTAATGATTTCAAGCTAAACTGTGCTCTCGAATTCTTTCCTGAGATGGCTCTTGCACGTGCTAAGGAAT
The DNA here is from genome assembly GCA_014898485.2 of Botrytis squamosa. NCBI lineage: Eukaryota > Fungi > Ascomycota > Leotiomycetes > Helotiales > Sclerotiniaceae > Botrytis > Botrytis squamosa. The sequence goes on from RCTC02000004.1 coordinate 1,040,383, forward strand.
TGGATGAGCACTATAAGAAAACGGGAAAAACAATTGGTCCACTTCATGGTCTACCAATCTCTTTGAAGGATCAATTCAGAATTAAGGTGAGTAGATTACGAATCTATTACAAATTCCTACTTATTCTGTGTTCATCAGGGTCTGGAGACATCCATGGGATATGTTTCATGGCTTGGCAAATACGAAGATGACGACTCAATCCTCGTGAAGCTTTTACTCAAAGCCGGGGCCGTCTTTTACATGAAAACCAGTGTGCCCCAAAGTTTGATGTGCTGTGAAACGATCAACAATATTATCGGGAGAACAGTGAATCCTTATAATAAAAATTGGTCGTGCGGTGGTTCATCAGGTGGTGAAGGTGCAAACATTGCTTTCCGAGGTGGAATCATTGGTGTTGGGACTGATATCGGTGGCTCTATTCGTGTACCAGCGGCATTCAATTTCTTGTATGGCTTACGTCCAAGTCATGGTCGTCTCCCTTATGGTAAGATGGCAAATAGTATGGAGGGTCAGGAAACTCTGCATAGTGTTTGTGGTCCCATCACACATTCAGTTGCAGGTATGTTAAACTTCTTCAGACTTTTTTTTTATTTAATATTCTTCGTGTTCGAGTAATTGATTTGCGTAGATATGCGATTGTTTGTGGAATCCGTTCTAGCAGAAGAACCTTGGAAATTTGATGCTAAAGTTGTTCCTATGCCATGGAGGCAATCAGAAGCCGATGTTATAACGTCTAGAATTTCGGATGGTGGCTTGACGATTGGATACTATGATTTTGATGGTAAAGTATGTGTCAAATTCATTTCAAGGCCCTCAGCATTTTTCTTGCAGTTCATTTGCTATATGGAATGAGGATAAGTTTGATATCCGGCTATGACTGCGGTAACGATGAGACCTCAAGTAAACACAGCTGGGTGGAAGTGTTTTATCGCCCTTTTCGGACAGAAGAAATACTTATGATCGATGAAATGCTAACCAAGTACTTAGGTCCTACCTCATCCTCCAATTCTTCGTGGAATCAAAAAAGTAGTCGATACTCTGAAACAAAATGGGCATCAAGTCTTCGAGTGGAAGCCCTACAAGCATGACCATGCTCAAGATCTCCTCAACAAAATATACAGTTCAGATGCTGGAAAGGTAAGAAAATCATGAAAAGTCCCCCATCGGCCTACTTACTAAATAACCCCAAGGATATCCGCACCGATCTTTCCGCATCCGGCGAGCCTCCCATCCCCAATATAGCCGACATTGCCAACACAACCGACGCCCCTCTCTCCCTCAACGAACTCTGGGATATCAATCTCCAAAGATGGGCATACCAATGCGAATACCTCGAGCAATTCCGACTCATGGAAGAAAAACTCGGTAGGGAAATCGATGCGATTGTTGCGCCTGTGGCGGCGACGGCGGCGATTCGTCATGATCGGTTTGTGTATTATGGGTATACGAATGTGATTAATTTGTTGGATTTTACGAGTGTGGTGGTGCCAGTGTTGTTTGCGGATAAGGAGGTGGATGGGAGGAAGGAGGGGTATAAGGGGTTGAGTGAGGTGGATGGAGTGGTGCAGGGGGAATGTAAGTCTTATTTCTTTTCTTTTGGAGGGAGAGGTTCGTCGTGGTCACAGAAGTGGTTAACTAATGTGTGAATAGATGATCCGGAAGCATATCACGGAGCACCAGTTGCTGTGCAGATTATTGGGAGGAAATTGACAGAAGAGAGAATCATTGAAATTGCAGAGGAGATTGGGAGATTGCTGGGGAATGAAATTGTTTCTTGAACGAATGCTAGTTATTTATGTTGAGATTGATTGGAGGGGGTAGGTAGGTGGGTAGGGAAGTAGTTAGGTGGAAAATAAGTCGATATTGTCATTTTTGATTGCTTTCAGTATTTTTAGAAATTGTTCTATTCCTTAAATAGTAGATGCATTATAAACCTGAGTGCATAGAAAAAGTATAGCATTGAGGGAGAGCGAGGACTTCATGAAGGCTTCTCCCACCTGGAAGATTCAAATATTAAATCCATATACTAATTTCAAGTTCGATAATTGGCTACATATGTACTTTTGATACCTATTTGTATATTTCGATAATAGAGTGGTTGCCATCTACCTAGTAAGTTTATCAGTACTTGGTTTTCCTTCAGATGGTGGAGGAAATCTATTCACACCCTGGTGTACCTCTCCCAAAACCTTACAGATGCTTTCCAAAAATCTTTCCTCATACTTCAGAAGAAGCACTATATAGCGCGTCAGATAATTAAAAAGATTGATGAATTCAAAAAAACCTAATAAAAAAAACTATACAGTCTGACTAAGCACTTCAACTTCCACTCGCGTACGTCGACAAATACTCAACTATCATGATATATGAAGCATATATGATCCCAGACAGACGCCAATATTCAGAAAGTTGTACAGACTCAAACCCTCTCTGTCTATCTACAATACTTCTAGAAATCTCCTGAAATATAAGTTTCTCCCCTTATAAGCTACATATTCCAAGGTTAGATTAATTTTAATCAATATGGCGGTAAATCACAACCACGCCAACTATGAGTCGCCTCTTGAATATATTGAACAGGTACTGGTAGATTCTTTGTATTTCTTAAGTAATGTATGTTGTATAATTATTTTGTATCTAAACCTCTGTTTGTTAAAGATCGCTTTTCAAGCATCTTTTCATCTATATCTGATTACTAAATGGATGACTATTTTCAGGAACTACACCTACCTAATCAAGATCACGTCGGTACAATATAAAGACAATCACCCATTCAAATACAACACTTTCGTCTATCATCTCCTGCTTCCTGATACCTCGGGACTTCCACTGCCCGGATGCGACGACATTCCCGCAAGAACAAGGGAGTGTGTTATACATCTCAATAATCCAAACACAGAAAATATACATCAAAAAACACAAGTGTAGAACGAAGTTGCGATTCTCAATCTTGCACGAGATGCTCTACATCATATCAATCCCACTATTATCCCTAGGTTTTTGATAGGGGTTGTATGAGTTGTTATCACACAGATTGGATTTAACAGAAGCGGATGCTTGGGGGGTTGTTGGCTGAGAATTTTGAAGCGATATCGCTTAGTTATAGTGGAAGAAAGTGGTTCTGGAATAAATGACGTGGTTTGTGAAAGCGCTACAGGATTATTCGCTTTCTGAAAGTATTCATGGTTTCGGAGGTGCGGATTTTGATTGATGGTAGGGGTGTGGTCGTGAGTGCGTCTTTGATAAGTGTTGGTGCTGGACCTTGGGATGGGTTGGAAAAGTTTTGGAGGGATTGTTTGAAAGCGGTGCTTGCGAAGGTAGACGCGAATTCGTATCTTCAGGGTTGGAAAGGAGATGGGGTTTGAAAGTGTATTGTCGCTTTTGTTGAGAAGGGACTACTGGTACTATTATTCAATGTACGATGTACCTATGAAGCAAGAAAAGTCCATCATCATACAACGACTGCAGTCCCTGAAAATCTGCTTTATGATCCTACTACATATTGTATCACTGCACTCCTCGATTACGACTTTGCTAGTATCCTGCACCCCGGCATGTGAGTTCGCAATCGTTTGGCAACAGCGGCAGCCAGTTTCTGGATTGGTCAGGGGACAAAGAAGCAGAGGTACTCCGCACTTTCAGACTCACAGGTGTATTTTCCTCACCTCTTCCAAGTCAACTATCTTCACAAAATGGTCCAGCTATTGATTGGGAACTTGCCCAGGCGTAGGGGGAAACACTGCAGAAAATAGATGTGAAACAACCAGCAACATTCCTGGCATTGAGATTCTAGCAAATCATAATCAACTCTTGGATGCCTTGGTACCATGGAGATTGGCTAATGAAGATTTCTTTATTATAAATCGAGATAAGAATCAAAGAATAATATTAAAAAGGATGGAAGAGAAAACGCTTATGGATTTGCTGGGTCATTGGGGGTTTTAATCTTCAATGAGGTTAAGAGTAAAGGAGGGAATCTTACAAGCGAGGAGGGACAACCCCTGCGGAATCAGTCGATGCTACATAGTAACCTTGTGAGGAAAAATTGATGGAAAGGCAGGTAAGTACCAGGAACAAATACGTTTTCTATCGAATCCGTGGATTTCCCATCATCTGCATTCCCCTGCCTTAGCCCGATACCCTTTCCGCTTCGACGAAGCATATCTCACACGATCGTTCTTAAGCTAGAACGAGACGGTGCTTCCATGCTTATGATGGGTAGATAACCTTAGATAGGGTGTTGCGATGCGTGGGATAGATGTTATGTGCATACCGTCTTTGTTACAGTTCCTACATTTTATTGTTCATTGGGGGTTAGGGAGATCGGCTTACTATGTATCTATCTAGGTATATGGATATGAATATGTAAGGTTATATATCATTGAAAGAAAGATGATGAATATCTGCCTATGGCATGGGAAAGTGAATTACGGAGTACCTATGTACCTAGAGATAGTTTTAATTTTCATATTTCAAATCATATGTATAGGTTTGGTAGTATCTATAGTATGCACACCTCGCTCATGAATTCCCATATAGGTAAGATCTATATTTAACTCTATACTAGTTATATATCAATTGATAATAAATTTATTTAGATAGGTATCATCGACTACAAGTCTCGCATCTCATTCGTTCAAGACCAGTCGTGAGAACTTGGTCTTTTTCTCTAGGTAGGTAGGTAGGTATCTTTACAAAATCTACTATATTGAGCAGTTGTCATCCATCAGACCAGATCAGACTACTCGTAGAGTAGACTAATTTAATTCAGATCAAATCAAATCCCAATACCCCCAATGAGACGCAGAATGCAAGAATTCGACGAATTTGATACTTCGATAGTGTGCGTATTTGCTGTGATTTATTTAGTTTGGGATTCCTTCTACCTTCTGCGATAGGCTGAGTTTTTTTCTCTGGGTGATGTGTATCTTTAGTACTTATTAGACAGTAATGTGCCACACTTTCTAAGTCGTGATGAGTATATACCTAGTAGTGTGTAATGTGTGTGTAAGGGGGAAAAATTAGCGATGGCGATGGGAATGAAGATGAGAATTGGAGCGTAGCGTCTATTAAATTGGCGTGAATGCAGGTAGGAAGTTTATTTTAGTTTACTAGGTGGGAAACTAGAGGATGGTGTGCTGGTAGTGTAGGTGATGAGATGAGATGGAATGGATTAGTGCTTTGTTCCTGCAGTAGTGATGGGGGAGATTGGAGACTGGATTGGTAGTTGGATTGGTAGTCTGTGCTAGAATTGAATGGCTCGAGAATGGTTCTTGGTGTTTTGGTGTGGTGTGGTGTGGTGCGGTGTGGTGTGGTGTCACTGGTGTGGTGCGGTGCTTTGGTTCTGTGAGTCAAGGTTCTTGGTTCTTGGGAGTATACTGAGGCCGATAACGCGCATTTAAACAATACACTAAAAATAGATTTTCGCTTAAACTAAAACTATATTTAGAATTTAATAATATACTTTTATACAGAAAAAAGTATTCAATTTAATATACAACCTTAAAGAAATTGATAAAATAAAAAGAAAAAAAGTATAACTATTAATTAAAATTTAAGGAATCGATTAATATAATTATTTTTGAAATATCTCAAAAATTGAAATTTATATTAAATTTAATAATATTTAAAGAATAAAAAATTAAATATTTCAATTAAATCTTTAATCTTTTATTTATTAAATATTATTAAATTAAATATAAATTTCAATTTTTGAGATAATTTAAAAGTAATTATATTTATCGATTCTTTAAATTCTAATTAAGAAGTGTATCATTTTTTCTTTTATTTTATTAATTCCTTTAAGATTATGTATTGGATTGAATAGTTTTATTATTATTAATAATATTATTCAAGGCTTAAGGCTTAATTAATTATTAATTTATTTAAGGTGTAATTAGTTATTAAATCTTAATAATATTTGAGATATTTATATAAAACAAATTTATTGATTAAAATTTAATAGAAATTCTAGTTTTTAAGATAATTTAAAAGTAATTATATCAATCGATTTCTTAAACTCTAATTTATAATTTTTTTTCTTTTTATTTTATTTTATTAATTTATTTAAAGTTATATATTGAATTGAATTTTTTCTTTAATATTATAGAAATTATCTCAAGCTAAATTAGTTATACGATTTAAGCGAGATAAGCTTGGGCCTGAGTTTTAGATAAGAATTCTTATTAAACTTATTTTGCTTATTTTAGAATAGTCTATATACTATAAGGAAAACTATTTGAAAATAGATTTTAAATATTAATATACTTTTTATAGAAAACTTCGAAATGAAATCTAAAAACAAATAAATAAAGTTAACCTTAAGAGCTATTTAATGATATAATTTGTTTTATAAAAAGTTTTCAATGAGATTGAATTCTATTTTTCTTTAATAGATTTCTATAAACACATTATACAGATTCTAAAATTTCTTTTTTCATTAGGTAAAAATCTATTTTTAGTGTATTGTTCAAATGCGCGTTATCGGCCTTAGTAAGTGGGGATATGGGATTGGGAAGATGATATGGTGGGTAATTGTTGGGATGGCTTTTGTACTCTGTTCTGTGTTCGGTGTAGTGTTCACTCTGCACTTGGGTGTAACGAGTGTATTTCCCGGGTTTCGGAATATTGGGTCTGGAGGAGGTCAGCATATGAGCTGAAGGGAAGGGAATGTAGTATATACATGTGTGTATATATGTGTATGTATATGTATATATATATGTATGTGTTTATATATATATGTGTGTGTATATGTATATATATATATGTATGTGTTTATATATATATATATATATATATGTATATGTATATGTATATGTATATGTATATGTATATATATAGTAAGTAGATAGATACCTAGATAGGCTCGTAGGTAGATATCTTAGAATATCACGTGAATATATATAACATTTTCAAGATAAGAAACTTCTCATCATATAAAGTACTCCACCATTTCATATAAAATGCCTAGTATATAAATAACATAATTATCCACCTAAATATATATATAAACCATATCAAATCCAATAAAATCAAATGTCGCTCTCCCGTCTCCAAGCAATCATGTCAAAAGTTCATGAACTGAAAATAGATCCAAAGTATCTTAGCGCTGTCACTAACAAAAATCGAGAGAACCGAGGCAGGACCGTGCACTTATCATTTTCTTAACTCAGTAACTCTCCATTTCTTTTCATCCAACCATTCAAATGTTCCTGCATGATTTCGAATCAATATATGCGAATGGTACGACGGAAAGAGAGGAAAAATACCAAGCTAAGGTAGCTTCGGATGAAGAGAAGATTGGGAAGCTATCTAGTAGATAGCTCGCTTTTCAGCTGGAGATAGTGAAATACTACCTTATAGATGTCCTGTGGGTATTTCTTCCTATCTTCTGTCTTTTTATCTCTTGTTCTTCTTTTCTTCTTTCTGTTCATGTTCATTTGTGCTGTTGCAAAGACGAATATAATTAAATTGTTATCGATATATTCTTCATATCTACATTCATTTGATAAACTTGGTATCTATCTGTGCCTTGTTTTGACCCTAGCAAGAAGGTGGCACCCATCGTGAAGATATCTTGATTTTTGGGGGTTTATAGATTTCATTATCATCATTCGGGAGTATACAGTATTCTTGTTATCTCAATTATCTTAATATTTACATTTAATACTTCAATTTGAAGGACGGTCAATTGAACGACGCTCAATATATATACTCGATCATACCGAATCAAATCATCCGATAACCATACAACCATCACAATGCACCTCAGCACTACTCTTCTCCTAGCAACCACAAGCTATATAACTAGCGTCTATGCCGCCGATGACGATAACACCGTTGGTTCATCATCCAAACGAGGTCTCGTCTTCGTACCAAATTCCAAATATCCCAACGATAACCAAGTCTGGGTACAGCCTGGCTCCGATCTCTCATGGTACTACAACTACGGCATTGCCGCCTCCCCCGCCTACTCCAACACCACGCAAGAAGATTTTGAATTTGTCCCTATGCTCTGGGGTACCTCGACTACCTTCCTCACCGACATGAAATCACTCGTAGCAACCGGCCGCAATATCACCCACGTTCTCACCTACAATGAACCCGATGGAACTTCCTCGACGGGCGGATCGGCAATCTCCCCCTCGGTTGCCGCTGCAAATTGGATCAGCCAAGTTGAGCCGCTGCGCGCATTGGGTATTAAAACGGGAGCGCCTGCCGTCACGGGTTCTCCGAGGGGAATTACTTGGCTGAGTAATTTCTTCAGCGCCTGTGCGAACGCGGGAACGAATTGCACGGTGGATTTTATCCCGTTGCATTGGTATGGGAATTTTGAGGGATTGGCGAGTTTTATGGGGGAGATACGTGGGACGTGAGTTTTTTTTTTCTTCTTTTCTTTCTTTTTGGTTGCCCCTCTTGTCTCACTCACTTTATATTATGACCTTTTCCATTCCTTACTTTCTTAATTCCATCGTGTCATATCTCTACCCTCAACACACAAACACATACTAACACTCCCCTCCCTAAAGCTACCCCAACACATCCATCTGGCTCACCGAATACGCACTCAACGACCAACCCCTTCCCACCACCCAAGATTTCTTCAACACCTCTGCCGAATATTTCGATCGTCTCTCATACGTAGATCGCTACTCATATTTTGGATCGTTTAGATCCAGCGTCAGTAATGTGGGATATAATGCGACGATGCTGGATCAGGATGGGCAGTTGACGGATATTGGGAGTTGGTATTTGGGCGGGAAAGCGACGGGGAATGTGCCGGAGAAGAGTGCCGCGGGGAGAATAATGCAGATGGGTGGGTGTTGGGTGGGGATTCTGGGAGCGGTTGTGGGGTGGTGGTTGTTGTGAGGGGGGAGTGGGAGGTGAGATTTGTTTGGGGATGAGATGGGATTAGATGCAATCAGATGCAATTAAAGAAAATGGAAATGGGGTTGTGTATATGATATCATATGGTAGGCATGACTTACACACCGGTGTTTTTCAATTGAATGAATGAATGTACTTACTGTACATTCGACACCCATAGAACGATTGCAAGCAAGCAAACAGGCAAGCAAGCAGGCAGGCAGGCAAACAGACAGACAGACATGCATATAAATTAATAGAACTATAGAAAAGAAACCCCTCACACATGGAATGAATAAATAAATAAATAAATAAATAAATAAATAAATAAATAAATAAATAAATAAATAAATAAATAAATAAATAAATAAATAAATAAATAAATAAATAAATAAATAAATAAATAAATAAATAAATAAATAAATAAATAAATAAATAAATAAATAAATAAATAAATAAATAAATAAATAAATAAATAAATAAATAAATAAATAAATAAATAAATAAATAAATAAATAAATAAATAAATACAAAATCTAAAATCTAAATCATGAAGAGACCGAATATCTCATAGACTAAATTTTCTTTCCTTTTAAGAATAATGTTTTGGGAAGTGTTGATTGATATCTGTTTTTGTTTTTGTATATTGGCAACTATATGACACTTTGTCTTAAAAGAACTGCAAAAGCAGAATACAATTTATCCTTAAAATCTACAACTACAGAATTAGAAGCAAAGTATTTATCGAATGTATCTATATATCAATTATATACATATAATTATATATATATATACATATAAACAATCACAATTATAATTAAATACTAATCCATAATATTATCCCCCTTTCTAAAAAAGCTTACTCTCAAACTTTATAATTATCTGTTTTAATTATCGAATCAATAATCGCAAAATGATATTGTTATTATTTGTGTTGGTTTGAGAGAGATACGGAAGACGTGGTTCCCACTATGTGTAGGCCCCTAAATGTCTATTTGTATTCAATCTCTAAGGAGCTAGCTAAATGAGGGGAATAGTAGGCCTTATATAGGCACTACTGAAAGAGCTAGTCTCCTTCGCTTTCGCCTAAATACCTTTAATACAGTTGCCATTGTATGGAAGTCATTTCCTTGAAGTGAATTCCTTTGAGTGAATTCCCTTGTTCATACAATTTGATTAGAATAATATAATAAACAAATATATATATAGATTTTTTTTTTGTAATAGGAAAATATATACGAAGTAAAAAAAACCATTTTGTAACCTAATAACCAATCAAATCTTTTGAAGCATATAAATCAATCGAATTCCTTTTCTCTTCCAAATCTTTTTCTAATCAATCAATCCTTTTATATCTTTCAATTAATATGCCTTCAATTCTAAAAAGAAAATATAGCAACAAGTACAAGTTGTTACCAGTACAAATTCAATAGCAGAAAAAAGTATATACAATGGTAAGTTGTTTATAATTTTTTTTTTTTTGGTATTTATTTTATTAACTTGTTCTTTTACTTAATTTGCGGAGAAAAGAACAATTGTTTCTTTTGTTATACAAAATAAGTAGCCTATCGAAAAGAAGGAATCCGAGGAAGAGAAATCTTATTATAAAAATAATTATAATTTTAATAAAAAATATAAATAAGGTTTTTTTATTTATTCATTTTCAGTATATAATCAGCTTATCTAATAAATATAATTATAGTTGTTGAAAATAATAACTTCAAGAATGGAATCAATCTTTGATTTGCTTATTGAATATATCTGTTTTATTATATTTCTAAATAGAATTCGAAAAAAGAATATAATTCTTTAATTGATTATATTAATAATTACAAAAAGAAGTTTATTGACAAATTAATCACAACAATGTATTATTTTAATAATATTGAAAATGATAAGTATAAGATCATTAGGAAGGAGATTATAAAGGCCTTGCATCAAAATCAATCTAATTATAAATTTGATATATTTTATTACAAAAGTATTGATTTTATTAATATTAATAAGCTAGAATCTTTAAGCAAGAGGTTATTAAAAAAGATAGTATTATAATAGGAATAATATATTTAAGAGGATAATTGGATTTGTGTGGGCTGTATATATAGTTATATTTTCGGTAAGGGGGATAGTATATATTATCAAGTTTTTAATTAATTATTTGATTAAACTTACTATTTACTTTATCTTATTAGTAAATATAAGTATAAGCATTTATCTTTTAAGAAGATTCATAAAATATTTTTTTAATATTAAATAGTTATTATTAAATATAGCAATATAATAAAGATAAGTTATAATTTTATTGATTTTTAATAAAATTAATTCTTTTTTGATAATTTGACTTACAAAAAAAGTTAAGAAATTATATTTCAAAAAAAATACTTTTTATTACTCTTATTCGAAAAAATATAAAATATTATGTAATTGAAGCTATAACATAAAGAAACAAATTAAAATAATAATATTAACTTATTATAATATAGATAGAAATAGAATTTTTAGTAACTTATAAATAGTTATAAATAATTAAATACAAATTTAATCTAATTGTTATATATATTATAACTAGAAATTATTTTGTTTTTTGGTTTGTAATTATCCTGTATATTCTTGTTATTATTGTTAATTAAAAATTTGATTAATATTTTGATTTAAATTATCTAATTTTTGTTTTTATATTTTACCTAATTATAATTATTAATATTTGCAGAGGCTTCCTTTTTAGCTTGCTTTAAAACTATTAAGATAGGGAAAAGATATTCTTTATTATATTGTTTTAGCAATAAAATCTTTATCCAATCGTTTTTCTATTATTTATAAGATTATAATTTCTTTATTATTTTAATATATAAAAAAGTTCTTTTAATTTTTTTATTTATATATTAATTATTATTTATAAAATTGTAATCATCCTTTCTATTTTTATAAAAACGAATTCATTTAAATAAATATATAAAAGATTTTAATAAAAAGGGATTTTATAAATAGAAATTGCAAAGGAAATGTAGAGTAATTTTGAAATCGAAAGTAGGATATTAAATAAGATTGTTATTAATATTTAATTATAATATTCTATATTTAAATTATCAATATATTTTCTTGATAATTAAAATATACTCCACTTTTTATTCAATATTATTGATGATATTTATTAAGAATAATAATTCAATGATTTATCCAAAAAATAGATTGTCTATCACTTTATAGAGTTTACTAGATAGAAATATGAAATAAACTTTTATAATAAATAATAGATCTAATTAAAAGAAATCTCTAATTCGATTAATAATCTTAAATTTATTCTGAATTGAATAATCTAGTTTTTTTGAAGATTATTATATTAAAAAATCCTTTATACTGAATTATATATAATCTCTTATATTGAAATCGATTAAACAGTAATATAAATTAACTAATCAGAATATTTTTTTTTGTATATATAAAATATTCTTTTTTGTTTAATTAAATATTAATTTATTATATTTAATATATTCTTTAATATTAATTATATTCAAATTGTTGATAGGTATAATAAAATCGAATTTCTAATTCTAGGGATTACAGAGTAAATGGTTATATAGAGTTTTATATAGAGATTGATTACTTAATGATTTGTAAGAAAGTATAAACTAAGTATAATTTATTATTAATAGGAATTCAAATTAATCATTTTGATAATAGCTTATAAAAAATTACAAATATTATTGAAAATATTGATTATAAATCTTGATCTAATTATTAATTTGTGAATAATAAGTGGTAAACAGTTTAATTTGTATTTTTAAGATATTATTAAATTTTTATTAGAAAATTAATATAAATTGAAAATTATAATTAAAAATTATAAATTTTAGGATATTGTAATATTTGTATATATAATATAGATATAAGCAAACCTAATCTTTTAAATTAATTGATTTATAATAGAATATTGAAATAATCTATTTGATTAATCAATTAATAATAATAAATATATTATTATAATTATATTTATTTTTATTGAAACTCTAATAGTTTATAGTAATATATTATTATATTCTTATAAAAACAAAGAATAAATAAAATAGATTGGAAATACAATTTCTAAAAATAGAATTACATTTATATTTATAATAGTTTTGTATATATTAATGAATTATAAAAATTATATTCTTTTAATAATATTATTTGATTAAAAGAAAGTAAATCTTTTTTATATCAGAATATACAATAAAAATTAAATTGTAAGTTTTACGAATCAAATGAGTTTGTAAATTATCAATATCCAGAATATATAGGTAATCATTATAAAACAATAATTCTTTTATAAAAATAAAATATTTATATAATTTGATTATATAATTATACAAAACTTTTAAATTCAAATAGAATCTATTTGTTTTAATAATATAATTGATTATATCAAAAAATAGGGATATTGTATTTATGTTAAAATTTGTAATAATATTTGGTTTTTATTGAAAAGATTTATATATAATTCTAATATCGATTTAATTATCTTTTATAAACTATTATAATCAATTCTTTTTTTTAATATTATTTTATTAATCTAATTTATTAATGTAGTGAATAAATGTATTTATAAATAGATTATTCTTTTCAATATAATATATAATAATAAAGTTATAATTAATAAATAGTTCTATTCAGTGTATTTATCAAATATTTAGTTATTTAATAAATATAAAATATTCGAGAGTTTTATGATTGATATATACTTTAATCTAATATAGGGATCTGATAAGTTTAGCTTTCCAATAACCTAGGGATTTGATAATCATAAGTATTTTTTTATTGTGAATTTTATAATTCAGTTTAATAATAATCATTGTTTTCAAAAAGTAGATAATTAGTAATCATTTATTGTTATATTTCTGAAAGAATATATTAGTAATTATATTATTGAAAATATTAGTTTCTAGTATAGAGTAATATATAATTATAATGCTATAAAAAAGAAATAGAAATAAATCTATTTTTGAATATATCGAATACAATTTGATAGATTTTATTGAAATGGAATTTGATATTTGTTTTTATTAATTTGTAAAAAGGTTTTATTATTATATTATAATCTTTAATAAATTAATAATAAAAATTACAAAAATCTAAAAATAATTGAATACTTTTTATAATAATAAAATAAATCCAAATAGCAATTACTTTGATTTTTTCTAAATCGATTTGTATTTTAATAATAAAAATAATAAAATCTAAATATTTAATATATTTAATATTGAATTTACACTTTTTGAAATCCATTTATAATCTAATGAATTCAAATCGCTTGAAAACACACTTAATATATTTTTTATATTTATTTTCATTTTCCAAATATATTAATATATTATTGAGATAGGTAATATAAAAGTCATCTAAATAATTAAATAAAATATTATTCATATATCATTAATAAATTATAAAACTATTTATTAATCCAAAAATAAAATCTTACATTTATAGAAATTATATCGAATACAGAAAATAATATATTCTTCAGAAACAATATCTATATATATACAGTGAAATGCTTATCGAACATCTAATTTGGTATATACCTTTATACTAACAAATTATATAAATATTTTATTGATAAAAAACAAAGAGTATTTATCTTTATATATTAAAAAATTTAGTAATTTAAAATCTATATAAAACCTTAAGCTTTCATTTAGCTTTTTTATAAAAAAAATCGATATTATAAATAATGCTTAACTGAGTTTTATAAATCCCTTAACAAAATTTTCGATAATATATTTTTTAATAACTTCAAACTATTCAAACAATATTTTATACAATAAACTATATTTAAAAGCTTTTTTATCTTCTCCTTCAAGAATAATCTTATAATTATATAATCAAAAGGAAAATAAAATATTGGATTCGTATTTGAAGAATGTTTAATAATATTACTAGTAAACCTCGAGAATTGGAGATTCTATTTTAATATTTACAATAACATAATTAAAAGCAATAATAATTTCTGATTTGGAATTATTTAGGGAAATAACTATAACTACAATTCGATAATTATTATCCTAATTAGATTTACAACTTAAAATAATATTATCAATCTTTTTACAGATAACTATAAAAATCTTATAATTCTTGCTCTTTTTGTAAATAAACTGAAATTGAACTAATTTAAATATATATATATCGCATATATCGAAAATATATAATAAAAAAGATTTATAAACAAATTAAATATAAACTTAATCGAAAGCAGATTTCTTCCCCAAATTGATTGAAATCAGGAATTCGATTATACTAGAAATTACTATATTAAGCTTTTAAGAAATTATAATAAATATTATAAATATAATCAATACTATCTTTTACTATTTATTATCAATACAATAATATATCTCTTTCAATCAAGCATTTCAATTATCAATATCTTTCTATTTCAAATAATCGATTTTAGATTATTATAAACTGTTTTTAATTAAAAATATATTTTTTAATAAAAAAATAATAATAAGATATTTAAAAGATTATTCGAAATATTATTTAAAACAGTTGATTTTGATTTGAATCTTTACTAACTATTTACAACCTAGAATTATATTATATAATCTCAAATCGGTAATAAGAAATAACAAATAGAATTATTATTAAGTATTAATTATAAAATTAAAAAAAATTAAATGAATAATAGCTTTGTTTCTCACACTATTATAGCTTTTAACTTTAATAAATAATTCGAACAATATAAAATGAGATTTAAATATAAAAAATAATAATGAAAGGAATATTCTATTAATAAAAGTATAACTATTTGCTTTAGAATTTATAAATGTTTGAATATAATATAAATATTTATTTCTCAAAAGTATACATAATAGATTTATAAAATCACTTCCTATAAGTTTTATCAAATTGAAAAACTTTATATTCTAGATTACACTTAAAAGAAAACTTTTATTTAAATATTTTAATTTAAATACTGATTTTCAATAATACAAGTAAATTCAATAATTTTTACTTACACATCTAGATTAATATTCTTCTCAATATTCTTTTTTATATTATAAAATTCTTTATCTTCTTTGATCTTTTAAATTTCGACTATAGTATTTATATTACTTGTATATAAAGTAAAACTATAATTTGCTTCTAATATAAAGATAATAATACTATAATTGAAATTGTTTTCTGAAAATAGAATACTATTAGGCTTGAAGATTCCTATATAATCAATAAAAATATAAAAGGAATATAAAGTTTGAATAAATAGATTTAAATTTTGTCACGGAATTCACCGTATAGTGTAACCTTATAGATACTAATCCTGGTACTCCTTTGGAGTATTCACTTTTATAATTACTAACATTATTTTATTCATTTTATTTATATACCCTATATATCTAATTAGATAAATATCTTGCCTGATCAAGGTATATAAAGTAGATATGATTATTAGGATTATACCTTAAGTCAATCTAGTTTATTATCATTCTATATATCTATTCCCAGATCAAAATGATTATTAGATATAGCTATTACCTCCGTGATAAATTTCCTAATAAACAAAAAGCAATTCTAAAAAGAATTAACAAGAGAATTCTATTAAATAATTTTTTAAGAGAAGTTTCTTTAATTGTTTTATTACAATTGCATTTTCGAAATATAATTTCGAATTTATCAATCTCAATAAGCTTATTAACTAGATTTTTTATAATATAATATTATTAGATATAAAAACTAATAACTCATCAAAGAAAATTGGAGATTTTTCTTTTCAGATTACAAAAAAGAGTTATTGGATTAGTAATTTCTGTTTATATAACTAATAATCTAAACTTATAATATTATATCAAAAAATTCCTGTATTATATATTATTAAATATAACTCAATATTTATATTCAATGTAAGCATAATCGATTTTAATCGAGTTTTTATAAATAATTATAAACTGATCAATTAATTACTGATTTGTTAAATAAGAGATTTATATATATAACAAGAATATATATTTTTATATTTCTTCTTTAATCTATTTTATTATATAAAATTATTATTATGATTTTGAAATAAATAAATTTTTGTAAAATTTAAATTGTTTTATAATTAATAATTATCAAAAGTTTACTTTCAGTTTTATATTATTTTTAAGTTTAAATAAAAGATTAATAAACTTTGAAATATATAAATGTTTTATTATAATAATAAGAAAACTAAAAAAGGATATTTGTTGAATTTGTAGATTGTTTGATAGAGTAATTAGGATTAAAGGGGGTTTATTATTAGTATTTGAAAAAGATTGTTATAAAGATTGATTATATAAACAAGGTTTTTTCTTATTCTTTTTTTTTTTGGTAATAGAAGATATCCTTTCAATAAAGGTAATTGGAATATTAGGAATCCGGATTCTATAATTCTTTAAAAAATTTATATAATATTATTGTTGGAATTAAAGAGATTGAGATAAATGAACAATATTAGGATTATATTGTAGCATTTTTTTTTAAGTTTAGTTATTTTGTTTTATAAAACTTTATAATTGTCACGGCGCCAACTACATAATCTGTAGTTGCCTTCATACCTTAGGTACAGTATACTAGCACACCCTACTTCCTATAAATAGAACTTCACTCTTCTATAGCTCTTCTACCCTTATGATACAATATAAGTCTTTACCCATACCTTAACAGTTTGTACCATCTTTAAATAAGCTATTACAACTTTATTTCTTATTTTATTTTCAAAGCCTTATCAATATCTTATCCCGATTATACTGATTACACCCACCGTTGATCTATTGTACACCCTGCCATTAATATTTTGAGTCTCAAAAAATACTGAAGATAGGTGAACAAGCATCTGTATTAGAAGTGTTTGTATTTAGCTTATTTCTATAATTCCTTTTTTTGAATTATGTTTTTAATTTTGCTGAAACCAATATCTTTTCTTTTATAAATCTATTCAATAATTTAAACACTACACACTTTACTACCACTCAAGCTATATTTGAATCGATTAAATCGATTATAGATTTATTATAAGTTTAAATTGTTATTACTTAGATTTAAGTTATTGATATTTAATTAAAGATTATTGAATTGAAAAATACAATTAAGATATTAAAGATTACTGTTTATAATAATTTATAAGCTTTATCTCGTTGCAAATATCTTGTTGCCCTCGAAAAGTTTAGTAATAATAAATAAGATATTACAAAGTACTAAGATCAATATACAACTTTTTATAGTATAATCAATTACTGTTTGACTACAGATTATAAAAATAAATTAAAATTTCAGAAAATTACATTTCTTACTAATCTACTTTCTAATCTTATTTATACAAACAATCAGATATATTTTAATATAATTATAGATAATGTGTATGATTCTGATTTTTGATTTTTTGGATGGCGCATTGTAACAGGTATTTGGTATGAATTAAATAAGTAATATCAGATTTTAGATCTCTCATGCAAAGTTTTTATAAATTATAATAAATATAAAATAAAAAAGATCCTATTTAGTAATTTTATTATTGAATTCAAGTAATTTGTTATTAAATATAAAAAAATTGCTAAACAATAAATCACTAATCTTAAACTCAAAGTTTTACAAAAACTAATCAATACTTTAGTTAACCACCCCAATAAACCTTCTGTTGTCGATATTGATGTATAAATAATCTAATAACAAGACATCTACAATAACTTAGAGGAGAAGATTTATCTTAACAATCAATGCAAAAACCAAGATATCAACTTCAGTGATTAGAAAAAACTTAATAAAAAAAAGCCTACTATCGCTACTATAATACCTACACCTCATCCCTCTAGAGATTTTATACAATTAAATACTGTTTGCTAAGGTTAGCGATTTTTATTACGTTATAATAAAAAACAATATCTAAATCTTGGTCTTTGTTTTTATTGCAAAAAGTCTGGTTATATTAAATTCAACTATAAAAAAAAGCGACACAACAATACAAAATATAATACCAACTCAGGAATTATATAATACCCCGATTATTCTTTTGTTATGAATTAATACGCTCCAAATATCCACCGTTTTCCTATTACCGATTACCATTACAATCCTGAACCCTATCACAACACTTATAACCCTATTTATCAGAATACATTCCTACCTATTAATCGTTTTCTAACTATTGTAATATCATTTTGATATACCTCTCCAATTCCTATTAACAATAAAGATCTGAGCGGATTCATTGAAGACTCCGTATATTCGGATGATAACGGAAATTCAATTCCCCAGTCAAGCATATTAAAAGACTAATCTCGATTTATAATTGCAAATTGAGATTTATTATAAAAAGTTTGTTTTTATAAATTAAAAGATTAGTTATATCTAGGAATTCTTTATATCTTAAAATAATAAATAACAAATCTCTTAAAATCTCAACAGAAATTTTCCTTACACCTAACATAATTATCCTATTTATTAATTTAGTAAATAATAAAACTATAAAATATAGATTTATAAATAAAATCCTTATATCCAAGCTTAATATCCCTACACATCCCCTCCCTACTATCCACAACCTATTACTTACAAACAAAAGGATTTTTGATATCCTATTTCAATATATACTATTAGATCTACAAATTAATAATTATAAAGAAATTAGCTTATTCTATATTACCAATCTTTTCGACACAAACCCTATAATCCTCAGTCTTTTATGACTTTAGCACTATAACCCTACCATTAATTAAACAATAATAACTTTTAAGTTCATATTCATATACTATTCCAGATATTGCTATTCAATTAACTCTACTACAATTGTCATCCCCAATTATAATAATATACCGACCCCAGTAGATATAACGCTCAATCCAATATCATATATACCCATTAGGAAGTCTATTTTGAAATCTACTTCAAAAAAATCTACCTCAACTCTATATCATACCTTTACCAAAAAAATCATTAACAAAAATCTCCAAACTCTTTTTTTCTTATTTCAAAATTAATTGATACTTTTGAAATACAATCCTCCAATTCCAACTATAAAGAAGAATACTAATAGAAACCTTTATAATATAGATCCTATTAATTCAATACCATTCAATTCAAATCGCCATTATATTTATCAAATCAACGGAAAAACAGAGACCCGCGCCAAGATGATACCAAACCGGCCGATCCTGAAACCGGCTCTAGTACGAATTATTGCAAGCTTTAGGATATACAAAAGACCGCTACAAAACCAAAATGTTTTATTTTTATTAAACTCTCTATCACTACAAAAGCCTTTTAAAAAACTAACTAACACTTTACAAAATATCCAACAGAAAATGAACAATATAAAGTTCTTTACAACTAATAGCTTTGTTCAATTCTATAAAGATCAAAAAGCTTATATTACAAAAATAATCTAGGATGAATTAGATAGAGTTTGTAAATTATATTATATAATAATAAATAATTCTATTCAACTATATTGTAATATTATAGAAAGCGATATTAAAAAGTTTATAGAAAAGATCAATTAACCTGTACTATTTATAATAAAGATTTAGAATAAGCTATTACCTTAGTTTCATAATCTGTTTACTAAATTCTTACCCTCTTTTACTAATAAACTTTTATTATAACACTTTTGGAATTACAAAATCAAGATTATATTAGGCAAAGAGTTCCTATATAACAAAGATTGCTTAATATTCCTAGCCAAACTCCAAATTATTTGTAAATAGCTCAATAATAATCTAAATAAAGGATTTATTTATAAATCCTGTTTTTAATTAATTATTCTATTTCTTCTAATTGTAAAGTCTGGGGGGGGTATTCGAATTTGTTAGGACTATTGTAAACTGAACAATATTATTATTAAGAATTATTATTCACTATTACTAATTAAAGAAATTCTTGATACTTTATATTATACTAAAATTTATATTAAATTGAATATCATTGCTATATTCAATAAACTACAGATTGCGAAAGGTTACAAATAGAAAACTGCTTTTATAATTCATTTCGGCTTATTCAAATCCCTAGTGATACTTTTCGGTTTTTGTAATACTCCTACCTTATTTTAGAATTATATCAATCATATTCTTTTTGATTTTTTGGATAAGAATTGTATAGTATACCTAGATAATATCTTGATCTATTTTGAGAATGTTATAGATTATTGAAAGCAAGTTCGTGAAGTTGTATAGAGACTCATTAACATTAGATTACAAATTAATATTGATAAATACAAATTCGAAATGAAAAGAACAAAATACTTTAATCTAATCATTACTCCTAATAATATTGAGATAAATTTTAATAAAATTAAAACTATTTTCAAATAGAAATTGTTAATTAAACTAAAAAATCTTTAATATTTTCTAGAATTTATTAATTTCTACCAACACTTCATTTATAACTTTTCTAAAATTACAAAATCTTTAAATTATTTATTAAAAAAAGAGAATATATAGAATTGAATTACTAATCAAAAAAATACTTTTAAAAACCTAAAGTATATCTTTACCTCTATTCCAATCCTTGTAATGTTTGATTATTATTACCATATAATTATCAAAATAAATGCTTTTAATTGGGCTATGGGTGGAATACTCTTTTAATATAATGATAAGGGCTGATTATATCTAATTACATACTTTTCCTTAAAACATAATATTATTAAATACAATTATAAGATTTATGATAAGGAACTATTAGCTATCATCAAATCCTTAAAAAAATAAAGATCCAAACTATATGAAACTCAAAAGTTATTTAAAATTATTATTGATTATAAGAATTTAGAGTATTTTATATTAATAAAAATGTTAAATCAAAAACAAGCTAAATAAACTAAATTTCTAACTAGTTTTAACTTTTGTATTATATATAGACCGAATCTTAAAATAATTCGCCCTGATATATTGAATAGAAAAGCAGAAGATTACTTTATATATATTAATTCTAATAATAACTGAATTAAAAATTATTTATAAATAATCTTTTCAAAAAGAGTATTTAATATTATTATATTCAAGAACTTTATTTAACAAACAAATAACAATATCAATCTCATTACAGTGCTTATAGGTATAATTATTTCTAATATTAAGAAGCCGATCAACAATCTTATCGATAAAGCATACAAATCATCCGAATTAATCACTACTATACATAAAACACTTCAGAACTCAACTACTTACCATTGACTGTTATCAATCCAAAAAGACCTCTGAATCGCTTTTCAAAATTATAAATTAATTAATAATAAAATTTTCTATTGTGACCACCTTTTTATTTTTTCTTTCCGCTAAACTTTGTACTCAGATCATATATCAAATGTATTTTACTGGTTTGGCAGGATATTCTGATCGAGTTAAAACTATTAATCTTATCTCCCGTATATACTGGTAGCCTAATATGTTGAGGGAAATCGAAATTTATATATAAGCCTGTCAACTCTGTTTTCGAATCAAAGCCTCTTGTCTTGCTGTATCTGGATTTCTAGAATCCCTGTTAGTATTATTTTACCTTTAATTTAATATCTCCATTGATTATATTATATTATTATTAATCAGCAAACACTATAACAAAAAGTATCAATATATTATTACAATTATCTATCGCTTAACAAAAATATATCATTTTATTCTAATTATAGGATTATTCATAAAGAAGCTCACTAATCAATTCATCGAAAAAGTCTACTACCTACACAATACATCTAACAATATAGTATTCAATAGAGATTTATAATTTATATCAGAATTCTGGAAGCATTTATTTAAATATCTATTGATCACTTTGAAACGATCCTTCTTGTTTTATTTTAAGTTCAATAAACAAATAGAAAGGATTAATATTATAATAAAACAATATCTTTAAACTTTTATAAACTTTTATCAAGATGATTGATACAATTAACTTCTATTTGTAGAATTTGTACTTAATAATATCATTTTAGAAACTACCAGTATATCCCTATTCTTCACTAATTACAGTTTTTATTTACATTTTGATGTTAAACCCTTTTTATTTATTCCTTTAAACCTATTATATTAATATAAACATGAGTTTCTAAAGATTAATAAGATTATAGATTGATTTGATATTATTCTAATAAAATTGAAAGCTTTAATTATTTAATTTATTTAGAAATATAAAGATTATACTAATAAGACTTATATTAATATTTCTTTATACAAAGAAGATAACAAAGTATAGGTTAATATTAAGAATATAAAAACTAATTGCTTAATAAAGAAAAATAATGATAAATAGAATGATCTCTATAAGATTCTAAAAGTTTATAAACAAATCTATCTATTCTAGCTTTCTATTAATTTTAAGATTTTTCTAATATTCTATAATTTATTATTCTAATCACTTTATTGCTTATCTAGATTAGTCAATCAAGAAGCAATCAACGAAGCCGAATCCTATTGAAACCAAGGCTGTATCTTAAAAAGAAATAACAAAACGAATGAGGAAATCGAGTGATAAGAATTCAATAAACTATTTGATTGTTATAATAAGAATAGATTTTATTATCAAGTCAAATGGAAATATTATCTAGTATCTTGACAACCCGCTAAAAACCTTCGCGGCCAAGAAGATACGATTATCACTTTTCATTTAGCAAATTCAGATAAGCTAGAACCACTTGCTTGGGTAGATTTCAAAAGATTTATTATTTTTAATTCTCTGCTAGTATTTATATCAAGCGTACTTCCAAATCAAGGCTGAGGCAGATCTAAAAAGTTTCGGTAATTGATTATTACTTCCAAAAAAGTTTATTTTAATCCAATAATAGAAATTAGAATATTTTAGTGTTATTTTGTTTTCTAAAAAATTAATTGGTATTACGATCGTGGACCGATCACCTTGAGCAAAGGGTATTGTTACAACGCCAACTATATAATCTATAATTACCTTCATACTTTAGGTATAGCATATTAATGTACCCTACTTCCTATAAGTAGAGCTTTACTTTTCTATAGCTCTTCTATCCTTATGGTACAATATAAGTCTTTACCTGTACCTTGACAATAATCTACAAAAATTAGTAATTGCTTTTTCTAAAATAAACAAATATATATCAATATATTACCCTCGAAAATTAATTTCTTAATCAAAAAATTATTTTCTAATTGTTTGCTCTTTTCATATCTACCAATATTTATATTAGAATTATAGAAATTATATTTATTGCTTTATCGAGATTGATTATTATTAATTAAAAAAGTTTAATCGATTATAAAAGAAAAATAATAAAGTTTTTTTGAAATAAATAAATTAAATATAATAGCAATACTTATAATTCGATATATTTGAGGAAAATATCTTTATCAAATTTTAATTAAAATAGATTTTCTTTTTATAAATAATATTGATATATAATTTATTCAAAAAGATAT
Organism: Botrytis squamosa; assembly: GCA_014898485.2. Taxonomy (NCBI): domain Eukaryota; kingdom Fungi; phylum Ascomycota; class Leotiomycetes; order Helotiales; family Sclerotiniaceae; genus Botrytis; species Botrytis squamosa. Next base: position 1,064,619 of record RCTC02000004.1, read on the forward strand.
TATAATTATAAAATATTATTTGAATAGCCATCAAATAACTATACAATTGTATAAGAATTATAAATAATATAACACTTTGTTTTAAAAGAATTATAAAAATAGAATACAATTCATCCTTAAAATTTATAATTATAAAACCAGAAGCAAAATGCTTATCAAAGATATCTATATATCAATTATGTATATATAATTGTATATATGCGTGTATATGCATATAAGCGATCGCAATTACGATTGAGTGCCGATCCGTGACAAACTGGAGATGAAGATTGAGATTGAGATTAAGATTGAGATTGAGATTGAGATTGAGATTGAGATTGAGATTGAGATAAATTTCTTGAGAACCTCCCCTCCCCCTTCTCCTTATTTTGAAAGAACCGCCAGCCCCTCTCGCTAAATTCTCGAAGATGAAGTTTATTATTAGGTTGGATGGTTTATATATATTTATATGTGTATATATTTGTATGTATATATTTGTATGTATATATTTGTATGTATATATTTGTATGTATATATTTATATGTATATATTTGTATGTATATATTTATATATATATATTTGTATATATATATTTGTATATATATATTTGTATATATATTTATAGAAAGATTAAGATAAAGATACCTATAGGAAGATAAAAATGATAGTTCTCATTACATATATATATTTATATATATTTATATATATTTATATATATTTATATATATTTATATATATTTATATATATTTATATATATTTATATATATTTATAGGAGGATAAAGATATAGGAGAATAAAGTTAATATTTCTTATTATATGTATATGAAATTGATATATATATATTATTACGGAGGTAATAGCTATATCTAATGATCACTTTGATCTGGAAATAGATATATAGAGTGATAATAAACTAGATTGACTTAAGGTATAATCCTAATGATTATATCTGCTTTATATATTCTAATTAGACAAGATATTTGTCTAATTAAATATATAGGGTATATAAATGAAATAAATAAAATAATATTAGTAATTATAGAAATAAGTATTTCAAAGGAGTATTAGGATTAGTATTTGTAAGGTTATATTATATAGTGAATTCTGTAATATATTCTTTAAATTGCTAAATGTTTTAATGATTATATCGAGTAATTTGTATAGTAAACAAAGGAAAATTTTTAAGCAATGAGTAATATAAATATTAGTGAGTATTTTATTCAAATAATTATTACAAAATTATTTGCCAAATAGGTTTATTTATTAAACAAATAAATATGAAGTATATAAATATATAAAGTTTTCTATAAAAGAAAAGAGTAAGTTGTATTATTGATTTAGATAATCTATAAGAGAATGATAATATTGAAGTAAAGGAATTAATTTTTTAAATTAATATATATTAGGAATTTTGAATTATATTAATTATTATTAGTTGAGTATTTGTATTAATAAATTTGATTGATCTATATATATAATACTTTTGTAATAATAATAGAATTGAATAGAAATTAATAGATTTTTTGAGGGAATATAATAAATCAAAATGATTATAAAAAAAAACAATTTTCTTTTTTTAATCTTTATATTCAATAATTCAATATATTCTTTAAATATACTTTTTTCTATCAAAAAATTCCCTAATTTTGTTAATATTTCTGATTAATATACTATTACCTCTTTATATAATATATCGAAGAATGATATTCGATTTAATAAATCCAGTACTCAGTATACTTCTAATTAATTATTATCTCTAATTAAATTATTACCTTTAGCTAAAATTCTATTATTTTTTAATAAGAAGTCTTTACGAATAAAACCTTTTTTTAATGAATTTCAATAAAATTCTAATAATAACTTTTTAAAAAAAATTGAAGCTGTTTATAATCATTAGATTGAAATAAATAAATATTATATAATAATTATTTTTGTAAATCGTAATAATCCTTTTATCGATAATAAGAATGAATATTATCTTTCTAATCTTTTTTTCAACAATAAGAGTTTTTTATTAGAAATATTTTCCTTTTTAAATAAATCTATTTCTATATCTAAATCAAATAAGCTCCGGGTACCTACTCGCAAAACTTATAATAAATATAAATAAAAAGATTCTAAATATAATCTTAGAAATAAAAATATATAAAACTCTATTTTCTATATAAAATATATTTATTCTTTTTTCTTTAATTATTATAAAAAATATAGTAAGTGTTTTAAATAAAGAAATACTTCTTTTCTTTAATATTAGAAATATATTATATATATCTATATATCTTTTTTAATATATTTAAGATTTTTAGTTATTCAATTATTGGAATTTTGCAATCCTGAATTTATTGTATTTTCTAAAAAAATATATTCTAATCTTTTTATTTCATTATAATTTGCTGATATACTCTTTAGAAAACTATTCTAAACCAGAAATCGGCTTATATTATAATAATAATTATATTAGCAATAATTAAAGAGAATAGTAAGTTTATTAATTTTAACTTTTTTTTATTATTAATACAAATTATATCTCCTTCTTCTATTTGATTATCACAATTATTTATTTATTTATCCTTTTTATTGAAATTATTATCTCTTTTTCTAATTAAAAAATAAAGATTCTTTTTCATTTTTAAATCTTTTATAATTAAATATATAAAAATCGAAATATAAGTTATTATAGCAAATTTAAAGATTTGATTGTAACTTATTTATTCTATTTCAAAGAGTAAAAATAAAGTAGTATTTGATATTAATAATAATAATAATCTCAATAACGAATATAATACTATTAATAAAAATAATATAATTAATTTTAATAATAAATTAATTAACAAAAGAAAATAGTTTGATTTGATATAATTCGATATTGAGTATATTAAAAAGAAGTGTAAATTGAAAAGAAAAACTTCTATTTGATTTTATTAATCCTGATATTTATATTTTATAAATTTAAAAGGGATATAAAATAATTAAACTTTTATTATAATAAATTTTTAGTTAATCTATTTACTATTATTTTTATTATAAGTAAATATATAAGATAAAAACTTTCCTTTAAATATTTCTAATATAACTATATATTCTGTATATCGATATATTTTAGTTTAATAATAATTCTCTTGTTTTCTTTTATTATTAATTTAATTATTTGCTAGTTATTATAGAAAATCGTAACTAGTTGTTTAACTACAAAATTGATTTCTTTAAGAAATTATAATATAATTAGTATTTTTTTCAATATATATTCAATATTAAATAATTCAGTTTTGATAATAAATATAGTTACTATATCTTATCTTAAAGCTTTTTATATTATTAATTTATTAAATAATAAGATTACAAAACCTTAAAATGATTTTTATAATTTCTTATTATCAACAAATAAGGTATCTAAAAAGGATAAAAATTATAAAATCTATTCTCAATTGTATTCAATTGAATAATATTTTGTATTTCAAAGATACTATATACAATAATTAATTATTTTTATATAATTCGAAAATAGGTTAATTAAAAAGTAATTAAGTTATAAAACTATAAATGTAATGTTTGCTTTAATTATAATTATAGTATATAATACTAATTTTATTTTCTTTTGATAGATTTGTATAAATATAATAGTTGTATTTTTATTATATTTCATGAATTTTATTATTGATAAAAAAATATATATATTATTATTATTGAAATTAAACTTTTTTATAATCTTCTCAATATAGATATTATATGTTAATTAAAGTTTTTCTATTTTCTGATTATAAATAATTTGGATATTTAAAAATCACTCTGTATTATCTAAATTTTTCAATTTATAAGTAGTCTTAATACTAGAAATGATATTATCAATTGTTAATATATTCTTATAGTAATATACAATCTATATATTATTTACAAAAAATAATATTAAAATAATCTAATTTAGGTTTGTGAAAAGATAGAGTTTCTTTTTGTATTAATTTAGATCTAGATTTTTAAATATTTTATTAAAATCCTTGAATTATAATATAAAGAAATCTTGGAGATTATATAATATATAATCAAGAATTATATATTTATTTAGTTTTTTAAATCTATTTGGTAAATAGCAAATTATAGATATACCTAATAAATTCTTATAAATATTGATAAATGTATTAATAATATCAAATTACTTTATTTTCAAATTATATTTTGCTATTAGTGCTATTACAATCCTAAATAATCTTTTAACGAATATTGTAATGTAAATTAACTCGATTGTATTTTTCATTTAAAGATTATTATGAATAATTAATTTTATTTAATATTGTATTAAAAATCTTTACTTATTATATTTGTATATGAATATTTATTGTAATAATATAAGGATAATTAATATATCTTGTATATTAATTTTATATTATATTTTATAATCTTTCAGATTATTAATCTCAATCTTATATTTGTATTTAAATTATTTTCTCAAAAAATAATTTTTAAGTTGATGATAGTATTAAAGTAGTTTGGGTAAATCTGATAGATATAAGTTGGATAGCTTTTCCAAAAAAAAAATTTAAATATATTAGAAGGGTTTGGTTTTATTTATATAGTAAAAACAATTATATTATATATAATAATAAATAAATAAATATTTTCTTGTATATCTATATTTGAGTAATTAAATTAAAATATTGAATAGAAATCTTTGATATAAAAATCATTTTTTAATAATAAGTTTGTAATAAAAATATTTATAAATGTATAATTATTTATAAAAGAATTATTTTATAATCTCTTTTATTATTAAATTTAATAATAATAATTTATAGATATATTGATATTAAAAATTATATTATCAAAATCAAAAGATTAATATTTAAATGGATTGAAAATTGAATAAAGGATTTTAATCTTTATAATCCTTTATCTTTTAGATTTTTAATCAAAAAGAAATAGAATTTTATTTTTCTTGAATTAATTGATTATATATATCAAAGAATATTACGAGAGAATTAGCCTATATAAACCCAATTAGCTTAATACTCTTGGTAATATCACTTTTAGTGTGATAATTATGAGTTTGGTATGCGTTTATAGCGTAGTGGTATAATTCTTTATTTGATTGTACTCTCTGGTGTAAACCCACTTATAAAAGAGTATTTCAACAGGCTCATATTAATCATCTAATCTTAGCCCATTAAAGCTAATATAAGGACCCTGCTCTGTTGTTCCACTATATCTATACAGCTCAGTTTATTAGATAAATCCATAGAGAACCTAAATCTAAATAAATCCAATCAGAGAATCTAGATTTGATAGCACAGAGATATAGAAAGAGATTTACACATATATGACTCAATTAAGGCTAATACAAAGATTACTGCTTATAACCAGCTAATCAGCAATCTCGGGAGTGTGTCACAAGAGAATTAGCCTATATAAACCCAATTAGCTTAATGCTCTTGGTGATATCACTTTTAGCGTAATAAAGAAGATAATCTTTTTAATAATATTATTTTCTTTATAATATAAATATCTATAATATTAATAGAATAAATATCTAAATCGCTTTTATACTTCTTATATATAATTTGGATAGTATTACTAATATATTTATATTCTATATTTTCATATTGATTATTATAATTACTCAGTATCGAAGTAGAATTTATAAACTTTTGTAATTGATTAGTAATAGTTATTTGTTTTTGAAATTAATCTTTTATTTCTAGAGTTTTTTTAGAATACAAAACCTTATATATACTATTATTTTCAGTATTTCTATATAAGCTTCCACTCTTTAAAAATATTCCCAAGTTTTATTCATATTAAAGTATATCTAAAATATATATAATAATATTAATAAAATTAATAATAATAAAAGTTAATATATTATTCTCTTAATTAATAATAATACTATTGATATTAATTGTTTATTAAATATCAAAAGCTAATATAAATTACTATAGCTTTTGATTTATATATATATTAATAGTTTTATTTAATTAATCTATTTTATATATCCTTTTTTCAAAAAAAGTAATATTTCGAATAACAATAACCCACTTGAACTTGGATATTCAAATACAATAAATTAGGGAATCTAATATATATCCAATAAGATATCCAATATTTGCTCTAAAATTAGTTTTATAAATTCTCTTATTTATATTTAATTCTCTTTCCTTATCTAAAGAATATACTTTATATTCATATCAATATATTCTACTTTAATTTAAATAAAGATTAATATTTAAATAATCCGCAATTGCTAAAATAGATAATTATAGATATTCCTGAAATTAAATATTTAGTACTTTATTTAAAGATTTGAAAAATCAAGCTTTAAAAGGATTAATATTATATAAATAGATAACAGCTTATATTATTTCAATTTATAAAAGATTAAATATATCTACAAAGATCTGTATTTTGATTTGTTTAATAATTATCTTTTATTCTATTCATTCCAATCCATTATTTGATTTATATATATTTGATAAAAATAATTCAAATTCTATACCTTCAATTTTGATCCAATTTTTGAATATAGTATTTCCTATAATATTAATAATTAAAATATTATTATTCTGTTTAATACAAATTATTAAAAGATTATACTTTCTGAATACCCAAACAAGGAAGTTCTGAATTATATCAAATACTTCATAATAAATCTTTTGATATAATAAAAAACTAAAAATCTTCCCACTAAATATATCTTTGATAATTAGAAATTAGAATATTTTAATATATATATATAAAAAGTTAAACAAATTCTATTAGATTTTATAAAAAGAATATAATAATCGAGATTTACTAAGAGCTTATAATATTATTTACTTTATATATATATAAAAACAATTAATATATTCAATCCTAAAAAATCCTTTAATTTTTATATTCCTTACTAAAAAAACAAGATATTCGAAAACTTCTTTACCTGTTACGGAGCGGACACAATAATAGTTGTAAGCTTTACCACTACGCCACGCACGCAATCTGTTCAAAAGGTACAGTATCAGGGATTGAAGTTCTGATAGCTTATTACTATATATATATTCTGTAACAGAGCCCTCCTTTTTAACCTTTTCGTTCCGAAAAGGCTAGCTAAATGGGGATTATTATTAATAATATATAGTTAATTATATGATTTATAATAATGATCAATCCAATCCATTATCTAATACTCTTATTATTAGTAATCCTATTACTAATGAATTCAGAATATTTAATTATTAAGTAAATACATTCTCGCCTTTATAGATTTACTTTCTAATTAGTTGATAACCCAGTTCCAATCAAAGTATAACTAATAAGAATCCTAGAATAATATTTACAAGATAGGATCTCTAATACTCTATTACAAAGCGAATACAATAATAGTTGTAAGCTTTACTACTACACCACACACACAATCTATCCAAAAGGCACAGTATCAGGGATCGAAGTCCTGATAGCTTACTACTATATATATACCCTGTAACATTACCCAAATATCCTAATCATTTATATTAAAGTTTTACAAAATCCTTTCAAAATTTAAATAAATTTTTTAATTAACGAAATAATTTTTTGATATTAGAATTAAATATAAAATATATCAAAAGGTTTGAATTTATAGATATTATATTCAGATTAATTAAATAGAAAAAAAATGATTTGTATTCTAAAAATAAAAAATTATTTTTATAAATATATTGAATAATAATATAACTATTCTCAAAATTGTTTTTTTATAATATAAAATCTATTTTTAAAAACTATATTCCAATATTTAAAAGCTTTGTTTTTGAAACAATATTAATATAAAATCCAAGAATATATATAATATTAAAGAAAACCAAATTACCTTTTGAATCCTAAAATCTTTAAAGAATATTCTTAATTATACAAATACCTTATCCAATAATCTATATTTTTGATATTCCTATTTTAATATAATCTAATACTAATAAAAGTATATATTTATATCTATTAAGAAAATTGATATTATTAACAAAATATATTATACTATTATTGTTAAATATAGTATTATTAAAAAGTTAATAGAATAAATCAAAAATAATAATATAAATCCTATAACTAATAAAACTTTAAATAAGATAAATAACTATTCTTAATCCAAAATCTCATAAATTATAAAATTAATAATTACTATTTTTTAAATTAATCTATCCTTTCTTTTCCTATTCTTTATATATATTTAATTATCAATTATTCTTAATTCTTTCTTATATATTATTATATTTTTTCTTTATTAATGAAATCGGATTCCAAAAATCATATTTCCTAATAAGTATAAATTCTATCAATCAATATATCTTAGAATAATAACTCCCATCCACTTTTCCATTTTTTTAATTAGATTCTAATTTATAAAGATATTTATATTAACCACTTATTCTTTTGAAAACTCTTTTCCAAATATTACTTTACTTTTCTTATAGATTACCAAAATTCTATTTAAATTCAGAATTGATAATCAAAAATATATTCTTATTTTTGAAAACTAAAAAATCCTAATAAATTAAATTATTAAAGATATCCCCAAATTATTTCAAAAAGTAATTAAGAATTCCAAATTGATTATTAATTTTAATCTAAATAAATATAATACTTATTCAAATAAGAAATATATATACTCTTACTATTTATAAAAAGTTAATAATTATTAAATCATTTTTCATTTCAATATAATACAACTTTGCAATTATATAAACTCTAATCTATTCATTATATTATTTAATTAAATTGATTTGATCTACAATTACTTATTAAAAAACATTTCGATATTTTTAAATAATAACAGATTTTATAATTATTATTATAAATACAAGCTTATCCTATAACTTCTAAATAATTGTTTTAAATAATAAAACTTTAATATTATCGTTTTCAAAAGTAAATTTTATAAAATAAAATATATCTACTATTTTTGTAATCCATTTATAAACATCCTAATATAATTTATATATAATATTATATTTATTTTTCTAATATCAATATTCTCCTTAAAATACAAAATACTTAATTAAAATATCTTAAAAAATAATTATTTTAAATCTTACAAATTTAAATATTAGTTTTTTTAGAAAATAATAATAAAATTATTTTAATATCTCTTTTTGAATCCTTTTATTGAAATTATTTCAAAATCTTAAATATAAGTACGAATTTTAACAAATTGCTCTTCTATATTAAATGAACCATACACGTTCACATCAGCGAGCTTAGATCGTACTAAGCCGCATCTTCCGATTATGTAAGCTCTAGTATCAGATACAGCTACAGTCGTCGCTAATGGTGTGAGTGTTATGGCGATTATCCTTACGAGGGCGCTGATTGCGATCAATCTCTGGTTTATTTGTGATCGATTATTACCTTTATTTTTATTATTCAATTATAGTAGTACAAGTGTTTATAGTGTAAAAACTGTGAGAGCTGTTATATTAAGCTTGTGGGTAATGAGAGGATTCTTTATTGTAATACAACTTAATATTCTCAATAAGCAAGTATAACTCAAATACGAAATCTATAAAACATTCGAAATAATATTTTATTAATTCGAAGCTAATAATATATTAGAGAAAGTAATCTTTAGTAAAGAAATATATAATATAGTAATAAACAATATCAAAACTAGATTATTATAAAGTATGATATAATTTATAACTAAAAATAAAAATATTAATAATCTAAATCGTATCTATACGAATATTACAAAGATCCTGAAAAACTCGAGTGTATCTACGAATGTGAATATATATATATAAGGGCAAGCTAATAAATAAAGATTAATTAAATCTCGGAAAACTAAAATGAATATCTGTTTATTAATAATAGGAATTACTATATCGATAATAAACCGCCCAAACACCTATATATTAAAAAAAGTAATTAATAAAGCTATCTCTAATCTGAAAAATATCAATATAGTAATTATTATCTCTATAGCTATTGATTAAATAATATGTACTGCTAATAGTACTATATACAATAAACTTCTCGAAGCTGAGAATATGAAAAAGATCAAAAAGATTCTGAACTATAATAATTTAAAACAATCTATAATCTAATATTACTATATATTAAAAAGGATTTCAACTTTTTTTTATAATTTAAATAAAAACAGAATACTTATTATTAAAAAAATAATAGTTAAAAAAGTATTAATATAAATAAGCATTTTCTTGATTGATTATTGAATTATTATTTATATAATCAATTTTTATAAATAGATTTAAATTATCAGTCTATTAAAAAAATCTCTCTTTTTAGATTCTTTAATAACTTCAAATAAGCTTAATATATTAAGTCAAAATAGTATATTACTTATTATAATCTAGGGTATTAGGGTTTCTGTAATTTAATAATATATAAGAATATTTCAAGATATAATAACTATAGTATTCTATAAATAAACTATAATGGCTTATTTGAACCTGAATATAAAATTAAAATTGAATATACAAATTATATAAAACCATTTCAAGTTAGATATAACGATTGCCTTACAATATTGTATCGAATTAATAGGAAAGTTGTATATCTTACAAAATCCGAAATCCACAAAATCAAAAAACATAATCAAAAAACTTATTTAATTATTAAAATACTAATTAATAAAATACCTATCTCAATTACAATAGCCCCCTAAAATATTATAGTAAAAATATTCTCCTTAATCTATAGGAAATATATTATTATATATAAAAACCTGAATAGCTCTAAATATATCTTTTAGAATATTTCCTTAACTAATAATTTATTCAAGAATTCCTACTATTCTAAAAGAAAATGTCTAAATGAAAGTAGTTTAAATAAAAAGATACTTTTCAATATTATATTATTATAATATAATAATATAAATATCGATATTAATCTGAATAAATAGCTATTCCTTTCAATATTACAATATTAGTTACTAAACAGCTGTAATCTGATTTATATAGATTGGCTAAGCAAATGTATAGAAAAAAACAGAAGTGCATATTGTAATACTGTAAATAGTATACAAACAAGATTTGGAGATTCTATGTATACAGGAACTCTTTATATATTCTGGAATTTGGATTCAGAACTATCCAAGGTATAATCTCTTTGTACTAATGGATAGCTGGGATAATTTGAATAGTTTTAAAAAAAAAAAGGAGAGATTAAGAATGATGATGTACATATATAAAAGCAAGCGATTATATATTTAATAAAAACGCATTCAATCATGCCGGGATTTTTTTTAAATAGAAATAAATAGTATACAGATTATTAATATATATTAATAACTAGGCACTAGAGAGATAGTAAATCTAATAATTTCTATAATATTCCCTAATTATATAGTAATAAGTAGTAATTTTAATATCAAGTATAATCTATTCGAGCCTGGTATAGCTTTAACCGGCCAAAAAGCTCTCCTCACAAAATGATCCATTTTGAATAGAATAGATTTTATCAGAACTTTAGAAGTCCTTATTTACAAAATAGATTATACAATTAATCTAACTTTTTCTAATATTCCTTTTACTAGTATTATTATTAATATTAATTTGAAAAGCAATTCCGATTATGAAATATAGATAATTATAATTCCAAATCTTATCTTATTTATTACTAAACCCTTTAATTATATAATTAATAAAAAAGGCTTTTTAATCTTTCAAAAAATTATAAAGAATAGAGTTTTCTATTTTTCAAATTTAATGAATATATCTACTAAACAAATTAATAAATTAATAGAAATACTGAATTCTTTATTTGAATTAGCGATTTGTTTAATAGAAAAGGAGAAAAGTATTTTTGGATATTCTATTTTTTAATAGATAAATAAATATAGAATAGTATATTAAAAATATAGAATAGCTAAAATTAAGAGTATTAATTAAACGGAATAATAATAGTAGGGATTAATAATTACAATTAAAAAAGCGAAATATCAATATTAGTATAAGATTATTAATAAGATTAGCTATAATAAAGACCTATATAAAGTAATTAATTAGTATAAGTTTATTATTAATCTCAAAACACTATCCTTAATTATTAATAGCGTAGTAATTGAAAATACTATAAAAAAAGCCTAGATTCTATAAAAAAAGGTTCTCAAACGTTTTAATAATAGTAATGATTTTATGATAAACCTATTTCAATTAAATTGTATATCTAATAAATTTCTATAAAATATAAAAGTATTTTTCAAAAAAATAAAAAAAAGTATTATAAAAGTTTCAAATACCTTACCAAAATCTAATCAAATCATTATTCGCTTTTTAAAAGTTTACTAGAATTTTATTAAATTAATAATTATTAGGATCTTCAATAAATATCTATAACTTAATTATTTTCCAAATAAATAAAAACAGGTAAAGGTAATAATAATTCCTAAAATCAAAAAAAAAAACAAATCATTAATACAATTCTAATAACCAATAATTCTACTCTTATATATTTTAAAGAAATTGAAATATATAATCACTCAACATATCTTATAAATCACAATAATAGCAGATATACTCAGCCCCTAATATAATAAAGCACTCCCCAAATAAACAATAATAAACCTAATCACTTCATTTGTATATAATATCAAAAAGATCTTTACCCACAAATAAAAAATCACAATAATTACACTAAACATACAAAACATATTCGACATATTTCTGCCAAACAGATTATTAAAATATATACATTAACAAGAATGATTCTATTCCTTTTTATAATTAATTTAAACCTTTCTAAACAATTACTTAATAAAAATTCGACTGGAAAATATAATTACAAAATATAGTTATATTAAATACAACATTTCGTAAGGCTTCCCACTTTTACCCATACTATACATTCTATACCTTGTTAAACTTTTGAATCAAAACACCAAACTATATTTCAAATATACTAACAATATCTATATCTATTATATATCCAAGAACATTTACAAGAATATTGATCTCCTTAAATACAATTTCCATCAGATTTTCCAATAAGGTAAACAAAACTATATAGTATTTGTATCAAAAAAGCTAAAAATAATATATCTTTTCCAAAAAAAAAAGATATACATTTTATATCTGAAGATAAATGATGAAATAACAATTCGCTTAATCAACAAAACAAACAATAAAATTATTCAACCAGCCCTACACTAACTAGGAATTTGATTTGATTGAAAACTTTTTTTCAAAAAATATATAATAAAATGAAAAGTAAAAGTCTGTAAAACCGTAAAACATATCAAAAGGCTTATATAGATATACTACAGCCTGTCAGCTATAACATTATATAAAGTAATAATCACCTATATCCTTTTTACTACTCTTTATAAATCCGAAATATAGTATATAAACTGAACAAAATCAAATCGAATAAAGGAGATTATTTATAATATAATAATAAATATAAGGCTGGATAATTATATTATTAAGGTTAATCGAATAATTGTTTTAGTAATAAAAGAAATTCTATTTGCTTAGTATATAACTTTAACTATTGTAATCCTAAAAAACTCTAGATTATTATCCAGCAAGCTAGTATTCGAATAGATATAAATAAGATTTGTGTTCCGATTTTGTAAGATAAATAAAAACTATTTATTAGTGATTTATTTAATACAAGTATTTTAATATAAGATGAATAATATTAATCTTTATAGACTAACTGAATTGATTCTGAAAATATCGAGATTAATACTCTCCCCGCTATACTTCTTTATAGGAAGCTATAATAATTCTATAAAAGGTATAAAAAAAGAAGTAACTGTAATTGAATTTATATAATAATAGAACTATCTATCTAACAGTTATATTATAGTCTTCTCGAATAGTATTAAATAATACTACCAAAAACAAAAGATAATTGATTATAGCTATACAATCTATTAGAAATAATTTCTAATAACATCCAGCTATAAGACAATTAATCTACTCTTACATATTTTCGATATTGAGATAATAGATGTTTTAAAAGGTTTGGAGTATACTATCCGACTAAAGCCGGTTAAACAGATTATAATGTATATCAATAATACCTTAATTATCTAATATATCAAGAACAATATCTTCAATTCATTTTAATAAATATTTCTATATTGTTATAAGATTATAAGGAATAAGCAAATAGCGATTTGATAATTACCTAGATATACTAGAATTCTTAAAAACGAGAAGGCTAATTAGTTTATTAATCTAGGTATTTATAATAATCATATTGAAAATAATAATTTATTGCTTTCTATTATTAATAGGATAAGTTTAATAGCTAAAACCCTTAAATAAAAAGTAGAATAGAGATAATGGAAATAAAATAAAATCATTTTTATTAACTAATATTATTACTAATATTTCAATTATTAAATTAAGGAATTTAAAAAACTTATTTTTCTTTATTCTATTCTTCAACAATTAATAATGTTTAAAACCAGATATAGGGATTTTGTATTCTATCATTAATACTTTTAGTACAATAATATTATCTCAAAATGCTTTTACAGATATAACAAAGAATCTGAACACCTAATACTTTATTAATACTCTTATATTTAATTCGATTATTAATTAAACAAATCTAGTTTAATTTTATAAAATATAAAGAATATAATTGATTATTTTTCCCTTTTTCTAAAAATCCTAACAGATTTTATAATTTTTTTAATAATTATTAATTATTTCAAACAACTATATTCAATCTCTTCAGAGATTCTTTAATTTCTTATTTTTATATTATTAATCGGAATTATATCCCCCTTTAAAACTACTTTCCTCTCCTTCACTGCTGTGTACAAACTGTACTAAACAAAAACTAATAATATAAGGTCCTCTGGTCAGTTGCAAACCTGAGCTATTTAATATAAAATAAATTGAATAGTATCAATATTACAAACAAAAGACAAATAACAAAAACGTATACAATACTTTTGATCGCTTTTTTTCTAGCCTGTATTACAGCTATAAAAGAATAAAACATATAACTATATCAGCACTCTCATTAGCATAATCCATCTTTAGTACTCCCTAAGAGGTTGTGGCGAGTCCCTGCAGCTTGCCCCCTGGATGTAAATTAAAATAAATAAATAAATAAATAAATATTGAAATTATTTATAAATATCAAAATTAAAAAAATACTTTATTTGATTATTCAAATTATATTTTTTTATAAAATCAATAATCATAATAAGTTTAAATAAATCCTTAATAAATTAATCTTTATTATAAATATAAATCAATTAATAAAGAGTTTTTCTATTTTCTAAAAATTCTTTGAAATTGATTAAAATAATCGAAATAGATTTAAAATCAAATAATTTAATATTTTTCTAGATATTTTTTGATATATAAAAATATTATAAATTTAAAAACCATTTTGATTAATATTTATAAATAATAAATCGAGTAACTTTTAAGGAATTGGATTTCGATATAACAAAATTCTAAAAAGGAATAAAAGAGAATATATATAAATTAAAATAATTAAAAAATATATATATATAATAAGAATACAATATAAATACTAATTAGACTTATAATTATTATAAAGATAATAATTATATCTAATAATTATTTTAATCTAAAAATAGATATATAGAATAATAATAAATTAGATTGATTTGAAATATAATTCTAATAATTATATCTGCTTTATATACCCTAATCAAACAAAATATTTGCCTAATTAAATATATAGAATATACAAATGAAATAAATGAAATAGTGTTAATAATTATAGAAGTAAGTATTTCAAAGGAGTACCGGGATTAGTACTTGTGAGATTACACTATACAGTGAATTCCGTAATATATATATATATATATATATATTTATAGGAGGATAAAGATGTAGGAGGATAAAGTTAATATTTCTTATTATATATATATAAAATTAATATATATATATATATTATATATAGTACTAGTTAACTACTATTAGTCGAAATTTATTTTCATATCAAAAATCGACATTTTGTTACGTAAGCGGACACAATAGAAGTTGTAAGCTTTACTACTACGCCACGCACGCAATCTGTTTAAAAGGTATAGTATCAGGGATCGATTCCTGATAGTTTATTATTGTATATATACCGTATAGGAAAAGGGGGGTTTTTAGGACCGATATATAACTATTTGAATTAATACATCTGTTATATAACCATTTAAATTTTTAAATCCGTTTCTAATCAGATTTAAATTAAAACTATAGTTTTTAATATTCTGAAGTGAATAAGTATGGTTAAAGCTAATAAATAGTTCAAAATACAAGTAGTTGAATAAATTGAAGTTAATATAGGGATTATCTGATATACTTTAGATTTAAGACTTAAATCTAAATATATCCTTATATAATCCCCTTTACTCTTATCAATCTAATTGATATTAATAAATACGCTAGCAAATACTTCAATAAATGTATAAAATTTATACACAAAAAACTCGCTATTGCTGTAGAACTTCAAATTCAACACATTTTGAAAATCTGAATTCAGAATAATTCGAATTAGTTAAAGTTTAGTTTAGTAGTGTTGAGTATGGTTCTATAGGGGGTGGGATAGAGAGTATATATGTAATTGATTGAACTCTTAGTATTAGAGCTCTGAATAACTTTAACTTTTAAGATTATTAAGCAATATATTTATTCTACAATTCTTCTATAACCATTGAAAACTCTATAATTATCTAATTTATATTTGGTTTAAACATTTCTTTCAATGAATTATAGCCTAAATTAAAATCACAAAAAGTGAATTCGCCAGTTGCAATACGGTTGAATATCCGATATAGAATCGATCTAAATTGCCCTAATTCCCTATAAGGTACTTTGTAATAGAGCCCTCCTTTTTAATCTTTTTATTCCGAAAAAACTAAGTAGGGATTATTATTAATAATATATAGTCAACTATATGATTTGTAATACTATATTAAGTCTATTATTCAATATTCTTATTATTAATAATCCCTGATTATTAATAAATTCAGAATATTCAATTATTAAGTAAATATATCTTCGCTTTTATAAATTTACTTTCTAATTGATTATTAATCTAATTCTAATCAAAGTATAATTAATAAGGATCTCAGAATAATATCTATAAAGTAAGATCCCTGATATTCTATTATATAAGCAGATATAATAGAAGTTGTGAGTTTTATTACTACATTATATATATAATCTATCCAAAAGGCATAGTATCAAAGATCGATTCCTGATAGCTTATTATTATATATATACTCTGTAATAGAGCTCTCCTCTCTAATCTTTTTATCCCGAAAAGATTAAGCAGGGATTAGTACTAATAATATATAATCAACTATATGATTTGTAATATTATACTAAATCTATTATTTAATACTCTTACTATTAATAATCCCTAATTATTAATGAATTTAGAATATCCAATTATTAAATAGATATATCCTCGTCTTTATAGATTTACTTTCTAATTGATTGTTAATCTAATTCCAATCAAAATATAACCAATAAGAATCTCAAAACAATATCTATAAGGTAAGATCCCTGATATTCTATTATATAAGCAGATACAATAGGAGTTGTAAGCTTTATTACTATACTATATATATTTATTTATTTATTTATTTATTTTAATTTACATCCAGAAAACAAGCTGCAGGGGCTCGCCACAACCTCCCAGAGGGTACTAGGGATAGACTATACTAGCAGAAGTACCAGCATAGCCACACATTCCGTTCTTCTACAACTATAATACAGGCTAAGGGAGAAGCGACCAGAAGCACTATACGCGCTCCTACCGCTTATCTCCTGCTTGCAATATCGGTACTGTTCAACCCACTTTATACTAAATAACTCAGATTTGCAGCTAACCAGAAAACCCTATATTATCAGTTTTTGTTTGATACAGTTTGTACGCAGCGGTAAAAAAGGAGGAGGAAAGCAGTTCTAAAAGGAAGTATAGCCCTAGTTGACAATATAAAAGTAGGAGATTAGAGGATTTTTGAAAAGATTAAATATAGTTACTCGAAATAATTAATAATCACTAAAAAGATTACAAAGTTTATTGGGATCTTTAAAAAAAAAAAAAAAAATTAATTATATTTTTTGTATTTTGTAAAATTAAACTAAATTTGTTCAATCAATAATTGAATTAAATACAAAAATATCAACAAAGCATCAGGTATTTAGGCTCTTTGTTATATTTACAGAAGTATTCTGAGATAATATTGTTGTACTAAAAGCGTCAGTAATAAAATACAAAGTCTCTATATTCAGTTTTGAGTATTACCAGTTATTAAAGGATAAAATGGGGGAAGGCAAATTCCTCAGATTCCTTAACTTGATAGCTAAAATGCTAATAACGGTATCAGCTAGTAAGGATAATCTCATTTCGCTTTTATCATTTCTGTTTTGCCCCTTGTCTGAGGGTTCTGGCTGTTAAGCTTATTCTATTAATAGTAGGAAGTAATGAGTTGTCATTTTCGATATAACTATTACAAGCACCCAAATCAGTAAGCTAATTAGCCTTCTCGTTTTCAAGAATTCCAATATATCCAAGCAACCATCAGATCACCACTTATCTATTCCTTATAATCTTATAATAATATAGAAACACCCATTAAAATGAATCGAAAATATTGCTCCTAATATACCAAATAACTGAGATACTATTGATGTACATCGTGATCTACCCAGCCAGCTTCAGTCGGATAGTATGCTTCAAACCTTTTAGAGTATCTATTATCTTGGTATCGAAAATATGCAAGAATGGGTTGATTGCTTTATAACCAGATATTATTAGAAATTATCCTTAATAGATTATATAACCATAGCCGATTATCTTTTGCTCTCGATGGTATTGTTTAGTATTGTTCGAGAAAACTATGATATAGCTGTTAGATAAACGGTCTCATCATTATATGAATTCAATTACAACTACTTCTTTCTTTACACCTCCTGTGGGGTCATTACAGCTCCCTACGAAAAAATACAGTAGAGAGAGTATTGGTTTTAATACTTTCGGGATCAATCCAGCTAATCTACAAAGATTAATATTATTTATCTTATATTGAAACACTTATACTAAACGAATCGCCAGTAAATAGTTTTCATCCACCTTACAGAATCGGAACGCGAATCTTATTCGTACCTGTTCAAGTATTAATTCGCTGAGCAATAGTTCAAAATCTCTCAGGATTGCAATAGTCGGAGTTGTACGCCAAGCAGGTAGAATTCCTTTTGCTACTAGAACGATTGCTCGATCGATTTTAATAATATAATTACCTAACCTTGTATTTACCATTATACTACAAGCAATTCTTTCTATTCGGTTTAGCTTCATTCAGCCTATATACTATATCTCGAATCTATAAAGGATAATAGAAAGAATACAAGTAATTATTGTTTTGTATAATGCTATAGCTAACAGACCGTGATATATCTATACAAACTCTTTAATATATCTCATAACTTTACAGGCTTTTGCTTTTTATTCTACTATATATTTTTTGAAAAAAAGTTTCTAATCAAATTAGATTTTTAGCTAGTATAAGACTAATTGAGTAGTTTCATTGCCCATTTTATTAATTAAACGAATTATTATCTCATCATTTATCTCTAGATATAGAATATACATCTTTTTTCTTCAAAAGAGATATATTATCTTTAGTTTTTCCGGTATAAATACTATATAGTTTTGTTTATTTTATTAAAAAATCTAATAAAAATTATATTTAAAAAGATTAATATTTTTGTAAATATTTTTGGATATATAATAGATATAGATATTATTAATATACCTAAAATATAGCTTAATATTTTGATTCAAAAATTTAATAAGATATAAAATATATAATATAAATAAAAGTAGAAAGCTCTGTAGAATACCGCATTTAATATAACTATATTCTGTAATTATATTTTCCAATCAAACTCTTATTAAACAATTACTCAAAAAGATTTGGATTAATTACAAAAGAAAACAAGATCATTTTTATTGATATATATGTTCTAATAGTTTATTTAGTAGGAGTACATTAAATATATCTTATATATTCAATATAATTATCATAACTTCTTATTTACAAATAAAAGCTTTTTTAATATTATATATAAACAAAGTAATTAGATCTATTATTATTTATTTGGGGAATATTTTATTATACTAGGGGTTGAATATATTTGTTATTATTATAGTTTATAAAATATATCAAATAATTATATATTCCAGTTTCTTTGAGATATATAAGAATAGAGCTATCGATTGCTAGGATCGTACTGACGATTATCTTTCTTTTCGATCTTAGGGATTATTACTATCTTTATCTATCTTCATTTATCTAGGAAATAATTAAGTTATAGGTATTTATTGAAGATTTTAGTAATTATTAGTTTAATAGAATTTTAATAAATCTTTAAAAAGCGAATAGTAATTTGATTAGATTTTAGTAAAATACTCAAAACTTTTATAATATTTTTTTCTATTTCTTCAAGGGATACTTTTATATTTTATAGAAATTCATTAAATATATAATCTGATTGGAATGGGTTTATTATAAAATTATTATTATTATTAAAATATTTAAGGATTTTTTTTTATAAAATCCGGGTTTTTTTTATAATATCTTTAATTATTATATTATCGATAATCAAAAGTAATGTTCTAAAATTGATAATAAGCTTATATTAACCAATTACTTTATATAGATCTTTATTATAGTTAATCTTATTAATAATTCTGTATTAATATTGATATTTTGCTTTTCTAATTGTAATCATCAATTCCTGCTATTGTTATTTTGTTTAGTTAGTGTTTTTAGTTTTAATTATTTTATATTTTTAATATATTATTCTATATTTGTTTATTCATCAAAAAGTAGAATGTTTGGAAGTGCTTTTCTCTTTTTCTGTTAAACAAATCGTTGATTTAAATAAAGAATCTAGTATTCTTATTAATTCATTGATTTACCCGATAGATATATTTGCTAAACTTGGAAAATGGAAAACTTTATTCTTTATAATCCCTTAAAAAATTAAAAAATCTTTTTCGCTAATTATATAACTAAAAGGCTTAGTAATAGGTAAAATAAGATTTGGGATTATAGTTATCTATATTTTATAATCGGAACTGTTTTTTAGATTAATATTAATAATAATACTAATAAAAAGAATATTAAAAAAAATCAGATCAATTATATGATTTGCTTTATAAATAAGAATTCCTAGAATCCCAATAAAGTCTATCCCATTCGAGATGGACCATTCTGCGAGGAGAGCTTCTTGGCCGGCCGAAGCTATGCCAGGCTCGAATAGATTATGCTTGGTATTGAAGTCGCTGTCTACTACTATACGATCGGGGAATACTATGGAGATTACTAGATTCACCATCTCCCTAATGCCCGGCTGTCGATATATATTAATAATTTGTACGCCGTTCATTTCTATCCAGAGAAGATCTCGGCATGATTGAATGCATCTTTGTTGAGCGTGTAGTCGCTTGCTTTTGCGCACGTACGTCATCGTTCTTGGTCTCTCCCTCTCTCTTTCGGGGCCGTCCAGGCTGTCCCAGCTATCCGTCAGCGCAAAGAGGTCGTACCCCGGATGGTTCTGGGTCCGAGTTCCAGGGTATATGGAGGGTTCCTGTACGCATAGGACCTCCAAATCTTGTTCGTATGCCATTTGCAGTATCGCGATATGCGCTCCTGTCTTTTTCTGTACGTTTGCCCAGCCGATCCGTATGGATCGGGCTGCGGCTGTCTGGCGGCTGGCGCCGCGGTGCCGAGAGGAGTGGCTACTCATTCAGATCGATATCGATATCCATGCCATTATGCTGCGATAGTATGGCGTTGAAGAGTGTCTTCTCATTCAGGCTGCCCTCATTTGGGCGCTTCCTTTTAGGGCAGCAGGGGTCCTCGGGCAAACTGCTAGCCAGGGAGGTATTCTGAGGGGCATGTTCGGAGCTGCTCAGGTTTTCATACGCAGTGATACGTTCCCCGCGGATCGGGGGGGGTATCTCTACTGCAACGCTCCGGGGGGCTGTCGCAGTCGGGGCAGGTGTTTTGTTGGCTAGTGCTTCAGCGGTCAGACGAGTTTTTCGGCTGTGTTTCTTGATCTCATGAACTTCGGATTTCGTGAGGCACACGACTTTCCCATTAACTCAATGCGGTATTGCGAGGCAGCCGTTGTGCTCAGCTTGAAACAGTCCTGTGCAGTTTGTGCATTCAGTCTTGACCTTATATTTAGGCCTAGACGGGCCATCGTGGTTCGTTCGTAGGACACTGCAATTATTGCATCTTGGAGCGCTTTTGTATATCGTTGGATTACAGAAACCCTAGCACCCTAGATTATAGTGAGTGATGTATTGCTTTGGTTTAATATACCGAGCTCGTTTGGAATTATCAAAGAATCTGAAAGGAGAGATTTCTCTCAATAGACTAATAATCCAGGTTTGTTTATAGGAATCGGTTGTGCAGATAGTAGTTCGATAATCGATCGGGAGAGTACCTATTTGTATTAATACTTCCTCGGCTACTATTTCCTTAATAACAAGTATTCTGTCTCCATTTAGGCTACAGAAGAAAGTTGGGACCCTTTCTAGCATATAGCGATACCAGGTTATAGATCGTTCTAGACTATTACAGTTCAGGATCTTCTTGATCTTTTCCGCATTCTCGGCTTCGAGAAGTTTATTGCGTATAGCGCCGCTGGCAGCGCGTACTGCCCAACCAGTAGCTGTGGGGGTAATAGCCGCTATATCGGTGTCTTTCAGACTAGGGATAGCTTTATCGATCGCTTTTCTTAGTATATAGGCACTCGGGCGGCTTACTGTCGGTGTAGCGATTCCTGTTGCTAGTAGACGGGTATCCATTCTGGTTTTCCGAGGTTTGACCGATCTCCACTTGTTGGCCTGCCCTTGCATGTACGCGTTCGCGTTCGTAGACGCGCTCGAGTTTTTCGGGGTCTTTGTGATATCCGCGTAGGTGCGGTTTGGAATGTTGACGTTCTTGTTTCCAGCTATGGGTTGTATCGTACTTTGTAATAGCCTAGTTTTGATATTGTTTATTGCTATATTGCATACTTCTTTGCTGAAGGCTGCTTTTTCTGGTATGCTATCGGCTTCGAATTGGTGAAGCATTGTTTCGAACGCTTTATAGATCTTGTATCTGAGTTGCGCTTGCTTATCAAGAATATTAAGTTATACTGCAATAGAGAATCCTCTCATTGCTTACAGGCTTGATATAGCAGCTCTTGTAGTTTCTGCGCTATAAGCGTTTGTACTGCCGTAATTGAATGGTAAAGGTGAGGATAGTAATCGGTTGCGAGTGAATCAGGGATCGGTCGCGATCGGCGCCCTCGTAGGGGTAGTCGCCATGGCGCTCACGCCGTTGGCGACGACTGTAGCTGTGTCTGATACTAGAGCTTACGTAGTCGGAAGGTGCGGCTTAGTACGATCTAAGCTCGCTGATGTGAACGTCGTTGGAGGATATGATATTTTATATAAGAAATAGAATTTTGTGCAAGAAATTACAATGATTATACTGAACGTATAAAGCACGTTTGACGCTATACTATATATACAATCTATCTAAAAGGTATAATATCGGGGATCGATTCCTAATAGCTTATTACTATATATATACCCTGTAACACATTTTATTATATTTTCAAATTTAAAAATCTTTATAAATAATAACTTGAATTTATTGAAACTTTATTTTTATAAACTTTATATAATAATAATTAATATTTTTAATATTTCAAACCTCTAAGAAAGTTCTAATATTAAAACTTATAAGATTAAATTGAAATATTCAAAAAGTTGTTTGTTTTTTACTTATTTTATTAATAAATCTAATCATTTTAAAAATATTCTAACTTTCAATCTATATAATATAATAATCAAAAAATAATAAAAATAATTAATTTTATTTTTATTAAACTTTAATTAAAAATAAATCAATAAATAATAATAATAAGAAGATTTTTAGGATTATAAATAGTAAGTTTTAATGTAAAAATACATTTCGGCTGATAGTAGTTAATACTTAGGGCCCGTTCGGATCGATTTTTTTGACGATATTGATAATAAATATAGTCTAAATAAGCGTTTACCGAATACAAATATAGCTCAACAATTTATTTTAGCAACAAAATTGAAAAAAAGTGATTTATTGAATACTGATGTTGAGCTACAAAAAGCTACAAAATGTAGGTCAATAAAATTTAAAATTTGTATGTTAAATTCGCTAAATCTGTAATACAACTTTGACCAGCATTTATCAACATACTATTACTCTACATTTTGTAGGCTTACAAATGTGAATCTACATTTACAAAATATAGGCTACATTTTTAGTCAACAAATCAACTAATCTTATTTTGGCAATAAATTAAAAAAACGATCCGAACGGGTCCTTACTATACATATAGAATTTCAACTCAATTTAATCAAAATCAAAATCAAAATCAAATGATTCAAGAAGGTATAAAATAAAAAGAAATAAATATAAATAAATAAAAATGAACCAAACTGAATTAAACTAAAGACCTAGAGCTAGAGAAAAAGATATATACCTAGATACCTAGATACCTAAATAAATATCCAAGTTTTCCTTCATTTTATCTCCTCCTTTCTTTAAAAGAACCACCCCTCCCCCTCCTTCCCCTTCCCCTTCTGCCCCCGAGAAACAAAAAGAGAAAAACAGAGATGAAAAAAGAACAAAAAAAGAAAGTAAAAAATAGAGAATAATAATTAATAAAAGATAACGAGATCGCCTCTTTAAATCCCTCCCTCTAATGATTTTTCCTCTCTCTCTCATCCTCATCCTGATTCTCATCTTTTTTGTATAGCTTCCCCCTCGATCTCCAATTTCCCAATCTCCAAACTAAAATACAAACAATAACCCCCAAATCTTCAAACCGGAATGAATGATTGGATAAATAGGTAGGTAGGTATATCACTTGAAGATTTTATTAGAATACTTAATATTCTTGTATTGGATTTTCTTAATATATGTATTTACGCATGTATGCATGTATGTATGTATGTATTTTAAAGAATAACCCCCTCTGAGAAATCTCTCCTTCCCCCCTCCCCCTAAGTTTTCGCCAATCAATAAAACGCCCGCTCGAACCCCTCAAAACCAAACCACTCAATGATAATAATAACTTCCTCCAGCTCGCACCTATGAACGCCTGCGGCAAAAAGAAAAATAATAACTTCTCAATCAATTCCCAGCTTCCCAAGCTCGAAAACTTCGAAGAATATTAATTCGCGCCTCAATCTACTCCATCTCCATCTCCATCCCCAGAACCATCCAAACTCAACCCATTCAACTCTCTTCATCCGCTCCCCCTACGCACCTCCCCCATCCATAGCATCCTCCCCATCCTCATAATCCGGTTCAATCCTCAACAAATTATTATCCTCATCCGTCTTCAAGAACCCAAACAACCTCGCCAATTGCGACAAATTCAACGTTCCTCCCGCACTCCCACTCGCCCCACTCAATCCATTATTATCAATCGCCTTCTCACACGCTTTCAACTTCCAATTCTGCATCCCCAACAACCGCATATCCACCGAATTCGCCACCACGAGTCTTGTCATCCACGTTTCTTTATTTTGGCCAATGCGGAAGATGCGTCCGAAAGCTTGCTGCTCGACGGCGTGGTTCCACCAGAGATCAAGCGAGATGCAGCGATTCGCGAATGGGAAATTGAGTCCGAGACCACCGCATTTGAGGCCGGCGATTAGGATTTGAATGTCGTCGCGGTTGCGAAATTCTTTGATGGCTTTGTTTCGGTGCTCGAGGGAGGCGTCACCGGTGAGGTATAAAAAGCCCCAGCCTTCAGCTTTGCACATGCGGCCGATGATACGGGCTAGCGTGCGGAATTGCACGTAAATAACTACCTGGCAAGTGAATTGATTGTTTAGTTTTTATTTGGACATTCAAAAGTCGGAAATGGGGAGTTATTTGGATCAACGTACCTTATCATCAGGAGCCTCTTCAAACCCTTTCAAAAGCAAAGCTTTCAACGCCGTAGTCTTTGCACTTGGAATGAGAGGAAATTTAGGATCATAATCCGATCTAGTAACCCATGTATTGTCTTTAGTAAAGGGTTCAAAATCAAGCGCATCCAAACCTTTGCTTTTAATTCCATGTGTACGACGAGAATTATCGTTGTTGGTTTTACGCCGCTTGCTTGGCCTAGATGAGCTTTCAGATTCTTGAGTTTGGTTGTGACCAGAGTCCATGCCGTCATCATCAGGAATTTCGAGATCTTTATAGGGCAAGGCATTGGTAAAGATTATGTCACACTTGGGACAAACGTTGAACTAGTACTTGTTATTAGAATTCTTGAAAAATGTTGGTTGGGAGAGTACTTACCGTGTCATCGCCATCGGACAAGTGCATCTGCGTGTGTAGATGATTGGTCAAACAGCTCTGACAGAAGATGTGTGAGCACTTGAAAGATGTTAGCATTGATACAAATTCTCTGGAATCTTTCAACCTACATTAGTAATAACAGGCTCATTTGGAACATCTGAGCAAAGATGACAGGTAATCCGAGTATAAAGCTCTTCCTCATTGAGCGAATCCAAAGCACTATCGAATTTGAAGCTTTCACCAAATTTGGAAAGCCCGAAAGGAATAGCTTCGGCTCCCTTTTCACCTCTAGCTATAGCTTCCGCTCTCTCTTCTTCGCTTTCAGTAACCCAAAGCTTGCATTGCTCGTAAAACGCTACGTTCGAGTCCTTGAATTTGCCAAGCTCCTTGCGAAGTCGCTCAACGTCTTCGGTAGTCCAGGACTCTCTCATCGTGCGTTCAAGCATAAAAGGGTGAGAAGTGCATTGTCTAAGACGAAGTAGTTGAACGAAGAAGACTCCATAGGCTCGTTGAGCAGTGCCGTTAGCCAAAAACACATTAAGGTTTGCACGAAAGCGGTTCTCAGTCTACAGCAGCAAAGTCAGCTTTTGAATGTCCCAACCCATATGGCACACTTACAATTCGATAAATAATCCTCTCTTCTCGAGAGAAATTGAGCTGTTGCATAACCGGGTGGGGCTTAGGGAGAGTAATGATTGGTCGATTGAGGATCGTAGTCTTCATAGTACGGCGCATCATAGCATAACTTAGAAGAGTTGTAATACGATTATTGCAATCGTCAGCGTCAGGATCACAAAAATATTGTTGAAAAGTCCTCCAATCCATTGCATAATTAGCCTTGAGAAATCGAAGGTACGGAAAAAGCCTAGGTTAATTGTCAGTTTTTAATTGTTTCAAATTGGATTGAACAATGAGAAGGCCTCTGGCGACCAGTGGCCAAACCAGCCCTCCCATTGTTCAAGTAGATTTTCAACAATCAAATGTAAGAATTTTGGGCAAATTCCACTTACTCTTCGAGCCTATTTAAAAGGGGAGTACCAGTCAAACACCAACGATAAACGCTCTTCAGATTTTGGCAAGCCAAACTTGTTCTGGCAGAGTTGTTTTTAATTGTGTGAGCTTCGTCAAGAACGACTCTACGCCAATTAATCTTGTGAAGGTCGCCAAGTTGATCATGAGCGTTTTTCCACCATTTTTTATATCCATACCTAGCAATATCTTCTCGGCCCTGACGGTTGGGGAAAGGAAATTGCTTCATAACTTCTGTGTAGGAAGTAACGACTATGTCTAAATCTTTGAGGACAGCTTCGGGGATATTCATTGATGCCTTGTACTGCATCACCTTTGGGAATGCTTTTTCGTGGACATGGTTCTGGATTTCTTCTAACCATTGGGAGATGACTGAAGATGGAACAACAATCAGTGTTGCCGTTACTCCGCGCTTTTTATCTTCTTCCGTGGGTGGATTGCCAACCATGCAAGCCAGAGTCTGCACTGTCTTACCAAGGCCCATCGAATCGGCAAGTAGACCACCATGAGGCGGTTCAGAACTCAATTCTCTAGAAACCATCCATTGTGCACCGAGTAGCTGATGATGGTACAAGGTCGATTTCATTCCCTTGACAAGCCATTTTCCACCAACGGCTTTGACTTGTGCATAACCAAAACTTCGAGAAGCTTGCAAAAGTTTTGCTTTGTCAGATTTTCCCTTAGTCTTACTACTACCTTCAGGAATATTGGCGAACAGTTGTTGAAGTTGGGTGGCTTTATTTCGGGTTCCGCCAAGTTCGGGTTCGGGAGCGCAATTGAAGATAGGATCTTGAAGACGATCTCCGATCGCATCGGAATTCATTAGATCATCCAAAATCAATTGTCCAATATCATCTTGTCCTCCACGTTGTCCCATGAACCTGGCTTCTTTCATGTTTCTATCGACCTTAACAGCCCCCTTTTTGGATCTCTTTTCTTTCTCTTTGCCCCTGCCTTTGCCTTTTCGTCCGGCTTTGGTCTTCCCGCCTTTACCACCACTTCCACTGGCCTTTTGCTTTTGCGACTTTGCCTTTTCTTTCTCAAGAAGTTTTGCTTGTTCCCTGGCCTGGAATTCTCGAGCATTCTTGGCTGGAGCTTGACGTTTTCTCTTGGGCTTTTGCTTTTTGGAAGGACCCTCGTCAAACTCTTCCTGAAGCATACTAGCAAGACCTGCATCCTCATCATAAATATCTTCAAAGCTGTCGCCAGGTCTTGAAGATGGGCCTTCACCATTATCGGCAACATTTTGAAATCTTCGATGCCTTTCTTGAGGGACGAAAATCGACTCTTCTTCTTCGTCTTCGACCTCATCCTCAGAACCTCTAGCTTTAGCAGTCTTCAGGCGATTCAACTTGGCAATAGTGTGATTGACCCTGATGAGCTCAGCTCTTTCAGTAAAACCGAGAGTTCCTTTATCTAGATCCTTGTTTAAAGCATTTCGTAACTTGACAAGGTTCTCATATTCCTCTTGTGAATCGTCGCCTCCATCTTCTTGGTCATGCATCCAATTATTGTCATCTTCATCGACTTGCATAGCATTATCAATATCTGCTTGATCCTCGGGATACGCCACGCTATCTCTGCGTCTCTTCCTACCATCTCTCACCGGTCCAGGAGAGTCTTCCTCTTCAGATTGAGTTCGACGTATAGTTGGGCGAAGAATTGATGCTTGAGCTGCGATCATTTCTTCTTCAGTGGGGCTTGGTTCTCTATCAAAATCATCGGATGGCACGCTCTTGTCAGGGCTGACACTGCCTATTTTTGTTGTGCTTATATTAGTGGTCGAATCAGAGACTGGCTCATTCTTTATAACAGGAGGCTGGTTATTTATCCTTGGTTTTCCGGGACGTGCTGGTCTACTCATTATAATAACGCAATCGTCGTCTGAGTCGGATTCAATTGCAACTACTTCTGGTTGTCTCTGTTGACGTGGTTCTTTTGGGGTCTGAAGATGACTGGAAGCTCCGGCAAGTCGAATATTGGAATTATGTGGCGTACCGAATATAGATTTGCGATTCTTGTTGGACTTTTGTAGGGGTGCGCGAATAGATCTTTGAGGAGTCACATTGTACAAATCGTTTGCAACCACTTGACTTCTGCCATGGTCAAGAGTAGCCTGGGAATCTTCCTCATCTTCGACGTCTGGCGACTCGATACTTGGCATTAAGTCAGCACCTGTTCTACCTGCATGCTGAATATCTGTTGGTGAGCTATCTTCGATATCAGATTCGACTCTTGGACTCGGAACATCTTGCACGCTGTCATTTGACATGGAAGGACTTTGAGGAACGGCTGAGGGGCTTTTTTGCTCTTGAGGAGTTGAAGGGACATTTTCTTCATTTGGGCTACCGTTAGCCTCTGGGCTTGAAAGAATATTTCCTTGATCTGGGCTGCCGCTAATCTCTGGGTTTGGAGACTCTTGAGGAACTGCAGGGGTTGATGGAGCGCGAGGCGCAGGTCCTTGTGAGGGCTCTTGACGAACTTCTAAGGCACCCGTGTGGATTGTGGCAAGTTGGATAGGCATCCGGCGTTGAGGTTGGGGCGGGGTAAAATAGTTTGCCGGTCGCTGAACTTGATAGGGTGTCAAAGGATTCTCATTATCAAAATCCTGACCTCTGTCGGCTTCAACAAACTCATCACCATACCCTCCGCCTAGGGAGTTCTCATAATTTTCCTCCTCGCTGAAAGACATATTATCGATGTAATATTTTTTGAAATAATTGCTCTCGTTGCTCTTTTAAGTGCTGTACGAGGTAGTCAGACTTTGAGAAGGAACAGACAGGTTGTTGGTGTTGCAAATTGCAAAAAGCAGAAAGCGAATCGAGTGAATCTGGGATTAAAGAATCAAAGTTCAGAATGAAAGCGGGATACGTAATACCAGCGTGATTTGCTGATGAACACCAAAGTAGGAGTTGATGCTAAAAATCTGGAAACTGGAAGTAAGGATAATAGATTTTCAAGGGAAGAAACTGGTCTGTTGTGAGATAAGATGCCAGATTGATCTGGATTAAGGTAGTTGAGGAGTGATTGTCGAACGTCTTCAGTAGGAAGATTAACTCGAGGTGAGTGGCTATAGAATAATGATTTTTGCCTTTAGAAAGGATATCAGCGTGTATTTAGGGTTGAAGATGGAGGGCTGAAATTGTGTATTGTAGCAAAGGTGAGATCTTATGCCAAGGGCCAAAGGCAGATATTCAGGAACTTGGGCCAACAATCAAAAAAACATGATCAAGAGAGCTTGAAAGCTCTGGCTTTGGCAAAGAGGAACGTTAAGGTTTAGGTTGATAATAGGTCTCCAAGTGAAATGTACTCACTGTGTGAAGGTATGAATAAAGTGATGTTGTCTCACGTATCCTATAGAGTCATGACGAAGCCGCAAAGAACCGCCCTTCTCACTTTCGAGATTCAAAATATAAATAAATTGTCGCGATGTTACTTTGTAAAGATAGAAGTAGAAGATAGCTTTCTCACGAGAGAAACAAAGATGTAGATATCTTGTACCAGTAAATTATTGGTCGTGAGCGAGGTTGAGAGGGAAAAAACGTAGAGGGATAGGTGGTGATGGTATTGTAAGAGAGCAGGAATTGTAAAAGCTTGAGAAGAGGAAGTAGACTAATGAGCTTAGCTATTCAAATTGTCTCAATATTTTCCAACTACATGAAAAGGAAAGAGGAGGTTTAAGTGAATTTTGAACTTGAACAACAATTGTTATAAGGTTTTCTCCCCTTCTGAAAGACGCAAGTATAGAACAGAAGAGGTGAAGAAGAAGTAGACTAAGCAGTATTAGGCTAGTTTTCTTACTGCGTCCATGATGGGAAGGAGGGAATAACAAGGGAGAAGTGAATTACATGAGATTTCCCATTCATCGTGAGTCTTCCAGACTTTTGTAAGAAAATGGTGTAGAAGATTGGGGCGAGGAAGAAGGAGACTGATAAGTTAAGTCAGTGAAGTTTGCCCAGTTTCCTCAAAATATAAGCGGGGACATGAGTGAATTGTAACCATGAGACAATGTTGATTACCACCATTCCACTGTCTGAAGTCGATCAAAAAAACTTCGGGTGTTCTGATATCAGTATACTGTGATTGTTGAAAATGTGACACTGAATTAAATATTGGGAAACATAAAGGTGTCATATGAAACGAGAACGCTGAGAGATTTGGTCTGACTTGGTGTGTAAATGAATTTGAAATATAGGGATGATCAGTTGAGAAGGATGCAAGAGTAAGATTTGAAATTTCTAGAAGATCATAGATCGGAACAAAAAGACAATATGATTCTAGATTTGAAATTGCACTTTGGCCGCCATAAATCTCAAAACGCAAAAGAAGGGACGGGGAGATCTGAATGTGTGATTGTGGATTAGCGATCGAGGTGCTAGATGGCAAGCAAAAGACGCTGAAGTCAGAATATATGAATTATATTCAATGTTGGTAGATGCGGTACTACCAATCGACACTATGGCCTGTAAGACGAATATAAACAATATGAGAAGAGGTATCGATGAACTGTCACACGAACCTCCTCATCTCGCCTGGAAGAAACTCATAGGTAGAATGTATGCAGCACGATGATGAAATTTGTGTTTTCTTGCAGTAGGATGTAGGTTGACTATCCAACCTGAGTTGGACTGATGCTGGGTGAAAACTGAAATATATACGACGGTAGTTGAATGAGGACCTAACGGCAGCTTCTTTGTTCAAACCCCCATGCGCTCGTCTCGATTTCGATCGCTCATGTCCGAAAAAGGGAGTAGCACCTAGCTCCGCATTACTGCCTCAAGTCTCTTTCCAGTTTGGCCTTCACTGTCATTATCCATATAGATAACTAGAAAGGAGCACAATATCACTCGATATAACATTGACTAGAAGCAACCTCTGACTACAGGCTACTGTTGTTGTATCGCCCTGAAACATGACGTCGAGCTCTGGATAATGTGCTGCAGTCTCGTATCCATCTAGAACTTCATATCAGGTCAAAAGTTCTGATGGCCCTGCACCTTCACTGTACTGCCACCATTTGCCACGTTCTATCTCGAATGCGGACGTTGGATGGATCACTTGAGATAGAATGGTATAATAAAGCAGAAGGGGAGGAAGACTTCAAATAAACCATCAAGACAAGAGAATACATAAGCCCAGTCTGAAGAGTCCAAACTTCGACTGCTTTGCGTATTTTGTGCAATCTAATAAATAGAGAGGTTATTAGAGAGTCAAACTGGACTGATAAATCGAAGACATTGATTGGAACTATCGCATGTCCTTTTCTGATAATGAAAAGTATCTAGTCACCCAATCACTTGATATCAGAAATGATGAATATTAATATTTATATGCACATCAGTCTGTAATGAGTGAATGCACGAATATTACCTTGAGAGGTACAAAGAAGACCTCATCACTCATTTCTAGTGAGTTTACTCTACCATAATACCCCTGTAATCATTCCCAGCATCCACGCAGCACTACCGAAAGCTTAATTTTCCAGAGCTACGTAACACTGCGCGCGAATTTCTTACACTCTTTGTATCCTCTCATCCGATCTTCTAATTCATGCTCTTTTCTCTTCTTGTACCTAGGTATTTACCATTTCCTTGACCCATTTGTGAATCTTCAATCCAATCTTTCGCGGTACACATCCATACTTTTGCAACGATGGCTTCTCCCGCCCCTCCAGCTTCGAAAAAGGAGGATAAGGCTACCATTTCCCTAACCGCAAATGTCTACCACCAGCTCAAACAATTAGCAATGGGCGAACACTGGCTCTCACGCTATGTTCCCCCGCTCATCCTGCTCTTCGAAGCTTTCCTATGCAGTGCTATAATCTATTTCATACCCTGTATGTTCTCTCTCTCCTCCCTCTCTGTCTTTCTCCGTAATACTCCCCCCCTCCATCATCCCGTCGCTAACCCTCTCCCCAGACACAGAAATAGATTGGAAAGCCTACATGGAACAGATCAGCCAATATGACTCTGGCGAGCGCGATTACACTCAAATCAAAGGTGGAACCGGCCCATTGGTATATCCCGCCGCACATGTGTGGATATACTATGCATTATGGTGGATTACTGATCATGGACGAGATATACTGGTTGCGCAGCGCATATTTGGAGTTTTGTATTTGGCGACTTTGGGGGTTGTTTTAGCTTGTTATAAGAGGGCTAAGGTAGGTTTCGATAATTGGATTTGAATTGGGGCAAAGGAGTCAGAGAATATGGACTAATCTTCGATTTGGAATCTAGGCACCGCACTATATATTTCCAATGCTCTTCCTTTCGAAACGATTACATAGCATATTTGTTCTTCGACTATTCAATGATGGTTTCGCGGTTTTCTTCTTATGGGTTGCGATCTACTTCTTCCAGCGCAGATTATGGACAATTGGGAGTATGGCATATAGTTGGGGTCTGGGAATTAAAATGTCATTGTTACTAGCATTACCCTCTATTGGAATAATGTTATTCTTGACAAAAGGGGTACAAGGAGCTCTTAAACAAGCATGGCTTATGGCACAATTGCAAGTTGTAATTGCACTTTCCTTCCTCCCAATAAATGCAATTGGTTATTTGAGTAGAGCTTTTGAGTTTTCAAGGGTATTCTTTTTCAAATGGACAGTCAATTGGAGATTTTTGGGAGAAGAAAAGTTCCTGAGCAAGGAATTTTCTATAATTTTATTGGTAGGGCATATAAGCACTCTGGCTTTGTTCGCAATGACTAGATGGCTCAAGCCAGCGGAAACGCCAATCATTGATTTGATTCGAAGTGCGCTGAGATTTGAGGAGCCACTGGGACAAAGACTGCACGCCTGTTCGCATACGATATCACCAAACTATATCATGACAACCATCCTAACTGCTACCACAATTGGTATGCTCTTCGCGCGATCTTTGCATTACCAATTCTTTGCCTATCTTGCATGGGCCACCCCCTTCTTACTTTGGCGTAGTGGCATGCACCCAATCCTTCAATATGCTTTATGGGGGGCGCAGGAATGGGCGTGGAATGTATACCCAAGTACTGATGTAAGCTCGTTGGTAGTAGTTGGAATTATGTCTATCACCGTGGCGGGCGTATGGTGGGGAACCAGGCTTGATTTTGTTGCGCCCAAGGGCCAAGGGGCCGTCGAAAAGAAAACTTCTTAATCAGGCGTGAGCAAATTCCTTCTCCCCCAATAACATTCGGTATTTTGTACAATATCGGATCTTGGTCATATCACTCTTCGTCCGAGTCTGATGGTGGCATTTTGCCTACAGTCGATTCCTCATCATCCGAATCCTCCATATATGCGGAGCTTTTTGGAAATTCCTTGGGCCTATTGAGATGGTTTGTCAGGAGAGTCGAGCCAAATAGTGCACGATATGAAAGACCTACCAGTAAGCTTCCTTTCGCCAAATGTGTTCATCCCGGACGACATTTATAATTTCACCACCAATCTTATTCTCTCTCACATTTGCATCTTTCGTGTCGATCAAGACATAACCACCACGTTTGATCCAAATTGTATTACGAAATCGAGAAGGCAATTCGACAAGAATGGTTGAATTATCAGTGAGAGTGCAAGAGTATAAGCTGTTTCCTTCAGCTTTGATAACACGAGCAATCGATTGTGTTTCTGTCAATGTATCTGGCGGGGTAGAAGTTTCTTCGGCGGCCGCAAAGACATTACGCTTTGGTTTACCCATTGTAAAATAAAATGTGGTGAGACTTGAAATGATTTTGAGAATTGAATTTGAGAATTGAAGTTCAGAAAGAGAGTAGTTCTAGGCCTCACGGTAGAATTTGTGGAAAGTCCAAGGATGATGAAATTTAACAAGCTGATTTGTTATGTCTATCAATTTTCTTAAAGGTGCTTGGCTTGGGAATATTTTTTTCTTTGGCGGGGTTCGGAATTATTATTATCCGTGACCGTATTGTCCATGGGAAACTTAGCCGAAAACCCTGACGTCCTGATATAGAAAAGATCTAGAAGACCCGTGGACATTGATTGGATTTATGACTCAAGGCTGGATTGGGCAACTCCGCTTAATTTATTTTCGAAGCCCTACAGGTTGAAACTTTCTCAAAAAGCTTTTAAGATGCTTACATGTGTGTATAAAGTGCATTGTCCGAAGTATTCCCACATGTCCAGATGCATTCCAGAATATATCGAGATCCAATTACGACAGTCATTCTCTTATCATGGATCCAATTTTTCAAAAACCTGTTGGATTTCTCCACATTTGGCGGAGATCTCACTTGGTATGGAGCTAGTGTTCTCCCCCAACTCCCCAAACCCTTATTTTTAAGCCTTTAGTCTTCCCACCGGTCCTGATCTAGTGATTTTAGTCTGCTTCAAACCGCAAATTTCAGAATTAGTATGGCGATTATCATTTTTAGTCCATAGTTAGTCCATAGGGACTACTGGGTACTATTCGTCATTAGTAAGTACTTCGCATGACCTCCGAATATTCAACTGCCTCGTCAGTTCAAACACAAATTCTTTGCATATATCATTGAGCTCACCCTTTTCTTTCTTGATTTTCCCACCATCTATCACCTTAACCGTCAATATATATACACAATCACATATTCCAAATCACTTTCATAAAATCTTATTGCCTTATTTGGCATACATGATTCTATCACAGTCATAATGGCTGCTCATTTCTCTTCAATCTTCGACGTCGTATCGACAAACAATGAACTTGTTGCTGCTGGTACTGCAGCGAACAATGAACCCATCGCCGCCCCTCAGAAATCAGTTACCAGAACATATCACTCAGCCCAACAACCCCATGCAATTGAACTCGATAATTTACAATGGGGATCAAATGTCAATCGACCATCTGCATCTGGAACTACCACACCTGGAGCAGAACCTGGGTCGGGATGGACAACTCCAGGCTGGCAAAGTTCAACATCCCCAAGCGCTTTGGAGGAGAGTCGACCACAAACTCCAAATAACGAACCGGAATACATCGTTCAAAGCTTCTCCAACCCTCCCAAGAATAGATACAGAATGACTGCGACCTGTTTGTTGAACTTTGGCAATGGTTTGAGTGATGCTGCAGCTGGACCATTGATTCCAAAGATGATCATGTATGTCAATCCGTTCCCAAGAAACAATAACCATTACTGATTAAACATTAGAGCATATGGCATTGAAGAAAGACTCGTATCTCTCATATTCATCACGCAGGCAGTAGGCTATATCTCAGCAGCCTTTTTCATAGATGCTATCAGATCTCGATTCGGAAGAGCCAAATCTATAATGTTTGCTGAAGGCCTCATGGTTGCTGGCTATGTGATGATCGTTCCCAATCCTCCATTCCCAGTCGTTGTCCTGGCATTCTTATTCATCGGATTTGGCATGGCAATTAATTTGTCGTTGTCAAACGTTTTCGCAGCTAACCTCGATAATGGTACCAAAATGTTGGGCTTCATGCATGGTTCCTACGGACTTGGGGGTATCATTGCTCCATTGGTAGCCACCACACTCGTTTCATCTGGCATTTCATGGAGTCGTTACTACTTTATTCCGCTTGGAATGATGCTCGTCAATTTAGTATTTGCCGGATGGGCTTTCTGGGACTACGAGGATCCAAATGAAATGGCACTGACCAACTTGACTCAATCAGGAAGCAGACCAAAATCCAGTGCAAAGAGGGACTTGATGGAAATGTTTAAAGCTGCTAAATTACCTGCTGTCTTAATCGGTGCCATTTTCATTTTCTCCTACCAAGGTGCGGAAGTTTCCATCTCCGGCTGGGTTGTCTACTTCCTGCAACAAGTCAGAGGTGCCAATAACAATGCTGGATATGTTACTTCTGGTTTCTGGGGTGGTATCACACTCGGTCGTTTCTTGCTATCTCCTATCGGGCACAAGATTGGTGAGAGGAAGTTTGTGGTTATCGTTGTGGTTTTGTCAGCTGCTTTCGAAGGAATCGTTTGGGGTGTCCCTAATGTCATTGGAGACGCTGTTGCGGTTTCTATCGTCGGTCTCCTTCTCGGGCCCGTCTACCCATGTGCCGCCTACATTTTCACTCGCATCATCCCTCGCAGATACCAAGTCAGTGGAATGAGTGTCATCAGTGCTCTTGGTAGTTCTGGTGGTGCCATTGCTCCTTTCACCACCGGAGTTTTGGCTCAGGCTTTTGGCAATTTCGTCTTGCATCCTATTGCTTTAGGTCTCTTTGCTGTCATGATGCTTTGCTGGTTCTTATTACCAAAGGTGGAGAAGAAAGACGATTAAACATACGACACAATAGCATAATGATTGACTTCACGACAAAATTCGGAATTTGAAAATGAAATGCGCTTTGAATTTGATTGCATATCTACATGGATTTTCGGTACTGAGCGGAGGTGCCATGGCGTTTTAATTGATACCAAGACGTTGGGACATGGCTGACAGGCGCATGTGGAGAGACCATGGCGTCAATATGAAAGATTTACTTTCTGATTTGCATTGGGATTTTTGAAATTTA
Source organism: Botrytis squamosa (assembly GCA_014898485.2). Lineage (NCBI taxonomy): Eukaryota > Fungi > Ascomycota > Leotiomycetes > Helotiales > Sclerotiniaceae > Botrytis > Botrytis squamosa. Next base: position 1,102,393 of record RCTC02000004.1, read on the forward strand.
TTGATGGAAATTGTTGTTTGGTATTGAAATATCAGAAGGAGCGCAAAAGTTACAGTAACATTCGGCTAGTCTATCATAGCTTTTAATAGGGAGAATACAGCTTCATCGCCAATATACTACACGAAACTTTAATGCATTTTTACTTGAACGTCGGTGGCTAATTATTCTAAAGATTCATGTCTCTGAATAGTGCAATGAACTGCATTGAAACGAATACGGATCGGATACAGATCGGATAGTAGTCGGGTCGTCGACGGCTAAAAGGGTCCAGTGGAGTGGTTTAAGTTGCCCAGTCACCCCGCATTTTGCATGTGTTAATTGGTTAAAGGTCAGAGCTTTGGTCGTGGAGGCCCCTGGTGCACTGAAAACGCCGAAAATTGATGTGAACGGAGATGTAATTTTCATTGCTAGAGTTTTACAAACTCCGATGAATTATCGAAACGAGTCATGGATTCATTAATTGTGTTCGCATCATCAAAATGATGAGAGATGCTTTCGGTGATACGAGATTTGTGAATCTGGGGAATGTATCGCTTGCCAAGCCCACCGGCCCAACAACCGAGGATATCTTAAGCCGAGCTGTTTCCTTCCTCCGTGAGCACCAACGACTAAGTTTCACGAATCTTAATTGCCTCTCCTTTAGAATACTTAGCAATTGCTCTTTGACTTATAAAAGCTCTTGCTGTTCTCTCGAAAACTCTCACAAAATATTTTGCTACCTTTCAATACTCATTTGACGTAACAAAGGAAGAAAGAAAAATGGCCTCAATTGTTAAAGCTTTAGCACCGGTGGTGAGAAGAGCTGGTACATCTGCATCTGCTGTCAGACCTGCAATCAGACTAACTAGACAGAGTAGAATATACCAACAGTATGTGTTTTCTCATTCAATTTCCCATCATTCCTATCAGTCTAACATCAGCGCAGTGCCCGTCCTCTTTCCGCCACCTCTCGCCTTCGTTCAGATCCTGTCGACATAACCGAGATTCCTCCAACTCCTATAACACATCTTTCTGAAATTGAATTGGCCATGTCGGAATCTGTCTCTAAATTTGCGAACGATATCATCGCGCCAAAAGTACGAGATATGGATGAGGCTGAGAGTATGGACCCTGCGGTTGTGGAACAGTTATTTGAACAAGGACTTATGGGAGTCGAAATACCTGAAGAGTATGGTGGTGCAGGAATGAACTTTACGGCAGCGATTGTGGGAATTGAGGAGTTGGCAAGAGTCGATCCAAGTGTGAGTGTGTTGGTGGATGTGCATAATACTCTGGTCAACACTGCGGTTATCAAATATGCGAGTAAGGAGTTGAAGAACAAGTGGTTGCCAAAATTGGCTACGAATACTGTTGGATCATTCTGTTTGTCCGAACCAGTATCTGGATCTGATGCTTTCGCGCTTGCCACAAAAGCTACCAAAACAGATTCAGGATATACGATTTCTGGAAGCAAGATGTGGATCACCAATTCTATGGAAGCAGAATTCTTTATTGTTTTTGCAAACCTTGATCATAGTAAAGGCTACAAGGGAATCTCTGCTTTCGTTGTCGAGAAGGGAATGAAGGGGTTCTCTATTGCTAAGAAGGAAAAGAAGCTTGGTATCAAGGCCAGCAGCACTTGTGTTCTCAACTTTGATGATGTGGAAATTCCTCGAGAAAATCTCTTGGGAGAAGAGGGACAAGGATACAAATATGCCATTGCCCTTCTGAATGAGGGCCGTATTGGAATCGCCGCACAAATGACCGGACTCGCTTTGGGAGCATTCGAAAACGCTACTAAGTACGCATGATAATGTTATTTTCGGGGGTTTCTCAATGGCTAATAGATTTGAACAGATACGTATGGAATGACCGAAAGCAATTTGGACAATTAGTTGGAGATTTCCAGGGCATGCAACATCAAATCGCACAATCTTATACAGAAATTGCCGCTGCTCGCGCTCTAGTCTACAACGCTGCACGCAAGAAGGAAGCAGGTGAGAACTTTGTTCAGGATGCAGCTATGGCCAAGCTTTTTGCTTCGCAAGTCGCTCAACGCGTGAGTGGATTGGCGGTTCAATGGATGGGTGGTAAGTTGAATATCTCACGTTATTGTTTTAGCTCCATACTAAATTTTAATAATAGGAATGGGATTTGTCCGTGAAGGAATTGCGGAAAAGATGTGGAGAGATTCGATGATTGGATCTATTTACGAGGGAACGAGCAATATTCAATTGACAACGATAGCAAAGTTATTGAAGCAACAATATAAGTCGTAAGAGATAGATAGAAGAAGATAGAGAGATGATTGATACCAATTTAGAAGTATGGAGTGAAAGCTGGCTCTTGTTAGTCGCCTCGACTTGATCCGAGTTTGATATCTCTGTATTGTTGTATTGTTGTATATTTCACCAAAAAATGATTCAATAACATGGATATTGAGAGTGATATTCATTACCTATCTCCCGTTCATATGTACCGTCGGTCGTGTTCCTTCAAAGCTAATAAACCCCTGAACTAGAATGACGATGATTACCCTAGTGGTGGCCTCCCTAAATTCCCTAAATTCCCTAAATTGTTAGGAGTAGTGGCACGGACATCACCCGTTGAACATTTCCCCTCTTGTTTGCGGAAGGATGGTGGCTCGGGTGGGTGGGTAGAAAGAATCGTATGATGTCTCGATGTTCATTTGGGTAGGTATGTATGTATGAATTGAGTTGAGTTGAGAAATTGAGAGGATGGAGAGGATGGATCAGCTACTACTGTATTTGTATTGATGAGGAAAGATTGTGCGGATGATTCGATGTGTGTGTGTTAATGGTGTTTGGATTTATGTTGTTGTTGTTGTTGTTGTTGTGTGTATGTAGGTGTGTGTGGGTGTGTGTGGGTGGGTGTGGGTGAAAAGTAGGGACCTAGGCTAGGTAGGTAGGTAGTTGTATCGTAGATGGCAATTGGATTAGGTGATTGATAGATAGATGGGTAGGTAGTAGGTACCTAGATACTAGGTAGGTAGTAGGTAGGTAGAAGCTGGAGTGGTTTGATATGATTGAGATTGAGATTCACTTGGATGGGTATCAGTAGGTAGGGTAGGTAGGTAGTTAGCTCGGGCTCTATCTGTTCACCCTGTTCACCTGTTGTAACTGTAGGTAACTGGTGATGACAGTCTACGCCGCATTCTTTAAAGATTGAGAGTCACAGAGACCTGACTTATGGACGTCCTTTATTGAATTCATTAAACGATTCTCTATAACAATAACAAATCAGAAATCCAGACAAGTTGGAGAGATCAATAAGCTTTGAAAAAGACACGGAATCTGGATGAAACGTATATCGGTATCTGTTCAAGCATCGATAATATAGCATCGATAACATAACATCAATAATATAGTATTGATAACATAGTATTGATAATATAGTATCGATAATATAGCATTGATAATATAGTATCGATAATATAGCATCGATAATATAGCATCGATAATATAGTATCGATAATATAGCATCGATAATATAGTATCGATAACATAGCATCGATAATATAGCATCGATAACATAGTATCGATAACATAGTATCGATAACATAGTATCGATAACATAGCATCGATAATATAGCATCGATAACATAGCATCGATAACATAGCATTGATAACATTTCGGCATAAAGTACCTTTTCTTTATCCTTCCTTCCGACCCGTCATCAACCAATCTAGCACATGGTGGCTGAGCAAAATAAACAAAGTAATGCACTCACTCTGATATCGATACTACCCAAAGTACAGAGTACAGCAAGGTCGGACAAGTCTAGGAGTATTCGGCACCTATCAAAGACATCCATAGGCAACGGGGGTGATTGGGGGAAACTTAAAGTTCCTACCAAAGTTAACTGATATCAACAAACATCTCCATCTCCATCTCCATTTCCATCTCCGTCTCCATCTCCATCCACAACTTGCAAACCTTCCTTCATATCCATACCGGTGTTGTCAAATACATGCTACCATACTACCATCATACATACACTCAACTCTCCAATCAGATCACCATACATATCTCGAAACACCATACGACAAGAACTCTTGGGGAATTGATACACACAAGAAACATAAAGATCAAGATAAAGACACAAGAAAAAACACGTCTTTTCATGCATAAGCCAATTCAAAACATAAGAGCTTTCAGATCCTAAGCTTTGTATTTATCTATCTCTTACATACCGGTACCTACTTCCACCCCTTCTTCGCCTTGCCAAGATTACTTTTTTCCAACAGCAACATCGGGCGTCAACAAACAAATCCCAGCCCATGCCCGGATAGTAAAACCCCACCTACTCCATCTCCACCTCGACCATCACAAACCTTACCATATTAAAAATCGGGCAAACGTTGAAACTCTTCGCCCAGCATTCATTATTCCTATCTACGCAAAGTTGTTTTGAAGGACGGCAGAGGACCAAGCCGCAATCATGAATAGCAACGATGAGGAGGCTCTTAGCTCCGTCTACAAAAAGATCCAGCGCGAACGTGCTCTCCTCAATGCCGCGAATCAAATGAGGCAGCAGACTCAGAATGAGCAAGTTAGAGCTAGGATAGATATCCAAATGCGCGATGGTCGTCGAAATATTTCATACCTAGAGGAGCGCATGAAAGAATTACAGCTACGAACAGAAGGTCGAACGGGTAGTGCGGGGAGTAGTGCTGGTCGCCCGCCCAGTAGCGGTCAGCGTGATGATAGAGCCGCTCCGCCGCCAACCCCGCCGCCCAAGGACGCCAGGGGAAATCCCATCGAGACGGGGGATCAAGCCGGATATGGTGATCAGGAATATAGTCAGATTGGTGGTCATGGTGATATGATGCCACCGAGAAATCCTTTTGCGCCTCCTGCACCAGGTTCTGGCATGCCTAGATCACGTCCTAATTATACCAAGCTTGGTAGGTTACTTTTATATATTCCATCATTGATGGACAAATGCTGACTGTGCAATTCAGACCTCATCAAGTATGATACCCCTTATCTAGGACCCCGCATTCAACTCATGCTTTCACAATTGGAGTTTAAGCTTAACGTCGAGAAACAATATTTGAAGGGTATCGAGAAGATGGTTCAATTATATCAAATGGAGGGCGATAGGAAGAGTAAAGCGGATGCTGCTGCTCGCCGAGTTGAAAGTAATCAAAAGATTCAAATCCTCAAGCAGGCTTTGAAAGGTTACGAAGATTTACATATAGATATGGAGAGCTCAGCGGATGCTCCCGATGGTAGGATCCCAAACGTGTCTTTTGGCTAACCTCGCAAGCTAACAGGTCTCAACAGATGATAGTATCAATACCCCTAATATGCGAAAGCCTTTGACAGGTCAACTTGTTCTCCGCATTCAAGCAGTTAAAGATGTTGATCATGCAACAACCAGTAGATTTACAAGAGGTCCGGAAACTTCTATCGCCGTGAAGGTAGAAGATAATGTTGTTGCACGAACGAAAAACACCCGAACTGATAAATGGGAAAATGAAATTCATAACATTTATGTGGACAAGGCAAACGAAATCGAACTTACGGTTTACGACAAAGCTGGCGATCAAGCATTACCTATTGGATTATTGTGGGTCCGAATATCTGACATTGTCGAAGAAATGAGAAGGAAGAGAATCGAGGCCGAGATCAACAACTCCGGGTGGGTTTCTGCGGACCGCATGGCTAGTGGTGGCGCCCCACCAGCACAATTTCCAATGACTGGCACAAGTCAATTTGGACCGCCGCCAGGTAGCGCGGGAACTGGAGCACAACCAGCGGGAGCAAACGAGTTTGGAGGGCCGGGAAATACAGTGGTAGCACCACAACCGATCGATGCGTGGTTTGCCCTCGAACCTAGCGGTGCCGTAAATCTCAATATCTCGTTCACGAAACAAACTAAAGATCGGAGACCATTTGACCTTGCCCTTGGTCGAAAAGGTGCCATTCGTCAAAGGAAGGAAGAAGTCCACGAGATGTATGGACACAAGTTCATCTCGCAACAATTTTACAACATCATGCGATGTGCACTCTGTGGAGACTTCCTTACATATACTGCTGGTATGCAGTGTGAGGACTGCAAATATACTTGTCATACGAAGTGTTTCTCACAAGTCGTTACGAAATGTATCAGCAAATCCAATGCGGAAACCGATCCAGACGAGGAAAAGATCAATCATCGTATTCCACATCGTTTCGAGAAGTTCAACAATATGAGCGCCAACTGGTGTTGTCATTGTGGATATGTTTTGCCATTCGGAAAGAAGAATTGTCGCAAGTGCACAGGTAAGTACTTTTACACGAATCCGAAATTCTGTTTAACTAACAAGAGTAGAATGTGCCCTTACATGCCATGCACACTGTGTACATCTTGTTCCAGATTTCTGTGGTATGTCCATGGCTGTCGCAAACGCCATTCTTGAAGGTATTAGAGGCCAAAAACGACGACTGACAACACCTGTTCCCATGAGCGAGAAAACATTGAGAGAGAAAAAGCCAGAAACGGAAGGAACACCGACTGATCGTAACTCTTATGGATCACCTGAATCACAACGTCCTCCTAGAGCAAAATCTTATGGGGCACCCAGCTCCAGCGACGCTACTCAAGCCGCACAGGCAATGTATACACCAAGTTCACCACAACAACAACGACCAGCAGGACCTGATCGAACATCCACATCATCAAGTGCTACAGCTGCCGCTGCTGCAGCAACTGCTGCAATGGGTGGTAGGCAACCGATACCTCCAAGAGACCAATATTCCCGAGCTTCCACCGATTATACCCAACAAGTCGGAGCTCAACGAGGCGCGGCTGGCAATGCACAAACACCCGATAAGCATTCTGAGACCAGTCCATATGGTGCAAATCCCTCGGCGCAAATGCCTACACAGCCAGCTTATAACCCTGCCGCATATGCAAATGTTGACAGTGGTTATTCTCAGCCAATGCCCCAACTACAACATTCGCCACTCCCACCTCCTCCTCCATCTGCAACAATGTTTGCGCCTCCATCACAAGGACCTCCTCCAGAGATTCCACTCCCTGCACAACCTAGTTCACAGCAAGTCGTACCTCAAGGGCAACAACGAAAGCAAGTTCCTGCAGCAAACGAACCAGGCACTGGACGTCGTATTGGTCTTGATCATTTCAACTTTCTTGCGGTTCTGGGTAAGGGTAATTTCGGTAAGGTCATGCTTGCTGAGACCAAGCAAACCAAGCAACTTTATGCCATTAAAGTTTTGAAAAAGGAGTTCATCATTGAGAATGATGAAGTCGAAAGTACTAGGTCCGAGAAGAGAGTATTCTTGATCGCAAACAAGGAACGTCATCCTTTCTTGTTGACTCTCCATGCCTGTTTCCAAACAGAAACCAGAGTGTATTTCGTTATGGAGTACATCAGTGGTGGTGATCTCATGTTGCACATTCAACGAGGACAATTCGGAACTAAGCGTGCACAGTAAGTCATCTGTTATCCTTCCTATTAGAACCGTCTATTGACAATCATAGATTTTATGCTGCTGAGGTCTGCTTGGCTTTGAAATACTTCCACGAAAATGGTGTTATTTATCGTGATTTGAAGTTGGACAATATTCTATTGACACTTGATGGTCACATCAAAATTGCCGATTATGGCCTCTGTAAGGAAGAGATGTGGTATGGTTCGACTACGAGCACTTTCTGTGGTACTCCTGAATTCATGGCCCCAGAGGTAAGTCTTTCCCATGGCTAATATCGTACAAAGCTAACTGTGGATTAGATTTTGCTAGACAAAAAATACGGTCGAGCAGTCGATTGGTGGGCATTTGGTGTTCTCATTTACCAAATGCTTCTCCAACAATCACCCTTCAGGGGAGAGGATGAAGACGAAATTTACGATGCCATTCTTGCGGATGAACCTTTATACCCAATCCACATGCCCCGTGATTCAGTATCGATATTACAAAAATTATTGACACGTGAACCTGAACAAAGACTGGGAAGTGGACCTACTGATGCACAAGAGATCATGAGTCAACCATTCTTCCGAAGCATTAATTGGGATGATGTTTACCACAAGAGAATTGCACCACCTTTCCAACCTTCTATCACCAATGCTACCGATACTAGCAATTTCGATTCCGAATTCACCAGTGTCACACCTGTTTTGACACCAGTGCAGTCTGGTATGTTGAATTTACATCTTTATGGAAAACTTTTGACTAATGACATCTACAGTTTTGTCTCAAGCTATGCAAGAAGAGTTCCGCGGTTTCTCTTACTCTGCTGATTTTGTTTGAGCGGATCAAGTACCTAAGCCACTGATTTTCTTGTCGCCATAGACGCTATGAAATTCACACTTTTAGTAAGGGGCTGGGCTTTCTGTAAACCAAATCATGCCAGATATAGGACCTACATTAGGGAAACTATTGGGACGGGCTTAGCACGTGTTTAGTGGAGGAGAGCGGGGACAAAAGGAGAAGAGTGAGGGGGTTGAGGGAGTAGAGAGGAGTAGAAGGTGATTGGTTTGGATGAATGGATAAATATGGTGGGTGGATGAATAATGGTATGAAAGAAAGTGAAGGCATCGATAATGAACCATTGATAATGAATGAATTAATGGATGGATTGCATGATATATGACGATTGATTGGATGATTGGTTGATTCGATTGAAAAGCGCTGCTGTATGTGAGTATGTGATGGAGCGAGTGCATTAGTATGAGAATGAGTATGACGATGAGAGCTGGAGAGAAAATTAAAATGGGGGTGGAATGTGGAATGTGGAATCTGGAATCTGGAATCTGGAAGTGGAAAGGGGGGAATTAAACTTTAGTTACATAGGTAGGCAACGAAAAACATTACAATACGGTACACCAGGTACAACAGATAGATAATTATGGATTCAATTCAAGTCATGTCAATTCACTCACTCACTCACCCGCTCGCTCACTCACTCGCTTGTAATACCTAGGTAGGTAGGTAGGTAGGTATGTCATTTTCTTGATTTTGTTATGAGGGTGAGAGGGAGGGTGAGGGTGAGTCAGGGTGAGGGTGAGGGTGAGGGTGAGTGAGGGTGAGGGTGAGGGTGAGGGTGAGGGTGAGGGTGAGTGAGGGTGAGGGTGAGGGTGAGTGTGAGTGTGAGTGTGTATTTGGGGATTGAAAAATTATTGTTGTTATGGTTTTTGTTATTGTTATGAAAATGATGGAGTAGGAGGGGTGGAGGGGTGAGAGATATGGGAATGATAAATAATGGATAATGGATAATGGATAATGGGAATAATGGGAATGATGGGAATGATGGGAATGATGGGAATGATGGGAATGATGGGAATGATGGGAATGATGGGAATTGAGGGAGAAAGGGGGGAAGGGGGGAAGGGGGGAAAAATGAGAGTTGTGAGGATTACCTAGATATGCATAGGTATGTATGTATATGATAGATGTGAAACTAGGCAGGTAGGCAGGTAGGCAGGTAGGTAGTATTTAAATTCTGGGGAGGAAATTGGTTGGGTTTTTGGGTTTTTGGGTTTTTGAGTCTTTGAGTTGGGGAGGAGAGAGAGGAGAGAGAGGAGAGAGGGGAGAGAGAGGAGAGAGAGGAGAGAGAGGAGAGAGGGGAGAGAGAGGAGAGAGAGGAGAGAGAGGATGTGAGGGGGGGATTTGGATTTGGATTTGGATTTGGATTGATTTAGATGATGATGATGATGATGATGATGATGATGATGATGATGATGATGATGATGATGATGATGATGATGATTATTAGGGGGGTTTGTTTGCTTGAGAGTTCCTTAGGACGAGGGGGGAGGGGTTAGGTAAATGGAAATGGAAAAGAAAAGCGGATATAGAAATAGAAATAGAAATAGAAATAGAAATAGAAATAGAAATAGAAATAGAAATAGAAATAGAAATTGTGTATTTTGGATTTAAATTTAGATTTAGATTTGTACAGAGGAAGTACGGATATTCCAGTATCAATCATTCATTCGTTCAAGAAACTCGAGAAACTCAAGTTGTAAATAGTATTATAGTATAATAAACTCCTATTCTCCATTTTGAGTAGGTACCTAGTATGTTATGTAAATGAGATGTAACTCAATCAGGGAAGTCAGAAATGCGCAGTGAGAGATCATGCGGGTATTCTTTTTAATTCTTTCTTTCTTTCTTACTTGCACTATATCGAGAAGCAGCTAAACGCTCTAAACCTAGTCAGGAAAACAACTTGTACGAAGCGCTTTTTCGCCATCTAATCATTGAACTCGGGTTGAGAAATTCATCTTGATCATCATTCATCCATCATAATTCTTCCGTCCATCCACGCCTTCAATCTTTTCTTTGTCTCCAAACTCCTCAATCCCATCCCTACGCAAAAAATCTAGTAACTTCTTCCGTACATACAATATTTCTCTGCCAAAACTCCACACTCTGGGTTCAAACATTTGGTTTCACCCTTGACGAGACCTTCTGGTTGTTCAAATGGAATACACAAACTCTTCATTCCCATTGTTGGTACCTTCTTTCCATCAGGTCCAACTTCTTCACTAGCACCTCCCTTGGTCAAGTCCTTGATCTTATCTTCGCACTTCTCGCCCAAGCAGGATGGAATAAGAACGACATTCTTGGCATCAAGTGCAGGGACAACTTCACTCCAGTTGTTGATGACAAGTCTGTGAGCTTTGAATGCTGCTTCGGCCTTTGTGTAGAGAGAGCTTTGGATGGTTTCGAGGAGAGCGGGAACTTCAGTTGAGAGATTTGCGATCGCAATTGTGCCCTTCTCACCGGTATCACGACGGGCGTAGGAGACAACTTCTTGGGCAGCGTCTCTTGGACCGTATTCGAGACGGAGAGGAACACCCTTCAATTCCCAATCGTTAAATTTCCAAGCTGGAGTATATCCATCACGGATATCATAATCGGCGCGAACACCAGCTTTCTTGAGAGTATCCTTGATGTTTTGTAGTTCATCGTATCTCTTGGCCTTTTCTTCAGGGGTAGTTTTATTTGTAATACCGACTGGGACGATAATGGCTTGAAGTTTTGCGATACGGGGTGGGAGAACAAGTCCTTTGTCATCACCGTGAATCATGACCATAACACCGATAACACGAGTGGAAAGACCCCAAGAATTTTGCCAGACGTGAAGATGGCCAGCCTTTTCTCCGTTCTTTGGAGTTGGATCCTCGACAGTAATATCGAACATCTTACTAAAATTTTGACCAAGGCAGTGAGAAGTAGCACCTTGAATACCACGACCATTAGAGGGAATATAACCTTCTACTGTTGTAGTATAGTATCCTCCTGCGAACTTTTCCTTCTCGGTTTTGCGACCACGGACAACTGGAACTGCCAATAATTGTTCATAAACACCAGCGTAAAACTCGAGGATCTGAAGAACTTCCTCCCCGGCGAGTTCTTCTGTAAGATGTGCGGTATGTCCTTCCTGCCATAAGAATTCCCTAGCTCTCAAGAATGGAGTTGTTTGTTTGGCTTCCCAACGAACGACACTGTTCCACTGGTTCAATCGTAAAGGAAGGTCTCGATGACTTCGGATCCATTTCGAGTAGTATGGGTACATAACAGCTTCTGAGGTAGGACGGACTGCGACAGGAACTTCGAGATCTTTATCACCACTTTATCACAGTTAGTATAGCGGGGTAGGGGAGAATAAGATAGTGAAGCTTACGCCTTGGTAACCCAAGCAAGCTCAGGAGCAAAACCCTCAACGTGATCCTTCTCTTTCTCCAATGACTTTGAAGACAAGAACATGGGGAAACTAGCCTCCTCTACATCAAGTGTCTCGATTTTTGCTTGAAACCAATTTCGAATTTGGTTCCAGATAAACATAGATTGAGGACGTAAGATAAAGAACCCGGAGATTTCATTGTAATACTCGATCATCTCTGCCTTTAAAACAACCTCTTGATACCATTGTGAGAAGTCTTCGGACTTCTTGACAGTAATACCAATAATATCATCTGTTTTCTTACCCCCCACTACGGGAAGCGCAGCATTCTTAGCAGCTTTCGCGGCTTTATCTGCAGCCATTTTTGCTTCCTTGGCGGCTTTTTTCAAGGCACTTTTAGATGGCCCTTCTTGCGCAACTTCTGGAGTATTGGAGTCCGCCATGATTGTGTTGGTTGTTGGTGGTGAAGAGTGTGAAGGAAGAGAGTTGCTTTTGTTTATTGAACGAGTGACTGATTCATTGACTCCCTTCAACTATTCCCCCGCCCTAAAATTTAAGCGACAAGGATTTATTCAGGCTTGCGATTTATTAGTGGACTTTCCCCTGGCCTGGTCAGCCCCACTAAGTAATTCGACGAGGCTGAGCTCTTGCCTTAATTTTCAAGGCCAAATGCTTTAAAAATATTAGCGTGGAAAGCTCTCGCGTCCCTTTTCTCTCGCGACGACGAAGAAGAAGAAATATTACCAGAAGAGCTTCCGCCATTTTAAGAGTATCAACAATATGGGGTCCCTTTTTGAACAACCTAGAAATGCCGGAACTTTGTGTATGTTTGCACTTGGAAATTTTGCTGGTACAAATGCTAATAACAAGTAGTCCTCGGCGGCCAAAAGATCAGTGGACAAGATATTCGGGATCAAAATGGTATGAGCTAAAATGTTCACGAAAAAGATGTGAATTAACCTGTTCATAGTTCTTGCAACCCAGGCTATTGCCAATGTTGTCAAAAGTTCATTTGGTCCAAGTGGTTTGGACAAAATGATGGTAGATGATATAGGAGTATGCTTGTCCCCTCCAGAAGAACCCCACCAAATACTGATTTCAGACAGGACGTTACAGTCACAAACGATGGCGCAACTATTCTGAGTTTATTAGATGTCGAACATCCAGCAGGCAAGATCTTAGTCGACTTGGCACAGCAACAAGACAAAGAAGTCGGAGATGGAACAACATCTGTGGTTATTATTGCAGCAGAGCTTCTTCGAAGAGCCAACGAACTTATGAAGAACCGTATACATCCTACCACAATCATCACTGGTTACCGTTTAGCACTCCGTGAGGCTGTCAAGTACATGCACGAGAACATCAGTGTGAAGGTGGACCAGTTGGGCCGGGACTCATTAATCAGCATCGCCAAAACCTCCATGTCGAGTAAGATTATTGGATCGGATTCTGATTTCTTTGCAAACATGGTTGTAGATGCTATGCAGGCAGTCAAATCAACAAATACCCGACAAGAAGTTAAATACCCCGTCAAGGCTGTCAACATTTTAAAAGCACACGGTAAAGGAGCTTTGGAGTCTATTTTGGTCAAGGGTTATGCTTTGAACTGCACAGTTGCATCACAAGCAATGAAAACCAGAATTACGGATGCCAAGATTGCCATTTTAGATATCAACTTACAAAAGGAGAGAATGAAGCTCGGTGTCAACATTACAATCGACGATCCAACACAATTAGAAGAAATCCGTAAGAGAGAAGCTGGAATTGTTATGGATCGAATCGATATGATTCTCAAGGCTGGAGCAAATGTGGTTATGACGACAAAGGGTATTGACGATATGTGCCTGAAACTCTTCATTGAGAAGGGTGCCATGGCTGTCCGAAGATGTAAGAAGGAGGACTTGAGAAGAATAGCAAAGGCAACCGGTGCTACCTTGATCAGCTCATTGTCTGATTTGAACGGTGATGAGAAATTCGAGGCATCCTCATTAGGACATGCCGAAGAAGTTGTTCAGGAGAGAATTTCCGACGATGAATGTATTTTGGTTAAGGGTACCAAAGTTCACACCTCTGCATCCATCATTCTTAGAGGACCCAACGATTATCAACTCGACGAGATGGAGAGATCCGTTCACGATTCTCTATGCGCTGTTAAGCGAACTTTAGAGAGCGGAAGTATCGTTCCAGGAGGTGGTGCATGTGAGACTGCACTCCACATCTATTTGGAAGAATTTGCCGGTACCGTTGGCTCAAGAGAGCAACTTGCCATTGGCGAATTTGCTCAAGCTCTCCTCGTTATCCCCAAAACCCTCGCTGTCAACGCCGCTAAAGATTCATCTGAATTGGTTGCTCAGCTCCGTTCCCGACACGCTCTATCGCAACGTATTAAGGATGGCGATGCTAACGAAGATGAAAAGACTATTGCCAAGAAGAAGAACTACAAGAACTACGGATTGGATTTGTTGAAGGGTAAAGTAGTGGATGAGATTAAGGCTGGTGTTTTGGAGCCAAGCATGAGCAAGATTCGACAATTGAAGTCGGCGGTTGAAGCTTGTATTTCCATCATGAGGATAGATACCTTGATTAAGCTGGATCCGGAACAGAGAGAGGATGATGGACATGGACATTGATGATTGATGGCTTTTAGATGAAGAAATGACCTACATATGAAGGAGATGTAATATTACGGGATATGATAATGTGAATCAAAAGAAAGCATTTACCTGTAACTTTTCTGTTCTCCAATTGTGAATTTTCGAACTTTTCGATCATGCCAGAAACTAACTTAGTGGGCAAATCACTTGGAGATTTTTATTCCATACAAAATAACCATAAACATAGTGGTTAAATCCAAAATTTGAAACTTTTCGAAGCGATATCATTTATCCGATCTTTTGTACAAAGGCCATTCCACCACCCCTTCTACAAAGCCATAACGCTTCCAGATCAAGGTCTATCATTCTCTCTCGTTCAAAATAAAAACGTTGTTTCATCTATCTTCCACTCTTCCGTCCATCCACACTCGTCCAACTTTATACAACTACAAAATCGCTCTCCACTCGATCCTCTAATTTAACCAATGACCAGAGAAGATTCTTCGGCGAAATCATATTCTGGAACCTCCAAGTTCAATGGAGCAGGTCCCTTTCTTATACGGCCGGAAATATCGTAGTGGGAACCGTGACATGGGCAGAACCATCCTCCGAAATCACCAGCTTCACCAATTGGGACACATCCAAGATGTGTGCAGACACCTGTTTTATTCTCCATTAATATCTTGCATCGACTAGAGCGTATGGATTGGAGAAAATATAATACATACCAACCATAACCAACCATTCTGGCTTCTTGACACGGTCGGCGTCGGATTGTGGATCTCTCAAAGTCTCGACCTTGACGTTCTCGGCCTCCTTGATCTCATCGGCAGTTCTATGTCTGATGAAGACGGGCTTTCCACGCCACTTGATAATGACCTATTTTGTGTATTCATGTCAGGAATTTGTTTTTGATCATGTCGGAAGAGGTAGGTGTCATAATAATGAACGTACGTTCTTGCCCTCAGGAATAGCATTCAAATCAACCTCAACCTTGGCCATGGCCAAAACATCTGCGGATGCGGACATGTTGACGAGGAAATCTGTTTAAAGTAAATCGTCAGTCCATGGATCCAGTATGTGCAATTCCTTCAATTGTATTTCATATCATTTTCTCCAATTCTCTAGTCAGTCGTAATATCCTTGCCAGTATTCGACCATCTTCCGTTCTGCAGACCTGAAATTCTATCCCATATCCAAAGGAAGGAAAAAAGACAAACCTTGAACAGTAGCCTTTGCCCCCGCGGCTGTCAAAGCACCCATAGCTCCCACCATAAAGTATTGATAAACCAAATTACTTCCACCACTCTTCTTACTTCTGTATTTGCTGAAATCTGGAATGTTGCTGAATCTATCCGTGGTGGAAGCGGAGGCATCGGGACGAACTGGTGTGGTAGAGAGGGCGCGGATGGCGGGAGTTGCGGCAGAGAATGTACGAGGGGCACTGCGCAGGAGTGCGCGGGATGTGAATAGTGATGCCATCGTCGGCGTGTGTTGTGTGGTGTGTTGAGATGAGAGGAGAGGTAGAGTGGTGGTGGTGTGGGATACAATTGAGTATTAGGGTGGATTCGGAGTGGAATTGAAATTTGAGGTGGTTCGGTAAGGATTACGATGGGCTTTGTTTTGATTGGTTGGTGGTTTTGGAGCTCGATTTTCGTGTGGGACGAGAGGCTACAGTCGTAGACAACCAAAATATTATATAAATTAAATATCTTTTAAATTTTGCTTTTAGATGTATCATCAGATATAATTGAGGTCAAGTAGTTGAAAAGTTTCATTATGTCCTCGACATCATATGTGGTTGATTAAAAACCGAATATACTGTACCTAACCTATTCCCATCAATGCAATTCGTTTATACTACATACACCTAGGACAACAAAGAGAAGTCAAATGCCAGATCAAAATTCATGATTTTTGATCATTGATTTCGAAAGTGTTAAAACTCCGTTACATACCTAGGTAGTAGCTAATTCAAAGTGTCCACTCGACATGATCTGGATTATCTTCGTGCACTCAACTCAATATATGGTTTCTAGTAGTAGCACGACGAAACGGACCTGCGTACCACCTACCTAGGTACTGCATGCCGTTCAACATGATTCCAAATGGATGTTGTTCAACAAACTTTGGCATTTCATGAACTCAATTTTTCAGTCTTCTACTATCACCCGGGAATGAGTCAACATCAATGATTAAATATTACCAACTTCATTTCATTAATCTAATAAAAATTACTTATATTCTTCCTTCGCCATCATTGAAAATCATCATATACCCCTAGATATTGAATCCATCAGCAAGAAGCATGACTCCATTTGGATCATACTTTGTCTGAATTGCTCTTAACCTCGCTGCATTCGTTGGCCCATAAATCTGAGCACCGCCATAAGTGCTCAAAGCGTAGTTCGGATATGCATATTGATCTTCGGAATAAATGCCCTCCCTTTTAGCAACCTCAGTTAGATGATCTATGCTCTGTTGCATAACCCCTCTCCAGAATGCATCTTCGGTCGACAAAGTCCAAGCGAAATAGAGATTTAATGGCAGTGGAGAGCTGGCGTGAGGAAACGCAGAATCGGTTGCGTATTTGCCGTAGTCGGTAAAAGGCTCAATGTCGTAAGAGATGAACGTTCCACTATGAAGGATGGCGAGAGCTCCGTAGAAGCTAGATTCATTATAGACTGCTTGCATAAAACCGACTGTAAGACTGGTAGTCATCATGGTATGAAAGGCTCCCCTATATCCGGCTTGGAGATTGGACGGAGTGGCTTTAGCAAATGATGCGAAAGATTGAGGCTCGACACTAGATATTAATGGAATGGCGCCAACATTATTGAAGGGATCGAACGCTGCAGGTCGAGTTGGACCATCGTAGAATGAAATTAGGATGGCATTCGGGACCAAACCACCATTAATGGTGAGAATCACTTGGGCTTTATCATCTGTATTCTCTTGTTGAAATGTGTTCGTGGCGTTGATGAGACCAGGAATAGCATCAATCCCATATATCTGAATACCGCCGTACACCATGTTCTCTTGTGGAACCGTTCTAAGAACAATACTCGTGACAATTCCGAATCGATTTAAACCGCCTTTGAGGGCAAAGAAGAGATCAGGATTCGAAGAATCAACTTTGGTTATGGTGCCATTAGGAAGGACAAGATTGTAGGAGACGACCGTGTCGCAAGTCAGACCGTATTGATCTGTCAACCAGGAATAACCCCCTCCAAGACTGAAGCCACCAACACCAGGACCAACGACACGTCCCCCAACAACTTTAACACCCGTTCCTTCGAGGATCGTGTAAACATCAGTCCAATGCCATTTTATTTGTCAATGTTTATGAACACAAGCAGAGCCTTGATAGATTAACCTACGTTTCCGGTACCTAACTCCACTGTACTTTGGTCCTCAGAAAGTGTAACCTGATTTAGTCTCGCTAGAGAGATGAAGACTCCAGGAGTACTAGAGAATCCAGGATTCGACGCATGTCCACCGGATTTGACTCCCCAGGGAATTCTTCTAGATCCTATGATCTTAATGACGGTAGAAACATCTGCATCGCTAGCAACTTCAACAACGCACATTGGTATCTGTGTCTATATGAAGAACACCATCAGCATGCAACCACTTAACCTCGTTTCTTCTCCACTACCTTCAATGAGAAGAAGATAAGAGAAAGTTCTTCTGGGAGGAATTAATAAGTGGATCAAAACATACACTGGATGTCATATAATGCTCAATATCTTTCTTGAAATTGGGTTCCAAACTCAAGGGGAAGTAGACCTCGCCGGTAATATTTCCGCTGATTTGCTGACAAACATCACTACCTGATAACGTCTGTCTGTCCGAGAGAACAGCAGCAGAAGCTATTGTGAATAGCAGATGAACGATTATAGACAGCATGATGAAGAACCGGGAATCAATTGACCAAAAAATTAACCTCCTGCCATTGTGAGTGAGAAAAGCAATTTATATGTACAAAGTAGAATTGCATTCAATCCACAACCAGCGCTTGCTTGGAAAGCCATGCCAATAACTTTGGCCAGCTACAGTGATGATCATCATTCTAGAGGCCAGCTGAGATGAACCGTGCAGGGTGACATTGCAAAAAACACCTAGACATTGACATGATGAATGTCATCCCATCCCACTCATCCCTTTCGAAGTTTCGTTGTAGAATGGGGTTTTTTTCTTCAAGGCTTGTAAGATATTGTCTCGGCGGAAATGAAATCAAGGTTAATACGGCTCCAAGTTGAATGTAGTATAGCTTGAAGGAACCTATTGGTTGAATGCCAAATCCCCACGATCAAGCTAGTATTGATTATACTTTAAGGTTGTGTTTCGGGTTCCCGGGTACCAAAAAGGGATACGGATATAGAGACATTTTCAATTGATGATGGTAGAGGCGTCATTTCAAGCCTCTCAAAAGGGATCCCTTCGACGTGGCGAAAGCAATCCAGTCACCCCAGAGCACCACGAACTGGCCAACGACAGTCTGACGTTCAATTTGAACCTGGACAATGGAGCAGAATTAGTTTGTGGCTTTTTCCAATTTTTACGTTGAAGTAATGAGGTGGTATCATCTGATCGTGTTCAAAATGAGTTTGGACAATGGGAGCGAGCCGCCTAGAAGCTTTTCTTGGCCTCATTGAAGTGACCCAGAAAGGACAATCTAATCATATTCCATGTGGCATCAACGTTGATCGTCTTGTTCTCTCAAGACTAAAAGCTGGCTTGGTCATTTCGCTTCAACGTAGTGTGACAATCAAATGACTGCCGTTAAGGCTTAACTTTCTTCAAGGTTAATTACACGTGACTGGATTCCCGATGCAGTTACTTGTTCAAGTGCGGATTTACCTCTCCTTGCCATCACAACCCTCTCGCAAATTTTAATCAACGATGAGTTTGCAGACTTCTAACAATTCGTTGTCCCAGATTTTCACATCATTAACATAATGATCAATGTCTCCGAAAAGTTAAGGGTCTTCTACCTGATCGAAGTGCGATCTGCTAATATTAAACAACTCGGTTTAAAGTATAAGGGCAACGTGGCTGTCCATCTGCACAATGCAAGTTCTACACAAGACTCTTATCTCGTGTGCCTTTCATCGTGCTAAGAGGCTGGATATTGACAACATATATTCACGTGTCTAATTATATATCAGCGACGGCAGAGCTTGAGTATGAAGTTCTCATATAAATCTGCCGGTATGTACCTTTGTATTCTACCTACCATGCTTTCCCATCTTTTCAATTACTGTCACAATTCTGTTCATTTTTATTCTTTCAAATTGAATTATTGGTGTACAGCTTGTAAATATGAGGTTCATTTTCGTGGCTTTTTGGTACATTTTCCTTTGGGTTACCACCACATTTGCAGTCCCGACCAGTGATCAACTTTTGCAACATGCACTCCCAATACCTCCCACAGATGATCCCTTTTATGTCCCACCAACAGGACTTGAAAACTCTCAGCCGGGCACGATCTTACGCAGCAGATCAATAGACGATCTTTCAATTGGAGGTGTCATGCCATTCCAAGTCAAGGCCGCATATCAACTTCTCTATAGAACGACTGATAGCTTGGGGGATGCATCAGCAGCAGTCACAACAATCATTGTGCCCAGAAATGCGAACTCATCAAGATTGTTATCCTACCAAATGGCGACAGATGCTGCGTGGCCAAATTGTGCACCATCTTATATATTACAGTTGGGGTCAAGTTTAAAAAATGGGGGCTCTGGTGCAGCTGAGACCTTGCTGGTTATTGCTGCTCTCAATCAAGGGTGGATAGTCAATCTTCCTGATTACGAGGGTCTTCAATCAGCCTTCACTTCCGGTATACAAGCTGGTCAAGCGACTCTTGATTCTGTTCGTGCGGCTCTGTCATCTGGGGATTTGACTAGCATTTCATCTCAAGCCGAGTATCAAATGTGGGGCTATTCTGGCGGATCTCTGGCTTCTGAATGGGCAGCAGAACTTCAACCTTCCTACGCACCAGAGCTTAACTTCAAGGGAACTGCTTTGGGTGGCCTTGTACCGAATATTACGTCTGTGATGCTCTCCTCTAACAAAGGTCTCTTCACCGGTTTGATCCCCGCTGGAGTTATCGGTCTCACCAATGGTTACCCAGAATTGAAAGAATATCTCCTCAAAAACCTTGTCCCATCAACAGCTTCTAAATTTTACAAAGCATCAACTCAATGTTTAGGTACCAATATCGCAAGTTTTCTTGGTCAGGACATAGGTTTGTATCTTGATAATGGACTATCAACCCTGTTTACCAATATTGCAAAGGATGTCCTGGCCATCACTGGACAAATGGGTATATATGGGACCCCAAAAATGCCGATATTTCTTTATAAAGCGATCGGTGATGAGGTTTCGAAAGTCGAGGATACAGACGCCGTTGTCAGCAAGCTTTGTTCTCAAGGAGCTAATATCAAATATGCTCGTGATATGTTTGGGGGGCATGCTACTGAAGCAATCACTGGCGCGGGTGATGCGTTTACGTTTCTAATTGACAGGTTTAACGGGGTTCCTATCGCATCTGGATGCACGACAAATAATGTCTGGACTATCACGTTCAATCCTAGGGCTATTACAGCACTGGGGCCTACGATTGCCGCTGCATTGTTAGCGTTGCTGCAAGTTCCTGTTGGCCCTTCGGATATGTTTTAAGAGTGAGGAGAGACGACCTAGGTATTATCGGTCATAGGGTGTTGGGTCGGTGTGATGTATATATGTTTTGTAGAAGGGGCGCAATGGTGTTTTAATCTCAAGATACTCATAATGACAATGGAAGATTACATTTTGAAGAGATCAGCGTGGATTTAGTTACATAATTGTTTAAATTTCTTTAAGTTTCAAGTTTGAACAAATAGAATGCCATATTCCATGCCTCTCTGCCATACACCCTATCGGTGTATTGAACGCCGAATAAATGCACAAATGAGTTGGGTATCAATATCGTCCGCTATCCCAATCCTCTGTCCTGGGAATCTCCGTCTCGTTGTACTCCCGTTTCCCAAATATCAAAAGTACTCCTTTCTCATAGACTTCGTTGTGTATTTCCTTCTCCGTCGCCGTTTCTCCATCAATCCAGCGATGAAATTCGATAACCAGCCCCGAATAAGTGTTGAGATAACCAAGATCTCATCTACCTCTCAAACTATGTCTCTTATGCTTCTTCTCTTTCTTCTCAGCTAACATGGTAACCTCCTCATAGTACGGATATCCAATCCTGATCGGAGGTCTTTTTTCCGGCTCTTGCATGGTCTGTTCTCGTATTTTATGTGAATCATTTAATGAGAGTGAATGACGACCCAAGAACTTTCGCGGCGATGAAGGAGATCGAGCAGATTGTGAGCGTGATACTGATGGAGATGAGGTAGCTGAGGTGGATGTTGAATTGTTTGAACGTTCAGAGTTTGTTCTTGAGGTTCGTTTGTATGCACATTGGGAATTTGCATCTCCTCTCGACTCATGTCG
The DNA here is from genome assembly GCA_014898485.2 of Botrytis squamosa. Taxonomy (NCBI): domain Eukaryota; kingdom Fungi; phylum Ascomycota; class Leotiomycetes; order Helotiales; family Sclerotiniaceae; genus Botrytis; species Botrytis squamosa. Next base: position 1,124,128 of record RCTC02000004.1, read on the forward strand.
GTGATGATGTGAATGTGTGTTTCCCATTGCGACAAAGATTGTGATATTGGGAGTGTGGAATGGGTAGCACGCCAGTTCAACTCTGGATGCAAAAAGTTGCAGTAGGTAGGTATCTTTCGAGTATTTCAATGTAACAAGCATGTGATTAAGCTTTTTGTCAACAAACCGTTCGGAGGGGAGCACCCTGATACATATATAATATAATCTAAACACAATTGACTCACCGTTCCATTCTAGCAAGGCGGAACCATGAATCCAATCCCTCCGTGGAATTCCACTTGATTTATTGTAGCCTAAGTACCTATCCAAACGGACAAGACTCGAGACTCAATAGAAACTTACAGTACCACGAGAACAAAGTTTAAAAAAAAATGTAGCAAAATTCTCGATTGGGGTTCACGTCAATTTTTTTACGTGCGTGATTACGGATCGGCATAAGGCTGAGTCCGAGTCCCGTGTCCGTAATACGTAGATCCGGTTTTCTAACAGGCATTCTCGTATGTACTTGGAAGGGTTTCCTGATGTTCATTGGTTGGCGGAGAGAAACTAGAGACGCTAGAAGAGTCAACATTACGATCCATCGAATAAACAAGTTAAAACAACTTGGTTTTCTTTACGATCACTTAAACGGAGAATGTACGGAGTAAGGACGTTTCGTCGTCCGCCCCCAAAAGACCGCAACGTCAAATTTGACGCCGAGTTTTGACTGTTCGTAACATTGTGATGGTTTGATGGTTTGATGGTTTGATCTGGGGACCGTGGCTCAGATATTGGGGAACTTGTCATGCCACGATGCAAAGCCACGAGATCGCCATGCGCCCAGAAATCATCTGATATGGAGGCACATGTAGGATTATTTCCCCTCTGTCGTGTCCTCATGGTGTTGGTAATTCTGAATTGGCGGATTTTACATTCGGACGAATGTAAATGCCGTCTGAAGTCCTCGAGCGGTCGGAAAATACCAAGAATGGGAGATTCCGTTCTTGTGTGCGTACATACTAGGTAACCTTGGATGGAGCCTTGGAAGAACGAGAAATGTTCGGGAACTTGATGATTATGGTTATATTATGTAAGTAAGGAAGATTCCATGGAAGCGAGAGAAATTCGAATGTGGAAATTTAAGTGCGTCGAAAAATGCAATCGAGTCTCGTAATTGCGGCCGCTATTTAATTCTTGTCGGATCACCAGATACGAAGACTGACTTATGTAAGCGCGGAAACAGGAGTGAGGCCACATGCCGGAAACCCGGGTATGAGGTGATTGCTATCCATGTACCTGGTAGTCTTTCAAGTATATGAACATGACTCTCTTGACCAAGTGCAGTGTATCGTGTTGTAAGGCTGAGACCTTCTTCGTGTTCGATTTTATACTGCCCAGACAGACTATGTTTTATCTCCAATTTTGCCGAAGACGAATACATTGACTAGCGGTTGTGATGAAGCTTGGTTAGAAACTAAGATACTCACGGTCGCAAAATGAATACTTGTATCATAGTTGATTATGTGGTAGGCTTTGCGCCCGCTATGGCCGTTTGCACATCTAGAATCGGTTTCGAACGTTGGTGTATATGCATCATCCCTGGTTGGATAGACAGTACCTTACCTCGGCCATATGGAATGGATAGATTGACAGGAGTTTCCTACCTTGCATGGACAAGTAGTAGTATTCACTTTCTTGCCCTAATTCTCGAACGGACTTCTGTTTCGGATTGTCTAGTTTACTTTGAGATTTTGTGATTAGGATGAATGGTTCTGATCAAATACTAGGCACTGTAGTCTTTCGCTTTCATACTTTACTTCGCCGAAACTTCTAAATGATATGGAAATACCTCGAATTCTCGCGTTGAGGTTTCCATAGTAGAGGTCCAATACATTCTCAATTAACATAATCAGAGAATCCTCTTTAAAGTTTATCTTAGACACTACTAAGGTCTCACGTCTCCCATCTACCTCCCACGCCTTTAATCTCAGCAGTACCTCCAACCAAAGGTATCAATATCTTCACTAAACATACTGAGCGTCTATGCAATATATGCTAATGTCCCAATCGAAACACTATCCCAACTGAAACACTGCTTTCAATTGTCACGTCTTTCGAGCAAGCTGTGCGCATTCTATCTCCTATATATCATCTGCATATCAAAGACAGGAAAGCCAAACTTCTTGAAGAACAGGTGATTGTGAATCCTTCTTGGCGGCGAAGTCGTGAAGAAGAAAATGTCGAATGCTCTTTTACGCTTGTTATTTTCTTGTGAAAGGAATAACAGCTGGCAAACACAACTCGATACTAGACCACCAATGGATGGTCCCCAACATCCCGTTGTTTGATCGATCGTGGAGCGAATCTAGTATCGCGCATCACGATTTTTAGTGGCAATTCGAAATTTGGCAGTCGCTGAAAGCTGCGCATAACATCTTGCCATAAGCTTGTCCTCTCTGTCTAGATGTGATCAATGTATCTTGAGAATAGGATTTTGCTTGAGGAAACTCGCAAGAGCTATACCATTGATATTACAACGAAGAAGAAGGGACCGTCTCAAGGGATTCCAAAGTATCGCGCCCTGGGTCTTCGAGTCAAAACTTGGGGACAGTATCAAGTGTAGGTAAGAGCAGACAAGCGACAAAGACTGGAACGCTAAGATATTCTCTAAGACAATCTTATCACTCTTGATAGATGTTTGAGTTTCTCTGATTTGAGCAAGCCGCAAACGAGTGTTCGTCTCAAGAATCTGCGTAGTCTTGACTAGAATGTTATGGACAATTCTATAGGCCGTGGCACATGCTTATCAACAGATTACCACTTTAAGCTTATTCACGTTAGGTAGAAGCGTAAGAAGAAGAAAGTAGGAACATTTTGTGAATACCATTCTTCCTTCACATCCTCCTCGATTTTCGCACGAAATGCCTTCCAACTGAGAACTGCTGACTCGATCCGAGAATCGCCAATCGATATCATCACAGCCAAACAGCAAAAGTCTCTATCTTCAAAGACCACATATTGGAATAGAAAAACGTAATAGGGTCAAAAAGTACATGTGCTGAAATCAGCATTTTGAATGTAACGTGCCACAGCAGGTTCAATAGCAATATGGACCCTCACATCCCATGCTATTTTAATGGCAGTACCATTTCCACCACAAACTTTCTCGTCATCAGATTTGCGATCACCAAATCCGTGGTCGTTACCGTCATCGGAGTAACCGAAGTAAAGCTGTGAAAGGGTTCATTGAATTTGGAGTAGTATTGAATTAATGGTACATACTTCTAGAAGATAGATGCTAGCCCCTTGGAGTTTTCTGGAAAGGTATACTGGATGAATTCATGGAGAAGTTTTTGGACACTTCAGTGAAAGAATACTAGCATTGAACAGAGGAGTTGTAAGACTCGAGAGATCAATACAATCCAACTCAGATTGACCAACATTATGTGCTGAAAAGGCTCTTGCTATCACTTTTAGCGTCAGAAACTAATGTTTGTGGACGAAAATGCTCGAACGTGTTATGATACGTTTTGTTCTTGTCTTCTGAGGGGGGAAATTAACGATCTGATTTGGTTTTTTTGATCAAATCCGAATATACTTATTCAACATCAATTTCACTTATCAAACGAAAAGAAGACGCAAGAGGAGAGAAAAGCAAATCAATTATAAGAGATTGTTTACATCTGTCTCGCGCAATCCGCACACCAAGACAAATATTGAAAATGCTATCGGGCTTTGAACTTTCAAAGGATTGCATCAAATATGTATTGAAATGAGATATCAAAACCGATTTCAAGCGAAAAGGAAGGCCAATTGATTGTCAAATCTGAATTGGGATATTCAAAATGTCGTGTCGATACCTACCGAGGGTTTGGCACTGATCTCGGGAAGAGATTTGATTGGCCAATTCAAACACATTTTTTGTATTTAGCCATACTTTACCCAACCGACCCTGTAAGTTTTATCCCTAACAAGATTACGTCCGCAATCAATTCTTCAATTGTTTGCCTTTTCTGGGGCATTTCTTCAGATGTTCTACTTGTTCTTGGTACTATTCTTTTTGGTGTCATTCATCTCGCTTTGGATTTGATGGCAGCATTTAAGGACCGTTGAGATCGAACGAGATCGTCGAAACTACCGTACACACTAAAATCTCCAGAAGCTGCATCGGTTAGCAACCGAAGTCACTTCTTAGACCATGAGAAGCTTCTTAGCGATGGAGTACAACAATTGTTTTGTGTTAACGATGCACTACTGGGGTTTTATGGTCCCGCAAAGACTAGGATACAGATCTATGTATGCAGGCAAGTGCCAACAAAGTAAGGTCATGTTGAACAAAGTGGTGGTTGCAACTGACATATATATATGAACTGCACTCCCTCTCAGAATCTGATAAAGTCAATCGTCAACCATCATCAAGAAAGATATCGAAAAATGGGTATTCTCTTGACCTCACTATTGCTGATTCTAGCTTTCACAATATGGTATCTATCTGCTCTGCCAAGTAATTATCGTGCTGCGAAAAATTCCGGCTTGCCTATTAAATTTGGCTTATGGGGTTCGGCAAATCCATTATGGTTAGTGATTGCTGCCCTACTGTTGTCACCTCATCTTCTCAAACATAATCATTTATAGGCTTATCATTTGTGCAACTGTCGGTTATTCGAATCTATCAAAAGTTTTGCCTCAATTCATCTTCGATAGAGTTAAGATAACGATCCCCGCATGGGAACATTATTGCAAGCATTTTGTCCATGAAAAATGGGGTACTTCGTTTATTCTTGTTACGCCTGGGAAAAATACAATCTTTGTCGGAGACGCTGAAGTAGCCGAGGAGGCTTTAACAAGAAGAAAAGACTTTGCGAAAAATGAAATTGCTCTCCGTAGGTGTTTTCTCTTATCTCTGTTGAGTCAATACAAAGGCTAACTCGGGTGTAGGGGTTATGGATGTTTGGGGGCCAAATATAAGTGCATCGGAAGGAGAAGATTGGCAAAGACATCGAAGAATTGTAGCACCTGCTTTGAATGAGCGAATCATGAAGGAAGTCTGGAATGAATCTCTAACACAAACTCAAGATATGGTTTCTACGCTGTCAAGACCGTCTATGAACGATGCATCAAGCTCGACCAACGTCACATTTGAAGGCTTGAGGACCATCACTATCAACGTGATTACATTCGTTTGCTTTGGTACCCGTCAATCTTGGGGAGAAGCTGTGAATGCGAAAACGCCCCCAGAAGGATTCGAAACTACATTCATATCGTGCTTACTGACTATTGTACACAATCTATTTGCTACGGTATTCATACCTACGAAATACTTAACTCTAAAGTACATGCCGACTGCCGTACAGAAAATGGGTATTGCCAAAGCCGAGTTTCCCCTTCACCTGAATCAAAGTATTGCCGAAGAAAGACGTTCTCCCAGTTCTCGAAATTCTCTCCTCGCTTCCCTGGTGAGAATTGCCGATCAGGGTACGGATTTTTCGCGCTCAAAGACGTCGACTTATTTATCAAATGAAGATGTTACTGGAAATTTGTTCGCTATGGTAAGTTCAGAATGAGTTCGTGTGAGAACCGCCCGGAACAGTTCTAATCAAATACAGACCGTTGGAGGATTCGATACTACGGCAAATACCCTCTCGTATGCTATCATGTGTCTAGCACTCTATCCAGAATTACAAAATTGGATCACCGCCGAGATCGACGAAGTCGAAAGGTTACATCCCGACTCCGAGTACTCTACCACCTTTCCTCTTCTTACTCGTTCTCTAGCACTAATGGTATGTATTATCCTCCAGCCTCACTTTGAAGCCAAATACTTTAGATACTTGGAATTGACTTGATATTTACCTGAAATTAGTACGAAACGCTCCGTCTATATACATTAGTCCCTACCATAGCCCGCCGAACACCACAAGCACAAACCATCAAAAACATCAACTTTCCCCCCGAAACAGAAGTCCTGCTCAACACCAGTGTAATCCACACTTTACCTTCAATATGGGGTGCAGATTCATTAGATTACCGGCCCTCGCGCTGGATCGAAACGTCTCCTTCCTCGAAGAAGGAAACCTTTCGAGAACCTCCCAAAGGCACATTTTTAGCTTGGTCCCATGGACCACGCTATTGCCCTGGGATGAAAATGTCACAAGTGGAATTTGTCGGCGTGCTGTATGAAATATTCCGGAAGTGGAATGTGGAGATTGTGAGGAGAGATGGGGAGACCGAGGAGGATGCGAGGAGGAGGTTGATGGAAATTTTGGAGGATAGTTCGCCGAAATTGACGTTGCAGGTTAATAGGCCGCAGGATGTAGTCTTCAAATATGTGAGGAGAAAATAGGTATCACGAAATATATGTCTTTATTGCAGCCTTAGTTTGCGCAAACCTTGATCGATTCGAAATCGGAAGATTGTTACAAAGGTATCATGTTGATTTGTGTTGTTCTTCCTTGCATCACTGGAGCCATTCAGTATCTTTCGGAGGTAGTTCTTGCTTTGTCGTTCGAGTCCAACCAACTGGATACTGTGAGAATTCCATTACGCCATGCATTGTGTTGTTCAGCCGAAACAGGAGCTAGATGTTTGCTAAGAGCATGATTTTCAAGACTAATCGATAACAAACCAGTAGTGTTGATCTTTTCAGAGGATTTTATGGAGATTCCGCCGCTCGACGTCCTAAAATGCACCACGCACTGTATGTTCAACAGGAGTGGGTGTCGGTGTACCGAATATATGCATTGTCCATATCTGTGGTTCCAAGCCTGCTCCGACTGAGATCTCTCATGATCTCTCAGATTACTTGTCAACTGGATATGTGCATGAATGAGAAGCATTGCGAGGTTTCACGACTAAGTATCGCAGCACGTATCCCAGTTCTTGAGGCGAGCAATCGCGATCGGTGCACCAGTGGGTTTACGGACATTGCCAAAAATGGACTTGGTGATATCTCATACCTAGATATATCAATTCGTATATCTGGGGATTGTTGCAATGATTCATTGGAGATTGGAAAATGAAAAGAGGAATTCTGATGCTAAGCAATTGTGAAGAATGAATTTGTTGAAATTCCGAAAGTTGAGAAGTGTCCCGTCAGTCACCCATTGGCGGTATAGCAGTTTTAGTTCTGGCGTGCGCCGAGGAAGTATTTGTTGTGGTGTTGGCTTTCTGTTCCCTAGCAAATACCATTCGGGAAATGATTTTTGTCACTTCATTAGAAAAAAGAATATAAAGATAATTTCCAGAAGTTTCAATGGGTTGATCCTTTGAATACCTAGGAAGTGCTTCTGTCCCAAGGTAGTGAATAGCGAAACGCACGTGATTGCCTGATTGAGACGTGATTGCAATAATTACCAATGAGTACCTAGGTACGCGACGCGACGCGACCCGAACTCAATGTTCTCCTCACAATCCAATCTTCCTTGCATAAATTAGTCTTGATTGATAAATTGGCGTACCTCCCCTGGCTTCGTCACTAGAATAAGCTCATACAGGATGGGTATACCAGAGTAAGCTATGCTTTGCTATGGCTCACTAATCTCAGCTATCTAACATTCTTTCTCCAGACTCTGGCAGCTTTTCGACGAAGCTGAAATCGGAGAGAATATCTCAACTGCTGCGTTTGCCGCCCAACATTTTGAGAGGGAAAGAAGGCCCCTTCGAATAGCAGTTGATGTTTCTATCTGGAAGTTCAAGTGTTATTTAGATAAAAAGGAAGTGGAAGCCATTCGTAAAAGTATATCTTCCTTGACCATGCCGAATCAGACATTGATATCCTCCGCTAACATCTAGTTTGTCCCCAGAGGTCCCACCTGCGAATCCAAACGAGAAGAATATTTTCTACAAGATATTGAAACTTCTTAAGTTGAATATTCAATTGATTTTTGTCGCGGACGGCAGTAATCGACCAAAAGAGAAATATGGTGGGCAATCGCCATGGTACAAATATCTTTCACAGGATGACAAACTTCTCAAAAAGACAGTGACTTCCCTAGGCGTAATATGGCATGAAGCACCCGGTGAAGCCGAGGCTGAGTGCGCAGCTTTGCAAAGCCGTGGGGTAGTTGATGTCGTTTGGACAGAAGATTCGGATGCGTTCATGTTCGGATGCACATCTCTAATACGTTTCTGCCATGTTAAAAAACCCAAATTAAAGAGGCCTGGAAACAATCAAGATTGGGTCAACGAATCTGATGAGACAAGGCGAGAGGTTGACCTCGATAATATCATTATTTATCGAGCAGATAAAATACAAAAACAATTCCCAGGCTTGACTCGAGATGGTCTTGTGTTATTCGCTGTCTTGAAGGGGGGTGATTACAGCAAAGACGGCAAAAGTCTTACAAACTGTGGCGCTGCTCTAGCGTTACAAATAGCGACTGCGAAGGAAGGTTTTGGCGAAGACCTTTGCAACGCATCTCATGCACAATTTCCAACTTGGAGAAACAGACTTCGCGAATATCTTGCACACATCAACAAACGGATTGACGTACCAGATAACTTTCCGGACACTCGCATTGTTGGGCTTTACAACAGGCCCTTAGTCTCACCCGAGAGAATTACGAGCGATATTGGAAAGTTTTGGAACCCCTCTTTTGACGAGATGGAGTTACAAAGATTCATCGCTCCCATATTCAATTTTTGGGTAGCTGAATATATCAAATATATTATACCTATTCTTCTCGTCCGTTCTCTTGCATCTACGCAGCCAGGGCAAGAAGCGAGTAACAACTGCTACAAACTTAATGTCATTACCAAGAAGAAATCGCCCGTCCTTCAGAAGAATGTAGAAGTACTGCTATCCGCGGTAACATTCATGGACGTACAAGCTTGGAGACATGAGTTCACGAATCAAGGTCGAAACGGAAAAGTAGCACCAGTCACTGAGATGGTCAAGTGTGAGGATTTACTGGCTTGTATTATTGAACATGGTACCAAAAAAGCTCTTCCACCAGCTATATCATCCTCTGAGCGCAATAAAATTGTGGTGTCTCCCGAGACAATTTCCAAAGGTAAAAAACGTGCCGGATCACCAATAGCTCTGACCAACACTGTCTCTTCGCCACATCAACAGCCACCACCAAAGAGAGCTAAAAGTACATCAGAGCAGATCTCAGAACCTAGGTCAGTTGCCAAAGCTTCTACAGAATCTATGTCCACATACTCTGAAGTTTCAGACCAAACCCGAAATATCTCTTCGTCTACCAAGGAGAATCCAATGCGTAAGTTGCCAGAATTGGATAAGAATCCGAAACACCCTCAACTGAGAGATACAAATAAATCTTCGGGTACAACCATCGACCTCACACTCGATGACTCTTCGGACGAAGAGAACCAGACTCCCACTACCAGTGCTCGCAATCACAACTTTACCCCTATCTCATCACAAAACTCACAACTGGATACCATCCGTGAAGCTCGACTTAGGCATTTCGGTTCTGATATGTCTAAGCCAGTATCTACACCAACAGCTCAAAAGTACATTCATAGCGTATCGCCAAATGCACACGGAATCTCCAAAGTCTCACCACTCGCTAACAAACCTCTTCCTCCGGGTATTAAGGACGACGATTTTGATGGGTTCTTTTCCGATTCATCTATTTGAAGATTTTACGACTTTACGACTTGATGATTATACCTTACTTTCATGTGGCGCAAATTGCTTGAGCGAATAGTATTAGGAGATGTTTTTGGTTTTGCTTGTAAACATTCGATTTGGCATTCATGTGCTGCACATAGCTTGTATAATACTTGCAAAATATTTAATGGTGATATCTACCACCAAGAGTGCCTTCGTAAATTATGTTATATAGAAAAGGTATTCTCAGCGAAGTAATCGTATATCGTTGGTCATGCATTGCACTCCCGTGTATCCTGTTCCTTGAATCGTCTATTTGAAATGAAAAGCAATCCCGACAAAGCAATCCTCCTCGGGACTGTTACTAGTGACAAGCTTAGCTATACCGTATTTATATTTTGATCAAACAAACAATCAAACAGAATTGGAATTCCATCCGTTAGTTGTCTCATAACTATCGAAATGGCTTGATATATTTTATGACAGAAATATTGTTTACATATCAGAGGGATGCGGGTTTCGAATAAAGGAATTGGAATTTCCATATCTTTCCCTATCTCAATAATTCAAACCAATCTTACGCCATCATAAAAACCCAATCCTAATTACTCGTGAAAACACTCAGGATTTGACCTTCGTATTGATTGATACTCGATCTATTCAAAGACAACGACCTCGAAACCCACTCACATGCCTCATTAAGCTAGCTCATCCACCCCACCATCTCCCTGTGCACATCCCTTTCTCTCCAAACCCCAAAATGGGCATTCCTGGGTAAGTTTTCGTTTGCTTCTTTCCGGTCACAACACATGCATCACTAACACAACATGTATCAATCAGACTCTGGGATTTCATCGCCGATTGCAAAGAAATTGTTAATCTTGCCGAATTTGCAACCCAACATTTCGAGCAACATAAAAGACCCTTGAGGATAGCGGTTGATGAGGCAACTTGGAGACATAAATTATATATCAGCAACAAAGCGAAACTTTGTAAAGGTATTTTTTGCGATTTGAACTTCATTTGTGCGTTTGTAGATTCTAAATCTGATACTGAATAATCTCAGAATATGCAAATCTCCATCTCAACGAGCGAAACCTTATATCTGTCGTTCTACGGCTCTTGAAATTGAATATCCAGCTGGTTTTCGTTGCAGATGGTCCTTACAAACCGGGTGAGAAATATGGCGCCAAGGGAGGTGGAGTGTGGAAGTATAAAAGCGAAGTTTTGCAAAGTTGTTTGAAGCTTTTAGGAGTGAAGTGGCATGAGGCGCCTGGGGAGGCGGAAGCGGAATGTGCGGTTTTGCAGAGGAGAGGGATGGTGGATTGTGTTTGGACGGAAGATGGTGATGCGTTGATGTTTGGGTGTGGGGTTTTGATGAGATTTTGTTACAGTGATGAGGAGGAGGAGGAGAATGGGGAGAAGAAGGAAAAGGGGAAAGGTGGTGGTGGGTGGACGGCGAAGAGGAGTGGGATGAAAGATTTGGATAAAGTGGTGCTTTATAGAGCGAGTATCATTCAAAGCAAACATCCGGGTTTTGATATGGAGGGCTGGTTACTTTTTGTGTTGTTGAGGGGAGGAGATTATGGGAAGGGATTACATGGTTGTGGGGTATGGAAGGCAAGTAAGGTTGTTGAATTGGGGTTCGCAAAGGAACTTTGTGAGGCGATGAAAATATCAGGGGATCTTGGGATTTGGAGAACCAAATTACGGAAACATTTTGTGGGATCCAATGCAGGAGTTAGCGTTCCTTGGAATTTTCCGGATGAGAGAATTTTAGGTCTCTATAAGTCACCCAGTGTTTCTTCCGTTGAAAGACTGGGAAGATTGGAGGAAAATCTGTGGAGTGGGACAATTGACGAGAAGAAACTACAGCCTTTTCTATTGGAAAAGTTTGATTGGGGAATCAATAAATATCTCGACTACATCGTCCCAGTCATTCTCACACAGTCTCTAGTTTCCTTCGACCGGAATGGAGATTCCAACATTGACGAGTATAATCTCACATATATGGAATCCGGACTAATATGTAACGTGTGGTTTTCATTGTACGCCGTTACGTCTCTTGGAAAAGAGTGGGTGGATAAGTGTGTTGAGGATTTAAACAAGAGGCGCTCGAAAAGATGGAAACGGTATGAAATACCATGGGGAAATGGGCCGATGGGAGAGGGGAAGGGATTATTAACATGCGTTGTTAAGCATGCTATGGAACCAGAGTTTTCTCCAGTACCTGATGCTGAACTTGAACTCGAACAGTCTATTTCTAAAAACAGAAGACGATCATTTTCACCACATAGAATGGTTCTCGAAGACAGGACACGAATTAAAAAACCTCGAGTTTCGATTTCTCCTCCACCAACACCGACACCTCAAGATCGATTCGCGGTTACGAAAGAAGAGATATCGTTTAATATTTCTTTGTATGAAGATTCAGACGATGATTTATTTGCTGAATCTATAGAGAAGGTCTCAAAACCTTCGAGGACATCCACAGTTTTCGACAGTCAGGAAAGGCAGCGGGACTATAACACAAATACAGAGATGAAGCTGAATTCATCCAAGCCTCTCAAATCCCCTGGAAATTCTGTCTATAAGATTAGATCACCATCACACACTAGTAACAAACCTCAGTCAGCCCAAAATTCTCCCACAAATCTTCTCTCCAGCTCCAAACACAAAGCTACACCTCTTCCCCCCTCAACTCAATCTGTCCCCATAGATGAAGAATATACAAACACATTCCACATCGCCATGGACGAACCCCTAGACTCAGACCTAGACTCAGAATTTGAATTTGAATTTCCCAACAATTCATTTCCTGAAACCAAAATCCCACCACCTCATCCAATCGACTACCAAACCTCTCACTCCCACATCATCGCAAATCCGCAACCGACTCTCAACCCCCTTCCCACCCTTTCCCTACCCCCCAACAACCTCCCCACCAATCTCGAAAACGACTTCACAAACGACCCATTCACAATCGCCATGGACGAACCCCTCGACTTCGATCTCGATTCCGAAACCGAGTCTCCGAACACAACATCCCAATCCCATACTTCCTCGATCCCCAATCCGCACCATAACACAACATCTTCAAATCTCTTGGATACCAACACCAATCAATGGATATCTCCACCACATCCACATCCAAATCCCAATATCCTCCTCTACCCTTCCCATCCTACGGGTCCTTACCAAGAACTTGATATTTCGTCTTTTTTTTCTTCTTCTTCGCTGTCTCAATCTCAGTCACAGTCACAGTCACAGTCACAGTTATAATCCTAATCTGAATCTCAATCCAAATCTCAATCTCAATCTCAATATGTTTCTCCATTTATCTCTCATTCCCAAAATTCCCCCTCTCTCACATAATCCCTCAATCTCAATCTAATATAACATTCCTCAGCATCTAAAATAAATATCTAAAATCAAGAGAAGCTATAGTATAATATAATATACTCCTACTATATATCATATATCAGAATCACATACATTGAATCTATTATTTAATCAAGATCGAATTCCCATTCTATCTTTTTATCTAGATAATCTAGATATCAGACCAGATATTAAAATCCAAGTCAAAATCACTTTCTCATTACATCATGTTAAAATAACATCATCATCACTCCCAATCAATCAAACAAACGACAAAATAAATGTTAATAATCTTTCTGATTTTATTATTACATATATATCTGATGTGTATCTGTAATATATCCATCATCATCATCATCATCATCGAAAAGCCAAGCCAAGCCAGCTAGGTAGGTAAGTAAATTCCCGGTTTCATCCAAGGAAAAACCCACCACCATAACTACTCGCTCGCTTCCTTTCCCCCATCCACCTTCTGATTTCTGTATAAAGAGTTGAGATTTATCTTTTGATGCATGCATATCCGTGTCCTATACACCATGCATCCATATATTCCATTCCATTTCTTCGCCTCGCCTCCAAAACGCCATACTACTAGTAGCTGAAAAACACACTAAATTCCACCCCAAGCCCTCAAAAACGCCATCATCCAGATCTCGACATCGTAGAGTTCTAAAAGTAAGAACTCTACAATCTCAAAAGAATTCGGATATTTTATTATCTAATAAAACGAACAAAGGAAAAGAAGAATCTTGGTCTGACCAGCCAGCTGAAGCAGAATGCAAGTATAAAAGCAAGCAAGTTCGACTGCTAATCAAGACCTTGATACCCATAATCCACCATCATCATTTGGATGTGCCATTGCACGGGTATCATAACATACTTGAACAAAAGAAAAGAGGTATTGTGAAGCGCGAAATAGAGACAACCGAGAGACTTGAGTCGAAAGAACTCGAATCAAAGAACAGACTAAAGTAGCGAAACTAAGCGAATGCGATCAAGTGATACTTAAGAAGTTTCGACATGACCACCGCCAAGCAATTCCAGAATCTTGTTAGAAACAGCTCCTGGGTATCCTCTGCTAAGCATTTCCTGAACAACATCCTTAGCGCTTTCTCTGTCCTCAACGGCAAGATAAGCTCTAGTCATTGCTTCGTAGGTACTTGGCTCTCGCTTTTCTCTTCCGACGGTTGCGAATATCGATTTACTCTTTTCAATGTTGCGCTCATTAGCCCAACCATGAATGAGAGTATTGGCAATATATGGAGTCATTGCGACACCTCTAGCAGACATATCGGCGAGAACGGGTTCGGTATCAGCGACGTTGTGATTAGCAACCATGGATTCAAACAAGGCTTGGTAGAGACATGCTTGAGGACGGATGGAGGAGTCAGTCATAACGGAATCGAAAACCTTTCGAGCACCTTCCATATCATGCATAACACATCCCTTGGCATGGATCAATGAAGAGTAGTGGACAGCTTCTGGCTTCTCGCCATTGCTACGAATGGCGTCGAGAATGGCTTCGGCGGCTGTCATATCAACAGGTTCGAGAGTAGCATGAGTATCGACAAGTAGCTTGTAAGTGTGATTGGTTGGTTGAATACCCTTGGACTTCATTCGTTCGTAGTACGCGAGAACCTTTGTCTTATCACGCTTGGTGGTGAGGAAGAATTGCATCAAGCTGTTGTACGGAGCGGGTCTAGCCTTGTAGTTTGGCATAGCTTCCATCTCTTCGAACAATTCCTCGGCAAACTTTTCATCACTAACACGGCAAAGAGCATTGACGATTGTACCATAAGTAACACTTGTTGGGCGAATACCAAGAGCACGCATCTCGGCAAAGTAAAAGAGACAATCATCAATACGACGAGCCTTTCCGAGTTTACCAATGAGAGCATTATACAAGAAGGACGAGGGTTCAACACCTTCAGTCTTGGCACGGTGGAAGATCTTGACAGCTTCTGAAGCTTCATCAAAAGTCTTGGTTGATTCCTTCAAAGTGGTAATGTAAAGACCGAAAGTGTTCGCTGTTGGTGCAGCACCCATGTCAAGAAGTTCTTGATGGTATTGGGCAGCAAGGTTGCGGTTTCCAAGAGTCAGGCAAGCACCAACCATAGCGTCGAGGATTGAAACCCAACCATATCGAACGATAGGATATTGAACAAGTAAAGGTACATCAGCTCGTGCCATACCAAGAATATCATTGACCAAAGGCATTCGTTCCTCGCGAGCAGCAGCAGAAATTAGCTTAGCATAAGTAATGTATCTTGGATGACGACCAGCGCGACGCATATTTCTGAATCTTCCCATGGCATCATTAAGCTTGGATGCTTTACCACGACCAGCACCTCGCTCGAGTTCATCAGCGATAAGAGCTGAGCCTTTGAAATCGGTAGAAGCGGCATATGGATCAAAAGTATCCTCGAATGTAGGTGGTGCAACATATACAGCAGGTTGAAAGCTTTGTTGATACATAGCTTCGGCTACTGCTGCGTCGCGGGGATCGACAATACCATGTGACTTCATGAATCGGGCAATGAACTCAACACCTTCTTCAATCTCATCAGCCAGGTGAGAATTTACATCGATAGCAGATTCTCTGATTCTTGAAAACATTTGTTCGGATTGTGTGAGACCCTCGAGAACCTGTCCGGAGCCAATCATAGCCACAGCGAACATGGCAGTTGGTTCAATGAAGGCGGATGACACTGGCATTTCCGCGGCAGTGAGGATGCCCCAGTATCTTTGAGCTGCAGCGACATCACCACTGCGAACACTCAAAGCCAACAATGCCATAGTTGGCTTGGCAATAGTTGGATCGGGATTGACGTGAGAGAAAGCAGCGACAGCAACAGATTTTTCTCCTTTGTCGGCAGCATGCATTGAGATTGTGCTCATTACCGTAGACTTGGTGGTGGGTTGAAGACCTTCAGCCCAGCTAAGAGCATCAGTCAACATATTGCGTTCAAGAAGACCCTGGACAAAACCTTCACCAATAAGTACATCTCTGAAGGCCTCAACATCTTCTCCGTATCCTTCGACAATTCTGTTGTAAAACTTCATGGCCCCTTCCATTTTATCGGAAGTGACGTAAGCTTTGACAACAGAGGCGTAGATCTGTGCGTCTTGACGATCAGACAATTGAAGTTTGCCGCTATCATCTGCGACGGCCAACTCTTTGTACTCGTTGTAACATTCGACAGCACTACTTAAATCACCTGATTTGGTAAAACCTTTGATCATGTGTGGGAAAGTAGCAGCCAATGGTACAACCTTGCTAGTCTCCATATGTTCATACAATCGTACCATATCTGGGACTCGACCAGCATCAGCACAGGCAGAAATGAGCTGATGATAAGTCTCTGCTGGGAATGAACGATCCGTGTGGTACGAGATTGATGCATCAAACAACCTAACGGCAAGATCTAACCTGTCATCTTCGGCAAGGATAGCAAACTCCAATTCATTGGAGGCAAACATAAACTTGCCCGGTTCTTCCATTCCACCAAATCTAACACGTTTCTCTTCCAATGTCTGTTTCAATGAAGTTACAGTAATGGATCGAGAAGCAATCAATTTGATAAGTGTGTTGTATGTCGCAGTATCTGGCGAGACCTTTCGTCTAAGCATATCAGAATAAACGTCAAGTGCCTTTGGAACAACTTGGATTTGATCGGCAGGTAGATGAATAGCGGCATCAAGAAGAGCGTTGTATGCAGTTGCCGTTGGTTTGATACCACCGACAAGCATAGCCTCAAATACTGCGGGAATTTCAGCATGTCTGCCGCCTTCCGCAAGTTTGGTGAGATGTTCGGCATAGCTCAATGATTGAAGATCGGAAGCTGAGGTGGCTGATGTAACAGAGCTAACAGGTGATCGCGAACGTTCCGATTTCTCGAAGTTAGTCTCGACTGTGAGAGCAGGTGACTGAACTGGCGCAATAGGAGGTGTCGGTACACGTGCTGCAACAACACTCAATTCCGCCTCGAATGCAGCTTGATCCTCTCTCGATTGAATTTCCTTTTCAATCGCCGCATCAATCTTTGCCAAGGCAGCTTCTTCCTCGGCCTCAAAATGGACTTGCTTGATATCATCTACCGCACTAGTGCTATAAGACCTCTCGACCTGCTTAGGGGTATCTTTCGTCGCATCACTAGCAACAACATTGCTCTTTCCCTCTCCATCTACCTGAATCGAAGCTGGTTTCCATTCAATGCATTTTGGGAATTGAGCTTTCTTCTCCTCCTTCGCTAATTCATTTGCCTTCCAGGCATCTGATAATATCTCTAATCCTTCTGGTCTATCCTGCACGAGGGTCGTAGCAGTGGAATTGGAGCTTGTGTGAAAAGCATTTTGAAAGGTATAAGTTGGTAGGTGGCCAAGCTTGCTAGTTCGACGTTGTAATCCTCGACCAGATCGGTTCTGGTTTGCTAAAGTTTGAGGGTGAGTTGCGGCGACGACAGATTGAGCGTAACCGTGAGTAACTGATTTTGCAAAACCTTGACGTGCAAGATTCGAATATAGACTGTTGTAGATGGGCATTTAGGGATGGTTTGACCTCTCAGGATTGGTTGAGAGGAGACTATAAGAAGTTTATGTCAGCTTCCTACCACTTCAGTATTGTATTGGAACTTTCTTCGCACACATGCGCAAGAAGTTATAGTATGACTCAGAGTTTGTGTTGTATGGATTGAAATTGAGAGGAAGGGTCCTGGAAAGGCTTACTTAAAATCTCAAAAATTCAACAATCGCAGGTTCATTTGACAGCTCTGCCGTCAAACAAACGCGCTGTTTGAGTTTTGGAGGGGAGATTTGGGGTGGGGTAAAGAAAGTGAGTGACTTTGATCTTCGAATTCAAAGAAAGTCCCGAATTTCCGACTCTCTTCTGAATGAGTTTGAAGGGTGGCGTTTATGAAAGATAAAAAAAAAACCTAAGGTTGTTTGTTGGTTGTATGAGGGATTGAAATTGAAGGATGTGAGATGATAAAATATAGTCAGTATAACTTTTTTTCCCACTAGGATAAGCAAGCCTCCTTCAGGTGAAGTAGATGACGAATTGATTTGATATTGTAGTCGGTGCCTTCGGTTCGGATGATCAACTTCACATGCAGGTGAAGGATGTTTGAATGCGAGAATGCTTAAATGCTTGGACGTAGATACCAGGTAGTGTAGTGCAGGTGGTAGGTATTCTTTTGGTGAACGAGTATATTCCAACCTTGGAAAGACTCGAAAGACTCAAACGTATACAAGACGGGATAAGATCAAGCAAATGGAATGAATTTGATTTGTTCAACTTTCTTTTTCCTTTTCCTTTTCCTTTTCCTTTTCCTTTTTAAAATGCCTGATCAATAATCATTATCGCATTCCAAAATTCGGATCAGGGCTGAAATGGAATTTTGTGCGCGCGTCAAAAGTCTTCCACTCACTTCCTTCTCGCATTCTCCTTCCAACCCTACGAGAATCTTTCGGCAGAGAAAATAGAGAAAATGTTAAAAATTCGATAAAATGTGACTCCATTGCCGTAAAATCTGTGTATAATCCCGGTATTATCCTAGCGGGACTGTGAGTGAACTAAGACCTTTTGGGTAAAGCGCGTCGGAGTTAGATCCAAGAACGCGGGTCTAATTCTAGCGTTGAGCTACTCCACGCGGTATACTTGCATATGATTGGTTCATCTGTCTGTCATGGTATCCCCGTTTCTTTCACGGGCGGACGGAGACGGATTTAACAGATCCCAAAAAGGTACCTGGTAATAAGTACTAGGTAGTAACAACTCGTACTCTAATTCGTACATGAGATCAACCACAATTTCACAATCTCACGAATTCACCGGCTCGATGGGATCGGAAGATAGAATAGTCCGAAGATCCAAGAACGACGACAGGTGAATGAAATACTCGGAACCGCGGGATAAGGTTGTCCATGTAGGAAAGACGGAACTGGAAGAAGAGGAATCTTACCTACAGTTACATTGTACTTCGTACGTCAACATGATTACTTGGTCTACCTATCTGCCTTCTTCCTGTTATGCCACATTTTCAATACAGCAATCTGTCATCAACTACGACTCTACGAGGTAATCTTACCATCTAGACTCGAGTGAGGCATTACGCGGAAACCCCCTCAAATGAATTACCCGTCTTCCATTTACGCATCATCTCATCGTGGAAAGAGACTCAAGCAATTACAAGCCATTTCCCAGTATCTACATGATTCTGGTGGTGGCTCATCTCATGCTACGATACCGCTTCTCACCTCTATCTACCGGTAGTCTGCATGGCGATAACGCACTCCAAAGTATGTTGACATGATTGATATGCGTATCGTATTCAAAGTAGGTGATCGATCAATCCACGACATCAAATTGGGATAAAATTCCCATGGAACCAAAGAGAAGCTATTCAGAACTCAAATTCCACACGGGAAACCCAATGATATCGAAGGATTCTCAGCCCAGTGAAGTCAAGACTCAAGACTTATCAAGTCCAATCTGCAGAGAAGAAAAAAAACTCGCAATTTCGTGATCCTCTTTATTCATGTGGAGTCATCAAAGTGGAGCCATATATAAAAATGGAGCCTTTAATATGGGGCATCCAAAACCTTAACCTTTTCAAATCCCATTCTCGGACACTTTGCCGAATTTGATCCCGTTGGCCATTGACTCACTCGAAAGCTTACACTAATGACATTTGTCAACTTGTCACCTTGACTCTCTGGTGAGTCTGATCCCAGCTTGTACTGTACATTCGCCGCAATTGTCATATTTTCGCATCCAGGCTGACCTAGGTCTTACACATTCGCTGACCAAATCATTCAGTCCAGTCCAGTCCAGTCTCGATCATCATCAAAGAACAGGATGACTAATCATATAACGGCCGTATCGGCACCGGGCAAGGTCTTCTTAGCAGGAGGTTATCTGGTATTGGATCGTGATTATACCGCCTTGGTATTTGGTCTTAGTGCTCGAATTCACGTGTTGGTTCAAGACATCGAGACTACCTCTGGTGTTCAGCTCTCCGATATCATTGTAAAGAGTCCTCAATTTCGGGAAGCAGCTTGGAATTATGGATTCCACTTGATTAAGGATGATGGGGGCATTGAAGTTACCCAATTAAAAAGGTAGCATATATTTCTTCCCTTCTTGACCATCATCTTGACTCATTTCATCATCTTTCTAGCTCTCCATCAGCATCAGTTTCTCGAAATCCATTCGTAGAAACAGCATTACTCTACGCACTAACCTACATATCCTCCGTTCTTCCATCCACTACCATCAAACCAACCTCCATCACAATCCTGGCTGACAAAGACTACTACTCCAACCCCTCTACCAAAGCCATTGCCTCCGATGCACACCATCAATTTCTCGACTTTGGCGTCCGTCTCGAGGACGCCCATAAGACCGGTCTCGGCTCTTCTGCAGCCTTAGTGACTGCTTTCACCGGTGCAATTCTCTCCCATTATCTTCCCTCCTCAAAATTCTCTCTCAATACCAAAGAAGGCCAATCTCAACTTCACAACCTAGCCCAAGCAGCCCATTGTGCAGCCCAAGGAAAAGTCGGCTCAGGTTTTGACATTGCAACAGCTGTCTACGGCACCTCTCTCTACCGTCGCTTTTCCCCCTCCATCCTTTCTTCTCTGGGTGAACCAGGCTCCCCAGGTTTCTCCACTCGCGTTAAAGCGTCAGTTGAAGACACCGCCCCTCAAAAATGGGACACCCAAATCGAAAAAGGCAAAATCACCATTCCCAAAGGTATGGCTCTCGTCATGTGCGACGTAGATTGTGGATCCCAAACCGTCGGAATGGTAAAAAAGGTTCTCGAATGGCGAAAACGTGATCCCGTGGTCTCGAAAGAATTATGGGATGAATTGCAATCGCGAAACGAGAAATTGGCAGAGGTTCTCTCTTCCGGAAATGATATTAGTGCAGCTGGCCCAGCTTTCTCGGCTATTCGAGAAAAAATTAGAGAGATGGGTAACCTTTCAGGAGTTCCGATTGAACCTGAAGAGCAAACGAAATTGCTAGATGACGTCATTGAGAATGTGGAGGGGGTGATTGGGGGTGTGGTTCCTGGTGCCGGAGGCTATGATGCGATTGTGCTCCTGGTTAGGGATGATCAGGAGACGATGGATCAGATTAAATCTTTCCTGGCGAAATGGGGGAATGTGAAATTGTTGGGTGTTAAGGGGGAAATGGATGGTGCGAGAGTGGAGGATGGTGGATTGTATGGAACGTTGCGTGTGTAGATGGATTGGGGATGGATATTGAGATGAGGGTGTGCATGTCTCTTGCTTCTTCTCGCGGGGAGGTTGCAATTGAAATATCTAACACTTATTACGTAGTTTTTGGAATCAAAAATGTACCTACCTACCTATGCCTGCTCCTCTCTCTCTTTATCGACACGATCTATCCACATGATCTATCAAGCCCATAGCAAATTAATCTAATCTCGGATTGGAACAAATAAAGTTGCTGAAGAATCTGATAGTTTGATAGGAGATGTAGATATCGATATCCACTCGGATATTAGAAAATCAAAGAGGTGGGTAATGAGAAGCAAGACTTCTTATTGTATTGACTCAATTTTTGGGTCGAAATGATGATTGTTTGAATTGATATTGATTATTGAAAAGAGTATATAATTTTGATGTATCTCTATCTCGTCTCGTCTAATAGATACGTCGAGGTAGGGGTACCTACTACCTAGTCTAGTCTAGTATCCTCCTATCGTAAGACGATAAAGAATGGTGGGGTAAAATAGAAATTTCCCTTGACAAATGACTCAAAAAAACAACCGCAACAAACCACCCTCTCAACCCCTCCAAACCAATTTCCAAACTGTATTCTCCACGCCTCATCACCCGCGCCATCAGCAGGGCAAACATCCAATTCTTCAGAACCATGGCCAGCTTCTCCTCCATCAAATACACACCCGCCGAGGAAACCGAGCTCAAGCAATGGACGCTCACTTCTGAGCGCCTCAAGACCTCCAGCTCCGAAACCCCCTCCCTCCTCGATTCTCTCAACACTCATTTAGCATCTCGCACCACTCTTCTTGGCTCCAAGCCTTCGTCTGCCGATATCGCTATCTACGAGAGTTTGGCACCGCAGGTCGCAAAATGGAGCAGCGAGGAACGAACGGGTGAGAAGGGCCATCCTAATATTGTGCGCCATGTGGATTTTGTGCAGAATTCGCCGATTTTTGGACTAAACATTGAGGATGAGAAGAAAGTTAAGGTTGATGCTGAGGAGATCTTATATGTTAAGCCTCCTGTTGATGCCAAGGCCGAGAAGGAGCGATTGAAGAAGGAGAAAGCTGCCGCTGCTGCTGCCGCCGCAGGAGGTGAACAAAAGGAGTTGGCAGATCGAACCAAGGAAAAGAGCGACAAGGGAGTTGTAGCTCAAGTCGCCGAGAAGGTTGCAGAGGCAAAAGATACAATTGTTGCTGCTGTCACTGGCGAACAACCACAATTTCCCAGACAAAAGAAGGAGAAGAAAGAGAAGGCTCCCAAACCTCAAAAGGCTCCTGCTCCATCTGCCCCTCTTTCTCCATGTTTGATCGATCTCCGTGTTGGGCACATCCTCAAAGCGATTAAGCATCCCGAGGCCGACTCTCTATTTGTCTCCACCATTGCTATGGGTGACAAGCCCGGAACCGATGATACATCTGAATACGAAGGACAAGTTGTGCGAACTGTCTGCTCTGGTCTTAATGGACTCGTTCCTCTCGAGGAAATGCAAGGTCGCAAGGTAGTAGTTGTGTGCAATCTCAAACCCGTCAAGATGCGTGGTATTAAATCATGCGCCATGGTCTTAGCCGCCTCTCCCCGACTCAAGGAAGGAGAAGAAGATCACCACGCCGGCCCAGTCGAACTCGTTACTCCCCCAGCTGAAGCAAAGGCTGGCGAGCGAGTTTTCTTCGAGGGATGGCAGGGAGAACCCGAGGGTGTTTTGAACCCAAAGAAGAAGGTTTGGGAGATGATCCAACCTGGTTTCACCACAACTGCAGATTTAGAAGCTGCTTTTGACGCGGGTGTTGTAAAGGAGTTGAGTAAGGAAGGAGAGGATGCCAAGACTAGCGTTGGAAAATTGGTTACTGTGAGTGGTGGTGTTTGCAAGGTCAAGTCTTTGGCTGGAGCTATCATTAGATAAAGTGTACAAGCAACCCAAACGACAAATCGCACAATTGAGAGGAGAGCATTAGGGGGGGGTGTATGGAAGTTAAGAGATAACAAATCACGTAGCTACCAACAGACCTCGTGTATGATACCACGAATGATATTCACGTATAAGAATAGATGAATGAGCATTGCCCTGCTCTATTGCACAAGAACCTACTGGACAAGAACCAAAAATTCCAAAAGATGAAGTGAAACGTGATAGATATAATATGATTAATGAGATTGATATATTAGATATACCTATTAGATAATGTCCAAATATATTCAACGCCCTTCTTATTTCTGCAAAAGCTCAATGACTTTTCCATCCCAATGCTAATCCAAAAGAATGACTATAGCCATTCACATATTCACCAGGTCTATCCATCCAATTCACAAGACTATACATATATATATATATATCCCAAGCCTCAGATCTAGACTATCCATGCTACACAGGTACACACCATTGAAAATGCCCAACTTTTGCAATCCCATCTCCATACTTTTTCACGCCATATATTCCATGCGATCGGTAGGTAAAGAAAAGCAATCTTTACGCCAAGCCCCCGGATTCTCAATCCAGAAGTTCTCCATCCAAAGCGTGGATTTCCAAAAGTACAACTCCAATGTTTCGAGAGAAATTCAACATGCAAAGTCCGTGTGTTCAGGACATCCTATATCCTATCCCCGGATCGCTTAAAGATCAATTTCCTCGGATCAAACCCGTCGTTATCATCATCGTCATCGTCATCGTCATCGTCTACTTCCATCGCATCATCCACCTCCAACTCTACTGGTCCATTCGAGACAGGAGTTATGGCTGGAAGAGATTTCGATCCATTGCCATCTGGATGCTCTTTCGAACCATCATTTTCATTCTTCTTTTCCACTTCCACTTGCAGCAACGCCTCCTCGGCTCTCAACTTCTCAATCTTCCTCTCCGCAATCTCCTTCACTTCTCCCAATCTCCTTTTAATATTCTCAATCTCCGTACTGCACTCTCCATCGCGCAGGAATTGGTGAGCAGCGTGTTCGCACTGTCCCTGACACCATTCAAGTCCCTTATCCAACTCATCAAAAATATCTGGGGAGTTTCCTCCCGCTCCCTCGATTCCCCCACCGGCTCGACGATACCCCCGTAACACATTCATCGTCTTTCCAATATTCTTGCGGTCGCGCGTCGAACCCATCTTTCGCGAAGATGGGAATTTGAGTTTGGCTCCCGCGCGCGCATCTCCATTTGCGCCATTGGAAGTGGAGTCCGCGCCCGCGTGAGGTTGCAACGAAGGCTTGAGCAACGCACTGCCCAATACTTTTGACGCTTCGGATTCGGATTCGTCATCGCTTTCTTCTTCTTCGGCTTCCATTTCGGCAGCTCGTCTCATCTCGGCCATTTTGGCGGCCATCTTCCCCTTTCGCATGGCGTTCCGGTTGCCGCTTACAAATTTGACGAGTTCTTCAAAAGCCGTCTGGACCGCGCTGTCGTAGTATACGATGATCATGGATCTGGTTCTGTATTTTGGGGCGTGGGAGTTTCCCGATGCGAGGGATTCCGTTTTGCGTTTCCGAAGGACGGCGGGGGCTCGTGGGAGGGGTTCCGTGGGAGGTGTAGGTTGCGAGGATTGCCGAGTTAGAGCGTTGGGAGATGCTCGCGGAGTAAGGGGCTCGGGCGATTGGGGGGCTGCTTCTTGAGAGGGGGACTGATTGTATTCGAGGGCGGCGGCAGCAGCAGCTCGAGCTACGGATGGGGAATTGGGACGGGCTTCGGGGGAGAAACCATTTTGTGCGGATTTGGGGGAGCCGATGGGAGATGAGGGGGTTTGCTTGGGCTTTTCGGATTCGGTGATGCCTTCTTCGCCATCTTTGGGTCGTAGCGACTCGGTGGAACCTTTGTTTTTCACGGAGCGTGCAGGTTTGTGATCTGTCAAGCGGGCAAGCTCGATTTGTCGTAAAGCTATTTGGCCGTTTAATTCGTCTAGTCGTTTGTTCCAATCCGGTATGGATTGGGTTAGACTCGTCAACGCATCCAATGTCGAAAATGTCGTCATGATGAATTCAGATCAATGTAAGTTAAAAATGATATGGTGAGAGCGTTTTGAGTGTGGATAGTATTATTTGGAGTGTATTGGTTGTGGCAGAGAATATATTTTGTCTGATTCGAGGTAAGTAGTTCAGGAAGTCAATGGACATCATACTAGTACCATCATCACTGCGTCATTATGGGGAATAAGTAAATAAACAGCTGGACAATGCGTGCGACTCTTTGCGCGGAGTATAGGAGAGGAGATGAAGTAGAGTGATTCTGATCTCTTTGCTTCAATTACAAGACCCGAAGGACTTTATTAACCAGGAGCGTGATCTGTAAATGAAGGATATAGATATGGAGTATCCAATATGTATCTCGGACTAACTGCTCACACTACTTGCATGCAAGTTTGAACAGGCGATTATAAGAGGATGCGGATACCGACCTATATCTATAAGAATATTATTGCATGAAACTATAGTTCAACTTACTTGTAACCTTACATAGGATAGTGAGAAGGTATTGTGTGATGTTTTGTTTTGTTCAATCAATTTTACTTTTTTTCTTTCTTACATCGATGCAGACCGACCTGGAGAGTATGTATGAGTGTGGTTGGTGGGTGTGGGATGAAATGTATGGTAGGGTGTAGATGAATGGAATCAAGGGCAGAGGAAGTGATAAGCCGTCTTCAATGAAATGGCGTAAACTTAATCCTGGTACATCGGATTTGAACGCTAATGATATCCAGGGATTTTTTGGATCTGTGGACTGTAGACTGTGGACCCCTTCATTATTCAAGTTCATTGCCAGTGTCAGAAATCAATAAGCGAATCATCCAATTCATTTCCATTTTCTATACTTAATTAGCAAACAATGTTGAAACACAACGGAAGTACGAGGGTACTTCCGGCAAAAAGAAGAATAAGAAACAGCATGAGAAATTATAATTGGAGGAAACATACGGCACGAGCCGTTAGAGCTCTTACAAGACAATATCTTCCCTGAAGCTTCATTGTGAATCGTGATCAGTATCCAGAAGGCACATCAAGTTTCATGTATTTCGTATGGGGAATACGAAAATGGGAAATCGAAGAATGTTACAGAACACGTAATGATACAACGCAACAGAGCAAAAGAAGTTCACCGAGCGGTTATTTCCTTCAAAGTCGTATCACTTTTTCATTTCAACCAAGCTGTCGGTACCTTGACAACAACCCGATAGATCCAGATTACTGTGTATGTAACTTATGCCTCGGGAAAGTGCAGACGAACTGATATCGTTTGTTATGGGTTCTGCTGCGGTGCCAGTGTGGATGAAGAAGATAGTTTTCTTATGGTATAGGAACTTACTTGCCTTTCGAGGGTTGATAATCTGTTTCTTCTGATAGGTATTCAGTCCTTGCAACCAACCATCTTTTTTCAGAGCAACTGTTAATCGTGTTATTCAAACAATCCTGCCGTGTTAATGTGGACGAGAGGAGTTCCCTATTCGAGAAATAGATGTTCAAATATAATGTCAAATCTCTCTGATAGGTCTTCGACCCTCACCAAACCCTTCCCAGCCTCCATTTCCCTCTTCGTCTTTTACTGCATCTATAGTTTGAAAAAATGTTGGTTTTGTTATTTACCTCGGAACTTTGTTGTCATCGTATTCCTACCTACTTTGTGCTCGTACATTTCCTGTCTTTCTGTTTATACCCCCCTCGTCATTAATACGTTGCAAAATTCCTATCTAGTAAACAACCCCTCGTTAGATCTCACGCGGAGAATAAATCACCAAACTTCTTTTGATTGCGGGAGAATACCTAGCTACTATTCGGGCTTTTATACGAGACTATACTCTTTTGACAACATAATCACCTAGGGATGTGAGAATGTATGTTCCTTTAGCCGCAATACAGTGTTGTTACGTTGATCTACCTGAATAACGAATCCCACTACATGATAGCTAGCTACCCTGTGTCGAGAAATGAGTCCATCTCACTCTAATACATTCAAAAAGTTTTCTCCATTAGAGACTACAGAATACACGGAGTAAAAAGCTCTGCCAATATAGGGCTTCCTATCATCTCCTCTACCCCTCCCGGGGAATCCATTCTACCCGATCCGGTTCATTTTCAGACGGTGAGGCATTTCGAGAATTAGACTAGAAGCATTAATGTCACCATCATGTCTCGTGGCTTTTGGTTTTTAGTTTTTTTTTAGTCTATTGACCAGGACAGGGCCAGCAGGGGAAGACGAGAGATTTTTAGTCTGACTCTTCCCGTTCCTTGTCACACGTGCTTTATGCAGAAAACGGCCGCCATCGCTTTTTTTTGATGCATGGATTATGAGAAAGCCACTCAAGTGTTTGATACATGGGTGGAAATGGTGGGAAATGATACTTAAATGAACTGGAATTAGTTAGGCAGTCCGAAAATCCTGGTTAATGTGAAAGCTTACGAGCATTTGAGTTGTCTGCGGCAAACTTACCGCTGTTTTGTGAGGTATTCTCGGTATTGTATTTCGTACCCAACCACCAACCACCAACCACCAACCACCAACCACCAACCGCAGGAAGCCAAGGTTTAGATAATTATGATCTCCACGGAGTTTTAAGGAAGGAGAAAGAAAAAAGGAAGGCTTGAATTGAAATTTTTATTACAGCTTTGCATCTGCCGCATTGCCATTTTGCCGAGTCGGAGCTCTAATTGATAATTTATGGCCAAAGCTCTTCCTTCTTCCATTCCCCAATAATCTCTTCTCCCTTTCCAGCATCTCCATCGGGGCCGACGTAAGTAAATCTCCATCTCCTTGCTTTATCAGGTTCACTCAAATCAAGTTGTTCGATCTCCACAGGTTTGATAATCACAACCCTGAAATTCTTTCTGGAAGCTTCATCATTCAGATCAGTGACTTTTTGACCCAATTTCCAATTTGGATCGCTTGGTGGCTGCGAAACGGGTGTTCCAGGTATAGGATTTTTGAAAGAGCCTATAGATTGAAGGTTAGTCACAGTGTTCATCCAATGTCTACATTGTCTTTACCTCTCATTCCCGGGCTGATGTTGCCAAAGTGTGCAGTAAGTTCTTTTCCCCAACTCCAACCTTCTTTTCCATCTTCCTTCACAACTCTCATTCTCTCTCCAATCTTTGTCTTTACAGTTCGTGTTCCACTTGATTCTTGACCACTCCCTTCAATATCTTGACCTACGATATAAGCCTCTCCCTTCACTCTCCATTGAGTCATGACTTCTTTGATCCAGAAAACTGCTTCGACAGGTCCACCACCACCACTACCCTGACTCTGTTCTACCTCTCCATGGCCCTGTGAACTAGCAAAAAATTGGGGGACCTTCTCCATACGCACATCTGTGGTAAAGGTTGGAAGATCACTCTCGTAAACTCGATCATTCATTGGAGCATCATTGTGTTTGTTCTCTGGAAGCTCGGCCCACATTCCTCTGTAGATGCAGTAACGAGCTCGAGGAAGATAAGGAGTAGGAGAGTCCTTGTCATTGCTTGGCTGTAATGATGAGAGAACAAATTCCGGGGAATCCATCTTGGAGAGATGGGAAAGGAAAAGAGGACGCCATGGAGCTTGACCGATGGATGCTGGAGTGGTGGTTGATGTAGACATTGTGCGAGCGAGACGCAAAAGTCGGGCAGAGGCTTTGGAAGCTATTTTGAAAGATTGATTTCTAGTCGTTGACGGTTGAGATGAATACTAGATAAGTGTATATCGTAGCTTTATGGACACAACAAGTGGCGAGATTTTGGCAGTTGGCAGTTGGCAGTTGGCTCTTAGTTCGTTGTGAAAGTTGATGGATGACGCATTGATTGAAGCTTCAATAGAACAATTCAAAGCTTATGGTGGGGTGATTACATTCCACCAAAACCACCTCTGGCACTAAAATATTAGTACCATCATCTACCTACCTACCGACCTACCTACCGACCTACCTACCGACCTACCTACCGACCTACCTACCCAACTGTAAATCAACAAGATACGACTTTCAAGCCAACAACCATCTTCTCATGTTTGGGAATAGCTTCAATATCTCACACTTCAGATATCACATTACAAATGGGCGGTGATCATTGACCAAATTGACTTTGAATCACCCCAAGACAAGAAACTCCACATTCGGTGCATCATTGCCCGAATCCGCAAAAACATTTCTTTTACC
Organism: Botrytis squamosa; assembly: GCA_014898485.2. Lineage (NCBI taxonomy): Eukaryota > Fungi > Ascomycota > Leotiomycetes > Helotiales > Sclerotiniaceae > Botrytis > Botrytis squamosa. The sequence goes on from RCTC02000004.1 coordinate 1,153,426, forward strand.
CCAGATGATGATCACCATCAGGAGTCAGGACCCCTCTTCCAAGCTGGAAAACATGGGGAAAGCTTCTCGATGTGGCAATCTGATGAATGAGTTAAGGTTCCTGAAAAGAATTTTACCTCCAATTGAGGAGCTTGTTTATATTGCTTTCCTTAGGAGAGGGATGGATCTCACGGATTAATGCAACACACCGTCATTCAGTATGCGGAAAATGTTTGTATATATTCTCAAAATGTCTTCATCTGTATACTTTTGCCTGTCTTTCTGCTCTTGGAAATCTTTCATTTGATGGTTTTTCTCCGTTTTCAATTGTAAAATATTGCATACACATTGAAGCTCTCAAATTGTGAGATTCCATATCATTTCTCGGCTCTTTCTGTCGCCCAAGATGCGTCTCATAATTGCTTCAACGATAGCACTTTTCTCCTCCCTCATAGCTGCGAAAGGACATCGTGGCTCTGACGTTGTTCCCGCTCCTCCCCGTAGCAATCATAAGACTTGCACGGTTCATCCCCTCGGAAACCATACAGACGATACTCCTCAAATCCTCAAGGCATTTTCAGATTGTAATCATGGCGGAACCGTCGTATTTCCCAAAAACAAAGAGTATTGGATCGCGACAAGATTAAACCCAATCATTTACGACGTAACGATTGATTGGCAAGGAATTTGGACTGTATGTTTGGGCTATCTTCCACTCACGAGAGGTGTGCTAACGATCGGACAGTTGTCGGATAATCTCACATATTGGCGAAATAATTCCTATCCTGTCGCATTCCAAAATCACGCTGCTGGTGTTGTCTTTACAGGCGATCGTATTCATATTAACGGAAAAAGTACTGGTGGGATCAATGGTAATGGAAATGCTTGGTACAATGCCGAGCAAGCAGTTACGCAGCCAGGACGACCTATGCCTTTTGTCTTCTGGAATGTTAGTGAGGTGTTCGTCGAACATTGTATGTCACCTTTATTCTCTTCTGCTCTTCCGATACATGATCATCAAGCTAACAACACTTTCCGGACATTAAGTTTCGATAAAGGATTCTCCTCTCTGGGCAATCAACATCATGAACGGTACTAATATGTGGTTTAACGATATGCTCGCCAACTCGACCGCCTTAAAAGTACCATATGGAACGAACTGGGTCCAGAATACCGATGGCTTTGATACTATGGATGCGAACAACGTCAAATTAACCAATTTCTGGTATCAGGGAGGTGACGATTGTATTGCAATTAAACCAAGATCTTATAATATTTGGGTTCAAAATGTACCTACCCCTCTCTTCATCGATTGATTCGATTCATATCCTCTGATCCCACTTCTACCTCTACAATCTAACTCATAACCACATAACTGATCTAAACAAATAGGTCACATGCCACGGCGGCAACGGAATCGCAATCGGTTCTCTCGGTCAATACGTCGAAGACTCGTCCGTCGTAAACGTTACTGTTAAAGACGTTAATATCATCTCCTACAATCTTGACATGCACAACACCGCATACATCAAAACATGGATAGGTTTCCAAGCTCCACAAAGCGGATACGAAAGTGCAGGTCTCCCCCGAGGCGGCGGCTGGTATGTTTCCCCCCTTCCCTCATCTCTTCCCCCTAAACTAATACCTAAATCCAGGGGTAACGTAAGCTCTCTCCTCTTTGAAAACTTCCACATCGAAGGCGCCGCCATCGCAGCCGGTATCTCCCAGGATTCTGGAAACAACGGTTCCTACGCCGGCACTTCCAAGTTTCTCATCTCCGACATCACGTTCCGCAATTTCACGGGATATTTGACAGGTGCGAAAGGAAATAGAACGGCGAGTGTTAGTTGTAGTAAGGTGTATCCGTGCTATGGAATTGAATTTGAGGATTTCATGGTCGCCTATGCGCAGAATGTGACGGCGGCGAATGCGACGGGGACGTGTAGTATGGTTGCGAAGGATGGAGTGGAGGGAATGCTGGGGAGTGGATGTTAGTGGTGATGAAGGGGGTGGTTGCTGTTTTTAAATAATGTGATTTGTGTCTGTGACTAGGAATATAAGTTTCAATCAAATTTGATATATTGGCTTGCTATGGGTGTACTGAGATACTCCAAAGACTCAACCAGGTACTTGTTATACTCTTCGCTCACATTTGTCCTTGATGTAGTATTATGATCATCTCACAAGCGCTTCTTCCTCACAGACGCCTGTAATGCCGTTCGTTCAAGGAACTTTTATTTCAAAAGAGTTCCTTGTGCACTGATAGGTTTGTATGAAGGCCCATTCCAACCATCATCACTATCCTGGCATTCTTCATTTAATCCTCATCCTCCTCTCCCCAGTCCATCTCGTCTTCATCATCACTACTCTCATCCAAATCCACCATTTGGTCATCGTCCTCTTCTTCAACCAATCCATTGCTCTCTTCACCCACTGGATGACCTCTTAATTTCCATTTCAACTCCATAACAACCAACATAGGACCTTCTCCCCTCTCCATCAAACCTTTTCTTTCCCGACACTTATCCCCATTCTTCCCTTTCGCAGGTGCCGTCCGCTGACAAGCATTACCCACACAATAGGCACAGACTTCACTCCAATGCACCACCTTACCTCTCCACTCCCACATCTTCACATCCCCCAACTCACCCTTTGCAGTTTCATCCCCCGCACGCGCATTTGCATATTTACGCGTACTCAACACACCTCTTTTTCCCATGGGAAATTCCCACGTCCGGGCCCACTCCACAATCATTTTCAACTCCTCTCTCTTCTCCTCGCTCGTCTCAAACTCCATCTCTAGCACCTCGAGCTGCGGGAATCCCGCAAGCGACGCGCCCCATTTCCCAGCTTGCCAGGCGGGCGCCTCGCCGCGGCGCGAGCGCTCCATGTCTCCGCGCATGCTGGCGAGATCGGCATTGCCGCGGTAGGGATTGATGGCTAGCGCTTCGTTTCGCTCGTTCCACCACCAGTCGCCTCTTCGGATGGTGAGTTTGAGATGGGTGATGTTTTGGAGATAGTGTGCGGAGGTGAGGGGACGGAGGAAATCTTGGAGCCAGTAGAGTTGGGTGTGGAGATGGATGGATCTGAGGAGCGCGAGCTGGTAGTCTGGGAGACGGGGGAAATAGGAGTGTTCGCTGCGGGGAGGCTTAGCGGAGGGGGGATGTCGCGCGTGCCAGAATACGTGGGGGATGGATGTCGGGGGGAGGTGGTAGGTTTCGAGGTAGATACGTCGACATGTTCGGAGAAGGGAGAGGTGCAGTTTTGTGCGGCATGTGAAGCCTGGGCGTGCGTAATTGGTGTTGGGGTCGTAGTCTGTGTTTGGGATTGGAGTGGGAGTGAGAACGTAGGAGAAAATCAGGGAGCGTATTTCAGCTGGGATAACGCCGGAATAGAATGGAGAGAGAAGTTGGAGGCGGGGAGTAGTGGGTTTGAGATGGATGTTTCTTGGAGGTGGAGTGGGGAGTTGCGAGGCTAGATCAATGGCAGGAGTGGTAAAGTCGAAGGTAAAGTGGTTATTCCTGGTCTGGTTATCCATAGTTGAACTATGGTCTATTGGGCTGAGGTTTTGATGTTCGTTGTTAGTATTCTTGAGAGAGAAATTCCCATATCAGTGCTGCGTGATGAAGTGTGTGAAAGAAGGTGGAAGAGAGGGTGTCAGAGAAGGATGAAAGAGTAGAACGCCCATTTCAGTGGACTTATATCATAGACGACTCATGCTGTGCCGTTGTCACACATGCATAGGTTATGGTTGCCTAAAAAGGATCAACGAGTTGAACTGAAGATTGCTCAGGACATGAGTTCTGTCTCCAATAACTCATTGACTTGACTCATTTATGTTGAAAAATTGAGCCCAATACAACATTTTCAAACAACTTGCCCCATCTATGGGTTGTAAAGTTAACAAGTAGCATAGGGAGTTGCTCGTGAGTATGTTGTCACCTGATGAAGCTATCTTCATGAAATGGTACTCTCCAATCATATTTCGAGATTCAAATATTCCCTCAAAGTGATTATCAAAACCAATCATAGACTGATAAGTACCTAATCCTTCATCGTCTAAAATGAATTTCATATTTTTAGATACTAGCGTGGCTTGATGTATTGATATTAACCGGAATCACGATGAAGTTTTTTCTGATGCACAGCACCTTCTAACTCAACGCTCTTTTTCTTTAGCTACCCCTCAATCCGTACACCCACCAACGAGAGGAAACATAACCGCATCAAGCGCTGATGAACTGATAAGAAATCCCTTCATCGATAAGGAATGCCAAGTCATGGATCGGCATGTATGGGACCACACGTCCGTTTGCACTCCTTATGCAATCTGGAGAAAAACACTGGGAAGGAAAACCCGAACCGCGAATATTATATTCTAATAGAAACTCCCCATGCTAGGAATACTAGGAATAGGAACAGGAATAGGAATACAGTACTGTAATTCGAATTGGGAAAGAAAACCATTCTAGCATTCTGATCCTCTTGATGTCTAGGTATCTTTATAGCCAATTCTTCTTAATACGAGACCCCATGGGCCCCATCAAAGACTAGTGGACTAATAGATAGACATTGCAGTGCAGTGCAGCTCAACACCCCTAGCTTTTTTCTCCTGCACATACCTAGATATTTAGCTGGGTGCTAGGTAGCTTGGGCGGCACCTGCCACCCTCATAAATAGTGCTCAGTGCGAAGTGCATCCATGTGCCTGAACAGCGTTGAATAGACCGTTACACTAATTTTGAAGCCAAAAATGCAATTATGACCCGATTCTTATTCAATAGCGTCTCATGGTTTGGATACAGGATGAGTAGAGGAATGCGAGGGCATTAGATCACATGCTAAACATGTGGTACAGCAATTGAAAGAGAGTGACAGTGAAAGATCAAAAACGACAATCGAAAATGGACAAAAACAAATCAGATTGTACTTTTTGGCCCTTGTGTAAGGACTCAATATGTGATTAGCGTCTTAGGGCTACGCCGCTCCAGCGCCGGCAGTTCAGATCATCCATTGCAGGTGCTGATTGCAGTTTGGATACTGAATGGGATCGTATTACTGTGGCGTTGCATATCAAATTAAGGGAACAACGTGTTGTCCTCGCGTTGAGCACGAATATCTATCACATTGATAGATTTTGCTTTCTCTTGGGAAAAAGCCTCGGTCAATATCGGCCATATATGAATTCTAGCATGTTCCTTGTACTAGACACACTAGATAGAGTAGCCAATGTAGAATTTTCCATGCTCTGTAGGCTCTGGAGTTGGTATTGGATGGGGTTTCATCGTTTTGTTACTGATGAAGGGGTTGCTTCGGTTCCTGGTCAAGTTGTTAGTATGTACTCGAGTAGGACCCTCGCTTTGATGCTACTATCTAACGCCTTCTCTTCTTATATCTGTGAAAATAACATAGTTTTGAATTCATATAAAAAATAGTTACTATGCATCTAATGATGGTATTTGTCTGTATTTGTCTGTATTTATCTGTATCTATCTGTTAACATACTCGGTCCTCTCGGTCTTTAAAATTCCTTTCACATCTGACAGACCAATTTTTATGCCGCTGTGGCACAGTCAAATTCTCTCGGTTCTGTAAGTTGATCACCTAATATATCACTCCAAAGGGTCTAGATTGATCGAAACATCAAGGTAGCCGCTAAACTCATCCTATGGAACTTTCCCTCCAGGGTTTTTTTCTTTTCTATTTTTCTATCCGTTTCTCAAAGGGAGGGGGGGGGGCTTTAAAATTCAGCATACGGATGTTAATCGGGAAAATCTATCGTGATCAATAATATCCATTCTTGCCCACTTGTAAAGAGAGAAAAGAGTAAAAGAGGAGAAGAAGAAGAGAAATATCTTAATGTTCACCAAAAGGGAATCGAAACAATTCCAAGTATTTCGAGTGTTCGACAGCAAAAGAGAAAGGAAAGGTTTCGAGGAGCCTTCAACCTCATTCATTCAGTCAGCCATACATACACACATTCATACACACACCTATACACACATACATGCCATCTATCCATCCGTCCATCCGTCCATCCATTCATTTATTGTTCGAATGCGTCTTCTCTTCACACTACATTGAAGCTATAGCTTCAAATTCATTTCAATTCCCCTTCATCTAAGGCTTATCATCTAAAATCGTTCATTTAGCTTGCAAACACCTAACGCTGTTGATTCTGACTATTCCTCGCCTCAAGAAACACTGTTCTTCTTGTCGTCTTTCTTTTAATCCATTTGATCTATCCCAACCCGATTGAAACAGATTCTAGGAATAAGCAATAACAGTATATCACTCCTCGTCGATACTCACTCATTACCTCCACCAACCACCCACATTCACTCTTCGCTTCAAAGATCTCCCATACATACATACATACATACCCGTGGACACTTACTGCCTCCACCGAAACCTCTACCCAACCGACCGCCTACCAATATGTCAAGATCCTAGCAGTTTTATCTCAAAACCAACAACACCCACAAAGATTCACTGCCGGATTACTTCCCTGTCGATTTTACATTGGGCATCGGCAAAGGAAGTGACATTTCAACATCTTTGTGCTGATGGACCTGCGGAATTTCTGAAAAATACATAAACATTCGATGTCACCCAGGTCAAGGAAGGCCCAAAAACTTATGCTGTCTGATTCACCAACCCATACACAGTCGCCTTTACGAGACGCCGAATATTGTCAATCAAGCGCCAATGAGGAAGATCTACTTGATTCCGAATCTGATACCCCAGGAGAACATGAAGAACTCAATACAATAGGTCTTACAGACTTTCTAAATTTCGACCCTAAACCCACTCTGATATTTGATCTTTTGCGCCATAATGCCCTTGGAGATAATTTGGATCCAGAATACATGAACAAAGCTTTCCAGTCCAATATTCTTCTCACGAGTACCATATCTACAAACTCTGAAGGACAGACTTCTCCAACACTTCATTCTGGGGGACCTGCCTCTACAACCTTCAGATCTCTAATCAAGGACTTCGTCCAGAAACAAACCAGTGAAGATTACCCAGGCCAATCATTCTCATACAATGGGTTTCTCTGGTCTGGATTCACAATCCGGAAGAGATGGGTTTTAATTTGTGGTAACAAAATTGATGTTGAGTTGAGAGATCTTATATTTAGTAATTACCCTCACAGCCAAAAGGGAACTTTGAGCACAACCTTCTCCGACAAGACAATTGCAGCCTTAAAAGATGTCCAAGTGTCAAATTTAAACAGCCCGGCAAGTGGCGCACAAAATCAAAATGAAGATGTCATTATGAGTGAGATGGTCGGGGGACCATCCTCAGATTGGGCCACCGAGTCTCCAGTTGCAGACTGGACAATCGAGCGTCCCGAAGGTTATCTCTCTGACCACATCGTCTTCACTCGAGGTGTGGACTGGTCTTCGACACCTTTGGGTCCCATGAACAGCTGGTCGCCCGAATTCCGCCAGATCGTGAACATGGTGATTGCCAACCCCCATCCTGCTGCTATTTTCTGGGGTGAAGAGTTGACCGTATTGTACAATCAAACTTACGCGGAGACTGTAGCTGGTCAGAAGCATCCACGTTTGATGGGGACAGGCGCTCGAGGTCCTTTCGCAGAGATTTGGGAGGAGGTTGGCGAGATTTTCAATGAATGTAGACGGACAGGGAGAGGAATCGCCATGACAGATCAAATGTTACCCCTAGAGCGTCAAGGATTTGTCGAGGAAACTTTTTACTCCTGGAGCTTGACGCCCATCTGGAAAGCCGGCCCTAGCCCTGAGCTCCTGGGCGTTTACAACGCACCCTTTGAGACGACCCAAAAGGTAGTGAGCAATCGAAGGATGAGAACACTCTTGAAAGTCGGCGAAGAAACAGCTCTTGCTCAATCTGTGTCAGATTTTTGGAAATTGATGCTTGGCGGTCTTGCCGAGAACGAATATGACTTCCCATTTGTTTTGCTTTACTCGGTCCTCGATGATATTGAGAATGATGCAACATCGTCGAGAGGGTCGATTTCTTCTGATAGTTCTACGAGTATCAAGTCGGTTATTTTAGAAGGCTCGTTAGGTGTTCCGGAAGGACATGTAAGCGCTCAAAGCAGACTCGATCTAAAAAGACATCTGGGAGGATATGTGCCAGCCTTGAGAGAGGCCATGAAAACACGCCAACCAACTTTGTTGTCACTTTCAGATAGTATGCTTCCAGTCGGCTTGACACGAGGATATAACTGGAGAGGGTTTGGCGAGCCGTCACGAGAGGCTGTGGTATTGCCGTTGAGACCAACTAATGCTGAAAACACTTTGGGCTTTTTAGTTATTGGTGTGAACCCCAGGAGACCGTTTGATGCCGATTACGAGTCTTTCGTCAAAATCTTGAACAGACAATTGGCAAATTCCCTAGCCTCGGTCACACTTTTCCAGGACGAAATCCGACGTGGTACCGATGCTGCAGAAATCGCTGCTGCTGAGCGTATGAAACTCTCTGAAGAGTTAGCTTTTCAGAAAGGAAGATTGCAACGTATCGCCGAAGTTTCACCTGTCGCTTTATTTTCAGTTGATAGCGATGGTACATTGCTCGAAGCCAACGATCGTTATTACGAGATTACGGACCTGCCTCGCGATACGGCTTCTAGAATGTCTTGGATGGATACGATTGCTCCATCTAGCATTCCGACTATGATGAAGGGTTGGGAGAAACTCACCACTCGTAATCAGCCGTGGTCTGGTGAGCTTCAACTCGTCAAGCCATGGTATGATCCTATCACTGGCGATGAGTATGAGAATTGGATTCTGGCGAGTTACCAGCACGAATTTTCTTTGGATGGAAGTATCAAGAGCATCATGGGATATTGCACCGATATCACGCTCCAAAAAAGATTCGCTAAAGAAATGGAAGATCGTGCAGAGCTCTCTGAACAACTTTTACTTCGCACAAACCAGGCCAACGAAATCGAACGAAACTTCAGAAGATTCAGTGACCTTGCTCCTGGTGGCCTAGCTATTCTCGATCCAGAAGGGAGACTGACCTACGCGAATGAGCAATGGTTTCACATTTCTGGTCTCGCAAAAAGCGAAACCTTGGCAGAAATTCCCTTCTCATGGATGAATGCAATATATGAGTTGGACCGACCGAAGTTTAGATCGCAATGGTTCGCGCTGGTAGAGAAAGCTACTCCATTTGTAATAGAAACACGTATGGAACAACCATGGATAGGGGACATAGCCGGGAGTACATTGACTATTCAGCGCTGGGTATTGGGTACATTCTCTGGAGAAAATGATGAGAATGGAACGTTGAAAAGTGTGATGGGCTGTAAGTTTGATAGGACTCTTTTCTCCCCTAGCGAAAACCAAATCTATGACTTTATAACTGATCTTTACTGACACAACATAGGCTCAACAGATATCTCCAGAATCAAATGGGCCGAAGAGATTCAAGACAGACGACTAAAAGATTACGAAGAAACAAGACGCCAGCAAAATTCGTTTATCGACATAACAAGTCACGAAATGCGCAATCCACTCAGCGCTATCGTTCAATGTGCAGATGGTATCTCATCATCTTTGAAACAATACAGAGCAGCAAACAAGGATCTGGAGGAGCGCGATTGCCAACTCGCGACTATCTTGAAAGATGGTATAGATGCCGCCGAAACCATTCAACTTTGTGCTCAACACCAAAAATCAATTGTTGATGATGTTTTGATGATTTCCAAATTAGATTCAAATCTGCTTACAATTACACCTGTCTCTACTAAACCTGTAGAGGTTGTAAAGCTAGGACTCAGGATGTTTGCCGGAGAATGTCAAATGAATACCATATCTCTCAATTTAGACATCAAAAAGTCATTTCAAGAGTTGAAAGTTGACAGTGTCATGCTCGACTCAAGTAGGTTGACTCAAGTATTGATTAATCTCATGACAAATGCTATCAAATTCACCAAGGACGAGAAGACACGAGAAATCCATGTTTCCATAAGTGCCTCCCTGGAACCACCTTTATTAGAGTCATTGGCCAATTTCGAATACTTCCCATCTCCTACCAGGTTTTCGAAAGCAAATATTACCGATAGCAAGGAATGGGGTAGAGGTCAAATCATATATCTTCGATTCGAAATAAAAGATACTGGTTGTGGGTTAACACCTGCCGAGAAGAAGAACTTGTTTACACGTTTCTCTCAAGCATCGCCTCGAACTCATGTGCATTATGGAGGATCTGGGCTTGGACTGTTTATCTCACGTCAACTTACCGAATTGCAAGGTGGAGAAATCGGCGTGGCATCAGAGTTTGGGGTTGGGAGTACTTTCGCTTTCTACATTAAATGCCGTCGTGCATTGATAAGGGCAAAAACTCTGGATGTTGAATCGCAGATGAATTCGGATCTGGAAGCTAATGGGCGACTTGCGACGAATGTTCCGAAAAGCATCAAGGACCATGAAGAGAACATGTTGAATAAGCTCCTGGATTTGAAGGAGAAGGGAAGGTTACCTACTAATCGCAACTCATTTGGGTTTGAGGAGGAAGAAAGCCAGAAGGCGAAAACGAACAAGACTCCGGATTTTCTCAGGCCTAGTTCGTGGAGTGTATTGATCGTGGAGGATAATTTAGTTAATCAGAAGGTCTTGGCGGCACAAATGAAGCGGTTGGGATGTACAGTTCACGTAGCAAATCATGGAAAGGAAGCTATCGAGTTTATAAGTCAGACGAATTGGATGAGCGAGAGAGTGGATCATTCAAATGTGGTTGTATCAAAAAAGGTAAGATGGTCCCTTTTCACGTTCCTTCTCTTGCCATATTTCCCCATAAGATTCATGCTAATACCCAGCCCACAGAACACCAGCATTCCGAACCAAACTCAAGACCCTTCACAACTGCATCAGCAATCACGACCACAAAAATCTCCCATTCCTCTCACCCTCATTCTTCTCGACATTGAAATGCCTGTGATGGACGGTCTCACATGCGCCAGGGAGATACGCAAAATGGAAAAGAATAGAGAACTGATAGGACATGTGCCAGTTGTGGCAGTGACTGCCAACGCGAGAGCAGAACAAATTCAACAAGCGCTGGAGGCTGGTATGGATGAGGTTATGACGAAACCCTTTAGGATTACGGAGTTGGTGCCAGTCATTGAGGGGGTGCTTGTTAGGTTTGGGGGTGAGAAAGAGGGACCGCGCCAGGAGAAAGGGAAAGGGAAGGGACAAGATAACGGCTAGGAGGGATCGGACTGGAAACGAAAAAGAAGAAGAAAAGGAGGCACTCATTCTATTAGATAGAAAGGAGAAGCAATCACGGAAACGAACAAAAGAACACACGGGTAAGGAAGCCGAGGATGAAGAGGATGAAGAAACCGAGCAATGTAACGCAAGGAAACGAAGCGCGACGTACAATAGACGCATGATACGATACCTTTATGAGCGAGCATATATGGGAGAGGGAGAATCTTTTTTTTTACTTTACTTTGCATTGCGTGGTGCACAGCGATCGATGGACTTGGTTTATAATAAAATACCCTTTTGCATATCGAGTTGGACGATGAAAGGAAAGGAAGGGATGGAAGGAAAGGGAAGGAAAGGGATTGTATGAGCATATGATTGATTAGATGTGAACAGAGATAAGATAGGATATGAAAATCAGAATTGGAATTGGAATTGGAATTAAAATGGAAGAGATGATGAGGATGAGGATAAGGACAAGGAAGAGGAAGAGGAAGATAAAAATAAAGAGAAAATTGTAGAAGAGGTTATTTGAGTTACTTTTTGGTCACTTATTTAATCTTTCTGAATCATACACACATAATCAAGAGTTAAAAATTACACAACGTTTTTTTATTTTATGAAGAGATGAATGTGATGATTTGGGGGGACTTTCTAATGAGGTACCTAGTACCTAGGTATGGATTGTAAGAGCGCAATCTATGTTCCATTCACTCGAAACAATCATTTTTCAATATCAACATACTAGTAGTATCCTTGAAATAGGAGAAAAGGGGGTCGGTTCATCTTCCAGCCAACCTTCACTCTTTTTACCATATCCAAAAACTTACCATCCATTCCTTCCAACCCCATTTTAGTCTCAAAGAACGAACCAACCAACCATCGAATACGAATGTTTTTTCTACTCCAAATTATTTACCTTATCCGCACTAATATGCTCCATCTTTTTCCATACCATACCATATCATCCCAAATACATATCTATATATAATGAATCATTGGTACATACAATCCTCATCTTATTAAAATCAAAATATTCCACTGTGACAAGAACACAGGTATCCCACAAAACTCCTAAGCTGAATTCATGCCAGGCTCCTGTTTCCGCCCCGATCATGACCATTGATCATCATAACCCTAACCACCCTGTCAAAGCCCGACAGAATCCCTTCTCAACTCCATCCTAGTATCATCGTATTACATCATATCGTATTATATCAAAACACCCATAGCAATTATGAGAACCAGTCGTCATCCCTAAACCCTCTATTAGCGCCCCCGCCACCCCCTGCACCTGTATTACCACCGCCGTTCCCAGAATTGGGGTTGCCATTATCATAAAACGGGTTGCCAGTCCCGGTGCCTAGATCACCACTCAAGCTATGACTATGCCCTGTACCGATACCAACACCTCCACCCATCCAATTCTCAAACCCAACTACTAAACTCGCTTGATCCCGCAACCACCAATCCTGACTTTGAACTAACTGCTCCACCCCACCGAACAGTGTACTAGGGCTAACATTTCTATTTGCACTTCTATTCCCACTAGTCAATGGGCTATTATTAGCCGTAGAAGTAGCATTCGTGATACTAGGAGCGAAAGGTTGAGTCGGGTTGGTATAGATTGTACGAGAGAGGGGATATGCAGAGACAGGTGACATATGAAGGGGATTTGTTGTCGTAGAATATGAGATGGAATCTGTATGATCGGATGGTGGCGGGACAACATTTTGGAGTCTGGGCAGCGAAGACTGCGCTGATAAATCGCTTATCAAACTCTGCGTAAGTGGAACTTCTGAATCGAGAGGATAGCTATACAAACTCTGTTGTAACTGGGTTTGACTTCTTGCAAGGAGCGGTTGAGAATGCACAGGAGTCTGGAAATGAGTAGGTGACGATGATGATGATGGTGTAGTCGCTATTATCTCTGCTTTCGGAGATGGAACATCGGCTGTTGAGAAATACCCAAACCTGCTATCAGTACGAGAGAATACAGCTGATGCTTCCGTAGGAAGATCGATACTCCATTTTCGAGCCAGAACAGAGAGGATTGAAAGAGTACGGCGTGCACAAAGCCAATCATCGGCAATTTCCTCAAGATGTTTGACTCCGTGAATTATGTCTCTCTTCGCTGTCTTTTCTGGGAGATTTAGGAGGTGAATTGTACAAGCAGAGTGAACAATATAAACTGCTATGTTGCAAATTTGTCGAAGTCCATATATACGCTTGTAAAGACGCATTAACTTGGATATCGAGCCAGCAGCTTGTGTGCAAAGTTTTCGAGGAGATACATGTGTCGGTAAAGGCGATGTACTTGGATTGTATTTGAGGAACGGCCGAAATAGATGGATGTATAAAAGATGGAAAAACATGCTATACAAAATCAGTAATGAGTTGAAGTTTAGATATAGTAGTGCATACTGCATAAGAAGGACGTTAGGTAATTGTCCTTCCTTTGGTTCAAATTCCTTGGGTAAATCTCTTTTCCAAGCCTCGAGTCTTGTTTGTAATTCGCTAAGCTTTTTTAACTCCTGTGATCTTCCAACACCCCTTTCAACATTTTGTGGATGGTAAAAAAATGTGAGAAGATCACTACTAATCTCACACAGACTCGAAATCTGTAAAGCTACAGCTCTTGTCCTTGATGGTTGGGAGTTTAATTGTCCAATTCCATTATCTGTGTAAGGTGACCAGATTTCATCGTCATCGAATTTTTTAACGTCATATTTTGGGACGGTGATGTCAGTCACCGATAACAGAGGGAGTCTTCCTAGATAATTCGAAAAACATTTGTCAAAGAGAAAGCTATCGAGGAGAATCAGTATTTGCTCATCAAAGAACGAATTTCAAGAAAATGAGGAATTAATATTGCATTAGAAGTAAAAGCTAGGAGGTGAAGGACCAGAAAAATCGGACTTGTGGTCAGGGAACAAATTAAACAATGATGAAAAAGAATATATTGAATCAGTTCAACATACCAGCCCCAAAATGTGACTCTTCTAACATCGATTTCGTCTTCATCAACGGGAAATTCCTTTGGGCTGTTTTTATTGATTCCGGAATCCAGGTTAAGACCCATATCTTGAGCCATTCGGAATGCCATTCCAGAGTAGACCCAACCTTTTCCTTCTCGGCCTGCACCTGCCTCACGAACTGACATCAAGCTGCCATCATGTTAGATATACATATTGGAACATAAGGATAAATACTCACCAGAGAGCTTGTATGGTAGTCAATCTCGGTTTTTCAAACTCTTCATTCTCGATAAATAGTCTTTTCGCTTCCGCGAAATAATGATCACCTTTAGTAGCGGTATCACCTGGATCTGCACAGGCTTGGGGGGAGTTTGTAAAATGACACCCCAGAGCCAGCATAGCATTGACCTGAGAGTCGTTAGGAGATAATCACATTGAAAGCTGAGTCTTCACTAACTAATAATGATGAACAGTACATTGTTCTTTTTGGAGTCACTGGAGGTTTTCCCTGGATTCCGTTAATCCTGGCTGTTTTGAATGTGGAACACAATGAGCCAGTGTCTGGCAAGTAAACATACCAAAAGGAAGTCCTTGTAAAACCTAGTGATATCAATCAGTCAGTAATTCTTGAAGCAAAACAAGACGATGGGAAAGTGAAATGGGCCAGCTTCGAATCGGGGAGTATGGAAAAAGAAAAACCCACAGCGTTTTACTCAATGTCGTAAAATATGGATAGTGCCATGTAAAATACATATTAATCAAATGAACGATGACCTCTGTATCACTTGTGACTGTAGTCCATGACAGGAGAGGTTCCTCTTGTTGAGTCGTTTCTAAAGCGTCCCCATGTTCAACACTCGCTGCATCGAGATAAATTAAATTCGAGGTGCCTCCCAAGAACCTTACCGAGCCATTTTCTAACCTCAATTCACCCATCTTTCCCGATAATTGAGTCTCGAAAGTCGGCAAACTAGATGACGTAAATGCTATGTTATCGTCCATATCATCATCATCGTCTTCGAAGGCTTGGTCTTGTTTCAGAATGTTTTCCGCTACATCATCGAGACTTTCACACGTCCGGATTTGGCGGACCAGATTTGGCACATCTTCTTCGGCGGCATTCAATATCGCTTGTATCAATGTTTGTAGAGTAGAATTTCGAGTCTTCAGACTATCGATCTTTTCTTTATATACGCCTTTTCTTCTATGGTCTGATAAGGGATCGTATACACATTCTGTCAATTCACACAATGTCAGTCCAAGTACTCAGCTAGTCTTGCAGGCCAATTGCCACCGATCAATTGAAGATATGAGATGAACATACCAGTCCCATATACACTTGAGCAAGCTGCGCAACTTGGTGTGTTTCCATCGCATTTGGATTTGCGCTTTCTACATGCGACACAAGCTGTTGAAACACACCTT
Organism: Botrytis squamosa; assembly: GCA_014898485.2. Classification (NCBI taxonomy): domain Eukaryota; kingdom Fungi; phylum Ascomycota; class Leotiomycetes; order Helotiales; family Sclerotiniaceae; genus Botrytis; species Botrytis squamosa. Next base: position 1,169,014 of record RCTC02000004.1, read on the forward strand.
CTCTTAATCGCAGCGGCATCTCTGCTACTCCTCGATCTTTTATTCGACGTCGAGCTTTCCCGATCAGTCGTCACATTACTCTCCGGTTTGATCTTGACATTATTCAACGAGGACGACGATCCTCCATCAACATGACCCGCATCCCGTACGTCAGCCATCCAGCGCGAGAGAGGGGCAGGATCCTCAGCTTATCCCCTCGACGTTATCCGTATCAATCCGTTGATGGGTATTGATGCGATGTACGGTGGTGCGCTGCGGGTCCCTGGTAGCCGGTAGACAAGGCTTATCCGATCCGATAAGTATTTACGGAGTACACACGCGGACCTATCCTTTCTAGCTGCCAATTCTGAGGGAATGTTACCCTAGACCATTAACCCTTTTGAAGCTGTAAGCAGAGCGGTTTCCTATCTCTGTCCTTCCTACGTTAAAGCGATAGGCACAAATATACTCGGGTCCTTATCGCAACTAATCGTTCCATGGAACTTTTGGCCGTGTTCAAGAATGTACAAGTAGAAGAAGAATCCTCCTTCGAGTTGGTTTCCTGGAGATTGAAGTAATGATTCTTCCTAGATATGGAGATGATTTTCATATGGGCAGATAGGTATGTTCTCTCATGAAGCGCAATGCCCAAGTAAAGCAAAGAAATGGAATGCTGCTGCCATCAATCTTCTAGATTGATAAGAGTGGTTGACTTGTGATTGGGGGAGGGGGGATGTAAAGAGTGGAGATATCAATTGGATTCGAGGAAATTTCTAATGCATAGATCTGATTGGTCAAGACAGATTATCAATAAGGTCAACAGACAAAATGTCTAAACGCATGTAGATTACTTTCTTTTGCTCACTCCAACCCAACATATATCCAACATTTCCATTATATAAATCTTTCAATTCAATGTCATGTTGCTTCCTCAATGTAACTCTTATTAATTTCGGCGATAATAAAGTATGTGTCTCCGAATTGATAAAATCGATGCTATTTAATGTACGTAGTGTCCGCTTGCCGCTGAGGGTTTTTTCTCTATTGCGGGGCCATCATTCTCTCCAACTCGTCAAGATCCTTCCTTTTCCTTATGCCCTGTAGGGCCGCGCTATCTATCTATCATATTATTACTGTCGCTACTGCTTGTCAGCACTGGTGGAGGAATCATTCTCACTTGTGCTGACGGCCTTGGTCCCTTGGTTCCTCGTGCCCCAACCTTGCAGACACACAACGCCCTTGCACGCTTCCACGCGTGCAGTGAGCATTTTGGCCCTGCATTTACGAGTCTTATTTTCTTCAAAGATCGGCGACTGCAGGTAGATGCACCATGAATAATAGTGCGCAAAACCCTTAAAGCTTCATTTGTGGCTATGTAAGCTTCGAGACTCTCCAAACCAAGAGATGCCTAGGTGCTAGAGCAGAGCTGACGATATCGTCATATTATCCCATACGCTCGAGATTTCCACTAGCTGAGTCCCATGGATCTCAGTTGAGGCGTGATTGGCATCTATGTTTATAAAGAACCGCTGTGCCGCATTCTCACCGTATAGGATCTCATAATCCCTCTCACTGCCATGTCTTACACGCAATCAACATAGGTATGGATATGTCGTTTTCGGCTAGCCCAGACGGTTGACCGTTAACCTTAAGCCAAACCCGTCATGACGAATTCGGGATCCTGATCCTTCGCGACTACATTGAACCAGATGGACTTTATGGTGATAAGTATGTATATCCGGACAAGCACTCTCGACTGGCAGTGGACGGAATTCCGAGATCTATGTCATCATCGTCGACTCATCATACAATCCTGTCCTCTTTCTCAACTAGTATGAACCTGTCGACATTCGAGATTCCAAAGGAAGAATTAGTTCTGAGTGAGATTCTTGGCAACCACATATTCCCTTGTCGAAGCAAATCTTGGACATTGAAAGATGGGGGGTTCCTCACCCAAAGCGATGCGTTGTTAGTGTAGTATCGCATTGTCATATTGCCTGTTCTCCGAAAGCTAGGAGTTAAGGACGTCGAATGTTTCATTGTTGATGGTAATTCTAGACATTGGTGTCGATATCGTTGCGACTGGACATGGAGCTCCCAAAGTTCCGTGACTTGGAAGTAATCCGGAAGCCGGCGGAAGTAAACTCCATGTCTACTTAAACTCCTTGTCTACTGCTGACACGGAAAGAATCCGCAGTACGTTTTATTTTCAACGCCCTCTTGGACACCGACAAAATTGCGCAATCTTCACTAGTTTCTGAATGCCGCTCAGTCGACGAAGTATCAGATCAAAGTTTGTAGTGGCATAGTCTACTCATTCTCGTTTAAGATTTGTACGAAGAATGTTCAACCGAATAACATCATTGCAATAAGGATTCGCATACAATATAGCAAGACATTTCTCATAGCAATGATGACCGAAGTATACACTTGTCAGGCTCATAACTCTATTTGGTCATTCAAGAACACAGACGCCATTTCGTTCTCCAATTCAACAATCATCGTATTACTATTGCTATATATGCTCATCAATTTGATCCGCAAAAGGTTATTTTTTAAACTGCCGTTTGACCTTAAAAATCGCCCAGAAACTCCATATGGTTATGCTTGTCATTTTCGTCCACTCATACGATCACGCTCGGATCCGACCCGCCAATCATAACCCCATGCCCCCATCCTACCAGTCGTACATTTCCGCATTTGTCTTATCCAGCTGCAAATGTACTTCTCGTGCGAAGTCTCTCGCCATATATCCACAGCAAAATAGGAGCTGGCCACCCCAACCCGATCGCGACAAATCCGATCAAACTATTACCCCACCCATAATCTAACGCCGCATACAAGTACGGGGCGAACAATGGGAAACCGAAACCAGCCAAACTTCTCAAAACAGTTGCTGCTCCGACAGCACTTGCAGCATACTTGGTATAGGAGTCGACTATATAAGTTTGAATGCATTGGAATCCGATAATGGTTCCTGCTGCAAAAATTGCCGCTCCAATATTCGGCACAATCCAATGAGTTTTAGCTTGAGCCGACCATCCATACCAAAAGAGCCCTACTGGCACAAGCAAAGCACCAGGAATCATTAGAGGGACTCGAAATTCGGGCTTTCCCACTCCGTTGTTACGTGCTTTCAGCGCTCGATAAATCCTGTCTTGTGCTGGTGCACATATTTGCGTACCTAAGAAGAAACCGACTCCCAAAGAAATATAGTTAAGCCCACCCATCCCAACACTTTCGTTATATACGCCTTCCCATAATCCGGGAAACGTGGAGAGTACGAGATACATGATACCATAGAGGTAAGCCATATATACTGCTAACACCTGGATGATGATTTGCGTTCCTAGATGATCGGCAAGTCAGCAAAGGCAGGATTTATAAGATCGCGGGCAAAAGAGTTACTCAATGCCAGATGTACGACTACGTGATCATTGCCTTATGTGTAAATACGACCGTGCTAGGAAGATACTTTCTTCTCCAGCATAGTTCTTTATCCAACTACTGAGCCTTGAGGCTTTTCTCTCATGCTTGTATGAAGATTGTGACGATAAAAAGAATAGTGGATTGTGATGAAATGATTAAGCATACCAAGTAGTTTGAAAGGTCGCGTCAGACTAACAGAAAGAGCCTTGAAAATAGTTCTGTCTGGAACATCCCATTCTGTGTGAAGATCTTGATTTCCAGTCTCTCTGATGAGCTTATTCTTCTTACGTCCGAGTAAAACAGGTGCAAATGTTTCTTGGAGGTAGAACAACCCTATTATTTGAATGACCGCATCTGCAATTGTAGTTGCGTAAAAGACCCATCTCCAGGTAGTATTCTCGGCTATAAACCCGCCTGCTATTGGACCAACTGCCGGCCCCAGTAGTGGAGCGAGAGAGTATATAGAGATAGCTTTACCACGCTCTTCGGCTGTGAACAAATCACTGAGTACTCCACCTCCGAGAGCTAAAGGGGCAGAGCCACCTAGCCCGGCAAGAAATCGGAAAGCAATCAATTGCCCCTTGGTTTGTGCCAAACCACAGCCGAGATTGAAAAACAAGTACATAAGGTTGCTAACTTGCACTATTATGACTCGTCCAAACATTTCACTCAGCGGTCCAAGAAACAATGGGCCTGTTTTCATGTCAGTGTCTGTCTAAAACTGCCACGATAGAATCGACTCACCAATTGCATAAGCCAGGACGAAAATAGATAGCACCAGACTTTGCTCTATGGAACTTTCGATATGTAAATCCGAACTTATGGAAGTCAGAGCTGGGGCTACCATGGAAGAGGAAACTGGGGATATAAAGGTGAAACTTGAAACTACCAAGACTGCAGCCCATTTACGTCCAATTTTCCAATTCTTAGGGTTCTCTGGATCATGTGGCCCTTCCCAAGTGACTAAGTTTGGATCCCTCACACTTTTCGTGCTCTTTTGCGTCTTTTCTCTCCCCAATTCAACATCTCTCTCAACCTCAATCCCATCTATAACTTCTGGCGATATACTTGAGTTGCCATCAGTATCTGTATCTTCCAAATCGATTGTGGAATCGCGCTCCATATCTTGATCAGTTTTCCCTTCAGATGCACCAGGATGACCTGTATAATACGAAGTGTCATCGAGGTGATTTCCAGATAAACATCGATGTAGCCCAGGAGACGAATCAGGTTTTGATGCACCTGACTTGCGGGTCTCTTGCCTCGATATCGAGTCCGTCATTTTTGAGGTGAGGAAGCCTCCTATCCTTTCCCTTATTGTCGGCGCTTATCTGTTGTTGTAATAGCTTCGATAATGTACGTTGACAAAAAGAACAAAGTAAGAAGAAAAAGAAAATGTCAATCCGAAACAAGAGGATTATATTAATAAAAGATATCGAAAGGAAAAGATCTTCATATATGACATGAAACTTTGAGTGAATGACGAGTATAGTATAATTGCAGAGATCAGAAGGAAACCGAGGTAAAACATGAAGGACTCACTCTTATATATATATAAGATATATTTGCCTACCTCTCTGAGAGCGGCCCCACTCTCTTCACGCTCATTGGAGATTGAAGATATGTAATAGAAGATGGCGATTGACCGTTCTTCATCTGGCGGGGCCGGCAAGATTCATGCGGGTTTTGGGAGGAAAAATTACAATTAGACCCTGCCTGAAATGCTTTAGAAAACGGGTATCGGCACCGTCTGAGCGAAAAGGGAAGCGGTGAATGGAAAACTCTTGATCATGTGATCTGTACACCGCGAACACGGGGAACGCGGCGACAACGTTCTTATTTCCGTTGCGGAATAGGAAAAATTGGAAAGCTGCTGCGCGGTGTTACAAATGGTACATCCGTATTTAGGAGGTGAAGGTGGTGGTGGGTGGTGTGGATCGTAGGATCGTAGGATCGTAACGACCAGCAACTAAGAAAGCCATTCATAGACCAGGGCATTGTGAATATAGATAGCACAATTCAATGTAAGTCGTCTGGGGAAGGTTATCGCTTATCCTGTCCTATCATATGGATCATTGTCTTTATCTCAAGGTTCAGTAATCGCAGATATGCAGCCAACGGAGTAAGGAATACCGAGCGGGAGAAGGTATTGACCTACCATATCGGTGGAAGATCAAAGCACATCTCTATGCCGGCTGAAGCTCTCGGATTGTGCTGCATTGTTGAAGCTTGATAATGGTTCATATCATCACCCCACAATTTCACTACTCCGTACTCGTTCTTGATCAAAAGCCTAGGAACAAACAATGATATTAGCCAAGAAATCTCGAACTTCTTTTGTCAATGTGCGTAGGTGGCTCAGGATGCATGGAATTCGATGTCTTGAACCACACCTCAATATCTCATCATCTCATTAGCTCTACTAATTTGAGTGCTAAATGATCTCAGACATCGTGACACCCGTCAATATGCCAGTCCGGGTTCGAAAGAGACACTCTCCCAAGCTTAACCACTTTCTTTGATCTTGAGACTCGTATCGATAGCGTATATTTGACGGACTGTCCCTTGCTAGTTTTGCAAATCATCCATACTTGGCATTGCTGGAACTCTTTGACTGATTAGATAAACATATCCGGAATATATCTGCAATTGGTGTACTCATCATCGACGAGACTTTGCCAATGCATATTCGCTCTTGGACGTGTAAGTGAAATTTGATGAGTATCCGCACCTATGTCGCACACACAGCTGAAGGCTTTCATCTTTTGATACATGTCACATGCTCGATTAATTGATGGACTTGCGTGACATGCTGACTGGTTGGTATTTTCGTAGCGGACAATCAAATTTTTAGATGTGCAACAAAACGCTTTTTGATGACATAATCTTATCCCCCAGGAGCTCTGTGCCCCAACCTTTAAGCCTGGCCATAATAAAATCAACACATACTCCAATCATGGCAGAAGAAGCTCCTACCCCAACATCTCTCATTCGAGATTTCAAATTTGATCGTTTGCTAAACCAAGGTAACTTTCAATATCACAATCTACCTCCATCCACAACACCACATCTAACTAGTCTACCTACAAAGATCAAGCAGGACGACGTTCTGTTCTCTGCGGCCAAATCAATTCCAACCCATGTCTCTTGATTCTTGAGCGCGCTCCATTTCCTACCTCCTCAGACTATCTATCTTCTCTCCCAACCACTGTCCAATCCCTCGATAATCTCGGCGCAAATGATGTTTACTTTTGGTATTTGGCCAATGCTGGTCCTTCGCAAACGACTGAACCTACCGATCTGAAGATCAATCTCATCTATCCATGCACAGAACAGCACATTAAGAAATATAGCAAGCAAGGACTTCGTATGATCACAGAAACACCCCAAATTTACAGAGAGAAGATACGTCCATATATGCAAGCGAAAAGAGATGGAGGTAGATTAAATTGGGTATACAATATAATAGATGGAAAGACTGAGGTAGAGGATGTCATTTATAGAACCCCACAAGGTCGAGATGGAGATGAGGGGTTCTTATTATTGCCAGATCTGAACTGGGATCGAAAGACGATGGAGGGACTCCATTTATTAGGGCTGGTAGAGAGGATAGATATATGGAGTTTGAGGGATTTGAAGAAGAAACATGTACAATGGCTGAGACATATGAGACAAAAGTTTGTGGAGGCTACGGTGAACTCATACAAAGGTTTGGAAGAGGATCAGTTGAAATTGTATGTTCATTATCAACCGACCTACTACCATTTTCATGTGCATATTGTACATGTCGCACTGGAGGCAGGCGCGACACAAGCAACCGGAAAGGCGATCGGATTGGAGAGTATAATCGAGCAATTGGAAAACATGGAGGGCAACGAAGAAACAGGGATGGATAAAGTGTCTTTGAACTACACCGTTGGAGAGGCGAGTGAGTTATGGACGGATATATTCGAACCTATCAAGACTGGTGGCGGTACATCTTCTCTACGGCAAGAATAAGATCGTTTACATCCGACCCTCCTGGGCAATCCGTCCACTTCCTGCCATCACGTATACAAAATATTTCTTCGTCGAGTCTGACAGTGCAAGATTTTGTGACACCAGCCTGCAGCTTTTGGTTAGCATGGAAGCTCTGAAGGATGAACATGCATTTCATCTTCACACATACCTCGGTACTCCTTCTGACACTATCTCTTAACATTCCCATTCCATACCCTCCGTCATCCTGCACAGTACACGCATTGAGTTTTTCGAAATCCATTCCATGCTCTAATGCGCAATCTTCCACTAGACTTCTATCTGGTATGTCCTTATAGTCTCTGGTCAAACACATCGTGAACCCAAGGTAGATTTTCGGGTCGGGATATAGCGTCGCAGAACATAATTCGAGAATATTGCCCATGCATTCTTGCGGGCCATGTTTACAGGCAACTCCGTCATTGTCTGTAGGTCTGCGAGAGAAAGGCCGTTAGATTCTTCAGGTGATTCTTGGGAGGCTCAGTACTTACGCGCCAATAAATGAGAGCGTGAAGTTTACTTTATCATATACTCTCTGCATAGCTGGCAATACCATCATTTTTAAACAGTCCTACAAGTAAATTAATTATGTACCACAAATCTGATAACAGCTCAACTGACCTGCGCATCGGGACCTGTATTAAGGAGTCAGTAACTGTCCGTCAAAGAAATACTCTAGAGCAATGCAAGGGAAATGAATTGTGAACCGATTAAACTTACATTTAGACATGATATGCGCTTCCAACGGTATAGGTTTACGATCAGATACAGATACAATATCCTTTGCATGGTTCGTTCCGGCAGATTGCGGTTGCATGCCGCAACCCATGAATAATTGATGGATATTTGCAGTCCATAAGAAATACAACAGAGCGACCGTTAGAGCTCCAAAAGCTAGAGGTCTAGCTCTTCGTGCAGGTGGTCCGGTCAACATTCTCTCTGCTTTCTCGTTATCCATGCTATGGTATTCGAAATTAGTATTGATCGTGGGTAGGGAGTCCTTCATATTGATGGATCCATAAAGTACTGATAAGATAATGAAGCTTGAAGGTTAAAGGGAGCATCAGTTGGAGCATCATCCAGCTGAAGATTCGGTAGATCCGCGGCTAAATATAGAGTAATCATATCTGATCGGCTGATCTAAGCGGGCACTCATCAAAGGAGTTAGTACCCAATTGGTACATGCCTTAATCTTCTCCTTTCTGCTTCATGTGTGTGCTTACCTAGACTTTTATACTGATATTCATACAGACTTTCTTTTCGGATCTCAATTCTTTGCCCAGATGGATTCATCTGTAATATAACCCACCTATCATAACATTTTGAACCACTGACATTGCAAAAAAGAATTATATCATTCACTGTACCATACACATGAGGCTGTACATCTCATTCACTCTCCCTCAATATGCACTAGCGAGATAAAGTACATAATTCAACCTCATCTATCTGAACCTTTCCTTACAAATTGATTGAAATTCGATAAACATCTTGAAGTCAGAGATTCACACCACATACAAACACGTTTTTCAAAACAAGTCTTCTCACCCCTCAATCATCCATCTCACTCAGCTACAGTCAGCCAGCTCGCTTATCGAAATCATGACCTTAAATCCAACTGCTCTTGACCAGGTCCTTGCACCTCTCGATGTGGATATTAATAAGATTCATGAATTAGCCAAGAGTCTTTGTGAGACGTTCAAGACGTTGGCAAAGGAATCTACAAATCAGTTTCTACCTACACCTATTTCTGAAGAGGTGTTGAGACCGGATCATGGAAAGGGGAGATATTTGGCGATCGATATGTGAGTTTTTTGTCATAGACTGTGAGGTGATTTGTATCTGACCTACAATAGCGGAGGATCAAATCTGAGAGTGGGATTCATTGAGCTGCTTGGCCCTTCTATTCAAGATGGTTTGGCATTACCAGGCAAAATTAATAGGCTACTTGAGAAGTCATGGCAAATTGGCGAAGGCCACAAACATAACAATGCAGATGAATTTTTCGTGTGGATTGGAAAGTGTGTTGCGGAAGTTGTTCAGGATGGAGTTGACGAATGGGGCTCACAGCTACCTTCTGAGTTGCCAATGGGTGTTACAATGAGTTTCCCAATGATGTTTGATGCCGAATTTATCATTGTTAAGCGGACGGTCACTAACACTCGAATAGTCAAAATAAATTATCAGACGCAGTTCTGATGTCTATGGGCAAGGGGTTTGCGATGACCTCAAATCTCAACCTTGGCGAGCAGCTCCTCAAAGGCTACAAAATATCAACTGCAACCTTGCCTTATCTTCCCCGCATCAAAATAACTGCCATAGTAAACGATGCCGTTGCAAGCCTAGTATCCTTCCACCGACAGCAACGTACGCCGAATCAGAAGGTGGCCATGGGTCTGATCGTCGGCACTGGCTGTAATGCCACTATTCCTCTATCAATCTCCAAACTTCATGTCACAAAATATCCATCCCACACCCTAAACACTATCGAGGGCAAACAGAAAGACACCAAAATCATAATCAACACCGAATGGTCCATCAACGGCACAGCTCCCCCTCTTGACACCCTGAACTTCGTCACAAAATGGGACAAGATTCTCGACGCCAACAGCGAAACTCCAGGTTTCATGCCTTTCGAATACATGACCGGCGGCAAATATCTCGGCGAGCTAGGTCGTCTTATCATCCTCGAATATTTCACAACCCAACTCCAGCTACCATCCGAAACCCTTCCCACAGTTCTCCTCAAACGGAACGCTCTCGATGCCAGTATCCTTGCTAAAGTAGGAAGAGAAGATCAGCTATGCCCACCACTCGATCTCGCCATGCCATTTCCCATAGATCCAACTAGCGGAAAACCCCAAACCTGGACTCCGGAATTAGCAAATGTGGTTGTAACCGTAGCAAAGAAGATCGAGAAGCGCGCGGCAGGCATGGTAGCTGCTGCTATCATCGGTCTTGTCGGAGTAGCCGACGAACTTCCTTTCTCGCCACTTTCCAAAGATACTTCAAAGTCAACAAATCCCCACCAAACCAATCCCATCCATGCCTCGGAAAACATAACAGAACTCCTCGTAGGCTACACCGGCTCCTGTATCTCCCACTTCCAAGACTATCTTGCAGATTGCCAGATGTATCTCGATGAGATCATGCACAAGGAATTCGGTCCCGACAAGGGCGGCAAGAGAATCGTACTAGAAGCGTGTATGTATGGAAGTATTATCGGAGCGGGTATTTTAGCGGGAACGGTAGAGTGTATGGAAGAAAGTCAACTCTTGGTCGAGGAATCGGCTGCGGATTTGGTGGGTTGAGGTACGCACGCGTCGTGGGATTTTAGGGAGCTGAGTAAAGATCTGAAGTTGGGATGAAGTCGCGGGCGGCATTTGCGTTGATCGATTGTATCGATTTTATTTGGTTTTGTTTGGGAAATAGAGTAGCGAGCATCAGTATGGGTGGGCATTTGCATTTGCATTGGTACGGAGAAAGAAAAGAGGTCTACAAACACGAGGACTGAACATGAGATACGAGATGAACGGCCGGCATTTTATGATAGATAGGTAGATGGACAGACGGATACATCATATAGAGGCACCTTAAGCAATTCACATCACTTACTTACTGAGACTTTTGCACAGATTTGAAAGAATCAATCACAAATGGGGATATCATACATTGCATTTCTACCCGGCTTGAAGTTCCGCTAAGCCTTAAAATAAATTATTCATATCCACGCCATGCCATTCATTGGAGACAACGTCTCCATATATTACAAATTTCTCATTTCCGTTCTCATCCTCAATGAAACCCGTTTACCCCATCCGTCAAATTCGTCAACTCCTCTTTTCTTTCTCTATATAGTTCTTGAGCTTCTCTCTCACGCTTGGAGACAAATCCCACTCTCTCCCTCAAATCTTCCAATCTCCTCGAGATGGCTACATCTTCTGAAATCTGCAACGTTTTGAACGCGTCTAAAGAATAAGTAGCTTTTGATAAAGCGTCAGCTGCTTCGCCGATTTTTTGACGTAAGGTTTTAGCTCTTTGTTGGTAGCCGCCTAAATGGAGGGCGAGTTTCTTTTCGGATTTATTGCCCTTCTCAGCAGCAGCGACGATGGATTCTTGAACATTCTGGGAAATTGTTAGTGATTGAAGAGACAAAGTTGGTAGAAATTCAGGGCTTACGTCAAAAGCATCTAGAAGCATCTGATGCTCATCAATCTCGTCATCAGAATCGTATCCACTCAATCCAGGTAACAATGATGATTTATGGACTTCGTCCCATGCCGCTTTGAAAGCATCCGATCCTTGCTCTACCAAGTCCTTAGGAACTTCCATCAACAACTGCAATCGCGCTTGCGAAAGATCATCATCCTCAAACACTTCAATGGCCTTCGATGTGCCTCTGACTTTGGCTCCAGGTGTGGGGTACTTGAGGGCATCATTTGCAATCAATAAAGCTGCTTCTCTTTCAATAGAACCTTCAATTGTATCTTTAATGTTCTCCACAGTTTTCATTAATGCGTTGATATCGATAACTGATGGCCGAGGCAGCCCTCTTTGTAAAACTTGTGTTCGTCTTTTGAATTCTAGTTGTTCTCGAGCTTCTCGAACTTGTCGGTTCCTTCTGTCCCTGAGCTCTGCGTCTTCCTCAGATAGTTCTTGAACACCAAAATTTTCTTGCTGCTCTTCCGGTAATTCTAACTCCCACTCGGTATCTTTTGGCTTTGGTAGAGATGCAAGTCCAGCTTTCAGGGAATTTTTAAGGGTCATGTCCCTTATTTTTAAATCTTGAGGTGTTCTCCCAACCAACTCCATCTCACCATCTGCATTCAGTGCAAAACTATCTCGAGGAGTTCGCATTGGTGTAGCTCCTACACCATTTCTTGCAGGAGTTGCACCGATTCCATTCGCACGAAAAGGGGTTGCCATAGGATTAGGTGTTTCCATTTGATGCCTTCGAGGAGTAACGCCATCAAACCCTGTGCTACCAGATCCTTCGTGCAAAGGTGTATTTTCTCCTCCTAGAAGTGATGATTGTGTCTCGGTTAAAGCTCTGATATTTCGTATTTCGTTGGCGATATGGTCCTCTTGTGCCGGGGCTCGCGGTGTTCGAATTGGTGCTCCACTGTTTATAGTCGAATATGTATTCACAAGCCCTCTTGTTGCATCGTTCTCGCTCGACCTCGCCATAATGTTCGCCCTCTCCCCTATCATACCCATCTTTACAATTTCCTCGAGTTCTCCCTCACCCACCTGAGGTGCTGGTAATACCAACGCCCGTCTCTTACTACTCTGTTCTGCTTCTCGAATTTTTTGCATCTGCCCAGCTTTCATGGCCGCTTGGTAGGATGCCGATGGGGCGTTTTTATCATTCTTTTGTCGTTTTGGATCCTGATTATCATCTTGGTCTCCTTTGCGCTTTATCGCAAGTTGCTGTTTTCGTGGATCAAAAGCTGCTCTCTGCTTTTCGTTTTGGATGGATTCGTCGCCAGTATCGTAAAATCCAGGAGCGGGGGCTTTTTCGAAAGGTATATCGGCATTGTAGTCCATCATCCCCTTCTTCCGATTAACCACTTTGATATTAATGCCAGCATTCTTAAGCTCTCTGCGCTTCTGCAAAACGGCCAACCTCCTTGTCTCTTCCAATTGACGTTCACGAGCCTTCCTCTTCGCCTTTTTACCCTGTGTATTTGCTAAACGGGCGCGAGCTTCACTCAACATTTCTTTTTCATCCTCATCTAAATCAACGGTATCTGGCCTCGCAGGTTTCGATTCTGGATCTGGATCGACTTCCCCAGGTCGCAATCTGCGTACATCATCCGCAGATGGTGCTTTGTTTTCTCCGCCATCAGGCCCACCCAGTCCGAACTCTCCAGCCTCTTTCTGTTCCGCTTCATCGAGTAATTTCTGATACCTTTCGAGGCATTGGGTCGCTGTTCGTCCGACAATAGGAGCAATAGTTCGCCATTGTGTTGGCATCAACTTCGCCAAATGTAACAATTTTTCATCCTCTTCCTTGCTCCATTCTATTTTGCGAATACCTGGATCTAACCATTCGCTCCATCTTGCTTTACATTGCTTCGGTGTTTTTCTTGCGAGAAGTGAGGAAACTCGAGCCCATTGATTCAATCCATATTTCGAAACACTTGCTTTTAGAATTTCATCTTCGATATTAGTCCAAACTCCACCCTTGACAACTGGCATTTTGGCGTGTGAAGTTGTTGATTTTGTCTTGCCTGGTCTCTGCTTTATGTTGATGCGCCTGGAAGCTTGAGTCGCGAGAAATAAATCTTGGGACCTTGCCTATCACTAGCGCGAGATATCTACGGCTATCACGTGATTAATTCTTGACGTCGGTCCTTTAGCCTCATCGGCTCAAATTTTGTATGTATCATTGGTGGCCTGCGAATGAACCATTTAACGTTGATCAATGTCTTCATTTTCTATGAGCAAGGAAATGATCTCTTGTTTTCATAGTCATTCATTTATCTTATACGATACGGCGATTATCAAGAGCCAACGCCGAGGATGACTACAAGGGAATCAGCCATAGAATTCCAGCTCAGAAATTTCCCCAGGAAATGTTCATTGGAATCACGACTCAGGCAGAAGCGTTTCACATTCCAGTAAGCACAAGTATCATGTCATAATGCATTGCCAAGTCAAAAAGGCTGAAGCTTATTGTAAAAGGAGCGCGAGTTTAACTCCATTGCAAATTTCATAATCAATCTTTCCTGTCTGTTTGTCTGCAAAACGAGTGTAGCAATGAGCTTAAGTTCAAGCACGAAAAAAACATCTTCAGACCCCCACCTATTCGAAATCCCTACAAAACCTATGCCGGCGTTGGGGAGCAAACAAAAGTCGTAGTAGTAGTTGGCACATCTGCCGTTACGGTTGTCGTAAATATTACAGCAGGACCGACACCTCCAATAGGCTTCACACTCAAAGCGCCACAGCCTGCACAATCTACGCTGCTAGTAGCTGTGACTGTAGATGGAAAGAGCGTTTTTGTAGGCCCATGGGTAAACTGTTTGAAGTGGCTTAGAGTAGACGTGCATGGAATGAGTGGACCACCTTGTCTCTTGGTTGGGGGTAATTGAGGACCGCCTGGATTGTAGGATAGCGGTGCTGCTCCTTCAGTAACAGTCACCGTCGTCAAATCTGTGGCACAGCCTGTTTGGCATTTCGCACATGCGCCTGGAACTGTTACTGTTGGAGTTGCTACACAACATTCTGTAAGGATTGTCAGTATTGCCTATCAATCAAGGATGGTATGGTAATGTGGAACGAATAGTTGAGGTTGTACAGAAAAGCGAAAGAATCTTATAAAAGAAATACAAAAGTGTAGCCCGAGACCAGGGAACACAATCTAGGAATAAGAAGGATTTAGTGAACCGGTTAAGCTTACTATCACTGGGCGGCACTGTAATTGTAGTCGTTGATAAAAGAATACACAATGGCACGGGGCCACATGTGGCAGGATCGAAGGACTTTGTTCCTGAGCAAGCTGTAGTAATATTAGATGGCTGATACTACTTAAGGGAAGAATAATGGCGTACGGAAAGAGTTCTGAATGGTGGTAATCGAGCGAGTATAGCAAGAATGTGGGACTGTCTTAACCGTCGAGATAGTACTAATGTACGTGGTAGTTATCAAGCTTGGAGCACATGTTTCGGAACGATGGCGAAGGGCTTCAGGGATACAGTAGACATTTTGTCTGAAATCAATGTAAGTATTTGTGTATTTCAAAATGGGTAAGAGAGCTCGAAAAGCACTTACACTGCAGTCAACACAAGGATACTGATGGTGTAAAGATGATACATGATGAAAATTTTGTTTGGGAATGTCTGTTGCGTAGAAGTTATCTGAAAGTTATTGTCTTGATCGATCCGGAGAATCCATATTGTGGAGGAGACAAGCCGTATATATATCATCAGCCAGCTGTTGAGCTTCGTTCCTTCCACGAATCATCCCTCGCTACCTCGCGGAATGGATCATCACATTCACAAACTCAACGGGGAAACGCACCTACGCAACAGGGAAACAAAATCACGTACCAGTCTTGTCTTACCGAGCTAGATCGTCAGCTGAAAAGGCTTGTACGGTCTCGTTATTTGTGTCATGAGAGATTGACATTGCTTACACGAATGAATTCTCGTATTTAAGTGTCGTGTAACATCAAGATCACTCTCCCGGGGTGTCATCACGTTTGTTATTCGGTTTGATACGAAGAACTCATGAAATAACTAGATGGAAGCTCAAACCCGGATTTGGAGGCTCAACCTGCCAAGCGTAAACTGCAACTTTTAACAGAAGAATATGTTCTTCATATTTGTGTTGTGGGTAATATGTTTTCTGATTTTGCTCGTTCTATTTAATTCCTTTATATGAAGGAAGAACCTTTAACTTACACGTTAATCATACATTGTCAGCCATTTCATTAGTTTTCAACGCCTTGTAATGTAAACGCCCTCGCTATGCTAAAATAAAAGGATTTGCCGAGGAATTCAATCCAAAATGTGTATCCTGCTCTTCAAAGCCCGCCTTACCGGAATGCAGCCGGCACCCGAAATCATATCCCAGACGAAACAAAGCCATGATAATCGTTGACTCAATCAAGAGAAGAAGTATTGACTTTGCTTAAGACGTGTCACATCGAAAGCTCCCTGCATTAAAATTAGTCGTCAGCCAGACTGAGCCAGTATTATAGTTTAGAACGTGTGCTTACCTTCTTAGGAATAGGAGCGAACTTCAGCGGAAGCCAAACCAATTGGGGTGTTTGATTTGGTCGAGACCTCGGCTTCATTAAGGTCTCAAATCGATCTTTGGGTGCGGTTTCTAATTCTGCCTCTTCTGAAGTCTCTTCCGCTGCCTCTAATTCAATGTTCGGATTATCTTCTAAAGCTTCCTCTATAGCTTCGTCCGTAGCACCGGTGTCCCAGCTGGATACAGTATCGTGCTCTTTAGCTGACCTTGAGTTGACCATGTTTCCCAAACCCACGGTTTTAACATCTAATTCCGGATCCAACTCGACCTCACCCGTCATAACTTCGTATATACTAGCTGATGTAACCATGCGCTTTCCTTCTTCTACTTCTTCTGGATTAGATGAGCTAAGAAGGCGCAGCCTCTTTACCTCCCTCAATAAATCGCTGTTTCTATCCCTCTCAGCTGACTTGAGGGATTTGCGATATTGAGAGATCTTAGTGAACGCTAGAGTTCCCGGCTTGACTCTCACAAGTTGCATGTAATCCTTGTACCGAGTAGCCATTTCTGCTGCCAAGCGTCCAATAACATCGTCACTATGAATCTCAATGAAGGCATCTCTCAAAAATGTGTTCATCGTATCGATATCAGCGGCGTGTGTCCAAAATGAATCGTGAACAGCCGCGAACGCCAATTTCGCTTCATTACATTTCACTGCTGAAAGAAGCATATGCGTTGCATCTAGAGAGTGGATGAAATTGGGAGGAAACGCTTGGAGTTGTTTACGACTGCTGACAGGGTCCGATCGATGCGGTTCAGATAAGCTGAGAAGTTGAAGGTTTGTGCGCACTAGCCGTGATTTGTGAGTTCGGTAAGGTTGGACAACTGGCAAGTTCAAAGGTGTCGTCCAAATCACACTGGATTTAAATTGAGAAATGTCATCTAAACTTGCTGCAGCTCGTTTAGAAGGGCGTCCTCCTTGCTCTGAGGCTTGTGCGACTATCCTCTCAATCTGCTCAGGTGTTAAACTATTTGAAATTCGGGACGCACAATCTCCAAGCCAGTACTGAATGTCGTGGGCCCCCTTAAACATGGTGGAAAGAGCGGTAAAGATCTTAGTGACCACGTAAGAGGCTAGAGTCCCTGGATTAATTTCTTCATTATCAGGCAAATCTTTATGGGCTGCAACAAGTTGTTTTCGGACTTGTGCTTTAGCTCCAATGAAGGTGACTCCGTAGACATTGGTCATAACGGTTTGTTTGACAACCTTACGGGTTATTTTTCCACTCAAAACTTTGGCTTTGGGGTGGTCAGCAAGCAGGTCTTTTGCGATACTCTCCTTCACGAGATCTGCGACTGCAGTATAGACATCCGCCGGGCGATCACCAGGCTCGAGGTTGACTTGCTGGGCACCCCATACGTCACCACCTAATGCTGCGTAATGTTGAAGACCGTTACAAGTACCATCCTGATGAACAGGTAAATATGAAATGAAACTAGCTGGGTCTCCAGATTCAAGCGCGTTCTTGAACTCCATGCATGCTGCTAAGCATTGCCACGGATCTTCAGCCTGTAGCCACCACCTTTTGCCTCCCAGTGGGTTTGTTGCCGAGTCGTAAATTTCGTCTATGTTTTTGCTTGCGAATTCTTCTCTCTCTTGAAGACTCGCTTTATCGAACCCGTATACGTTGGCGAGGTGAACCTTGAGCCACCTTAAACCAGAAGTACCAAGTGCCTTCCCGGTCCCAAACATCATAAGCCCTCGACAATGATCTGCTCCCATGTGGTTAAGGTAGGGAGGAATTGGATATGCTCTTCCACGGAAATCCACGTTATGTGGGAAGTAGAAGGTTTTATCGCGTAGAGCTCTAGCGATTTCTAGTTGGAAATTTTGGAAACAACGTTGAGAATGAAAACTTGACTTAGAGTTTTCTACTTTCTTGACTGCAGTGACCCATCTTCGGCGTTCGAGTGGGTCGGAAGAGGTCTCGGGCTCGGGAGGGTAATCGAGTTTTGGCTTGTCCGGAGCAAGGTTTGCAATTGCGTCACCAGAATTCCATGCCTCTAGCATAATATCAAAAACTGGCTGGTTGATTCTCCAAGATTGATCTCCCAGTATGTTGAGGCCTTTAAATACCGTTGACAAGTTGCCCCGATCAATAGCAGCATCCGCATAATTCCTCTGGTCTGCATCTCCATTCTTAACGCGCATGACCCTTCCAGGATGTTTAAGAAAGCCACCAGAACTGAAACCAGTCCATGGCTCGGGCTTTACAAGCATGGGAAGATGTTTTGCAAGAAGGCTGTGAACAGGCTCGCGCTTGAGCTGATCAACAATGACTTTATTGGCGTTGATCACACCGAGCTTTCTACCCATTCTGTATTGCTGGGCATGAGAAAAGGCAGGTTGCAATTGAGTAACAGTCTCGTTAGTTTCAGGGTGTATCATTGTAACTGGAACTTTTGCAACCTTCAGTAAAGATTCCAATAAGAAAGATCCAACTTTGGCTTTAATTCCTACAGACCACTCATGCGCACGAATTTGCGAAGAAACAAAAGCATCAGGCGAAAAGCTTGGAGAGTCGTCGTTATCAATCGATTCTTCGCTAGCACCGTGTGCTTTCGCTTTGAGAATTCGGAGCATTCGAACTCTGTCGGCTACGCTGTCGGACCATGAGGGCTTCGCCATGTTTTTTTGTATGGTTTCGAAAATGCTCTCATCTTCTACACTTTTAGCGATTTGCAAGATAGAAAATGATAGTGTAAGTCCTTTGTCAATTCCCGAGGACGACAACGCGTGCATATGAGCGATAATTGTTAGCGCTGCGAGCTTCTCAGCCGGGAGGTAGCGTAAAAAGGGCCCGTATTCGCATCTGCTTATATCTGCTGCGCTTCGTTGCTGCTTCATTTCTGCTTCGTCGATGGCTTTCAATTCTTCTTTCAGGGCATCTGTCAAAGCTACATGCCATTTCCACATTCTCGCTCCTAGTGATTTCGATTGTAGTGAGGTGTTTAATCCTAATTTTGACAAATTTACGCTCTCGTCCTTCCAACGATCTATGGCAGCCTGCACAGCATCTTCTTCCAATTGTGACTGGATAGCCCTCTGCTGTTCCTCGCTCATTTTTGACATATCATATCCTGCAGATGGTAAAGAAGAAAAGAGCGACAAGGTTTTTCTCAATGACTTAAGTCCGAGACCCTTTTGTTCGGTTTGGCGAACTTCCGGAACTGATGTGCCTGTTTTTTCGACATACTGTAGAACTCCGTCGGAAGGATCTACTGCTCTGGGCGTCTCAGAGACAAATATATCTTGAAGATCTCCAAGTCCCTCCGCTAGATTGTATGTGGGGCAAATATGGTTGATGATATCTAGTTCGTGGGGTAGCAAAACATTGCATGCTAGAACCTCCAAACCAGCTTCTCCTTGGACCATGTCCATATATCTTGATACCAGTCTATCACGTCGTTGACCTGGAGGCGATTGAAGTGAAGCCTTCAGCATATATGCTACAGTCAAGGCATCTTGTGGAAGATTCTTGTTTCGTACTTCGAGTTCGAACCACTTATGCAGAAACTGTGTCGCTTGCTCTGAGGGTTTCATTGTAATCTCGTAGACTGCAGCACGTAAGAATTGGTTTTGTAATTGCAGTAGTGTCTCTCTGTCGACTTCTTCCATTTGTGCCAGGCGTTTAAAAATCACACTCGCACGCTCTATCCTTCCAACCTGAAGGCAAGCAATGAGTAGTGCTATAATTTCATCACTAGTACCGCCGACCGCATCATTACCTCCACGCCGATGTCTTTTGGGAGCTCCCGCACTATCATCCGGGATTATGATTGGCGTCTGAAGTTTCGGTATACTGAATGGCAATGATGCATAATTGTTCGATGATGAATTGTGTAACCCTTCGAATGGAATCTCTTCGAACGGCTGGTTTATGGCCGTTGCTAATGACCGCGATGGAGGTTTTGTAGCATTGTCTCTCGAGTTTCGTCTTCTCCGTAACCCAGTCGCATGATGCCCTGAGTCGACATTAATATTCCGGCATGCCACAACTTGATTCGAATGGATAGTTGGATATAGAAAAGGAAGATATGCTTGTTGTTGACGTTTAAGTCTATCAACAATTGGGTTGCCACGAGCTTTTCGCCCTGCAGCTCGGACAAGCATTTTTGATAGATGGAGAGGGTAGACTCGAAAGAGGGGAAGACAGAGTTATATCTGAGAAAAAGAGTATACAGAAAAAAGAGTGGTATGAGAAAAACTATCTTTAAAAGTCGAAGGACAAAACTAAAAAGCTCATAATCGGTACAATTCACAAATAGTAAATGTACAATGCTTTTGAGGTCTAGAGATCAATGTGTGGACGAAGGATGAATAGGTCACAATTTGAAGGCAAAATTGAACATTTTTTTCTTCTTTTTGGACCTGGTATGTACCGACCGGATAAGCAGAAAATGTTACAGGGGTCACCCTCGATAAGAGCCCAATCAGCTGTGTCCGAAATTTAGCCGACCGCGAGCCGATCAGCCTTGTGAGTTTTCAGTCAATTAGACGAGTGACCTCGTACTCGCCTCACAGACTGATAAGAGCTCTGCTTCGTCAGCCTTGCTGATATCACCACGTGACTAGCCTTGCACTCCAATCTCCATGTTTGTTCTTTCGACATTGTATGTTAGGTATATTTTTGGTAATTTATCAAAAGTTAAAAGAAATCAAGTCCTCAGCAATTTCTTAATTACTTGGTTATATACATACCTATTCTACCTAAGCATACTACAATCCATACCCACCTACCTACTTGGGAGAATTACAACAGACGGTAGCCCCGCGAGAACCCACTGGATGCATGTTCGCTAAAATCTTCCCCAGAAAAAATGTCTAACCTAGGCAATTGGAAACCACAATCCTTCATGCTATAGTTGAATGTTTACAAACATCACCAATTGTTCAGTATGGTTGTTAGTAAAGCCATAAGAGCTACTGGATGCGCATCATGTCGCTTATCATTATTGCGAAATGTTGTATCGCTTCCAATTCGAACTATGCCAGCGTCTGGGAAACTTCAGTCGAATAAGCTTCCGAGGCAACAAATTCGATTTCTGTCTCATTCACGATTGATCGAACAGGATGGAACTTCCAAGCATGAGGAGGTTTTGGAAGACCGGGAGATTTTAGATGGGGATAAGGCAGATAGAGAGGGGGTCGAGAAAGGAAATCTCCAAGATCAGGATATTCTGGAAGATCGAGACCTTTTGGATGAGAACCAGGCAATGGGCGAAGAGGTCGAGAATTCGATTTCTGCTGTGCCATGGTATTTACAAGTTGAAGCACCTCAAAAAACGCCTCAAACCCTTTCTGAACGTCAAAGAATTCCAGACCTACCAGAATTGCCACCTCCGATACTCGAACCTATGCTACAAGAGATCTCGGTCGACTTAGGCCTCGACAATCTTACAATATTAGATTTACGAAAGCTTGACCCTCCACCTGCACTAGGAGCGAATTTGATAATGCTTATTGGAACTGCACGAAGTGAAAAGCATTTACATGTTTCTGCGGATCGATTGTGTCGGTGGTTGAGAAGTACATATAAATTACGACCAAGCGCAGATGGACTATTGGGAAGAAACGAATTGAAATTGAAGTTGAGACGCAAATCACGGAGAGCCAAGCTTCTCGGTAGTGTGGGTGATGAGAGTGGCGATGATGGCATAAGAACGGGTTGGGTTTGCGTCGATATAGGTGTGGTTGAGAGCCCAGATATACATGCAAATGCTACACCCGAAGGCGATGGCTTTGTGGGCTTTGGAAGACGAACCGATGGTGTCAGAATTGTCGTTCAAATGCTTACCCAAGAGAAGAGAGAAGAGATTGATCTAGAAAAGTTATGGGGTGGAATTTTGCGAAGGTCTGGTCAGTCGGAAGTTGAAGTTGAAGAGGTCGGAGAAGATGCAGAGGTCGGAGAACCAATATCCACATCGATTTCCCAACCTTTACAACATACTACAGCATCAACCGTTAAACCTCGAGGTTTTCAAATCTCCCAGACTCGACAATTTCATACTTCGGTAGAAAGAAAATCTGACAATCTAAGGGACCAACACCCACACGGTATCTTATCCTCACCACAGCAAGACGGAACAATTGAAAACAAAAGACTAACAGAACTCCAGCAATCAGTACTTTCCGACTTCTCCCTTGGTGAATTCGAAAGGGCGAAGAACAGTGTTTTGGAATACTGTGCTAACAACGTAGAGTTGGATTGGCAAAGTTTCTTGTTGCACCACTTGCGGATGTATCTTGAGAATGTCTCAGCGGAACAGGCAATGTTTGATTTAGGCAAAGGATATACTCCTGGGGATACATCCTTCCTCAAGTGTTTTAAAGATGCTGTGGCTGGTGTCGGAGAACCCCACCACCCCGCTCCATTCAGGTGGGATTATGTCTTCTGGCTATTCCATTATGCTCGAGATATTGGACACCCTTGGTTTCATGCCATGAATTTAATAAACTTGTTCAGAATATTTGAAAGAAAGAAAAATGACGATAGTGATATATCTGATGAATATTACCACAGAATCATACGTACCATACTTGAACCTGTCCATGGCCCTTCAGACACAAACTCCGCTCCTTCACGCCTCAATGCCCGGCTCGCATTAAAGGTCATCCAAACAATGTATCGACGCGGCCACAAGATTTTTACGGAAGAAATGTTCGTGACTTTACAAGAAGCCACAGAACGTATTCCGGACCTTGATATCACAACTGTTCAACCAGAAGCGACTGTTAATGATTCTTTCGGAATACCTACAAAGGCAATGTCGCCGATTCAACGTCGCATCCATACTCTAATGATGAACCTCGAGTCACCTCCTTTTTCAGATGAATCTAGAATGCGACTGATGCAACTATATGCACGAAATGAACAGTGGGTAGCCTTTTGGGATATTTGGAGATTGCCTCTTCGTCAATCCAAATCACAATCAGCCGACATGTATGCATATATGTTTCAGAGAGTAGCAGAGACAGGGCATCAGAAACTCTGTATTAAAGCATTACACACTTGGATTGAGGAATTGGACCGTGAAGAACACACTGTGAAACTAGAAGGTGATGTTGCAGACGCTGTTAAGGCTTGTTTGATGGTTGCGGAGAAGGGTATCGAGCAAGAAGCAATTGCGAATCCTGAGAAAACCGGGCAATGGCATTCTTTATGGCGGAGATGCCATGGGGGAGATGAAGAATGGAAAAAAATTGTCGATATCATGGTTGCTGACTATGAGCAAGGCGTTGGCCAGAATGATGCTGTGTTTACCGATCAAGGATCTAACGAAATCTATAGTGATGAGTATCAAAAGGATCCAGTCACGTCTAAGGAACCCCCACTAGGGCAAGAATCTTCTCCCAATGCCTTCCAGCAAGAAATTGGTCAAGGCGACGATGCAAATACTCGTGGATGATACAATATGTATGGATTCGGCAGAGGAGACAATGACAGAGTAAAGTATTTACGACATGAATGACAATGTATTTGAATGAAGTTGATGACAGCCTGGAATTAAAGCCTCCTTCAAGAAGCAACAGCCGGGCCACTTTGTATATGGATTCGCAAATTGTGCCTCTTCATGAACATGAATATTTTACCATCTTTCATGTATTTTCTGAACTTGACTTTGACAAATCCCCCAAATAATAAAAAGCAGAACACTAAATAACATTAGAGCTGGTTGTTTGAATTGAGTTAACGTTGTTACTTTCCTTTTCATCTATAGTGTACAGTAGGAAAGCGAAAGCTCACCGGGGGTTATAGGAAAGATAAAAAGTTCACTGTAGGTGATATCAACCTTGGAACGTACCAGTGTGGCTAAGCAAGAAAGAACCCCTGGAGCTAGCCGCTCGGACATCAATCATGATTGGTTAATCTACCAGTCCCCACGACAACAATTGACACAAGCCAACCACATCGAGTAAACTGTCACTTCATCACAAGACTCACCGATTCAATGTCTCGTTTGATAAGAATAAATACCTACATGTTAGCACAACTCCTTTCCTCTACCCTTTCTCATATTCATTATTTTATTGTTCTCTCCTAATTCTATAATCAAAATGAAACTCAATCCCTCCATCTTTTTGTGTCTGAGCCCTCTTCTTCCGTCAATACATGCATGGGGGACATTAGGTCACCAGACCGTAGCATATGTAGCTACGAATTTTGTAGCGGAAGAAACCAGAGATTATTTTCAAACACTCCTGAAAAATACAACCGGGAGTTATTTGGCAGGGGTAGCGACGGTAAGGTTATTGGGAGACGGTTCTTTTTGACTTGGACTGTGGTTCTTTATGTATTCTGATCACATGAAGTTGTGTGAAGGAATTTGGCTGTTTGTTAAGATCATTTGCTAACAGTTTGAGGGGCAGTGGGCCGATAGCTTCAGGTAATTTCTCTGGAAATCCAATGATTCCTGTTGTACTGATTTGGTCTTAGATATACCAAGGCAGGAAAGCATACAGGCGCTTGGCATTTTATTGATGCGTTGGATGATGTACCTAGGTGTTAGTATTCTCTCTCCTTTTGGAAAGTCTTGGGGATACGGAATCAGTGATAACGAGAGCCTTTGGAATGACGGAGCCATGCTGATGCTGAGGTGTTATCTAGCTTGTGGAGTTAAGTTTGCTAGGGATTGTGGGGAGGAAGGATGTGTGGTTGGAGCTATTTTGAATTTCGTGAGTAAACCTTTCTGAAGTTTTTGATGGAGCTTGGTGGGTATTGATGATCTTGCTTCATGTGTTTCCGTGATTACACGTCGAGAAAACACACTCCTCATGACAATCATCATACACTGCAAGTGCTTGACTTTGGCTATGTATGAGGAAGCTTTGAAGTTGTTCAAATATATGAAGATAAAAAGCAGCAATGTCTTGTACTGATGTTTGGGCTCAAGAAACTAAGATGAAGTCAAGCTAATCGAAACCTTAGACGAACCAATTGCTCGACCCAGATGCTGTGAGGTATGACAAATATGTTGCTGCAAAGGTATGAAAGATCCACCTGTCTCCAAGCATTACTGATATTCATATAAATAGTTCATCGTCCACGTAAGTTTTCACCTCCGAGTTCTTTTGGGTTAACTCACCAATTATTCAGTTTGTCGGAGACATTCACCAGCCTCTTCATGCTGAGAACATCGATGTGGGAGGAAACGCTATCGCTGTAAATTGGACTGGCAAAGATACTAATCTTCATCACGTTTGGGATTCGGCCATCCCCGAAAAGCTCGTTGGGGGTTATTCAATGAGTGATGCTCAAGACTGGGCAAATGTTCTAACTTCCGCTATTAATACGGGTGTGTATCAAGACCAAGCACAATCATGGCTCAAGGGTATGGATATAAGTGATCCATTGACAACGGCCCTGGGTTGGGCTAGAGACTCAAATGCTTTTATCTGTACAACGGTCATGCCAGATGGAGCAGATGCGTTACGCGGCAAGGAGCTGAGTGGTTATTATTATGATGCGTCTGTGCCAGTTATTCAACTACAAGTTGCAAGGGCAGGCTATAGGTCAGTAATCCCAATTACTAATTTTGGAAACACAATTCTAATTATACTGAAAGGTTGGCGGCTTGGTTAGACATGATTGTTAGTGGGTTTAAGACAGAGTTGTAGTGGCCTCACTTCTGTTTTGTACTTTGAGAACATTATGGGAACTTTCAGAGGGACTAGAATGAGATGTTGTTAATGAGATTGAAACAAATCACTGCAAGATACCAAAGCAAACAGTGAACGATACTGAAATAGATAGGGGCTAGATATCCATAGAATATTATAAGTCTTCTGCCTGACAAGATTAATTCACCACAATTTAACAAAATGGATTATCGACATCATGGCCACGTGGTAAGTCTTGACCAAGTGACCTGAAACGATCCTAGATCTTGAGTTCATCATGTATTCAAGTTGACGATGGAAGTCAGTGAATGAGATTACGTTAGAGACCAAGGAATCTGCCCAGATTCAGCAAGCCTCGAGTCCAAGGTTAGTACTTTTCCAGGGTATCTCAAAAATGTCTCATAGAGCATTGAGAAGATGCTTAGACCAAAACAGACGTTATTGTTTGTGAAAGATAATGAACAACCGGTATATAAGCGAAGGAAATCAGACGAGAAAGAAACCAATACACACTCAAGTGAATCTCGCTTAATCACTCACATTCAAGGTGTCCATTCAGAGATTTTTCCTAGCAGGAACCCATGTTCTTGTCTTATTATGTACTGGAAATCATCAAATAGAAATACGGCCTACAAATCGGAACCGCATTTTTTTTAAGGATAAGATTGGTGTAAATAGCATTGTCTCTATTCGCCTCTAGATCTCACAACCAACTACCTCGACAAACTCACAGAGCATTTTTCTGCTTCTACTCAATAACTCGCAGTATCTCAAGACCAAATCTTTCGAGCGCGCCGTATCTCGTTATTTAAAATAATACCTCCCGGTATCCACCATCTATATTCATTCATCTCTCAAACTTCCAGGTCCCACATACCGATAACCTATTTGGTACCACTCACAAATTACATGCACTATTTCCACCATTACTACAAGTAATTTCTCACAGCTCCAGCTGCCCTACTCACCTCACCTTTTAATCGATCAACTCCGCAAAATGCCCAAGACTCGCAACTCCGTGTCGCGAACAGCACGCTTCCGGCGAAAACCATATTCACATCTTCCGGAACGAGCACCTCTCGTTGCTTTACATGAGAATGGAGCTTTGCTCTCGGATCAGAGGGCGATGGTCGAGAGCGCTACAGAGGAAGAAGTTGCTGGAAATCTGAAACTTAAGTCAAAGGGCGAGTTTGATGGTATGCATTTCTTTAATTTTTTTCCGCTGTAAAGGAGGAGGAGAATTCTATACATATGAACGTGACGAATACTAATAGACAACAGCAGTACAAACACAATCTCACCCCCAAGCCATATATCCAGAGTCCCAAGCTGGAGAAGGTGAACTTCCCAGTTCAGAGAGTAGACACAATACACCCTCGCACCTCCCAGAAAACGAACATCTTACCTATCCACCTACTCCCTCAAACCCCCACTCCAACAT
This sequence comes from Botrytis squamosa, assembly GCA_014898485.2. Taxonomy (NCBI): domain Eukaryota; kingdom Fungi; phylum Ascomycota; class Leotiomycetes; order Helotiales; family Sclerotiniaceae; genus Botrytis; species Botrytis squamosa. The sequence continues at coordinate 1,196,265 of RCTC02000004.1, forward strand.
CCAGCATAACCACCCCCCCTCTTCCAACCCATCCAACCAAAAAACCCCAAGCTCAATATCTCCTCACTCCCTCCGCCAACGTCGTCGCGGACTCCCCGATCTCCGCGTCATCACATCACCTACTCGTCTAGCCGAGCTGAAAAATGGAAATTTCAATAACACATTTATGGAAATCCCTCTTCCTGAGTTAAAACAGAGAGATTCGGAGACCCAAGCATCACAGATGCACCAAGAGCTTCGCCTCTACAACCCCATCTCTGAATCCCAAATGCACAGAAATAACCGGGGGGATCAAGAGAGGAAACATCATAATCGCAAAACCCGCCATCACTACGCCCCCAATTTTCCCAGACAACAGGGAAGAATCCGCTTGCTCACAGATGGACCTCCCCGTCCTGATCCTCGCACTCGATACTCGTTCATACCCGAATCTCCAGATACATCGCAACACATGAGTAACCCCAACCCCCCCTCCAACTCAACCCCCATCCCAACGCCAAACCCAGGAACCATTTCCTCAAACCTCATGATCCCATCAACCCACTCTCCAAATCCCTCTCCCGCACCCCCACAACTCCTCCCCGCACCCCTCACCAACCCCCTCACACCCACCCAATACATTTCCGCCATCCTCTCTCTTCGCGCCTCGACCCGCAATCCTGATTATTTCCCCTTACCACCTGGTATCCAGTTTTTTGGAAATTTGTCACAGCAGCAGAAGAAGAATAGGAAGGAAAAAGAGCAAGAGATTAACTTTCTCGCGCTGCAGATGGAACAGGTGGAAGATGCGATACGGCTTGAGGGGGCGCCGGAGGAGGCGAGGGAGGTGTATTATGCGCAGTTTGCCAGGGGGGAGGATTGAGGATGGGGATGGGGATGGGGACGGGGACGGGGAGGAGGGAGAGAGGGAAGATGGGGATGGGGAGTAGATGTGGTTCTTTTTATAGAAAAAAATTGGAGGGAAGGGGGAAGGTGGGATGTGGAAATCCAGAAAGGTTTGGAAAAGCAAAGAGAATAATACAATCCATAAACTTATTAAATTACATATATCTTTTCTCAAACAATCCATACACAAACAATAGATAGACATCTCACCATTTCACCATCTCATTATCTCACTATCTCACCATCTCATCATCTCACTATCTCACCATCTCACTATCTCACCATCTCACTATCTCACCATCTCACCATCTCATCATCTCACCATCTCACCATTTCATTATCTTACTATCTCATTATCTCACTATCTCACCATCTCACCACCTCCTCACTCTATCCACCCCATCTACTTAAAAAGAAACCATAAAAATACCCCCCCTCCCCCACCCAATCCCTTCAATTTCCAAAACCCATCCATTTCATAATCTTATAACCTCATAACCTCACAACCTCAACATAATCCCCCCTCCCCCCCCTTCCCTTTTCAATATTCCTCCTCTTCACTACAACTACAACTACATATCCCTATCCCATATCATCCAACCCCACCGTTCCCTCCCTTTCTCTACCCGCTCACCCCCTAACTCCCTAACCTCCTAACCTCCTAACCTCCTAACCCCCTAACCTCCTAACCTCCTAACCTCCTAACCTCCTAACCTCCTAACCTCCTAACCTCCTTACCTCCTAACCTCCTAACCTCCTTACCTCCTAACCTCCTTACCTCCTAACCTCCTAACCTCCTAACCTCCTAACCTCCTAACCCCCTCACCCCCTCACCCCCTCACCCCCTCACCCCCTCACCCCCTCACCCCCTCACCCAACCACCCCCTCATCCCCTCACCCCCCTAACCTCCTCACCCAACCACCCAACCATCAACAGTCAAACCCCCCCTTCCCCCCTACTCTTACAAACCCAAAGTACTAAACCATATAAATCTACTCTCAAGTCACAAGTCACAAGTTGCAAGCCTCAAGTTGCAAGCCTCAAGCCTCAAGCCTCAAGCCCCTATACCTCCTCTATTAGCTCCATCCATCAACTCCATCCATCCGTATGTGATTTCAAGTCCAGTAGTATTTCTCACTAGTATCGGTACGGTCCCTAAGTAACCATCAAGTCGAATACAGTCTAATGTATAGTCTACTGAGAGAGACATAAGACTACCTTTTGGTTATCCAGAAGTGATTTAGAAAGAAGTCTTCATCTTGTGTGCATTAAGGTTTCATTCAGACACAATTGGCATCTAGTTCGAAGTAAATAGGGGCAATTAAATATCAATCAAGTTCAAATTCGCATACACATACTTATCAGCTCTTGGATCACCAATTATTAAACTTTTCATAATAAAAACATGCATCTCGAAGTATCTATTCCCGATCTATCTTCTAATATGCGGTGCATACATGGTAACTAATAAAATTTTGTCTTAGACCGAAACTCATAATTTCAATCTTGTTAAAAAAAAAGAGATTCGTAGTCGAGGTAAAAACGAATAAACGCCAAAGACCATACACTATGATGACGACCAATTAAAGTGCCAAACCATAAGTGAAAAGTAAAAACAAAAATAACTCGAAAATTTCTTTTCGTGACCCGAGTTTCCTTTGTCTTGCCCATCCATTTTAAATATTTCGTCTATCCACAAACACCAACCACCATCGTTCATCTATGACGTAAACATTTATTCATCCTCATCGGTGAAAACCTCCTCTCCTCTCTTGCGGCGGGCCATACGGTCCTTCTTCTTCTTACGGAGTTCGGCAGAAGAGAGCTTGGCCTTCTTCTTGGTGGAGACAATCTTGTTACCCATCTAAATAAGGTGTTAGTGGATGTTCAATAATAGTGTAATAGTTTAAACTTACGGCATCGAATTTCTCCTCTTCTTCGGCATCGTCTCCCTTGAGACGGGGTCCAGATCCTTGACCTTGTACCCAGTTGTGTCCGGATGCAACCATCTTTCCGTCCAATACAGCCCAAACTTCCTCAGTGATGTTCTTGGTGAACTCAGCACTGTGAGTAATGATGATAACACCACCCTCGAAGCTTCTGAGAGCCTTAGACAAGGCACCGAGAGAGTCACGATCCAAATAGTTGGTAGGTTCGTCAAGAACGATCAAATGAGGACGTTGCCACGAGCAAGCAGCGAGAACGACCTTGACACGTTGACCTCCGGAGAGACCCAACATACGGGAGTGAGAAACCAACTCAGCATCCAAACCGAAGTTGGCGCAGTGCTGTTCAATCTCCTTTCTAACCAAAGGTCTGAATTGACCACTGGCAAGAGCCTCCTTTTGATCAACTTCAGCAACCATCTTTTGATGAGAAGCCAAGATCTCAGTACGTGGGATCCAAGCGTTGTCTGCAGTCATCATAGGAACCCATCTCTCGTTCTTCATGCCAACGTTCTCTCCGAGAGCGAACGAACATTCATACTCGTAAGAGTTCTTGAACTTACGACGGGAGTGGATACCGATAACACGACGTTGAGTACCTTCGATCTTGTAAATCTTGTCCATAGCCTTCTCATCCTCATCAGTGACAATCTTGTTGGCTCTGTCCATGGTCTCACGATCTTCACCAGTTTGGAAACGCCATTGAATATATTCGGATGGGGTCTTCTCGAGATGGTGATCGATGTGGGCGAAAGCGTGTTGTTTAATGTAGGCGATACGGATGTTCTCGTGGGTGTAGACCTCACCTTCAGTTGGGATGAGTTCACCAGTGAGAACGTTGATCAAAGTGGATTTACCAGCTCCGTTAGGACCAATAACGGCAATACGGGAACCGAGGGAACATTGGAAGGAGATGTCGGAAATTTGTGGTTTTGGAGTACCTGGGTATTGGAAGGACATCTTGCTGACACGAACAATAGCCTTGGCCTTGGTCTTGACACCCTCGAGGAAACCTGGCTCAGGGAACTTGAATTCCATCTCGGAAGCACCAAGCTCGTAGTAAGACTTGGCTTGTGGGCACTTCTTGACGAACTCCTTCAAGTTACCACGATATCTCTTGAGCTTGTATCGCTCGTAGTGGATAATGTGTTGACAGACGTTATCCAAGAAAGCGGAGTCGTGGGAAACGATGATGGAGGTACATGGGGAGTTTTGGAGATATTCCTCGAGCCACTTGACGTTCTTGACATCCAAATGGTTAGTAGGCTCATCCAAAAGGAGAATATCTGGAGACTCGAAAACAGCACGGCAAAGAGCCAACTTCATCTTCCATCCTCCGGAAAGGGCAGTGATCAAGTTGTTGGTCATCTCTGGGGTGAAACCGAACTCAGACAATTGCTTCTCGACTTCCTCTTGGGAAGTCTCGACACCAACCTCCTTAAGCTTCTTCATGGTCCAGGCAATGGTGGTTTGCTCAGTATCAGCGGAATCGAGATCGTGCTCAACGAACACAGTCTTGACTTCGCTCTTCTTTGGGAAACCCTCAACTTGCTCGTTGTTGATGGCACGCATGAGAGTAGACTTTCCGGAACCGTTAGGACCGCAGAGACCATATCGTTGACCACGCTTGAGGCGGAGATGGGTTTGGTTAAGGAGAATCTTAGCACCATACGCCAAGTTGAAGGTACAGTTGCAGAGGTCCTCACCCTCCTCATCATCGGCCTCTTCGGCGTCCTCAGCCTCGGCACCTGGGGAGGCACGCTTGCGGAGGTTGTCGACAACTGATTGAGCATCCTTCTCACCAGTAAGTGCGACGGCAAATGGCTTGAGGTTGGAAGTCCAGCTGTGGGAGTCAGCATCCTTTTCATCGATGAGTTGACCAGCAATGGCGGCGATGTATGTGATGATTGGCTCGAATTTGAGAGCACTCTTGTTGGAGCTAAGGACATCCTTGAGGATGGCCTCAACGGTGGAGACTTGACCAGCGTTTGATGGTTCTGGGATCTTTCCATCAGCGCCGACGGCACCGACACGCTTAATGGTGTCAAGACCTTGCTTGGTCTTTTCACGAGCCTCAGGGTCAGCCAAGTTCTCGTAGTTCTTGATGAGACCTGGCATCAATTTTGGCAAGAAAGCAGCGACAATGTTGGGGTCCTCGACCAACTTGCACATGTTGTCAATGATGACAGCGGACTTTCTCTTGATGGCAGTCTCACGCTCGCTAAGACCACGATCCAAAAGAGGAACCATGATAGCCAAAGTTGGCTCATGAACGTCAGTGACGAAAGTGGTGGCACCGAGCAAGTGAATGGTCTCTGGGACGTTCTCTGGCTTAGCGATACACTTGATCAACTCTGGAATGAAACGTTCGATATCCTTGTTGACGATAAGGCCGCAGACCTTCTCCATGATACCGTATGCTCTCTTCTTGACTTCTGGCTTGGTATCCCACATAGACTCGGAAACGACTGGGATAAGATCTGGAACTCTAAGAGCCAATTGGGTTGGTGCTGACTCGACGAGAGCCTCGATACAGTCAAGACCGGCCATCTTTTCGGGCCATTTTTGAGCTTCGAGGATGGATTTGATGATAGGTGGGAGGACTGCCTTGACAGCATTTGGGTTGACAGCCTTAACGATGGCCAAGGCAGCTGCTTGTGCGGCGTTCTTGACTGGGACCATCTTGTCACCAACGGAGTTGAGGACGGTGCCGAGGAGGACGATGAGGTATGGCTCGACGGCGGCAGAGACTTCGGAGTGCTCAGCAATTGCCTGGATGGCATTGAGAGCGCGTTCTCTGACATTAGCATCCTTCTTGTTTGCCAATTGCTTCTTCAAAGCCTCGACGGTTCTGCAAAGGACACATTGTTAGTAAAGCTGAAAATGAAAAATTTTGAAAGAAGATTTTAGTGCGACCGTGAGATTGCATATCGATGTGATAAGATGAATGAGAGAATATCTCAAGTGTGAAGTCTTTGACAGATGTTCAACCCGATCCATTCCCTTCCTCCTCATCGATGAAAATTTGAATGTTGAAGTCGGAAATACATACTTGGTGGGGGCATCATTCTCCTCGATGTTACCATTAATGAAAATGGCGAGGTTATGAGTGGCAGCGTTAACGTCAGTCTGCTCTTTCGAAACAGACAACTTCGACATTAAGTCATCTAAGACCTTGATCGAGTTCTTGTTTTCAGCCATCTTTCCTGTTGTTGTTGGGTTCGATGGTGTTTCGATAGAAGGCATTGTAAAAGAAGAGAAGAAGAGGGGGAGAAAAGATGTCGATAAGGATTTGTGGGAATGAAATTTTTGCTTAGCGCGAAACTACCCGTAGTAATCGGTGCGTTGAGAGTGGAGAAGATATTGTAATCTTGATATATGATTCGACGATAAATTGAGATAAAGTGGGCAAAAGTGGCGGAGAAGAGAGAGAGAGAATGATTTCGATAAAGAAACCCTTTATTTTTCTATTTCTTTCTATACCGGTATTAGATTTATTGAGAGAAGACTTTTTTTACACTCTTTTTGTTTGTCTCTTACTTGATATTCAGAGAACAAAAAGAAGACAGAGGATGTGTTTTTTTTTCAAGGGAAGAAGAGTGAAGGAAAAGAGATGTGATCTTCTTCAGAGAGAGGAAGACTTTTGGACCCTTTTAATTTTCTGAAGTGGCATTACTGATAAAAAAATTATTGCAAGGGTTTTCTCTCGCTTATTTTCTTAGCTTGATTGTTTTGTGAGTGGCGTCAGAAAGTGTGTGGCGGCAATTGAATCTCGTTGGTTGATATTATATTGCTGAATAAGCACAAGTGAATTTGGACTTTATTTTTAAAACATTGTTACAGTTGTATATCTGTACATCTGTACGATACATCTGTCAATCTATCTGTATACGCCAATGATATTCTACGAACAACTTCGAGCGCAGCGAGCTTGGGGGGTTGGGGGCTTGCCACCATGAAAGAGGACTGTATGTAGGAATCCCTCTCATAGGTATACACAATCAATGGTGAATTGTATGGTTCTTTCTCCTGAGATATATAATCAGTATGTTAGGGAGTATTCCTAGGTAATATTACATTGTAATAATGAATTATATTAACCTCCCATATATAACAAAACAAGTATAGTATCAAATCTGTATGGTGAATTGAATATATCTACGAGTACCAGCTAGTAGGTGTATTCTTCAACGCCCTCCCTGCAAAGTTCACACAGCCAATACATTATTAGATCGATCTACCAGTATATACCGAATCGGTTTGGCTCATTTCAATCCGGCCAGATTCAACTCAACCATCTTGGGACACGTACGGAGTGAACTGAACGAATCATGACTCGATAGGTAGGCATTTGATAGGATGTGTATAGCGGCAATACCGTAGGGCGAAACTTAGTCGGAGGCTCATTATTGTTTTTTTTTTCTTGCGTGAAAACTCTTCTAGTTAGATATCAAGTATGTTACCTGAGGTATTCAATATGAAAGATATCAATTATGGTATTGAAATTTCTGATATGCAAGTTTCTTAGTAAGGTCTTATGAAGATTCCGGATAACAGTAGGTAGAGGGGGTCAGAATTGAGGCGAGAGATTGTGGGGTAACGAAAGAAGGGGGAGAATTGCTGCAGGGAGATAATATAAGTGACAATGATCCATCCACCCTCCTCGGTCGGATGAAGATATTTTCCATGCTAAAGTCAACACATTTTCCAAGACTGTTCAATATTCTTATCCCTACTGGATATCTACAATGAACATTAGAGAGGTTCTTGGTACCTGATTTGCTCTAAAAGCTGAGTAGACAAAAAGACATGCTCACTACTCGGTAATCATCTCTGTACACCCAAAACACTCAGCCCCAGCCCCAGGACATATTATCGGGTCTAACCACAGCTACCTCGACCAAAAATTAAAATCGGCGGAAAATATCAGCCTTCAGTCAGTCAGCCAGCATAGACAAATCATCTGAATTTGGTTTGCATAACATATCTATCCTCCGCCACCACTATCACTCAGACAGAAAAAGGGTTCCCTTCCCTCGCTCTCTCCCTTACGTGCAGAGAACCCCCTGCATATAGATTTATCGTAAGCCGATCAAACCGATATCCCTACATCTTGCACAACCCCACATCTTGCACAACCTCAATTTCATCACTACTATAACTTCAATATTTAATAATAATTAAAATTTATAAAATATTAGATTAAAACTTTCAAATATTTATAATATAATATAATATTGTTATATAGAATCATAAAATATTTAAGTTTTAAATCTTATTGGTACAGTAATCGTTTGCCCACTTTTAGTCCTAATTTCCATCTCTTCCCCCTTATTTATTGAAATATCAATTTCCCTATTATTTGAAAGCTCTAAAGCTTTTTAGAATACTAGATTTAATATAAAAGGAGACTTTGGAATATATTTAATCTTTTTAATAAGTGATTTTAATACTTTAAGAGTTTTTTTGTTATACTCTTTAAAACCCTATAGAATTTAACAATCAACCTTTTTTTGCTTAGCTTTCTCTTATACCTTTAAATACTTCTTTTGCTTTTTGGCTTTCTTTTCAACTTTCTTTAGTTTTTTGGCTTCCTTTTTTTATTAAATAATAAGCTCTTTGTTGATTTAATATATCTTAACTTTTAAAATAATATTAGGAAAATATAAACATACTCTATTTACTTCCTCTCCCAACAGATTTAATCTTTTAGATTGACTCCTTTTCTTTTTTTTTATTTTAATAATTTCTTCTAATCCCTTTATTCTATACAATTAAATATTAATTTGAGTTATATTTATAAAAGCAATTTTAAAAAGCTTTAAAGTAATTTCAGGATTATTTTAATATCGAAATTCTAATGTGAATCTACTGTCACGGCGCCAACTATATTGCCTTTATGCCTCAGGTATACACCATTAGTGTATTCTATTTTCTATAAGAGGGTCTTACCCTTCCATAGCTCTTTTACTTTTATAGTATAATATAAATCTTTACTTGTACCTTAATAATTTGTATTATTTCTTTAAAAACTATTCTAGCTTTATTTTTATTCTAAATTTACCAAAGTTTTGATCTGATTAAATCGATTGGATTTATCACTATCCTGTTGTATATCTTAATTGCTATTATTCTGAACCTTAGTTGCAATTATAGCCAATCAGGTATCTATATTTGATTTATCTTTTTAATTTCTATTCTTGAACTATATTCTCAACTCTATCGAAACTGATATCTCTTTATTTACAGATTTGTTTAACAATCTAAGTACTATACATTTTGTAATTGCTCAAATTGTATTTAAATTAATCGAATTATATATAAATATACTCTAAATCCAAATTATCGATATCTAGATTAAAGTTAATGAATTAAATGATATAATTAATATATTGAAAATCGCTATTCGAAACAACTCACAGGCTTTATATTACTACAAATATCTTATTATTTTTAAAAAGTTTAATAATGATAAATAGGATATTATAAAGTGTTAAAATTAATATACTATATTTTATAATACTATTAATTATTATTTAATTACAAATTATAAAAATAAATCGGAATTTTAGAAAATCATATTCCTTACTAATTTATTTTCTGATTCTGTTTATATAAATAATTAAATATATTTCGATATAATTACCAATAATCTATATAATTCTAATCTTTGATTTTCCAGATAATATATTATTATAAGTATTTAAAACAAATTGAATAAGTAATATCAAACTCTTAATTTTTCCTATAAGGCTTTTATGAATTATAATAAGTATAAAATAAAAAAGATTCTATTCGGCAATTTTATTATTAAGTTTAAATAATTTATTATTAGATATAAAAAGATTGTTAAATAGTAAGTTATGTTCACAATGAAGAAGCAGGCCAATGGAATGCATGTAATATTGACTATGTAGATTAATTGTATTAAGGTAAAATCTAACTATAAAGTGGATGTGATATATGCACAGTAACGTAGCGCACATGCCACAACTTCCAACACTCTTCCAAAAAGCTTACTCTCTTAGCTTCTGTAATTAGGTTTGAAGCCCTAGCATATTCTTGAATCTCTCAAATATCACCCTTATATATAATTTTGTTAATCCATTTACAGCCATATTACTTATATTGATATAGCTAATATTGATTAGATGTTTTTCTATAAGATTCTGAATAAAATAATAACATATATCAATATACTTTGATTATTTGTATAGATAAGGGTTTTTGGTTAGTACTAATACTCCTTGATTATCTTCTAGTATTTGAACTTCACTATTTCTCTTGATATATTGTAATCACTCTAAGTCTCTTAAAAGTTAAACTACTTATTACTCTTGTTTGGTAAACATTACCATAAAAATGTATTCAGCTTTTATATTAGATATAACTATAGATATCTGCTTTTTATTTGCTTATAAGATTGGTCTATTATAGAATATTATTACTTTATTAGAAATACTTTTTCGATTAATTTTATCGCTTGCCCAATCTGCATCGATATATACTTTAATAATCTGTTATAGAAAATCATATTCTTTACAAATATTTAATTAAATTCCCCCAAATCCAAAATATAGTTTCTAGTTAATAATCAATCTCAAATATCTTATAAGGTTTTTAAATATAATATTATAATATTTGATAGAATTCGATATAGTTTATACTAATTTTTCAAGACTAAATACAATATCTAATCTAATATAAACTATAAAATAAATCACACTATCAATTATTTATTAATATTCATTTATATCAATAAACTCATCATCTAAAAGTATCAGTTATAATTGATTATAATCCAAAATTAATATCTTCCTTGGAATATATTAATCATAGAAAATCCCAAAATGGATAAATATTACATCCAGATATTCTTTTTAATTTATAATTAATATTTTCTCAGATCTATTATAAATGATATACATTTCTAAGATCTTATTAATTTTCTTTAAATCTTTAATATTAAAATGAGCTGAAAGATTATTATAAAATTATTTAATATCCCGTTTTTGTATAGCAGTAATAATAATATCATTTATATAAACTAGGAGAAGTAATTATTGCAAATAATTAATGTATAAATATGGATTTGCAAGACTTTGTATAAAACCCATCTTGATTAACTTTCCCTTCAAAAAAAGACTCTGATCTTTATCAGTTTGCTTTAATCTGTAAAGGCTTTAAAATATATATAGAATATAATCTTAATAAATTTGGATATTTTGAAAGGATATTAAATAGATTTCTTTTTTTAAATATAATTCGATAAATATATTTTTAATATCAAAATAAGAATATTTAAAATCTTTTTTTATAATAATTACAAAAAAAAAAAAAGAATATTAAGATAAACTATAGGAATAAAGGTTTTATTATAATCTTTTCCTAAAACTTAACTAAATCCTTTAGTTATTAATCTAGTCTTAAATCATTCTATTTTATTATCTTTTGTTTTAATAATAAATATTTATTTTATTAAAACTAAATTACTTTTTTATAGTAAAATAAATTCTTTTCAAATATTATTTTTAATTAATAAATCTATTTCTTTTTAAATTGTAGTTTATCAGTTTTTTGTATATTTTTTATTTACTATTATATTTTTATATATATTTAATATCTTAATTTCAAGTATTTCTGTTATTAATAAAACAGTTTCAATCTCTATTAATATATTTTCTAAAAGAATTAAGATTTTAGAAGTAATTCCATTATTTGTTTTCTTTTTGAATTAATAAATATTTGAAATTGTAATTATAATATATTTAATTAATTTTAATATTAATTTATTTAAGAAAATAAGTAGAAACTAGATGATCTTGAAGATATGCTTTTTTATATTATTATTATTATCTTTCTTTCTTTTTTTAAGATTGTATTTTGAATTTGATAATATAGAAATAGGTATAGAAGTAGGTATAAATATAGATATTGTGAATAATAAAATTATAATCGAATTTAGTAATATAGAATTAAAAATTGAAGTAATCTTAGATAAAGTAATCTTTATTTCTTTATTGTTCTTTTTTGATTTTAATAAATTATTTATTATTTGTTAAATGTTTTTATATTCATTTTTATTAAAATATAATATTCTAGTCTTTGTTTGTTTTGATATTAGTAAATATATTTCTATTGAATTTATAATTATTTTATTTAATAATATTAATAAATTGATTGAAATAAATAATGATTTAAGAATATTCTTAAATCTATTATAAGACTTACAATCAGATTCTATATTCTTAGTACCTTATAATCTAGCTATATAATTTCTGAGTTTTAGATTTATATTTCTTTCTTTATAATTTTTATTAATTATAATATAATAAATATAATAAGTATAATCTAATTTTAATAAATAAATCTTTATATACTTAATAATGTTTTTTGAATATTCTAGGAATATTCTGATCCTTATTGTATTATAAAGTTTATTATATTTTTATTTTATTAAAATAGTTTTAGAATTAATATAAGTATAATATCGATTTCTTTAGATCTTATATATATCAATATCTAATAATATATTTGTAAATACTTTAAGTAGATTTTAATTGATTCTATTTACATTTGAACTAATACTAATATAGTTTCGAATATATATATTGTATTCGATAGCTTCGTCCCAAAATTCTAATAGTAAATAAGCTTTCTTTAATATTACTCTTATATCAGTTTCTGTAGTATATATATTATATTCGGCTAGGCTGTTTTGATAAGATAATATAATTACTATAATTTCTAATTGTATATTAATTTTTTATTTCTGGATAGCTTAAAAAAACTCTAATATATTATTAATTCTGATAGCAATTATAATTATTTTTGTAGCAAATTCAATTTTCTACTTCTAGGCTTTTAGTAAGGGTATTATATTACTTTTTTATTTTAATAAGATAACCCAATTTATTCTTATAATACTATTAATAATAAAAAGAAAATATTTGTACCCTCAAATGATCTTCGGAAAAGAACCAGTAATATTGTTGAAAGGTGTAGTTCATGTGATCATGGAGTAGGGGGAGCTAGTCCCAATTAGTACTAGTGAGAGCTCTGTTTTATATAGAACTTTTCTTCTTGGAAGTTGTAGAACAGACTTAATATACTAATTCTTTTAATACTATTACTTTCTATTTTATACTTTCCATTTTATTCCTTATAAAAAGTTATATTTGAAACAGATTATAAGTCTGGGTTTGTATCTGGATTAGAAATTATTGGCAGAAAGGAGTGTACAGAAGTATAAGAGAAAAAATAGAGGTTTATACAATTAAAAGAAAGGCAGAGATTTATATAACAAAGAAAATAAATTGTAAAGGTATAAAAAAAAAACAAAAGTTTAAATCAAATCGAAAAGAATTGTAATAAAGATTCTTTATTGATAAAGAATTATAGTAAAGATTTCTTATCAATATGAAATCAAAAATCTTTGAAAAAATATATTTATTTTATATAAAAACTTAAATTATATTAAGAAAAAAAGCAAATTAATATCCCTATTTTGTAATATATCAAAATTAAGATTGATAATAATATCTATAATTATAGAAAATGATTCTAATAATAGAAAACTAAAGATCTCAATATTGGATAGAAAGAATTGGTGTTATTGATTCAAGATAATAAAACTATATTTTGTTAAAAAAGGATGGGATTATATTATTATAAATAATATGGCTGTATATAGAGCATTTTATATAGATTTTATTGAATTGATAGATATAGTATTTATTTATTTATTTATTTATTTATTTATTTTAATTTACATCCAGGGGGCAAGCTGCAGGGGCTCGCCACGACCTCCCAGGGGGTACTAGGGATGGACTATGCTGGCGGGGGTGCCGGCATAGCCACGCGTTCCGTTCTTCTACGGCTGTGATACAGGCTGAGGGAGAAGCGGCCAGAAGCGCTGTGCGCGCTCCTGCCGCTTGTCTCCCGCTTGCAATGTCGGTGCTGTTCAACCCACTTCATGCTGGGTAGCTCAGGTTTGCGGCTGGCCAGAGGGCCCTATATTGTCAGTTTTTGTTTGGTGCAGTTTGTACGCGGCGGTGGAGGGGGGGGAAAAGGGGCTCCAGAGGGGGGTGCAGCCCCGGTTGGCAATATGAAAGTAGGAGATCAGAGGATCTCCGGAAAGACTGAGCGTAATTGCTCGAAGTGATTAGTGATCGCTAGGAAGATTGCGAAGTCTGTTGAGGTCTTCAGAAGAAGGGAGAGATAGTCGATTGCACTCTTTGTGTCTCGCGGGATTAAGCCGGGTTTGTTCGGCCAGTGGTCGAATTGGGTGCAAGAGTGTCGGCAGAGCACCAGGTGCTCAGGCTCTTTGCTGTATCCGCAGGAGCATTCTGAGGTGGCGTTGTCGTGCTGAAAGCGTCGGTAGTAGGACGCAAAGTCCCCGTGTCCGGTTCTGAGCGCTACCAGTCGCTGAAGGATAGGGCGGGGGAGGGCAAGTTCCTCAGGTTCCTTGACTTGATAGCTGAGGTGCCAGCGACGGTATCGGCCAGCGAGGGTGACCTCATTTCGCTTCCACCATCTCTGTTCTGCCCCTCGTCTGAGGGTTCTGGCTGTTGAGCTTATCCCACTGATAATAGGAAGCAATGAGTTGTCGTTTTCGATACAACCACTGCGAGTGCCCAGATCGGCGAGCTAATCGGCCTTCTCGTTTCCAAGGATTCCAATATATCCAAGCGACCATCGGATTGCTACTTGCCTATTCCTTATAATCTTATGACAGTACAAAAACACTCATTGGGATAAATCGGAGGCGTTGCCTCTGATACACCAGATGACTGAGATACTGTCAATACACATCGTGATCTGCCCAGCCGGCTCCAATCGGACAGCACGCTCCAAACCTTTTAGGGCGCCCACTGCCTCGGCGTCGAAGACGTGCGAGAACAGGTTGATCGCCCCATAGCCGGATGCTACTGGAAATTGTCCCCGGTAGATCGCGTAGCCGTAGCCGACTATCTTTTGCCCTCGGTGGTACTGTTCAGTGCCGTCCGAGAAGACTGTGATATGGCTGTCAGGCAGACGGTCCCACCATTGCGTGAATTCAATCGCGGCTGCTTCTTTCTTCACGCCTCCTGTGGGGTCGTTGCGGCTCCCTGCGGAGAAGTGCGACGGGGAGAGTATTAGTCTTGGTGTTTTTGGGATCAATCCGGCTAGTCTGCGAAGGTTGGTGTTGTTCATCTTGCATTGAGGCGCTCGTGCTAGACAAATCGCTAATGGATGGTTTTCATCCACCTTGCAGAGTCGGAGCACGAATCTTATTCGTGCCTGTTCGAGTGCTAGCTCGCCGGGCGGTAGTCCAGAGTCTCTCAGGATCGCAATGGTCGGAGTCGTGCGCCAAGCGGGTAAAACTCCTCTTGCTGCTAGGACGATCGCTCGATCGACCTTGGTGATGTGACTGCCCAGCCTTGTGCTTACCATTGTGCCACAGGCAGCCCCCCCCGCCCGGTTTGGCTTCGTTCGGTCTGTATACCATACCTCGAATCCATAAAGGGCAGTAGGAAGGACGCAGGTGATCACCGCCTTGCGCAGCGCCGCAGCTGGCAGGCCGTAGCATATCTGTGCGAGCCCTTTGATGTGCCTCGCGACCTTGCAGACTTTTGCTTCTCGTTCTACTACATATCTTTTGAAGGAAAGCTTCCGATCAAACCAGACTCCCAGCCAGCGTAGGGCTGGTTGAGCAGTTTCGTCGCCCGTCTCACTGATTGGGCGAATCGTTATCTCATCGTTCACCTCCAGGTGCGGGGTGTACGCCTCTCTCCTCCGGGAGAGGTGTATCATCTCTAGCTTTTCCGGTACAAATACTATACAGTTTCGTTCACCCCACTGGAAAATCTGGCGGAGATCGCGTTTGAGGAGACCAACGTTCTTACGAACATTCTTGGATGCGCGGTAGATACAGACATCGTCAGCATACCCGAAGCGCAGCTTGGTGTCTTAATTCAAAAGCTCAGCAAGGTACAGAACGTATAGTATGGGTAAGAGTAGGAAGCCCTGCGGGGTGCCGCACTTGACGCGGCTGTATTCTGTAATTGCATTTTCCAGCCGAACTCTTACTAAGCGGTCGCTCAGAAAGGCTTGGACTAGTTGCAGGAGGGAGCGGGGCCACCCTTGCTGGCGCATGCGTTCCAGTAGCCTGTTCGGCAGGAGTGCGTCGAACGCGCTTTGTACGTCCAGTGTAACCATCGTGACTTCTTGTTTGCGGGCAAAGGCCTCTTCGACATCATGTGCAAACGAAGTGACTAGATCCATTGCTGCTCGCTTGGGGAGCGCTCCACCATGCTGGGGGCTGAGTATGCCTGCTATCATCGCGGTCCATGAGATGCGTCGAGCGATTATGCGTTCCAGTCCCTTCGAGATGCATGAGAGTAGGGCTATTGGTCGCCAGGATCGTACTGACGATTTGTCTTTCTTTCCGATCTTAGGGATCATTACCACCTCTGCCCGTCTCCATCTGTCTGGGCAGAAATGAATTATATTATAACTACTTTCTAGAATATCTTATAATATAAAGTAGGTTCGCTACACCTACAAACGCTTTCCCAGCTCACTTGTAATAAAGCCACTAGTACTAGGCTTCTGTAGAATCTTCTGACTACATTAAACCACCTATTGCGTGATTACCTTCGGAAGTTCCGGCCAGGACCAAAACCATTCCTCCACGCCTCCATTCCTGTTTGCTCCTTAAGCCTATCTGATACCTCCATCATGCCCTCTGCCCTATAGTATCCGATTATAGACCGACACACGCATCCGTCCTCTCGAGCCATATAGACAGTGTCGCTATCGCTGTCATTATATGCTACGCCTCGCGGCTAGTAGCCGTTTCGCGTTACCTTGCCGGATCTCTCCTACACAACAAGGCCGACTATGTCTCGCAGGCTTGCTATTTCAGACCCCTAGCCAGGCAGCCTTTCCATAGTGTTTCCAACCCACTAACCAAAGCTCTGCTTGTAGAATCCACTCCCCCAATATATAGTTTGTAGTCGAAAGTAGAGCACTAGGAACGCATTGCACATATATATCGTAGGATTAGCCTCTACCTAAGATCCTCCACCACCGTAATACCGATCGAGCATTATCGAGTGTGGCTTGCTAAAAGCATCCTTCCTGTACCAGAGCTCCTCCGCCGCCATGCCGCTCCCGCACACTCGGAAGTAAGGTGCTAAAAACATCCCTCCTCCTACTCCATATATGCTCCCGCCGGCCCCAGTAGACACTGTCCTAGCCTTTGTATACTTCCTACTACTCCCCTCACCATTTGTAAATATCCGATCCAGTATACCCGCAGATCGTACGTATTGTTGGGTTGTGAAAACTCTGCACGCTAGCGCCCCAGAGGTGTTCTGTCGATTTACGTTCGTCAAGTTAAGGATATCGGCCCTGCTCCCAACACAGGCTTCAGTCAGACTCAGCTATATTATAGAAGCTTCATTATCCGCTGTTTCAAGAACTAGTTCCGCTTCGCAGACACTCTGCCGCGATATGCTCTGGCTCTGCTCCCCACACAGATTCGTAAAGGCATGGTTCCACATCAATCCCGCTCTCATCTCCCTTCCATCGTCGAATGGTTTTCATCTCCGTTTTGCTAGTAGTCCTCTATTCCGAGCATCTTCGCGATCACCCTCTGGTGATCAGCTGCGCATACCTTCGCTCCCAGTACGGCCTCCGATTAGTGTACAACCACCACCCGGCTCCAGCTGACTCTACTTAGCTCTCCGATCGCACGACCGAAGGTTCGTAGGATACACCACGTACAGGTGAGAGTCATCGTATCCCTGATAGATATAGTATATAGGATAGAGAAAGCCTAAGCTGGTATAAAACTTTTTGTTATTTAGTATATTAGTAATATGGATAACGAATTTATCGAAAATGCTAGTGAGTTTAATAATAAATAAATCAAATTAGAAATAAAGTATAAATATATTATTCTTTAAGAATTACAAAACAAGTTTATATGATTGATAATATAAAAATTAAAAAAGAATACTATAATTAAAAAAGGCTGGAGTGAAATATATTTAATTCAAAAAGAGATAATCGAAATAAAGATAATACAAAAGGATTTATTAATAAAGAATATTATTCTAGGATTCTTCATTTAAAAATTACTAAAGCATTTTAATATTATTATTAAAGTAATTAATATTCAAAACCTTGACTTTACAACCAAATTTAAAAAGATTTAAGTTATAAACAAAACAATTGCTTTTAAAAATACTTTTATAACAAATAAAAACAGAGATACAAATATAATAATAATTATACAAAACCACTAAGATTGTGGATAATATAATGAAAGCCATTACCGAAGTTTTGAAAAAAGATCCTATAGCTTAAGTAAAGAAAAAGAATACTTTTATTACAATAATCCAAATCATATTATATAAAACTATTTATACAAGAAAGATATCCAAATCTATATCAAAAACAATTCAATCAAAAAGTCATTATCCCTATTAAAATACTAAACAAATTCAAATTGAAGAAATCACAAATCTTCCCTTAGTAATCTAATTTTCTATTCTATATACAATTACAGTTACATTGCAACTAAAACCTCGAATAAGGAAAAACCTTACCACCATCTAAGTAAATCTGTATACATATCCTTTTACAATAATATTAAAGAATGGATTATAAATACCAACTGCTTATTATATATAATTAACTAATTTCATCTTTTATTTAGCTTAAAACTGCTTTTTAGATTAAAACAAATAAAGATTGAAAAGAGAAAATTGATTATAAAAAAGTATAGAATAATAAAAATAAAATGAAATAAAAGAGTATATAAATTAAAGATATTATATATTTCAGAACTAGAAGTAAGCTTGTTGTTTATTGTTGGAACACGTGAATCAGATCATGTGCTAACCCCTCACCGCCGCACGAAGTGCGTATGTGGGGTAGAACATGTATATAGCGTAGCTATGCCCTCATCGTACGAAGAGGGCAGACAACATAATACCATACCATTCTAACCCTACCTTTCTAAGTCTATCCAACATTTATAAAGTTATTTTATAGAGAATTTAATATTAAAAGAGTTTTCAATGATAAGAAGATATACTTTCATAGAAACAGGAAAGTCCTATTATTTGCAAATAATTTTTATGGAATTTATATGATTATGAATATTGTTATTAGTGATTTTGATATTGCATTTCTAGCCATAAAGAAGGATAAGGAAATTCCATTAGAAATTGAGAATATTATTTACAATAAAAACAAAATAAACAAGACAAATATCTAATAATAAAACCGCTTGAACTAATATTAACTATGACATTGTCGCTTTGAATATATAGAATATAGAATTTTGAGTAAACTATATCTAATTATAACCTTAAAGAAAAATATTAAGCTATCTGTAGATTTAAAACCTTATAAAGTATATATAGTAATAAAAATAAAAAAGCATTATAGTATAATTCTTATAAAGTACAAAAAACAATTACTAATTCTTATATCACTGAATATATCAGAACTATTTCCAGTATTATTTCGAAAAAAGCAATATTTTGCAGAAATAATCTATAGCTGAATAAAAAAAGTTTAGATAATATATCTGGAAAAAAAAAGTAATATTATTAAAGAACTAGAAAAATAAAGAGTTGATATAGAGCAAAAGAATAGATTTCTAATTAAAGCAATATATACTAACAATGTTTTAGAGATCGAAAAAATATTATAGAAATGGCAAGATAAGCTAGGTACATAACAATAATCGATGTATATATACACCTCAAATCAAAATGGTATAGTTGAATAGGTAATTCAAATTATTTAATCGAATATTTATACAATACTCAAAGATTCAGTAATACTAATTAAATTCTGGGATTATATAATAAAGACAAATATATATACTAGAAATAGAATGTATATAGAATTATAAATAAATAAATTTGAGGTTAGATAAAGATATAAAGAAATACCTATTAGTTAATAATAGGATATAATTATACAAGTAAAGAAAAAGCAAGTATTACCATATAAAGTATAAACCAGGATAATATCATTAATAGTATATATCAAGATATAGAAATCAAAGTACTACTCTCATATTAATTCAATATCTCACCCTAATAACACTTGCTGAAACAAGCTAATAAATAAGGTAAGAATAGGTATATTTATTAAATACAATAATTATATCATAAAATAATTGTAAATATATACCCCGAATAGGTATATAATAATAAAAATAAGTAATTGTATATTCTTTAAAGGTTTATTAGGAGATAAAATAAATCTGAAACTGTGCTTTATCATTTTAAAGGGAGAATTCTTAAAAGAATAGGGAGTATAGAATATCTTATTAGAATAATAACCAATAAGAAGATCTTACAAGATTATAATTGAAATTATAGATACAATATTTATAGAATCTACAATTACCAAGCTAATTAAGTACAATTTAGAGGATAAAGTTTTAAATCTCGTTGAGGTATCTATACTAAGATCAGTAATTATTCTATAAGTTGTTATTCCATATATAGTACAACCATTGAATACCAATCTAATAAATATAACTATAAAAATCGAAGAGGATATTGAATCAATAACAAAAAAGAGATTAAAAAAATAAGATAATAAAATTGATTTTCAAAATATTAAGTATTTATATATATTCCTTATTATTATTACAAACCTAAAACCAAATCAAGAGTTCTTTATAAAATAATAAAGCAAAAACTATATATTTATTTTAAAGATAATTATTACAAATATAATAGTAAGAGATATATCAATCCCAAAAATATATAGGGAGGTAATAAATGATTTAACCTACAATAAACAATAGTAAGTGGCTATCAATCAGGAGATTAAGAAATTGGAAAAAAATAAAATATAGTAACAAATCTATAATAATAGGATAAACAATTTAGTTAATATAAAATGAGTATTTATAATAAAACTAAATATAAATGGATTATTAGAATAATTTAAGATTAGATTAATAGCAAAAGGCTTTATACAAAAGTATGGAGTAGACTTTTTCGATACATTCGCACCTACAGTATAATTAGTAATAGTTTATTTATTTCTATTAATTATAGCATTACAAAACCTTAAGATATATTATTTTGATATAAAGAATGCATTTATTAAAACAAAATTAAAAGAAAAGATATTCCTATCTACATTATAAGGAGTTAACATTAAATAAGAATATATTTTTAAAGTTCTTTGTAGCCTGTACGGACTAAAGCAGGCAGCTCGTAATTAGAATAACCTTATAAAAAAGCGATTTATCGAATAGAATTTTGTATAAAGTTTAGCTGATCTATACTTGTTCACTTATTCTAACAAAGGGATTATAATATTATTATATATCGATAATCTTCTTATTACAATATAGAATTTAGATAATATACTATAATTCAGTAAATAACTTATTTCTATCTTCAATACTAAAAACCTAAGGGAAATCGAGAATTCAAAGCTTTTAGGCATAAGAATTACTAGAAATAGGAAGAATAGGACTTTATATATTAACTAAAAACAATATCTTGAAAAAATATTAAATAAATATAGATTTATAAAAGAAATATTTAGATCTATTTCAACACCAATAAATAATTACAAAGTACTTCGACCAGCTCGAGAAGATGATAAACAAGTAAATCCTATTAAGTATAGCTATATAATCGGGGAGTTGATATATACAATAGTATACTCAAGATCTGATATAGCCTTTGATTTAAAAAAGCTTAATTAATATATAAAAGATTTAGCAGAGTTTTATATAAATTAATTATAAAGAATAATATATTATTTATAAACAATAATCAGTTATAAACTGTATTTCGAATCAAAGAGAGTTTAAAACCTAATAATCTATTTCGATATAAATTATATTAACAATATAATTAATAGAAAAAATATATCAAAAGTAATTATATTTTTAAAAAAAGAATCAATATTCTAAATAAATCGAAAACAAAACTCTATATCAATATCAATAACTAAATTAGAATATATAACTCAATCGATTATAGCAAAATAAGGCTAGTGGTTAGCTCAAATACTTCGAAATATAGGATATAAGAAATTTGTTACAGAAAATGAATTTATTATTAATATAAAGAAAAACAATTAAAGAATTATAACCCTAATTAAAAATATACAACTAACCAATAGATTAAAGTACATCGATATTGTATATTATTATATATAGAATTTCAAATAGAAAGAAAAGGTTAATATTAATTACATTCCCACAAATAAAATAATAATAGATAGATTAATAAAACTACTAACCAAGAATACATTCAAGAAATTTATAGAAATACTGGAAATAACAAATCACCATAAATAATCCAAAAAGGAATATTGAAAGATATGATTTACATAATTATAAAATAAAAAAAACTAACTCTAATTAGTATTAATAAAAGCTCTATTCTATACAGAGCTCTTTCTCTCGAAAATTGTAAAACAGACTTAATACACTAGTCCTCCTAATACTATCACTTTCTACCCTATGCTTCCCATCTTATTCCCTGTAGAGAGTCATACTTGAAACAAATATCAAAATAAATCAATTCTAGCCTTTTAAACTTTTATATATTTAATTAGCTTAAAATCCTATTAATTATCTTTATAAAAGTATATATTTTATAAATATCTAGAATTAAAGAAATCTTGATTAATCTTTAAAATATAATAACTTTATATAAATTCCTGATTTTATTAAAATCAAGATAATTGAATTGTTTATATTAAAAAAAGTATCTTTTCTTTTTTATTATAATCAATTCTTCAATTTCCCCTTTTATTCTATTAATTACCTTTATAGAAAATACAAAAAATATAGAATCCTTATATTCTGGTTTTATATACAAAATAATATATATTTTATTTTTTATTATAGTTTTAATAATTTTATTATTTTTATTGTTTTTTAATATAAAATATATCTTTTTAAAACTAAATATATTTTTAAATTTTGCCTTACAAATTCTTTTAGTTAAAAATAGATTAATCCTTAATCCTAATATATATAATATTTGTTGGAAGTTGTGGCACGTGTGCTACACTACTGTACATATATCACATCCACTTCATAGTTAGATTTTACCTTAATACAATTAATCTACATAATCAATATTATATATATTCTATTAACCTATTCCTTCATTATAAACAGATTATAAGCCTAATAGCTTTATAGTAAGACTAAAACCGAAAGCTTTTTGAATAATTTATATTACTAAAGTAAAAATTGATAACAAGAAGTTCCTATATAATACAACATCAATATACAAGATATACATAATAAATAGATTGCTAAATAATAACAATAAAGTAATTACTTATATCGTACCCTTTTTTCAAACAAAAAAACTATAAATTACTATTAAAAGAATAATCTATTCCAGCTTAATACTAAAAAATATTATTAATTACATAGTGTTCAATATTATTCTAAAAATTATTATTTACAAATCAAAATTTATTATTTCTAATTACTCTATCTTAAAAAGAATTTCTTCCTACAATACTAGTATATTCAAAATTAAAAGAATTCAATTAAAACAATTCTTTTTCCTTTTCTATTTTTTTATTTCATTATCAAAATATATATTAACTATCGATACAAGTTTTCTATTTACAGAATCTCAAAATAAACAAAGACACTAAATCCAAGGATTATTCCAAACATATCCCTTCTTTTACTTAAAAGAATCATAAATACTAAACTTATCAAATAAGAATTCAACTTCGAGGAAAAGGCTGGTTTTATATATATAAGAAAATATTACAGGAATATATATAAATTACAAATACCAATAGATTAGCCAAGGATTTCGAAGAACTTCAAATCTCCAATAGCAATAATAGTATTACAACAAAAATTCGACTCAATATCAATAAAAAGGTTATCTTTTTTAAAAACAATACTAGTATATTATCTTATATTTATTATTCATTATCTAATAATAATAAGATTTTAATAGATAAATATAATATAATAAAAAAACTTTAAAATTATCTAGTTATCAAATACTCCAGAATCAATAATATAGCAATAGATGAATACCTTCTTAAAATCAAAACCTTCTTTTTCGATAATACTTTTGATATGATTATTATAAATATATAGAATAAGCTCAAAAATCTTCAAAAAAAACTCTTATTTATAAATACTTCAGCTAAAACTTTGTATACAAATAAATCACTTTTTCAAAGTTTGACCTTATCTCTCCCTAATGAGTACAAAATTATTATTGATATGATTTGTATTGTCGGTTTTATTTTAAATATTAATAATAAAATCAAGTATTTATAGATTAAAAAGCTAAAATATAAAACTTTATAGATATAATATATTTTATAAAAAAAAAGAAATATATTCTATTTTATTATCAATACAAAACTAGTATAAGCTTGAAATTCGATATATCTATTATTATTTATAAACTCTACAATAAACCTAGTTATTTAGTTTTAAAATACTTTTAATTTTGATATATCAAATATTTTTTGAAATCTGATTTAAAATATAAACAAAAGAAAAGACAATTTATCTTTTTATTATAAAAAAACAAAAAGTATAAAAAATATAAAACTTATATTACTAAATCAAGCTTTAATATTATTAAGAATATTATTAATAATAAATCTGATTTTGAATATTATTATTTTATTAAGAAAAATATTAATAAGATATCCCTATCATAATAATATATTAATACTAACACTACTTTATATATATTTGACCAATATTCTTTCTTTAGAAGTTTAACCTATATTTTGCGATAAAAAATAATAATTAATGAAAGAATTATATATTTAAATGAATGAGGAATAATAGATATAATATACAAAAATAAAATAAGAACATCATTAGCTGAAGTATTATATATACCAGAATTAAGGGTTAACCTATTTTCAGCTAAGAGAATTTGTAAAATAAAACTTAAAAATATATTTAGTCTTAAAAAGATATATTTTATATTAAAAAATAATAAGAATAATAAGATTATCAAAACTACAATAAAAGATGGGATGTATATCATTTCGTATATAAAACCAGAATATAAGGATTCTATATTCTTTACATTCTCTATAAAAATAATTGATAGAATAAAAAGGGAAGTTGAAGAATTGATTATAACAGAAAAAGAAAGATATTTTCTTTGGTATAGATAATTCAATTATCTTGGTTTTGATAAGATTAGAAATCTATACAAAATCACTATATTCCAGAGATTAATCAAGGTTCCTTTAATTCTGGATGTTTGTGAAGTGTGTATTCTTATAAAAATAATCAATAGAATCCTAAGCTAATTAAGTATACGAAAATCTAAAAGGCTAGAGTTGATTTATTTTGATGTTATTAGTTTTTTTTCAAAGATTATTTGAAGATATAGATATTTTCTTTTTATTATTAATAATATTACAAAAGTAAATTAAATTATCTTATTAAAATAGAAAAATAATACAATACTTTTACTAAAAGCCTGGAAATAGGAAATTGAACTTGCTATAGGAATAGCTGTAATTACTATTAGAACTGATAATACACCAAAGCTTTTTCAAGTTATCCAGAAATGGAAGATTAGTGTGCAATTAAAGGTTACAGTGGTTGTGTTATTTCACTAAAACGGCCCAGCCGAACGCAATATATATACTATAGAAACTGATATGAGAGTAATATTAAAGGAAGCTTATTTACCATTAGAATTTTGGGATAAAGCTGTCGAACACAATGTATACATTCGAAACCGCATTAGTATTGGCCTAGATACAAGTGGAATCGATTGGAGCCTGCTTGAAGCATTTACAGATACATTATTAAATATTGATATATATAAGATCTAAGGAAATCGATATTATATTTATATTAATCCTAAAATTATTTTAATAGGATAAAGGTATAATAAATTTTGCGATACAATAAGAATCGGAATATTCCTAGAATATTTAAAAGATACCATTAAATATATAAAGATTTATTTATCAAAATTAGATTATACTTATCACACTTACTGTATTACAATTAATAAAAACTACAAAAAAGGAAATATAAATCTAAAACTCAAAAACTATATAACCAAATTACAAGATACTAAGAATATAAAACCTAATTGTAAGCCTCACAGTAAATCCAAAAATATCCTTGAATTATCATTTATTCTGGTCGATCCACTAATATCATTAAATAAAATAATTACAAACTCAATAAAGATATACTTGCCAATACCAAAACAAACAAAAACTAGAATACTATATTTTGATAAAAATGAATATGGAAATATTCAATAAATAATAGATGATTCATCAAAATTAAAAAAGAATAATAAAAAAACAGAGATTACCTTATCTGAGATTATTTTAATTCCTAATTCTATACTACTGAATTCGACTATAATTTTATTATCTATAATATCTGTATCTATATCTACTTCTACATCTACTTTTATATTATCAAATTCAAGATACGATCTTAGAAAAAGAAAGAGAGACAATAATAATGATATGGAAGGGTATACCTCCAAAATCATTTAGTCTCTATTTGCCTTCTTGAATAAATCAATATCAGAATCAATTGAATATATTATAATTGTAATCCCAAATATTTATTAATTCGAAAGGAAAATGAATAATAGAATTATCTCCAAAATCTTAACCCTTTTGAAGAATACATTAATGAAGATTAAAACTGCTTTATTAATAATAGAAATATTTGGAATCAAGATATTAAATATATATAAAAATATAATAGTAGATAAAAAGCATATAAAAAATTGGTAAACTGTAATTCAAAAAGAAATAGATTTATTAGTTAAGAATAGTATTTGGAAAGAATTTATTTTATTATAAGGAAATAATCTAATTTCAATGAAATGAATATTTATTATTAAAACAAAAGATAATAAGGTAAAATGATTTAAGGTTAGATTAATGGTTAAAGGATTCAGTTAAGTTTTAGGAAAAGATTATAATAAAACCTTTGTTTTTATAATTCGCCTCAATATTTTTTGTTTTTTTTTTATAATCATTATAAAAGAAGATTTTGAATATTCTTATTTTGATATCAAAAATGTATTTACTGAATTATATTTAAAAAAAGAAATCTATTTAATACTTTTTTAAAATATCTAAGTTTATTGAGATTATATTCTACATACATTTTGAAGTCTTTATAAGTTAAAGCAAGTCGGTAAAGATTGGAGTCTTTTTCTGAAAGGAAAGTTAATTAAAATGGATTTCATATAAAGTCTTATAGATCTATATTTATATATTAATTATTTACAATAATTGTTTTTTCTAATTTATATAAATGATATTGTTATTGTTGCTATACAAAAACGGGATATTAAATGGTTTTATAATAACCTTTCAATTTGTTTTAATATTAAAGATTTGGGGGAGATTAGTAAGATCTTAGGAGTATATATTATTCGTAATAGATTTAAAAGAATGTTAATTATAGATCAAAAAAAGTATCTGGATATAATGCTTACCCGTTTTGAGATTTTTTATAATTAATATATTTTAAGGAAGATATCAATCTTGAATTACAACCAATTACAATTGATACTTTTAGATGATAAATTTATTGATATAAACAAATATTAATAAATAATTAATAATACAATCCATCCTATAGTTTACACTAAATCAGATATTGTATTTAATTTTGAAAGATTAGTACAAGCTATATCAAATTCTGTTAAACATTACAGCGTTACACTCAAAAATCTTATAAGATATTTGAGATCGATTATTAACTAGAAACTATATTTTAAACCTAAAGGAGTTTAATTAGATATCTATAAAGAATATAATCTTTTATAATAGACTATCAAAGTATATATTGATATAGATTGGGTAAGCGATAGAATCGATTGAAAAAGTATTTTTAATGGAATAGTAATATTTTATAGTGAACCAATTTTATAGGTAAACAAGAAGTAGATATCTATAGCTATATCTAATATAAAAGTTGAATATATTTTTATAATAATATTTATTAAATAAGAGCAATAGGTAGCTCAACTTTTGAGAGATTTAGAGTGATTATAATATATCAAAAGGAATAGTGAAGTTCAAATGCTAGGAGATAATCAAGGAGTACTAGTATTAACCAAGAATCTTTATCTATACAAATAATCAAAGCATATTGATATATATTATTACTTTATTTAGGATCTTATAGAAAAATGTTTAATCAATACCAGCTATATCAATACAAGCGATATAACTATAGATAGATTAACAAAACTATATACAAGAATGATATTTGAAAAATTCAAGAATATATTAAGGCTTCAAATCTAACTATAAAAATTAAGAGAATAAGCTCTCTGGAAAAGTGTTAGAAGTTGTGGCATGTGTGTTATACTACTATGCATATATCACATCCACTTTATAATTAGATTTTACCTTAATACAATCAATCTATATAATCAATATTATATGTATTCTACTGGCCTGCTCCTTTATTGTGAACAATATTTCAATTAATAATATTCTTATTTTATTCTTATATATTATATTTATTATTTTTTATTTATTCAAATATATAGCTTCCTTATTAATTATTATTCTTTATTATAGAATATAGATTAAACTTCTAAAAAGAGAATATTAATCAGACATATATAAGGTAGCACCGATATCAACATACCATTACGATAAGAATACCTTACTAATACTTTCCTTAATAAGATAATAATATTTAGAGTCAGATTTATTATTAACAATACTTTCAGTAATATCAAAGCTTGATTTAGCAATATAAGTTTTATACTCTCTATACTTTTTATCTTTTTATAATAAAAAAATAAATTGTTTTCTCTTTTGTTTATATTTTGAATCAAATTTTAAAAGACATTTAGTATATTAAAACTAAAAGCATTTTAGAACTAAATAACCAGATTTATCGTAAAATTTATAAATAACAATAGATATATCGGATTTTAAACTTATACTAGCCTTATACTAATAATGAAATGGAATATATTTTTTTCTTTTTATAAGATATATTATATCTGTAGAGTTTTATATTTCGATTTTTTTAATCTATAAATACTTAATTTTATTATCAATATTTAAAATAAAATTAATAATATAAATCATATTAATAATGACTTTATACTCATCAAGAAAAAATAAAATTAAGCTTTAAAAGAGTGATTTATTTGTATACAAAACTCCAGCTAAAATATCCACAAATAAAAGTTTTTTTTAAAGATTTTTGAGCTTATTCCATATATCTATAATAATCATATCAAAAGTATTATTAAAAGAAAAGGTTTTGATTTTAAGGAGGTATTTATCTGTTACTATATCATCGATTCTGGAATATTTGATAATTAGATAATTCTAAAGTTTTTTTGCTATATTATATTCATCTATTAAAGCCTTATTATTATCAAATAATAAATAATAAATATAAAATAATATACTAACATCATCCTTAAAAAAAATAACCTTTTTATTAATATTAAATCAAATTTTTATTGTAGCACTATTACTGTTACTAAAGATTTAAAGTTTCTCGAAATCCTTAATTAATCTATCAGTATCTGCAATCTATACATATTCCTATAATGTTTTTTTATATATATAAAACCAACCTTTTCCTCAAAATTGAATTTTTATTTAATAAATTTAATATTCGTAATTCTCTTGAATAAAGAAAAAAATATATTTAAAATAATCCTTAAATCCAATATCTTCATTCATTTTGAAATTCTACAAATAAAAAACTTATATCAATAACCAATATATATTTTAATAATAAAATAAAAAAATAAAAAAGGAAAAAAAACTATTTTAATTAAACTATTTCAATTTTGGATATACTAATATTACAAAAAGAAATTCTCTTTAAAATAGGATAATTAGAAATAATAAATTTTGATTTATAAATAATAATTTTTAATGTAATATCGAATACTATATAATTAATAATACTTTTCAATATTAAGTTAAAATAAGTTGTTTTTTCAATAATAATTTATAGTTTTTTTGTTTGAAAAAAAAATATAATATAAATAATTATTTTACTATTATTACTCAATAATCTGTTTGCTATGTACACCTTGTATATTAATATTATATTGCATAAAAGCTTCTCGTTATCAATTTTTATTTTAATAACACAAGCTATTCGAAGAGCTTTCGGCTTTAGTCTTATTACAGAGCTACCAGGCTTATAACCTGTTCATAATAAAGAAGCAGGTCAATAGAATGTATATAATATTGATTATATAGATTAATTATATTAAAATAAAATCTAACTATAAAATAAACATAATATATGTACAATAGCATAGCGCACATGCCACAACTTCCAACAAGTTATAGATTTCAAGCTTAAAGTTTTACAAAAATTGATTAATGTATTTGTCAATTGCCCAAATAAATTCTTTATTATTGATATTAAGACATGAATAATTTAATAGTAAGGCATCTACAACAATTTAAAGAAAAAAGCTTACCTCAATAATCAATAAAAGAATTAAGGTACCAACTTCAACCATAATCAACCGAAACCCTACAATAAAAAGCCGATTACCACTACACCTCCTCCTATACCTAATCTCTCCAGCAATCCCATATAATTAGATACTGCTCAACTAGATCAATACTTTTCAATTTGTTATACTCAAGAGTAATATATCGAATTCGGCCTTTATTTTTATTATAAAAAGCCAGGTTATATTAAGAATAATTGTGAAAAAAAATAAATTAATAATATAAAATATAATATTAATACTAATATAAAATATATCCTTTATATTAATTATTTCCTTATAATCAATTAATATAAGAATCCTGGATTTTATTATAATATTATTATTTCTTTATACTAGAATTCATTTTTATCTACTAACCGTTTTTTAATTATACTATTACGCTATACCTCCCCAATCTCCTTTAATTTTATTTAAATATTTAATTTAAAAAATTATATCAAAAATTCTATTTACTCAAAGGAAAATAGTAGTTTGATTTTTTAGCTAGATATATTAAAAAATTAATCTTGATTTATAATTACAAATTAAGGTTTTTTGTAGAAAATTTATTTTTATAAATTAAAAAATCGATTATATCTAAAAATCCTTTATATCTTAAATCAATGAATAATAAATCTTTTAAATTTTTAACAAAAATCTTCCTTACACTTAATATAATTATTTTATTTATTAGCTTTATAGATAATGGAATTGCAGGTTATAGCTTTATTAATAGAAAAATTGTTTTTAAGCTTTGGATACTTATACACCCTTTCTTCTATATTTGTTATTTACTTTTAATTAATAGTAAACTTTTCAATATTCTTTTTTAGTATATATTTCTGAATATATATATTAATAATTATAAGGAGATAGATTTATTCTATATTATTATTTTATTAATTATAAACTCTATAATCCTCAATTTCCTATAACTCCAATATCACAATTCCATTATTGATTGATTAATAATAATACTCAAATTTATATTTACATATTATTCAAGATATTATTATCCTACTAATATTATAATAACTATTATTCTTAATATAAAAAATACTCTAAAGATAATTTTATTAAAAAATAATAAAGTTATATTTAACACTCCTAAATCTTTTTTATAAAAGTTTATTCCAAAATCAATCTTTATAAAAAAAATTATTAATAAAAGCTTCAAAATCATCTCATTACTACCCCAAGACTAATTCATAGTCCTCAAAATTGTTATTGAAACCTCAGAAATACTTGAATCAGAAATACTTAAGTTAACCTTTAGAAATACTTTATAAACCTTAATACTTTTAGAAAAGTTTAATAAAAAATATAATATCCAATAAAAATTGAGTAATATTAGATATTTTACTACTACTAGTTTTACTTAGTTTTGTAAAGATTAGAATATATATATTATAAAACTAACCTAAAACAAACTGGATACAACTTGCGAATTATATCAGATACTACTAAACGATTTTATTTAGCTATACCATAATATCACAAAAAGCAATATCGAAAAATTTATAAAGAAAATTGATTATCCAATATTATCTACAACCAATATTTAAAGCAAATTACCATCTTAACTATATAACCTATACACAGAATTCCTGCCCTTATTTACTAATAAGCTTCCCCCTAGATACTCCTAGAACTACAAAATTAAATTTATACTAAACAAGAAATTGCTATATAATAAAGGATATCCGATATCCCTAGTTGAACTCTAAATTATATATAAATAATTTAATAATAACTTGAATAAAAAGTTTATCTATAAATCCTATTCCAAATCAACTACTCCATTTCTATTAACTATAAAACTTAAAAAAATATTCAGATCTATTAAAATTATTATAAATTGAATAATATTACTATTAAGAACTGATACCCCCTATTATTAATCAAAAAGATTCTTAATGTTTTATATTATACAAAAATCTATATCAAATTGAATATTATTATTATATTTAATAAATTAAAAATTATAAAAAAATATAAATAAAAGATAGCTTTTATAACTCACTTTGGCTTTTTTGAATTTCTAATAATATCTTTTAGTTTTTATAATACTCCTACTTTATTTCAAAATTATATTAATTATATCCTTTTCAATCTCTTAAATAGAAATTGTATTATATATCTGAATAATATTTTGATTTACTCTATTAATATTACAAACTATCAAAAACAAATCTATAAAATTATACAAAGATTAATTGATATTGATTTATAAATTAATATTGAGAAATATAAATTCGAAACTATACGGACTAAATACCTTAAATTAATTATTATATTTAATAAAATCAAAATGGATTTAGATAAAATTAAAACGATTTTTAATTAAAAATTATTAATAAAACTAAAAGATCTTTAACATTTTCTTAGATTTATTAACTTCTATTAACATTTTATTTACATTTTTTTTAAGATTATAAAATTATTTAATTATTTATTAAAAAAGGAGTTTATATAATAATAAATTACTAATTACAAAATTGTTTTTAATAATTTAAAATAAGTATTTACCTCTACTCCAATTCTCGCTATATTCAATCACCATCATTATACAATTATTGAAATAAATACTTCCAATTATTTATTTATTTATTTATTTATTTTAATTTACATCCAGGGGGCAAGCTGCAGGGGCTCGCTATGACCTCCTAGGGGGTACTAGGGATAAACTATGCTAGCAGGGGTGCTGGTATAGCCATGCATTTCATTCTTCTACGGCTATAATACAGGCTGGGGGAGAAGTGGTTAGGAATACTATGTATACTTTTGCTGTTTGTTTTTTGCTTATAATATCAATATTGTTTAATTTATTTTATACTGGGTAGTTTAGATTTGTAATTAGCTAGAAGGCCCTATATTGTTAGTTTTTGTTTAATATAATTTGTGTGCGATAATAAAAAAAAAGGAAAGTAGTTTCAAAAGAAAAGTACAGTTTCGATTAATAATATGAAAATAAGAAATCAGAGAATCTTCGGAAAAACTGAACATAATTGTTTGAAATAATTAGTAATCACTAAAAAGATTGCAAAGTCTGTTAGGGTTTTCAGAAAAAGGAAGAAATAGTCGATTGTACTCTTTGTGTTTCACGGGATTAAGCCGGGTTTGTTCGGCTAGTAGTCGAATTGGGTACGAGAGTGTCGGCAGAGTACCAGATGCTCAGGCTCTTTGCTGTATCCACAGGAGCATTCTGAGGTAGCGTTGTCGTGCTGAAATACTTCCAATTGAATTATGGGAGGAGTTATTTCTTAATATAATAATAAAGGTCGATTATAATTAATTACTTATTTTTTATTAAAATATAATGTAGTTGAATATAATTATAAAATTTATAATAAAAAGTTATTAGCAATTATTAAATCTTTAAAGGAATAGAGATTCGAGCTATATAAAATTTAAAAACTATTTAAGATTATTATTAACCATAAAAACTTAAAATACTTTATATTAATAAAAATGTTAAATCAAAGGCAAGCAAGATAAGTAAAATTCCTTTTAGAATTCAACTTTTATATTATATATCAACCAGATTATAGAATAATTCATTCTAATATTCTTAATCAAAAAGCAAAAGATTGTTCTATATATACTAACTTTAATAATAATTGGATTAAAAATCGTTTGCAAATAATACTTCCAAAACAAGTATTCAATATAATTATATACAGGGATTTTATTAGATAAATAAATAATACTATAGATCTCATTATAACCTCTATAAATACTATTATTCCTGATATTAATAAGCCAATTAATAATCTTATTAATAAAATATATGATTTATTTATATTAATTATTAGTATATACAAAACATTTCAGAATTCTATTATTTATTATTAATTATTAATAATTAGAAAAGATTTCCGAATAGTTCTTCAAAATTATAGATTAATTAATAAATAAATATTCTATTAGGATCAATTATTCATTTTTTTATTTACCAAGCTTCATATACAAATTATTTATTGAATATACTCAACCGGATTTGTCGGGCACTTGGGCTATATCAAGACTATCAATTTTGTTTTTTATATATATTGGTGGTTTAATATGATAAAAGAGATTGAAATTTATATATAAGTCTATTAACTATATTTTCATACAAAATCTTTTTATTTTGTAATTCTTAGATTTTTTAAACCTTTATTAATTCTATTCCAATCTTGATCTAATATTTCTATTGATTATATTATATTATTATCTATCTGTAAATATTATAATTATAAATATAATTATATAATCATTATTATTTATTATCTAACAAAAATATATTATTTTATATTGGTAATTGGGCTGTCTGTAAAGGAACTTACTGACTGTTTTGTTGAGAAAATGTATTACTTATATAATGTACCCAATAATGTTATATCTAATAAAAGCTTATAATTTGTATTAATATTTTGAATATATTTTTTCAAATATTTATTAATTATCTTAAAACAATCTTTTTTATTCCATTCTGAATTGAATAATTAAATAAAGAGATTTAATATTATAATAAAATAATACTTATAAGCTTTTATAAACTTTTATTAAAATAATTAATATAACTGGTTATTATTAGTAGAGTTTGTATTCAATAATACCATTTCAGAAACTATTGGTGTATCCCCATTTTTTGTTAATTATAATTTCTATTTGTAACTCGGAATCGAATCTTTCTTATCTATCCTATCAAACCTTTTATACTAATGGAAATACGAATTCCTAAAAGTTAACAAGATTATAGATCGATTTGATATCATTTTGATAAAACTGAAAGCTTTAACTACCCAAGCTATTCAAAAGTATGAAAATTATGTGAACAAGATGTGTATCAATGTTTTTCTATATAAAAAAAGGAATATAATATAGATTAGTATTAAGAATATAAAGATTAACCAATCTATAAAAAAAAAAAAAAATAAATAGATTGGGTTTTATAAAATTCTAAAAGTTTATAAATATATCTATCTATTTTAACTATTTATTACTTTTAAGATCTTTTCAATATTTTATAATTTATTACTCAGATTGCTTTATAATTTAATTGGATTAATCAGCCAAGCTATAATCAATAAAATAGAGTCTTATTATAATCAAGATTGAATTCTGAAAAAAAATAATAATATGAATAAAAAAACTGAATAATAGAAATTCAATAAATTACTTAATTATTATAATGAGAACGGATTTCATTATTAAGTTAAATAAAAATATTATCTGCTGTTATAGTAACCAACCAAAAATCTCAAAAACTAGAAAAAAATAATTATTGTATTTTATCTAACAAATTTAAATAAATCGGATTCTCCTGTATAAATAAAATTCAAAAAGCCTATTATCTCAGATAATCCTATATTAAATATAATTCTAAAATAAAAGCAGAATAAATCAAAAAAGGGTTACCTACTAACTATAGACCTTAATAAAATTTATTTCAATTTTATAATGAAAATCAGAGTTTTTTAATATTATTCTAAAGGATTTTAAATTCTTTTCAAAAAGAACTAGATTTTTATTTGATTAAATTAACTATCCATTTAATTTAAATATAATAATAAGCTGGTTTTATAGATTAATTTACAATTTTATTAAAAATTAATAAAATTAGTCAAATTGTATTTTAATTTATTTAAAACAAATAAGTTTTAAAGAAGGAATACTGTTACAATACCAATTATATTGCTTTTATACCTCAGGTATATACCATTAATATACCCTACTTTCTATAAAAGGGCCTTACCCTTTTATAGCTTTTTTATCCTTATAATATAATATAAGTCTTTACTTGTACCTTGACATCTATAAAGAGTTTTTATATTATATAGAATCTTAAACTTATTCCTATATAACTATATTAATATAAATAGTATAGAGGGAGATTTAGGTATAATATTAGTAATGATAGCTTCTTTATATATAAAATAAATATCTATTTTTTTGAAAAAAAAGAGTATATTATATATTATACAAGTTTGAATCCAAGCTCTTTTGAATATAATCTAAAAATTCCGTTTTGTAATTCTAGATAATCCCTTGTTTTTATATAATAAATTATTCAATACTGTATTATAATTCATTAAAAGTAAAAGGAAAAAGCTGTAATCAAAAAGTTGAAATCGATATATAGAATATAAGGATAAAATTAATAATATAATTTTCAATTTATTGTATTTTGATATAAATTATATATTAATATAATTAGAATGATTATTTACTATAAATAGATAATATTCTTTATCTATTTTTAGATATATATAATATTAAAAGATTTTTTGAAATCATATAAAACCAAAAGTATTAAATAACTATTTATTACTTGAAGCTTTGAAATAAGTTTTATCCTCCTCCCCTATTTTATCAACCCATATATTCTAAAGATCCCCTGATTTTCCTTTATATAATAAAATAAATAATATAATTGTATTGTTAGTACAAATATATATTAAAAGATTAATAAATTCTTGAAATCCGTTTTATATGGCTTTTGTTACTTTTCCTTTTTTATAAATATTAATATTTATTATTCTTTTTATAAAATGTATCAATTCAATTATAAAGCCTTTTTTATCCCAATTATATATATTTTTGGAAAATATATTATATTTTATAATTATTTTTATTAATTAAATAAATAAAAAAGAAGGATTAATAAAAGCTTTTATATAATAAAAATTAATAACAAATTGAAAATAACACTAATTAGATTATAAAAATATTCAAAATGATTAATATTATCAGTTTTAATATATAAATTATCAATATACCAAAGATACTGATTTTTAAAATATATTATATATCTTTTAATAAAATAAGCTGTCTAATTCTTTTCTACAAATTAATCTATAATCTCTTTTACTAGATTTCTAACTATACAATTTGTAAGAGGTATAAATCTTTATATCAACTTATTGATCTAATTAATCAAACCTTTTTCTTGCTTTTTATTAAAATATTAATAGATATCTTTATAAGCAAAAGCACAAAAAACTGCTTACCCTTTATATCAACAATATAATATAAAGCAATCAACATTATAGATTTTCATAATAGCAATAATATTAGGCTTTTCTTCAACTTTAATTTGAGCTATTGCTTACTCCATACAGCCTTCCATAGCTTGTACAATATTCATTATAAATTTTGTAGTTGATATTTTTGAGGTTCAAAAAATTGTACAAGATATAGGGTTATGCAAGATGTAGGGATATCGGTAACAGGATCCCCGTGTTTCCCCCAGACTTCCTTCGTCTTTAATCCTTCCAGATTGTCTCCTAGGATTTCAATATACAACACCTAGTCTTTCTTTCTTAGCCCTTAAATTTTGGCTACTCGCAAAGTTGCTCTCCCTTAAAGCCTCGGAAATGTCGGATATAGTATTGTGAAGCGAGCCGATTCGGATGAGAATAGATTTTAGTACCTTCCTCTTGTACTTGGGTCTATCCCCTTCACTGATATAATTTTATGTACTGAAGGTTGTGTTGTATATTCATCTGTTCTGTCTGCCGATTCATTTCTCTTCTGTCGTCTCCAATTGTAGTCAACTAAGTAGTTATCTACAATGTCCCTATTCCAAGCGGTCTTGAATGAAAACAAACCTTCATTTGCTTCTTTAAGGTTCAATCTACCGAGACATCCTTCCATTACCTATTCTGTAGTTTCATCGGTAGTCCATGGCATTGGCATAAAAGCACCTTATTGACAAACGCCCGGTCCCGAGCATTTACTTTGCATCTCGTGTCTGTGCTGTGACAATTGAAACGAAGTAACCTTGCTGACTCCTGAAGCTTGTTCGCTTTGAAATTCTTTGAACTCCGAGATTTACCCCACATCCATCTTGAGGAAAGAACCTCAAGAGGCAAGAGAAAATCACGTGTAGTCGCTAAACAATTGATGCCTCAGACATACAATCGAACTTTCTTCATCTACCTACTCACGCTACTCTGTGCAGTACCGAGTACCTTTATACAGACGTGGTTAAATTTCTATACCTAGGTAGGTAGATTTCTGCAGCTGTCGGGTATTTCTAAACCAAGATAAAATCTTAACACGAATATAACGCTGCTCGCGCTGTTGACGGTGAACTGCCGCATTATCTATTACGCATCACGTATTACCCATCCGTTTATGGCAACGTTAGACGTTATCACAATGTCAATATTCTCCATCTTTCGGTCCCGAGACCATTCCAATGTTCAGAGTTTCCATCCCGATGATGTTACATTTTTTGAAACATTTAGATATTTCGGAGCTTTACGTATCCCGGTCCCACCTCTTACGAATAGTTCAAAAATGTCTTCTCTCCTTTAACTTTATTTCAACGTGCCAAGATATCTAAGATTGTCGGAGCTTCCTTTGAGCCCATATTTTGAATCTTTCAACACGTTTAATGCATTAATCATAGGATACACTCTTCCGTCATCTAAATGCAACTTTCAACTTGTACAGTGAGCGAGCGGCATAACGCTATATCTGGTAAGTTATTTATGCTTGCTAATCCGTATCCAATCTACAAGACACGTTCGTGGTACACCGGTGAGCCTCTTACATGCTTGTGTCATACATGTGACATCGATATCAGATACATAACCTAGATATGAGTTCTAGATCTTGAACGATTCGTTGCGGTATGAACCTTCAGTGTCACCTTCTATACAGGACTTTGACATGAGCTTGAGGATTCGATAAAGTGGGTCAAATACATGGGAATTTACCAGGACTTAAGTTCGGTCCCGAGATCGTTCACTTATAATTTTCAACTCCAACGGCTGATCTTTCTTGATTGCGGCCATTAAATTGGCACCCTTAAGGAACCTGGAGCCGGGAATCCCAGCTTTGCCACATTTGATTAGCTGCCGATGGGTTTTCATCCGCTTCTCCGCCAATAGGGATGTTAATATTATCTTGAAGGGTACTATCACAAAGATCTCACTGGCTCTGTGCCTTACAGATTATTTGTATCTTCGGATATTCGATAAAACTCTAAAGCCCGATCCCTCATTCGATTGCATCCGTTACATGGGATGAAGTGGACGTGTTCATACCAATATATGGCTTAGTCGTCCATTCTGGCTACCTTCTTTCATCGGATGATCAAATCATTGATCAGATAAACCATTTGTCCCCAATCTATGGCTTCCTATCGAGGAAACCACTCCCGCAGTGGATACTCTGCACGTTCCATGGACTCTTCATTTCATCAATGAACCTGGTCTGAAGTATTAGTATCTGCGCCTGACATTTTGCTTGGATAATTTGAAGAAAGCCAAGACACCTACAATGCATAGTGGATTAGTATTCGTGC
The DNA here is from genome assembly GCA_014898485.2 of Botrytis squamosa. Lineage (NCBI taxonomy): Eukaryota > Fungi > Ascomycota > Leotiomycetes > Helotiales > Sclerotiniaceae > Botrytis > Botrytis squamosa. Next base: position 1,235,901 of record RCTC02000004.1, read on the forward strand.
TTTGAGATAGGTATATAAAGTCGATCTTATCTCCTCGGAGAACTTCCTCTCCTCATCCCCTTCTTTAACTATCAATATTACTTAGCTTTTGTCAAGGACAAGGAAGATGCGTTTCTCTACAGCTACTGCCCTTGGCATGGTCGTTGGCCAGGCCATAGCTGGTGTTTGTCCATATGCTGATGCTCAAGAGAAGAGGAGCGCTTGTCCTTATGCAGGACGAAGTGTCTCTGATACTCCCAGAGAGCATTTCCCTCGTGCTGGCAGTGGTGCAACTCCAGGCAAAAAGGGTGTCATGTTCATGAACAGAATTGCACCATCCGTATCCACTCTATACATCGCCAATGCAGATGGAAGCAATGAACGTGAACTTCTCGGAAACAGCTCTTCCTACGATTATCACGGAAACTTCAGCCCTGATGGAAAGTATGTTATCTTCACCACTGAACGTAACGGAGATGGACAATCGGATATCTACAGAGTCAAGATTGATGGTACCGGATTGGAATCTTTGGTTGAAACACCATCTTTCGAAGATGCAGGTGTACTTTCGCCTGATGGAACAACACTTGCTTATGTATCCACCCAAGGAAACTTCACAGCAAATATCTGGGTTAAGGATCTCACTACAGGAGTTGCCTTTAACCTAACCAACACACCTACCACAGCTGGTGACAATGCCCTTCCAGATGGTCATTTCCGTCCTTCTTTCTCGCCAGATGGAGAGTGGATTGCCTTTTCCTCCGACCGTAACACCGCCTGGACCGGACATAGCAACGGTACCGGCTGGGAACACACCCAAGAACTTTCCGTCTACAAGATCCGACCAAACGGATCCGACTTCTCCCAAGTTGTCACCAAAGCTGGTTACTCTCTTGGATCGCCAAAATGGAGCCCAGACGGATCCCGAATTATCTTCTATGAGATGACTAGAGAGAACACCTACAACGCCCACATGACTTCTGTCGACAGTGCTGAGACACAAATCGCATCCGTAGATGTTGCTACCGGACTCGATTATGTTTACCATACCTCTGGAGTTGGATGCAAAGTCAATGGCCAATTCGTAACTGCCGATGTTGTCGGTTTCAATACTAAGGGTTCAACTGATGACAACATCGGTATCAACTACAACGGCACCGGCGCCGCGAACTACACTACCATCCTGGGCGATATGCGCAACCCTGCTTGGTCTCCAGACGGAACCCTGGTCATCTATGAAAAGACCAGTTTCACCCCCGTCCGTGCAATGGAGAAACCTTTGTACAGTTGGGACGGCGATTTCGAATACCGCTTCACCGATGTCTTCCCCATGCTCTCCAAACAAAACAAATTGGTCATCACTCAAAAACAACTCGGTAACTCATCAATTGTTACCATGAACCCAGATGGTACCGATCTCGATCTGGTCTTCGACGTGTTTTCCACAAACCAAACCTCATCCGCAGATACTTCTACTGGTCTTGCAGGTGCATTCCAACCTTCTTGGACTGCCGATGGCGAATGGCTTACCTTTGGACTTGGATACTGGTTTTTCGAAAGATCGATTGAGCCAGGTTGGATTTATCGCGTCACAGCTAACGGTTCTCACTACGAGCAATTGACTTTCGGAGAAGCCGGTGTTTCCAATGCAGGATTCCCATCTTACTCACCCGATGGAACCAAGATCGTTTACAGAGAGTGCGGCCCCGCTCCTTTGTACTGCATCGGTCTCCGCATTCTGAACCTCGCTGATGGTACCGTCACAAACTTGACCGATACCTGGGATAACACTCCTGGTTGGTCTCCCGACGGAGAGCGCATTGTTTTCACCCGTCGTAACCATCTCAACTTTGACGATCTTTCAGCGACTGACTCCTACGACGTTTACACCATCTTCCCTAACGGAACTGGCCTCACACAAGTAACAACCAGTGGAGCCAATGATGCTCACGCTGTTTGGTCCGCCGATGGAAGAATTTTGTACAGCAGTGGAATGTATGGTTTCAGAGAGGAGAGTCCTCTTTACGACAATGCCTTTCAACCCTATGGACAAATTATCTCCATGAACTTTGATGGATCAAACAAGACCATGTTGACTGATAGTATGTGGGAGGATAGTATGCCTCTTTACGTTCTCAATGATGAGTTTTAGATAGGCGAAGATAATGAGGGATGAGATGGTTATGAATTTATAATGAGAGGAGGAAAATGGCAACGGGGATGAAAAGAAGAGGAGAGGAGAGGAGAGGAGAGGAGGAAAATTATGATTCTTGTTATTTAGTTTTTTCAGCGAATATCCAAATTCAATTTCTTCATGCTATATTAAGTGTTCTTTCTATTCTATCTGATGAATTTCTAATACCTATAACAATCTTATCTATGCAAATATATCTTTTTTTTTGTGTATTCATCTTTTCAATCTCCAACCCTCCCAAGAACATTATACCCATCTACTCTTCCACATATGAATTCATCCACATACCCATCACCACCACAATTACCATCAAACCCCCTCCCGACTCCCAACTCTCAACCCGAATCTCCCTCCCCATCACCAAATCTCCACCCACACATCTCGGTCCCCGAACCCAAACTCCCGAAGTCCCGAGAGTACCCCCCTCTCCCTCCCCGCGATTCTCCCGCCCAGAACCAGAACCAGAACCAGAACCAGAATTCCTTCCATTTCCATTTCCAGATCCATCGTAAATCAAGCAATGAGCAAGGAATCGAATGCCTAGTAGACGATCTTTAATTCGAACATAACAAATCTATTTATATATATATCTGAGCCTCTATTGAAAAGGATTTTAGAAAAGGAGGGGGTGTAGATCTGCTTTGCGGTCTTGTTTATTTTGGGATGTGAGTATTTGATTTTTGATTTTCGGGACCGAGGGTTTGGGGGGGGGGGGGGGGAGATGGGTGGATGGATGGATGGTTTTATGGCGGTCTTTTGGACATGCGGAACAATGCGATACCATATTGTGGATTTGAATTTCAATTTGGATTTGATGATCTGACAGCCCCAAAGAAGATTTGCGTCACGATGCTGAGATGCGGAATAATACTAGGTACTTATGAATATGGTTCCGAGCAATTCTACATCATGATGTTGAGATATTGCTAGTGAGTGATATGTTTTGGGGACTTTTTTTAGATTGCGTTGTCTTAGAGCTTAGATGATGAATGATTGTTTGTTTATATATAATGGATAACGGAAAGCTGATAAGTGGGAAATGTTGTGTTGATGTTATGTTTATTAGGTGATGTGATGTGATATTATGGTCCGATTGGTATATTTGGATTTTGGTTTTGGTTTTGGTTTTGGGAGAGGGGGAGTAGATAGTATAAGAAATCTGAAATTTGAAGACGAGCTTCTCATACTATCAAATCAGAATTTGGATACAGAGGAGAAAAATCATGAAGAAAACCGGCTTTGAAGATTCCTATTGTATCTTCGTACAGTATAATGATACAAATTCATGAGCATTCCCTTCAAGATTTCCAGAGGCAAGGAGATTGCATCGTGATCATTTTACAATATATCTTGCGCTTTCTAAATCTACATTCTCCAACTTCCTGTGTTATAGCATAGCGTGGTATATATCCATTTCCCTGCCAATAGTGTGGTGCAAACCTAGTGAATCTTTACGGTACATATTGAGTAAATACCTAAGTAATGAATACAAGAGAAAGTTGCATTTCTCATGCTCGTTCGTTTGTGATTTATTACTTTGGATTATGAATAAATAATGACTGGTTCGCTCGAGTCTAGCACTCTCAAGTATTCATGGTCTGTTTACCTACTGGTTAATACGAACAGAATTTAAGAGTTTCTTTTCGCGTCGAGGAGTTGGGAAAAACTGTTTCCTACCTTTCATTATGAATGATGCTGACTTCAATTCTAGATCTTTAACGCTATAACATACTGAATCAAAAGCTCTTCCTGTATGCTGTCTATATAAAGTGTTACAGAAATCATACCTGATCTGGGATTATCACATATGACTGGGAGCTAATGTGGTATATATGATGACGATTGAGAGCATGGTTATGATTGCGAAGGAGTATTATGCGGACATTTTCATGGTATTGACTCTTCAGTCAATATGAAACGTAAAAGTGCCAAGTAGCAAAGAGGAAGAAAAATTAAGGGAGATAGATTTAATAATCACACGTTCTGCGCGCGATACTGTGGTGCTCGCTCAGCCCAAGAGCTTTCGACTCGATGGTACAATATGAGGAGGAAGAAGATATAATATTGTATGATCTCGATATATTTATGTAAGACTCACCAGTAGGGTACATATAGGGTACTGGTAAGTTTTCACTCCCTATAACCTATTCACCGAGTGTAACATTTGAGGAAAGGCAAAGTCTCCCGCCTGAGAATTGATGGAACTTCCTTTAAAATTCTAGTCCAGATCATTCATGAAGTTGGGATATCGGGAAAAATTCAAGTCGATCCATTGAACTTGATTCTCCCCCTTCTCCTCTCCTTTCCTCGCGTCCCTGGACGTCTAAGTGTCTTGGTTCTATGACTGCTAGAATAGTAACTTTCCACCGAAGGTACATCACACTTATTCTTTCCATATACTTTTTCTTTCCCTATAACTCCCTAATTACCTTTCCCAAATCCTCTATATCCTCCAAATACGCATCATTTTGCATTCAATCACCTCCTGATCCTCATTAATATCATCCGTCCACCTCCTACAAAAGACCTAAAAGTCAGTAAACAATATCTCGAATCTAGATTCCCAAACCCCAAACCCAAAATCCCAACACAAACAAACAAACAAACAACCCACAAACCTCGCATAAACCGTCCTCATTCCACCTTCCTCGCTCCTTTGAAATCACTCGTATGCACCGCCACCATACCACATTCCTCCGGATCCAAACCCAAAACCCGCATCACCCACTCATAACTCTCTCCAGTATATACACCCCCACCAACTAACTGGAAAACAACATCTCAAAACCTCCCTTCAATTTCGCCGCTTCATCAAATCGAGCTGTAATCATGTAGAACCATTCGCGTGAACGAAAAGTTCATATTTTCATATTCTTTCCCGTCAGAAAGAGATTCCAGCGCGAGAAGAACATAGGCTAGGGGATTTGATGATGCAATACCTGGACGAGGAATTCTTTGATGGGGGGGTGTAGAAGAGGGAAACTAGGCGAATAGGTTGGACTGAGGAGGAGCGTTTCTAGGGTGGAGAGGTGTGTGAGATTGATGTTTTTGACGGGGATTGTGGGAGATGCGGGGGTGGTGGTGTCGAAATAGGATTGGCGCTATGGGAGGAGGAAATCGGATTGGATTTTTGGAGCGAGTGAGGGGGAAGGAGGGATGGGATGCGACGGGTGGAAGATGTGGGAGGTGTGAGGTGTGTCAGTTTAGATATGTGCCTATGAAATGAAGAGGATGGCGCGGATCTGAGGGGTTGGTGGAGGGTGTCATTTCTTTAAACATGTATTTCCTATGTTTAAGAATTTATCTTCCTCGATGATGAGTAAGATGGGAGTTAAATTTGGAACTGAACAGTTGATAGATATAGAAGATTCCGTATCATCACTCGATATATCGAAATCATTATCCATATATCATTATGAAACGAGGCCATATTTATATCCCTCTCCATATCCGCTTTGTCACGAACACCTAATACAATTAAAGTGAAAAACATCATAAAACATCAAGTACGCCCTTCGCTTGAAAAACAGATTGAATGATATCATTTATGCCGACAATTCCGTAAAGATATATCTTTACCTACCTATTTACTTACCTAGGTATTCACATCTCTCTTTCCTATTTCTCGAATATCGAAAATATAAGATCGTACAAGCCACCCGAATATCTCCATCTCCATCTCCATCTCCCACTAAAAGCAAATCATCCAATCATATTCGAAATACACATCTCACACTTCCCACATGATGATCTCACAACACTACATGCGATTCAAATCAGCGGAAACAAACAGTGAGCATTAGCTACCTAGATAGGTAGGTATTGTAAAAGAGTAGAAGATGGTAGATGGTAGATGCAAGTATGTGAGCTATTAATTTTACTTAACCAAAAGTTGGATCCACGGACAAACCATGAAAATAAACCAAATCTGATATATTGAGCCGACTCCAACATCATGGTTCTAAAAGTTTGTTCGGTAGTACTTGTTTGATGCTGATTCGGTAAGGAGAATGAATGAGTTGGTTTCGAGGTATCCGTTCGCAATTATGCATATATTGTACCAATTGTTGGTAAGCTTACTTTGCAATAATGCAATATCTAAAAGGTCAAATCGAGAATCTCTCTCCTACGAAAACATCGCAATTACTCCTGCCTTAGATATAATACCCATTAGAGCCCTCTATTCCTTCATCTCCATCTCTATCACATTCCTACCATTTTCAAATCTTCGAATCCTGAAACTCACCTCCACCTCTACCATCACCTCCACCTTCCATCCCCGCCAAGCAACTCCCCAACCATCCCATCCCATCCTACCCTCCACCCACCATGCCCAGCCCCCTCGAAATCCAAACCCATCTCACCCCCCTCCTCTCCCCTCACGCAACCATTCTCCTCCCCACCCATCCCTCCTTCCCCCCTCTCCTCGCAAGATGGCGAGAATACTCCAGCCCAGACATCATCCTCATCATCCAAGTAACCCACGAATCCGACGTTCAGAAAATCGTAAGTGTTAAGAATTCCTCCACATTCCCATTCCAACCACTCCAACCACTCCATATAAAATACGTCTAATATACTTCCCATCCACCCAATTCATATACCAACACAAACCACAGATCCACTACGCCAACCAACATTCCATCCCCTACATCGCTCGAGCCGGCGGTCACGGTGCAACCCATGCTCTCAGCCAAGCGAAGAACGCAATCCAGATTGATTTGCGCACCATGAACCACATCACTCTTTCAGACGATGGCCAGACTGCCACGATTGGCGGGGGCGCAAATATAAAAGATGTCGTGGATACACTTACTCGATTAGGAAAACGAACGGGTAGATTCGCCTTTCCAAGCCATCCATGCCCCAACAACCAAGAAAATCCAAACTAATCACTCAACCAGTAACCGGTATCTGCGAACTCGTCGGATTCTCCGCGCCCGCTCTGGGGGGTGGTCATGGTTGGCTTCAGGGCCAATATGGACTCATGGCCGATCAGGTACTTTCCGCCCGTCTCTTGCTGCCTTCTGGTGAACTGGTCACTGTATCGGGGAAATCGTATCCGGATTTATTTTGGGCCATTAGAGGCGCGGGACATAATTTCGGGTTGGTGATGGAATGGGAGTATCGTGTTTATGACGATATTGCCCCGTTATGGTCTTATGAAATCTTTATTTATTCAGGAGATAAACTCGAGGCTCTCTATGAGGAGGCGAATAGATTGTTGCGATACCAACCAGCGGAGCTAGTTCATTGGGGATATATTATCAAGGTTGCAGAGATTGATCCAGATCATGTAAGTCACTGCCCAGACGCAATTTACTTGAGATTGTTCAGAAGCTAACAATTTGGTAGCCGGTACTGTGGTTCGGTATCATCTACAACGGCTCCCCCGAGATAGCCAATCAATATGCCAAACCATTTCATGACATCGGGCCGCTTAGTGTACAGACTGGTCAGGGATCACTACACGATCTTGCCGTCGTCACATTCCAAGACGCCGATGGTCCAGGATGCGCTTACGGAATGACATCCCTCCGATATCCCATCGGATTGAAGTCATACAACGTGACGGCCGTTAGACAGGTATACAATGAGATCGACTCAACATTCCGCAAAGTTCCCGAGATAGCTGGTTCATTTTTCTTGCTCGAAGGCTACTCGACTCAAGCAGTTAAAGCCATCGATGCAGCAAGCACGGCGTTTCCGCACCGAGATGATAATATCTTGGTTACATCGTACGTCATGTATGCGCCTGACTCGAACATCGACCCGAAAGCAAAGGCATTTGGGGAAAAGCTTCGAAAATACTTGTTGGATGGAAGTGACGATCCAGCACATCTCCGCGCCTACGTCAACTATGCCGATGGCGATGAGTCCCTACAGGCGATCTATGGGTGGGAGACATGGAGATTGGAGAAATTGAAGAAACTTAAAGCTCAGTGGGACCCTAAGAACACCATGCGGTATTATGTTCCTATTGAACAGAACATCAATTAGTTCTCACAACTAGCTTAGAACTGTATTGTAAACTCGTCCAAAGATAGTCAAAGAATCAGTATTGGCAAGAAACTTGCCGATGATCACTGTGCCGCTCACCATTGGGACTGTGCATTCTGCAAACGAAGATATACCTACAAAAAATGCCAACCTAAATTTCCCCATTGAAGTATAATTTCATGATTCTATCTAGTACCTCCCGAGTTACTTAACCAATACGAAGATATCATAACTCCACGATGTCGTGATTACACTATAACCACCACAAAGTCGACAATAGGTAAGAAAAAAAAGCAGATCCGACGAACTCCATCGAACAGCCAGGCCGAGCCAAACCAAGCTAGAACACCAGAACGAGATTTAAAGTCATCCACGTCAAACTATCAACGTCAAAGTCATGGATGATGGCATATCTATCCGTCAAAGTTCCATCAAAGATCAAAGATTCAAACTTTCTTCAAACTTCCCGATATATATGACACTGTCTCTGATGACGAAAAGCTCAAAACGAGTTTTGAAGTCAAATCATCGACGTCAAATCATCAACATCAACTCACCCATCAAAAAAAAAAATGATATATCCAAGCCAAGCCAAGCCAAAAACATCAAACTTTCTCCTCTCCAAACCATCTCCTCCAACCTTTCATCAATCATTCCCAATATATGCGAGTGAGTGAGTACCACTCCAACTCACATCACAGTCTCTAATGACGAAACCACAAACTCAAAACTTCCCTCTCTCTCTCTCTCTCTCAAAATTAAAATAAAATAAACATCATTCCCCATCCACCCAAGTCCCCATCCCATCCCCATCCCTATCCCTGTCCCATCGCATTATGAAATATTGAAATTCAAATTAAAGTTTCAACGTTGTTTGCTTGTCTTGTTTGTGTACTTGTGTGCTCCAATTATTTTCTCTACCGATCGCATACTCTATATTATGATATACCTAGTATATCGCTTTGTATCGTAGATTTGAAAAAGTTTGGTACATGGATACTACGGTACTTACAAATAAATGTAAGACTTACGAATCGATTCATGTGGTAAATGTCTGTGAGTTCAAGTTCAGCGGTTCTGATTGTGATTGTGATTTCAAATCTCCGAAGGGGGTTGCTTGTGTATGGGGAAGTGGAGGGAGGGAGGGAGGGAGGGAGGAAGGGAGGGAGGAATAAAATAAATGTAAATATGAATGTAAATGTAAATATAAAATTGCTGGATACGGATATAGGAAGGGGAAATGGATATAGGGATGTATACATATGGATTGGAAAATGGTAGACTTTTCGTGATATCTTTGTTTTTCGTCTTTGTTTTTTCGTTTTTGATGATGATGTGAGAATGGGAAATGGGGGAATCGATGTTGTATGTAGATGACGATCACCAGATGTATCTTTTCTCGTATCAAGCACAAGCACCAATACAAGCACAAGCACAATCGACTCTTCACTCTTCACCAAGCTCCAAGTTCCAAATAAGTAAAAATTGAGGATATCTCCACCCACTCACCTACCTACCAATCTACGTACCTACGAGTATCGTATCCAATCATCAATTCCCAAACCAAACTTCCCCTCTCAAAAAAGCTTACAAATATTCGAGTTTACTCCGTGGTTCTCTACTTGTACAGCAAAACCTCTCCATAAGGATCCCCCCTATAAGAATAATCTCTCTATAAAAATATATTTTTCAATCCCAAAAAAATTTAGATCTAAAAAAAACCTATATCCTTAAAACCTTTTTATTAAGATATTCGTATATTTTTAATTCCAAAATTATATATATTCTTAATAGATTAATAAAATTACTAGAATTTAATAAATATATTTAGATTTTAAGAAGATTTTATTAAAATCCTAAAAATATTATAGAATTTGTTCGATCGAAATTAATCGGAAAAAGATTATTACTAATTGAAAAAAAATTATTATTATATTGGGATTACTCAGTATCGTTTTGAATGAATGCCGAACTCAAATTTAGACAAATTCTTTATTCAAATTCATAGTTATTTAGCATTTTCAAAACTCAATATCAATATAATTAATATAGATATCTTATTAAATCTTTTTTTTAATAAAAACAGAATTTATTAATATATTATATATCAAGATATCAGATTTTCAAATATTATATCAAAAAAATAATAATCAAAAGAAATCAGATTCGAAAAGTGATATTTTAAACTTTAATTTTAAAAAATTAAAGCCTGAAAATTAGCAAGTTCTATTTCTATATTATTAATTATTTTATTTCTTGAATAATTCAAAATTGAAATAAAATTACTTTATTTTTGAAAAGATATATATAAGATATAATTAAATATCTAATTAAATGTAAAATCTTATTTCTTTATTCTTTTTATTTAAATTGATATAGAGTTTTGAAATAAATGACTTTTAATGGTTTTTGATGTGATATACACTAGCTAAATTGAGGTTGGCATTCATTCAAAACGAGATCGAGTAAACAAAACCTTTATATAAGGATATCTTTATACATTCTTAAAAAGACTATAAAAACCGATATCCTTATGAAGAGGTTTTACTGTACTCGCAGACAAATCAAATGCAGGAAAACCATACCAAACCAGTCCAATTCAACCCATCCCATCCAAACCCAAGCAACCCACCCCCCAAATCCTTGCCTCAAAAAAATAAACACACCACACCACGCACATCTCATGATTCTCATCCCCATCAAGCGTGACCTCTTCACATTTTCACTTTCCTCCCAAAAAACACGCCAAGGCCCTTCCTACCTAGTACCAACCCACCTACCATCCATCCCATCGGAGATAAACCAACCAAAAAGGAAAACCCGAGCACCACACCACTCCCAGCAATTTTACCCTGGGAGCTAGAGCCTGGGAGGAAGGAATTCGCGTGCGCCCGGAATGAGTACGCGTGCTCCGGGAGGGGAGGGAGGAAGGGAGGAAGGGGGCACTTTTTGGTTCGGGCGGTCATGTATGTACTCCGTAGTACGTACGATGGTATGTATATATGTGTGTATGTGCTTTGAGCATCTTATGTAGAGTTTTGAAATTTTGAGTTTGAGTTTGGGGTTTGGGTTTAAGTTTGGGGATGGGGACGGTAGGTGGGTTTTTATTGATTTTTTCATTTGATTTGTTTTATTTTTATTTTTACTTTGTTTTAGCGGAATGGTATACAGAGTACCGGTGCGCGTAACGCACTGTGGTGATGGGTTAGAACTTAGGGGAATTTATGGAATTTATGGAATTTAAATAAATTATTGGGTGGAGAGTCGAGAGGGTTTGATATTTGGAGCATGCGTGCGTCCGTTCGTCATGGTGTCAATATTAGTGTCTGGAAAGTGTAATAGATTGGGTGCTGAGGGAGTGGGTAAAGAAAGTACTGTATAAATGGAAAAAGCTCTGAGTGTATCGTAGATACCAAGACGTATAGGGTGGGTAGGTGGTCTATTCTATAAAATTTTGATGTATGGTGTTTATTTGATACAAGATGACAGACAGACAGACACAGACAGACAATTATCATCAGAGCATACATACATATTGCAGATGTAGTCTGTAGTCTGGAGTGTCATCACACGAGTTAATGACTCGATGATACTTCCTTCCAATTCCTTGTCCTGCTTGCTGTATGTGTAGTGAGTGGATTGATACATACATAGTACATCCATCCATCCATCCATCGTTCAGGATCAACTCCTCGCACCCCCACAGGCTTATGCGCAGCGCAACTCACCAACCGTAGCACGCGGGGTTGAACGAAGCAAGCCAGCCAGCCAGCCAGCAAGAAAAAAGCGCAAAGGAATTTTCTCTGACCATATTCCATTTCACGAGTCGTTGAAACCCGTGAGCCGCCGCGGTTGGAGCTTGGAATCCCTTCTAGGCTTGCTCAGGAGTCAGGGCTGCTGGTTGAGCCCGAAGCCCGTGTGGCGGGTTCGAGGATGCATTTCGACCGTTCGGTGGTGAGATCGTCGACGCCTTCGATTCATCCGTGCTGTGGGATAAGGTTATTGATCACCTGGGAGGAAAAAATTGGGTAGATGATCGTGGAGAGAGCTAAGGAGGATGGTAATGGGGAGCGTGATGGCTTCTGGAAGATCCATCTCATCTAGAAAATTGAACTTTTACAACCACGGTGTCCTTGGATTCGAATATTGTTTGTGCAAGGGAAGACAAGTTGATATTGAGGTGGTGATACAAAATGCAGCCATACACTGCCACGAGGATTAGATTGCCCTTGTCCCTGTGCTTCTCCAATTCGGTATGCGACTCGTTTGCTGATGCATTGCTACCTTTTTACGTGTCAGGCTACAATTCGGATGGGAAATGTGATCCAAGTACCGTACCTACAGGAATGCACTCCGCAAGCATATGCATTGGAATTATTGATGTAGATGAGCTGTTCGCTTAGAGAAAAAAAAAAGAAGAATCAATTAGAGATGGTTGAGTGATGCTTCAGTGTGGATAGACGATGGTGGCATCGTGATTCGTGATAATCTTGGTCTCTTCTCGAACATTAATCAAGGCTAATGACTCCCTAGTAACTGGAACAAGTCTATTACGATCTGGCAATTCCCCTTGATTCAACCAATAAAATCAATGAGAACTTAGAAGTAGAGGAGCAAGGGAGGAGGCTGGAGTTTCTTGTATCTATACAGATGCCTATAGCATGATTGGCTTAATTTAGATAGGAATCACCAAGCAAAGTAAAGTAGTAGTAACCTGTCACCCTGTGCCCCAGATGCCCAGATTTGGAGGCTTTTCGGGATTCAGGGTGACGACTTGAAAGGTATCGTCGGGGCGGTTGAAGGCTTACTCCAAGGGCAAGCCTAATGGGTACATTCTTAAATGAGCCTGGGGAAAAAATGTACGAATCCAAACTTGCACTGCTAAAAATGATCCAGGTTGTTATCCATGAATGTCAAAATGACAAGGAAGATACCAACCATGAATCGATATTAATATATTTTCTCGTACCTTGATCCTACGGGACTTCCCTCTCTCGTCATCCCAGAAACTGTTACCGACTCTGCATCCATACTCGTAGCTCATAGCTTGTATGTAGGTTGTACGGAGTAGGTTGCAGGTAGTATTGAACATGATTGTCTGTAAATCATAGCCAGAAAATCATAAGAACCGTCCATCTTTCTTTCGCCTTCATCCCATTCCCACCATGACTGAAGAGTGAACCCTGAAAAGCCCTAACATTCACACAGATAGATACGAGCTATACCAGACTAAAACCCTAGGTGTAAATTTTATGCCATGCATCAAACAGCTGTACAAAAACCGACCGGGACCTCATGCATGCATGCATGAACATGGAAATGTTTCCCTCCAGCTACACTGGTCGATACCTAGGTATTTACTACCTCGTAGTACATTGATCGACCAGCCGGGTTCTTCAGGTCCCTGACTCCCTGGACGTTAGTAAGGTTCGTTCTAGATCCAGAAGAAAAAGACAATTAGCGTACACTCTGACTCTTTTCTCCCTCTGCCTCTTGTTTCGTCTCATTGCCCAAGTTCCTCCCTCACGAGCTTTCATACATGATGCATCTGATGAAATGTCATCGATTCTTGATCTCGTACCTGATTTGTGGATTTAAGTTTTGGAGAGGTGGATTCTTGTGGATTCAAAGGGTATCCACCGTCAAGAGTCAAGTTTTTTCCGAAGAATATTGGTTCATCTCGTAAGTCGCAACTAGAGTTTGAAGATTTGAAGCCAATGATTGAAAGATGTGACGACCTACTACATAGATAGCGAGGCAGTGTGGTTAGTAATGAGTATTGTATTAAAGGGAAAGTTGAGGCATTCTCCGTCTCGTACCGTACCGTAGACTTGTAGTAGCGTGGGCTTGTCGAACTTAGATGATCGATCCGGATGTGTTAGTATTGTGGCAATTGTGATTAGGAGTATTGGTATGTGCTGAGGGATGAGGGATGAGGGATGAGGGATGAGGGATGAGGGATGAGGGATGAGGGATGAGGGATGAGTGATGAGTGGTGACATGATACCTGAGTAGTTTGATACATCGAGTGAAATGAAGGAGAGAAGGAGAGAAAGAGAGAAAGAGATACAAGATGTATTGCAATGTATTGAATACCTAGGTACCCAGTACTTCCTACATATATATAGATAGATAGATAAATAAACAAAAAAGGAAGGTGCTAGTCTAAAGAGGCATATATGATATAGAATTAGCTTAATACCAGAGTCTTTTGAGGTATGGCTGATCCAATGGTAACCATATCCATTAAATAAAATCCATTTTTCTACAGACAAACATATATACATAGGTACTTAAGCTAGTAAACATCTACAGACAAACATATATACATACTTAGCTAGTAAACATCTACCTAGTAGCTACATGACTAACGCAACTAAAGTTACGACGAGTGTATACTGTACTGTATGGGTACATTCATCTACATCACAGATTCACAGCTTAATAAACATATTCATATGGTAGGAGAAACAAGAAACGAACGAGGGGCTGAATGATTATTATTATTATTAGTGAGCTCAGAATCGTCAGATCAACGAGGTCTATTTTATTTATTTGATCTTATTTTGCTTGGGGAAGGAGTTTGAAGAATCAAGATTTTGATTTATTTTTTGAATTAATTCATCATCCCTTGGGTCTGTTTTTACTTTATTTGGACCAAATTACTACTTCCGGTTATAATCTTGAATTCATATTAGACGAGATTCTATCAAGGGAACACAATCAATCACACACATACACACAAATATCTATTCCCCAATCCATATTCACCCTCATCATCCTCATCATCTCATCCATCCACCCATCTACCAAGAAAGAGAAAAGAGAAAGCAGAAGAAGAAAAACTCTTGGAAAATTCACTCTCCCGTATCCTCACACTCTCACACACACATATCACAGCATATCTACTCCACTCGCTCATACACTTTCCACCCACCTGGGCACACATACCAAAAGCAACGAACCAACCATATCTTCTCATTTCAATTTTATCTTCTTTCTCCCTTACTTTCGCAATTAAAAGAATTCCCAATTTCAAATCCCCTTCAAATCTCACAACGCCAATTACATTCCCTCAGGATTCCAAATTCCCAGAATTCATCCCAGCAAAGAAAGATCTCGACCATTTCGATCATTTCATCTTCATCTCCATCCCTCTCTTTCGTCTTGCCTGTCTGGCCTAACGTTTTTACTATTCAATTCTGCTCAAATGATGCCGGAGTAATCCTTTCACATCACACACAACCGTACCAACCAAACACAAAAAAAAACTCCAAAGCAGAACCTCCGTATACAGGCACTACTTGAATGAACGTCATGCGAACGGAAACGCGATCCACTTTCACAAAACAATTTTCTATTTATTAACTTGCGACAAGGAAGGACCTCGTGGGGTTTTAAACGTTTTATCTGTCAGTCGCTTGCTCAGTGCTCAGTGCCCACACACATTAACTCGGTCGAGATTCACAATTAGATGACCATGGTCAACGCGTGCAGGTACTAGATTGAAACCTTGGAGCTCCGTGAAGGGTTTGAGCGGGTTTGGACACAGCATATATTACAGCTCAGTGCCAACCTCGTAATATTGAGAGGGGCATAAATTTTATCTTATACACATCGATGGAAAGATGGGTTTGTGGCCGTTCCGTTGGAAAAGTACTCGCAGAGCGTCGCGCAGTGGGGCTAGCACTTCTCGCTCCGAACACTCAACCATGCACGATGCTGGCACACAGCGGGACCCTGGAAGGCATGATGGATCCGAATTAAACCCTTTATCAGTCCTCGAGAGAAGAAGAAGCCGGAGGGACTCTCAAAGGAGAAGAAAATCTTCGAGGGATTCGAACAAATTACAGAAGCCTGAAAGGCAAAGGACTTATAGTTTTTCTCCCGGCCGACACGATAGCATTCGCGTGCAGAGAGACGTGCATAGACCTCCGGTTCCTCCTTTACCTGCAGATGCTCGAGACGGAAGAGACACAACAATTGGACTTACAGATCAAGAAGCCGAGGAGTTAAAGGATTGGCAGAGGGTGCCAACATTACATAAAAGAGGTGCTGCGGAACTCTCAAGGCGAAAGTCGAGTAAAAAGCGCAAAGAAGAATTTAATAGGGAAGAGGAAATTAAAGCAATGGTTTCTTTTATGCCCAGTAGACCGGCCGCAGATGCCTCATCATCTGGTCGTCCCATGAAGAGGGATAGCAAGAGAATGCGGACTGGGTTGAAAGGGAATTTACAAAACCCGCGTTCGGATATTTCACTGCCAACAGCGGAGTCGATGCGTTCTTCAGTATCTTCAAATTCCGAACATCAAACATCATGGAGAATATCTGCATTAGATGCGTTGGCACCACGCCCTACGATTCGACATTCCGAAAACCCTCGATATGCGCCTGGCGTAACCGGTTTTGGTTCGGACAGATCAGACTCGCAAAAGCGACGTATTTTGGATCGCATACATATTCCAGAAGAAGTTCTGAAAGCAAATAAGAGAATTGATGAACTTGCCGATGATCTGGACGCCCGAGAGCTTCGGGAGCTCATGGAAAGAGATCAGAAGAGGCGGGAAAGAAAGAAGGCAGATGAGAAGCTGAAGGCAGAGAGGAGGTTAGCAAGAAAGCAAGAGAAACAAAAGGCCGAAGAAGCAGCTGCAGCTCGATACGGTACACCACCACCGGATAACATGGAGAGGGGGGTCTTAGGAAGAGAGGTAGTAGGCTTGGGCATTGGAACTTCCGCGGTAACCACATCAAGCAAGAGGAGAGGATCGGATACTTGGGATTCTGGAAGAGGAAAGCGACCTGCGGATGCCTTTTTCAAAGACTCTCCTTCGCACGAAACTCCATTCGTCGACGAGAACCCAACCCCTTCTTCAGAACGTTCCGTACCATTCTTAGGAACTGCGCAGGCTGGCACTATCGGAAAAGCTAATGTTTCACCACCTGCTTCACCAAAGGGCCATCTTCGAGGGCCGTCGAAGATGTCACAGGTGGTAAACCTAGATAAATCCAGGACCCCTTCTCCAGCTAAAAAGCAGCGAGTGGGGACAGAACCTGTCAAGCAGCCTGTAGAAGCCAAAACTTCTCAATCGTGGACATCATTCTTTAGACGAAACAAGAGACTCAGCAGGACTTCTACACCATCCTTCTCGAACACTTCACGAGAAACAGTGCAAACTGGGCCACCACCACACTTGGGATATACGCCAGTGGTTAGGCAAACATCAAACATCCCCAAACGAACGATGTCAAAGTTTAGGGAAGATTTGCCTGAACTTCCAGTTTCACCACCGGACTCCCGACTACAATCTCCCGAGGCTGATGTCGTACCACCAATACGAAATGCTTATCCAGATAAGAGAGGTAGTGTACGAAGATCTTTGGAGGAACAACGCAGATACGATACTCCAATCAGTATCGCGCGTTTACGAGATAGCACACCTACCAGTGGTCACAGATCAACAGATGTACCTTCACCCGAACAACCCGCTCTTATTTCCCAATCTCTTGCATCAATAGATTCCGAAGGATCATGGCTTTCTGGAAAGAAAACAGCTTCAAAACGAGGATCTGCACAGATGACATTGTCACCATTACGCGATTCTGCTAGCTCTTTACAACAACGCTATAAAGAATTATCAGAATCTTCAGAAGAACTTGGAATTGCTGAAGATGAATACTTCAGCCGCATTACACCGGGGCCCGAGGAAGAAAATATGATGAAACGTCAATCTACCGGTCTTCCCATGGCTTCTAGCGATGAGGAAGATGGAGCTAGCCTTAAAGAAAATCCATCTCCAGAAGGGCAGACAAAATGGGGAGCTGTGGCAAGACATGCTACTGTAATTCACCGTGAACGAGCGAAATCTCGCGAGGGACTTTTGGATGAGGCTGCTGAAGATTCTCCAGGCTACCGAAGAAGTGTCAGCTATCAGGTTGAATTCGTCGACGAGGATAGTACTGGTATTAGCAGAGCTACAAGTGTTGACTTCGGACATGTTAGAAGAGTCAGTGCGGGTAGCGCGAGACTTCTTGACATGAAACCAAGAGCTTCTGGGGAGGCACGAAGGACGAGTGTGAGTCATAATGACTCGTAAAGTCGGACTGGTGGAAAGATGAAGATTTTCAAGGACAATGAAAAAACGAAACGAGCACCACATTCTTTTAATTATTTCATTACAACAATTTTGTCACTATCGACACCCACGCTCATTGCAACTTTTCTTTTGTCAGCATTCGCTCCTTTAACAAACATTTCCTTATAAAAAGGCTCGAATCGACCTAAAAAAAGAGTAAAAAAAGCTTCGCCTCGATCATTGTCATTGTCCATGACATCTTTATTCTATACATCAACTACCAACTTCTCATCAATTTACTCGCATTACTCCACAATCACTATTTCACGGATTCACGACAAAACCTTTTCTTTATTTCTTTTGCTTTTTTTCGGTTTCATAATGAATTGATATCCCCACTAGCACATAGATGTTTCTGCTTTTTTTGCATTTTGACATTTTCGAATCGATACCCCAACATGTATTTGAAATAGGGGACCGAAAAAAGAAATCGGGGTATCGTTGGGGAGTGGAAAATTATGACGGCGTCACTCCTTTTTTACAGGATCTTGGGGAAGGTTTTTGGGCGAAGGAGGAAATGGAAGGGGAGGAAAATATGTAATATTACTTCTTGAGCGGAAGAGATACCCGGGGATAAGAAAGATGAGGGGGAGAGGAGGAGAGAGCAGGGCTCTTAAGGATTGGGCATTTGAGGAAGATTATAGTATTTAGTAATAGTGAGCTATCTAGCTTCTTCTTTTTTGAAACTTCTTTTCCCTTATGGTTGATTGATTTCTTGAGGTATAGATGAGGTGAGATGAGTGAGAATTGAGAAAGACTTCAGATTTCCCGGAATTTGATGCGAGATTTGGGGATGGGAATTAGGGATTGAAATCCTCGGAGGTTGTGTTGTATGGGGCGAGGGAGGAAAGAAGCGGAGAGGAGGAGGGGGAGAAACGAGACGAGACGAAATGAGATAGCTTAGCTTAGTTAGGGGATATAGGTCGTCGATACCTAGGTACCTACTCGTTATTATGATTGTGTTATATTATCTGATATCTGTTTGAATTTGAATGTGTTGGGAAAATTGTAGGGGTAAGGAATATGTATTAGGAGAATGGATGGATGGATGGATGGAGTTGGATGTGTGATTGATGAGGTTTAATATGATTTAATATAATCTGATATGATGGGTATGTATATATATGTGTATATATATGTATATGTATATGTATATGTATATGTATATGTATATGTATATGTATATGTATATGTATATGTATATGTATATGTATATGTATATGTATATGTATATGTATATGTATATGTATATATATATGTATATGTATATGTGTATATGTATATATATGTGTCTGGACAGATGGGTACGTAGGTGGGTAGGTAGGGGTTTCAGCTGATGTTTCCTTTTGGTGTGTGTATGCATGATATGCATGGGATGGGGTGGGATGGGATGGATGGGATTACTATTCGGGAGAGTAGTTAGAGATACGAACGGATGGGTATGGGTGGATGGATAGGTAGATGTGATGGAGCTATTAGCTGCAGGTACAGGTACAGGATGGAGATATGATGATATGGATGAGGGGAAAGGGGCGGTGGATAGGATGTTTTTCAGCTGAGAGATGGGATGGATTTCGTGCATGGAGGTTTGAGGGGAGATGGATGGTTGGGCGGCGGGCTTGCTGTTGTGGGTTAGGGATTGGGGATTGGGGATAAGGTTGTGTGTGATACCTACCTAGGTACCTACCTGTAGGTATTGTGTGGTATCACGAAGAGGGCTGGGGCTGGGGCTGAAACGGGGAGATGGGAGGGGACGGGAAGATGAGAGATAGAAGATTATGTCATTCAGGATTGGGGCTGGGTTGTATGTAATCCGTACGTGTGATAGGTGGTGGGATGGTAGAGTATGAATACTAAGTATTTGTTTGCGTGTGTATGTATGTATCACGGAGTGGGCATTTGAGATCTAAAAGGAGCTAAGGAGTTGTGATGTTGTGATACGATGTTGTGATACTGTGGAGGGGTGATTGTATGATGTATCTGACGATTGCATAATTGGATAGTGGGCTTGTTGGTTGATCTTCTGTGATCTTCTGTGATAGGGTCTACGTAGAAGTATGGTAATTCATGACTCGAAAGTATAGAGAGAGGGGTGGTTGTGTCTGGATGATAGCTATTGATGAATGAATATCGTAGGCGATGGATAGATGTTTTGGCCAAACTTGTGATGTTATGATGTTATGATGTTATGATATCTATAGAGATGACTTGGGAATCCGGATATCGTTGGGTTTTCCCTGTTTAATCACATCTACCAGTCGCCGAGCTTGTGATATTGATGGCTTGTCAATGAGAAGGAAAAAGCAAACAACCAAAAGATAAGAGCGACGGCGAGACCGAAAGAATTCCAATACAAATCATGATATAATCCCAAAATAGATATCAATACCACCCATTCTACCATTCTATACCCGAAACAACAATATTCTAGAAAGCATGGAAGATTCTTTGGAATCAATCATACACACTCCAAACACACTTCAGCCAATCATATCTTATCATCCATCTGACAAGGATAAAGAATCTAGCCCATCTCTGCTTACACAATCATCATTTCGTCATTTGCCGCCTGGATTATCAGGTATCACATACAATTACCCCTCTTAGAAATCAATCGGCATTAGAAAGCATCTTCCATAACTTCCCATCTTCTTCCCGTCAGCCTCCACAAACTCAAACACATACAAATACTCTTCAGATATCCGCGAGAGTTTTCATATGTCATTCTTCATCCGATCTCTTCCACGATTACCAAAAACTTATAATCGCTCCGTCTTCTTGCAATCTATAAACAAAAGAGCTTTTCATCAATCCATCGCAAATATGGGTGTTCACAACATTGCCAAGTGAGTTTTACCCCCCTTCCCCGTCCTTCTCTCCAGAAACGAGATTTATACGTCCCCCCTCGGCTCTGGGATTGGTATATTGGAATATCTCATCGATATCTCTATTCGGTCGCGTCACAATATTATACTATATCTTCGATGATATGTGTAGCTTGTGTGGGTGGGGCACGAAGAGCTTTCCGGGAGAGATCCATACCTAGTATAAACACGGATATACAAACACAAATGCTAATAGAAAATCAATAGCGCAACTGAATTCAAGTCTGCTCTTACTGATAACCAAGTCGTTGTTCTCGACGCCTTTGCAACATGGTGTGGTCCTTGCAAGGCCATCGCTCCTAGAGTTGTTAAGTATGTTTTCTCCCCTGATTGCCTTGTCTAATTACCTCCCCTTATTCTTTTTACAAAGGAAAATAAGAAATGAAAAATACTAATTCGCATCAAATAGGCTCTCGGAAGACTACCCCGCCGCCCATTTCATCAAAATCGATGTCGATGAGTTGCCAGAGGTATCACAAGAGCTTGGTATCAGAGCTATGCCTACCTTTATAGTTTTCAAGGGAAATGAGAAGGTTGCAGAGGTTGTAGGTGCCAACCCTGTTGCGTTGGAAAATGCTATCAAAGAAGCTGTTGAGGGGGTTGAGTCTAAGGCTTAGAAGGGCTATTTGTGATGATTGAGGAGTGAGGGGATGGGGATAGAGGATTGAAAGGAATTTTATACACATGGGTAGAATATAGTGTCCAAGGGGACTAGACCGCATGGTTTATTTTGGGTTCTGGTATGTGGAGGATGGGAAATCAACGTATGAATTGATGCATTAGAAAGATGTGATTTGAATTTAGGATTCTTCTTGTGAATGAGCTATGAATGATTGGGATGAATTCACTCGGTTTTCGCGTAGTCTTCATTATATTGTGAGGTCTCTGACCGATATTAATCACATGGGAAGTTTCCCTTGCCTAAGAGAAAGAACGCGCAATTGCTATGAAAAGTTGGAACAAACATCTCCCAACCCCTTTCGCATTAATGCAGAGAGCCCGAGCGTTCTGTAACTCGATACCATGCACTTCCATCCGTCTTATGGTTGTTACCTGAGCTACCTATCTCGACCTGTTGGTAGATTGTAATACAGGCCGCTCATTTATGTCGATAGGTTGAAACGGATTGACCGATCTTGACCTCGACCTCGACCTTGACCTCAACCTGGGTTGACCACCACTCTTCTGATCTGTGGCATAGGAATAGATGCGGATCTGTGTTTCATCGTGTGTGCTTTTTTCCCCCTGGTTGGATTGATGGTCGATTGGTCAGCTGGTTGGTTGTTGGTTGTTGGTTGTTGGTTGTTGGTTGTTGGTTGTTAGTAAATGAGAGGAGGGGGAGGGGAGAGAGAAAAGACGAAAAAAGAAAGAAAGGTGAGGGAGCGAGGGTATTTGCTGAGGTTGTTTTGGGATAGGAGTTGCTTCTTGATGGTTGCTGCGTATTAGGACTGAGCTGAAGTTTCACGGAAAGTGGTACTGTAGGTTGTCTTCCTGGGCTGAGATTGGAGAGATGGGGTGGTTTGGTGGTCTGGTTTTGTGTATTTTGTGTATTTTGTGGTTGAGATGTTGATGGCCTGGTTTGAATTTTTGTTCCTGGGAGGTCGGGCTAGATTGTGCTGGTGGTTGGTGTGGTGTGGTGTGGTACGGTACACTGGTTGGTGTGAGGGGTTGCCTTAGGTTGTGTGAGAGGGAAAATGTATAAATATGGATATGGATATGTAGATGATAGATACCTTTTCATCTTGATTTTGATTTTCAAGATATATGCATCTTCTCTCCTGATTTTGAGACTTGTTTTCTCAGCGCTCTTGTTTTTGTTCTTTTTCTTGTTGTATTTAATGCACCAATAAATTGTGTGCTTGAGTCGACAGTTCGTCGTTGTATTCTTCGTTGTATTTTTCCCTTTTTATCTGCCCCTTGAAGAAATAATCTCATTCCTGTTCTTTCTTTCTAAATACCGTTTTATCAGCAAAGTTGTTGAAGATGCGAGTACTACATCATCTACATCACATTACACGAGGAATTGGAAAGAATCAATCGATCAATCCATTTGTTCCTCGATTTCAGCATCTTTGAAAAACTGGAGATGCGATATTAATGAATGATAGATGGATAGAATACAGAGAAATTTTCTCGTAGGATCGAATGCAATTGAATACCTGTGTGTATGTTGGGTGTTGATATCTCGGTCTCGGTCTTCGTCTTCGTCTTCGTCTTAGTCGATTGGAGTACTAGGTACATAACAGAATAACAGACACGAACGACGATATGGATGAAATTTATGGAATAACGTGTCGAGAGAAAAAGGAATGAAAATAGAAATGAAAATAGAAATGAAAATAGAAGGGTTATCGAATCGCTCGGTTGGGAAATATAGGATTCAGCTCAGATATGCTAAGGGCGATGGGGGAAGGCCTGTGGATGTTTATTTTTTTACCGAGGGGATTTTGCTCTTGGCTTTCTTTCTGGGGGGGTTTTCTTTCTTGTGTTTTTTTTTTCTTCTCTTTTTCTTCTTCCCTTCTCTCATTTTAATTTCCGGAAATGGCTCGCTCTGTCCATATACAACACAGGGAGGTAAATTTTCCAATTGACGAACTCCCAAACGAAGGAATGATACCGAATCGACGATGGATGTCATTATATTTATTCTATCTCTTTACGAGAAGACTAATTCATTACCGGAAAACACTTTATGCATATTCATTATGGATAGGAAAAATAGATATATGAGGACGTGGATGGATATTAATCTTGTAAGTTAAAGTTCTATTATGAGAGGTTACTGGATGTTTGAGCGCGAGTTTGTAGATTGTTTGAGGGAGGAGAAAGGGGGGGGGTTAGCCAAATACGCGATTTGAGGGGAGATCTACTTTGTGCTATGCGCTGGGAGATGAAGGTGGTGAGTATGTATATCTATGTATGAATGTATACATGGAGGATAACAGATAGACACCATGAATTTTAAGTGAAATCCGAGGACAAGGATCCAGAATTCCTTTTCGGTTATCGATGAGTATCGAGGAAAGACATGTCATCTCTACACATCATGGTCAAGAACGGCAGGGTGGACACCTTTTTCTCATGGGTTTCTCTTCGAGTTGAGATTAGACTCTTCGGTATGATGGATGGGTTTCTTCACTCGCGGCGAAGGTTGAGTCTTGGGTTCTAGTCGATTGTGTATTATTTTGGATGAGATGCATCATGTGCTGCTCGATTATTCTATTGATGTATACTTCTGATCAAATTAAGGTGATGTAGGAGAGAAGATTGCCCTCTGTGTTTAACATACAAAATAGCGCAGAATCAACGCGGATAGTACTTCCAGAGATGAATAGTTGAGGGGTTTTAAGGGAAGTACATCGATTCTCCTAGATACTCGTACGATGGTGCAGATACTGAATCTTTCAGGTTGAAGCAGATTCAGATTAGATTGTACGATTTGTTTACATTTATCACCTCTGCAGATGAGATCTGGCTCGTTATGAAGCCGTGATACAATGGTCATTTCGATTTTCATTTTATCTACATCGCTCATTATTTATTCTCTCTTTCCACTCTTCCATCTTCTCGCTTTCTCCCGCTTCTTTTCACCTACGGGAAATACCTCAAGTTTAGTTCAAGCCCCCCCCTTCCACCCCCTCGAATCAAAAACTGACATATATCAATCTCACGAATCCACATCCGCAATCCTATCCAAACCCTTCTTCAAGAGATCAAAATAACACGACTGACTGCTAGCTCTACCATCCAGCCAGAAGCGTAATCTATATCTACAGTTATTTATATCTCCTATCTTTAAGCTATCTTTCTCAAAAGATAGAAGTACTGAATATCAAATTTCTCACCATCTCTCTTAAACGAATGGATTGTAGCATACGAGGTAAGATTATACACGAGATAGATCAATATCGTGGATATCAAAATATATCCCCCCCCTCACTAAGTAGTGAAATCTAGCTCTAGCATCACAACCAATAATACTATATATATACTATGAAACTAGAACACGAAGAATAATGCGATAATACCA
Source organism: Botrytis squamosa (assembly GCA_014898485.2). Classification (NCBI taxonomy): domain Eukaryota; kingdom Fungi; phylum Ascomycota; class Leotiomycetes; order Helotiales; family Sclerotiniaceae; genus Botrytis; species Botrytis squamosa. Next base: position 1,261,122 of record RCTC02000004.1, read on the forward strand.
ATACCAATACCAATACCAATACCAACCTACCTACCTACCTACCTACCTACTAACAACAATCCCGTCTCCAGCAACCATTCCTCAAACTCGACTTTGAAATTTGAAATGTTCATCTCGTTTGTATCTCTAGAGATTTGGGCTTTAGTAGTAACTTCTCTCCCACAACACAACTCCCAACTCCTAACATCCAATGTATGCACACCACACCACCACTAATAAACACAACCCAACAGCCCCCTCCTCAACATTCTCGGCCTTAATCTTTAACATGTATACTTACCGGCCTATTATTTACTTCATCTTCAATTTCCCATTTCCCATTTCCATCCCAAGGTTTCCTTCCATGCTAATGACTACCTGCATGATGCGGTGTGTGTTTGAATATCTGGATTGAGGATCTCATACGACATCCAATGTATCTGAACAACCCGGTTTAGTTCTCTATCAACTTCTCAATCTAGAACATCATATCATATCACATCACATCACAACTGCACAAGCACGAAATGTTCATTTATAAAATCTTTAATTCCAGAGAAGAAAAACGTAATCTATGTACCACAAACGCAATGACTTCGAACAAACAACGAAAGACGAGTCTAACAAATCCAACAGTTCCACAAAAAGGTCTCTCTCGACCGATGATAATGAGTCTCTTTAAAAGACTACTCAAACAAATAACGCCAGTTTAATCCATCCCAATGTTCCATTGTTCTATTCCATGCACCTCAATAATGCCATAATCCATTCCCATTTTTAATATCCATACAGTCCAATTCCGAAACGCCAATTCATAAATGCAGCGATCACCATCTACAACCACGCTCAATCCTCTCTATTATCGCCCTTCCCGCAATTTTTCAATAAGGAAAACATATCTGCGATGATTAAGAGATAACTGCCTTGATGGTCCGGATCAAAGTCCTAGGTAAAAACCAGAGATCCATCAAGGTCAGTCTCTCAAAATCATTGCAGATATGTTTCCCTTATTGAAAAATTGCAGTCAGGCCGAGTTCGAGCTGGATTGATTGTGGTGTATCAGGATCCGGACTGCGCCATTTACAGCGAAAAAAATCAAACACGCGGCGATCCGAAATTTAGTTTTCTGGAATACCAGCCAAGAAGGAGAATTGGCCACCTCCTGCTGCCCAGACAAGCTTCTTTCCTTCAATGTGCTTGCAGTTGAGCTCCTCAGCAATGTAAACATCTTGCTCATCTTCAAGACCAGTCTGTCTGTAGGTGTTGAATCCCCAAGAATAGTGAGGACTGTGACCATCAGGGCCAAGAACGATGCTGTGGTCACTGCCCATAGCAATGTATGATCCCTTAAATGGGAAGGTGAGAGGTGTCTTGATGATCGATCGTTGGTCACGTTCGTTTCTGATGATGACATCTTCTGGAAGTGCCTCAACATCATGGCCAGAAAGACCATCCTGAGCTTTGCCAAAGTAAAGAACCTCGCCTTCATGGGTGAGTGCCAAACTGGAAGCGTTGCCTGCGGCCATCATCTTGATATTCTTGTCTTTGAGAATATTGACTTTGGTAGCAGTTGAAGTGACTTCTTCAGTCAAGGTACCATCTTTGCTGAATTGACCACATTGACCCATGTTGTTTGCTCCCCAAGAGTAAACGGTGCCGTTCTTGTGAAGGGCGAAACTATGTTCTGATCCACAGAAAATGTCGACCATGGCCTTTGGTAGACCAAATTCACGAGGTACGAGAGCATTCAATCTTGAACGTTCAACGATTCTTCGACCAAGCTGATTATGCTCACCAGCACCCCATGCGAAAACAGAACCCTTGTTGTTAAGAGCAAGGTAATGGTTGTTACCAGCGGCGAGCTTGACAATGTTCTTCAAGCCAGGAATAAGCATTGGAACCAAGGTCTCCTTGACATCTTTGGTGAAGCCCATTGGACCATCAGCACCCTATTAGATAGTTAGTATAATTGATAAAAACGTTGTGGTGATTAAACTTACTCTGATTGATCCCCATCCATAGACCAAGCCATCGTTGGTGAGAGCGTAAGTAGCGTTGTCACCTGCAGTGATTTGGGTGAAGATGGTGTCTTCTGGTACATTGGTCAAATCAACTTCGCCAGGGGTTGATTCCAATGGGTTGCGGGCATCTGCGGCGGCTGATTCATCATCTGACTCTGCGTCGGCGTCTCTCTCAGGTGCAACCCAGTCATCGGTCTTTCTACCCAATGCCAATCCATCGGCAACACCCCATGTAAGGATCTTGTTGTCTTTGGTAAGAGCAGCTCCGTGCATACCACCAGCAACCATCTGAACAACACCACGAGCAGTGAGGGCGGGGTTCTTGACTGGTCGATTGATCGTATCTTTCTTGGTTTGAAGACCAAGACCAAGCTCTCCAGCTTCATTGCAACCGAAGACATATATGTCCAAGAGTTGAGTAGGAGCGAAGTTGATAATTGTCTTTGGCTTCACAACCTTTGGTTTGACAATCTTTGGCTTGACGACCTTTGGAGCCTTGGGCTTTGGAGCGGCCTTGGGCTTTTTGACTTTGGGGAGAGGCTTCGCAGCTGCTTTGGTGGCAGGCTTTTTGGTGGCAGGAGTGGATTTGGTAACTTTTGCCTTCTTCGAGGGTTTTGCGACAGGCTCATCGACATCTTCGGTGGATTTGCGCTTGTTTGATTTTGGTGCAGCAGGCTTTGATGGAGCGGCTTTGGCGGCAGCGACTTTCTTTGCCATGGCAGCTTTGGTAATGGTTGTCTTCTTGACGGTGACAGGTTTGGTAGCAGTGGCAGTCTTCTTGGCTAAAGCTGCTGCTTGTGCCTTGGCTGTCTTCTTTGCGACCGCAGGAGAGACTTTCTTTTGAGGCGCGACATTTTTTGCGACACCATTCTTTTTGGGTGCGAGAGCTTTCCTCATGACCTTTGAAGTATTTGCCTCGACTTGAATGTTCTTGGGAGGAGAGGTTTTACGAGATGAGACTCGAGTAGGAGGTGTTGGGATCTTCTTTGGTGGCATCTTGTCGGATGAAGTTATTCAAGCTTCAAAGATGACAAGAGACGCGATAAAGTACGGTTCTCGAGGATAAATCTTCGAGTGATGAGTGGATTTGAAAAGAGCTTTGAAAAGTTTGCTGTACGAGAAAAAGCAATTACAATTCGAGACGGTTGAAAATTGAAGTAATTGATCGAATTCAATTGAAATTGAAGTGATTGTTGTGAATTGTAAATTGTTGTACGGTACGAAGTTGTGTGCGAATAATCTGATTCCGTCGCGTTTCTTTGAATCAAAATCAACAACTCGGCAAGGATGAGCTATTGTTTATATCGGCTATACTAGATTGGGTTAAAGCTTCGGGCAGAGAGTGCATGCTAGCCGTATCCGATTATCGAGGGGTCTACCGCCTACTACGTTCGGACTAGCGCCATGCTAAGAAGCCCTGAGTGAAGAATTGCCACAAAGCTGCAGCCAAGCTAACAATTGAACTCAGGGCTAATTCCACAGTATCTCAGTACATTCAGGTCATTCGGTCATTCGATCATCCAGCCATTCAAAATTTTGATGGGTGTCACATGACTAATCATATTAGTAATACCTCAGACTACCATATCGACGAATAGCGACGCGACATTTAAACCATGTACTAAGATGTACTAAGAAGCCACCACCATTAGTATGAACTTGTCACTCCTCTAAACTAATACTTGATGAAAGCTTATATATACTCGACATACTCATATATACAAACCGTCATCATCGCCAACAAGTACGACCTTCAGCACAAACAGAATCATCGGATTCCTTGTATACGGATTCCAAAGAATTATAGGGGTAAGTGACAATTGGCCCAATTTATTACACGATCCACACCTCCCATCCCAAACTTTGGTCTCTTTTATTATGCATCAAAAACTGGTACAACCGTGACACGCCATCGTGGTGCAATACAATTATTACTCAAGAGTCAAGTCAGTATCTCTCCATCTTTGCTTTTTGGCTTTGGACACCAATTGGTGTCTCAAGGTCTGGATGAAACTATCACTCTGCGAGTCCTCAAGAAATTCCAAATCGAAACGCTGTATCTTCTGTACTCCCAAGGAGAACCTACCTTTGTATCTTATGTATTCACGAGCGTATGTGTTATTGAAAATGATCTTCTAGAGCATCTGGACTACCAGATCCACATTGGCCTGAAGCTTTTGTGTTCCTTTGGAAGGTCTTCATAACATAACGTTTTGCCATTATCTTTCCGTCGTCCGTCACTCATCCATCTCTTTATCTTATTATTAAATTGGTACTCTCAAGATTCCATGAATCTGTAACCCCCGATCACTTCGAGGTTTCAATCTTGAGTAGCTTAGAAGTGTCTGAGCTTTGTGTTAAGTCTATACTGTCCAATCTTTTGATTTTGCACGGAAACATTTTTTGCTTATTTTGCCCTAATCGTTCGCGTGGTGACTTTGTACTCAGTTTCGTGTTTGGTTTCCTCCGCACCTCTATTTTCTGGCCTTTAATGCTTGAATGTATTGCTCCAGATGTAGATAGGGCGATACAGATTATGATTTGGGGGACCCGGAGTATTTTCCGTTTTTAAAATGGATGTATAATTATGATTTGTTTCTCAAGGGAACACGAAGTAGTCAAGATACTTTTTTGGTCTGTCTTTGCGGTTTATCAACGGATCACAATGCCTCATTAATGATGGCCATCCCGTGTGGAAGTTTCTGAATTGCTTCTACAACGTAATTGAAGATACTCAAGCAATGATTGCACAGCAAATGCTGCAAAATGAGATTCATCAGAATGCAACGTAACACGATGAAGCTATAAAATGGTTGACGACTGTACAAGTTTTCTTCCCATTTTCTGCGTGTTGTTAATATTCAGTTCAATTCACTTTCTTTCGATAGAGAAGAGAAGAAGAAACTATCAACAATTCTTTAGTCAAATTGGGATAAATAGAAGTATTTAAGTCTTTAGACTTTTTGGAATGTTAATTGATATATGCAAACATATGGCATCAAACATACATTTAGGCGAGCTTGATGTACGCAGTAAAATGCCTAGTAGCTTGGCAATCGCCCTGCGAAAATTCGCCACAGCGTATGCATCTCGAATTCTAGGCCAATCAAGATCAACTCAAGATCAACTCTCGTGACTTCATGCAGAACCCAGCCTCCACTACCCGTATTTTATAACTACTGCTTTCCACATCGCTGTTGGGAAACGAAAACATCTTTATTGTTTGTTATTCTATTGACATCCGCAAACGAACCAGAAGTTCATATTGTGGAATGGCCTCCAAATATCAACCGGACACCCAATCAAGTGACCTATCATGGTTATGTTCTGAAGGACCATATCTAGAATTCATCAAGAGCCTTAAATCACGGAACCCCTCCATCTATAAGCCAGACCCCAAAAATCATAGAATTGGATCCCGAGTGGGGACATCAAGATCAGTTTCTCTGAATGTTTGCCCTGATCACACAGTAACATCTGAACATTTCAAAAATGTTTCCGAACTCAAAAACCACTTTGCTCAACGAGTGAAAGACGATGGGAAGGGAAAACCAAACAAAATGCAGAGGGTGTATATTCTAGAAGGGCTAGATCCGCAATTTATAGAAGCATATGGGTCATACTTCTTTATGAACCCAATGTTTTTCGCTAGACAAGGAAGAAATACAATATGGGATATGCGTGATATCCAGGAAGGATTTAGTGATAGCCCTCCTTTACCCTCACTGGAGAATCCGGATAAGTGTTTTCGTCTCAAATATCGTGAAATGAGAAAATTCGGTCCAGATTATGATCACTGGCGAACGATTTGTGCGACGAGTGGATCACATGTTTCGGGAATTGGTTTCGAGTATAAATTAGACAGTCTAGCAGCAGTGGAGAGAAAGTGTTCCTTTTGGTTCAGGGATGCTGCTGATAATCAAGGAGGGTGGGATGGTATGTATGGAATTTATCATTTCATGTTGAACATATGCGCGGATGCTCACGGAGTACTAACATCTGACTCTTAGCTGTTATTCTCTGTGAGCCACCAGTCCATAAAGTTTATCGCGCGCGGAGCCTTTTTCCGCAAGAGATCAAGAGTGAATTGTTTCAAGGTGGTTATATGGATTTTCTCGACCTTGATGTCTTGATCCGAGACGGCTTGAATGGGGCATTGGATGGACCCCCAAGAACCTGTATGTTTGATGATCTATGCTTCTACTTCGAGCATCATAGCCCACTTCTATTCGAGATGGAAGGAGCGACACCCCCATTGATTGCGTCTGCTTTCCTCAAGAAAATTGTAGCTTCTCATTACATGAAATTGATTGACTATTTCGAAATAATTGTTCAAAGATTGAAGAGGGTAAGTGCTTTTTCTCATGCCATCATATATTAATCTAATAACATTACTACTATTAACACTCAACCATTAGGCAGAAGGACTACTCTCCCGTCAAACTGATAAGCAAGACTACAATTCTTGGCCAGAACAACGCGAACAATGGTCCAGTCTACAACTGACCCATCGCTTCCTCTCAGAATACAGTTCCGATATCCAATACATCATTCAAACCTTGAGAATTTCCACCTCCCCACCATACCCCACCCATTACCTCTCCTCAACCCTCGACTTCCCCTTCATCCACAACTCCCTCTCAAATCTCTATAGCCGCGTAACTACAATCATATCCTCAACTCAAGGTCTCTCCTCCATCGTCGCCAACCGCGAAGCCCTACACGAAGCGCGGCTCTCTGTCCGCGAAGCAAAGAATTCGAAAACGCTTACGTTTATTGGGTTGGTTTTCATACCGTTGGCTTACACCAGTGCTCTTTTTAGTATGAGTGGTGAGTATCGACCAGGCGGAGAGGAGTTTTGGGTTTATTGGGTTACATCGGTGCCGATTATGGTATTGGTTTTTGCGGTGACGTGGGCGATGCAGTTTGAATGGGATGAGCGTGGAGGGGGGAGGTGGTGGGGGAGAGCGAGGATGACTGGGAATAAAGAGGGCAAAGGGAGTGGTGACAGGAACAAGTTACAATGGGGGGAAAAGAAGTGATGTGCTGGATCTTTGCATTTGAGCTTGTTGTGTGGGAAGTTTCTTTGCATATTTTTAGATGATATCTTTCATATTTATCTCGTATTAATGTTTTACCACCGCAAGCATCTCATTTATACAACTCTATCTCCAATACGTTATCAAGAAGTACAAATAACAGGAAATAGATAATTCTCTGCATCCCATTCGTCTTTCACAATCTCTCAATCCCCCAAAAACCCACGAGCCCTGAAAAATAAGCAGGGAAACAGAATTTTCATCCTCCCACTAGCACTCGTAAATTGCGGAATTACAATCATGAGTCCCAGAAATTACATCACTTTCAACAAAACTTCTTCCCTCGCAGAAATATCTATTCATATCTACCGAAAACACCCATACTGCATTGTTGACCGATTTGAAAAATGAAATCACTGCCGATTTTGAATTATTCGTATGTGGGTAGTATTTTTTTTTTTTTTTTCATAATGAGGCTTAGATATTGAAGATTCTTTTCTCTTTCAGATTCTTAAACTGTGCTGTATGGAAACGCGAAGTGTTGGTGAGAACATGTGTTCTTGTATTCTGGGTATGCGCTGGTGAGGGGAGAGATCAATGTTTTTGATTGTATGCTCAATCGATCAGAAACGATTGGGGAGGGGAAGGGGGGGTTGCTTGGAATTAAGTTTGAGGATGGTTGGAGATGGGTTTTGTTATTGTTTTTTGGTGGGATGGGATGGGATGAGATGGGATGGGTTGTTGATGTGTGTTTTGTTATTGTTATCATCATTCTCGTCATCAATCAGTTCCGACAGATACCTTCCGCAATGAAAATGACATATTCACTATTTCGGGAAGATACTACATCAAGTTCCGTATCTTCCACCACTCTTTCCTTATATTTCCGAGAATAGTAAGAGATATTCCCAGCAGAGCATAGCTATAGGATTCTTGAAAATCTTAACATTGTCCACGAAACCATGAGTGGATGAAAGATGTCCTATTTACTTCGCAATTCTGTCTTGTCGGCTTCCTTGAATCGTGCATTTTATAGCTGGGTATCTAGCTTGGATATATATTGTTTTTCAATTTCGATTTCGGGTTCTGAGTATAGTGGGTTTGCGTAAGTGATGTAAATTAAAAGCGATGATTTTGAAGGTATCGTCGAGCCCGCTACTTGTGTATGAGAGATGGGGATATATAAATCTAAGATTGATGGAGAGTTTTATTCTTCGAGATACAAAGGTAGGAGCGCGAAAATGTAATTTCAAGAGTTGGAATGTTGGAGATCGTATCGAGATTGAAATTCGTGTGTGTTGAGCGTTTTCTGACTTGGTTTCGATGCAGTGGATATGATTACTGGGAAGGTTATTATTAGCAAATACATGGATTTATTGTTATCGAGTATTCGTAGCTTTTAGTTCTTGCTGTCATTTATGGCATAGGAATTTAGATAATGTTTTCTTTGAATTTGCTGATATATGCGAATAGTGATGAACTAAATGTCGGGCATCCGATAGGCATTTTTACTGTTATTTTTCTTCGGATTTTTTGATATTTACCGTCGGAATAATCATCTTTTCAATTCATCAACCACCAAGCCGTGCTTGTAGTTCCATACTCTCGAAGTGAGTGTTAAAATATGAACTGTGCTCTATCCGACGCCGAATCTCCTCTGCGGCTTTGCTATTTGTCCCGTTTCATGATTGTGTAGATAAGAGGGATGTTTTGCTCGTGCATTATACGGTTAAAGTGTTTGTGTGAGACTATGGGATCAGGTGATTACCATTGTAGTATTTCCACCTTCTCTGCGTCGGAATATAAAGACATCGACTAGGGCTCATTGTGTTTGCATCTGCTTAACTTTCCGAAACCATGCTTCAAAGTTACATTGTTGATATCGTCCGAGAGTTTAGGAGGTCGATTTGAACTACCACTTTGTCCCATAGAAACCCAATACCAAGAAGTCACTATAGCTTTATCACCGTCTAACAATTCTACTCTGAGTTGTCTCTTCGTTTCATCCCAAATATCTGTACCGCCATGTCCAAATTTGCTTCATTATCCTCGATCCACTAACTTTCCATTCTCCCCAAACAACTTCACATATACTCCAACCAATCAGATCAAGTTGCGAGAAATGATCACCCTCAAATACCCAAGTAGGTAGTCGATACATTTCCGGCAGACGTCTCTGTCACTTTGAGAAATGTGGGAGACGTATGCTGTTGATGAGATGATAGAAACTCTCGGCGCCGGTGAAGAGTAGTTATTTCGAAATGCGAGGCCAAATGTACCACATTTCGAGGATTGGAGGGAGTGTATTGAAGGAGAACCGGAGGGGCTGACTATGGAGAGATATCACCGCCAAGGAACATCCAGAAACGCTGCTTCATGTATCAGTGAGCCGGGGAATAAGCCAAAATCAATGATCCTCTAATATTTAAATATCATCCCAATACGTGTCCCTTACTAGAAGAGATCCAGATAGAACGATAACTTTAGATAGCCTTGGAAAGCTTTGGAAAGATCAACATGAAAACAAACATTCAGAGTGTGTCTATCTAGCCAAAGAAATCTCAAACTATCTCCAACCATCATGAGCAATGTTGAACAGCATCAAAAGTATATCATTCATCTGCACTGTTTTAGAAAATCAATTCCCTTTGTCGATATTTTCTACCCGCTTGACTAAGGCATATTCAAAATTATACACATTGATAGCTTCACAGATAACTGAATCACATACATTTTGCACAGGGGTTTACGAGTTCATTTGAGAGGTACTATTTTACGAAGAATTCTTTCATTGAGATTTTAATTAAGATACATAAATTTCAGTCTTTTCAAACTCCGTTGTTCCATACCCATGACCCCCAAACAAATATCACAACCTAGGCAACATGCCAATGATTCGATCGTTATGAATGATTGGTTAATAATGAGGTTAGCAAAGCAAAGGCGAAGGAGGTTAAGAGGGAACTCACATAGATTAATGTAACAAACGTGCTGGGGTTTTAACACGGGACTTCGAAATGTGCACCGTGGCTTCTCCCCATTTCTCCAGGCGTACAAGAGGATCTCTACAAGGAGAGGCGTCCGTCATGGGGCTTTAAGACATTGCTGCCGCTTCTCCCCGTTTCTCTGGCTGCACCAGAGGATCTCTACAAGGAGAGGTGTCCGGCGCGGCATGGGGCTTTAACACGGGACTTCGAAATGTACACCGTGGCTTCTCCCCATTTCTCCAGGCGTACAAGAGGATCTCTACTGGGAGAAGTGTCCGTGAACCTCGGGGCATAATTCTAATCAGCCAAGTCGGAGACGATCTTGCTGGATTTGGAATTCTATTCGGATTTGAAACTCTAATCAGCCAAGTCGGAGACGATCTTGCTGGATTTGGAGTTCAAATCGGACAAGTCGTGGTTGATGTTGATGTATTGTGTCGAGTTGGAGAAAGGAAAAATGAGATGAGTGGGAAGTGCGCAGACTTTATAGAAGTTCTGCGGGGAGGCCAGTTGGTGCAAACAGGACAAACATGGCTTATTTGGGAATAGGATAGATCAGTAGTGCAATTTGAAGAAAAATCGTTATCTGTCAACAGGAACGTTTTCACCGGTAAGGTTTTCAATACTTCCAGGCCTAGCTTGACTACTCAGTACGTTTATAGGAACTTGTATGCAAATCTCTTCGTAATGGACAGCTGTTGTCTACCCAGATGTCCTCGCAGTTGTACATGTTAGTGTACTCCAGTCATAAAAGCATAATCTTCTCGCTGGTCGATACAGAAGGGACAGGGCGATCGAGTGGTATCGTACGTTGAACCATTAGGGCGAAAGTTAATGTTGACTGGAAGTTCGTATGGAAGGATCGGTTGCTGCACACGTACCATGCACATTCACCAATTGCCACACTTAGTTTCAAGCAAAGTTTCATTCTATTGATTTTCAAGTCATTTGACCACTTCTCTATTCACAAGATCAGCTTTATTGAAAAGATCTCCTTAGTTGACGAACCAGGCACAGTAAAAATCGATATAATTGAGTTTCCTAGATTCTGACGTGCTCAATCTGATTCTCTCCAGAAGATAATGTACTAATGGAAATTAAGTGGGCCATCCCATCACTTTTTTACCCGACGTCTGTAGCGATCCCGCCCCTTTTAGTACGGGGCAACATATCAAAGTTTGTGACAATTAAATGGTAGGGCAAAATTCTTTAGCCTCAGCATCAACAATTTCAAAACTACAATTGGTCAACTGCAGATAACGTACGGCATTAATGAGAACATAAGCTTATCTTTAATCAGAACATTATTCAAACTAACTTCTAAAACAATGATTTCAACATAAATGTTATTGAAGTAACGGAATTTCAAAAACCGTCGTACTAATGGTCAAATACTTTCTGTCCTTCCGCTTGCAGAGAGCTGAAGTTACTTACTTTGTTTCGTGCAGTTCACTTAATCGCTGGGGTACCCATGCAGCCAGGAAGTATGTGCTAAATATAAAAATTCGAAGTTAGATACACATACCATCACATGGTAAACTAAAAGAAAACTTGACTCACTGTATGATCACAACTAACATTAACATGAAAAGATGCCACCGAAGCCGGGAATAACTACTCTCGCAGTATAACTTCCAAATCCAGTATCGTGCTGGAAACCAAAACGACGTCGCCGACGCCCTGAGTCGGTACAATTTAGGAGAAGCAAATTTTCATGACAAGCCTCTCCTCCTCTCATGGAGATTTTCGGCGAAAATGAGCCCGGGTTTATTTACAGAAGAGTCATACACTATCCGGTCACACGAGTATGTATCTACTAACTTCCTTCACTCAGCTTAAGCTTCTCTCCTCTTAGGCCTGATTCTCGTGCCAATACGTAATTATTGAAAATGCAAGCTACATCTGAGCTGAATAACGGCTCACTTTGTCGAATCATTCGATGATGCACCCGGCTTAACTTTTTCATCTGGGTGTAGACTAGGCAACTGATGCTCAAAAAGGGATGGACTCAAGTTAGACTTGCTTCACGAAGGAGCCCGAGGCTTCGAAGACACTAGAATCTCAAAAGCACTTGCTTTTGCGATACAGAAAAGTAGAATTTGCCGACGAAGAAAGTTTTACTGTGTAGTGGCGTCAACAGCTGTCAACTCTTAGTACGTGATATACTAACAATGCAAGAAAGACTTAGTACATGATGCATCAACAACGAGAGAGACTTAAGATACGATAGTAGATACAAGGATGCATGAGATAGTGAGAAGTATGAGTTTGAGATTAGCTTTTGCACTATTGCTTCAAATACTTTCAGACTTTGAAGAGGTACTCATTTAGATCAAATAATCAACTTGCAGATTTTTTGATCTGAAAACCGTATTTGGAATGATTGTAATTATTCCCAATTTGAAGAGAGTCTTGCAAACAAGTGCATCTGCTATCGATATGATGTACTAAAAAAGTCAAATTTATCAGTTGCGGACTAGTTGGCTGAGTAATCAGCAGAGCCTCAAAACATCCATTACTACCTAGGTACTTCTGACCGTAATGCCAAGATTTGCAATCAACCACTCTTGCTACGGCGCCGAAAGCTGTAGGATGTGATGAACCGTAAATCATGATAGCGAAGTCGTCTGCCGTAGGTAAGTCGGTTGGGCTACTAGCACAGCGCACAAATGTACATTTTAAAATCCAACCTTAAGTGCAGTCTTGCAGGACTTTGCAAATTGCTGTATCTGCCACGGCTCTTGAGACTGGAGAACGACATACGCCCTGATAACTAGCAGAATATGTGATTCTGGCCTATGAACCTCCCATATTAAGGGTACATTTTTCATCCTATTGGTCTGCCTCTTTCCAATAAGTTCGCACAACTCGCTGGAATCAACGAATCTTCAATTACGTCGGGATCTGAAACAATACCAAATTCTTTCAACGTCTTGATTCGAACTCAACTATTCTATCTTACCTTCATAACCTACCAATTGTTGCGAGAAATCTATCAACCAACAGACAATAGTTAAAGATGTCTTTCCAACGAATTACCAATGAAGAATCAGAAAGTCCCTCAATTTCACCTGGGAAGTCGCAAGCCAATCCGAAGATTCGTGCACGCTTGCAATCTCTTCCTGTAGAGATTTTGGTTCGAATTTCTGAACTGTCCATGAATGAAGAAGAGGAAGGAACAAATCCTGGCAACATCACACGCAACTTGCCGAACTTTATCACAAGCTTGAAATGTGGCGTGAACGATCCATGGCGTAGAGGCTATATTTATACCCTAAATGCTTTGAGCAGAAACTGGGTCTACTCCCTTCACTTTGGCAATAAGTGGAACCTACAAATGGATTCCGAAGAAGGTGGACTGGTACGGAATATTGTCATCAAATATTTACCTGAGATCTGGCCACATCAGTCTTCTTACTACTCGCCCTTTAGGTCTACCCAGACTGTCAATGGTGCCTCCGAGGTGAATTCATCGACGGAGCAATTAACCGTTTTCAGAGGCCTGGAGTCTTACTGCTGGAATCCAATGCCAGATATAGTGAACTCGTCACTAGACAATTTACCAAACGTTTGTTCAATCCAACTAGAGTTCAAGACCTTCTGCGTTAGCCTCGAAGCAAAAGGCATTGGTATGTGTAGAGCTTTACAAAGATTTCTGGACGATCATAAAGACTTCAAGCTCAAATCCGCCACAATTGAGCCAACGAGTAGAGCACTAATGCCACTTGTGCAGCGAATTGTGATCCCGCAGGTCACCCTAATAGCAGGCCATGACGTCTGTTTTGATCTCACAGATAAGGGAATCTGGGAATTGAAAGCTTTGGCAGAAAAGGCGGATGCTAGAGTGGAGACTGTTGATTTGGATCTAGAAGATGATCAGGATTCAATGTTGTACAGGCATTTTGACGATATTTTCCAGGTGTTGAGAAGATGCAAATGGACGTGGGTATTTGGAAGAGAAGAGAAGTGTTTCAGCAGCTTAGAAACAAAAGACAGGTCTGAAGATTAGCTGGTCATTAATTTATCTTACTGGATGTTACTTATATCAGAATGATAATTCAATGGAGTTGAGCCATTTCTGAAGCCAAAACCATGTAATTTGCGTGACAATGTCTCATGAAAAGAGTGATTGATCTTCTCATTTTCCAGGATGAAATCTGATCTGTATCCCCACCATTTTTCTTTGAGTCTTTACAGATATAGAGCGGGAATGAAGAAGTCGTATGCAATGAAGTGAAGTGAAGTGAAGTGAAGTCAGTTATCTAAGATGAAGTGAAGTTCAGATTACCTAAGAAGAAACCCGGGCACGTGGCCACAGAAGAAATAGTATCACGTGAACGGTAGCTCCCTCATTCGCGGGGGAAAAAGATGCCAGCCTTCCTCAGCATCGACGGGGCAACAAAGCAACCTGTGACATATCAGAAATCTGGAATTTTAGGTAATATCGTTCTCAGTATTTCTATCTCTAGCATTGGAGTCATAACATCCATGAGAACATGAAGAAGGTTGGGTATGTTTTCCCTCTCCAATTCAAGAATTGAAACTTGAGAACTGGAAGACGGTATATTATATATTAAGATCAACCGCTGGTTTGCATTAGTGGTAATACTTAGACGGTGGAAATAAGACAGTTATCATCTCCATTGTAGCTCGTTTTCATCACAGCGCCGTCAATATACATGCTTAAGAACCTCCATCATTAAGTTTAGGATGTTTGATTTATTGGCCATGAACTGGAAACACCATAATCTACAAGGATTTCAGTATATGTTTGTGTCAAACAGATACATCTAATCATGATAATGATTTCATCAGCTCTCCGGGTATCAATTCCAGTCCCAAATGATCATAAACATACACATATCCTCCCCCCTCTCAATGAAAAATGCCAAATCCAATTATTCTGTAAACACTAGTCAAAATTTGAGATATGAAATGAGTCTTGTACATTTATAAATCTTAGACTTCGTCATTCTAGGTAGATAAGGCGTTGAAGAAACCACTAGAGAAAGAAGTATGCTTAAGAACCATCAGCTTCTTTCGTTATGTCGACATCCCCCTTGCAGGTCGCTTAAGTCCTCGACCCTTTCCTTCACCTCTGCTGTCATCTTCTCGTCTCCACTTTTGCTTGGCATGATCGCAAAAGAAGTGACCTCTACTTTCACACCATATTTGATGGTAGGTCTCTCTGAAAGTGGTCCGTCTAAGTTGCGAAGAGAAGAGTGATGACTGCCAACAGCCTGATATGAGAGGTTTCTGGCATTTATGGTCTGCCATAGGAGGATAGAAAAATACGTCAGACGCAATGTGCAACTGATGCTTAGCGCTTTACTTCCTGCTCAACGATTACCAGATCCGGATTGACATTGTCCAATATGGTGACATCAATCCAAAACACTTCGCAAAAGCAACCAGCTTGAGCTGGGTGACCCACTCACCCGCGTTCGACGTCTTCTTCAGGTACCTCCGAACAACTCGGCCCGCTTTTACAGTAGTTGCCGCTTCGTTTCCGACAGAGAGAAGAGAGCCACTGCCAGATCTCCCAGCTCACCTGGCGAAGCCCCTGTCTAGAGATAGTATGAGAAATGGTTTAAACTCATCTGGATGAGCCCGCACATGATTGATTATGCGATGGTAGATCACCATGTGATTTTTGAAATTGCCAAATATCTCATCTGAATTCGCCTTTTGTCTGAAAAACGCCAGTACCTTTTGGTCAAATAGGGAAGTCCCTTCAGACCATTGCCAAAACAGACACCTAGCATGCAGTCCTTCAGACCTTCAAACTACCATTCAAAATGCGGGGTTCAAACTCCGCCGCCATGATAGGGCTGAAAGTTTAGTCAGTGTATGATTTGAGAGACACGAAGCACTTGCCCAATGTAGCACGTGGCTTGCATATACATGTACGCCAGGGTAGGATTTGTTTAGGCAGTCGTTCTGAAGATATTCAGAAACATATATAAAAGGGATATTCCAAGAAGGAATTCAGAAAGAATATTCTTGGCGCCAAATTCAAAGATATCACGAAAACGCTCGAGCCTCGGATTATCTCCGGAATATCTTCTGTGTCACAACACTCCACTCTCAGTATATATCCCAAGTGAGATATCTCTTGTTCCTGTGTCCCTTCAAACATTCGAATTCCATTGTCAAGAATCGATAGTAGCCACATTGACAATGTCAAATATTGTGGTTGTTGGGTTCGTTTTCTCAACCCTTTCTCTCTTATCTAACTCAGAGTGACTGACGTCTCTGCAGCGCGGGAGTGTCCGGTTTAACCACCGCTTTACTCTTATCCCAAAATCCTAACTTCAAAGTCACCATTGTTGCAAAGCATATGCCTGGTGATTATGACATTGAATATACATCTCCGTGGGCTGGTGCAAATTATCTTCCGTGAGTCGCAATTTACCATTCCTCTGTCGGGCAAGATCGGGTAGAAAATGAGACACTAATACTCAGTTCACCTGGGCAGGGTATCAAATGCATCCGACTGTAGATGGGAGAAGCGAACATGGTACGAACTCGCAAGACTAGCGAAAGATGTCCCAGAAGCCGGCATTCATTTCCAAAGTAAGTTCTTATGGTCCTCCCACTTTTGAGGTGACTCTTTACTGACTCCATCAGACACTGTGATTTTGAACCGCAATAAGGATGGTCAAGGAATTACAGGTCAATGGTTCAACGAGTTACTCTCCACTGATCCTTGGTTCAAAGATGTTGTCCCTGATTTCCGTGTGTTACCACAAAACGAGATCCCTGCTGGTGCGGACAGTGCAACCGCATTCACATCGGTTTGCATCAACACGGCCGTTTATCTATCTTACCTCGTCGGCCAATGTCTAAAGAACGGTGTTGTACTTCAGCGCAGCGTCATTAGTCACATATCCGAAGCCGGCGATCTACATCACTCCGGGAGCAAGGCCGATGTGATCGTGAACTGCACAGGTCTTTTAGCCTCAAAACTGGGTGGCGTGATGGACAAAGATGTCATTCCTGTTCGAGGTCAAATCGTACTTGTACGTAATGATCCTGGTGTTATGCTAACTATTTCTGGTACCGACGATGGAGACGATGAGGTGTGCTATATCATGAAACGTGCAGCTGGCGGTGGAACGATTCTAGGAGGCACATATCAAAAAGGAAACTGGGAGTCGCAACCGTGTCCGAACCAGGCTATGCGAATCATGAAGCGAGCTGTGGAGTTATGTCCTGCTTTGACGAATGGAAAAGGTATTGAGGCATTGAGTGTCATACGTCATGGAGTGGGACTACGACCGTTGAGATTGAGTGGGGTTAGGATTGAGAAGGAGAAAATTGATTCTACATGGGTGGTTCATAATTATGGTCATGGGGGTTGGGGATATCAGGGCTCTTATGGATGTTCGGAGGGCACTGTGGAGCTTGTTGAAGAGGTTTTAGGATCTAAGTCTAGACTTTGAGCGCGAATCACTTGATGATTTTTCTACATGCCCCAAGTGTTTCAGTGGGGAATAGTAGAGTTATCTATCACCTTAAAACTGTCTCCTATCTTGATACTTCTGCTTGTTGATCATTCAAGTGCGGAAAAGCCCGCTAGATAATGCAACATATTGTTCACATGTAACAAGAAGCACCTCATGAATAAGTGACATGAGCAAGGGAGCCCATGATCCAACTAATAACAAAGATCTGTCATCCCCCATCTCTGGATAATTCCAAAGAGAAAGTGCCGCGCCCAGACCAAGCCATCACTGGGTTATAAGAGCAGCGTTGTTAGGGGGGCTCATGGTGCGGTAGAAACACACAGGCAAATGCGAATTTCGGCTCTTTTTACAAGTGAAACAGGAAGCTCATTTGAAGGCTTTAGGACCTTGTTTCCTGTCAGCTTCATCTTCATATGTCGGTTGTGTAGGCGAAGACAAAATTATTAGCAAGTATTGTCACATATTTTCCATAGCCATTTTCACAATACAATCTTGTTTTGGTCAAAGTCTCATCGCGTCAGCCCCCCTTTTTTTAAACGATTCGTCTGATTAAAGCACGCCAATCTTTTACCCGTTTATTGTATTCTGATGGTGAATAGGTAAACCAATGAAATAGACGGTGACAAACAGATCTTGTAGTTTCATAAATTTCCCTTAGAGTAGTAGTCAGAGATACAGGTTGCGTTCTTCAAAACGTCCAAGCAACACGAGTATGGCAAAGATCTATGCCCACATCTGCTCCTCCTCTCTTGCTGTCATACTTCTCCTTCATTCTTGCCCATTGACCATACCATTCTTATCAGTTCGCCAGACCGTCCATCGATAGCGGCGCATTAAATCCACCATCTCACTCTTCGGTACCATTTCATGACATACGATGATGATTTTGCGCAGTGTTGGTATGGTGATTCTCAGTTGCGTATCAACATGTGAGCAGGCGCCTTGAACGAATTGTGAGTGGTGGGCATCCTGGTTCGCTTCGGTTGCGCATATAGGATTGAAGCTATACAGTAGAGTTTCTAACGTTGTCAAATTGGTGAATTGTCGAAGATGCTCCAGACTATTTACATCATCTTCATTGAGCGCATATTTTCCTAGCTCGTCTTTGACGCTCTTCACAGAGGGAAATATTACGCAGATGTGAGACATAAGACTTGCGTTCACCGGCCCAACGGAGTGTAGAAAGGACTGTAAGAGTTTGCTCTGGCACCCCATTGTATCCATAAATACGAAACGATTTCGTCCATAAAGTGCAACGCTGGCCTCCTCGCGCATTTTTCGATTGGTGTACAGTAATGCATGCCATTTACTTGGTCTCCCTGGGATTACTGTTTTGACCGAGTCATCATAGATCTGAAAAAGATATATTCCTTGGGGTACAACTAGCACTCTTTGGTAGATGTCGTCGCGAATTTTGATGGGTAAGTCAAAAAAGCTGAGGACAGGTGAGGATATTTGCGAAAAATAGATATTACTCGCTATGTTAGCATCCATAGCAGGCCACAGGGAGAGAATTTAAGAAGCTTGATAGAAAGAAGAAACAGCCAAGGCCTACGCAAACCTTGTTATAAAATGGAGTGGGAGAGAGAGGAAAAGAGAAAAAGAGAAAAAGGGAAAGAGAGCTGAAATCGAAACAAAAAGCCATCGTATGTTTCGGTATTGGTGTCGGATCCCCTAGTTGCAGTACTGTATGTATGTCAAGAGTCGGGTGGTATGCACGATGATTGATTGGGCGACGACAATGCTACATCGGCATCTTTATCGCCGACTTGCTGATCATACTCAACCACTATCCCACTTGACGACTCATGCCTTACCTGAAGACTTCCTATGCTTGCTCGATGTGACCACTTGATAAAGGCCTTTGGAGCTTAACTATCTTTCGATTCCCTTGCACTTAGGTCGTATTTAATTTTCATTCTACCCTATGGATCATGACCATGCTCGTCAACGTTTCTGATCTTGACCTTCTGTTTGGGCAATTTCAGATGCAATCTCCTAAATCTGATATCGCAAACAGGACGACCCGATGAGGTCCATAATGAAAGTTCTTTTGAAGAGTATATCACAATTGGAGAACTACCCCAAAATATCGACCTTTCAGCATCAACAAAAAGCAGAACTATTAAAGACATTCCTATCCATGGAAAGAATGGGTGAAATGGGTGATTTGTCCACACTCAAACTTTGCACTTGGGACTCTGGCTTTCTTCCCAACTCACCCCAAGAGATTGGCCTGTCGGCGTTGCAAAGCACACAGCAACAATGTATCGCATCAAGCATCTCTGAGTTGCGATTACACAATGTTCCGGTACCTAGTATAAGCTCCTTCAGTAGGAGGGCGCGAACCAGACAGACGACCAGAACAACAGAGTTCTCGCATTGATATGAAACCCCTTCGACCTTACAAGATCAGTATAAGTCGGCATGAATACTGCTATCAAAGATGATGCACTTGAGAATAGCTCATTTGAGTCGGCCAAGGTTATCTACCAGAGGCAACGCATTTTGATCAAAGCAATGTTTGGTTGACTGATTGGCATCGAATTCGAATTTCTATCGAAAGGCATGAGTTTGATGTCTGTCTTTCTTTTTGAGTAATGAGGGAGGGGAAGGGAAGAGATATGAAAGATTAATATTGCAACAGGATATACCAGTAGTCCTATCGTAGGGTAAATGTATTAACAAATGATGAGAGTCGAATGTTTCCCTCTTCAAGAGATTTGAAATTGAGAAGAAACAAAAATGTAACAATAATTCATCTATAATCGTGGTATGAAGATAACAATGCTGGATAACTATATTGCTAGCAAGTACAAATTTTTACACCCAATCCAGATTTTAATTATTCACGTAATTACCCTTTGTTTTATAAATTCTTGGCAAAATCTTTGTGTTCCATCGCAGGAAGTGAGGTACATGAGGTGTGTGCACCAGCTTTCAAAGATCTTCATCTGTTTTGATCCTGCCTAGAATCTACTGAACACATTACAACCACAACCACAACGTCCAATTACGGGAAAATCTACGATTCCTAAACTCTCCACGAACGAAAGATAATATATCAATCAATACGGAAATCCTCATACTATAGCAACGATGGATTACTCTGATGCTTTGTGAGTTTCCCAAAACTTGCTTGCACCGTGCTCGTTGCGCGGCTTTGAGCTTGAGCCTGAGCTTGAGGGCTGAACCGATTGATGATGGTCGAGGGATTGAAGCTGCAGCTGGAGCTTGAGAATATATGCTGCTTCTTGGTAGATTCAATTGATTGGGTCATGGCAGACGATGAAAGTTCAAAATGATAAAAATCGAATCAATTGGAAGCTCCTCAAGCTCCGAGGCTTCATCGAGAGCTCTTCCCAGCCCTCAACCACACCAGACCTTACCGCCCAGTGTCCGCGAATGAATATGCCAGCTCAAAGTTCATTGTTGAAGACGAGACTAATCATATATTCTTCTTAGCCGACTTGTCAATTTGGCAGTAGGTGTTTTTATGGTTCTTGGTGGAATTTCCCAATTCTTTCCTTTGGGCTTGTAAGTAAATACATATCCATGCGACAGCAAGAATCGAGAAATTTGCTCTTTCTAACATCATCGTAGCCAATCCATTATCATTGGATGTTACGTTATCATCTTCGGAATCTGTAAGTTATCCTCATACTATATCGTCCCGCGCATGAAATATACTAACATTTTCCAGGCACGGCTCTTCTTGGTTCGTCTCACCCACCTCAGTTCCACAACAATCCCATCTCACAAAACCTCGATTTTGACTTCAAAGGAGCCTGCCAAACATGTCGCACTTTCACTAATACCAAATTATAGAATTCCAAATTCCACCACAAGTCTCGCGCTATGCATCCTTCCTCTTTTCCTTCGTTGGACGAGGAATCTGTACGTCGCTCTCCACATCCCCATATACAACACCCACCACAAACCAAGCAAAACTAACACCCAAACCTAGTCTACGTATTCGTTGGATCCATCCTCTTACATGACCACGTCTTGCGCATCATTGCCGGTTCTTTGATTGGTATAATCGGTCTTATTTACATTGGTCTCGAGTTCGTTCCATCTATCGAGCCACCTGCGAACATGAGGTAAATTCCCAATCCCCCCCCCCCTTCCCCTCCCCGCCCCGCTCCCAAATCGCTCTATACAGTTACAGTCTACACAAAACCTTTTGCTAATGATTATTCCCAAAAACAGAGAAGCAGATGGAGGATGGGGCGCCGAACAAGTCTAATCGCATCGCACACCTCCACCTCCGTTCGAGTTTCAAGCCTCTTGAACCGCGATCACTCAATTCGAACCAGATATCACTCATATCTCCTACGATACGCACAATACCTCGATACCGCATCTACTTTTTCCCTCGCAAATACTACCTTAGCCATCATCCATTTATTGGTACTAAAGACGCGAGTTTCCAGAAAAACAGCCTTTTATTACATATCATGTTATCTCTCTTCCACCGAATCACCGAATCAAATTAGCTATAGAATGGACGGTGACATGTCGAAACATCTCCTTACTATTTCTCGCGTGTGTATGTATGTACGTCAACCAGTCTTCAATAAAAGCAAGATACAAAATCCAAAGCCGGGAGATTACAAAATTCACATTGTGAGACTTTCAACTTGGAATTATATAATATTGATATAATGTTTTTATTTTGCTCAGACTCATTGACTGCATTGCTTGTATCGAGGGTCTGTTCTGTCATTTTTTGTTCCGTTGGAACTGCCTGCACCTATCTTGCTTGCCTGAGTCTTGGACTCTGCATCTGTTTCCATGTATACATTAGAGTTGCAAAACTGTGCATCTAGCACTCCCAATATCAAAAGCCTGAACCTGGCACTGAAGATATACCAAAGAGAAATCCTGCACGCCTCTTCCCATTCCAATGTTACACTGATAATAAGTATAATGAAATCCCCCATTCATTAAAAGGCAGAGGGGTATCTGTATCCCATCCCATTCCGATTATGTAATGACCCCGAAAAAAAGATCCCCTGGTAAACTCCCATCGTATCATGCAGTGTGTGGCCCAGTCCTCAAAGACAAACTCGCTCACTTCCAAACCCTTATTCTTACTCACTTTCCTTTCCCGTTTCGTGCACATCGTATTCTTTCCCATATCTGCAATAATCCTGCGAGAAAATTCACAAAGTAAACGCACATTCGTAATTTCGTAGCTTTCTTTTTCGTCCAATTTACCGGAAAGGCTAGTGTGGTTGGCGGGTAAATATTAATCCAACCCGTTTCCCAATTCAGCCAATTCTCTTTCCTTGGCCTTTAAAGCCTCCCTCATCTTTTCCGCTTCCCTCTGTAGCATCTCCCTTCTCTCCATTTTTGCGCGATCGCTTTCACTTGTCGGGTCTTTCGCACTACTCAGTGCACTTCCAGCTCCACTACCCGAGGGACTGGTTGAGTAAGTAGCAGGACCGACGGTACTAAGACTCGGGCTAACAGCGGCAGAATACCGGCTTGGACTTAATCTCAGACTATCGGTTCCGCGGCGGAAGCTAAGGTCATTTTCGGGATTAACATCAGAATCGGAATTTGTGAAGCCGTGGTTCAGTATCGATTTTATGGATGAGAGACGCTTAGGTAAGGTTGATGCATGTGCAGAGTCCGAGGAGAGGGAATTACTTGGGTCCATATCAGTAGCGGAAAATGATCGTTTTCGAGAAGGGGAGAGATAATTGTTGGGCGATACGGAAAGTCGATTATGGATTGGCGAAGGATATGATGCCATTGGTGGCAGTCGATTATCATTAGTCAAGGAGTCGAGGTTTTGGCCTTGATAATTTGGATTCGATGTATAGGCGCCAAGATCAGATGGTGGATGTTGTTGATGCTGATGCTGGCCATTTTGTGTCCGGATTGGTTCGGGCAGGGCTCTTCCTGGGTCGTTGCGTAAACGAAGACCCAAATTCACTGATCCGTCAGGATTCATCGTGCCTCGCTCAACTACCTCTTCAGGTGAAGCTCGATCGGACTCTGGCGAATCCATTGTACTACTAGTTTCGTAGCTGGATGCTTGAGAACCTTGAACTGCTGGAACTACCCTCTTACGACGCTTGATGATTGATTTCTTCATAGTCACTGGTCGATGCACACCATGGAGTTTATAATACAGCCCTATCATGTGTCAGTTAGGATACGTTTCTAGCTTGTCGATTAACTTACCACAAGCGTTACAAATTGTGTGACCACTCTCATCTCTACGCCACAGCGGTGTGATGGTAGTTCCACAGTTTTGGCAAGCTACAACGACCGTGGTATTTTGTGCTTGTAGTTGGAGGGATGCGACATCAATCGGAGACGGCGCATCTGTTGGTTGATCATTTTGCGGCTGTGGTGTTTGTGTTGCTTGCCTATCTTGACAAGAAGTAAAGTGAGCGGTTTTTGAGACACGATTATTGAAAGCTGGGCATCCACCACAGCCTTCGGCGCCTCCAGTACCATTGCAGCGTCCACCACCAGGGCATGTTCCTGTGGAGGTTTGATCTGCAGAAACATAGGTTGCGCCAGCAGCAGGAAGTGAAATTGACCCGCTCGCAGAGGGAGATTCCCGTTGATCTCCAGAATAACCGATAGGAGCAGTGGTTGGTGGACGTTTTAGATTTGTGGGCCGAGAAGCATTGCGAGCTTTTTGATATAAGCCACAGGCATTGCATATAGTTGCTCCTTGCGGAGATCTTCGCCAAAGTGGTGTCCTAGTTGTGCCACAATTACTTTAAAAAGTTAGCCACAACTACCTACAAAGCAATTGTCTTCCATACCTGCATATTTGATTAGATTGAATCTGCTCCACGCCCGGGGACGACGCAGGGATGCTGGCCTGGGAACTCTCTCTCTGACTCCGCTCTAACGAAGTATCCCTAGGACTGTGGTGATTTACTGGAATGCCAGTAGTCATGATTCTATCCGAATTTTTATAGTCGGCATTAGATGAGATGCTATGGGTGTAATCTCTTTCTTGTTGGCGCTGATCGTCGTATCTTGAAGAGTTTGCGGTTCCGATCAATGGATTGCCTGCTTCATACTCTTCTTTGGTAGGCTGTTCCATTGCAGCAACAGCCGATCGAACGGGAATCACTTCCTGCCTCCGTTGATCCGGAGATAATGAGCCTCTGTTACTCATATTGGTAAAAGGATGATCCGACTTAAAGCCAATCGAAGGAGCTGTTTGAAGTGCGCAGCACATATGGCTTCCTGAAAACGTTGACGTGTCTCGGAAATATGTGATTTCTGACGGGCGGAGAGAAAGGAGTAGCTAACGTCAAAAGAAGTGATGAGAATACTCAAAAGTAAGAATCGAGTTGTAATGTTCTTTATGGAGTAGTGAGAATTATAACGCCTTTGGATAAGGAGGAAGACTTTGCTGTTGAAATAGCGTGAAGGTGATGTTGATCGTTTTAAATCTCCTCGTCCAGCTATAGCTGGGGTGGCGAGATGATATGGTCGCCGATGAGGTTATCCTACCGACGTTTGGATGCGTATGAGGAGGCAGGGTTAGATTGCCTTTGAATCTTAGCTTGGTCTCCTAAGCTCTACTTGCGCCAAAAGATACAAGCTGCTAGGGGGTGATGCAGTAAAGATTGGTGCTTATGTTCGGGAATGCTGTGAAAATACTGGAGATTACTCCTAGAATGAAATCGGAGCCCAATCAACGTTTGCAAGATCCAGAAGGCCCTGAAGATAATTTGAGGGTTTCGTCCTAGAGACTCGGGGCTAGAACGTCTGATAAGGATTGAAAGTCTGTTATCCAAGGAGTTGGCCTGGTTAAGTGGAAGGTCAGCTCGACAACGTGGTAATGGTTATTGAAAATAGACTTGACAAAAATAACGAGTAAGCTATGCAAAATCCAAGTGCTAACAATAATGCAATTCTCTATGTTGTGGTCGTGATTGTGATTTGCGGTTGCACGGGCCAAGTTTATATTGGAGCGGGAAACAGAGCCTACAATGCACTACGCAAACTTCGACTTTGCCGTTGTTGAATGGGAGCAATGGCAATGCGATCAACCTCTTTTGCTCTAGTAAAGGCTCCAGAACAAATAAAAGGGGGTAGAGTGACGGAAAATACAAGTGTTGAGATATCGTGCTGTGTTACCTACCTAAATGCGCTTGGATTTAATGGCTTTTGGATCAAAATGATCGCCGTGATCTCCGGAATTTCGAGCACGAGAAAAGGAATATTGAAGTTGATAATATGAGGAAGGATTGAGCGATTGCGATTTGATTTGACTTCACTCATGCAAGCCCAATTCCTTGTCTGACACAAGTTTTGCTTGCTTGCTCTCACTGGAATCCGTGACTGCAGATTGATTCGATAAAGTCCAGTGACCAAAGTTAACCTTCCTCTCCTCCCCCTTTCGGATGTTTCACAGGACCCTTTCTTTCTTTCTTCGTCGCTCCTTGAATCTGGGTGTCGTCGTTCTCTTTTCCTTATTCGAATGTGTGGCTTTTGTCATCCATAATCTGTAATGCGTAATGCTTTGTAGAATCCAAATATCGGTGAGATGAGTAAGGTCAAGTCAGGGGGTTTGGGGGCTGAATGGACTGGAAGGAATATCAGAAAGTGTATCCTGCTTCCCTTCACGGTGGTAGTGACAACGAGTGAAGGAGACGGGAGTGAGAATTGTGAAGCGTAAAGATGTTTTGAACTCCTCTTCGCCCTTGAGACGGTGTGGACGGTGTGGTCGGTGTGAAGGGGAAGTCCTGTTGTACGAATGGCTTTTTCGAAGATTCCAATGAGTTTTTTTGGATGGTCGGTACTCGTGCAGTAAGGACGCACAGTAGTAGAAAAAGGCTTTAGTGACCTAGTGGGTAAGCGTGGTAAGGTTGGAAATTGATCGCTCCTCCCTAGGTAAGTTATGCATACACATCCATCACATAGCAGTGCACTCGCTCCTCTCGATCAAGAAACACCTGGAGTCCTGGAAAGGCAAGCGTCACTTGCGCATAAAGAGTGGTTCTATTGCGATTAGCGTGAGCTAAATTATCTTAGCGTGGTCATTCACATTATCTTATTTTTCATTGGCTCGCTTACGGCATCACTGCACAAAGATTTAATGCAGGGTCGAAAAATTGAATACTTATCGGTACCTTCCTGGCATTTCCCTGGTTCCCTGGTACCTTCCTCGCATCGCGCAGGCTGGTACGGCTGGAACTTGGGATCGAGGGAGGGAGGTAAGCAAAGAAAAGGTCAACGGCCGTTGGTCCAACATGCCGGGTATCACTTCACTCATCTTCCGATTGCTTCGAATGTCCAATATTACGGAGCAACACATGAGATAAAGGTCACGAGACATGGACGCTAGCAGAGTCTCCCTAAGCCTATCTGGGTAGGTTACTGGATATCTACTTTTCCATTTATCGTTAGACGGGACTCACATTCCACTCGAGTATTGTAGAAGAGAAAGAGAAGAGGACCGAGGATTATATAATCAAGATTCTACCATCACCACATGTCTTGAACCAATCGGTACCAAGAACAAGTACAAGGGAAGAAGAGACCTACCAAGCTTTTATCTGATCTATACGTATACGGAGTATGTACCACGTGCAGAGTACAGAGTACAGAGTACAATACAAAATACAGATTACAGAGTAGAGTGTACGAGTAGATTGTGTAGAGTTTGTAGAGTTTCAAATAATATTACTCACTTACCTACCTACCTACCTAGGTACGAACTAGACCTTCTTCACAATCGACATCGACAGAGCCAACTCCTATGAAAAGAATACATTATGTAATAATATCGCATCAGATGTCACCACTGGCTACCGATGTAATGTCATTCAAAATCATGGCAGGCGATGCCCAGAATCATGTCATGGCACAGAACACTTTCTTCCATTGGAACGCTATCTTATCTTCGTAACGAGTCTAACCATAGAAGTGGGCGGCATCACACATCACATTCATCTCTCGGAACAATTTGTTCACCGGCGACCACATATCAATCACATTTCACTTCCTCAACGAAAGCCCTTTTTCCATAGACCTGAAAGGATTGTTCTAGACCATTTATAGTCCTCAATGCCCATCGCTTCCATTTCTCCAGAGCACAACCGCTACATGTACCTAGGTCATCTGCTGGCAGATCTAAGTATACGGTTACACTAAGCTATATTCTCAGCCAATCACCTTCCATACAGATGAGATGTGTTTCTACATTTGCTTTTTCCGCTCCTCATTATCGCTTCCAGAATGCAGGCGAACGTGTACCCTGTCAAGGCATTCGTGGAACAGAATTGCCACTGACTATCGGACTATTGTACAATTGTACAATCCCAACTCCGATGCTACAAGATGTCCATCGAATGTGAACAGCGGCATGGATATTTCAATGTTGGTCACCTCACGCGCCTATAATCGCTGCGTCAAATATCATACTCCAGTACATCGGTGGTACAATAAACCAGTGCGGAAAAAAAGGTTCCAACGTACAAACGTAAGTCTTCTACGTTGAGCTTTTCTTGACTTTGGTACTTCCTAACAACTACCTACAGTACTTGTTTCGGACTGGCATTTTGGTGGTTCGTGATTGGCATATGTGTAGTTCGCACACACCTCGTTTGCATTCCTGTTCGTACCCCCAATCCACCAGCCACGCCAACGATCCTCCTTGAAAGCCCCCAGTAAGATCCTCAGCCTTATCCTTATCCATGAGTTCATCTCGTGCTGTGTTCAACTCGAGATGGTCAACTATTTTCGGTAAAATACGATACAGCACATCCTCCTCAGAGTGTGAATGTTTTACCAGTACGTATGCAGTGTGGACCAATCATTCCACCTCTTGAGTTCAAAGAAGTCAACCGTAAAGTTAGTCTCCGCAGACCTAATTCATCAGCACTCCCGCTAAATGACAAGAGTCTGTTCCGATGTCACGGAATCTCAAATGCTACATTGGCATCTACCCAATCATAGCCTACATCAACAAAATTTGAACGGCTCCGACTAGTGACAAGAAACGCCCCGCGTTACAACCATCAAGTCCCTCACCCTGTCAAATACTATGTTAAAGGTTACTTTATCGTCTCTAGTCCAACAGTCGTGGTAATGTGACCGTCAAGTCTCCACGGGTAACAATTTCTGTTATACGACAGCGGCATGGAATATATTTTCCTTTGCCGAATCCGAACTTACCCCGTCAGTGCAAAGACCCGAAATCATACAGCATGAAAGAGGGATGAACTACATCATACAAACAAACTCGTCCCTTGCAAAGGCACAACATGATTATTGGCCAAGAGAGGAGGAATCGAGGTTACGGATTCGTGGCTCGAGTTCCCCCTCTTCACACATCTCAATTATCAAAGTTTCACAACGTTGATATTAATGGACCTTACCTATCATCGAGATCCACGAATATATTTTGAGAGATTTATCCTCATCCTTGAGGTTGATCCTTGGGCTTGACACCATGTAACATCAGAATGCTATAGCTGTGCAACCAAACAACGCATGGAGCCGCCGGCCTACATATACGGTACCATTTCATCCATTTACCTGGCGAAACTCAAATTCTCGAGATTCCAGCCATGCAATATCCCGATGACAAGGTATAACTATAGGGATAATGTTGGTCGCCGAATGGCAGGTAACGGTACGGCATCACGTAGGTCTTGGGAATCCAATTAAAATCCCGCCACACATCTATCGTTCCCATCTGATAGCAAGCATACTTGCCCAAGTAAGTGAGACCGAACTCTTTTGTAGTCGAGTCTCTTCCAACTCAGTCTCTTCCTTATTCGACAAACTTTTCCCCCAAGATATCTCCTTACGCGCATCGGACGTAGCACCAAACACTCGGCGAGTTTTTGTCCTTCTTGTCAAGTGCCGTACGGAGGTATACTGAACGGAACGAAACAAACTTCCCGAGTTACAAGTGCCTTCCTACATCTATCTCATGGGTCCATGTAGCACGGCGAGTATGCTGCGCAATTGAGTATATCCATGCATGCATGGATGCAGAAATATCAATATCAGATCCGGACCGAGACCTTTCATACCCTACAAGGCGACACTAGAATGTCAAAGCTACTTGGAATGAGTATGGGTATGTCACTTGTAAGTACTTGGTACACCGCCAATTTCTGAGCATGAATTTGAATATTGTCTTTGCATCTGAGTAGCCATGCGGAAAATATCATCGGACCATTTTGAAATCTTTCAAGAAAAGAACAGGCTAGATTCTACCTTTTTTCTCTCAACCCCCATTTCTCCTTTCTCTTCTCAAGATATGTCATATTCATACAAGTACGAGTACGAGGAAGAAGTACAAACACATTGATCTCTCATACCATCAGTCAGAGACTAGTATCTCTACCGTACAGTATATCCCGCCATCACAGCCTCACACAGGCAGAGAATCATCCTATTTCAAAATGGACTTGTCCTAAAGCAGATTTTGTGTATATGCCATGCCGGTTATATCGTAAATATTGCTTGATTTTTAAGGTAATGCAATGTCCACGGGTGCCCCAACTACTGTTACCATCCAAAGCACGTGATTCCCGGCTGCGTACGAACCTTTTGTCCTGCCTCAACAACATTCGTGACCTACACCCCATTATTTGAATTTGACAAGCAATCAACATGGCGGCAAACCACAACCATGCCAAGTATCAGTCGCGTCTCGATTACATCCAGCAACTATTAGTAGATCATTTACGTCTCCCGAGCAACGTATATCATTTTATCACTCTCCGCACTGCGCTTGCCGCATGGCACTTTGCGAGCATCTCCACTCTCTGCATTTAACGATTAACAATGATGACTTTGAACAGGACTTACAACAGATTAAAATCACGCCGATACAATACGAACCCGATTGCCCATTCAAATACAACAACTTCGTCTATCACCTCGTGCTTCCTGGTGACACCTTGGGTGGGCCAGTGAATGCAGATGGAGGATACAAGCTCCAGCAGCCAGGATGCGTCGACATTCCAGCAGGCACCAGGGAGTTCATACTGCGACTCAACAACCCTGACGCCGAAGGCATGCACCAAGAAACACGAGTGCAGAACGAAGTCGCCATCCTCGCTCTTGCTGCAGATGCCCTACGTCATGTCAATCCACCCGTAGTCCCACGCGTCTTTGGCTGGGGTGGCGCAGGTCGCAAGCATGTAGGCTGGATTTTGCAGGAATTGATGCCTGGTATACCAATTGGCGAGGCATTCGGCGGAGCCATGTCTCTTGACCAAAAGAGGGGGATCCTGGCACAAATGGCGGGGCTGCTGAAGGCACTGCAGGACTACCCGCTTCCCAAGAGTATTCACGGCTTCGGAGGTGCGACGTTTAATGACAGCGGCGCCATTGTGAGCGGACCCATGACAAGCGTTGGTGCGGGACCTTGGGATAATTTTGAAGACTGTTACAGAGGCCGCCTGAAAGTAGCGCTCACCAAGGCAGATAAAAACCCGTACCTTCAGGGCTGGCATGTTAACGGTATTCGAGAACGTATTGACGCCTTTATCGAGCATGGGCTGCCATCACTGTTCTCTCACTTCCCCACCAAGCAAGACAAGTCTATCATACACGCGGATTTTAGTAAGTATATTTCTTACTCTCGGCCTCGAGCCTGGCATTAACACTGAGGCACAGCTCCCGACAATCTTCTTTATGATCCTACTACAGGTCGTATAACTGCACTCCTCGACTATGACTTTGCAAGTATCCTGCACCCAGCATATGAGTTCTTCCGCTCGTTTGGCAGCAACGGCGGCCAATTTCTCGGTTGGTCGGGGGACACGACTCCACAAGAGATAGCGGCTGAAGCGCTACGCAATGCCAAACTCACGGGCCAGTTTCCTTCGCCTCTTCCAGCTCCTGGAGTATCCGATAATGGTCCGGTGATAGATTGGGAAGTCGCGCAGGCATGGGAGGAAGAGCTGCAGAAGATGGATGTGAAGCGACCAAGTAACATTCCGGGTATTGAGAAGTTGGCGGATATTGACGAGATCTTGGGCGCCTTAGTGCCGTGGAGGTTATGTAATGAAGACTTCCTGAGTATGAATCAAGATGAGGATCAGAGAATGGCACTGAGACGCATGAGCGAGGAGAAGCTTGTGGGCTTGCTGGATCATTTGGGGTTTTAGACTTTAATGGAGTCAAGAGCATATGAAATGAAGAAAGAGATTTACATCAAGGAT
Source organism: Botrytis squamosa (assembly GCA_014898485.2). Classification (NCBI taxonomy): domain Eukaryota; kingdom Fungi; phylum Ascomycota; class Leotiomycetes; order Helotiales; family Sclerotiniaceae; genus Botrytis; species Botrytis squamosa. The sequence goes on from RCTC02000004.1 coordinate 1,292,797, forward strand.
GAAGCATCTTGCCTTCGTTAACCCTATCTTGAATACCTTCGTCTTTTATGTATTTCATAGGCTCGCCAATGATTCCCGACGCATTGATTCCAGTATGAATACTAGCATTACTGTAATGGAATAAGAAATACGACATGTAAGAAGTCAAAGAAGTGTTGCCTCCCCGGCCAGCTCCCCAGATTCCAAGCGCCGAGAACGAAGTGGCTGGGTGTTATACAGTATAGCAACCTTTAACGGAGGTGTCCAGGTACTGCAGAGTACACGGGATGACAAAGGGAGTACAGTGTAAACATCATCCGCCTGCACCTACATCTACAGCCCCAACAATCTCCAATCTTCAATCTTCAAACTCCTCTCTATCTCTTTTACCTCTCCCTTTACCCTCCCCTCAAACCCTCAACCAACACAACAAAACAATGAAACCCACAACACCCCCTATCCCCCATCCCCCATCCCTTCAGTCCTATCTACATCTGCACACACACCAGTCCACACACCCACTCTTAGAAACATAACCCAAATCCTAACTCCAAATTCCAAACAACAAATCCCAACTCTCCAACCCCAACCCCAACCCTCTATACTCCTCACTCATCACCCAAGCAAGTACCGCATACCAATCTCTCATTATCTACCTAACTAGGTAATCGTAATCTCCAGTTTTCCAATTTTGTTCGCAGACTCACTCAGTACAAGCTATTATTATTGAACTAGATCTAAACTCTAATTTAGAAATACGTGATTTCATCAGCTCACCACCTCGATCCTTTCCTTTCGTTATTTTATTTTATCTTTCCCCTTCTCATCACTTTATTGCACTGTCTCTCCATCTACCTAATCATTGAAATTCCAGCTTCCAATAGACACACAGAGATTTCATCACAAACACAAATAATTTCAATATGTCCTTTTTCATTGTAGTGTATACATTTCTTTTTGGAGAGTATGATGTCTCATCCTGGCACTACATATTTGAAGTGATGAAGTGAACTAAATTGACCAAAGAAACTCGTCCACGCTTTCTCAACCCCTTGTAACCTCATAGGTTCTCCCTAAGCTCACCATCACTTTCTTATCTCTCTGAAAATAGCAAATTATGAAAGCAATGAAAAAAAGAAACGTGAAAAGCAAAAAGCAAACATTGCAAAATAAGCAAGCCATATTGTAAATGTACACCAACAAAATAGCACCAATTACAACAAATCCTCCATCACAAATTCTGCCAATCTGTATCTTATCCATACATCAATGCTTCCTTCCCTTCTTCGTAACTGTAGTCCACTCGCCATCTTCAACAGGAGGAGAGGTGGTTGTTCGATCTGTAATAGCTTTCTTTTCTTTCTTAGCAGTACTTGTAATGCCCATTGAGCTATAGCCAACAACACTCGCCCATGTAGAAGCAGACTTGGAGTTATTGCTGCCATACTTCACGTTGTATCTAACAAGATCATCAATATCTTCTTGTTCCATTTCGTCATCTTCTTGCACGGGAGCATTAACAAACCCCTCGGTTTCGAAACACTTGTAGACATTTTTATTAGTACCAAGAGATTTCTTCGAAATACTCTTATATTTTCTTGAATTCGATCGTATGTGCGACTCGTGTGCCGTGGTGATTCTCAAGACCTTATGCTTTTTGACTTCCTGCTCTCCTTTGCCGACAAATTTATCCTCGCTTCTATGTGTCATTTCTTTTACATTCTGCCTCTCAACCATCAATTCTGCAGGTATGTCCTTACCCACAGCAACTTCGCCTTTGTCCTCTGGACCATCTTGCCTGTCGTCTCTCTCTGTTTCATCATCGCTCTGAGAATTTTCCGCTTCGTTGCCAAATAGCTCTTCTTCAGTTCTCATCGTAATCATTCTCTGACCCGGGGTTATTTTCTGACCAGTTGCCCAGTCAAACATTTTGCGGTATTCAAGGATGTTTCGAAACGCGTTTCGTCCAGCCCACCTCCAGAAACCTTCTTCTCTGATGAAAGCTTCTTCTTCTTCCCGTCGGATAACATGCAGATCATTCTGGATGGCAGCGATGAGCCTTCCTATCAACTCTTTTCGGGGTTTCGGATTAGAAGGCGGTTTGACATCAATGCGAAGACGATAGAAAATTTCGGGATCAATGCCACCATATGGATCATTCTTGTAGGCCGCTTCGGGAGTGAACCTTTGCTGGTGACCACGGAGTTTGGATTGCCTTGATGGCGTTGCTGTAGTGAGTCTTTTAGCCGCCCTTTGTTGCTTTGGAGTCGGAAAGTTGGGGGTCTTGTATTCTTTATTGGAAACTTGAGTGGGGGACTGAACCGCATATGCATCATATTCTTCATCCTCCTCTCCAACCGGACTAGCCAATGCAGATGATGTATCAGCATGACGGTTGTCATAAGCATATGTACCTTCCCAAGCACCTTTACTTTCGTGTATTTGACCATGCAATGCCTCGCTAATGCCATTAATCTCATCTTGACTAAAAACAACAACGTCCCTTTTAGTCTTTGCCCCCAGCTTCTTTGCCCGCTTCCTTTCTCTCTTTGTCAAACTCTCTTCCTCGAGGCTCATTTCAGAGATTGCGTCGGTTGCCTCGGATGTGGTATCAGAGTCTGTCCGTTTCTTATCAGCTCCGTCTTTTTTCTTCATCATCTGAGATCCAAGAGATAAATCAGCTTGGTCAAATGTCTTGATCTCTCGAATGATCATCAGGATCTCCTTGTGTCGAGTATAGTGCATCTCATCAGACGTGTTGCATCTATTATAATTAGCAAACTAGCCTAGATAGATACGAAAGCCCATGTAATTACCCAAGACATTCATGAGATTTTCCTTTATTACGCATGCAAATTAGCATTGTTATTGACTATTTGATGGTTTCATAACCATGATCAAGCACCCAGTGGCCAGAATAGGGTTAATAAAGTTGGGGAACTTACCAAGGAAGTGCAGCTGCTGATGAAATCGGAAGCAAGGTTCAACATGCTTACCAAGACAGGAAGACTTTGAACGAGCATCTATGGGTGAAGCATAGTGAGTATTAAGTCTACCAAAGTTACAGATGAGGTTGCTATAGCTTGATGTAACTTACTATGAAGTGGTGTTGCACATGTTCCGCAATGATGTTCTAAAGACGGTTGTTAGTATACTCTGCGGCAAATATAAGATTGTGGGATTTCGTACCTAAGCCAGGTGATACATCCCATCTATACAAGGTTTTACCCTTATAGAGACGATTTTCGCGAGAAAGCATTGCCCAATTCATCATAGCGAATATTGTACAAAGTAGTTGAACTTGAAATGCTCGAGTTTCTTGGCGGCGAGATCTTTTATTGCCTTGAGATAGGTATGTAAGTAAGTGAACTTTGATACTGAGTTTGGTCCACGAATCTCTCTGCTCCTGTGGAAAAATTCTTGTCTTCGACGTTACGAGTCAATCAAACTGTTTTGTGAAATTCAAAAAATAGTCGGCTCACGGGGGAAGATTGTAAATGAAATAGATTTGTTGTGGTCAAGCAGATGAATAGCGAACTCTTGTCGGTCTGGTGTTAAGGAAGATGAAAGTCTTCAATGTTGGCGCAAGAAGCAACTTATGTCTTTTGAAGAGCGTGCCGGAGAAGATATGGTACAACTTCCTTGATGCAATACTAGCATTAAAATACTAGATGTTAAAAAGGGTTGCAGAAAGTTCAAAGGAATTGGATTGCGAGAATGTGAAGATGTTGTGAAGATGTTGTGAAATTGTTGTGAAATGGTGTATGTAGGTAGGTTACGATGTTGATGGAAAGTCTGAAACAAATTTTGGGAATTTATTATGAAACGAATGGTTCACTGGACCGGACTTTAAATGGTCGCGTTTGTGAGGCTAGCGAGACTAGTGAAAGAAACCTTAACTAGTGTAGCCCTGATACGTGTGATATTTCTCTGAGTTGTACGGTTCACCACTGCCGTAGGTAGGGTAGGCGGTTATGAACTGAATCTGGCCGAACTCCGGACTCAAGGCTTGTGTAATTAACTTATATTAGACGCGATGAATGAATGAGATGTATCAATATCGATGGAGTGAATATGCTCAGGCTTGATCCAGGAAAGTAAAACTCGTTATTTTATATCTTTCGTTCCAATTTCATCTAGTAAAATTTCCAATCTTCCGGATCCAATGATCCTCTCGACATCAATGTGCCACGTTGGGCTATCAGACTGGGTAGAATTGTTCCGTACCTAGGTAGGTGATGACTTTAGTAAACACTAGACATCTCAAAAAAGCCTTCTGCAGATTAGATGCTTCTGAATTCGAGCCCCTCTCGAGTCTCGATGCCTCCCCAGCGGATATAAGTATTGGTTGTTGTCCTGGTGGGAAGAACTTGATATGATAGGCCAGATTAAGATCGAGAACTTGAGAACTTCTTTGCTTCACATATAGCTGCGCGCTATCGATAGGTACTTTGCATGAAACATTCGTCGAAATCGAGGAATCGGAGTTATAAAGATCACAGAAGCGTTGGTTGTCGTCTCGATCGGAGGATATTGTCTTTGAAGTTTGGATTTTTGAATGAAAGATAGATCTGCAGCAGCTACTCTTACTGAGAAAGGACCGCACAATACTGAAATATGCCTTTGTCAAAGGTATTTCGAAGACTCGAGGTTGACTGTTTGTAAATCCTAATTCTGAAAAAGATGCCGAGTATTCTGTTGATCTCCTTCTATGTCCTTCTACTCCCTCTCACTTTTCGTCGTGGATAAAGACTGTCTGGTGAATGGATGTTGAGTGTTGTTCCCCAAGCCTTTGATCTTTGTGTTTCTCTTATATGTAGTTGTAGGTAGATACTGACTGTTGAATAGAAAGCGGGTGATATGTTTAATTCTTCTTTTTCTCCTTGTTCTCCTTTCCCTCACTCGAATCGTATACGAAGACTGGCGGGTTAGCGAATGTCGAATGCTAAAGCTGAATGTTTTCTCTTCCTCCTATCTCTATGCGAACAAAGGTAGTAAGATCTCGATGTTGTTGTTGGAGTGAGGATCAAGTGAATGTTATTCCTTGAAGAAAGGTTGTGCGAAGTGGCATGGATGAATGCGAATGAATCGATCAATTGATGAATGTCTTCCCTAATCCTCTCGTATTCACTGATCAAGGACTCTGTTTGTGGAAAAACGAAAGTAGATAGTATAATAAGATGGTAGAACCAAGAGTGAAAGCGTTCAAGTGAGGGATTCCATGCAACAGTCATGCTTGATGGGAAGTTTGTTTGTTAAAAAAGGAAGGCGCATTTCGACTGCTTGAAAGTTCGGATAAGTGCACCACCAGAACTATCTCACTTACTTGCCTCATTAAGTACTTTCTCTACAATTCACTACAAACAACATCCAATGAGTAGGTACATGTTTCATAAAATGTTTGGGAAACTCATCTTGACTTATCATTAGGTAGGTGTTCAAAGATGATGCAAAACTTGAACTGCTAGTCGCACATGAAAGTGACAGGATAATGAAGTGTGTGATTGTTTGCATCTGATATTCTCTGATGTTCTCTTGTATAATTCATATCGATATACATATCATGTTATTCATAATTATCAATTTCATTCCATTTGATTCATTACCACCCAAAAGAAAAAGGAAAAAACTTCAACATCGCAAAACTCACCCACCAGATTTTGTCCTTCACGTTACTGTATTGTGGTCTCATCAAGACGAAGTTGATTCGCTCGAGTGATAGTGGCATACTTCCTCCCCTGTTGAATGATGAAAGAAGCTTTACCGCCCATACTCAAAGCATGCAGCCAACCTAGAAATCACGGACTAGTCGTGCACCTGCCCATGTGTATGGATAATTACGCTGGTACCAATTGACACTACATGATTCAATTAGCATTATAATAGAGTGAGAATCAATCCGACTTGACTCACAATGTCTTCCTTCCAGCAATACGAGGATGAGTTGCCCACGATCCCCCAAGGATAATGTTGTGTTTCCCGTCAAAGAAGTCGGCTTTGAAGATCAGTTTTTACAAACATTCCATGGACCAAGACAGAAGACATACCAGTATATGCCGGATATAAAGGCATCGGCTCAAATCCTTCATGTTGAACGAGTGGTGAGCTGGTCCATTCCCAAACTCCACCCATATCAGCCTGCCCTGCAAGTTTATTCCCTCCAGCAGTAACGGAGATGGGATGCCAGTTCTTGAATCCGATATTGGCACCTTCAAGGTCGGTGAAAAGCTCTTGGGAGCTTCCACCGAATTGAGACGCTGGTGCTGGTGGTGTCTCTTCAACGCCCTCGTTTATTAGATGTCTGTTCATCAATTAGTCTTTGCTTATGTCTTAAAGCAATACCACTTCTATGCCTACCCATTGACAGCTGGCACAGTCTTGCCTAGATGTCTCTCTGCTT